>CM066331.1:98908278-100382149 GCA_033807585.1 Hydrophis major
GACTGCATTTTTGTGTTCATCCAGGCGGGTGCTTATTCTTCTATTGGTCTGTCCAATGTATGTGGCCGGGCATGATGCACAGGGGACTTCATATATGCCTTGGTTTTCCAGGTCAATTTTGTCTTTGGGGTTCCTGAGGATGGCTGCTATTTTTCTGTCTGTTTTGAAGGCAGTCTTGATGTGGTGTCTGTATAGAATCTTACTAATTTTGTCTGTAGTGCCTCTTATGTAGGGCAGGACAGCTGTTCCATGGGTCTGTTCATCTTCTGGGTCTCTATTATGTCTCAGTGTGTTTTTGTGGATCAAGTTGGTGATTTTGCTTTTGTGGAAGCCGTTGGCTGTCAATATTTTAGTCAGGGTGCATAGTTCAGTCTTAATGTGTGTCTTGTCTGCCAGGCGTTTGGTTCTAGTAATTAGTGTTTTAGCCACGGAGTTTATCTGTGCTGGGTGGTGGTGGGATTGGGCGTTGAGGTAGTGGTTGGTGTGTGTTTTCTTCTGGTATATGGTGTGTCCTAGTGTGCCATCTGTTTTCTTGTAGATTAGTACATCTAGGAATGATAGTTGTTTGTTTGTTTCTGTTTCCATGGTGAACTTGATTTTGGGGTGTGCGCTGTTTAGGTGTGTTAGGAAGTTGTTTAGGTTTTCTTGTCCATGGGGCCAAATCACGAATGTGTCATTGATATATCTTAACCATAGTTTGGGTTTGAGTATGGCATTGGCCAGGGCTCTGGATTCGAATTCTTCCATGAACAGGTTTGCAATGACAGGTGACAGTGGTGATCCCATGGGGGCTCCTTCAATTTGTTTGTATCTTTGTCCTTTGTATATGAAATATGTGTTGGTTAAGCAGTGTTCTCTTAGTTCCATGAGGTGTTTAGCTGGTTGGTATTTATTTTTGATGATTTCGAGGGTCTCTTTTATCGGGATTTGAGTGAATAGTGAAACCACGTCAAAACTTACAAGCAGATCTTCTTGCTCCACGTGTAGATCTTTGATCATTTCCAAGAAATGGTATGAGTTTTGTACATGAGAAGCTGCTGTTTCAGCATGGGGCTGTAGCTCTTTTGCTAGGTGTTTAGCCAGGTTTTGTAGTGGTGCTCCTCTGGAGCTGACTATGGGTCTGAGAGGTATGCCTTCTTTGTGTATTTTTGGGAGGCCGTATAGTTTGGGGCATCTGGAAGATTTCTCTCTGGGTATGATCGTGTGTTGGATCTCTTTGCTCATGTGGCTGGTTATAATTTTCTTCTTGGTTAATTTTTCCAGATATGTGGTTGGGTCTGTGTTTATGGGTTTGTATGTGGAGTCTTGGAGTAGGTCTGTCAATTTAGTTTCATAGTCTTTTCTGTCCATTACTACAGTGGCATTCCCTTTATCTGCTGGGAGGATGATTATGCTGCTGTCTCTTTTCAGGGTTTGTAGCGCTTTAATTTCATTTTGCTGTAAGTTGCTTTTGGGTGGTTTGCTTGTGCATAGAATGTTGGTAACTTGGTGTCTTATTTTATCAGCTTCATCTGTATTTAATTTAGTTAGGCTGGATTCTACTACAGATATGATGGATTCTGTGGGGATTTTTTGGGGTGCTATAGCATAATTGAATTTTTTGGTTAGGACTTCTGTTTCTGTTTTGGTGAGTTCTTTGTTGGAAACATTGTACACCAATTGTTTCAGGTGTTGTTGTGAGTTGTTGGGGGTTTTCTTGTCATGTTCTAATTTCTTTAATTTTTTCAAGAGCTTTTCCTGTTTGTAAATGTTTGCAGATTCAGCTCTCCAAGTTGTGAGTTGTTTTATCTTGTCCCAAAGTAGAGGGTGGATTTTGCTGCTCAATTCCAGGTGTAGTGCTAGCAAATCTTTGTTTAACTGATCTAATTGGAATCTCTTACTGTGGAGCTCGTTCCTTAGTAGAGCCATTTCACTTCTTTTCAGGATACGTTTAGTGGCTGCTGTGCTTTGATGAAATGTTAATTTGAAGCAGGTTGGTGTAGAATTGTTGTCTCTGCAGCTGCGTAGGAATTGGAGGTCACATAGTATTACTGCTCTTTTAATTTCCAGTTTCTCGTAGGTTTTGATCTGGTTGTTTATTCCCTCCCCGTAGAGGTTTGATAGACCAATAAGCACAGACCAAGACTCTCAACCAATCAGGAGGAAGAAAAAACCATTCTGACACAGCAATAGGCTGCCCCAAATTTAAATCTGAAACCACTGTAAAAGTCTGACTCACAGACAAACACCATACAGAAGCCTGATGATGGCAGATGAGATTCTGCTGAAACGTTGCTACAACTTTAAAAGCACCACTATTATGACGTGGGAAAATACATATATATATATATATATATATATATATATATATATATATATATATATATATATATATATATATATATATCGCATTCAGCTTTGTTCGGGTATTTTCCCACGTCATTGTAGTTGTTTTTTAAAAGTTGTAGCAACGTTTCAGCAGAATCTCATCTGCCATCATCAGGCTTCTGTATAGTGTTCATCTGTGAGTCAGACTTTTACAGTGGTTTCAGATTTAAATTTGGGGCAGCCTATTGCTGTGACAGAATGGTTTTTTTTCCATCCTGATTGGTTGGGAGTCTTGGTCTGTGTTTATTGGTCTTGGAGTTTGCTGTTCACCTGCCTTGGTTTCAGGCATTTGGGGGGGACGTTAGGGTCTAGGTCGAACGAGATAAGGGGCCCTCGGTACTTGCCTAGGTTTCCGTCGAAGACCTCTTGGAACTCCCGGGCTAGTTGCTGCTCCCAGCCGTCGTCGGTGACGTGGTTGACTCCCGTGAGGGCGATGTCGAGCGGGGCGAACCATTGCAGTCCCAGTAGGCTTGGGCGGTCGCGGTCGACGATCGTTAGGAGGAGTCGTTCGGTGCGCCCCTTATACGTTATGTTAAAGCTTTTGGTGCCGACTACCGGGATGCGGTTTCCCTGGTAGTCCTTTACAATGAGTCTCTGGTTGTCTACGTTCCTCCTTTGGAGGGTAGGCACCAACCGCTTTATCTCGTGCCATGCAATCATGGAGAGGTAGGACCCGGAGTCCACCTCCATTTTGCACGGCTGGCCCTCGATGCGTACCTCGACGTGGACCTTCCGGGCGTCGTTGGTGATGGCGTGGCCGATGGTGACCGTCTGGTGGGTCTCCTCTCTCCGCCGGTTGTCGCCGCCTCGCGAGGATCGTCCGTTCCGGTCCCATCGGCTGTCCGAGGGGCGATCTCTGGTCCGGGGTGGTGTGCTCTCCCTCCTCCGGTCGCTCTGGTCCCATCGAGCTGGACTGCGGTTTTTTTTCAGGCGGCAAACCCGGGCGATGTGCTCCTTTTTGTCGCAATGCCGGCAGATTGAATCGAAAAACTGGCATTCCGACCTGGGGTGGTCGCCACCGCAACCGGCACAGTTGGTCCTTGACTTACGACCTCTCCGGTTCCGTTGGTCGCGCCCTGTCTGGAGTCGATGGATGTCCTCCTCGTCATCGGACGTGCTGGATGCCGAGTGGAAATCGCCCTGGTGTGTTGTCGTCTCGGTTTTGGGGTCGGTCGACCTCGCCGGGTTGTTGTTTCCGCTGCGGTCCCTCGTGTCCAGTCTGCGCATGCTGTCGGCGGAAGTTCGGGTTGCTTCTGCGGCAGCGGCTGCGGTGAGGGTGTCTGCTAGGCTGATGTCGCCCTTAGCCATCAGCCAGCTCTGGAGGACGGGTTCCCACAGACCAAGCACGATTCGGTCTCTCAGAGCGTTGTTTAGGTTATCAAATTCGCAGAGCCCCCCTAGGCGCCGCAGCTCAGCGACGAAGTCGCTGAAGCTCTCACCCGATCTCTGGTCCCGCCGGTAGAACTCGTTGCGCCGGATCAGGATGGGTACCTCTGGGGCGTAGTGTCGCCGAAGGATGGGTTCGAGGACGTCCCAGTCCATGGCGGTCACATCGGCGGGCTTGGCCAATGCTTTGGCCATCTGGAAGACCTCGGTCCCGCAGTGGGTGAGGAAGACGGCGCGTTTCAGTGGGCCTGAGGCGTCCTTCATGCCGGTGCACTCGAGGTACATGCGGAATCGGTTGGAGAACGATTCCCAGTCCTCGGTGGCGGGGTTGAAGGGGGCGGGCGGTGCGATTTTCGCCATCTCGGTGCTTCGTCTGGCTTCCGTCGGACACGTGGTTCGGTTCAGGGTCTGGATCCCACCTTCGTCGCCAGTGTTGTGTCCGCGAAATGATGCCAGGAGTCGGTGACTTAGTGCAAAGCTCTTTATTGATCTGCTGGAACCGAACTGGTGAAAGGAAAAAAGCCCGCGGCTTTTATTCCTTTCGCCGCGGCGGCCGCGGCCAATGGCATCGCTTTGAATCTCCCGCGGTTTGAACGGACCAATCGTGGGAGATTCTTAGCGAGCCAATCGGCGCGGCTCGCCTGACCAATCGGAGAGCCCCGCGCTTTGGCCAATCAAAGCGTGGGGATCTCGAGTATGTTAATGAAGGACAGAACAGCTGTGTTCTGCTTGATTGGTGTTTCTAATATTTTCTGTCTGTTTTTTTTGGGGGGGGGCTCTTTTTGTATCTTGATTGGCTGGCAACATTGTGTTACTTTATTGGAGGCCTTTAGTGCAGCTTGGCTTTGGGTAAATGGACGGCTATCATTAGTTAGGAAGCTGGGTTTCATCTGGGTGCCTGGTTGGGGTGTGTTTGAGCTGGAGGTATCAGGGGGGGATCTGTTTGTGCCCAGGTGTTTGCCTGGCTTGTGCTGTGGAGAGTTTTTTGTTTGTGAGTGCAGGCTTCCAATGATTGACAGCCTGGTGGAATCATCTCTTCTATTCATGCTTTCTGGTCTTTTTTCAATCTCTATGGCTTCTCTGATGATTCTGTGGCTAGGGTTTTCTATAGTGGCTAGTGTTTTGGTGCCATTGAAGTTGATGCTATGACCTGTGGCTTCCATGTGTTGGACGAGTGCGGAAGTGTGTTCCAGCTTTTTGACTGCATTTTTGTGTTCATCCAGGCGGGTACTTATTCTTCTATTGGTCTGTCCAATGTATGTGGCCAGGCATGATGCACAGGGGAAACCCAGCTTCTTAACTAATGATAGCTGTCCATTTACCCGGAGCCAAGCTATACTAAAGGCCTCCAATAAAGTAACACAATGTTGCCAGCCAATCAAGATACAAAAAGAGCCAAAAAACAGACAGAAGATATTAGAAACACCAATCAAGCAGAACACAGCAAACTCCAAGACCAATAAACACAGACCAAGACTCCCAACCAATCAGGATGGAGAAAAAACCATTCTGTCACAGCAATAGGCTGCCCCAAATTTAAATCTGAAACCACTGTAAAAGTCTGACTCACAGATGAACACTATACAGAAGCCTGATGATGGCAGATGAGATTCTGCTGAAATGTTGCTACAACTTTAAAAGAACAACTACAATGACGTGGGAAAACACCCGAACAAAGCTGAATGCCATACATGTAAGTACCCGCGAAAACTTAAGAAAACAAACATATATATATATATTTATATTTATAAGTTTATATATATATATATATATAACTTATATAACTTATATATTTTTTAAGTTATATATATAACTTTAAAAGCACCACTATTATGACGTGGGAAAATACCCGAACAAAGCTGAATGCCATATATATATATAATCAATCTATCCATCTCCAGCCTTTATTTTCTATGACTCAAGGCTGTGTTCATAATGTTCTCACTTCCAGTTTTCTCCAAAACAACCCTGCAAGGTAGCTTGGGTTGAGAGAGAATTATTAGCTCAGAATCATTCAGGATGTCTCAGGGAGGACTAGAGCCCACTGTCTCTGTGCTCTTTGGTCCCAGTTCCTATCCAGAAAGATTCTGGGGCTAACTCTGCAGAGATCAAGGAGAAGATAATAAGCAGCATTGTTTTTTAAAAAAATGCAATCTGTCAATTCATAAAAGATTAATATTGGGCTTTTAAGAGTTGCCAACAGAAAGGGAGAGGGGAGCAGTGCAGCAACCTGCAAACCGAAACTGCATTCCATAAATGTTTTCAAAGATAGTAACTAGGTGACTGAAGTTTCTGCCACACAAAATTCTAACTGGAGAGCATGATTGATGACTCTTTGCTATGGAGGTGTCCCATTGGAGAATATGAATTATGTTATGCCCAAGGGGTGGGGGGAGAATCAGGGTCAAAGGTGACAATGAATTATATGCCTCAGAGTTGGCTACACCCAGGCAGTGCTGGACAGTTTAAATCCCTCCCAATAAATCCTTTTTTAAGTTTTGGAAGTTTGGCTTGAGGCTCATGATTTAAATGGAGTTAAGTGCTGGAATCCTGATAGCAATCTAGATTTGCACATCCTTGTGATGACAAAAGGAGAACAAATTTGCATAGAGCTCAAGCTTTTTGGGACATCCTCAGTAGACACTACCAGCCATGAGGGAAGTTTGAAAACTTTATTCTCCTTTTGCATTATGGTTTAAACTGGATGGCCTGGACAGTTTTTCCAACAGAGTTTATTTACAAATAGAAGACTGTTCTTTGCAATGTCTCAGAGAAAACAACCTCTTGCTAAATGGCGGTGAAGCCTTCAGCTCCTTTATTAATTTTGCTGCATGCCCAGGAACTATGTTTGCTAGTCTGAATTAATGGAATATGATTTTTTGGAGGGTAAATAATGGTATCTCCTAGAATTGGAGGTTTGAATATAATTTAAATATGGTTGCTAGGTACACAAAAGGAGTACATTTGAGTACTAAATATAACAAGTTCAATTCTCTCAATGCTCATCCTCATGTCATCAGCATGACAGTATCTATCAGTAAGAAAAAGAGAGAGAGAGAAAAATAGAACAAGTAACAAGAACTAATCACAGATTCTCTCCCCCCCCCCCCGAGGGGCGGGGAATGCAGTGTGGATTGAACATTGACAGGTAAAAATTTTTGGCAGAATTTTGTGGGAGAAACTGAAAATAAGAAAGAGAGAGATGATGAATGAAGGGGATTGGCTGAGACCTTGAATAGGGCAGTGTAGACTGTCAAGTTTTGAGATGATTCTGCTTGTCTATTTCAGTTAGGTAAGGAAAACTGAATTTTGCAATTGTCTATTTAGTCAGAACTTTCAATAAAATTTTCATCACCATAAACTTATGGATATTGCCAAATTCATTATTAGTTGGATACAACCAATACAGTGGTGGGATTCAATTTTTTTTTTTTTACTACTGGTTCTGTGGGCATGGCTTGGTGGGCGTACCAGGGGAAGGAAACTGCAAAATCCCCATTCCCTCCCCACCCCACTAACCTGCTTTCCAGCTCTGTTTTCCTGTGCAGGGCAACCAAAGAAGACCCAGCTGATCAGCTGGGACTTGGGAGGCAGAGAATAGATGGGGGCGGGGCCAGTCAGAGGTAGTATTTGCCGGTTCTCCAAACTATTCAAAATTTCTGCTACCATTTCTCCAGAACTGGTCAGAGCCTGCTGAATACCACCTCTGAACCAATACATATTTAAGGGAAATATTATACATGTTGAATTTTTAGATTGATTTTAGATTTTGAGATCATTTTGGAAAAAACTCAGTGCCTGAACACAGGTATTATAAAAGCAGGAACTTTACAATTTTTTTTTTAAATTTTGGTGAGTCTTTCATTCTTGTATGGAATATCTTTTTAATTTGAACATTATTTAGAAATATGGATTTTAATAATAAAACTATCTACAGCAGAGGTCTTCAAACTTGGCAACTTTAAGACTTGTAGACTTCAATTCCCAGAATCCTCCAGCCAGCATAGTAAGGGCTGTTGAAATCAAGGACACATTTGTTTTCAGGTTTTTTGTTGGGTTTTTAAGTCAGGTTTGGCTCATAATGGGGCAAATCAAGCCTTAAAATATACACTGGAGCTGTTCTGATCTGCTACAATGCATCGTCCTGAATTTGTTCATTTTTGTATGCAGATTTTTTTTTAAAGGTATGAATTACTCTGTAAGAAAACTCTTCTGCAACGCAAGTGATCATTAAAGTTGATGCAAATTATATATGATTATTTCTATAAAGAGGCAAGTCAGCTGAATTCATGACAAGAGGGAGGAAAAAAAATAAAAATCTGTTACTTAAACGATTGTTTACATCTAATTATCTCTTGCACATGTGTTACAAAATAGAATCAGAATCATGAATAAACAAAGAACAGCATAGTAACATTTGTCTATAGTGAATTGGTAAATCTTTCAATAACTTATGAATGTATACTATTAAATTCTTGATTAATATCGTACTTTGTGTTCCTCCAGTAATAAATATCTCTCAATATCTTGGAATCATTTCTTCTGGATAGGGTAACCAGAATTGTTATTGTGGGAGACCTATGGTTGGGTCTAAAAACTGGAAGGCTCTTTGACTCTTTCTAGACCAAGTGAGGATATGAGATTACCCAAGCTGTGTTCTGTCTCCTTCTCACGAGGACAGTGCAAAGCAGTAGTCTCTGGAAGAACCAGGAGCTAGGGGAATTTGCCATGTTGTTCCAGCTGCAATTGGAATCTTCCAAAGGAGATTTAGTTCACACTTCCTTTGCTAACACTTTTGGAAATGGCTAAAAATTGCTTTCAAGAAGTTAGACACCTTCAAAATGACAAGTCTGGAAACACCAGTTGGGTGCCCTCAATCCTTAATATAAAGCTATAACTTATAGCCCTTAAGAATTAAGACTTTAAAATAAACAGCAAAAACAAAAGTTTTGGCTGCATAAATTTTTAAATAGACTAAGGGCTCAGAAAATATTGGAATAGTTGATTTTAAATATCAAGACTGAAATTAATTATGAAGAATAATTACAATTTTATGGGAAAGAAAACATAGTTTTGATATTGGAGACCTAACAAGACAAACAACTTATAATGGTACACAGAAAGATTTTTGAGGAATTGCATTGGGACTTTGAATCAGTAATGTCAACTATGTTGTGTCTTCTTAAGAACTGAGAATGTGAACAAGAATTTGTTATTAGACATAAAAAACAATATTGGACGAGGCTTTAAAAATTAGGAAGGAAATAAAAATGACAATTCCAGAGAGCAATTGGAATAATTTCTTTTTGCTGGAATTACAAAAAAGACTTTTTAAAGCTTTGAAGAAATTTGAAACAAGGATCAATAATCATCTGAATGGATTAAAGAGTATGATTGTGTAACCCAAAGACAGAAAACAAACTTGGCTTGTTTGATAAGGGTTAAAATGGGAAATGTTATTTTGGATTGTGCTCTGTGGATTTGCTGATATTTAGACTGAAAAAAATATTGTGCATTGGATTTGTTGACACATGATAACATTTACATTTAAGTTTTTCCCCCCTATAGTTTCTTTCTGTATCCTAATCTGGTATCTAATTATTCTGGCTTGGTATCTTTCTGTCCTTTCACTTAAAGTGACAGATTTTTATGAGCTTGTTCTCTTTAAAGAAGAAATTTATCATGTTAAAGTTAAGTCTTTGTTCATGTTATAGTACTGGGACCACTTTATGGGATTGTGGATTTCTTTTACAGCTAAGAGTTGAGATATGGAATGATGAGTTTTATATTTGTTAATGTTATTGTTCTAGGACTCTGTTGAGATTTTTTTTGCTGGCATCTGGATAGGAGAAGACTTTACCTATTGCATTTGCCTGTAGTTAAAGAGTTGAGTTATGGAATGAAGAGTTTTATATTTGTTCATTTAGGGGAGATGAAAATGTTAGAGATAACATTGGTTACCTAACTTAGTTTGGGTAAAAATAATATATAAACTATGTTAGTGAGTTTAAGTGTGTGTATCACTTTAACTGCAAAACAAGTATTTTGGATGTGGTTGTAAAATCACCATAAGAGGGAGCAAGAGAGCTCACTGTTTGCTGGCTTTTACTGGATAGCTGACAATGTTGGATTGATGGTGATAACTGCGTGTTTTTCCCTGCTGTTGCTGAAACGAAGAAAAGGGGTTTGATTTTCTTCATATCTCTGACTGCAAAAGAGATATATTGCTGGACTGATTATTTGTGAGTTTACTGACCTCTATTTTCAACACTGGACTTTGCAACTGATTAATCCTCGGATTGACTGAACTAGTTAGGTATGACATATGGACTGTTTGACTATGCTATAACTCTTGCTGGAATAAAAAAAAACTATTTAACTGGCACAGTGTATCTGTCTTACTGAGTGTAAACTACAACAACGTTTATCTCACATAATTTGCTTGCTTGCTAGACTGCTGTTGCACGTTCTGCTAGGGTGTGTATCCCTAACAGAAAAGATAGTGAAATTGTTTTACAGGTAGTCGTCAACTTACATCTCTTTGTTTAGCAATTGTTCGAAGTTACAATGGCACTGAAAAAAAAAAGACTTATGGCTGGTCTTTGCATTTATCCCCAGGGTCACATGATAAAAATAGGAGTGCCTGGCAACTGACATGTATTTATGATGATTGCAGAGTCCTGAGGTCATGTGATCACCAGTTGCGACCTTTCCACCAGCTGCTAACAAGGAAAGTCAGTGGGGGAAGCAGATTTGCTTAATGGCCATGTGATTCACTTAACAACTACAGGGATTCAGCTAACAATGGTAACAAAAGAGGTTGTAACATTAGTTGTAACTCATTTGAGAACTGCCTTGCTTTGCTATAGAAATTCTGGCCCTGGCTAGGATCATAAGTCGAAAACTGCCTTCACTTGTCACAATGAGAATGAAAAGTTGCTTTCTTAGAGGTTTCCTCCCATTTTCTGTTTTTTTCTCTTTTGTTTTCTTGCCACTTTTATTCTCTCTATTTTTCCTTTTCCTTTTGAGTTTATATTATTTTTCATTGTTGCAATTAAAACCTTTAATAAAATTATGAAATGAAAGCTTAAAATTCACTGATTTACTCTAATATATATATATGTGGATCTTTGGTTATTCGGGTTTTCTCCCATGTAAGATTGGAAGTATCTAGGCAACGTTTCAATGAAGTCTCATTCATCATCTTCAGGCTTGGTCTTCAGCTCTGTGCTTCTCAGAGAGATGTGAGCTTGCAGCTGCTTCTTCCTTTTAACTGCTAGTGGGGCTGTGACTTGATTGGGTGAGGGCTTGGCTGTGTTCTGATTGGGTGTGGGTGTGTTCTCATTGGTTGGGGGTTTGTCTGTGTTCTGATTGGTTGGGGGGTTGGCTGTGTTCTGATTGGCTGGAGGCGTGTTCTGTTCAGGTGGAGGCTTGGTTGTGCTCAGGTTAGTCTTAGTTGCTGGGGGATTTGAGCTGGTGAGCTGTGATCTTGCTGTTTGGGTTCGAGTTCGTGGTCGTGCTGCATCTTCATGGTGGGGGTCAGTTTGCTTCATGTATGGCTCACAGGGGTTTGAAGTGGGTAGTGATGCAGCTGCAGTGCGGCTTCTGGTTCGTGGTCGTGTTTCATCTTCTGTGTGGGTGTGAGTCTGCTTTCTATGTGGAAGTGTGGTGGTGGCATCTTGTGTGGCTCTCAGGGGTGTGGGTCTGGTGTCATTCTTCATGTTAGGTACTCGTCTGTTCATGAAGGCAGGTTTCCAAATGGCTGGTAGGCGGGAGGTATCATCTCGTTTATTCATGCTAGGCGTTTTTCTATCTCTATGGCTTCTCTGATTATTCTGCTGCTGAAGTGTTTGGTTTTGGCGATAGTTCTGGTATTTTTAAAGTCAATCTCATGTCCTGTGGCTTTGAGGTGTTGGACCAGGGAAGAGGTCGGTTCTTCCTTTTCAATTGAGTTCTTATGTTCTTCAAGGCGTGCACTGAGAAGCACAGAGCTGAAGACCAAGCCTGAAGATGATGAATGAGACTTCATCGAAACGTTGCCTAGATACTTCCAATCTTACGTGGGAGAAAACCCAAATAACCAAAGATCCACATACAAATACCTGTGAGAACCTCAGAAAACAAATATTGCACCTCTACAGGGAGAAAACCCACCATCTGACCCGGACTTATGAAAAACTTGAAGTCCAAAGAGCTTCCATTTTATGTGACCTCGCATTCCTATGCAACTGCCGAGATCAAAATTTAATTCCCACAAGCTTCCAATTGAAATTCCACACCAACACAGCAGCCACCAAATGCATCCTAAAAAGAACAGAATTGGCCTTAATTAGAAATGAACTTCACACAAAAAGATTTCTCCTAGATCAAATCAACAAAGATCTCCTCACACTTCACCTCAGACTCAGCAACAAGATTCACCCCTTACTTTGGGACAAATCCAAACAGCTCGCTCTCTGGAGAGCCGAAACACAGACCACCCTCAAGACAGACACACACACCAACAAACTCAGAAAACTACAGAAATGCCAGAAACAAACTCCTCCCCCCTCACAGCCACACATGAAACAAACAGTGCACAACATCTCAGACAAGATCCTCACCGAAGCCGAAACCAAGGTCCTTTCTAAAGGATTCAACTTTGCTGTCGCTCCCAAACACATCCCCACAGAAACCATCACATGCAGAGTTGAAACCAGCTTGACCAAAACCAACCCTGATGATGCTAATAGAATCAGACTCGAAATCACCAACATCCTCTGGACTAGCAAACCATCCAAAAGCAACTTATCCAAAGAAGAACAAACTGCACTACTTAACCTGAAAGAAGACACCAGCATAATAATCCTACCAGCAGACAAGGGCAACGCAACAGTGGTTATGAACACATCTGACAACCAATCCAAGTTAACCAACCTACTCCAAGACCCCACATACAAACCCCTAAAGACAGACCCCACCACCTACCTAGAAAAAAACCACCAGATCTAAAATAAAAGCCTCCCCCATCAGTGAAGAAATCCAGCAAAGAATCATACCCAGAGAGAAATCATCCAGATGCCCTAAACTTTATGGTCTCCCCAAGATACACAAAGAAGGAACCCCACTTAGACCAATAGTCAGTTCCATAGGCTCACCTCTACAAAACCTAGCCAAATTTCTCGCCAAACAACTACAGCCCTATGCAGAATCCATCAACTTACACGTAAGAAACTCATTCCAGTTCATCGAGATCATAAAGAAACAAAACTTACAACCCAGTGACCTACTAGTGAGCTTCGATGTCATATCCCTCTTCACCCAAGTGCCAATAAAAGAAACCTTGACAGCCATCCAAAACAAATACAACCCCCCCAAGCACATCCTAGATCTGACCAACCACTGCCTATCCAATACATACTTCACCTACAATGGACAAAAATACAAACAAATAGAAGGAGCACCTGTGGGATCACCCCTCTCACCTGTCATCGCTAACCTCTACATGGAACACTTTGAAACACAAGCTCTAGAAAAATATGATCACAAACCGAAACTGTGGCTCAGATATGTAGATGGCACCTTCATAATCTGGCCACACGGGAAAGAAAAACTGAACAACTTCCTCACACACCTCAACAGCCTATACCCCAAAATACAATTCACCATGGAAACAGAAGCTAACAACCAACTTCCCTTCCTAGATGTCTTGGTATACAAAAAATCCAATGGCTCCCTAGGACACACCATCTACCAGAAGAAAACACATACAAACCGCTATCTACACGCACTCTCACACCACCACCCAGCACAGATCAATTCCGTAGCTGAGACACTCATCTCCAGAACAAAATGCTTAGCCGATGAACAACACCTAGAGACCGAACTACACACTCTCACCAGCGTGCTGACAGCCAATGGATTCCAAAGAAAGAAGATCACCCACCTAATCCAAAAAGAAACCCCAACCAAAGTCCAAGATAGAGAACAAGAGAATGGCTTTGCCCTCCTCCCATATATAAAAGGCACTACAGACAAAATCAGCAAGATCCTCCAAAAACACAACATTAAGACAGCATTCTGCACAAACAGAAAGATATCCACCATCCTAAGAAACCCTAAGGACAAAATCGAGTTAGAAAATCAAGGAGTATACGAAATCCCTTGCACTGCCTGCCCCACCACATACATTGGACAAACTAAGAGAAGAATAAGTGTCCGACCTCTTCCCTGGTCCAACACCTCAAAGCCACAGGACATGAGATTGACTTTAAAAATACCAGAACTATCGCCAAAACCGAACACTTCAGCAGCAGAATAATCAGAGAAGCCATAGAGATAGAAAAACGCCCACACAGCATGAATAAATGAGATGATACCTCCCGCCTACCAGCCATTTGGAAACCCGCCCTCATGAACAGATGAGTACCTAACATGAAGAATGACACCAGACCCACACCCCTGAGAGCCACACAAGATGCCACTACCACACTTCCACGTAGAAAGCAGACTCACCCACTCAGAAGATGAGACAAGACCATGGATCAGAAGCCGCACTGCAGCTGCATCACTACCCACTTCAAACCCCTCTGAGCCATACATGAAGCAAACTGACCCCCACCATGAAGATGCAGCACGACCACGAACTCGAAGCCAAACAGCAAGATCACAGCTCACCAGCTCAAATCCCCCAGCAACTAAGACTAACCTGAGCACAACCAAGCTTCCACCTGAACAGAACACGCCTCCAGCCAATCAGAACACAGCCAACCCCCCAACCAATCAGAACACAGCCAAACCCCCAACCAATGAGAACACACCCACACCCAATCAGAACACAGCCAAGCCCCCACCCAATCAAATCACACCCCCACTAGCAGTTAAAAGGAAGAAGCAGCTGCAAGCTCACATCACTCTGAGAAGCACAGAGCTGAAGACCAAGCCTGAAGATGATGAATGAGACCATTGAAACGTTGCCTAGATACTTCCAATCTTATGCGGAAGAAAACCCGAATAACCAAAGATCCACATACAAATACCCGCGAGAACCTCAGAATATATATATATATATATATATATATATATATATATATATATATATATATATATATATATATATATATATATATATATATATGTTTTCTGAGAAAACCCGAATAACCAAAGATCCATATATATATATATATATATATATATATATATATATATGTGTGTGTGTGTGTGTGTGTGTGTGTGTGTGTGTGTGTGTTTATTGTATCACATCACATCAAAATATGTGAGGAGAGGAAGAATGAAGATTTCCCAGCTATTAATTGCATACTCAGTTCTTGAAATGTAACATTAATCACATGGCAATTTAACAGTACTGTCGATGCTTGAAAAAATCTTGTGGTTCCCATGGTGGAACTGAAGCTGGTACAGCCATTTCTAGTGGATCAGTGGAGAAAAATAGTTCTTCACTCAAGCTGTACAGCTTAAAAACATGTACAAAAATCGACTTAGGGAGTTTGGTTCAGGTTGGCTGCAAACCTAATCACAGGTATTATTCCCAATTGTGCACTTCAAACTCTGCTTGAATAAACATTTTCTTTCACTAGATCAGGGGTGTCAAACTCAAGGCCTGGTGACTGGATCGGCGGCCCATGGGGTGCTTACATCTGGCCCATGGAGCCACCCTGGAAACAGCAAAGGACTGTCACATGGTGCCTCTGCCATTGAAAACGGAGCTCAGTAGGTCGTCGCAGGCAAAAACAGAGCTCAGGAGCCCATTTTTTCTGGCAGAACATTCAGGCCACCACAGGCATCCCCAACAAGAGTGATGTCAAGCTGGCCATGTCTCCTGGTCATGCCCCCCCCATGCCCCCCGAGATCAAACATAACCCTGATGCGGCCCTCAGAGAAATCGAGTTTGACACCCTTGCACTAGATCCTGTTGAAAGGACTTCAGGAGAGAACCCCCTTTTCTGGGTACATGTAAGAGGTACGTGAAAGTTCTCTACTTAGTGAGATATGGAATCCTACCAACAAATTTCTTCCACAGCATTCTTCAGGTGGAAGAGTTCTACCAAGGAAGCAGCAAAAGGATGCTGGTAACTGTCAAGTAGGGTTTGTTTCAAACAGAGATTGTTTATCCCCAGCGGTAACTGCCCATCCCACCAAACCCAGTTGAATGGCCATATTCCAGGTCTTCTCAGTGAAGCCAAGTTGCCTGCAGGTCTTCAGATATACTGCTCTTCTGTCATGGGACTGCTTTATGGAATAGTCCTCCCTATATAAAACTGTGTAATTGGCATACAATTAAGTATTTCATATGTACTTTGTGTATGCATGTTCCTTTACTACATTCTGCTATTGCACAACATTTTTAATACAGTATATTTGAAGTATGAAATCAACCCCAAAGTCTCTTTTAAAAACTGACAACCTCATTCATATGGTTGTTGCTGCTGCTATGTAAATAAGACGTGCCTCTAATTTGTTCACATCTGAAAGGAAATAGAAATTAAGATATTACATCCACAAGAAACCTGATTAGTTTAGAGTCCCTTAAGAGGGCTAGAAGAATTTCATTTAGAAACAGAAGATTTTTCCACTTTTCTTTAAGATGAGGGAAAGTCAGTGGATGAACATTTTTTTTTTTTGGAATACAACAGTCATGGATGAGAAAACAATATTATTTATTATTTTTTTCTTGCACATTCTGAGTTTTGAAGATGCAAATTGTAAAGAACAAAAATTGTACAATAATGGCAAAGAAAGATTATGCAACATGGTGACTGTATACTCCCTATAATATTCAGGACACGGTTCATGAATCTCTTAGAACCATTAACGAGAAAGGCATGTGTTTTCTACAGATGTGTTTTAATCTTACAAAAAGTGCACCCTGGATTAATATAACTCTGTATTTTAATTCAGTTGATTTCAGTAGGATTTATGTAGATATGCACAATGTTCATTGAATTGCTTCCTCAACTGAGAGCATTAGGTAATTCCTCAATTGTTTTCTACAGCAAAAATGTCTATTGAACGGATGTGTCTTTACAATTGAATTTGTGAGAAGCTGTTGACATATATGCACACACACACACATACACACACACAAAAAAAACACATATACACATATACACATACATATACAGAAACACATATTCACACATGTACATAAAAAGCTTTTTTAGAACCTAACCATAGAAACTGAAATAACAAAATCTGTAAAGAAATACAATTCTGGCCATCATCAGCCAAAAATATTGATTGTTTTTGTTAAGTTATATGCTTAAATTTTTCCAAAGACACTTGATGGCATCTTTATTTCTAAAACCTTTTATAGTTGTTGGAATCAAGGACAGTAATGCCTGGTCCATGTTTTGCTGGGACATAATATTTACAATGGTGAATCTCATCTCTATGCTACATAAATTATAAGTAATAAAAGGTATAAAAGGCAGATTTGGTTTCTGAAGAGCTCTAAATCTGATAAAACAAATGTTTTGTTGCAATTGGTATGCCTGCTCTTAGAAAAACAAAAGCTTAAAGGACAATGAACTGAATGCTTACTAAGATAATCCAGTGTCTTTATCTCAAAATAATATTTTTGTTTGATTTTTCTTCAGTTTCTATGCAGAAATAAAGTGATGATGCCCTCCTAGTATGTTGGCTAAAATTTCCCAGTCAAAATATTGTACTTTACAACACACCTGGAGAGCAATAGCTGAGAAAACTGGTGTAAATTTTAAATCTGTGTCTAATTTTTCTAGATCTGCATTTTTTGACCTGTTTCCTTTGGGCACCTGGTGCCCAGTGATGGGATTCAATTTTTTTTTTACTACCGGTTCTGTGGGGGTGGCTTGGGGGGTATGGCAGGGGAAGGATACTGTAAAACCTCCAGTCAGAGGTGGTATTTGCCAGTTTTCCTAACTACTCAAAATTTCCACGACTGGTTCTGCAGAACTGGTCAGAACCTGCTGCATACCACCTCTGCTGGTGCCATACTTTCAAGATATGGACACGTTCTAATTCAGAGGTGTCCAATTCAGGCAACTTTAAGACTTGTGGATTCCAACACCCAGAATTGGGAGTTTGCTGGGGAATTCTGGGAGTTGAAGTCTACAAATGAAATCTACAAATATTAATTTTGCCAGGGTTGGACATCCCTTTTCTAATCCCTTTCCACTTTTTCTCTCCCCCCTCCCTCAATTTCTTCCAGTTCTAGAAGAGAACGTTGTACTCCCATTCTGATATAATGCTTTTTAATTCTGATTAATGGGCAAATTCTGAAGGCATTTCTTGTTTAGGTTTCTGGATTTCTAAGAAGCCTTTCAATGATGTTTCATCTAACAAATGAAATTCAGTGCAGAGAAAAGTAAGATTTTAGGAAAGAAAAATGAAGGGCACAGATTAGGTGAAACCTGGCTCAATAGCAGATCATGGAGCCGTCATGGACAATCACTTAAATATGAACCAGCAGTGTGCGGCAATAGCCAAAAAGGTCAGCACAATCCTAGGTTGCATTAACAAAAGGACAGAATCAAGATCACATGAAATATTAGTATTATAAAACCTTAATAAGATTACACTTAGAATACCCCATCCGGTTTTGGTCACTATGTTATAAAAAAGGTGTAGAGCAGGGGTCTCCAACCTTGGCTCCCGGAAGCCTGGCGGACTTCAACTCCCAGAGTTCCACAGCCGGCTGTGGAATTCTGGGAGTTGAAGTCCGCCAGGCTTCCAGGAGCCAAGGTTGGAGACCCCTGGTGTAGAGACTCTGGAAAGAGTGCAGAAAAGAGCAACAAAGATGATTAGGGGGCTAGAGGCTAAAATGTACGAAGAATGGTTGCAGGAATTTGGCTTGTCTAGTCTAGTGAAAAGAAGGATTAGGAGTGCCATGATAGCAGTGCTCCAATATCTGAAGGGCTGCCACAAAGAAGTGGGATTCAACCTATTTTTCAAAACACCAGAAGGCAAGACAAGAAAAAAAAACAAAACAGATGGAAATTAATCAAGGAGAAAAGCAACCTAGAACTAATGAGAAGTTTTCTAACAGTGAAACGTCTTGCCTTCAGGTCTAGCTAAAGTAGTTTCTATTTGACATGTTACTGACAGAACCTTATGCTTACATTAAAAAAGGTACTTCTAGAATTGATTTGAAGAGAGTTTGGTACAATAGAAACAAAATTTAATGGCATTTATCAGAAAAACCAAAGCTTAGATATTGATTCATACACATTTTAAAATCTATGGTGATGACAAGATGCAATATAATGAGCCTTGTGATTAACTATACATTGTGAGTCTAATTTAATGGAAATGATTGTGCCAAGTAGAATAGCTCTGGCTATAAACAGTAAAGCAAATGGAGCACAACAAATGAGGAATAATAATTATATTTTCTTAGTTCTTTTGGTACAACCAGTACTTTTCCTCTAAGTGGCACTTCTAATACTTCATTTTCAACAGATTGGAATTTCTTTTATAATCTTTTGGTTCCATATGCTGCTGTCAGAAGAAAAAATAAAGATGCTTTATGTGCAGAATAAAGATAACTTGTAAAAATAGAATAAAGCTACTTCTTTGCATCCTGTGCAATTACAGGTTTTGTTGCAGGTAAAATGATGAAATCTCACCTGCTCCATCTACGTTACACATCTTAATTAACTTTGGAATGTGGAAAATAGAACAAAAATAGAATAGAAAAAGCACTGAAATGTATTGGAGAGTTCAAAAGTGAGCAGAATGACAATTTAGGGAAATATGCCCAATTTAATTAGGTACCCAAAGAACAAATAAAACAAGACATGTGATTCCTGCCCCACCTCCCACCCCCATGTATGATAGCTAAAAAGTCTTTATAAAATATTTGTTATTGTTCAAGATTTGTAGATGGACACAACTCTAAGGCCTCTGGACAGTGCAAACCAACATTTTGACTCATTCTGAGTTTATGGTCCTTGGAAGTATAAAATGCAAATTTGGCTAAACAGTTTATATAGCAATAAACAAGAATTCTTTAAATATGCTCTTATTCTAAGTTGCCCTTTTTTCTCTTTTTTTAAGGCTTGGTTGACTGTTTGAATAATTTTTGAAGTGTACAGGTTCCAATCTGGGTTGGTCACCTGGACCAGAGTTTTAGTCTTCCAAGCTTTTGGACTCATACTTGGAGCCTATCCTGAGGGGACTTCTCTCTCTCCTGAATTTTTGAAGTGTTTTTGTCTAGGTTAAATGAACCCAAAAGTTTGGGGCTATGTCAGAATATTTAACACTCCAAGAATATGGCCAGAAATCTAATCACAACTTAATCTACAATGTGATATATAGGATTAGCTGTTCTGCATAAATTGTACACCAACTAGTTTTTGAAGTTGTGGGTTTTTGGACTTTTGCTTTTGTTTGCTTTTTCAGCTATTCATGTTAAAATAGGTATTTCCACTGAATGAAACTAAGACTGGGGAAAGAAGTGTACAGTATTTAAAGTACTCCCATCTTTTATGAGCTAAGGATGCTTTCAAGTGAAACACACTAATTCATGTCTCTCTCTTTGTCTTGTTTTTGTTCGCGCGCGCATGTGTGTGTGTGTGTGTGTGTAAGGATACCATGAAGCAAAAGGAAAAAGATGTTGAGTATATCTTTAAGATTTTCAAATTTAAAAAAATAAATTTAAAATTTAAATGCTTTAGAACTTTAAATTAATATTAACTGAAGAGAGAGAATTTCGATCCTATATGTAACAAATTATGTGCCATAATAACATATAAGTGAACATATTGTAAAGCAGTTCTATGTTCCACCTTCATGATTTTTTTCTCTAAGGATTGAAAATTAAGGTTGACATATTTTATGAGCACAGTTAAAGCTACTTTTTATAGATTACTATATACTTTAATTCACTTATTTAATAAAATATATCACATGGTTTACAGCAATCCGGTAAGCCTGTGAAAATATCCATGTAAGTCTTAATTAAACTCAGGAGTGTAAGCAGGAGTGAAGTGGGATTCAAATTTTGCAACAACTGGTTCTGTGGGCGTGGCTTAATTTGTGAGCATGGCTTGTTGGTCCCATGACTGGGTGGGTGTGGCTTGCTGGTCACATGACTGGATGGGCATGGCTTGGTGGCCATGTGACTGGCACACCAAATACAAGTGGTCCTCGCTTAATGGTTGCTTAGCAAGTGCTTAGCAAATTTGTGACTATCCCCAGAGCTACTTGACCTGTTTTTGGAGTTTTGACAGACACACACACACACACACACACACACACACCCTTCTAACCCCGCTATTCTTTGATTCTGCAAAGATCTCCTGCTGGAGCAGGGAGTTGGACTCGATGACCTCTGAGATCCCTTGCAGGCCAGCCCTAGATTGCTGTGCTGCTTCAAAGTCTTCTGAAGCCAGGGTTTATGTCCTTCCTTCCTCTCCTTTTTTTCTCTCCCCCTCCCTCCCTCCCTCCTTCCATGTATTCATCTATCCATTTATCTATCTCATTTACTTTCTTCTTTCTTTCTTTCTTTCTTTCTTTCTTTCTTTCTTTCTTTCTTTCTTTCTTTCTTTCTTTCTTTCTTTCTTTCTTTCTTTCTTTCTTTCTTTCTTTCTTTCTTTCTTTCTTTCCCTTTCCTTCTGCCCCTTCCTTCCATCTCCCTTCCTTCCTTTCATTTCCTTTCTATCACCCTTTTTCTTTCTTTCCCTTTTCTCTTTCTTTTCTTTCTTGTATCTTCCTTCTCTCTTTCTCTCACTTTCTTTCTCTCTCCCCTCTCTTTCCCTCTCTCTCCCTCTCTCTTTCTGTATCCCTCTCTTTCTCTCCCCTCCCTCTCTCTTTCTGTCCCTTCCTCCTTCTCTCTCTCCTTCTAAAGCAGGGCTGCCAACCTTGAGTGATAGTTCGGAGTGAGACACTGCGAGGGAGCGGAGCGACCGAGGGGGGGATGGTGTGGAAGGGGGGTGTCCCCCCTTCCACGGTAGGGAGCTTTGACAATTTTACATTTTAAATGGTGCAATCTGATGCATACTTTAGTCATGATTTGGACATATACATACATACATACATGCAAGCAGCACCAATGTACTTGAACCGGATTTGTAAGATATTAATAATGCAGTTCACTGACCATCTTGGCCGGAAAGGGTCCACATTCTTGGGCCTCTGCCCATCTGCTCCGTCCCTTTGGGCTGCTCCGGCTCTCCTCCTCCTCCAGGGTCCCTGGCTGAGAGGGGCGTCCCAAGTGCCTGGGATCCGGCCCCTCCAGGCTGCCTCTTCAGGGCCACAGAAGCCTCCCTCACATGGCCCCGGGGGTGGAGGGGGCCTTGCCAGGGTTCCCGGCCTTGGAGCTGGGCAGAAACGGCCCTTCCCAGCCCTCTCCCACCCTCTGGGCCTCCCACCTGCGGAGGGGATGGGGATCCAGGCTGAGTCTTGGACCCACCAGCCTCACAGTCCAGCTGAAGGGTCGGAAAGGGCCAGGCAGGCAGATGGACACACACACACACACACACACAGAATGGGGGGGGAGGCTGGTGTCCTTCACTCCCCAAACGCCCCCCTCCCAGTCTGTGCATGGGACCCCCAGCAATGCTGCCATCAGCTGCTCCCCTGCAGGGAAGTCCTGGATTGTCTGGGGGAGGAGAGGAGAGGACAGTGGCCACTCCCCCCCCTTTGCTTGGCATTTGTGGGGAGACCCCTCAAGGCAAGATTCCTTCCCAGGGGCTCCCAAAGAGCATCCAAACGTTCCTGGCATCAAGTGGGGAAAGAAGCCTAAAAAGAGAGAAATTCCTGCACCGGCTGCGATTGGGGCTCGGAGGGGACAGGAACCCCCCCTCCTTGCGAGCCCCCCCCACCCCGCTCCAGCCTGCCCTCTGGCGGGACCCCCTTCCTGGAGAGGCTCCTCCCTGCCAGACCCTCTTGCAGCCTCTTGGACCCAGGGGAGGCTGGGGGGGGGGCGCGCATATCTAGGTGCAAAGGGCGGGGAGAGGGACACAATGTACCCGGGAAGGAGCCCTCCCCCCCTCTTCCCCCTCCCTCTCCAGGGACTTCCCATCAGGCTGGGGAGCGAGAGAAGCCGAGGCGCGCAAGAGGCCAGCCACGGCAGCTCCCCTTGCGAGAGGGAGGCCGGAGAGGGACGCGCCTTTGCGCCCCAATCCCAGCGGCCTTGAGACCAGACGGGTGCGGGGAGGGGATGATGGGAGCTCAGCTCTCGAGAAAAGCCCAGGGATGCCCTGTAGTCGTACTTCATGGGGGATAGAG
Organism: Hydrophis major; assembly: GCA_033807585.1. Lineage (NCBI taxonomy): Eukaryota > Metazoa > Chordata > Lepidosauria > Squamata > Elapidae > Hydrophis > Hydrophis major. The sequence goes on from CM066331.1 coordinate 98,931,241, forward strand.
AGTTCGTCTCTCTCATCTCCGCCTGCCAGAGCAGAGTGCAGCGCAAGGGTTAAGCCCAGAGAGTTGTGACATCCTAGAGCGGAAAGGAGCAACCGCTTCCTGCAGCGTGGAATTCTCTCCTCCCCCCAGTACAGAAATCAATGCGGGCAACGTCCTCTCGCACATGCTCTGTTCGCCCTCTGAAGCCGCCCAGGATCGGAGGCTTCACTTCTCGAAACTTTGGGCTTGGGCATATCGATATTCGGAATATCAGAGAATGTAGAGATATATTTATTTTTGTACATTCTATTTTGGGGGTTTAGCGTGAGATTTCGTTTATCAGAGTGAGACAGTCAAAATTGGTTGAATTGCGTGAGTCTCACGCTGATTGCGTGAGAGTTGGCAGCCATGCTAAAGCTAAGAAACCTGCCTGAAACACACACATACACACACACCCAGGGGTGGGATTCTCCCAGTTTGGTCCTGTTCTATTGTACTCTGCCCATCAGAGAATAAGCCTGCAGGTAGGGACTGTGCTTTTTAATCTTTGTGCAGGGTCTTTAAAAAAAATTACATGCAATCAACAGAAACAAAAAAGGCAGCTTAGAAACAAGAGGATGCTCCGAGCAACCCCAGTTCTGCAGTATGGTAGAATAAGAACAGCCCAGAAGAAAGGCAATAGCAGGCAGGCAGGCAGGCAGGCAGGCAGGCAGGCAGGCAGGCAGGCAGGCAGGAAGGAAGGAAGGAAGGAAGGAAGGAAGGAAGGAAGGAAGGAAGGAAGGAAGGAAGGAAAGAAGAAACCACCCTATTGAGGGCTGCAGAATCATGCAGCCTTTAACGTTTCAGATTGGTGACCCTTTCTAGACCCAACTGGTGCTTCTTATTGTATCTACAGTACATGAGTTTCAGTCCCAAAGATGCTCCTTCTTCCCAGGAGCCCAACCTTCAATTCTGATGAATACTTCTGCACCCTTTCACTCTTTGTTCCTCAACATACTTCTTACATTGGATCACAAGCTATTGAACCAGATCAGAACCAAGAACAACAGTTGCACTTATGTAGATGTAAAAGAGACTGGAGACTTTACAGCCTTCAAACCCCAATCCAAGATTGCAGGCAAAATAGGAGCTTCAGTCTCAATACTTTTATCCCCTGACACTCATAGCCAGCTATTCTTTCTCTTCATGTGGTATGTGGTATTGTTGCAGAGAACCTACACAAACAAAACAAACTTTACAAGAATAATAACATTTTTAGAAATTAGCCTTTCTTCAAAAACCAGACATTAGGAACTGTGAATGGAGAATCTTTATTATTTACTTAGACTCTATTTAACCTCAAGAATTCACCTGAAGATAATAATCAGGCAACCCAAGGCTGACAAATCAAAGTTAACGACTTCCATGAATGCACACAAAAAAACATTTCAGAAATGTAACATTCAAACATCCCATGCTCTTAACAAAAATGAATTTGTAGCACAAAAGGGAAAATTCCAAATTTACAGATATTGTAAACAAAAGGTTCCTAATGCAACCAGGATTGGATGCCTGAATGCTGACTTTCTGTATGACCCCATTATTCCTTCCATCTCTGTCACTCTGGGGGCAGCCATCCAGGGTGTTAAGTCTGGAACATGGGTGCAAATAATGGAGACGAGCCAGTAGAAACAGTGAACTTCAAATTCTTTATTTACATGGTGTGACAGCTCAAACTGGATGGCTGCTATAGCCTTCCTTATATAGGCAACTTATTAACTATTCAACCAATAGCAATCCGGGAGTGCTAGCTCCGTTAACCAATGAGAATGGCCTGTTCATGGCCAATCAGATTCTCCTGAACGGACCAATCCGATCTCGCCATTAACAGCCAATCAGAAGTGCAGGGCCAGAACCCTGCACTTGACTTCAAGCTCAAGATAAGTTTATTTAATATTAATTCATTCACAACACAGGTGTGGGATTCTCTCTTTCTTTCTCTTTCCCTCTCTCTCCCCCTCTCTTTCTTTCTCTTCCCCCCCTCTTTCTTTCTTTCTTTCTTTCTTTCTTTCTTTCTTTCTTTCTTTCTTTCTTTCTTTCTTTCTTTCTTTCTTATTCTCTCTCCCTCACTTCCCCCCCCTCACTTCCCCCTCCCTCTCTTTCTCTCCCCTCCCTCCCTCTCTCCCTCTTTTTTTTTCTTTCCGTCCCTTCCTTCCATCCCCTCTTTCTTCCTTTCACTTCTGTTATGTATGTACCATAGTTAATAAAGTATGAGCTTGAGGTTAAGTGCAGGGTTCTGGCCCTGCACTTCTGATTGGCTGTTAGGTGGCCAAATTGGATTGGCTAGTTCTTAGGAATCCGATTGGCCCTTAACAGAGGATTATTAATGGTTTAAAGTACTTGCGTTCATAGCTTGCTATTGGACAATTCTCACAAAGGTTGCCTATATAAGGCAGGGTTTACTGTTGTTGTTTTGAGAAGTCACTATGCTAATAAAGAGCTGAAAGTCACTATTCAGAGGCTGTCTCCATTTACTCCAACCCATGTCCAAGAACATAACAATGGCGACGAGAATGGGATTTGGAGACATCTGAACCTAAGAAGTCAGGAAGCAACACCGAGCACGTGGAAGACAACGCCAACAACGGAACCATGTCCAGCAGCATCATACCACCCGCTCCATTCGATCCAAACCAAGAGGATTGGGAATCCTACATGGATCGCTTCCAAATGTTTCTTGAGACGAATAATTTGAAGGATGCCACACCAGCAAAAAAGCGGGCACTGTTCCTGACGTACTGCGGCCCGGCTGTTTTTAAAATGGCAAAAGCACTCGCCAAACCTCGAGAAGTGAAAGCCATGAGCTGGGACAACCTTGAACCCATCCTGAGAGATCATTACGCGCCAACTGTGCCTACACTCGTGAGATGCCATGAGTTTTATCAAAGGAACAAGCGAAAAGGAGAGAGCATGGCCGATTTCGTGACAGACATCCGAAATTTAGGAGGCCTCTGCAGGTTCGCCGATTTAGAAGAAGCACTAAGAGACCGAGTAATTCTGGGATTAGATGCACTAGGCGTGCAAAGCAAGCTGATAGCGAAAGGCGACATCAGCCTTGCTGACGCCATCGCTGAAGCCACGGCTGCGGAGGCGACCAAAAAGTCAGCTGCACAGCTACGGCGAAGCCGCACTCCGGTACCACCACCGACAAGCGACATTTTATCCAAGTCTGAAGGACAGCTCGTGACGACGCACCACGAGGACCTCTCTTTGTCGTCAGGCAGCGATGAAGAAGGGGTCCATCGACTGCGGTCTGACCGGGACCCTCGCCTGAAGCCCTTACGCCCTTGCGCTGGCTGTGGAGCAAACCATGCCAGGGCCGAATACAAATTCCGCGACGTACTCTGCCATGAGTGCGGGAAACGAGGCCACATCAGCCGGGTCTGCCGCAGCTTACCAGGACCCAGCCAGGCCTCAAAAGGGGCCAACTATTGCCAATCGACAGGAAACCGTCCTGTAAGGCGAGAACCAGTAAACCACTCCTACAGAAATCGCGCTTTGCAAAAGAAGAGGCTCACCATACTATCACTATAGGTCACGCCTCAGTCATGGACACTAAGAAAATTCGAGTCATGGTAGCCATCGAGAACCAGCCTTGCCACATGGAGGTCGACTCGGGATCGTCCCTCTCGATGGTGTCTTGGAAGACACTCAAGCAACTTATCCCCACAATCCAATGCCAAGACCTCCAATTTCAACGCCTCATCCTCAAGGACTACCAAGGAAATCGAATCCCTGTGGTCGGGTCCTGCCGAGTCCAAGTCTCCTTCAAAAAACATACAGCGTACTTACCTCTAACGATCATCGACAGAGATAAGCCTAGTCTGTTAGGCCTCCAATGGTTTGCGCCACTAGGCATCGAGGTGGCCGGCGTGAACCCAGTTGGTGGTTGTGAGTGGGAGGAAGACCTTGTTTCTGAGTTCAGCGATGTCTTCGCGGACCGTTTAGGCGAGTATAAGGGGACCCCAATCTCATTTAGTTTAGATCCAAAAGTAGCCCCAATTCGCTTGAAGCCCCGTTGAGTTCCATTCGCTCTTAAAGCTAAGATCGACGAACAACTCGGTAAGTTAATTGCTCAAGGGGTGTTGAAGCCCATCGATCACTCTCCATGGGAAACCCCTATTGTAATGCCCATTAAGCCAGATGGGTCAATCTGAATTTGTGGGGACTACCGGGCCACTTTAAACCACGCCCTACAGCAGAATGCGTATCCAGTTCTGGTAGTGCAGCACCTCCTCCACTCCTTGGGGGGCGGAAAGGTTTTCGCTAAATTAGATTTAGCTCAAGCTTATCAACAACTACCAGTGGATGAAAAGACGGCTCAGGCCCAAACAATTGTAACGCACAGAGGTGCTTTTAAATGTACTCGATTGCAATTTGGGGTTAGTGTAGCCCCGGGGATATTCCAAAGCCTCATGGAAAGGTTGTTACAGGGAATCAAGGGCGTGGTTCCGTATTTTTGATGACATATTAATTGCAGCCCCTACCAAAAAAATCTTGCAGGATCATTTGAAAAGTATTCTTAAAAAATTCCAAGAGGCAGGACTTAAGGTGAAAAAAAACAAATGTCACTTATATACTGACAGTGTTGAGTTTCTAGGGTACAGGATTGATAGCTAGGGCATCCACCCTACCGAAAGTAAATTAAAGGCGATAAAAAATGCCCCCAGGCCACGTAACAAGACCGATCTCCAGGCATTCTTAGGCCTCATTAATTTTTATAATGTATTTTTACCGCATAAGGCGACTGTTGCTGAACCGTTACACCGGTTATTAGATAAAAAAGCATTGTGGGTATGGGGTTACCGGGAAGAACAAGCGTTCCGGAATGTTAAAAAATTGCTCACATCTGACTCTGTACTTATGCAGTATAACGAGACTTTACCATTAGTTATGACCTGCGATGCCTCGCCTTTCGGGGTGGGCGCCATTTTGAGTCATGTACTGCCTAATGGGAACGAAGCCCCTGTTGCATACTTTTCGAAGACTCTTTCACATGCAGAGCGGAACTATGGACAAATTGATAAAGAAGCTCTTGCAATCGTTGCAGCTGTAAAGAAATTTCATGAATATGTGTATGGAAGGACATTCACCATTATAACTGACCACAAACCGTTCCTAGGGATAATAGCCAGGGACAAGCCAACCCCCTACATATTATCCCCTAGAATGACCCGATGGTCAGAATTCCTCGCTGCTTATAATTATCGCCTTCAATATCGCCCGGGGAAAGCCATTCCCCACGCCGACGCATTAAGCCGAGCACCGCTTCCAGAGACTCTCGACGATCCGGCACCAACGGCAACCACGTTGCAGATCGAAACACTCAACTCGCCGCCTATGACCACCCGAGACATCGCGAGAGAAACCAAACGAGACCACACCCAAGCTCGAGTCCTAGGCTGGGTAGAACGCGGATGGCCATTGGACCAAGTCCCAGATGACTTTGCGCCATTTAAAGCAAGACAGACTGAACTTTTTTCACATAAAGGCTGTGTCATCTGGGGCGATAGAGTCGTTGTCCCAGAACGACTCTGGAAGATGCTACTACAAACCCTGCATGAGGGCTACCCCGGCATCGTGCGGATGAAAGCACTCGCACAAAGCTACGCATGGTGGCCGGGCATGGACCGGCAAATCGAGCAGTGGGTCAAAGCGTGTACCAGTTGCCAACAAGCCAGCAACGCCCCACCAAAAGCCATGCCTACTGAATGGGAAACGCCACATGGACCCTGGTCCAGAATCCACCTGGATTTCGCAGGGCCAACCAAAGGATATACCTTCCTGCTGACAGTCGACGCATATTCCAATTGGTTGGAAGTTCATTGTATGACGGCCACAACTTCTGAGGCAGTGATTAAGATCCTAAATAGACTCTTTGCAACCCACGGATTGTCTGACGTCCTGATGTCCGATAACGGGCCACAGTTCACGGCATTGATGTTCGAGCAGTACCTCGCTGACCGCAGCATCCGCCATGCGCTCACCTCGCCTGTGCACCCTGCGACCAATGGCCGAGTGGAACGCATGGTCCAATTTGTTAAAAAGACTTTGCAAAAAATGGACTATGACAATATCGATGACAAAGTCAACCAAATTCTCTTTTTTCAACACATAACTCCACATAGCGTCACTGGCAGAACTCCCGCAGAACTACTGATGGGACGAAGACTCCGTTCCCAGCTCGACCGGTTGCACCCTGCTTACGAACCGGAAAAGCCAATAGGATCCAGTGGCCGCTGTCGCACATTCCAGGTAGGAGACTGCGTTTACGCACGGAACTTATCAGGCGACCCATTATGGTTAGAGGCAACGGTAGTACGAGTGACCGGCCCCAAATCCTACATAGTGAAATGCTGTGACAATAGACTGTGGAAACAGCATATCGACCAATTACGGTCACGACTCATAACGGCCAGTCAACAACTCCCCCATGACCAAACCGAGGGGGGGGGGAGGTACAGAAGAAGAAGATGACGTTCCAAGGAACCTGCTCGAAGAGAGCGACGAATCAAGTGAGACTCAAGAAATGGAGCAGGAAGGAGAATTGTTGGCACCACAAGAAATTGCACCTGAACAAGAAGCAGAGACACTGCCAAACAACAATCTACCTCAACAGGATTGCAATCAACCAGTCCAACGAAAATCCAAAAGACTTAAAAGACAACCATCCTACTTAAAGGATTATATAACTACACCATAATTAAGAAGCCAGAGGGAAGAGGTGTTATATATGTACCATAGTTAATAAAGTATGAGCTTGAGGTTAAGTGCAGGGTTCTGGCCCTGCACTTCTGATTGGCTGTTAGGCGGCCAGATCGGATTGGCTAGTTCTTAGGAATCCGATTGGCCCTTAACAGAGGATTATTATTGGTTTAAAGTACTTGCGTTCATAGCTCGCTATTGGACAATTCTCACAAAGGTTGCCTATATAAGGCAGGGTTCACTGTTGTTGTTTTGAGAAGTCACTATGCTAATAAAGAGCTGAAAGTCACTATTCAGAGGCTGTCTCCATTTACTCCAACCCATGTCCAAGAACATAACAACTTCCTTTTGTTCTCCCTTTTTCTTTCTTTCTTGCTCTTTCTTTCTCTCCCTTCCTCTTTCTTTCTTTCTTTTTCTTTTTCTCTTTTTCTCTCCCTTCCTCTTTCTTTCCCTTCCTTCCTTCCTTCCTTCCCTCCCTCTCTCCCTCCCCCCTCCCTCTCTCTCTCTCTCACACACACACATGAGTGGGTGGCAGGAGAAGAAGAAAGCAAGCTGCCATCCCTTTCAGAGCTCCTCTGCTGACACTTGCTTCTCCTGTGTGGCAGAGGCTCTCCGAAAGGGAGGGCGGAAACTCCCGGGACTGCTTTTGATGTGCGGCAGTGGCACACCCTTGCCCCACCCTGATCCTACCATAGGAAACAGGAGGCCTTCGGCATGTGCCAGCAGAGACAGTGGCAAGGGGTTTTGAGCACTCCCGCTCTACCCCTATCCTCCATGTGTGGCAGTGGCCAGGGGTGGCTGCTCAAGCATGAGGAGGTACTTTAGGAGGGCCAAGGAAGGCTGTTCAAAGCCCGCAGCTCGCTGCGCCACAGCCAGCATGTGTAAGAAGAGCTGGCATGCCATGTGGCAGCTTAGCCAGCCAGCCGAGGCCGGGGATGGGTGGGGCAGATACGTAGGCTAGGCAAGGCCTGGGAAACTCCCGGAGAAGGCAGTGGGAAGCCCAGGAAGCCCTGGAGATGGCTGCAGAAGGCCCTGGGAGCCCCAGAGATGGCGGCAGGAAGCCCTAGGAGCCCTGGAGGAGGCAGTGGGAGCCCCAGAGAGCCCCAGAGATGGCTCCGGGAGGCCCTGGGAGCCCAGGAGATGGCAGCAGGAGGCCCAGGGAGCCCAGGAGATGGCTTACATGCGAGCAGGCAGAATAGTGAAGAGGCTCGTGTTGCAGCGAAAGACAGGTAACAATGGCTGCCCCGATGGGCAGGCAGAAGCATGCTGCAGGCATGTCATGCATGCACATGATGTTGCGCATGTGCAATAACAAAAACCGGTTCCAGGAGAAGAGGAGCAGGCGGAGAGGGTTGGGGCCAGCCAGGGGTCCATTTTACCAGTTCTCCGAACTACTGGAAACCATAACAACCGGTTCTATAGAACCGGTCCGAACTGGTAGAGTCACACCCTCTGAGTGTAAGCAACATAGAACAATAGTAAGGGAAAATAAATAACACAACTATCTATCAAAGAAAAATGGAATGACACAGTTCAGTTGAATTTTTTTTCAAATTACAATGAATTAACGCCCCCCCCCCAAGCTTTGCAAAATTTCATCTTAAAATTTTTTGAGGGCATTAAAAGGGAAATTGTGAGTCTGAATTCCAAGGGAAAGATAGTCCATAAGGCTTGGCAGTGACTGAGAAACAAGAGATGTGTCTTTGGTTTCCCCTGTCCCATGTTAGTGGAGCACCTCTAAAAGCTTCTCAGGGGAAGTGCTTCCAGATGGAGTTTCTGCAGGGTTTTGGGAACCTTATTTTAATCAATGGATCTTCCTTTTGGATAGATATGAATAGGATTATGCAATTAATGTGCATGGGATTGCCATCTAAACTTGAATGAAAATCAAGTTTTAAAATCAAGTTTTAATTATAATTAGAATGAAATCATTCTTACATTTCTCCTAAAGCAATAACATCAAATCTAATATTGTCAAATATTAATTGCTGCATATGTTCTTTTCTTTCCTCTCTATGTGTAAAGACATACCCATTTTTTTTCTTATTTGAATGACATATTGGAAGCATCTGATGATTACATGACTTCATTTCCATGTCAGTTTTGTTCTTAAGCCTGCAGATGTGATTTGAACAGGGTAAAGGTGAATATATTTTTAGGTATATGTATTCATATAAGGCACACATAGGCATTTGAAATCTTTATAATTCCTTATAGCACTGTCATGCTGAAAAAAACCCCATGCTCATTAAATTGGAGACAATACTGAAGGATGAGATTTCTGGATGATAAAGAATACTGTTGCTAAATTCAGGTAGTTCTCGACTTACAACTATTTATTTATCAACCATTTAAAGTTACAACAGCACTGAAAAAAAAGTGACTTATGACTGTTTGTGACTGTTAAGCATGCCCGTGGTCCCATGAACAAAATTCAGTCGCTTGGCAATTGACTCATATTCATGACATTTGCAGTGGGGCCATTTTGTGATCTTCTGACAAAACAAGCAAGGTCAATGGGGAAGCCAGATTCATTTAACAACTGTATTACCATGTGGGTAATACATGGGATAAGTTTGCCTACCAAGATGAGGTGGACCGGTTGCTTTCGTGGTGTGGAGACAATAACTTGGTCCTCAACACCAATAAGACCAAGAAGCTTATAGTGGACTATAGAAGGAACAGATCAGACATCCAGCCCTTGCTTATCAATGGAGACCGAGTGGAGCAAGTGGCCAGTTTTCAGTTTCTGGGTATTGCCATAAAAGAGGGCCTGATCTGGGGTGCTCACATTGCAGCACTGATTGAAAGAGCCCAGCAGAGATTATATTACCTGAACAACTGAATGAAAAACTGCTGGTGACCTTCTACTGCTGCACCATAGAGAGTATCTTAACTTACTGCACCTCTGTGTGGTTTGCCAATTGCACAGTGGCAGATAGGAAAGCACTCCAAAGGGTTAATGTCATTGCCCAGAAGATCATTGGTTGCCCTCTCCCCTCTTTGGAAGAGCTTTATAGCTCCTGCTGCCTTAAGAAAGTTCAAAACATCCTCAAAGATCCATCTCATCCTGGGCACCCTTTTTTTGAACTATTACCATCTGGCAGATGGTACAGAATAATAAAAACAAGCACAAATAGGCTGAAAAACAGCTTCTATCCCAGGGCAGTAGCTCTTTTGAATTCTGCTATATAGTGCAGTGTTGGTGTGGTGTCGGGGTTTCTGGTTCAATGTGTGAAGGGTGAAAGATGTGTGTTTGTGCTTATTTTCATGTTCATGATGTGCACTGAAGATGGTGTTTGATTTCGTTGTACAAGATGCAATGACAATAAATTACATTATTGGAGACAATACTGAAGGATGAAATTTCTGAATGAAAAAGAATACTGTTACTAAATTCAGGTATAGTTCTCGACTTACAACCATTTGTTTGTCAACCATTCAAAGTTTCAACTGAAAAAAAGTGACTTATGACTGTTTGTGACTGTTACAGCATGCCCGTGGTCACGTGAACAAAATTCAGATGCTTGGCAATTGACTCATATTTATGATGGTTGCAATGTCCTGGGGCCATTTTGTGATCTTCTGACAAGCAAAGTCAGTGGGGAAGACAGATTCATTTATTACCATCTTAAGAGCAGCAGTGGTTCACTTAACAACTGTAGCAAGAAAGGTTGCAAAATGGGGCAAGACTCACTTAACAACTGTCTTGCTTAGCAATGGAAATTTTAGGCTTAGTTGTGATCGTAAGTTGAGGACTATCTGTAGTAGCACTCATCATTTCTTAGTAGTTTGTCCTTGTATCTGTGTCTGTAGTTGATCTTAAACTAGAATGTAATTTTGTCGGTGACTGATTAGAAGCAGTATGTTTTCTTCCCAGTTGACAGGAACCATGTACAGCAGATTTACTGTAAAATGATTTCTTTTACAGTTTATTGCACTTGGAAATAAGAAATCAAACAATGCCAGTTCATTACTTGGATATTACAATTATGTTTTAAACAAGTGAGCTGAAAAGGAGGAAAATATCAGTTTGAAAGAGGAAAGCGGAGGTGAACTTTAGAAATGTATTGTATGCAGAACGATGACATATAAGAGTGAATTGTTCAGCGGTGGAAAAAGAAAAATCAGGACTTGTTCAGAAAACTGCAATTGAATGATGGCAAAAGAAGGAAATTGCTGGTTGTCTCTTTTTCATCTCATTGTAGACTGCAACACTTATAAAAGTGGAATAAATTTACATAACTTCTTTTAGGAGGAACATTAGTGTCATGCCCCTGTTGGAGACTGACTCAGAGGGAGAGGAGGAACAGCCGACAGGGAGTAGAAGTGTGGCTCTGGAGGTTGTGGAGGAGGCTGGGCAGTTAGAGGAAGACCAGGCCCATCCCCTCTCTATCCTAGGGCATGCAGGGAGGAAAGGATAAGTGAGAGACGTGAATGGTGTGGTCTACGGGGGAGGAAGGGGCCTTGATCCTCTTCATGCGCTGCAACTGTGAGAACTGGTTAAAAGGACGGACATGCGTACAGGCCAGTGCTGGAAACAAAGTGTGGAAATATCTCTAGTGTATTGTTCCTCTGTGAGTTTCCCAGTCCTTCCCAGTGTGTGTTCTGATATCTGTGGACGTCTTCAAGCCCTTATCTCCCCTGGTTCCCTTAATTGCTTCAGTGTGGTTTGTATTGTTTTTACTCTTTATAATTTGTAGGCATTTTTAGTTTAAATGGCATTTCCTTCTTTTCATAACTGCTTGTGGGAGAATTTTTTGTCTCCAGTCAAGGATATTTGGAGCTTTGAAGCAAAGTGAAGGAATAGAAGGGGCTTCACCTATTTTTGTGACTGTGTTTATTTTGTATCCCACCCTGGGTCATCACAGCAACAATTATTCAGAATGTAAAATCAATGCTTCCAATAGGATTGGAATCATATATTAGCTATGATAACAGTATGTTCTTACATGTGCAGACTCCTATTCATGAGTGTACCCAGATGTTATTAGGTAGAGACATATAGCAGTAGCACTTAGACGTATATACTGCTTTACAGCCCTCTCTAAGCAGTTTACAGAATCAGCATATTGCCCCCAACAATTTGGGTCCTCATTTTCTCCACCTTGGAAGGATGGAAGGCTGAGTCAACCTTGAACCTGGTGAGATTCGATCTGCCAAATTGTAGGCAACTGGCTATAAGCAGAGTAACCTGCAGTGCCGCACTCTAACCACTGCACCACCGAGGCTCTTATAAGAAATGATGTGTTTTAGATGTTTTAGGAACTGCTTCAAGAGTGGGGAAAAACCCTCATGTTTTGTTTTCTCACATGGTGCATTATATTGATACATGTGCTAAATTTGTATCCCATGGCAGTCTAATGATGATTTTGATATAAATCAATATAAGTAAATTCCAAGCTAAATCTCTCTGAGATCTATAATAAACCCCACCATTTTAAAAATAAAAAGTAAAAAGTAAAAAGATACAAAACAAAAGTTTTTGGCAGACTTTAGCTGAAGCTATTGCCAGTAAACTATTTAACAGTTTATCCCAGAAAAATATAAAATGAAAGCAAAGAGCAAATTGTAAGATGTCTTATTATTATATCATTGTCATCACCTATATCGTAGCAATAAACAAAGAGAAACCTAACTTTAATGAACTAATTGAAAACAATTTTGTTATTTATGACTGCAAAAATATATCTTTGCAGTGATTTACATCTTTCGTGTCATATTATGACACAGATGACACAAATGTTTCTGTTAAACTGATGTACATTGACAGAAAATAATACAATGTAGAATATTAGAATATTTATGTAAATTTGGTACTAACATGATATAAATTGCTTCAGAAAATTGGTCTAATGTATGTGAAAACACTTTATTGTGGCTTCAATTTGTATTAATCATAAATGAATAAAGCATTTTAATTATAAATATTTTATTTCTTGTTAATCAATGTGTAATATTGATGCCTTGAAAGAAATTTTCTATGGAGGCCTTTGAGTAGGAAAAGAATGTGTTTTGTTGCCTTGCTAATAGTAATTCTAATTCCATTCTCTATAATGGGTCTATCTTGTAGGAAAAGTTTAGATTACATTAGCCCCAGTGTAGAGTTTTGCTAGAAATTGAAACCTTCTTTAGTTATCTAGGCCTTCCACTGGTTCTATCAATTATGCTAATTATTGGTCGCTTATTATTTAAATAGTTGCTTTTAGTGTTTTTATTATTTTACCATATTATTCTATATTTTCCTATACTTATTATAAGCTTCATTAACAAAAATGCAACATAAAATTGTGACTAACAAAGGCACAATTATAAAAATGCATTTAAATCACCTAATTACTGATTACTAATTACATTTTCCTGGTCTATGGGTTTTTGCATGTGGAGTTAAGCTGTTGTAGGAAGAATGGCTTTCATGAGCTCCTTGACTGACATAGCTGAAGTGGCTTTATAGAGATTCGTAGATTGGAATTGTCATGTATGAAGCGCCATTCTCAAGAAGGAACTCTCATCAAATAATAGAGATGCTCTTGCAAATATTTGGATGAGTTAGAGCAAGAGATGAGAGATAAAGAAAAAATGAATGCTTTCATCCAGAGCTTTTGAGCCAGAAGTCAGCAATATTTATAACAGTTTAATGTTTTCTCTCATGTTGGACTGCAAAGCAGTCCAACTATTCTACAGCCTAATCCAGTTAATCAAATGTAACCCATTGGCACTATAATTCATCTCCCAATGAGAATTTGCTTTGATTGCTCCAAACAATGACAAATAGAATTTGCTTCAGCCATCTTAGTGTTCCGGATAAAGTATGAAAATGCCAAGTTCTGTGAGTATTTGCGACAGAGATTTTCTCAAACAATTATAGACACTTGATAGTTGCTAAACCTGTTAATTTCTTCCCCACAGTGCAGTGTGTTAGCTTAAATAAAGTTTTAACAAACCTTAAGAAAAAGCAGGGTTCTAATCCTGCACTTCTGATTGGCCGATAATAGCAATATCGGATTGGCCCGTTCTAGGGAATCTGATTGGCTGTTAACGAGCCACTCTCATTGGTTCAAGGGTTTAACACTTCCAAGTTCTCATTGGCTAATAGGTCAGCAGCCTGCCCTATAAAAGGGCTGCTGCTGCCCTAGGGTTTTTTGCTCTGTTCAGAATGATTAATAAAGAGTTGAAGTTCACTGTTCACTGCCTTGTCTCCGTTCCTTGCACCCATGTGCGGAACTTAACACAGTGTATTTATTGGTTGGGATTTACTGTAATAATCCCACTGTCTTATATTCAACCACAATTGATGTTCTCTCTGGGACCACTAAGCTTCCTTATTTTCTGTCCTTAAACTTCCTCCCTCCTTCCCTCTAGTATTGCATTATTCTAGTAATAGTTTGTGGGGACAAGAGGTTAGCCGGGTGGAACTCTCTTATGGAATACCATATGAAATGGTTTGCTCCCTTCTTATATTCAATAATTTCATGAGACCTCTGTCAGTCCTGTGAGGTTAGGCTGGAGATGCCAAAGATGGCTTGGCCCAATTTTGGGAAGCCATGGGGGCATAGATGGGACGAAACAAGCTGATATGATGAAGTAACTTCCAAGCCTTCTGTCCAGAATAATTTGTTTTCCTGTCCCAGTTGTACACCTGACAAGCAGATTCATGACATGGAAGGCTTAATTTACAGCCAGTTCTAGATGTGAAGAAGGCTGGACCTATGCCAGACTTTGGCTGGTACACAGTTGTAGCTCCATACCGACAAGAATAGGGGAACCTGGCAACAGTAGCTTGTACCATTAACACTACTGATGTTCTTTATATGGGTCTGTCTTTGAAAACTGTTTGGAAACTGCAGCTGATACTTGGAGGAAGCTTTGTTGTGAACAGAACTGCATTGGCTTCTGGGAGGCTTCTAGGTTATGAGCTTTGGTTTTAAACATTAAAACCTCCCATAGCCAGACTGATAGGTAGTTATAATTCTCCCTTTTTTAGGCAGAACCAACCTATGCTTGTTCTGGTTAAACCCCGGCCCCACATCCCTTGTATGAGGTTCATGGGGGCCTGGAGGGGTGTTTCTATTTGATCCTGTGGAATATTGTCCCCAAGAGGCTAGATGGCAGCAATATAGGCATCTTTTGTTATACCACAAACATTTGAACATTGTTGTAATTAAATACTGTGTTACTAAGTGGTTATTTAGACATCTTAATTATTTTTGCTATTCTATTGATTTATCATTCTAATTGTAACCTGGTTCAGTATTTTTATCTTAATTTTTTTTTTGCTCTACTATTTTATTTATCATTCTAATTGCAGTTTGGCTTTTGTGTTTGGCATTGTAAACTGCCATGAGTCACAACATTCTATAAAATGTAAGGGTGATATATAAATAATTAAGCATCTTAATCTCTGTTGAGGAATTTAGATGGGTTGGTCAAACAAAACAAAGCCAATGCCCACCCAGCCCCGATATCTAGAGAAGAAATGGGCAAGGACTTGTCACACACTTGACTTTGATAGTTTGTGGCCCTTCAAAGAAAGAACAAAAAGGAGTCATGAAAATACTTTGAAACAGAAGTCAGTTTTTCTCTATGTTTGATGTCTCCTACTGATGGAGTGGACTCCACTGTCAGTTATTCCTCTGTCAGGCGTGGGTGGTAAATCGCTCCTTTCTTTCCCATTATGAAGAACAGCATGACAATTCATGCTTTCCTTCTTGGCACTCATTTCAGAGCAGCAAACTGTGTCACAGGCCTTTATTGAAATAGTCAGGAGACCCTATGGGATGCCCTGGGAACTCTGAGAAAATAAATTACTCTTCTGCCATTGAATGGTTGCTGGGGAGCATCTGATACTTCCCAATTTACACAACACACCGTAAAATGGCTGCTTGAAGTCTGGCCTGGCTCTGTTTTTCAGTGTATATGCATCAACGTGCCCATATAATAATAGCTTGCATGTGCCAGAATAAGGAAAATATTGGAGATGAGGCTACGTACACAGGTGTACCCAGTACACCTTTCAACATTGTTAAAAAACAATGATTGAACGGTGTTTGTAATCCATAGAGGTGGCTCACTGAAGTCACCTTTTGTATATATATTGTTTTGTTAGCCTCCTCGTGGATAGTCATGGTTTGTGAATTATCCAGAAGAGAGTTTTCTTTTTGTTATGACCCCAATTATTTATAAACATATTTATCTCAGAGGAAGTGATATATGATAAGCAAGAGGCCACTGAAAAGCATGGTCTTCAATAGGTTAACACTAGCAGTTTTATAAAATACATATTTTTAATTTCCATATGTGGCTTGGACTTTCAGGTTTTTTCATAATATGTTGGTATTTATGATCACAATGGGAGTTAAGCTTAGATGTATTTTATTTCTCTCTCGATTTCTCAGTACTGAGTTCCCTGTATAAAGCTTAAATGACTCTTAGACCACTCATTTTCCATTGTTGTTGCAGTTGTGGGGATAAAAATGAGGGCAGCAGTATATAAATGGCAGGATTCAAACACAATAACATAACAAATATAATGTACTAAATAATAAACAGCTGCTGCTTTCATTTTATCTCTAAAGGAAATTTTGAAAGGAGATTTTCATCCCACTCCCCATTATTCCAGCATGTCTTACTTATGGTGATAAAAGGGAGGGGAAAGAGTTCTACAGTTTTTGGAGAAAAGTGTGTACAATTGCTGTAACATAAATAAATAAATGCAATGCAATAATTTGAGAAGAGTGTATAAAATATGCAATACAAGGCAAGATAATTTAGAAATAGCCCTTGTAAGGGGTCATTTTATGCTGTTGCCGTTTTTTTCAGACTATTGACAACAATATTTTATGCATGGACCTTTTGAAATGAAGTTCAACAACTAATAAACTCTGCTAGTTTATCCAATTTTCTACTTCATTTTTAATCTAGGGAGGATTAAAATAAATTAGGATAATTCTTATATTTTTAGGCCTATTTTGAGTAAGGGTTGTTTATTGCCAGAGTGAAACAAAGGGATCAAGGGAATGGTACTGCACCACTAATATTTTGGCATAATAGTTGCTAATATTTATTTATTTTATTTATTTTTATTAAACAAATGCATATGGCTACCCAATACACACACAGCGACTCTGGGCAGAATACAGCAGTAAGAAGCCACAATTGAAAACTCCAACTCTCCCTTCTCCCTGCAGTTTAACAACTGAAACTTTATTTGCTTTTGTAGTGACAAAGTGTTAGTGATGATATTCCATGAAAGGGGGAAATCACAGGGTCCCATTCAGAGAAAGAAGGTTTTCTGATTGAAGTATATGATATGGAGCAGAGAGATGCTGATGACCATTTCCTTTACTCACAAAAAAATTAAAACACACTGCCACTTGGGTAAAATAATGGTGAAATTCCACCTTATGGGATTGGGTTCCAGAAAGAAAGTATTTGTTTAATTGTAGGATTTATATAACTGCCCATCTTGTGCAAGTGACTCTAGGCAGCTGTCAGCCCCACAAGAAGACCAGAAAGGAAGCATGACAAGATGAGCTAATTCTACTTTATTGTAAGACTACATTAACAAAAATATTTCAAGTCTGAAAATAAAAATCTCCCACCTTCTCTTTTAACTTAGGGTGGAACTTTTCTAAGTTTCTTTCTCTGTCCTTTATTCAGCTGGGGCTTCCCCTTTTATCTCACTGTTCCCTAGGCAGCATGTCTTCCCTTGTTCCCCAAAATCATTCCCACATAACTTTGCTATACAGTAGCTTACAAGGATTAATTTGTAAGAGTGAGAGCATAACAACATCCACCATCCTCCCCAGTTTGTCTCCTCACTCAGCATTGATTGCAAGTGAAAATCATAGTTCGTGGTGCAATCTTTTTGGCACGAACACATGTATCCACGTATTTAGTTTGTGATACTTTACAGATGGTAGTAAAAAGTATATGGATGCTCGGATGTAGAAATTGCATTTGACTCAAATGAATTTATTTACTACACCTGCTTCTACGCTACTATTAAGTCTGGAGCATGGGTGCGAATGATGGAGACGAGCCAGTAGAACAGTGAACTTCAAACTCTTTATTTACATATTGTGACAGCTCAAACTGGAGGGCTGCTATAGCCTTCCTTATATAGGCAACTTATTAACTATTCAACCAATAGCAAACCTGGAGCGCTAGCTCCGTTAACCAATGGGAATGGCCTGTTAATGGCCAATCAGATGCTCCTGAACAGACCAATCCGATCCTGCCATTAACAGCCAATCAGAAGTGCAGGGCCAGAACCTTGCACTTGACTTCAAGCTCAAGATAACTTTATTGGTATTATTCATTCACAACACCCCTTTTCCCCGGCTTCTGCCCACGGGGCGCGATTACATAGTCCTTCAGGTAGGACGGCTGTTTTATTAGTCTTTTCGATTTTTGCAAAGTGCCTGGCGGTTGGCTGCACTTCTGCTGAGGTAGATCATTGTTTAACAGTAGGGGTGCCTCTGGTTCCGAGTTCGTGTTCCCATCGTCACCAATATCACTGGCCACTCCCTGAGGTGAACTCACTCCAATCCCTGGTTCCTGTTCCTGCATTTCAGTTCCATTATCAGTCTCTTCGAAAAGGTTTCCCTCTAATTGTAATTCGCTTTCCTCTGTATCTCTCCCCCCTCAGTTTGGTCATAAGGGAGTTCGGAAGTGCGAGACGGTAGCCGCGATCATAGTTGATCAATATGGTGCTTCCAAAGTCTATCATCAGGGCACTGTACAAGGCATGATCTTGGGCTGGTTACGCGGATTACCGTCACTTCTACCCACAGCGGATCGCCCGATAAGTTTTTAGCGAATACTAAATCGCCTACCTGGAAGGTACGGCATCCGCCACTGGATCCGAGTGGCTTTTCTGGTTTGTAGGCTGGGTGTAACCGATCGCGGTGGGAGCGGAGCTTTCATCCTATTAGGAGCTCGGCGGGAGTTTTGTTGGTGAGGCTGTGAGGTGTGATGTGCTGCAGGAAAAGGATCCGGTTGATGTTCTCGTTGATGTTGTCGTAGTCTATCTTTTGGAGAGTCTTTTTGACAAATTGTACCATGCGCTCAGCCCTACCATTGGCCGCAGGGTGCGCAGGCGAAGTGAGCGTATGTCGAATACCGTGGTAAGCCAGGTACTGCTCAAAAGACAGTGCGGTAAATTGGAGCCCGTTGTCGGATACCAGAACGTCTGGTAATCCGTGGGTTGCAAAAAGTCTTTCCAGTCTTTTGATCACCGTGTCAGTGGTCGTGTTGCTCATTTGGTAAATCTCGAGCCAATTCGAGTAGGCGTCGATGGTTAGCAAAAACGTGTGGCCTTTGGTCGGCCCAGCAAAGTCCAGATGGATGCGGGACCAGGGTCCCCGCAGCATCTCCCATTCAGTTGGGGTTGCATTTGGTGGAGCGTTGCTTACTTCTTGGCATCTCTGGCAAGTTTTAACCCACGATTCGATTTCTCTGTCGATGCCTGGCCACCACGCGTAGCTTCGTGCGAGGCCCTTCATGCACATGATGCCAGGGTGGCCATTGTGCAAGGTTCTTAGCAGTGTCTGTTGGAGTCGTTCTGGGATAACGACTCTATCGCTCCAGATGACACAGTCCTTCTGTGAGAACAACTCTGTTTGACGACTTTTGAATGGTGCAAAGTCATCTGGTACTTGGTCCAATGGCCATCCGCGTTCCACCCATGTGAGAACTCGTGCTAAGATGGGGTCGCGTTTTGTTTCTCTCGCGATGTCACGGGCAGTTAATGGCGGCGTGTGGAGTGTCTCGATCTGAAACGCTTTCATCGTTGGTGCAGGATCGTTGATAGTTTCAGGGAGCGGTGTACGGCTCAGCGCATCAGCGTGGGGAATGGTTTTACCGGGACGATATTGTAGCCAATAATTGTAGCCAGCCAAGAATTCTGACCAGCGGGTCATTCTGGGAGAAAGTATGTAGGGAGTTGGCTTGTCCCCAGCGATGATCCCCAGCAATGGTTTGTGGTCAGTTACAATGGTAAAAGCCCGGCCGTACACATACTCATGAAATCTTTTAACAGTAGATACAATCGCCAGGGCTTCTTTATTGATCTGGCTGTAATTTCACTCAGTTTTCGAGAGCGTTTTTGAGAAGTAAGCAACAGGGGCTTCGTTACCGTTAGGTAACACATGGCTCAAAATGGCGCCCACTCCAAAGGGCGATGCATCACATGTAATGTTTATTGGCAAAGTCTCATTGTACTGCATTAGTACGGCGTCCGAAGTCAGTAGTTTTTTCACATTATTGAACGCCTGCTCTTCTTTGTGACCCCATACCCAAATTGCTTTTTTATCTAAAAGGCGATGTAAAGATTCAGCGACAGTCACCTTGTGCGGCAAGAATACATTATAAAAATTGATGAGGCCTAAGAACGCCTGGAGGTCGGTCCTGTTCTGCGGTCTGGGAGCGTTTTTTATTGCTCTCAATTTGCTATCGGTAGGGTGAATACCCTGACTGTCAATTAAGTACCCTAAGAATTCAACATGATTGGTACACAGTTTGCACTTATATTTTTTGACTTTCAGGCCTGCTTCCTGGAATTTTCGTAATACCAGTCTTAAACGCTCCCGTAAGATTTTTGGTGTGGGGGCAGCAATGAGCACATCATCAAAATAGGGGACAATGCCCTTGATCCCCTGCAATAGTCTCTCCATTAGGCTCTGAAAGATCCCTGGGGCTACACTGACTCCGAATTGGAGCCGCGTGCACTTTAAGGCACCTTGGTGTGTTACGATAGTCTGTGCCTGTGCCGTTTCTTCATCAACCGGCAGTTGCTGATAAGCCTGAGCTAAGTCTAGTTTACCAAAGACTTTTCCGCCCCCCAGGGAATGGAGGAGGTGTTGCACCACCGGCACCGGATATGGGTTCTGTTGCAGGGCATGGTTTAGGGTGGCTCGGTAGTCCCCACAAATTCTAATTGAGCCGTCTGGCTTAATTGGTGTCACAATTGGCGTTTCCCATGGGGAGTGGTCAGTTGGCTTTAACACTCCCTGGGCAATCAACTTATCAAGCTGCTCATCGATTTTCGGTTTTAGAGCGAACGGAACTCGACGAGGCTTAAGGCGGATGGGAGCTATCTTTGGATTAAGGCTAAAGGATATCGGGGTCCTCTTGTACTCACCTAGCTTTTCCTCGAAGATGTCCCTGAATTCGTGGGTGAGGTCTTCCTCCCAGTCACTGCCGCCTATTCAGTTAATGCCTGCCACTTCAATGCCAAGTGGTGCGAACCATTGCAGGCCTAACAGACTAGGCTGGTCCTTATCGCTTATCATCAGGGGTAAGTACACCGTGCAGTTCTTGAATGCAACCCAGACTTGACTGGATCCTGCGACTGGAATTCGGTTCCCCTGGTAGTCCTTTAACACGAGTCATTGGAATTGAAGGTCTTGGTGCCGGATAGTAGGTATGAGTTGCTTGAGGGTCTTCCATGAGACCATTGAAAGAGACGATCCCGAGTCAACTTCCATTTGGCAAGGCCGATTTTCAATGTTCACGTTGACTCGAATTTTCTTAGCATCTAGCAAAGAGGCATAGCCAATAGTGAGTGTTTGGTGGGCCTCTTTCCGTCTCACTAGACGACTCAGGGGTCAGTTTCTGTAGGAGTGGTTTATTGGTTCTCGCCTTACAGGGCGATTCCGTGTCGATTGGCGGAGATTGGTTCTTTTCGAGGTCTGGCTGGGTCCGAGGAGGCTTCGGCAGACCCGTCCGATGTGGCCTCGTTTCCCGCACTCGTGGCAAAGCGCATCACAGAATTTGCAATCGGAGCGGTAATGGTTGGCCCTGCAGCCAGCGCACAGTTGCTGGGACTTCGGATATCAGTCCCGATCGGACTGCAGGCGATGGACCTCTTCCTCGTCGCTGTCTGACGACGAAGAGAGGTCCTCATGATGGGCCATCTTCAGCTGCCCTTCTGCGTTAGGTGAAACTTCACCGGCTGGTGGGTGTGTTGGAGCGCGATTTCGGTGTAGTTGGGCAGCCGACTTCTTGGTCGCCTCCGCTACTGTAGCTTCAGCTCTGGCGTCTTTAAGGGTGATGTTGCCCTTTGCCATTATTTTGCTCTGTACGTTTAGAGCATCTAGCCCGAGGACTACTTGGTCTCTCAGGCCTCTTCTAGGTTGGTGAAATCGCAAAGGCCTCCCAAGTTCCAGAGGTCTGCAACGAAATTGGCAACGCTGTCTCCTTTCCGTTGGTTCCTTTGATGGAACTTGTGTCGTCTCATGAGCGTTGGAACGGTTGGTGCATAGTGGGCCCTTAGCAACGGTTCGAGGACGTCCCAATCCATGGCCTTCACTTCAGCCGGTTTCGCTAGTGCCTTGGCCATTTTGAATACCTTCGGGCCGCAGTGCATTAGGAATACCCCCCGTTTCTTCCCGGTTGTGGCATCCTTCAGATTATTCGTTTCCAAAAACATTTGAAAATGATCTATGTAGGACTCCCAGTCCTCTTGATCTGGATTGAACGGAGCGGGTGGTACTACGCTGCCGGACATGGTTCCGCCATTGCACGCTTCAGCCACGTGTTTAGTTGTCTTAGTTGGCTCGGATGTCATCCAATCCCATCCTCGTCAACAGTGTTAAGTCTGGAGCATGGGTGCGAATGATGGAGACGAGCCGGTAGAACAGTGAACTTCAAACTCTTTATTTACATATTGTGACAGCTCAAACTGGAGGGCTGCTATAGCCTTCCTTATATAGGCAACTTGTTAACTATTCAACCAATAGCAATACTGGAGCGCTAGCTCCGTTAACCAATGGGAATGGCCTGTTAATGGCCAATCAGATGCTCCTGAACGGACCAATCCGATCCTGCCATTAGCAGCCAACCAGAAGTGCAGGGCCAGAACCCTGCACTTGACTTCAAGCTCAAGATAACTTTATTGGTATTATTCATTCACAACAGCTACCACAATTAATGAAGGGTCAGTAGCTTATGTAAAAGAGATACAAGGTAATTCATGTGCAGCAAGAATGAAAGAACTACCAAAAGAATGCAAAACCAAACACATATGATATATGCTCCAGAGAAGATCAACAACAATTGAGAGGACAGTAGTCACATGAAGAGAAAAACTATTGAAACAGTTTGGTCTTCAAGAGCTTTGGAAAACTATCAAAGATGGAATCAGTCTGATTTTCATGGAGGGGAAGGCCCGAATAGAAGGAAACTTCTTCCCCTCCAAAGGAAGACTAGGCAGGTAGAAATGTAGAAGGAATCCTGTGCTGTCTATCTATCTGTCTATTTATTTATATCTCTCCTTTATTATTTTTTATAAATCTCTCAAGGTGGCAAACGTACCAAATATTCCTTCCTCCTCCTATTTCCCCCACAACAATCACCCCATGAGGTAGGTTGGGTGGAGAGAGGGAGTGGTCCAAACTCATCCAGCTGGCTTTCACATCTAATGCAAGATGAAAACTTAACCATCTCCCAGTTTCTAGCTTGATACTTTCATTATTAAACCAAATTGCATAGTTGCCTTCCCACCTTATCAACCTAAGTGGGCCATTCCAGCTGAAACCCATTCTGGGGAGTTCCTGTCTACAATACATGTGAGCATGGCCCTTGTCCGTATGTAGGTATGGATTTATATATTTGTGTGATTAAAAATAATCAAATTTTCCCCCAGAACTTGTGGCTGCCGTGCAGAAGCTACTGCTCCAGGGAAATTAAATAGGAAAGATAGATAAGAGGAATGGGAAAACAAATTTAGATGGAAGTATGTTGAGTGTACCAAGTAACTGGACAGAGAAGAAGAAAAAATCCTGTTTGCATCTCAAAGAAAGGGTAAAACATGACTAGGGAAGCAGATTCCCCTCAGACTAAATTCCCAGGCTTTGCTGAAAAGGTGCCCACATTCACTGTTCCCTCAGCACTACCTTTTCCCAATAGCTGCTTCTAACTTTATCAGCAAAGGTAACTCAGTTCACAGATATTTGGATCTAAAAAACCACATCCCTCCATCCATTGTGGTATATAAGACTTCTGGGGGTTGAAGAAAGTAGAGTATGTGATGACCTATTGCATGTGGATTTGGGGGTCTATGAAAAAGCTAGCATTTTCATGGGTTTTCTACATATAAATAATGAGAAACTCTGCCCTCAGTTCTATGTAACTGTGGCCAGAGGAGACTCCAATGGCAACCTTTGATATATAAACTTTTTTTTACACCTTTGTTGTGTTTGGCCGCATCACATTTTCCTATTACTCTCTCTATCCTTTGCTTAATGATGTTATAAGACAATACAACACATCAATTCAGGAATGAGACCCCTCAGCTGTGTCAGGGATTTATGGTAGCTTTTTTGGGAGGAATATTTTGAAAACTGCAAAGAATAAGCTACTTTACAGCATGTAAGCACAGGAGTGGGCTGTAATTTGAAGAAAAATGACTAGTGCATTGCTTCTTATTTTTTCTCTTTCTGCAAACCTGCTTTAGGAGAGAAACCCCAGAGAAATGTGAGCTCATTGTAGTGAAGATGATTGAATAAATATTTTCCATTAATATTCCTTAAGTATCATGAATAGGAGGATATTTCCAGGCAATTACATCCCTTGGACTACTCCAGTGCACCGCAGAGGTACAGGGCCAATAAAAGCTGTAGGTAAACAGCGTTTGTCATTGGCTTACAAGGAAGCAAATAACAGAGCCATGAAACCTTGCCACAGTCCTTAGGAGGCATTAGTATGATGTTTGTAATTTGCCTGCTGGTCTCATATGGAGAATCAAGCATGCAGACATAGAATTCTTCTATTGTAAAACTAAACAGAGGGATAGAAAGGTGATGGCAAAGAAATGGCTCTCTTCAATCAAGCAGAAGGACCACTCTTGTTTAATTTAACTACTATGTTGGGGCTTTCTATTATTTTGAGATGGCTAGTTTTGGTTCCATAACTTTAATATGCTTTACTTCCTCACTTAGCTTGATATGTGAGGCATTTGGGGCAGATTTGGTGGTAAATATTTATGAAGTAATTATCATGTCCCTCTTGAGACACTTTGTCAGTTATCTTGCAGCAGTAATCATAGATTGGTGGTATGCAATTCATGACAAAGGAAGAGGTACTTTGCAGTGGTCAGAAGGAGGAAAGGCTGGGTAACTCTCTACCATTTATTCCTTCCTGACCCTGTGAAAAATTCTTCCCATCATTCTTTTTAAAAATTGCTAAATGATTCAGGGTTATGGTTTCTGAGGTAAAATACTCTGGAATGGAATTGAGAAAGTACTATAGGATTATTATTATTTAGTGTAGGGTGATGATGTTGTATTAGTCAGGAGACTACAGTGTTAATACAAAGTAGTTTTTTGGCTGCCAATTGCTAGTCTGTTCAGGTTCATGCTCATGTGCTACTCAGAATGCACTACAAGGGGCAAAATAACGCCATACTCAGAATGGCCAATGGCATTTTGCAGTGTCATCAGGGCCTTTTTCCACCACCTACGTCACCTTGCATTTGGGCATCACATTCGGACAGGTTTGGCACCAGTTGAATTTGTACTGCTGCTCAAACCACCATTTTCCCCCACTGAAATGATACCTATTTATCTACTGGCATGTAATATGTTTTTGAACTGGCAGAAGCTGAGGCAAGTGATGAGAGGACTCAAACCATCAGAGTACCGACTTTCTCCAGCATCATTAAGTCAGTGAGCCATTGCGCCTCAATGATATTATAGGGAAATTGCCAGATTGCTTTTTATGTTAAAGCACCACTCTTGGGGATTTCATCAATGATTTGCTATTGCTGTCTTTTGAATTATTCCCCCCCTCCCCATTTCTTAATCTAATTGTTCACCATTCCTAATGCTGCTTAACTTCTAAAAATTGGTGAAAGTGGGTTAGGTGATGCACCTCTCTAGCAACATTTTTCCAGAAAAAGCAAAAAGCTGAAGACAAATCTCTTTCTCTCCTAATTTGAATATATTGACAACAAATCAGAAGTGCCAAAATTTTATTACTTGGAAAAAATGTGTACTGAAACTCTGTTAGCCAATATAAATACAAAAGAATGATCTTTTGTTTGTTAATGAATTTTATAAACACATTGTCTGAAGTATTTATGAAGAACTTCTGTTGAATCCATTAAGTTTCATTAATATCAATTGTACATTAGCATTAGAAAGAAAGGAAATTAAATGATACAATCTTCATTGGATTTGGAACTCAAGATAAATGTAATTTTCATTATTTATTGATTTTGTAACTATGAAGGAAAATTGAACTTTTTAAAGAACATATCCATATCTGTTAAATAAGTTCCAAGAATTATCTTTCTGTCATATGTAATGCCAGTGATTTTTCAGGCATGTTGCTGGTTATTATTTCCAGTATTGTTTCAAAAAGAATGCTGGATAGTAACCAGGACCTGTTTCTTCTTTATTAATTTGAAATTTTATCACCTTGATTTATACCAATTGAAATATGTATCTCTGTGTGTATTCTTTTAAAACAGTATCTAGCAATTAATGTCAGTAATAGCTATAAGTATACAGCATGTATATTTTTTACTGCTGTTTTAACAGTAATGAGTTTTCTATCAGAATAAACCATAATGTTATTGTTTGCCAAATAGACCTACCCTAAATAATTCATTTGATATCTGTCAATTTGAATCATTTGTGGACAGTATTTGCTAGCAGGAGATAATTAAATGCATAGTATATTTCAGTGAACATCACATATTTTTATAACTTTAATGAAGATCTGAACGATTATATAGAGGCTTAATATTATATATTCAAATTCAAATGAAATTGGGAATCCTTACATTGGAAGTTTAAATGTACAATTTAAACACATTTTAGGTGGAATATCTGAGACTGTCATTGAAGTCCACCCAGAAACTTAAACTGGTTCAGAGGGTAGTAAATGGGGACCTTTGCCCATTGTAACACCTTTGTAGTGCAAGTTGCACCAATTTCCAGTTTCTTTCTAGGTGCAATTCATAGTGCTGGTCATCACCTTTAAAGCCCCATATGGCACAGGGCCAAGTTATTTGCATGATCGCTTTTCCCGAAGGACATCTACCCATCCTACCAAGTTGGCAATCTCCCAGTCCCTTCCCCTAAATATTGCCATCTGATGGGAGGTAGGAAGCATGCTTTTTCCATGCCAGCCCCTGTCCTATACAACCCTTTGCTCCCTAAGGATCATTATGTCTCGGCTCTCTTAGCCTTCCATAAAGCTTTGAAGACTTGGTCCCCCCCTGCCCACAAGTTCTGTGATAAGCTTGGATAATTGCACATTAAAAGGTTGACTTGTTGCCTGTTCTTCCATGTATGTATGTATGTATTTATTTGTTTGTTTGTTTGTCGATCGCTTACAAGATAATAGGTATAAGTATATACATAGTTATGAATACATGAAATGGGTACATATAAGAAAAATAAAAGAAATAATAGGATAGGGATGGTAGGCACATTGGTGCGCTTATGCACGCCCTCTTGTTTTGAATGTTTAATCTGTTTAGTTTTATAGTTTCAATATTATTTTATATGTTGTTTTAACTTTTGATTGGGGGCAGTCCAGAGTTGGTCAGAAGATGGGCAGCTATATAAATGTATAAACAAACAAACAAACAGTACTTGCAATAATTCAATTAGTTTTGCAAGTCAGAAAACCATGAAAATATTTTCTATCCATTGGTGTCTTGCATTTGCTAGCCAAAATAATAAATGTATTATTCTCACACCAATAAGGTTCTATATTTTGCCACAGACTGTAACTATAAAGTGTTTGTCTACTCATGGATGAATAGCTACAAGGGCATTTGAGGACATAAAGTACATCCATTCATAAGCAAACTCACTGATGAAATTCCATTATCAGGGAATGAAATCAAGAATATGGATAATAGTTGTCACTTTAAAATAATGAAACACTGTCTCTTGTCTTTCTTTTTGGAGACAATTTTGTAAAGCTGCATGTATAATTTCAAGGGGTAAAATAGAGAGAACAAGTGCTACAAGTTCCTAGACCCAGCTGTGTCTACTGTAGCTCATGTAAAACTTTTACTGCTTTATCTTTGAAATCCTGTCATTTTATATTGTACAAGAATCACAGTGTGGACGACAGTGCAACAGCATAATATATTGTGTAGCCATCCATTTATTTGTCAGAAAATAAATTGAAAATGGTTTTAGAATCTTTTTTGGGCCAGTTGTTATGGCCTTTTCTGAATTGTTCTATTTCTGCACAGGAGCAAACCTTTGCCTGAAATCAGCTGACTAGAAAAAAATGTGAAGCTTGGAGATTAGAATACAGATAAAGATTGATAATAGTTGATGAATTTTCAGACAAATCCTTTTGTCCATGAATTACATCATGTGTTTGGAGCTCTACATAAGAGTTGTAAGACTGGGCTGCCATGTAGTGATAGTGTATCTGTGGAACTCAGAGCTAGCCAGAACCAGAAATGTAGGGTGTTTAAGTCATAAATTACTTTGGTATTAGACCTCCAGAAAGTAAAAGAAAGCTTTAAAAGAAGAGCAAACACAGAGTTTCCAGACTGTGATTGACCTTTATTAATTTTGCTCTTTAGAAATAAAGCTTTGTGTACATGGATGAAGATGTTTGACAAAATCATATTTTATGCCATGGGAAAAAATGGTGTTGATACAGATTATTTGCTCATAACTGCCTGTCAAATAGGGGACACGAATTATTTAGTAAATATTAGGTTAGAGAGATTATAAAAGGGTAATATTTAACAAGTTTTTATATAGCTGAATGTACAATGGAAGAATGCTAATACAAAATCAATGTACTGTACATTAAAAGTTCTACAATATACTGTATATTAAAAGGTTTACAAAACCAGAAGAAATGGTAAATTATTATTAAAATAGAAAAATCATAATATTCTCAATATTATATATAAACTGACCTCCAAATTAAGGAATTAAGAAATATTATCAAGCACCTCTTCACCTTCATCGCCATACTCATTATTATCACAGCAAACAACATAGTTCAACTATTTATTGGGTATTATGTCTTTTGTATTAACTGGAAGATGATGAAGCCAATCCAATGGCAACATTGCAGCCTTACCAGCCATTATCTATGACTGAATCAGGGAAATCATTATAACCTGAATAATAAATTCATAATCACACACACAACTTTTTACATAATATGAAACACTCAATCTACTAATTGGCTTAATAGCTGCAGCTACAGGAATGTCTGTCCAATTGGATTACAGGCATGATTATCGGCAGCCATATAGGGTCCCACGCCTATATCAGCTCTACGACAATCAAGCACAATAATAGGCATCTTCCTATTAATTCACCTATACCCCATTATCCAAAATAGTAGTAACCCTGTTAACCATAATAGCAGTGTGTTTCTACCTGGGGGGGAACAACAATATTTGTAGCCATCTCAGCCATTACCCATAACATATTTAAAAAATCATTGCACTATCATTTATCACTGTTCTTTATACCAGCATATACCCCCCTCAGAAGGAAAACTAAGGCTGAAATCAAACTCATCAAGATCTGGCCAGAGGGAGCACTTGATCAGCTGCAGGATTGTTTCTCAAATACTAATTGGAATATATAGAAAAACTGTACTGTTTTACATCTTGACCTATGTGGATACGGTTACTGTGAATAAGCGCATCCGGATTTTTCCAAACCAGAAGCCCTGGATGAACAAGGACGTGCAATTACTTCTCAAGACACATGATATGGCATTCAGGTCTGAGGACAGAGTTTGGTATAACAAGGCAAGAGCGGAACTGAGGCAGGGCATCAAGGAGGCAAAAAAGGACTATAAAAGGAAGATTGAGGACTACTTCACAAATAATGATCCATGACAGACTTGGCAGGGAATTAAACACATCACTAATTACAGGGGCAGCAACCGCATATCAATAAGGACACATCACTGGCAGAAGAATTGAACTGCTTCTTTGCCCGATTCAAACTGAATAGGTCTTTGAACACACTGCCTCTACAAACCACCGGTACTCAACTGTTCACAGTACAAGAGTATGATGTGAAGCAGGTGCTTAGAGCAGTGAATGTGAAAAAGGCTGCTGGCCCTGAAGCAATACCTGGGAAGGTACTCAAAGCATGTGCTGACCTGATCGCACCAATATTTTTAACCTTTCTCTTACACAAGCCATTGTTCCATCTTGTCTCAAAACTTCCATTATTATTCCAGTTCCCCAAAAGCCCTCTCTTGAAACTTTAAATGATTATAGACCAGTAGCTCTCACACCCATAATTATGAAGTGTTTTGAAAGACTGGATTCGGATTCGGATTGCCTCCCATCAAACCTTGACCCATACCAGCTTGCCTATCGGAATAACAGATCCACAGAGGATGCTATTGCCATGGCTCTCCACGTTGCACTGAAACATCTGGAGCATAGTGGGAGTTATGTAAGGATGCTTTTCATTGATTACAGCTCAGCTTTTAATACCATCATTCCAGATATACTGATTAAGAAGTTGCTAGAAATGGGCCTCTCCTCTCACATCTGCTGTTGGATAAAGGACTTTCTTACTAACAGACCCCAAACTATTAGAATTGGCAGCTATTTTTCCTCCGCTCTTGCTCTCAGCACTGACTCTCCACAGGGTTGTGTGCTGAGCCCCTTTTTGTATTTACTCTACACCTACGACTGCACTCCCTCTTGTCCCACTAACTCTATAATAAAATTTGCAGACAACACCACGTTGGTGGGACTCATATCAGGAGAAGACGAGAAGGCCTATAAGTCAGAGGTTCTCAGACTGATCTTGCGGTGCAAGAATCATAACCTCACCTGAACATCAAAAAGACCAAAGAATTGATTATAGACTACAGAAGATGCAAAGCAGAGCCTCTCCCACTATATATCAATGGAGACTGTGTGGAAAGAGTTCATAGTTTTAAATTTCTGGGAACTCATATTTCTGACAACCTTACTTGGTCGGTCCATACTATGGCCACTGCAAAGGAGGCCCAATAGGGCCTGCACTTTCTGAGGCTGCTGAAAAAGAGTGGTCTGGGTGAGAAGTTGCCAGTTACTTTTTACCATTCTACCATCAAGAGCATTTTGGCATACTTTGTAACGGTGTGGTAAGCTGGATGCTCTGTAGTGGATAAGATGCTCCAGAGAGTTATAAACACAGCACAAAAAATTATCGGTTGCTCTCTTTCTTCTTTGGAAGAGATTGCGAAGACCAGACTCTTCTCTAGAGCACTAGAAATCTCCACAGACTGTTCTCATCCTGGACATTCATATTTTGAACTGTTACCATCAGGGAGGCATTATAGGTGTCTTAAAATGAGGACTAATAGACTGAGAAACAGTTTCTTTTCCAAGGCAACAATTGTCTTGAATCAAACAATGCATATATGATTTAGCCCTTGTTAAGCCTGGGTTCCCCAACCAGGGTTAAGGAGACAAGCTAAACAGAATGTGCAGCGTTAGTCAGATAGGCACACAGATAAATGAGTGAGATAAGTTTGTATGTTTGTTAACATACAGTAAAAATAACAGATACGCTTGTGCTATCAAAAATATAGTTTATTCCATTTAGAGTTTATAGCATAGTCAAAATAACAGTCCATTAGTCATGTATCATTTTAGTCAGTCCATTCAAGGATATTCAATTAGCAAAGTCCGTGTAAAATATCCAATGTCAGTTCACTTACAAATAAATCAGTCCTTTCTCTCTCCCTTTCCAGTAGGATAAAAACGCAGTCTTGAATCCATCCAGTAATTAGGGATCATAAAGCCAGAGAGAGCAAGCTGCCGTTGTCTTGCTTCTTTTATGGTGCTATCACAACCACTCCCTTAATTACATTCCTACAGTTAAAGTTGCAGACACTTTAACTAACAAACCATGATAACATATTTATTATTTTACCTAAACTGGTTAGGGTAAACAATGTTATTCCTAACATTCTCCCTTTTTAGGTAATAATAATAATAATATAACTAATAACTATTTACATCTTTAAATCATATTTGTTACAACTCTCTTTAAACTTAATTATTCCTTGAGTTTTTGTAAATTGGTCTGCAATGTTTTCTTTCGTCATGCAGTATTCCAATTTAATGAGCCCATTCTTTACAGATTCTCTAACATTTAAGTATCTTAAATCAGTATGCTTTGATCTAGTTTTTACAGCAATATTAGTAGCTAACTTTATGGCTGCTTGGTTGTCCTCGTACACAATAATGGAATCTTTAACAGTTACACCCATGTCTAATAATAACTGTTTGTACAGAATTAAGTCAGTGCATAGTAATGACAGATATGAAAATTCCGCTTCCATCGTGGACAAACTAATATGCTGTTGTCTGATTGACCTCCACCCTATTAGTGTCTTACCAAATAATATAGCCATCCCAGATGTTGATTTTCTAGTGTTTATGTCAGTTGCAGAACTTGCATCTGCATAGGCACTAAGACTCAAATCACCCTTTGGTTCTATATACAATGCATGGTTCATTGTTCCTTTAAGATATCTTAAAATTCTCTTTAATGATTGCCAATGACATTGACATGGATCTGAATTAAAACGAGCCAGCTGATTAACACTATAAGCTATATCAGGCCTTGACCAATTGCTGATATATGATAAGCTACCAATCAAAGATTGATATATGGACTTATCAAATTTGGGACTTTGAGCATCAGTTTGGCAAACTTCCTGACTCATTGGAGTCTTTGCCGGTTTACTAAGTTCCATTTTATATGTTTTAATTAATTGGCAAATTTTATCTTCTTGAGATATCTTAAAACCATTATTTGTTTTGTTAATTGTCAATCCTAGATACTTTTTAATTTCACCTAAATGCTTTAATTTTATCTTTTTGGCTAATAATGATATAATCTCATTAGCTTCATTATTAGTCTTAGTTATCAAAGCAATATCATTTGTAAATAATAACAATAATGACACTATTCCATTATTTTCTCTTTTAAACACACATGGATCTGCTAAACCAGATTTAAAACCTATATTGTTTAATTCTTTCACAATATATTGGTTCCACTCAAAGCCAGATTGTTTCAACCCGTAATGACTCTTTTTGAGTTTCCAACAATCATTACTATTTACTTTATTGTCTTTTGGCTTTTGTAAATATATAGTGTGCTGCAAAGGTGCATGCAGATAAGCAGTTTCTACATCTAAATGGTTAATGACATAGTTTTTCTTAGCTGCCCACACTAAAGCTGCTCTCAAAGATGTTGCTTTAAGACTTGGTGCGAAAACTTCATCGTAATCAGATGCAGTTTGATTAAATCCTTGAGCTACCAACCTAGCTTTATGGGAAACAGTCTGATCATTGCCAGTTTTTACTTTAAATATCCATTTGCACCCAATGGATTTTTCTCCTTGAGGTAATTTGGCATCTTCATATACTTTCATTACCTTTAATGAATTTAGTTCTTTTTCCATTGCCTTTTGCCAATTCTCCTGAACCTTAGCAGGATACATCTTAAGTTCATCTACACTAGTTGGACCTTTAGTTACTTGGCAAACTATACTTGCTTGATACCTATCAGGTGGTCTAGTTACACGTGTAGTACGTCTAGGTATTACAGGACTTAGAGGTGGACTTTCATTTATTAACTGTTCTTGATTATCTAACTCTTCCTGATCAACTGTTTCCTCTTGTTCTGTTCCTATTTGCTCTTTGTGGACTTCTTCTTTAATTGGACTCTTCTTATAGCTAGTCTGTTCTTTCTGCCTTTTGTAGGGTTCAATAATTACTTCATTATTTAAATCTTGTTCTAATCTATTCCATCCTACATGTTCTAGGAATTTAGCACTAGCACTGGTGTAAACTTTAGGTGTACCTGGTTCCCAGAATCTATAAGATCTATGATTAGATTCATATCCAACAAAAAATAATCTTTTAGCTCGATGCTGTCCTTTGTGTCTGAGTTGTGTAGGGATATGCACCCATGCTGGTGCTCCAAATGTGTGCATGTAACTTAAATCAGGTTTTGTACCATGCCACAATGTGAATGGTAATTCACCTGTTGTTGAATTAACATTATTTAATATATGATTACCACACATTATTGCTTCTCCCCATAAATTGTCAGGTAATCCTGAATCAGACAACATAGTATGTGCCATTGACTGCAGTGTTTGGCCTCGTCTCTCTATAAAGGCATTATGTTGTGGCCTATATGGTGCAGACTTTTTATGTTGAATACCTAACATCCTAAGTCTATTCTGGAATTTATTATTTGTAAATTCCGCACCATTATCTGTTATAAGAGTTACTAATTTCTTTTTAGTTTTTCTTTCAGCAAATTTTATCCAATTAAAGAGATTTGGATACGTTTCAGTTTTGCTCTTCATTAAATAGCAAAACCCATATCTAGAATAGTGGTCCATTATACTTAATATGTATCGAGCTCTTCCTACACTTGGTTTTTTCAGACCTATTAAATCGGCAAATACTACTTCTAAAGGCTCTTTGGTAGTAAATCCATCAACTCTATTTGCCGGTATGACCCTGCTTTTGCTTTGATTACAAGCAAAACATTGCAAATACTTATTACAAGGTTTCAAACTTATTCCTTTAGATAGTTGAACAGTTCTCTTAAGCATTTTAAAATTTAAATGCCCTAGCCATCAGTGTAACAAGTGAATACATTCATCATGAGGTTTCTTATTACCATAAACCGTGTTAGCCACCTCTAAACCATTATCATTTAAAACATATAATTCACCTCTTAAAGATGCAGTAATTTTCTTATCTTCTTTTTCAATTATGCAGTTACCTCCTTTAAAGGTAACTACATATCCTAGTTTAACCAAAATTCTAACTGAAATTAAATTAAACTTAAGTTGTGGTACATATAACATTTTTACATTCTCTTTTATGAAAGAACAATATGCTATACCTTGACTTTTAGCTTTCAGTTTCCAGCCATTGGCTAACGATATATGCTGTGTACTCTGGGACCTTTTAATAAAATTTTTGTTATCATTTGTTATACAGTGGGATGCTCCACTGTCAACCACCCATAAATTATTTTTTACAGATCCATTAATATACATGGCTAACTCTAAATTTTTATTTTTCTTTTGGTTACTTTTAGTATTCTGGCCAGCGTTCTGGCGCTTTGCTTTTTTACAAAATCTTGCCAAATGTCCTCTTTCTCCACAATTAAAATGCATTTTAATTGCGTATGCAGTAGGAGATTCATTATCTTCTTTTTGAGGTTGCTCCCTCCTTAACTGATCTCTTTCAAGTCTTCTTCTTGCTTCTTCAATCAATCTGCCAGTTTTATCAGTTAAAGTTAAACTTTCCTTAGGCAAAATTTCAAGGGAAGTGATGTAGTTATCATAACTTTCGTTTAGTGATGATAGAATTATGTAGACTTGGTGTAGTTCAGAGAAAATAAGCTCTTTCTCGTGCAGTTCTTGAAAAATGCTTTTTATAGAATTCAAATGACTCAGCATATCACCATTCGTTTGGAGATGTGTCCTGAAAAGTTTCCGTGTTAGATTTATGTGAGCACCAACGTTATCTCGGACATAAATCCTCTTCAGCTTCTGTCAACACCCAACAGCTGTTTGCTCTCCACGGATATGAACAAGTTGCTGGTCAGTTAATGTTTGTCCTATTATGCAAAAAGCTTGTTCATTTTTCAGTTTAAAGTCTTTTATCTTTTGTCTGTCTTCCTCTATCTCTGGATCCCATTCCTCTACATTTTGTGGGTTTTTAATTATGTTCCACAGACCTTCTCTTCGTAGAAGTAGAGTACATTTCATAGACCATGATACATAGTTTGTTCCATCCAGCTTGGATATAAGGGACAAACTTTGTAGATTGACTTGTGCCATGTTTTCTATATATGGATATAAAACTATAATTAATAAAACACAGCTGTCTGTTTACTGTAACGTGTAACAACACAAACTCTCACTTTTTACATAAATCTGTTTTATCCTAGTTAAACTGACTTTGCAGCCTCTGGGCCCATAACCAGTGTTAAGCCTTGGTTCCCCAACCAGGGTTAAGGAGACAAGCTAAACAGAATGTGCAGCGTTAGTCAGATAGGCACACAGATAAATGAGTGAGATAAGTTTGTATGTTTGTTAACATACAGTAAAAATAACAGATACGCTTGTGCTATCAAAAATATAGTTTATTCCATTTAGAGTTTATAGCATAGTCAAAATAACAGTCCATTAGTCATGTATCATTTTAGTCAGTCCATTCAAGGATATTCAATTAGCAAAGTCCGTGTAGAATATCCAATGTCAGTTCACTTACAAATAAATAAATCCTTTCTCTCTCCCTTTCCAGTAGGATAAAAACGCAGTCTTGAATCCATCCAGTAATTAGGGATCATAAAGCCAGAGAGAGCAAGCTGCCGTTGTCTTGCTTCTTTTATGGTTCTATTACAACCACTCCCTTAATTACATTCCTACAGTTAAAGTTGCAGACACTTTAACTAACAAACCATGATAACATATTTATTATTTTACCTAAACCAGT
The DNA here is from genome assembly GCA_033807585.1 of Hydrophis major. NCBI lineage: Eukaryota > Metazoa > Chordata > Lepidosauria > Squamata > Elapidae > Hydrophis > Hydrophis major. Next base: position 98,967,470 of record CM066331.1, read on the forward strand.
TAGGGTAAACAATGTTATCCCTAACAGCCCTATGTATATAGTGGCATTTTTAAACTATGTAACTTACTATATGTTTTAGATAGGTTTTAAACTAGGTTTTTTATTATTATTTTAATTGTTTTAATTTTTAAATACTCTGTAATGTGATTGCGATGTGGTGTTTGGGACACTGTGCTGGAGTAGCTTTCAAATTTCATTGTATTTTCAGAATGCAATGACAATCAATCTATTCTATTCTATTCTATTCTATTCTATTCTATTCTATTCTATTCTCTTCTCTTCTCTTCTCTTCTCTTCTCTTCTCTTCTCTTCTCTTCTCTTCTCTTCTCTTCTCTTCTATTCTCTTCTCTTCTCTTCTCTTCTATTCTATTCTATTAACTGGTCAACCCAGACTGATAATAACAATAATAAGACTAAATCAATCAACATTAGTCTTCTTCTGTACAGCCATCCATTCTTTTTTTTTCAAAACACTTTTATTCCTACAGACAAGTTCATTTATTCCCAATGCAGGAAATGAACAAGATTTGAAAAAGCAAGTTATGCCTTGCTTCCCTGGATTTTACTTCCAGAGACACCACCATCAACTCCCATAATCGGTTCGTAGGCCCCGATAATAACACTAATCACAACAGTACTTCCACCATGTACATTCTATGAATTATTCACTTCACAATGATGAATGTACTGTCCCATGCACAGAACAAAAAACGCTCATCAAATACAAAAACCCTACCGAATCCATTTTGTGTCTAGCTCTCAGATCAATTTTCTTAGGTACAATGAGCAGACACTCTATCCATAAATAGCAACAACACTTACTATATCAAAAGCCATTATACAGACTAAACATTACCCTAGGGCCTTTCATTACCAGCAGATCTGCTATTTATATCAAGCCACCAAGCCCCGTCCCCCCAACACTAAACCTTTTCTCCAATCAACTTGCCTTCTTCAAAACAACATTGTGCACCACTGCACAATCCCAGTGAACACTACAGCTCAGGCAACAAATCACCACAAAACCACTTCCCACAATAATGACTTCTTTTCAAGCTCCAGGGTTACGGTGGAGTAAAGGTCTGCATCAAGGAAAATAAATAAAAAATATTTATTTTTTATTTATTTTCGTCAATTGCTTACAAGATAATAGGTGTAAGTAAAAACATTGTTATGAATACACGGACACACATAAGAAAAATAAAAAATAAAAGAAATAATAGGACAGGGACAGTAGGCACGTTGGTGCGTTTATGCACGCTCCCTACAGATCTCTTAGGAAAGGGGTGAGGTCAATAGTAGACAGTCTAAGGTTAAAGTTTTTGGGGTTTGGGGAAGAAACCACAGAGTCAGGTCAAGTATTCCAGACATTGACCACTCTGTTGCTGAAGTCGTATTTCCTGCAATCCGGGTCGGTGGTTGTGACTGGGAGGAAGACCTTATCTATGAGTTCAAGGACGTCTTCGCGGACAGCTTAGGCGAGTACAAGGGGACCCTGATCTCATTCAGCTTAGATCCAAAAATAGCTCCCATTCGCCTAAAGCCCCGTTGAGTTCCGTTTGCTTTAAAATTGAAAATCGACGAACAACTCGACAAACTGATAGCTCAGGGGGTGTTGGAGCCCATCGATCACTCCCCGTGGGAAACCCCTATTGTAACACCCATTAAGCCAGACGGGTCAATCCGAATTTGTGGGGACTACCGGGCCACTTTGAACCACGCCCTGCAGCAGAATGCGTATCCAGTTCCGGTGGTGCAGCACCTCCTCCATTCCCTGGGGGGCGGGAAAGTCTTTGCTAAATTGGATTTAGCTCAGGCATATCAGCAATTACCAGTAGATGAAAAAACGGCACAGGCCCAAACTATTGTGATGCACCGAGGTGCCTTTAAATGTAACTGGCTGCAATTCGGAGTAAGTGTAGCCCCGGGGATTTTTCAGAGCCTTATGGAAAGGTTATTGCAAGGAATTAAGGGCATGGTCCCCTATTTTGACGATGTATTAATTGCAGCCCCTACAAAAAAAATCTTACAGGACCGGTTAAAATTAGTCCTAAAAAATTCCAAGAGGCCGGTCTTAAGGTTAAAAAAAACAAATGTAAATTGTGTACTGACAGTGTTGAGTTTTTAGGGTACCTGATTGATAGCCAGGGCATTTACCCTACCGAAAGTAAATTAAAAGTGATCAAAAACGCTCCCAGGCCACAAAACCAGGCCGATCTTCAGGCGTTCCTAGGCCTCATCAATTGTTATAATGTATTTTTACCGCACAAAGCAACTGTCGCTGAACCGTTACACCGATTGCTAGATAAAAAAGCAATTTGGTTATGGGGTTACCGTGAAAAACAGGCGTTCCGAAATGTTAAAAAACTGCTCACTTCTGACTCTGTACTCATGCAGTATAACGAGACTTTGCCGTTAGTTATAACCTGTGATGCATCGCCTTTCGGGGTGGGCGCCATTTTGAGCCAAGTACTGCCTAATGGGAACGAAGCCCCTGTTGCATATTTTTCAAAGACTCTTTCAAAAACGGAACGGAACTATGGACAAATTGATAAAGAAGCCCTCGCCATTGTCTCAGCTGTGAAAAGATTTCACGAATACGTGCATGGTAGGGTTTTTACTATTGTGACTGACCACAAACCTTTGTTAGGGATAATAGCCGGGGATAAGCTGACTCCCTACATTTTATCCCCTAGGATGACCCGATGGTCAGAATTCTTAGCTGCTTATAACTATCGGCTGCAATACCGCCCGGGGAAACCCATTCCCCATACCGACGCATTGAGCCGAGCACCGCTTCCAGAGACTCTCGACGATCCGGCACCAACGGTAACCACATTGCAAATCGAGGCACTCAACTCGCTGCCACTGACCGCCTGAGATATCGCAAGAGAAACCAAACGCGACCACACCCCAGCACGAGTCCTAGGCTGGGTAGAACGCGGATGGCCATTGGACCAGTTATCAGATGACTTCACACCATTCAAGTCTCGACAGACCGAGCTCTTCTCCCAGAAAGGCTGTGTTATCTGGGGCGATAGAGTTGTTATCCCAGAACGGCCCCGAAAAGCGCTACTGAGAACTTTGCACGATGGCCACCCTGGCATCGTGCAAATGAAAGCCCTTGCATGAAGCTACGCATGGTGGCCGGGCATTGACAAGCAAATCGAACAGTGGGTTAAAGTGTGTCCCAAATGCCAAGAAGTCAGCAACGCCCCACCAAAAGCCATGCCTACTGAATGGGAGACACTACATGGACCCTGGTCCCAAATTCACCTGGACTTCACGGGGCCAACCAAAGGCCACACTTTCCTGCTTACCATCGACGCCTACTTGAATTGGCTCAAAATTCATCGCATGACGACTACGACCTCCGAGGTGGTTATCAAAATTTTAAACAGACTCTTTGCAACCCACAGATTACCAGACGTCCTGGTATCTGATTACAGCCCACAATTTACTGCACTAGTGTTCGAGCAGTTCCTCGCTGACCGCGGCATCCGCCATGCGCTCACCTCGACTGTGCTCCCTGCGACCAATGGCCGAGCAGAACGCATGGTCCAATTTGTGAAGAAAACCTTGCAAAAGGTAGACTACGACAACATTGACGACAAGGTCAATCAAATCCTCTTCTTTCAACACATCACCCCACATAGCGTCACCAACAAAACTCCCGCTGAACTGCTAATGGGACAAAAGCTCCGCTCCCACCTCGACTGGTTGCACCCGGCTTATGAACCGGAGAAACCACTAGGATCCAGTGGCCGCTGTCGCACCTTCCAGGTAGGAGACCTGGTTTATGCAAAAAACCTATCGGGTGACCCGTTGTGAGTAGAAGCGACAGTAGTACGTGTAACCGGCCGCAGATCCTACCTTGTGCAATGCCTTGACGATAAACTTTGGAAATGGCATATCGACCAATTACGATCGCGGCTTTCAGCGGCCAGTCCACAAATTCCCTTTGACCAAACTGAGGGGGGGGGAGGTACGGAAGAAGATGAATTCCTAGGAAACCAGTTCAAATGAAACGACGGTTTAATAGAAATTGAGGAAGTGAAGCCGGAGGGAGAAACGGTTGCACCTCAGGGAATTGCAGAAAATGTGGGCAATGACATAGAAGTGAACTCTGAACCAGAAACAGCCCCACTGCCAAACAACGATCTACCTCAGCATGATTGCAACCAGCCGATACAACGAAAATCAAAGAGACTAAAAAGACAACCGTCCTACCTAAGGGACTATGTAACTGCGCCCTGAAATAAGAAGCCAGGGGGAAGGGGTGTTGTGTATGCAATAAGATTAATAAAGTGTGAGCTTGGAGTAAGTGCAGGGTTCTGACCCTTCACGTCTGATTGGCTGTTAAGCGGCCGGACCGAATTGGCCCGTTCCAGGGAATCCGATTGGCCCTTAACAGAGAGTCCTTATTGGTTATAAGAGCTAGCGTTCCTAGCTCGTTATTGGTTAAACGTTACAGGGTTTGCCTATATAAGGCGGGTTTTACTGCTGTTGAATTGAAGAAGTCACAATGTAAATAAAGAGCTGAAGTTCACCGTTCAGAGGCTTGTCTCCATTCTTTCTCGCCCATGCTCAAAACTTAACAATTTTGTTAAAGCAGCCTCAAGATTGATGGGATTGCCTCATAAGGTGCTCCTAGGTGTGTTTGTGTGCAAAGCCCTGTAATTTTTATATTTTCTATATGTTTTAAAGGCAAAATAGCTCTTGATGATCTTTTTATAAATGGTGGTATGAGATTGCATAGATAATAGTAACAATCCATAACAATGATAAATCAAAAAATAAATTCACACCTGTGTGAATGAACCATTCCTCTGTTGAATTTCTGTATCCAAAATGGTTAGTAGAAAAAAAGGCAGGCATGGCAGATAATACAATCAATTGGGCAGAAAATGCTATAAATGGAGGCATTATTGTTTTAATGTCTGGTACAACTGTTGTATAGCTTATATATAGTAATGCGTTATTATTTGGGATTGTTAAATGTTGAGGACCTTGATATAGTCCCGAATCTGAAATCCTGAATTTGAATGCACAGGGAATAGGCTGCAAGAAAGCTTCCATACTTGCCTTTTAGGATAGGCCCTTGTTATAAAGCTTGTGGATTTACAACACTTCCTTATTTTATTAGTGCATAATCCTGCAATAGTAATTTATTTGATGCATTCTTTAATTGTACCTTAACACTGGTGTTTATGTTTTTTGAATTTTACTTAAATCTTCTGAGATTTAATGAAGGAGCTGCATTTTGAAATGCTCATCTGAAAATGGAATGTTTTATATCTGAAAGGCTTTGCAAAGATGGTTTCTAATTTTCTATAGCAGGGCCCCTTCTTCGCTGAAAAAGAACCCATTTGTTGCTTTTCTTGACAAATGCTGATGTTGTAAATTATACAGCTGTTCTTAGTATGGATTTTGCAGTAGCAAGAGCAATTTATAGGTAGAGAGTGCAGCTGCTGAAAGTCATTTCTTCTTGGTTTCTGTATTAAATCTATCACGTACAAATATATTAACATTCAGTACTGCACAGGGCTCATTTTTTTTTATTTCATGGTTTCACAGCCTGTAAATAGTAAGGATATATTTAAAGGGTCTCTTTCTTTTGTGTTTTCTGTATTGCTATGATTTATTATTTTTTTAAAAAATATTTCTCTCCTTGCAGTACAAGGAGTCCTTGCTTAATTGCCATTTGTTTAGCGACTGTTCAAAGTAACAATATCACTTTAAAAAGTCGCCTGTATTTATGACCATTGCAGTTTTCCTACAGTCACATGATCATGATTCTGGTGCTTGGCAGCTATCATACTCTTATAAATCGATATGATCATATGATGTTTCACTTAGCAACTGAGTTGCTGATCCCAATTAGGGTCATTAAGCAAGAATTATCTCTATATATTCTTCCATCCCAAACATGCTTTTCTAAAGAATCATGTGTTGTGGGTCTATAAAAAAATCCGAGGGTATGTGCTGTCCCACTCAGACACACACATAACTGTGGTTTAGGGGGTTTATTAATATTCCTAAGCAATTCCCTTCACCAAAAATCCAAAGCTGTCCCAATTAAGTCCAGCCACAAGCAGACCAAGGCTGGTTCACAGAGCAATGGCCAATGAGTCCACAAGGCACTTGAAAGTTTTCCAATCAAAATAAACCCACCAGACAAAATTAAATCCACAAGGAAAGAAAAGTCCAGAGTTCACAAGGCACAATCCAAGTCGAGGCATGGTGTCAATTCAAAGCAAGGCAGGAATCACAATGATCAGAAAACACACAGCTAGGAAGGGAACACATTTCCCAGCATTGCTTCCATCTGCCCGCTGTGCTAAATAGCTAGCTTCTGGTGCATCAAGAAGGGTGAGACTTTCTCCTCACGAGTATTCTGGCTTACCTTTGCTGCTCTTAACTTTTCTCTGCCTTACATGTTCTTGGATCAGGTGCAGAAGGCAGTTCCTCTTCCTCATCCCTGATCAGCTGCAGTTTCATGCTTTCCCCACCTGAAGCCTCAGGGCTGTGCTTCAGCCAAATCCTTCTCAGATGGTTGCTTGGACCAACCATTGACCAACTCCTTCAAGACATGCCAGGAACTGTTTCATCCTCCCCAAAGCTGACACCCAAAGAGGTATCTGGGGAAGTGTCCAGGGATGTCATCACAGGATAAAAGCAATTATTAATTACTTACATTGGAGGAGAAAGTGCCTTTGTTATAAGCAGAGCATCTTGTGGTTTCATTAGAAAGGGCTAAATGGATGTTGCAATGTCATGATGCAAGCTGTCCTTTTATATATGGTCATGAGATGCCATAATATACGTACAAAAGGATTGTAGGTTATGTTTCAATATTCATTTAGTTATTGGCTTCCCTGTGAACACCCATCGACATAGGTTAAGGGCTGACCTGTAGAACTTCACTAGGAATTTTTGACAAATAGGAAAGAACAATATGAGAAAAGTCTCAGGACAGAAATAAGTTGTTTGAATCACCCTGGCATTTTATGAATACTATCTAATTTTTGTTCCAGTATTACGTTTAAACACAGTGTTGTTGCAATAGATTTTTGGAAACGGTTTTACTGCAGTATAAGAGTAATACATAAATAAATAGTTCAAATAATCTACATTGCATCTTCAGATCTGAATATAAGATAACTTTATTGTCATTTTTTTACTGCGAGCACACCAGCCCATATTTAAATATGAAATTTTGTTGCCTGCTATCAAGAGAAAGTGTATAGCTACCCAGACATGTACATAACACATGCTATATACATGCATAAATATATACCTTCAAAACACACACACACACACACACACACACACACTGTCCATTTTGAATAGAATACGTAGCAGAAAGAAGTAACTTTCACAAGCTTGATGCTGTATGGAATAAAATTGTGACTGAATCTAGATTTTCTGCTTCAGATACCATGAAGCTCCCTCCCAGAAGGTAACAAGGAAAACAGGTCACGAAGAGGATGTGTAGCGTCCCAGACAATCCTATGGACTGTGTTCAAGCATTGCTTATGTACCATGTCCTGGATAGAAGGAAGTGAACTATCAATGATCTTTTCTGCCATCCTCGCCACTCTCTGTACCGCTTTATTATCTGAAACAGTCATGCTTCCAAATGCATGCATGCTTCCAAATCCAACAGTCATATTCCAATGCAATATGACAGGATGTGCTCCATTGTCCCTCTATAGCAGGGTGTCAAACTCAAGGCCCGGGGGCCAGATCTGGCCCGTGGGACTGCCCTGGTAACAGTGAAGGACTGGCTCGTGATGCCCCTGCTAGCAAAAGCAGGCTCCCCAGCTCCATTTTCTGCCTGCGATCCTCCATTTTTACTGGCAGAGGCTGTGGCAGTCAAAAATGGAGCTCAGGGCCCATTTTTGCTGGCAAAGCACTTGGGCCATCACAGGGACGCCAAACACAAGTGACATTGAGTTGGTCATGCCCATCCTGGACATGCCCCCCCCTGCCCCCCCGAGGCAAACACAACCCTGATGCGGCCCTCAGTGAAATCGAGTTTGACAACCGTGCTCTAAGGAAAGTGGTGGGGACTGGGAAAGGAAGATGAACTTTTCTTATGCAATGCAGAAAATGTAGGCACTGCTGGACCCGCTTCATCAGTGTCTCATTGTTGAGTGACCAAGATAGCCAATATGTGCGCCTGTGACAATTTCAGATGATTTTTGTTAAGTTTGGAGCATGGGTGCGAATGATGGAGACGAGCCGGTAGAAACAGTGAACTTCAAACTATTTATTTACATATTGTGACAGTTCAGCTCAAGGGCTGCTCTAGCCTTACTTTTATAGGCAACTCATTAACTACTTAACCAATAGCGAACCTGGAGCGCTAGCTCCGTTAACCAATGGAAATGGCCTGTTAATGGCCAATCGGATGCTCCTGAACGGACCAATCTGATCCTGCTATTAACAGCCAATCAGAAGTGCAGGGCCAGAACCCTGCACTAGACTTCAAGCTCAATGATAACTTTATAGGCCTGTTTCCTGAAATTTTCATAATACCAATCTTAAACGCTCCCGCAAGATTTTTTGAGTGGGGGCAGCAATAAGCACATCGTCGAAATAGGGGACAATGCCCTTGATCCCCTGCAATAGTCTCTCCATTAGGCTCTGAAAGATCCCTGGGGCTACACTGACTCCGAATTGAAGCCGCGTACACTTAAAGGCACCTCGGTGTGTTACGATAGTCTGTGCCGTTGTTTTGTCAACCGGCAATTGCTGGTAAGCCTGAGCTAAGTCTAGTTTAGTGAAGACTTTTCCACCCCCCAAGGAATGGAGGAGGTGCTGTACCACTGGCACTGGATATGGGTTCTGTTGCAGGGCGTGGTTTAGGGTGGCTCGGTAGTCCCCACAAATTCTAATGGAGCCGTCTGGCTTAATGGGTGTCACAATTGGTGTTTCCCAAGTGGAGTGATCCGTTGGCTTTAAAACTCCCTGGACAATCAACTTATCAAGCTGCTCGTTGATTTTCGGTTTTAGAGCGAACGGAACTCGACGAGGCTTAAGGTGGATGGGAGCTATCTTTGGATTAAGGCTAAAGGATATCGGGGTCCTCTTGTACTCACCTAGCTTTTCCTCGAAGACGTCCTTGAATTCGTGGGCGAGGTCTTCCTCCCAGTCACTGCCGCCTATTCGGTTAATGCCTGCCACTTCGATGCCGAGTGGTGCAAACCACTGTAGGCCCAACAGGCTAGGCTGGTCCTTATCGATCACCGTCAGGGGTAAGTACGCCGTGCGGTTCTTGAATGTAACCCGAACTCGACTGGATCCTGTAACTGGAATTCGGTTCCCCTGGTAGTCTTTTAGCACGAGCCATTGAAATTGAAGGTCTTGGCGCTGGATAGTGGGGATGAGTTGCTTGAGGGTCTTCCATGAGACCATCGAAAGAGACGATCCCGAGTCAACTTCCATCTGGAAGGGCCAATTTTGAATGTTCACGTTGACCCGGATTTTCTGAGCGTCTAATGAAGAGGCATGGCCAATAGTGAGTGTTTGGTGGGCCTCTTCTCGTCTCGCTAGATGATTCACGGGTCGGTTTCCGTAGGAGTGGTTTACTGGTTCTCGCCTTACAGGGCAATTCCCTGTCGATTGGCAGAGATTAGTTCCTTTCGAGGTCTGGCTGGGTCCAAGGAGGCTTCTGCAGACCCGTCCGATGTGGCCTCGTTTCCCGCACTCATGGCAGAGTGCGTTGCGGAATTTGCAGTTGGAGCGAAAATGGTTGGCCCCGCAGCTCGCGCACGGTTTCTGGGACTTCGGGTGTCGTTCCCGATCGGTCCGCAGGCGATGGATTTCTTCTTCGTTGTTGTCTGATGACAAAGAGAGGTCCTCATGGTGGGCCATGGAGAGCTGCCCTTCTGCGTTAGGTGAAATTTCGCCGGCTGGTTGGTGGGCGTGAGTGCGATTTCGGCATAGTTGGGCAGCCAACTTCTTGGTTACCTCCGCTGCCGAAGCTTCAGCTATGGCGTCCTTAAGAGTGATGTCGCCCTTTGCCATTATTTTGCTCTGTACATTTAGAGCGTCTAGCCTGAGGACTACTATGTCTCTCAAGGCCTCCTCCAGGTTGGTGAATTCGCAAAGGCCTCCCAAGTTCCGGAGGTCTGCAACGAAATCGGCAACGCTTTCTCCTTTCTGCTGGTTCCATTGATAGAACTTGTGTCATCTTACGAGCGTTGGAACGGCGGGTGCATAGTGGGCCCTTAGTAGCGGTTCGAGGACGTCCCAGTCCATGGCCTTCACTTCAGCCGGTTTCGCTAAAGCCTTAGCCATCTTGAATACCGTTGGCCTGCAGTGCGTCAGGAATACCACCCGTTTCTTTCCAGCCGTGGCATCCTTTAGATTATTCATTTCCAAAAACATTTGGAAAGGATCCATGTAGGACTCCCAGTCTTCTTGAGCTGGATCAGCTTCAGTCACGTGCTTAGTTGGCTCTGATGTCATCCAATCCCACCCTTGCTGCCAGTGTTAAGTTTGGAGCATGGGTGCGAATGATGGAGATGAGCCGGTAGAAACAGTGAACTTCAAACTCTTTATTTACATATTGTGACAGCTCAGCTCAAGGGCTGCTCTAGCCTTACTTATATAGGCAACTCATTGACTACTTAACCAATAGTGAACCTGGAGCGCTAGCTCCGTTAACCAATGAGAATGGCCTGTTAATGGCCAATCGGATGCTCCTGAACGGGCCAATCCGATCCTGCCATTAACAGCCAATCAGAAGTGCAGGGCCAGAACCCTGCACTAGACTTCAAGCTCAATGATAACTTTATTGGTATTGTGCATTCACAACAATTTTCTTGTGATTTCAAGATTGACTTGACTTGATCTGTTCTTTCTCTCTCCATAAAAAGTTATTGGGCTGAATATCCTCCATAAGGGCAAGAAACAGAACCATCTGCCTTGAGAGTCTCTGGGTTGTCAGAAATAGATTTCTATCAACTTAGTTACAATGCTGGAGTTTTGTTTTGTTTTGTTTCCCTCCTTCCATTTCTTGTCTCATGACTTTTATATTTGTTAACCAGAAAATAAGCAGGTATGATCTTGTTTTATGATTTTGTAAGATGTTCTGTGAATCTTTCAAGGTGAAAGCTGGCACATAAGTGCCTTACATCAGTAAATAAATAAATCAGGAGTTTGGTCCTTTAAGACTTGCAAGCTTTTAAAATATTAATCCTGGCATTCTCATCCTGGGACTGGAGGTAGATAGGGAGTTTATTATAGGAGAGAGAGATACTCTGAGGATTGATCAGACTCTGACATCTCTATTTGGTACTGTTGTAGTCTCCAAAAATTATTCAAAGCTGACCTATGTGAAGAATATTAACTTCATTGGGAACACTGTACCCAAGCATCAATATAGAGCAAATACTGCTGACTCAGAAATTCACCAGTGAACTCTCTCCCTTAAGGAAAGACCATCTGCAGGTTATATGTTTAGTCCTGGAACAAACCTCTTCATCGACTCTTGCTTTCATTTTGTCATGAATTTATTTTGTTAGCTCACACCATCTTTTTATAAGTTCAGGACCTTTGCCATCTCTATGGAATGGAAAAGAGACAGAGATATGTCAGTAGCAATCTGATGATGCCCTGTAAAGATTATTCCCCCGAACGGTTTCAGGAAGATTATCAGTCCTATGGAATGTTATACGTCAAATTACAAATTATGAAACAATAATTTCTGAAAGCCATCTTTCTCTAGATGCAGAAAATATGTACTGGATTTCAGAATTGCTCAAAATAGATCGGGCTAAAAGTTTGGGTTATTATTTTTTTCCCATTTTGATGAAGAATTTGTGAGACAAAAGATTTCAAGCTTTGCAAATGCATACATGATCTTTGAAACTCCTTTGCTAAATGCCTTCCGCTTTGTTTAATAGTTGATGCGACCTTGAGATTACTTTTCATGATTTGATCTTGTATCAACTACTGGAGCTGCTGTCTACCCTCCTTTTTCCTCCAGCTATCTTTTTCCTTATCTTATTTTCAGTATGGAAGATTTTTTTTTCCAGTTATATGTTGAAGGTGTAGTAAATGTTCTTGGATTAGATATGGATAAAACAAGAAAAGTGGGAGACAAACAGTGACCAAGGATGGAGGAAAAATGATTCCTAATGGACAACCAAAGAAAGAAAGTGAAAAGAGAGAATGCCAAGGAGCAGAAACTCAGAACAGTTAAGTTATTGTACATTAATAGATAGATATTTGGAAAAAGAAAATTATGAATTTCCCAGAGGAAAATCAGCACAAGAAACTTGATGGAAGAGCTAATTGCCTTGGTTTGTATTTATATACTGCCTAAAACAAATTGCATTGAAGTGTGAGTTAAGCAGTTTTATGAAAAGGAAAAAAAATGAGAGGGGAAGAGAGGGGAGGTGGGATAGAAAAAACAAGTCTTTAGGCATGTGCAAGTATCATTAAACTTAATGGTATTTTAGACAGTAATTAAACTGCAGAGATTTCATAGCTGAAGATAGAAAGTTACATTTAAGAATCCAGACAATAATTTCAAAAATGATATTTTTACAGGGGAAACAATTCTTTTCTTAATTTTTGTTATATTGCGTAGTGACTGAAATATATGGAGGTAGGAAGCAGAAATAAGCTCAGGGAATTCATTTATGCATGTGTGATTAGGAAAAATTAGATGCTGCATTTTTCAGCTTTTTTTTAATCTATGAAGTGTATGCCAGCATGCTTAGTTAATACAATACACCCCAGGATATGTTATGGAACCATAAATACTTGCTTTGAAACCTTTGTTTCTTTGGAAATCTTTTAAAAATGATTTTAGATTTTTGCTCTAATAATGTGTTCTTTAGATAACCAACATTTTTTCCCTTGCTTCTTTGCCCTACCCTTCATACCAATTTGACATATGGATACCACAATGTTACTATTTTATCTCATGTTTTAACATCCCCTCAGCCCTGCTACCTGTTAAGACAATGAGACAAGTGCTCCTCTCTGCAATGCAGAGTAAAAATATTGATGTATTTTAAAGCACTGAGTTGCATAAAGCCACAAATCTGGTTTGTGAACAAGCAGGGCAAATTAGAGGTTTTATGTTTCTAAATATAAACTGGCTGGTTAGCAGAGCAATATGTCAAATGATTTGGGAGAAATTATCTTCCTCCTCCTCCTCCTCCTCCTCCTGCTGCTGGCAATCCAGTTTCATAGTTTCATAGTTCTCCTGAGTTATACAGTATTTATTGGCTTTAGTGATTCCAGTTTCTGCATTTCTTGAAAACATTTTCTGGTGCTCCACTGGGTACTTTAGTATCTTCACAAAGTCATATTATTAGTGACTTTGAAAACTGTAACTGTTTATTATAGGTTGTTCCTTGTATATTGTGCATCAGCTATTGAGGAGAGATATTTAATTTATTTCTGGATTTTTCCCCGTAATAGTTGATGTTTTAAATGTTTATGCAGAATTAAATTTCATTTCTATGAGAAAATCTAGAACTGAAAAAAAAATCCAAACACCTTATCCAGATCTCATCTGGCAAGGGCAAGATTATAAAAGTATTTGGGTGTAAACATCTATATGTGCATGGAACTCTTGTTTTTTTTAATCTTTGTGTCATGAACTCTGAGAATGGAGTTTCAGCTCCTGGATTGTTAGAGTGGGTAAGGAAAATATAAATTTCTAAGTGATTTAAGGATGAGAATTCATGAAAAGGAGGATTATTATACATTTTAATAGCTAATTCCCTATTTTTTCCCATTTCTATCATAATCTGTGAGATTCCAGATAAATCTAGCTAGAGAAAGCCTTTGGCTGATCCAAGAAGGTGTTCTCTTGAGTAATGGACAATTTCAATGGGCATTTCAAAAAAACAAAAGACAAAATCTCTTCCTATGCCTTTTGCACAAGTTATTTCCTTTCATCAAAAGCTTGTTACAAACTTACATGACAAGCTTAAGAGCACCATGTGCTAGAAAGGAACAAATTAGTTAATGAACACTTCTTAATTAATTTATTAGCAAAAAAAAAGTTGAACAGATTGAAATTGTTATGTATGTACCATAGTTAATAAAGTATGAGCTTGAGGTTAAGTGCAGGGTTCTGGCCCTGCACTTCTGATTGGCTGTTAGGCGGCCAGATCGGATTGGTTAGTTCTTAGGAATCCGATTGGCCCTTAACAGAGGATTATTATTGGTTTAAAGTAGTTGCGTTCATAGCTCGCAATTGGACAATTCTCACAATAGCTGCCTATTTAAGGCAGGGTTCATTGTTGTTGTTTTGAGAAGTCACTATGCTAATAAAGAGCTGAAAGTCACTATTCAGAGGCTGTCTCCATTTACTCCGACCCATGTCCAAGTACTTAACACTGGCGACGAGGATGGGATTTGGAGACGTCTGAACCTAAGAAGTCAGGAAGCAAGACCGAGCACGTGGAAGACGATGCCAACAACGGAACCATGTCCAGCAGCATCGTACCACCCGCTCCGTTCAATCCAAACCAAGAGGATTGGGAATCCTACATGGATCGCTTCCAAATGTTTCTTGAGACGAATAACTTGAAGGACGCCACACCAGCAAAAAAGCGGGCACTGTTCCTGACGCACTGCGGCCCGGCTGTTTTTAAAATGGCAAAAGCACTCGCCAAACCTCGAGAAGTGAAAGCCATGAGCTGGGACAACCTCGAACCCATCCTGAGAGATCATTACGCGCCAACCATGCCTACACTTGTGAGACGCCACGAGTTTTATCAAAGGAACCAGCGAAAAGGAGAGAGCGTGGCCGATTTCGTGGCAGGCATCCGAAATTTAGGAAGCCTCTGCGGGTTCGCCGATTTAGAAGAAGCACTGAGAGACCGAGTAATTCTGGGATTAGATGCGCTAGGCGTGCAGAGCAAGCTGATGGCAAAAGGCGACATCAGCCTTGCTGACACCATCACCGAAGCCATGGCTGCGGAGGCGACAAAAAAGTCGGCTGCACAATAACAGTGAAGCCGCACTTCGGCAACACAACCGACTGGCAAAATCTTATCCAACTCAGAAGGACAGCTCGTTACAATGCACCACGAGGACCTCTCTTCGTCATCAAACAGCGACGAAGAAGGGGTCCATCGAATGCGGTCCGACCGGGATCCTCGTCCAAAGCCCTTACGCCCTTGCGCTGGCTGTGGAGCAAACCATGCCAGGGCCGAATGCAAATTCCGCGACGCACTCTGTCATGAGTGCGGGAAACGAGGCCACATCAGCCGGGTCTGCCGCAGCTTACCAGGACCCAGCCAGGCCTCAAAAGGGGCCAACTATCACCAATCGACAGGAAACCGTCCTGTAAGGTGAGAACCAGTAAACCACTCCTACAGAAATCGCGCTTTGCAAAAAGAAGAGGCTTACCATACTATCACTATAGGTCACGCCTCAGTCATGGACACTAAGAAAATTCGAGTCACGGTAGCCATCGAGAACCAGCCTTGCCACATGGAGGTCGACTCGGGATCGTCCCTCTCGATGGTGTCTTGGAAGACACTCAAGCAACTTATCCCCACAATCCAATGCCAAGACCTCCAATTTCAACGCCTCATCCTCAAGGACTACCAAGGAAATCGAATCCCTGTGGTCGGGTCCTGCCGAGTCCGAGTCTCCTTCAAAAAACATACAGCGTACTTACCTCTAACGATCATTGACAGAGATAGGCCTAGTCTATTAGGCCTCCAATGGTTCACGCCACTAGGCATCGAGGTGGCCGGCGTGAACCGAGTTGGTGGTTGTGAGTGGGAGGAAGACCTTGTTTCTGAGTTCAGCGACATCTACACGGACCGGTTAGGCGAGTATAAGGGGACCCCAATCTCATTTAGTTTAGATCCAAAAGTAGCCCCAATTCGCTTGAAGCCCCGTCGAGTTCCATTCGCTCTTAAAGCTAAGATCGACGAACAACTCGATAAGTTAATTGCTCAAGGGGTGTTGAAGCCCATCGATCACTCTCCATGGGAAACCCCTATTGTAACGCCCATTAAGCCAGATGGGTCAATCCGAATTTGTGGGGACTACCGGGCCACTTTAAACCACGCCCTACAGCAGAATGCGTATCCAGTTCCGGTGGTGCAGCACCTCCTCCACTCCTTGGGGGGCGGAAAGGTTTTTGCTAAATTAGATTTAGCTCAAGCTTATCAACAACTACCAGTGGATGAAAAGACGGCTCAGGTCCAAACAATTGTAATGCACAGAGCTGCTTTTAAATGTACTTGATGGCAATTTGGGGTTAGTGTAGCCCCGGGGATATTCCAAAGCCTCATGGAAAGGTTGTTACAGGGAATCAAGGGCGTGGTTCCATATTCTGATGACATATTAATTGCAGCACCTACCA
The DNA here is from genome assembly GCA_033807585.1 of Hydrophis major. Lineage (NCBI taxonomy): Eukaryota > Metazoa > Chordata > Lepidosauria > Squamata > Elapidae > Hydrophis > Hydrophis major. The sequence continues at coordinate 98,983,833 of CM066331.1, forward strand.
AAAAAATCTTGCAGGATCGTTTGAAAAGTGTTCTTAAAAAATTCCAAAAGGCAGGACTTAAGGTGAAAAAAAACAAATGTCACTTATATACTGACAGTGTTGAGTTTCTAGAGTACAGGATTGATAGCCAGGGCATCCACCCTACCGAAAGTAAATTAAAGGCGATAAAATATGCCCCCAGGCCACGTAACAAGACCGATCTCCAGGCATTCTTAGGCCTCATTAATTTTTATAATGTATTTTTACCGCATAAAGCGACTGTTGCTGAACCGTTACACCGGTTATTAGATAAAAAAGCATTGTGGGTATGGGGTTACCGGGAAGAACAAGCGTTCCAGAATGTTAAAAAATTGCTCACATCTGACTCTGTACTTATGCAGTATAACGAGACTTTACCATTAGTTATAACCTGCGATGCCTCGCCTTTCGGGGTGGGCACCATTTTGAGTCATGTACTGCCTAACGGGAACGAAGCCCCTGTTGCATACTTTTCGAAGAAGTAGAGTGGAACTATGGACAAATTGATAAAGAAGCTCTCGCAATCGTTGCAGCTGTAAAGAAATTTCATGAATATGTGTATGGAAGGACATTCACCATTAAAACTGACCACAAACCGTTGCTAGGGATAATAGCCAGGGACAAGCCAACCCCCTACATATTATCTCGTAGAATGACCCGATGGTCAGAATTCCTCACTGCTTATAATTATCGCCTTCAATATCGCCCAGGGAAAGCCATTCCCCATGCCGACGCATTAAGCCGAGCACCGCTTCCAGAGACTCTCGACGATCTGGCACCAACGGCAACCACATTGCAGATCGAAACACTCAACTCGCCGCCTATGACCGCCCGAGATATCGCGAGAGAAACCAAACGAGACCACACCCTAGCTCGAGTTCTAGGCTGGGTAGAACGCGGATGGCCATTGGACCAAGTCCCAGATGACTTCGCGCCATTTAAAGCAAGACAGACTGAACTTTTTTCACAAAAAGGCTGTGTCATCTGGGGCGATAGAGTCGTTGTCCCAGAACAACTCCGGAAGACAAACCCTACAAACCCTGCACGAGGGCCACCCCGGCATCGTGCGGATGAAAGCACTCGCGTGAAGCTACGCATGGTGGCCGGGCATGGACCGGCAAATTGAGCAGTGGGTCAAAGCGTGTACCAGTTGCCAACAAGCCAGCAACGCCCCACCAAAAGTCATGCCTACTGAATGGGAAACGCCACGTAGACCCTGGTCCAGAATCCACCTGGTTTTCGCGGGGCCAACCAAGGGCTATACCTTCCTGCTAACAGTCGACGCATATTCCAATTGGTTAGAAGTTCATCGTATGACGGCCATAACTTCTGAGGCAGTGATTAAGATCCTAAATAGACTCTTTGCAATCCACGGATTGCCTGACATCCTGGTGTCCGATAACGGGCCACAGTTCACGGCATTGATGTTCGAGCAGTACCTCGCTGACCACGGCATCCGCCATGCGCTCACCTCGCCTGTGCACCCTGCGACCAATGGCCGAGCGGAACGCATGGTCCAATTTGTTCAAAAGATTTTGCAAAAAATGGACGATGACAATATCGATGACAAAGTCAACCAAATTCTCTTTTTGCAACACATAACTCCACATAGCATCACTGGCAGAACTCCCACAGAACTACTGATGGGACGAAGACTCTGTTCCCACCTCGACCGGTTGCACCCTGCTTACGAACTGGAAAAGCCAATAGGATCCAGTGGCCTCTGTCGCACGTTCCAGGTAGGAGACCGCATTTATGCACGGAACTTATCAGGCGACCCGTAATGGATAGAGCAACGGTAGTACGAGTGACCGGCCCCAAATCCTACGTAGTGAAATGCTGTGACAATAGACTGTGGAAACGGCATATCGACCAATTACGGTCACAACTCATAACGGCCAGTCAACAACTCCCCCATGACCAAACCGAAGGGGGGGGAGGTACAGAAGAAGAAGATGACATTCCAAGGAACCTGCTCGAAGAGAGCGACGAAACAAGTGAGACTCAAGAAATGGAGCAGGAAGGAGAATTGTTGGCACCACAAGAAATTGCACCTGAACAAGAAGCAGAGACACTGCCAAACAACAATCTACCTCAACAGGATTGCAATCAACCAGTCCAACGAAAACCCGAAAGACTTAAAAGACAACCATCCTACTTAAAGGATTATATAACTACACCATAATTAAGAAGCCAGGGGGAAGGGGTGTTATGTATGTACCATAGTTAATAAAGTATGAGCTTGAGGTTAAGTGCAGGGTTCTGGCCCTGCACTTCTGATTGGCTGTTAGGCGGCCAGATCGGATTGGCTAGTTCTTAGGAATCCGATTGGCCCTTAACAGAGGATTATTATTCGTTTAAAGTACTTGCGTTCATAGCTCGCTATTGGACAATTCTCACAATGGTTGCCTATTTAAGGCAGGGTTCATTGTTGTTGTTTTGAGAAGTTACTATGCTAATAAAGAGCTGAAAGTCACTATTCAGAGGCTGTCTCCATTTACTCCGACCCATGTCCAAGTATTTAACAGAAATAATTTATTACAAATTACTTGTCTGCTTTGAAATGTTTGAAAAAATGATCACGGCTGGGCATGTTTCAAAATTTATATGGAAAGAGTCTGTTTTAGGGCCTGAGGAACTTGTAAAAGTCAACCTCTTGAAACAACCATGTTTCCATCTGTGCTTGAGCAGAAGCTGAAAAGACAGCAGAGTTTTCTTGCTTGTTCTGGAATATTTTATCCTGAATAATTTTTGAAAGGTTGATGTGGATAATATTAAAAATAATCATCTTGTCTTTCCTGATAGGACTTAAAGTCTAACAGCCACCGAGATGAGATTGCAGCAGCACGGGCTTCCCTGAAGGAAACTTTACCTCTTCTGCACTCAGTTTGCTCTGCTTGCTTGGAACACTCTGATGTCGTCTCTCTCACTGCCAGCAAGGACTCTGTTTGTAAGGAAATACAGAATGCTCTTGATGTCATCTCCAAGGCCTCTCAAGGAATTAGACATCCAAAAGTCCAACAAGTGCCACAGTCAGCCTCTCTTGGAAATGCTCTTGATGAACTTACGGTAGGACAATCACATTATCTTTCAGTAACATAATTTATTTTAAAGACTTGGGTTTGTTAATATAGAAATCACATTTTGTTGAGCTTTCTGCCCTGTAGCATTTTTTAAAAACCCTCTTTTACCCTAGATTATTAATTTTGGTGAATAGCATCCATGCCTTCCTCTTTTTTGTGGGAAGGTCTGTTTTCTTTGGCCCTTGAAAATTAGGGATGATTCATGAGCATGGATGCTAAAAGCATATGTAGTAGCTCAGTGGTTTTTATTGTACTTATTGTACACAGTTACTTTTGGAATTGGACTTAGCACAGCTAAGATGCTCCTGCTGGGCCCCATATCGAACTGATAAACAATCAGCAAAGTAATAAAATCACAGTCCTACAAAAAAAATATAAAAAGGAAAAATTAAGCAATAGCATCAAGCTCTTAAGCCTGCTTAGTCCAGAAGCTACTTTTTTAAAAATTCTATTTTTATATTTCATGTAACTCATGTGTACATGCAGACAACATTAAGGGATCAGCATGACAACAAAATCAGCATAGCAATAAAAATAAAACAAAACAAAATCGTGATGCCTTCATATGGTAAGTAATGCCTTAGTAAGACCACACCTAGAGTACTGCATCCAGTTGTGGTCACCACACTATAAAAAAGATGTTGAGACTCTGGAAAAAGTGCAGAGAAGAGCAACCAGGATGATTAGGGGACTGGAGACTAAAACATATGACGGTTACAGGAACTGGGCATGGCTCGTCTAGTGAAGAGAAGGACCAGGGGAGACATGATAGCATTGTTCCAATATTTGAGGGGCTGCCACAGAGAGGAAGGAGTCAAACTATTTTCCAAGGCATCTGAAGGGCAGATAAGGAATAATGGATGGAAACTGATCAAGGAGAGGTTTAACCTAGGAGTAAGGAGAAATTTTCTGACAGTGAGAACAAGCTTGCCTTCGGAAGTTGTAGGAGCTTCATCACTGGAGGCTTTTAAGAAGAGATTGGACTGCCATTTGTCATAAATTGTGCAGGGTCTCCCGCATGGGCAGGGGGTTTGGACTAGATTACCTATAAGATCCCATCCAATTCTGTTAATGTGTATCAGTAAGAACAAAAACAAAATCAAAAAGTTAAAACAGAAAAGAGGGGGAGAAGGAAGTTATGTTACAATCTGAAAATCTCCAAAAATATATTTTATATTGCTCAGAATTCATCTTTTTATATTGCTCATCTTTTTATATTGTTCATTTATATTGCTTTTTATATTCATCAATATATTGCTCAGAATTCATCTTTTTGCTCTTTTGTCTACAAAGTTAATTCAAATATTGATAGAACACCTTATATTTATTTATTTTATTAATAAACTTCAACACTCCATAGCTGCAAATTTATACAATTTCCAGTCCTGCTCATAACTCATATCCTCTTCTTCTCTCTTTTGTCTCCATTCTCTACATCACACATTTATTCATTTATTTAGTGCATGGCATACATACATTTTCAGATTTATTTATTTTTTATTTTTTTAAGGCTTTTTTCAGCATGGACACTCAATGTAAATTATATTAATTATATTAAAACAAAAATTATATTAAAAACAGAAACCAGTGTTGCTTAAATTTCCATTTTACTATTTATTGGATTGCAGGTTCCAAAAATTTCTTATCATCATATGGGCTCATTGGGTATGACAGAAGCTTCAGGTCCATAGGTTCATTGCTTGTATATTTGCTTGTATGGATGTATGCGTGCATATACTAAAGTTTGTGAAAACTGTAATGCTGCTCACATGTGGCAATTTGGTTCCAGCAGTATATGCCAATGGGCTGCTATTTCAGACCAAGGAATAACATTTTTTTATATGTAGAGCATCTATGTGTTCTTCTTGGACCATATTTATTCATACCCTTTTCAATCTCTTTTCCCTCTATAATGTAAATCATACCTAAAGTGGGCTGGATAGATAAAGCAAAATTGATTGACTATTTAATCCTTTAAAAGTGTTTCATTTTTTCTTTATTGATGGAAAAATGGCATTAGGCAAGAGCCTGAAATAACCTTTGCTCTATGTTGTTTGTGCAATGCAACTAAAGTGCGCTGTCTAAAAGCTCCCTTAATATCTTTCTTACTATTAAGCTCGAATTTATAGCTGGGCAAAATCAGAAATAAATCTGAAAATTGCCAAAAATGCAGCACAGCACATTTTAATCATTTCATTGTGTCAGTAATAAAACTAACATCGCAAATGTAAATAACAATTTATAAAGCTTCATTAAGATAGATTAGTTATTGTAGCGTGGATTATGTCAAATAGGCCCTTCAGCATTCTTTTAAAATTCTTGCAATATATTTTAATCAGCATCTTCAATTTATCACAAATCTTTGTTGATGGTTTGGTATATTTCTAATTTTAAAAATTTGAGCAAATGTTGTTTCAGATTCAGTCTGCAGTTTAATTCAGATTATAGGGGTGCTTGGTTAGAGCTAAGGTTAGCATTCTACTATTCATTTGTTGCAAAATGGAAAAGCTCCTGTCCCAGATGGCTCTTCAATGGAATGGTGTAAGGCAGGGGTGTCAAACTCATGTCATCACAGCAGCATCACATGACATATCAGGACTTCCCCCCTTTACTAAACTGGGTGTGGGTGTGGCTAGCACGTAACATATCTGGCCTGCGTGGGCTGGGAGTTTGACGCCCTGATATTTGCAGTCCTGTTGGCTCCTATACTTTTGCAGGTGTATAATGATTATTTTAATGACAGTAAATTTTCATCATCATTTTATCAGGAACAAGATAGACTAGTGGACAGGACTGAGTTGTTAAAAGCGTCATTGAAATGTGCTCTGAGATCATGGCATGTTATTATATTTCAGCATCATGTTTATTCGTCTTGAAAAACCTTAGCTCTAGTATCTTGAAACTAGTAGAAATATGTCTCTGAGGAAGTCTTGCTCTATGCAGGCTAATTTTGGTCCATACAGTATGTATGGTTGTATAATTACTGTGGGAAATGTTTCCTAAGTGGAAATACTGCTGCTAAGTCTGCCTTGTAGCTTCCTAGTGTATATGGTACTTTTATTTTGCATTTTGTTTTTACTGTACATATTATTTGTGTGAAAATGCAGTTATTTCTTTTAAAAGCAATATGAACATTTAGTACAGCTCAGCTACATTAGATAGGGCCTCTTCCCGTATTAGCCTACACACATCGTGAACTCTAACAGAGACCTTTCTTTCTGTAGGAGGTGGAAATGAGAGAAAATACGTTCATGGTTTTGGTTCATGAAACAGGAAACATTGCAAGGGTGTTTCCATAGCATGATCACCAGTTTGATTGAAGGTCTGCAGATAAAAAAGGCAGAGCTGCAGTTGCACTGTTGAGATCCCTGTAGTTTTTTTTTTTTTTTTTTTACCATGCCCTGTTGGCACTTCTGAAACCTTGACTGTTTTAACTGCTTCATTAAGGCCTACCTATTTAGCAGATAACTATTACTGGCCTTGTTTACTATCCAGCTCAGCTTCTGTAATATTTCCTTCTTTCATTTAAGCAAATAAAGAAAAATAACCCGATGAGCTTGTAGATAGTAGTGGGGGCCAGGAGGGATCTGCAGGGAGCAAAAAAGTATTTCTCTTCCATTTGGGATTTCAGATTAAAATATTTGGAATGGGCTTTAAAAAAAATCTGTCCCCAAAATGTTTTTTGGATATTGGGTCAGCAAAACGTAATTGGCATTCCTTTATCCTGAGTTGAAGATTAGAATGAGGTCGCATTTATTTACCTTTAAAGTTGCCTCTTTAACATCCAGGTATAATTTGTTTGGTGAGGTCATTTGATGGCATAGGGTAGGTATCTTCAGCATACATCTTCAACGGAAGGTGTGAAAGTCTATATAGGGAGGAACCACCTCTAATTTAGCTCTAGCAAAACAAAATGGCTTTGGGTTTTCCCTACCATCCTGAAATAACAATGAACCAGGCAGCAGCGCCATGCACACATTCATGCATTCCTTTGTTTGCTTATACTGTGAATCCCTCCCTGGGATTCTCTGTCTGTTCCACCAAGTCAGATAGGGTGAGCACCTTATCTTAAATGTTGTCATCTAGCAGGACCCAGGAAACATGTCTTCTCAGTAGTAGTCTCTGCCATTGCCCCAGCAATTCAGACACCTCCTCCCCATTTCTAGCTTTCCTTTTGATTGTGATTGCTTATGTATTGGAGACAGTTGTTTTAGGGCAGGGAGTTGTTTTTTGAGATATTCTTTTCTATTGTTTCTTTTATGTTTTATCATTGTTGGCATATGCCAACTCAGAGCTTTGGCACATAAGAAGGGCGATTATTTAAGTTCCTTAAATAATTAAAAAAGATTACAGTTTAGAATACTATTAGTAACCAGGGAAGCTATTTCAACATTAAAATAATGTGAAGCCTATGGAGGAGACCATGGGTTGTTCCATGAAGGACATGTTGCTGTGATGATCCAGGGTGGGATACAAAATAACAGAGTCACAAAAAACAGGTGAAAGCCCTTTTATTCCTTCAGTTTGCTTCCAAGCTCCAAATATTCTTGACTGGAGACAAAAAACTCCCACACGAGCAGTTACAAGAAGGAGGAAATGCTGTTTAACCTAAAAATACCTATAAATTATAAACAGTAAAAACAACACAAATCACACTGAAGCAATTAAGGGAACCAGGCGAGATAAGGGCTTGAAGACATCCACAGATATCGGAACACACACTGGGAAGGATGCCGAACTCAGAAAGGAACAATAAACTAGAGATATTTCCATGCTTTGTTTCCAGCACTGGCCTGTACGCATGTCTGTCCTCTTATCCAGTTGTCACAGCTGCAGTGCATGAAGAGGATCAAGCCTCTCTTCTCCCCTGTAGACCACATCTCTCCCTCCCTGCATGGCCTAGGATGGAGAGGGGATGGGCCTGGGTCCGCCTCTGCCCTTCCCCAGCGTCCTCCATAACCGCTGGAGCCACACTTCCATTCCCTGTCAGCTGTTCTTCCTCTCCCTCAGAGTCAGTCTCCACCAGGGGCATGACAGTTGCATTAATTCAGACTTGATAAAAGTCACTCCTAGTTGCAGCTGTTATAGGCAATCCAGCATAATTCCAGAAGATCCCTGGATTCTAACCCTTTTGTTAACAGAGGGCAATTGTTATGCAGATCAGATATATCTGCTAAATCCAGATGAGGAGCCCCCAGAATCAATACAGTGTGAATCAATACTGTTGTGAATTAATAAAAGTGCTTGAATAAAGATTGTTGAAATCTTAAAGTAAAGTTCAGGGTTCTGGCCCTGCACTTCTGATTGGCCGATAATAGCGATATCGGATTGGTCCATTCAGGAGGATCTGATTGGCTATTAATGAGCCTTTCTCATTGGTTAAAAGAGCTAACGTTCCTGTGTTTTCATTGGCTAAATACCCAAGAGCTTGCCTATAGAAAGGGGGCTGCTGTGGCTGTTTTTAGAACTGTTGCACCATGTTAAATAAAGAGTTGAAGTTCACTGTTCATCGACTCATCTCCACTTCTTGTGCCACGCACAGAACATAACACTGGCGATGAGGGTGGGATGTGGAGACGTCAGAACTGACTGAACACTACAGAGCAATAATTGAGCACGTGGCTGAAACGCACCAATGGCGGAACCATGTCCGGCAGCATCATACCACCCGCTCCATTCAACCTGGAACAAGAAGACTGGGACTCATATATGGATCACTTCCAGATGTTTCTGGAAACCAACAATTTGAAGGTGCCACTACCGGAAAGAAATGGGCGGTATTCCTAACTCATTGTGGACCGACCATATTCAAGATGGCCAAGGCACTAGCGAAACCGGCAGAAGTGAAGTCCATGGACTGGGACGTCCTTGAACCCCTACTAAGGGCCCACTATGCACCGACCGTACCAACACTCGTTAGAAGGCATGAATTTTACCAGAGAGATCAGCGGAAGGGCGAAAGTGTTGCTGATTTCATAGCTGATCTCCAGAATCTGGGAGGCCTATGCGGGTTTGCCGACCTCGAAGAAGCCCTGAGAGACCAAATAGTTCTGGGATTAGATGTAACCGGTGTGCAGAGTAAGCAGATGGCGAAAGGTGACATTAGCCTTACAGATGCCCTCACTGATGCTACTGCAGCAGAAGCAACCAGGAAGTTGGCTGCCCGAATGGGCCACATCCACGCCCCACTTCGCCAACTCGCCAGCAAAGTTTCACCTCACTTAGAAGAACAGGCAACAACAGCCCACCACGAGGACCTCGAATCGTCATCGGAAAGCGATGAAGAAGAGGTCAACTGGCTCTGGTCTGAATGAGACCAATGCCAGAGATCGCAGTACCAATGCGCTGGTTGTGGGGCAAACCACCCCCGATCAGACTGCAAATTCCTCGACGCACTCTGCTATGTGTGTGGGAAAAGAAGCCACATCGGACGGGTCTGTAGAAGTAAACAATGACCCATCCAGCCCCCAAGGGGGGCTAACTATCGCCAATCTACAGGAAGCCGTCCTGTAAAGCGGGAACCCTTGAACCTCCAATGGAACAACCACTCCTACAGAAACAAACCCCTAAACCACTCTACAAAGCGAGAAGAGGCGCACCAAACTATTACGATTGGTCACGCCTCATCACTGGATGCCAAGAAGATCCAGGTGAAGGTGACCATCGAAAACCAGCCTTGTATGATGGAAGTCAATTCAGGATTGTCCCTCTTGATGGTTTCCTGGAAGACCCTCAAGCAACTCATCCCCACCGTCCGGCGACAAGACCTCAGATTCCAAAGAATCATACTCAAAGATTATCAGGGAAATCGAATTCCAGCCGTTGGATCCAGCCAAGTCTGTGTCTCATTTAAAAATCGTACCGCATCGCTACCCTTGACTGTAGTCGACAGGGATCGGCCTAGCTTGTTAGGCCTCCAATGGTTCGCTCCACTTGGAATTGAAGTAGCCGGCATTCACCGAACCAGCAGCAATGACTGGGAAGAGGCTCTCATCCAAGAATTCCAGGATGTCTTTGCAGATAAACTAGGCGAGTACAAGGGGACCCCGATATCATTCAACCTCAACCCCGAAATAGCTCCCATCCGCCTTAAGCCTCATCGAGTTCCATTTGCCCTTAAACCAAAGATTGATGAGCAGCTTGATAAATTAATAGCCCAGGGGGTGTTAGAACCAACTGACCATTCTCCCTGGGAAACTCTGATTGTGACACCCATCAAGCTGGATGGATCGTTAAGAATTTGTGGGGACTACCGAGCCACCCTGAATCACGCCCTGCAGCAAAACGCTTACCCGGTACCGGTGGTGCAACACCTTCTCCATTCCCTGGGGGGTGGAAAAGTCTTCGCTAAACCAGATCTAGCCCAGGCATACCAGCAACTGCTTGTAGACAAAAAAACGGCAGAGGCCCAAACGATCGTTATGCACCGAGGTGTGTTTAAATGTAACCGACTCCAATTCAGAGTAAGCGTGGCCCCGGGAATCTTTCAAAGTTTGATGGAAAGACTATTACAAGGGATAAAAGGCATCCCCTATTTTGATGACGTTTTAATTGCTGCTCCAACTCAAGAAATACTAAGGGAGTGCCTGGGTTTGGTTCTTCAGAGATTAAAAGACTCGGGCCTCAAAGTTAAAAAAAAACAAGTGTCAACTATGTACGGATCGAGTAGAATTTTTAGGATATTTAACAGATAAACAAGGCATTCACCCTACCGATAGCAAACTTAGGGCAATCAAAAACGCCCCAAAACCCCGCAATAAGGCTGATCTCCAAGATTTCCTAGGCCTTATCAATTTTTATAATGTCTTTCTGCCTCACAAAGCAACTGTAGCCGAACCCCTACATCGTTTGTTAGACAAAAAAGCACCCTGGGTTTGGGGGCACTGAGAGGAACATGCGTTTCGACAAGTATAAAACCTATTGACCTCCGATGCTGTTTTGATGCAGTATAATGAGACCTTGCCTTTAACGGTTACATGTGATGCATCACCATTCGGAGTGGGTGCCATTTTGAGCCACGTTTTACCAAACGGAAGTGAAGCCCCTGTTGCCTATTTTTCAAAAACGCTATCAAAAGCAGAACGCAATTTCAGTCAAATCGATAAGGAAGCTCTTGCTATTGTATCTATTGTTAAACAATTTCATGAATATATTTATGGGTGAGCTTTCACTATAATAACTGACCACAAACCTTTACTGGGAATAATAGCGGGGATAAACCAACCCCTTATATATTATCTCCCAGAATGACTCTCTGGTCAGAATTCTTGGCTGCCTATAATTATAAGTTGCAACATCGCCCGGGGAAAGCCATTCCCCACGCTGACGCATTGAGCCATGCATCACTTCCAGAAACCGTTGACGACCCTGCTCCGACCATCACAACACTGCAGATCGAGACACTCCAAAAACCGCCATTGACAGCTCGTGATATCGCGATTGAAACTAAATGCGATCCCATTTTAGCACGTGTCCTCAGCTGGGTAGAGCGTGGATGGCCATTGGACCAAATCCCTGACAACTACGTTCCTTCAAAAGTTGACAGACGGAACTGTTTTCCCAGAAAGGCTGCATCATTTGGGGTGATAGAGTCGTTGTCCCAGAGCGGTTACAGCGAGCGGTACTGAGAACCTTGCACGATGGCCACCCCGGCATCGTGTGCATGAAAGCACTCGCACGAAGCTATGCGTGGTGGCCGGGCATAGACAAGCAGATCGAAGCCTGGGTAAAGGCTTGTCACAAATGCTAGGAAGTCAGCAATGCCCCACCGAAAGCAACCCCAACAGAATGGGAAACACCCAGGGGACCATGGTCCCGTATTCATCTGGACTTTGCGGGACCTACGAATGGGCACACATTTTTATTAACAGTGGATGCCTACTCGAACTGGCTCGAAATCCATGAGATGAAAAATACAACAACCGAATCAGTCATCAGGAAATTGGACAGATTATTTGCAACACACGGACTACCGGACGTTTTGGTATCCGACAACGGGCCCCAGTTTACTGCACTTTCTTTTGAACAGTATCTGGCAGACCGCGGTATTTGCCATGCACTAACTTTACCGGTGCATCCTGCGGCCAATGGAAGGGCTGAGCACATGGTACAATTCATCAAAAGAACTCTACATAAAATGGACTATGGCGATATCGAAGACAAGATTAACCGGATACTCCTTTTGCAGCACATCACTCCACACAGCGTCACCAACAAAACTCCCACTGAGTTATTGATGGGACGAAAACTCCATTCCAACCTCGACCGACTACACCCATCGTACGAAACTGAAAAACCACACGGATCCAGCGGGAAATGCCGTAATTTCCAGGTAGGCGACTTGGTTTTTGCAAGAAACTTTTATGGCGACCCATTGTGGGTCGAGGCAACTGTAATCCAAGTAACCGGACCCAGATCGTACCGAGTGAAATGTCGCGACGATAGAATATGGAAGCGCCATATTGATCAGCTGCGTTAAAGGTCTGTGATTCCGGTGATTTTCAAACTGAGGGGGGAGGAGATGCCGAGGAGGCTGAGTTTGAAACGGCGGAAAGCACAAGCGGAAGAAATGACCGCTCAGACACAACATGTGAAGAAGGATCAGGGACAGGGGTAAACTCGCCTCAAAGGGATACCGAGGACATTAGTGGTAACGGAAGTTTAGATACAGAACCAGAGGCTCCCTGTTCACCAGATAACGTCCTACCCCAACAAGACTCTAGACAAATACCGGGAGGACAATGTAAATCAAATAGACAATCAAAACAACCTGCCTATCTCAAAGACTACGTTACTGCACCCCTTAAATGGAACCCAGGGGGAAGGGGTGTTGTGAATTAATAAAAGTGCTTGAATAAAGATTGTTGAAACCTTAAAGTAAAGTGCAGGGTTCTGGCCCTACACTTCTGATTGGCCGATAATAGCGATATTGGATTGGTCCGTTCAGGAGGATCTGATTGGCTATTAACGAGCCTTTCTCATTGGTTAAAAGAGCTAACATTCCTGTATTTTCATTGGCTAAATACCCAAGAGCTTGCCTATATAAAGGGGGCTGTTGTGGCCGTTTTTAGAACTGTTGCACCATGTTAAATAAAGAGTTGAAGTTCACTGTTCATCGATTGGTCTCCACTTCTTGCGCCACACACAGAACATAACAAATACAATCATTGTGTCCTAGTTCAGCTTCAGTTTATTGTTCCAAATCCTGGAAAAATAATCTTTTTCATCTAAGAGTTTCTAGAGCTGCAGTGCCAGTGTCCCTATCCAGCTTGCTTAATATGGAATGCTGGATATCTGCCAATAGTTGTTAAAATCAATCAGCTGCAAAAATAGCTTCTTAAGCAAGTTCCTTACCACTATTCTTTTTAAGGTGGCAAAGAAATAGAGAGATTGTAATCATCTGAGAGATTGCAAGACAGTGGACAGAAGCCCTTATAAGTTAATTGTTGGCATGAACATATTCATATGCCTTAGCTACTTAATAAGAAAACTGCAATCTGGACCACTCCAACAGTGTTGAAGAGCATCTCTGGAAGTTTCCTTGAAAATGCAATCTATAGTTAGAAGCAACTATTTCTAATACAGCAAGTAAGCTCCATAAAGGACATAAAATATATTTGAGTACATGTTTTCATTTCTCATTAAAAAATTCTTTTGTTTTTTTCTCCCTGTGTATGATCCAGTGTTGTAATGCTTTAATTAAACAGTTCTAATACCAAAACTGTTCTAAGCAGGTAAATTATCATGGCCTGTCTTGCTATTTTTTTATTGTCTTGCCTTTGGCATAATAGTTAGTTACTATCAAGCCAGGCTATTGTAGGGATAGATGTTTGCGTTTTGATTTATCCTATTAAAAATGTATAGCTCTTCCAAGGACATTACTGAAATGTCTCATATTCTTTCCATCTATTTTATGAGTTATCTTCTTTTGCTTGCCAAGGATTATCATTGTTTTCTAGTCCTTCACTGCTCTCTGTGGTGCAGTGGTTAGAGTGCAGTACTGCAAGCTACTTCTGCAGCCAGCTGCCTACAATTTGGCAGTTCAAATCCCACCAGGCTCAAGGTTGACTCAGCCTTCCATCCTTCCAAGGTGGGTAAAATGAGGACCCAGATTGTTGGGGGCAATATGCTGATTCTGTAAACCACTTAGAGAGGGCTGTAAAGCACTATAAAGCGGTATATAAGTTGAAGTGCTATTGCTATAGTCAATGCCCAAAATACAGGTAGTCCTTGACTTAAGACCACAATTGAGGCCAAAATTACTGATGTTAAGTGAGACATTTGTTAAGTGATATTTGCCTCATTTTTCAAACTTTCTAGCCACTGTTGCTAAATGAATCACTGCAGCTGACAAGTTAGTCACATGGTTGTTAAGTGAATCTGGCTTCTCCATTGACTTTGCTTGTCAGAAGGTGGCAAAATATGACCTTGGGACACAGCAGTAGTCATAAGTATGAACCAGTTGCTAAGCATCTGGTTTTTGATTACACGATCATAGGGGATGCTGCAAAGGTCGTTGTTATATATTTGCATACTTACCTATGATGGGTTGGTCTGTGGCGGCGGGAGATTTGAAGAGCCATCATTGGCCACAAGCTATGAGCAGCCGGCTATAAAAAAGGCTTCCGCGGTTTCTCTGTGTTCAGATTCTAGAAGGAAATAAAGTAACATAAAGGTCAACTGGGGCTCGAATCTCCTTTCCCGTGATGCAACAGTTGTAACTTTGAATGGTCACTATATGGACTGTTATAAGTCGAGGACTACCCCTATGTGTGATTCTGTTTATTACCTATATTTAGTCCTTGATTATTTTTCTTGCAGTTTGTGATATTTTTAATTTTAAAAAAATGAAATACAATGATTTTCTTACTCTTGCTTTTTCTCTGTGTTCAGCTTTCACATCTGTGCTTTTACCAGCAGGAAAAACTATTGCTTTTAGCATTTCAGATTTCAGGCATTCTGAAATGTCCTTATCTCTGTGATCTTGTCTGAGGTTTTCATTGCCTTTCTCTATAGAATTTAGCTTTTCTTCTGCAGCACATAAATAAACTATAAAGAAAATTAAGGAGACTTGGGACATCAGTGATAGCACTGCCTGAGCTAAGCTTAAGAAATGTCACCAAGAGTTTTTAATTGCAAAGTGGTACTTGCCTTAAATTAAACTGCAGTATCAGCTCCTAAACATAACAAGCTTTGAAATGTTATGGTCTGGTTGAGAGGTTTTAGAAATATTAATATAGTAGTATATGTCACCTGAATATTTATCAACCTAATAACTGGCTCTCCCTCTGTGAGCCAGTTACCTTGTAGTGCCCATTAGCTTCTAGACATGCTAAAATAAACTTGGTGACAGAGTTCAAGTTTAGAATAGACCTTTGCTGTGTCTTTCTGACCTGTCCTATACTGTGGAAACAGCCCTGAGTTTTGATTTAGAGTTGAAATGAGATTGAGACTTTGGATCAGGATGGGGCTTTTTCCTCTTTAGAAACCCTCTCTGCTCAGATCATCTAACTTGAGAAAGTATGTGTGACAATCCTCTGCTTGGGCCAGAGTAAATCCCCCAGCAGTGAGACATTTGGAATTAAATTTATTTGTTCCGATATTATAGCACAAATGTGCAGTCTAATTCAATGTTTCTCAAAGTTGACAACTTTTAAGACATGGTGACTTCAACTTCCAGAATGCTGGACATTGAAGTCCACATGTATTAAAGTTGTCCAGCTTGAGAAACACTGGCTTAATTTTCAAAATTATTCCCTTCCTCTACCTTAAGTTTAAACTGTTGTATTACGGTTTGATTATCTTTTGTGAAAGAAGCAGCAGCAAAATATATTTCTTCTTTAATTAAATATTACTAATTCTCAAGCATTTCCATTGTAATTGGAAAAGGCTCCCAATAGAGTCTTGCTGTCTAATGCTAAGTTCTCCCTTGCAATCAACCATACCGGCCCTGCTGTGAGAAGTTCCAAGAGAAAAAAACATGATGAAGGAATTTTAATAACTTTATGAATTTATAATGCCTGATGCAATTTTCATGAATTAGGAGCTGCTCTCCTTAATTTGCACATTATATGGTTCATATTGTTTTCTGATTTGTTTTGTTAAAAAAAACCCTATCTTGTTTCATTCTGGAAGAAACAGAATTTAAGAGATTTAACATATACATACATACATACATACATACATACATACATACATACATACACACACACACACACAAGAGTGAGCAACAAGGAGAAATATTAAAATAATAAATCATGTTTGTTGAACAAAATATTCCAGGAGTCAAAATATTTGCTGAATTAATGAAACTCACAAAATGAAGACATGACTGAATTAGCAGAGTCATGAAGTCACCATGAAACTGTTAGAACTGTCTGATGCTTTGGATTTAGTTTCAAAAAGGGTTGTAGCAGTGCAAATATAGCACTTGCCTGCATCTGTTTAAAGCAGCTGTGTCTTTCCCCTGATTGCCTTTCTCAGTTGTGTGATCCTTGGAAAAGATTAAATTGTTTTAAAGAGTTTAGATAGGTATTTGATTAGTGGCCCTGGGCATTTGGAAGCAAGTTTTAGAAACTGAACCTGAAGTACTGCACAGTCCTGCCATTTATCTGCGTATTCATATATTGTAATTATTTTGCAACACAGGCAGCCTTAATGAATTCCTAGCCATTTGTGAATTCCTGTTATAAGAGGCTGCATTTTTCTTTATATTTATTGTTTTATCATAGAAAATAAAATATGAAACAGTAAAACAAACAAACAAAATTAAAGAAAACAAAAACTTACATTCAACCATAACAACAATAACAACAACAAAAAGAAAAAAAATAGTGTACAAAAAAGGAGGAAAAAACGACCAATTAAATTTAGCATTTAACATGTAGGATCCATCCTGGCTGGCTGCTGAAAGAAAAGAAAAAGCAATAAATTCTCCTCCCCTTTTACATACATGCATTGCATGTATTATATTGAGCACATAGAAAGTCCATAAACAGTTTCCAGTCTCTTATAAAGCTGTCTAGTCCATTATCTCTAATCAGAGCAGTAAATTTCACCATCTCTGCTAATTCAGTCAGTTTCAAAATCCTCTCTTCAACAGTTGGCATCTCTTTCCAGTGATATTCCTTCACATGGTGATGGCTGCGAGGATTGTTATTTGTCACAGTAAATAACATTTGAAGAGTATATGGTAAAATGGGCAAAAAAAGTTGGGCATAATATAATGCTAGATAAATTGGAGAATATATAGACAAAGGGACTAAAATTTACATTAAAATATACTTTGAAAAATAAGAGGCTGCATTTTTAATAACAAGAACCCAATCACATGAAAGAAAATGAGAAAAGAGCTCACATTTGTAGAAGTTGAAATGAACTATTCCTCTGAAATATAGTACATCTAAGATTGTTCGATGCAGCATGATTCTTAAACTTAGGAAATCATTTCCTGTTCTGTCCTGAATTTGAATACTCGAAATCCCCGCGCCTTGATTGGCTAAGGCGCGGGGATTTCTGATTGGCCAGGCGAGCCGCGCTGATTGGCCCGATTGAAGTCTCCCGCGATTGGCTCGCTCCAAGAGCGGGAGACTTGAATCGGTGCCATTGGCCGCGGCCGCCGCAGCGAAAAGGATAAAAGCCGCGGGCTTTTTCCTTTTCGCCGGTTCGGTTCACAACAGTTTAATAAAGAGCTTGAATGATAGTCACGGACTCTGAGCCTTCTTTTGCGGACACGACACTGGCGACGAGGATGGGATCCCGACCCTGAACCGAACCCCGTGTCCAACAAGAGCCAGTTCCAGTGAAAGAGATGGCGAAGATCGCACCGCCCGCCCCCTTCAACCCTGCCAACGAAGACTGGGAATCGTACTCAGACCGGTTCCGAATGTACTTGGAATGCGCCGGAATGAAGGACGCCCCGGGCCCGCTAAAACGCGCCGTCTTCCTTACTCACTGCGGACCAGAGGTCTTCCAGATGGCCAAAGCATTGGCCAAGCCAGCAGACGCAACCGCCATGGACTGGGACGTCCTCGAGCCTATACTGCGGCGCCATTACGCCCCCGAGGTCGCCATCCTGGTACGGCGCAACGAGTTTTACCGCCGAAATCAGAAACCAGACGAGAAATTGAGCGACTTCGTCGCCGAGCTGCGGCGCCTAGGAGGACTCTGCGAGTTTGAAGGTCTAAACAGCCTCATAAGAGACCGATTCGTGCTCGGCCTATGGGACCCTACACTCCAGAGCTGGCTTATGGCCAAGGGCGACATCAGCCTAGCAGACGCCCTCACCGCAGCCGCAGCCGCAGAGGCAACCCGCTCGTCCACTGACAGCATGCGAAGATCTGACGCAAAGGGCGGTAACAACAACCCGGCAAGGTCGGCCGACCCTAGAAGCGAATCAACCGCACACTACGGAGAATTTCAGTCAGCCTCCAGCACGTCGGAAGACGAGGAGGACATACATCGCGTGCAGACGGGACGCGGCGACCAGCGGAATCGAAGAGGTCGTAGGTTGAGGACCAACTGTGCCGGGTGCGGCGGCGACCACCCCAGGTCAGAATGCCGATTTTTTGACTCTATTTGTAGGCATTGTGAACGACGGGGTCACATCGCTCGAGTTTGCCGCCAAAAGAAGACCCGCAGCCCGCCCAGATGGGAACAACATGACCGGAAGAAGGAAAGCCCCCCGCCCAAGACCAGAGAGCGCCAACCGGACGGTCGGTGGGACCGTACCCAGCGATCTTCAAGAGGCGGCGACGGTCGGCGAAAAGAAGAAACACACCAGACGGTGACCTTCGGCCATGCCATCTCCGACGGCGCCAGAAAGGTACACGTTGAAGTCCATATCGAGGGCCAGCCATGCAAAATGGAAGTGGACTCCGGGTCCTACCTCTCCATGATTGCATGGCGCGAGATTAAGCGGCTCGTACCCACACTCCATAAGAGGAACATTCATACCCAGAAAATCATCATAAAAGACTACCAAGGGAACCGCGTCCCGGTAGTGGGCACCAAGAGCTTCAATGTAACCTACAAGGGCCGCACCGAACAACTGCCACTCACCATCGTCGATCGCGACTGCCCAAGCCTACTGGGCTTACAATGGTTCGCTCCGCTTGACATCGCGCTGACAGGAGTCAACCACGTCGCCGACGACGGTTGGGAACAGCGGCTAGCCCAGGAGTTCCAGGAAGTTTTCGATGGAAGCTTGGGCAAGTACCAGGGGCCCCTTATTTCATTTGATCTAGACCCGAAGGTCCCCCCCAAGCGGCTTAAACCTAGGAGGGTACCATTCGCCCTGAAGCCTAAAATTGACGAGCAGATCAACAAGCTCGTCGAACAGGGGGTGTTGCAGCCGATAGACCATGCCCGATGGGAAACCCCGATAGTGACCCCAGTAAAACCAGACGGGTCCGTGAGAATTTGCGGGGACTATAAGGCCACCCTAAATGGCGCATTACAACAAAGCGCCTACCCAGTCCCAATCGTGCAACATCTGCTGCACTCACTGGGAGGGGGCAAGGTCTTTGCCAAGCTCGATCTCGCCCAGGCATATCAGCAGCTACCAGTAGATGAGAAAACGGCGGAAGCCCAGACCATCGTGACCCATCGGGGGGCCTTCAAGTGTAACCGACTCCAATTCGGAGTCAGCGTGGCACCAGGCATCTTTCAAAGCTTGATGGAACGTTTGCTACAGGGCATCGAGGGGGTGGTGCCCTACTTTGATGACGTATTAGTAGCGGCGCCAAACGAAGCTGAATTAGAAAACCGACTCAGACAGGTCTTAACAAAATTTAAAGTGACAGGACTTAAAGTTAAACGAGAAAAATGCCAACTATGCACAAAGCAAGTAGAATTTTTGGGCTACCTTCTAGACCGGCATGGCATTCACCCTACAACTAAAAAAGTGAAAGCCATCAAAGAAGCCCCTACCCCAAAGTCTAAAACGGAACTACAAGCGTTCTTAGGGTTGCTGAATTTTTATAATGTTTTCCTACCCCAAAAGGCTACGGCGGCGGAGCCTTTGCATAGACTCCTGGATAAGGCGGCAACCTGGACTTGGGGGAGACGAGAGCAAACCGCCTTTCAAAAAACCAAAGACCTCCTCACCTCCGATGCCGTCCTGATTCAATTCAGCGAAACCTTGCCCTTAGCTGTCACTTGCGACGCATCACCTTTCGGCGTCGGCGCTGTCCTCAGCCATACCCTCCCCGACAAAAGGGAAGCACCCATCGCTTTTTTCTCCAGGACTCTGACTAAACCAGAGCGGAACTATAGCCAGCTGGACAAAGAAGCCTTGGCTATAGTTGCCGCCGTTAAGCGTTTCCACGAATACCTATATGGCCGCCCGTTCACCATTGTGACAGACCATAAGCCATTACTGGGAATCCTCGCCGGAAACCGAGCCACCCTGAACATTTTATCACCCCGGATGACAAGGTGGTCCGAGTTCCTGGCAGCCTACAGCTACGAACTATTACACAAGCCAGGTAAGAAAATTTCGAACGCGGACGCTTTAAGCCGTTCCCCCTTACCAGACTCTGATCCTGACCCAGCACCAACAACAAACACCCTTAGCATTGAGAACCTACCCATTACCGCATCGGACATTGCCAGAGAGACTGTTAAGGATAAGCGTCTGGCGCGAATCCTACATTGGCTAGAAAAAGGCTGGCCTGAAAGGGACAATGACGAATCCATTAAAACGTTCAGAAACCGCCAGACTGAACTTTCACTTCTTAAGGGATGTATCTTGTGGGGTGACAGGGTAGTCATCCCGGACAGATTGCAAGGGAGGGTCTTAGAGATGCTGCATGAGGGTCATCCTGGCATCGTCAGGACTAAAGCCCTGGCCAGGAGTTACGCTTGGTGGCCGGGGATGGACAAACAGATTGAACAATGGGTCGCCAAATGCCATCGATGCCAGGAGACCAGACCCAGCCCACCCGCAGCACCCATCCGGGACTGGGAAATACCAAGGGGGCCCTGGTCCAGAATCCATTTAGACTTTGCGGGTCCAACAAATGGGCATACCTTTTTGATCACAGTCGATGCTTACTCCAATTGGTTGGAAGTAAGCGATATGAAATCCACTACCACGGAGGCTGTCATCAAAGAACTGTGTAAACTGTTTTCCACACACGGCCTCCCAGACGTCGTCGTCTCAGATAACGGGCCCCAGTTTACTTCCCTCGAGTTTGAAAGGTTTTTGGCGGAGAGGGGCATCCGCCACGCATTAACGGCACCGGCGCATCCGGCGGCGAACGGTAGAGCGGAACGGATGGTCCAGTTTACAAAAAAAACCCTCCAGAAAATGGACCATGGGGAGATCAACGACAAAATCAACAAACTCCTCTTCATACAACACATCACCCCTAACACCACTACCAACAAGAGCCCAGCCGAACTGTTCATGGGCAGAAAGCTGAGGTCCCCACTCGACAGGTTGCACCCGACTTACAACCCGGAGCGACCCCCAGACTCCAGCTCCAAATACCGGACATTTGCCCCCGGTGACTTAGTTTACGCCAAAATTCTGACGGGAGACCCCCTATGGATCCCAGCCGTCATCACTCAAATCACCGGTCCACGGTCGTACCGGCTCCAAACCACCGACGGGCGAGCCTGGAAACGACACATCGACCAGCTCCGGTCACGTACGGCAACAGACCTCAACCCCCAAGACTCGAACCAAGGGGGGAGGGAACACCCGAATAAAATAGCGCAAGAAAAAATCCAAAAATACTCACCGGAACGCAGCCATCGCGAGTCCCCTCCGGAGAAGAACCACCTGGCCAGCTCAACCGACTCGGAGAAACCAAGTGGGAGCGGCGAAACCCGCAGCTCAACCGACCCGGTAGGCCCAGGCGGGAGCCACGGAGAACGAACCGGCCCGATCATCCAGCCGGTTCACACAGAAGGAGGAACAGCCAAAAAGATGACCGCTCCGGCCGAGGTACAGCTTGAAACTGAGTTGCGCAGGTCAACTAGGACTAGACGGAGCCCCGCCTACCTGCATGACTACGCTACGTGATGGACCATACCAAGAGGGGAGGGGTGTTCTGTCCTGAATTTGAATACTCGAAATCCCCGCGCCTTGATTGGCTAAGGCGCGGGGATTTCTGATTGGCCAGGCGAGCCGCGCTGATTGGCCCGATTGAAGTCTCCCGCGATTGGCTCGCTCCAAGAGCGGGAGACTTGAATCGGTGCCATTGGCCGCGGCCACCGCAGCGAAAAGGATAAAAGCCGCGGGCTTTTTCCTTTTCGCCGGTTCGGTTCACAACAGTTTAATAAAGAGCTTGAATGATAGTCACGGACTCTGAGCCTTCTTTTGCGGACACGACACTTCCCATCAAAGATTCATTGATCCAGCAAATCCATGAGACTTGTTTTTATTATTTTAGAGTTATTTATGATCTTACCTTCAAAAATAACATCCCCAGGATAATTTATAAGCACCAGCTGTTTCTGGAGAGAAGAATGGTAGTGTGCTACCATCTATTTTTTTCTGTTTGTGTCTAGTCTATCAGGTTAAGCCTGAAAACAGGAAGTGTGTCCAGGAAAAGTAACTATTCAGTGTTTTCATCCAATATAATTGCAATCTAATAGATTTAAATAGTATTTGAATATTTTAAAAGGCAGAATAGAGAATTATCACTTAACATTGAAAGCATGCAATATAGCACCAGTGGTACTTTCTTCCTATGAGTATATAGCACAAATTATTGACAGCAGAGGAGAACTTCAGTGTGAAGTTATTTACCCATACATTGTTCAAAATGATTTTCAGGCTTTCTTTTAATATACAAAGAGAATGAAAGAGCCTTGTTTAACATTGTTTCTGCCTCCTATCAGTATCTTGAAAATTTCTTACCTTGAATATTAAAATAAATTAATTTTCCCTAGCTTGATTCTGGCATAACAACTCTCCATACTTGCAATCTCCCAGGAAAAAACATTCAAATATGAGTAAGGCTGGCATGGATTTGTTGGCTTGAATATATTCACATGAATTTTGTCCTTTCTTCTTTTATGATTTGAAGTGAAATTAAATATTAAAATAAACATAGCAAGAAAGCATAGTAATATTATGAATAAATAGCAAAGATAGAAACAAAAAACTGGCTTATTCACCACAGTAAATGATTAGACAAAGTTAAAAAATGTGAACTCCATATAGTAGTAAATATATAAATTATAGTATATTATCTCAGTTATAATAAATATGCAGCTAAAATGTTCTACGTAAGAAAGTATTTCCGTCGTTAGGTTGCAGTTACAGAAAAGGCTCAGCTCTTTGAATGAAAAGATCAAATTATGGTTTTATTACTTATTAATAGTATTTTTTACACTGTCCATACTACCATAACCTAAATAGTGTACAGAAATAGAAAACATTTCAATTATTTTAGAAAGCTACTAAAAATAAAAAAGCTGTCCCTCAGGCAAAATATAATAAATATTCCAACATATAGAAGATAAATCTCAAACGTATATATAAAGCAAGGACCAGCACCTGACCAGTCATAGTCAATCTTTGAAAGCTGATTTTTTTCAAAGCATTATGAAATGTCGGTTGAAATGATGCCAGCTGCATCTTAAAAGTGAGGGGTAGAGGTTACATTGCTCCAAAAAGTTAAGGATACATTAGAGAAAGCCTGCTTTATGATTTATAATAATCTTATCTCCTGTAAAGACAGAAGCCTGGGAAAGGCTTTTTATAGATGATCTAAGAGAGTCAATTTGCTGTAGTGGTTAAAAGCATTGGATTAAAAACTGAGAGTTATGTGAGTTCTACTCCTGCCTTAGGCACATTAGCTAGCCTTTGGTCTGTTACTCTCTCTCACTCCTAGGAATATAGTCCTGACAACTTTCGTCTAAAAATATTGTCGAGAAAATTCATGGGCTTGTTTGTACAGTGACTAGGAGTTTGGTTGATTTGATGGACAATAACAAAACATCAGTGGACCTAACAGAATGTTAATAATTTTGGAGAAGACAGTATCTAATGCACCCCCAAACAACAATAGAAATGGATTTGAATGCAATAACAGCACTTTAAATTGGATTTGGAAGCCTATGAGTAGCTAGTGAAACAAATGAATCAGTGCTATACTGTGCTATGAGCACCCTGGCTACTATATACTTTGTATCAATTGTAGATTTCAGGCCATCTTCAAAGGCACCCCATAGAGCAGGGATCTCCAACTTTGGCAAGATTTCTGGGAGTTGAAGTCCGCCAGGCTTAAAGTTGCCAAGGTTGGAGACCCCTGCCATAGAGAGTATGTTGTAGTGGTTAATCTGCATAGCAATAAGAGCATGGGTGACCATAACCAGGACTCCAGACCAACGTTCAGCTGAACGTGGACACTAATCTAAATTGGGCTAACTTAGATTAGTGCACTCTAATGCTTTGTGCAATACTCTGGTCTCCAGGAAGAAACACCAATCCAAAAGAACCCTCAAGTAACTGTCCTGCTTCTCTTGAAGGGGCTCAGTGTTATATGAAGTAAGTTGATGTTTCTAGATAGCCCAGATGTTTATGGACGAGCATTTTCAATGTCTTCCTAGAGTTTAATCTAAGCTTCCTTGACATTCTTTTTTCATTCTTTTCCTAGAGTTTGGTTGCCTTGGATTCTACCACTGTAAGTGAAGACCAAATAAGGCCATCACTTGAAAAACGTTTGGAGGGGATTATCAGCGGAGCTGCTTTATTGGCAGATTCTTCCTGTACTCGTGATCTTCACCGTGAGCGCATCATCACTGAGTGTAATGCCATCCGCCAAGCTCTTCAAGACCTTCTTTCAGAGTACATGAATAATGTAAGTCAGTGATTTTTTTTTTTAATTAAATCTGCATATTTTGTACATTGTCTCCAAAGAATAGTTAATCCAATAGTTATTGACATCCTTTATTTAGTACTGATTTTCAAACAGTTCTTGCCATTTTATATTTATGGAAAGTTAGCAAATGATTTGAAAGGTCCTGTTTTGCTATCTTTCTTTTTATTTCAATTATGCAATTTTTATAAATGGGAGAGGAATTTTTGGGGGGATCTGCTATAATAGAAAGTACAGTAACATATGTACGCACACAGAACCATGGTAAGGATTTTTTTTTTCATTTTTACCTTTCATCCAGATCATTATTGGAGTATGGATCCAAATATGTTTCAAGGAAGGTGATGCAGAACAGGAATTTTTTCTATTCCCACCATCTAATGGAGGAGTTATTAGTTAGATAGGAATTTGTGCTTAGAGAGCTTGCATAAGAGGAATTCATCCATTATCCATGGGTGCCCTACATGTAGAGCTATAGGTTTGGGGCTCTGTTCTGACAATCCAAAGGACAGATGATCATTGGAGCAGAATTAGTCACTGTAATGCTATTCATCCTGGTTACTTATTCTTCTTGTAGTCCTTCAGATCTGAAAACACCTGGAGTCTCTTTAGATTGAAATGATTTCTATAATCCCTTGACAATCACATTATGACAATAAGCCAGCAGAACAGAACACAAATCATTTTTATTTTAGCCTTCCAGTTTTATTAAATGATATAATGAAGGTCTCTAACATTATTTTTATTTTTTCCTTCGAGTCAGTCTTGACTCCTGGCAAGTATATGGATATGTCCCTGTAGTGTTCTAGGCAACATTTTTCATTTAAAGTAAAACAAGGTAAGAATAATGCAGCATTCTAATGCTTTGTGCAATACTCTGGTCTACACAATACAACCAGAACCCAGATTGATTTTCCATTTGAAAAGCATGAATTCTGCAGGTTTCAAATGCCAATTTAGCAACAGCATGTTTTGCTTTCGGATTGTTATTTGCCAAGGGCTTTTCCGTAAAAAAATCTGGTCACCCAGAAAATGGTCTAAGAATTGATTAGAAGTTTGCAGCACCTGTCTTCTTAGAAGTGACAAAATTGCAACACAGGATCTGATGATTCCCTGTTGTCAAATTGACAGGGGCAAGTTCTCCCTGCATATACAGTAGATTCTGAAACTTGCTCTCCAAAACACGAATGGTAGAACGATGTCAAGGCTCTGTGGAATTTATTTATTGTGAGCTGATTGAGATCCTGGACTGGTTTGAAACAGATTTTAACTAGGTCCCTGTATTCTAGTTGGCAGTTTGGTGTATTTGATTTGCAGCCCTATATTAAGGATCCTTTGTCTAAGAGCTATCGTAATTTGAATTTGTCCCAGTGTCAGAACTGTGAACCCAGTGTCAGGCAAAACTGTCATGCTGAACTTGGTCTTCAATTTGCTGTTTTTGGGTGGAGTGGAATTTGTCCAGCAAGATGTAAGAGTGGACCAGACATGGCGCTGAAGATAAACCTAAAGCCAGTCTTTGAAAATATTTAGCCAGGCCTTTTTCTCAACACGCAATAGCCATGTATCCAGCATAGGGCTATGTTAGGCATGTAGTTTGCTGCTTGGAATAATTTCTTTTTTTTTTTTTTAAAGACAAATTTTATTAGTTTTACAAAACAATACACAAACAAACAAGGCATAATAACATAAAATATCTTTTCTGAAAAAACCAATAGAACATACAAAATAATTCCAAATTATAATATATATATTTATGTTATCTGTTCAACTTCGTATCTTATCCCAACTTCTCCTTTTCATTCTATTATCCAAATTATATTTCTTGCTAATTAAAATTTTATTGCTTTTCAAAAACAATACCCAACAAACAAAACATAGAACATAAAAACATAAAACATCTTTTCTGAAAGTTGCTTGATCCCGGGTTAAAACTCTTCGGACAGACACAAATTCAAAAATCATATTCACTTTATATATCATTCCATATCTTATTACCATTTTCAATTTTCTATATAGCTTCTTCCCTCTTTTATCTTTCTTAGTTTTATTTTATTTATCTCATCTCAGTTCAATTCATAATACTTATCATTCTTTGTCTGTTCTATTTCCAGCTATCCATTCATCTTTTCTCTTTAAACAAACTTCTCCTGTACACTGATTGGAGTATGACGCCTTTAACTCTTTCCCCTAGCTTAATAATACTTAATATAACACTTAACTTATATTGGGATTCTGTTTAGTACATTCTAAAATTACTCAATGAATTTTATGAGAAAGGAAAAAAACACAACAATAACAAAGAAAAAGCATATAAAACCACTATCAATGCCATTAAAAAACTAATCATACATATTAATACTCATTTATATCTTAAGCATTTTATTCTAAATACACATATAAAAAACAATCTTATGTACCTTCCAGAATCCCTTTTTCAATTAGATTTACCCATTGCCTCTAAATGAGTTTTGTTTCTTTAAATCTTGCTTCCCACCATTAAGGCTTCTCATCCCCTCCTTTCTCTCTTGCTTATTCTTCTCCTTGCCCTTTTTACCCCTTTGTCTCTCCTCCTCCCTTTTCTTCTTCTGCTTTCCCCCTTTCTGTTGTTTTCTAACCTTGTATCCATCTTTCACCTCATTTTTCTCTTTTTTGGTTGTTTTTTTCAAGCCTTAAAATCCCCCTTTTCTTTTCCTCTTTCTCCTCCTCCCCAAATAGAACCATTTGTTCATCAAAGATGGCTTCTTCTTCTTTGTCCCAATCGTCCTGCTGCGCAGTCAATTTTTCATAAGTGCATACCGCCATTTCTAGAAATTGAAAAAGAGTGCCCAAAGTATCTTTCCCATCTTGTTCTTCTTTTTTATATTTTTGATATTCAATTTTTAGTTCATCCACAAGTGATGCCATCATGAAGAGAAATTTTTTTTCCAAAACAAGCACCCGAGTGTTTTTAATCAAGAATAATTCCCAAAAGTTCCAAAGTCACCAAAGAATCCAAATAAACTATTTCTTTTAATACTTTTTTCTTTCGTCCATTTCTCTTTCTGGGGTTGCTGTTTAATCAAAGAGTTCCAATTAAGATATATCTTTTAGAAGCCGTATTAATATTCAAAGCTCTTTAAAATTCTAGGCAATCTCCTCCTTTTTCAAATTCTGCTCCAATTTTTTTTCCTCTCCCTTCCCACTTACAGCAACAATTTTCCTTTAAATGTTCAGAAATCCATACCTCCAATGTGGGTTTTCCAATCTCTCTTAAAGTTCTATTGCTGTCACGTTCGGAAGGAGAGTGAAAAGAAAAAAAGCTTTTCCTTTAACTTCCATTCGCCGCTTAACACACTCTGGAAACGATGTTTTTTTAGCAAGTTTCAAATTCCAGGGTACTTTCACTGTTACTTGTCCCGGTCAGCAAAGATCACTTTTAATTCTTCACAGCTCCTCCTGCACTTTCTTTTTCCAGCTGAGCTCTTCTATGTGGTGGCCATTGCTGAACGCTGCTCAGCTGCCTTTGGAAAAGGGGGTTTCTCTGGCTAGGGAAGAGAGGTGTGATGTCTCTCGACCCTGCCAGACCCCCCCGTCTTCGCCACCTTCTACGGAGGTGGCTTAGCCCCAAAGCCAAATGGCTAGGGGCACTCAGGCAGTGAACACAGGCAGAAACTGCGCACAATCACAGATTCCTGCCTGCTCCAAAGTGCTGCAGACTGGAAATCCTGCTGCTTGGAATAATTTCTTTTGTAAGAAATTAATTTGTACATTCTGGGCCAACAGTTTGCCCTTAAAACATTGAAGAAAACTGAGATATATTTGGTACTTCTAGCATGCTGGCTAGGAATTCTGGGAGTTTAAGAGGTTTTTTGTAATTGATTTGCAGTAAGAAACCTTTGCAAAAGTGGGATATGACTCTTCTTGGTTTTACTGGTGGCTGTAGAAGGATTGTTTCAACATGGGATCTGTTTGTCAGTTTCAGGGTATAGTGCTCTATTTAAACCACTATGTTTGTGCATATTAATGAAATATATTTCTTGTTAAAAATCATACTCCCATATGCTACTCTTTGTATTCAGAGATGGTGGAATTTATTAACACAAGTGAATTTCATAGCACTGATTATTTACTTTAATAATGCACAAATACTATGTATTTTTTAAAATGTTACTCAAATGTTTACTTATGAGAAATGGCAGATGGAGAATTAAGCAAGAATTAACAATCTTCCAGGCAATCTATTTGGTTTGTTTCTTCACATAGGCAAATTCTTATCAAAACTGAGATTTGGTAGGTTAAAAATAAGGCCTTGTGGGTTTATTGTATCTGATGTAGGTATAGAAATTCCTGTAATGTTGTTTTCAGATACTACAAAATTCATCTCTCATAGTCCCATGTTACTTAATGCAACCTAGTCTAATGCCATTTACTTTATTTAAAGTATTAAAGGTGTTATTTATATATTCATTGATATTTATTTATTTAGAGCAATGAGCAACAAGCTCATCACAGAGTAAAAGCTACACAAATCAAGGAAGGGATTTCATTTTATGCAACCCAGGTGAAAAATTGCATTGTGCTTTGGATTATACTGCTGCACACCCAAAATTCAAGTGCATTAGCCCTAAAATGTTCTTCTGAATTAGCATAATGGTTCCAAATGCCAACATTATCCACAGATGGTGTTCCATGTAGAAACAAGATTATATACATTGCTATAGAATTATTGCAACCCCACTTCCATCTATCTACTAGCCTCCAGTTATGTTGGACTAAAATTTTATTGTTGGTTCTGAGCCTGAGGGAGGGGTCAAGCATGTCATCAATGTTGAATCCCTTCTCACCCACAAGAGGTCTAAATCAAGTCCACCTTGAATTGTGTTGACTCTTACCTACCACCAATTTGCCTCTGCAACATTTCAGGGTTGAGATTCTCATAGAGAGTGTTAGCATGCCATAAATCTGTATTCATTTGAACAGCCTCAGCCCCTGATTTCTTGCACTTGATGTCAACATTTTTATGGATTGTCTGACAGCATACAAGTGATCTGCTTTAAGTGATATCTAATGTATATTTCATTGGAAAAGTCAGTGATGCTAGAGATGGTTAGTAGACAAAGAAGAAGGGGCAAGCAAAGAGCATGCTGGCTTGATAACATCAAATCTGATGCACAGTTGAACATACAACAATTGACTGGGTAGCATGGAAAGTGCTTCCCTATAAAGTTTCCAAGAGTTGATTAAAAACAATAAAAATGTATATTTAGATGCTATTTGTACAAAAAGTGACAGAATCATAAATGGACATAGTTGAGTAAATACTAAGAAGACATCATGGAGTTATTTTAGGGTTATTTCTCTGCAACATTTCGGGGTCGATCTAATTTCCATTTTCATGTGGGCTCACAGAATATATTTCCTAACAAAGGGCAATATAGCAGTGGGCCTTTTCTGCTGTAGTCCCTGCTCTAAGGAATCTTTTCTTCCCTGAATTGAGGTTGGCTTCATCACTGTTGAGCTTCCGGAGGTCTCTTTAGACTTTGCAAACCTGGGGACCCCGGGGGATGGGTGAACTAGTAAGGCGGCACTATTATTTTTAACAAACCTTTGCCTATTATCTTTGTTTGAGTTTGGTTTTTATACTTTTTAATCTATTTATTAACTGTTTTAGTTGTATTTTATGCCACTCAGAGTCACTTATTTGTGAGATGGGCAGCTGTATAAATTGAATAAATAAATAGTGTTGAAAATATTCACTCTACTTTTGTATTTTTAGAAATAATATTAGACATCCTCATACAAAATGATAACAATTACACTGGATGTTACTGGGACTGAGACTGAGCTTTGTATGATTTAATACCTAGACTATGTTCCATTTTTTGTTTCTGTTATCTATTTTTATTTCAAGCAAGAAAATCTGCTCCTTTTGCCCTTCTTAGCACTCCCTATACAACAAGCAAATTTAAAAAAGCATCATATATTATAAATAAATATGGAATTATATCTCCTGTAATATCCAAGAGTATCGTTATTCCTCCTGAGAAGCTTTCTAGAGATATGGAAATTTAATATCCAAATAAGATAATTAGTATTATAGGATAATTAGGATTGCAGAAGAAACAATTACTACCAACTTGCCTTCAATCGAGGACCTGTATCCTGCACGAGTCAAAAAGAGGGCTGTGAAAATATTTACAGACTCCTCACATCCCAGTCATAAACTGTTACAATTCCTACCCTCAAAATGACGTTATAGAGCCCTGCACACCAGAACAACTAGACACAAGAACAGTGTTTCCCCGAAAGCCATCACTCTGCTAAACAAATAATTCCCTGCTTTTATCCTTAAAATTTATATTAACTGTTTCCTAGTATGATTTGATTGCCTATTTGTACCCTATGACTATATTAAGCGTTGTACCTTATGACTCTTGATGAATGTATCTTTTCTTTTTATGTACACTTAGAGAGCATATGCACCAAGACAAATTCCTTGCATGTCTAATCACACTTGGCCAATAAAGAATTAATTAACTAATTAATTCATATCTAAATAGCAAAAATCTTGTGAATCTATTTCTGGAGTTATATAGAAGCAGAAGAAATAGCCCGTTAGAAATTCCTAAGATACAATTCTGAACATTACAAAGGAGAACATTTAGCTACATAATCACAAGATATACCTAAATGATTCATTAAGGAATATTTCTTCTGTTCCCCTTTGTTAACCAGAGCTTGCTTAGCAGAATTTGTTCCAATAAAATAGTTTGAACTAGGACTGAGTTACTGCACTGCAGATAATATTATAGCTGAAGCTAAACTAGTCTAAATAAAATGCCTTGCAATGATAAACCCATTTCATTTTTTAATTTGATTTATATTTTTCTTTCTATCCTCCTGAACACCAAAAGTGCCTAACAGTGGCTGAAATATAACAACAAAAACTAAAAAATAATGTTAATGACAATTAAGATTGAAAGTCTGATGAAAGATACATGTTTATGCTGTTGTAAAGGCAGAGAGAGCAGTGATTAAACATGATTTCTTTGAGACCAGATGTTATCAATTGGCAGCGGTGCCAATGAAATATTTCCTGCAATCTTAAAGGCCAGATGGATTTGTAGCAAGAAAGGGACTCTTGGAGATAATCAGTCTTTAATTTACCACTATAAAAACTAAAAAGTTAAATAGAGACTGAAAAATATCGGGCAACAAAGATTTGGTGGCTTCATTTTGTAACAGCTTCTGGAAACCATAGCCAGTCCCTAGACTACAGCATGTTGCCTTAGTCAGTTGGAGGTTTAATCAAGATGTGGTAACTTGTTTCTGTTGTAATGACGAGGCAGTCAAGTTGTTTGATCATGAACAGCTGAATCATGATGATCTTTATTGGAGTCTAGTCTTGCATTTATACACATTTTTTATTATCCTCCAACGTTGGTTAACTTTGGTTACTGCTTAACTTTCATTACTGTTTAGTACAGTAATCCATACAATTAATTATCTCTAGTTAAAGTCTAACATACGTTTACTTCCTCTCTCTAATCCTCCTTTAGATTAGTGACTTTGTTTACCTGAGTTGTATTTGCTTGGAAACATTCTTTATCTGAGGTTTGCCATCTGAGATTGGAACATTCCTGCAATTACAACTCTACAGTTTCTAAATCTGACCAGTTCAGGAACAATTGCAGCTGGCACATTTAAAGTAATTGTGTGATTGTGCTTTTTGCCATAATTGCAGCCTTCATTCTGACAGCTGGAAATCAAGGTGCCCTCTCAAAAGGCACAAGAGCCATCCCACCCACTGCAGACTGCAACCTGACCCTCAAGTCCAGTTTCTCTTGCTGAAAGGCATCTTGTTAAGATTTCATTTCAGCTTCACCCAACCCATTATTAAGCTTAAACAACATTGAAGGGACTGAAAAGAAAAAGAAAATACCGTCTATCTGTTGGTGTGTACTAAGCACAAAACAACAGTGTTCTTAAAAAAACAAACCCTGAAAAAGGAGGGGAAATGGATGGTGGGCATGCTTGAGTGATCCAATTTTTAACGTCATGTAGTAGAAACCCTTAAGTGGATTTTTGGGGGTCTTGTTTTTCTTTCCTTTTTTGTTTTTCTGGCTTCTATCTTTTTTAGTTCATGGATTGTTGTTAAGGATTTTTTCATTTAATTATATTATTTCCACATATCTTAGTATTTAGCTTATATTTTGCATTCTTCTACAAATAAAGATTTATTTTTAAAAACAGTAAAATATGGAATGGTACACATTATGAATTCAAAACAAAACAAAATTATGCAATTAAATTATTCTACAAACGGAGGAATGTAAACAATTATTTTTGTAATAGATAAGCATATGTTAAATATATGAAATACGTAACATGGCTATTAATGGATAAAACTGAATTTGAAATGAGGTAATACATTTGATAATATTAGTTAACCTTTTTTTGTATTCAATGAATACCTCTATGCATCCTAAAAGCAGTACAATAACCAGTGGGAAATGTGTGTTCTGATTTTGAATTCTGTATATTAGTTTTAATGATGTTTATTTACTGGCATAAAAATATTGTTACTTGTTAATAGATCAATAATTAATAGATTATTGACAGTGGAGGCAAATATAAAATAGTCACAATAATTTTTAGAGATATTTTGAAACATTAAGCTTTTCAAGTATATGTGAAGAGTAAAAATGTTAATCCAGGTTTATTTTCAGTCACTGACCCAAATTTTATTAAAGAGCAAA
Source organism: Hydrophis major (assembly GCA_033807585.1). Taxonomy (NCBI): domain Eukaryota; kingdom Metazoa; phylum Chordata; class Lepidosauria; order Squamata; family Elapidae; genus Hydrophis; species Hydrophis major. Next base: position 99,017,508 of record CM066331.1, read on the forward strand.
CCAAACTCTGTACTAGGCAATGTGACAGTCACAGTAAAGAAAGTATGTAGTTGTGCATAATCTACTTTGCTGTCAACAACAGGTTACAAATGCAAATTCTGCAACACCAAAAATTATCCTGGTGTCTTTATTTGCCCAAAGAAGCTGCACATAGGATTCTGCTGCCCAACCTGGAAAGGAGCTAAGAAGAAGGTTACTAATAATGACTTTGGTATAGTCCGTTTGTAATTCTGTGTTAGGGATTCTTTGTTTAAGAGCTACCATTGCATGCTCTTGTCCCAGGAACATAAGCCTCTCATCTGATAACTCCAATTCATGCACAGGTAGTTCTTGTTTAGCAACCACAATTGGGGTGGGCGCAGTGGTTACTAAATGAAATCTTGACTGTGTTTATGGTCTTATTTCAGCTTTCGTTTGCTTTACAGACCTGTTGAAGGGGGTAAATGTGAGGACTGGTTGCAAACTTACTTTTCATGACCTTATGCACTTATAGTAACCTTATAGTTACTTTATAGTAACTTCAAGTGGTCGCTAAATGAGTCAGTCACTACACAAGGACTACCTGTAGTTTACCACTTGTTTGACATTTCTAAAAGTAGTACAGTTTATCACACAAGGTAAGACGTACCATACCTTGGATATATGCAAATATTGGAATGCACATAGCCATAACCATGTTTCTCTCTTTTTTTAAAAAAATAAATAAATAAATCCTCCCTCCAAATGTAACAGCAGCATTATAGTCACACATTTTGCTCCTGAAATGCTGAGCATTCAGAACAGCCTGGGAGTTATGAGTGTATCATTCCTCTGAATTACGTAGCACAAAACCCGAGCACTGTAAAGACCTGCTTTAGTTATGTGTCCTTTGAGGATTCAGCAGAATTTTTTTTTTGAAGCCTTTTGCAAAATGCAGGACTGTTGTGTATGCAATATAATTAATAAAATGTGAGCTTGGAGTAAGTGCAGGGTTCTGGCCCTGCACTTCTGATTGGCTGTTAAGCAGGCGGACTGGATTGGCCCGTTCCGGGGAATCCGATTGGCCCTTAACAGAGAGTTCTTATTGGTTATAAAAGCTAGCGTTCCTAGCTTGTTATTGGTTAAACGTTACAAGGTTTGCCTATATAAGGCGGGTTTTACTGATGTTAAAAGAGCAAGTCACGATGTAAATAAAGAGCTGAAGTTCACTGTTCAGAAGCTTGTCTCCATTCTTTCTCGCCCATGCTCAAACTTAACACTGGCGACGAGGATGGGATGTGGAGACATCTGAACCAACGAAACTTCAAAGAACATTGAGCACGTGACAGATGATGCCAACAAAGGAACCATGTCCGGCGGCAACGTACCACCCGCTCCGTTCGATCCATCACAAGAAGACTGGGAGTCTTACATGGATCATTTCCAAATGTTCCTAGAGACGAACAACTTAAAGGACGCCACAGCCGGGAAAAAAACGGGCGGTGTTCCAACCGTATTTAAGATGACTAAGGCACTAGCCAAACCCCGAAAAGTGAAGGCCATGGATTGGGACGACCTCGAACCTATCCTGTGAGACCACTACGCCCCGACCATGCCTACGCTCATGAGATGCCACGAGTTTTATCAAAGAAGCTAGTGAAAGGGAGAGAGCGTAGCCGACTTCATAGCAGACCTCCAAAATTTGGGAGGCCTCTGCAGATTCACCGATCTAAAAGAAGCACTAAGAGATCGTATAGTTCTGGGATTAGATGCACCAGGCATCCAAAGCAAGCTGATAGCGAAAGGCAACATCAGCCTTGCCGACGCCATTGCCGATGCTACCACAGCGGAAGCAACCAAGAAGTCGGCTGCACAACTACACCGAAACCACACTCCGGTATCACCGCTGGCCAGCGAAATCTCACCTAGTTCAGAAGGGCAGCTCGTGACAACGTACCACGAGGACCTCTCTTCGTCATCAGACAGCGACGAAGAAGGGGTCCATTGACTGCGGTCCGACCGGGACCCTCACCCGAAGCCCTTACGCCCTTGCGCTGGCTGTGGAGCCAACCATGCCAGATCCGAATGCAGTTTCCGCGACGCACTCTGCCATGAGTGCGGGAAACGAGGCCACATCGGATGGGTCTGCCACAGCTTGCCAGGACCCAGCCAGGCCTCAAAAGGGGCTAACTATCGCCAATCAACAGGAAACCGTCCTGTAAGGCGAGAGCCAGTAAACCACTCCTACAGAAATCGAGCTTTGCAGAGAGAAGAGGCTCACCATACTATCACTATCGGTCACACCTCAGCCTTGGACACTAAGAAAATCCGAGTCACGGTAGCCATCGAGAACCAGCCTTGCCACATGGAGTTCGACTCGGGATCATCACTCTCGATGGTGTCATGGAAGACACTCAAGCAACTCATCCCCACAATTCAACGCCAAGATCTCCGTTTCCAACGCCTCATCCTCAAGGACTACCAGGGGAATCGAATCCCCATCGTCGGGTCTGCCGAGTCCGAGTCTCTTTCAAGAAGCACACAGCATACTTACCTTTAATGGTCATCGATAGAGATAGGCCTAGCCTACTGGACCTCCAATGGTTCGCGCCACTCGGCATTGAAGTGGCCGGTGTAAACCAAGTCGGTGGCTGTGACTGGGAGGAAGACCTTATCTCTGAGTTCAGGGACGTCTTCGCGGACAGCTTAGGTGAGTACAAGGGGACCCTGATCTCATTCAGCTTAGATCCAAAAATAGCTCCCATTCGCCTAAAGCCCCGTCGAGTTCCGTTTGCCTTAAAATCGAAAATCGACGAACAACTAGACAAACTGATAGCTCAGGGGGTGTTGGAGCCCATCGATCACTCCCCGTGGGAAACCCCTATTGTAACACTCATTAAGCCAGATGGGTCAATCCGAATTTGTGGGGACTACCAGGCCACTTTGAACCACGCCCTGCAGTAGAACGCATATCCAGTTCCGATGGTGCAGCACCTCCTCCATTCCCTCGGGGGCGGGAAAGTTTTCGCTAAATTGGATTTAGCTCAGGCATATCAGCAATTACCAGTAGATGAAAAAACGGCACAGGCCCAAACTATTGTGATGCACCGAGTTGCCTTTAAATGTACCCGGCTGCAATTCGGAGTAAGTGTAGCCCCGGGGATTTTTCAGAACCTTATGGAAAGGTTATTGCAAGGGATTAAGGGTGTGGTCCCCTATTTTGATGATGTATTAATTGCAGCCCCTACAAAAAAAATCTTACAGGACCGGTTAAAATTAGTCCTAAAAAAATTCCAAGAGGCTGGTCTTAAGGTTAAAAAAAAACAAATGTAAATTGTGTACTGACAGTGTTGAGTTTTTAGGGTACCTAATTGATAGCCAGGGCATTCACCCTACCGAAAGTAAATTAAAAGCGATCAAAAACGCTCCCAGGCCAAGAAACAAGGCCGATCTCCAGGCATTCCTCGGCCTCATCAATTTTTATAATGTATTTTTACCGCACAAAGCAACTGTCGCTGAACCATGACACCGATTGTTAGATAAAAAAGCAATTTGGTTATGGGGTTACCGTGAAGAACAGGCGTTCTGAAATGTTAAAAAACTGCTCACTTCTGACTCTGTACTCATGCAGTATAACGAGACTTTGCCGTTAGTTATAACCTGTGATGCATAACCTGGGGTGGGCGCCATTTTGAGCCACGTATTGCCTAATGGGAACAAAGCCCCTGTTGCATATTTTTCAAAGACTCTGTCAAAAACGGAGTAGAACTATAGACAAATTGATAAAAAAAAAAGCCCTCACAATTGTCTCAGCTGTGAAAAGATTTCACGAATACGTGTATGGTAGGGTTTTTACTATTGTGACTGACCACAAGCCTTTATTGGGGATAATAGCCAGAGATAAGCCAACTCCCTACATATTATCCCCTAGGATGACCTGATGGTCAGAATTTTTAGCTGCTTATAACTATCGGCTGCAATACTGCCCAGGGAAGGCCATTCGCCACGCTGACGCATTGAGCCGAGCACTGCTTCCAGAGACTCTTGACGATCCGGCACCAATGGTAACCACGTTGCAAATCGAAGCGCTCAACTCGCCGCCACTGACCGCCTGAGATATCGCAAGAGAAACCAAACGCGACCACACCCTAGCATGAGTCCTAGGCTGGGTAGAATGCGGATGGCCATTGGACCAGTTATCAGATGACTTCACACCATTCAAATCTCGACAGACCGAACTCTTCTCCCAGAAAGGCTGTGTCATCTGGGGCAATAGAGTCGTTATTCCAGAACGGCTCCGAAAAGCGCTGCTGAGAACTTTGCACGATGGCCACCCCGGCATCGTGCGAATGAAAGCCCTTGCACGAAGCTACGCATGGTGGCCGGGCATTGACAAGCAAATCGAACAGTGGGTTAAAGCTTGTCCCAAATGCAAGAAGTCAGCAACGCCCCACCAAAAGCCATGCCTACTGAATAGGAGACACCACGTGGACCCTGGTCCCGAATTCACCTGGACTTTGCGGGGCCAACCAAGGGCCACACCTTCCTGCTTACTGTCAATGCCTACTCCAATTGGCTCGAAATTCATTGCATGATGACTACGACCTCCGAGGCGGTCATCAAGATTCTAAACAGACTCTTTGCAACCCACGGATAACACGTCCTGGTATCCGATAACGGCCCACAATTTACTGCACTAGCATTCGAGCAGTACCTTGCTAACCACGCTCACCTCACCTGTGCACCCTGCGACCAATGGCTGAGCAGAACGCATGGTTCAATTTGTGAAGAAAACCTTGCAAAAGGTAGACTACGACAACATTGACGACAAGGTCAACCAAATCCTCTTCTTGCAACACATCACCCCGCATAGCGTCACCAACAAAACTCCTGCTGAACTGTTAAGGGGTGAAAGCTCTGCTCCCACCTTGACCGGTTGCACCCTGCGTATGAACCAGAGAAACCACTAGGATCCAGCGGCCACTGTCGCACCTTCCAGGTAGGAGACCTGGTTTATGCAAAAAACCTATCGGGTGACCCGTTGTGGGTGGAAGCGACAGTAGTACGTGTAACCAGCCCTAGATCCTACCTCGTGCAATGCCTTGATGATAAAGTTTGGAAACGGCATATCGACCAATTATGGTCGCGGCTTGCAGCAGCCAGTTCGCAACTCCCCTATGACCAAACTGAGGGGGGGGAGGTACGGAAGAAGATGAATTCCTAGGAAACCCATTCGAAGGAAACGATGATTTAATAGAAACTCAGGAAGCGGAGCCGGAGGGAGAAACGTTTGCACATCAGGGAATTCGCGGAAAATGTGGGCAACGACGTAGAAGTGAACTCTGAACCAGAGACAGCCCCATTGCCAGACAACGATCTACCTCAGCGGGATTGCAACCAACCGATACAACAAAAATCAAAGAGACTAAAAAGACAACCGTCCTATTTAAGGGACTATGTAACTGTACCCTGAAATAAGGAACCAGGGGGAAGGGGTGTTGTGTATGCAATATAATTAATAAAATGTGAGCTTGGAGTAAGTGCAGGGTTCTGGCCCTGCACTTCTGATTGGCTGTTAAGTGGCCGGACCGCTTAACTTCTGATTGGCCCGTTCCGGGGAATCCGATTGGCCCTTAACAGAGAGTTCTTATTGGTTATAAAAGCTAGCGTTCCTAGCTTGTTATTGGTTAAACGTTACAAGGTTTGCCTATATAAGGCGGTTTTTACTGATGTTAAAAGACCAAGTCACGATGTAAATAAAGAGCTGAAGTTCACTGTTCAGAAGCTTGTCTCCATTCTTTCTCGCCCATACTCAAACTTAACAAGGACCTTTGAGTTCTTGGAGTTAATTTGCCCTGAGTGTTCCCTACAGATAGAGGCAGCGGGGTGGGGAGAGGTCTGGCCGCCCTTCTAAGGCATACCAATGCCTGCGGATAGTCTGACAGCATTATTTGCATAAAGCAGGACAAATCTGTTAGCCACTTTGGGGCAAGTGGAACTCTTCCTTGCTTAAGACCTTTGCCGCTTCATCAATATAGTAATTATAAAATTGTAGGCTGGAATACAGTACCTTAGTGGATTGGCACTGTGTGTGAGAGGTGCCTGGCTATCGTGCTTCCCATTCTCAAAGTGGTGTTCTTATGAGGTATCAATTATAGATGCCTTGGGTTTATTCCAAGGGATTTTTCTACAGATGGAGTCAAAAAAGCCAGCTTGAGCTCTACAAAGGGACCAGAAAGGGCTGATTGAGGTGGTTGAATATATTTTTCAATCAGATCACAGTCCTGGATCTAATTTGGAGCAGCTACCCCAAAGTCTTAACTGTTCCTCCAGCAGAAGGTTCTCTCTCTCCTTTTAGAATAGAATAGAATTCTTTATTGGCCAGGGGTGATTGGACACACAAGGAATTTGTCTTGGTGCAAATACTCTCAGTGAACATAAAAGAAAAAGATACATTCATCAAGAGTCAAGAATCATCAAATACAACACTTGATAATGTCATAGGGTATAATAAGCAATCCAATCATACTAGGAAACAGTCAATATGGATTGTAAGGATACAAGTGACAAAGTTATAGTCATACAGTCACAAGTGGGAGGGGATGGGTGATCAGGAGTGATGAGGAGGTTAATAGTAATAGTAGTACAGATTTTGTTGGACAGTGTTGAGGGAATTAGCAGAGTAATGGCATTCGGGGAAAAAACTGTCCTTGTGTCTAGTTGTTCTGGTGTGCAGTGCTCTATAGCATCGTTTTGAGTGTAGGAGTTGAAACAGTCTAGCCAGTCCAAAAGTTTCCAATAAAGGTATCTAGCATAGATCTCATTAATTAAGGCAATTAATTATGCTAAGCTGGCTCATTGGGTGGTTTTCGGATGATGGACTATCTTTCCCTTCTTTCAGATAATTATGGCTCAGCCCTAGTGGAGCATTTATCTGGGTTTTCATTGCCTAATTAGTTAATATACTTCAGCAGCTGAAACTGGTGTCACTTTAGCAGAGGTTGTTCCCCTTAATCAAGCTAGGCAATTACTATATGGCAACTTTACCGCCTGTGGACTTCAACTCCCAGAATTCCTGAGCCAGCCATGTTGGCACAGGAAGTTTGGAAATTGAACTCTACAATTGCAGAGGTGGTATTCAGCAGGTTATGAGCAGTTCTGGAGAACTGGTCGTGGAAATTCTGAGTAGTTTGGAGAACCAGCAAATACCACCTCTGACTGGCCCCGCCCCCATCTATTCCCTGCCTCCCGAATCCCAGCTTATAGGCTGGGTCTTCTTTTGTTGCCCTTCACAGGAGAATGGAGCTGGAAAGCAGGTTAGTGGGGTGGGGAAGGAATGGAGATTTTACAGTTTCCTTCCCTTGCCACGCCCACCAAGCCACGCCCACAGAACCGGTAGTAAAATTTTTTGAATCCCATCACTGAGCAGGTGGTAAAGTTGCCATAGTTGCCAATCCTTGCCCTAAAAATCATTATCTCAATTTTGTAAGTTTTCCTCTGTAACTAAAGCTTGAAAATAACCTTGCCAGATTGTTGCTGGGATAAAGCACTCCAGGGGAGCTGTGGGCAGTTTTTAATCCTTTTGCAGCTAAATGCCAACACTTGGCAGGATCCCTTTCACGGGACTGCTATTATCAGCTGTGTTGAGGGTGGGTTTTTTATTTTTTTCTTTGTACCACCTCTCTCTTTATAGTAGTAACTAAGACCGAAAATGTTTGAATGACTTCTAGCTATCTTGAATCCTAGTGAAGGAGGATTCCCTTTCATGACTGTGCTGTTATCATTGCAGGAACGGTGTTTTTTTTTTTTTTTTTTTCAAATATTGAGATTATGTCTGAATGCTTTGAAAGTTAATGAAATTTGCAGAAAAACAACTGCTTGAGTCAGTGCCAGCTCCAGAGGTGGTATTCAGCCAGTTCCGACAGGTTCTGGAGAACCGGTAGCGAAAATTTTGAGTAGTTTGGAGAACTAGCAAATACCACCTCTGACTGGCCCTGACCTTCTCTATTTTCTGCCTCCTGAGTCCCAGCTGATCAGCTACGTCTTCTATTCTTGCCCTGCATAGGAGAATGGAGCTGGAAAGCAGGTTAGTGGGGTGGGGTGGGAATGGAGATTTTGCAGTATCCTTCCTCTGCCACACCCACCAAGCCATGCCCACTGAACCAGTAGTAAAAAAAATGTGAATACCACCACTGGCCAGCTCATAAATAAAATTTCTTCAAAAGTGATACTAAAAGTAGCAGTAACAACATTAATTAGTACTCGTAGTCCTCAACTTACAACAGTTCATTTAGTGACCGAAATGAGAATGGCACTGAAAAAAGTGACTTATAACTGTTTTTCACCCTTACAACCATTGCAGCGTCCCTACGTGTCACATGATCAAAATCCAGACACTTGGCAACTAATTTATATTTATGACTGTTGCACTGTCCCGGAGTCATGTGGTCACCTTTTGCGACTTTCTGACAAGCGAAGTCAATGGGGAAGCCAGATGCAGTTAACAACCATGTTATTAGCTTAATAACTTTGTTGATTCACTTAACAGCTGTGGCAAGAAAGGTTGTTAAATGGGGCAAAATTCACTTAATAACTGTCTTGCTTAGCAACAGAAACTTTAGGCTCAATTGTGGTTGTGGGTCAAGGACTACCTCTTGCCATAGCTGTATGAAGTTTATTTATTTTATTTATTTATTTTTATGCATTTATTTGATTTGTTAATCGCTTACACGATAATAGGTAAAAGTATAAACATGAGTAAGAATACAGGAAATAGGTACGAATAAATGGGGACAATAGGACAGGGACGGTAGGCCCAATTGTTACGCTTATGCACACCCCTCTTAGGAAGGGGATGATGTAAATAGTGGATAGTTTGAGGTTAAAGGAGCGGGTGTTGGAGGATATAACAAGAGTCAGGTAGTGTTATTATCGCTATCATTTACCAATGGTTTACATTTAATCCAAGGGGTGTCCAACCTTGGCAACTTTAAGACTTGTGGACTTCAACTCCCAGAATTCCTCAGCCAGCTGAAGTTGAGTTGAAGTCCACAAGTCTTAAAGTTGCCAAGGTTGGACACCCCTGATTTAATCTAAGCTGATTTTTTTACTCTCTTTGACTATATACTGAAGTCATATGAGTACACTATGAGTCTTGGTTTTTTTTTGTCTTTCCACAGAAAAAATTGTTGGTTACCAGCCTCATCAGCCAAGAGGGAAATAATAGCTAGCTTTATTTCTTGCCATCCCCTCCTGCTCCTGACTGAGTCCCTTATTCTCTTTTTTTTCCTCCCCCAGGGGAGTGTTTCCACCTCTTCTTTGATGGGGAATAGGATGTGGAGGGAACAAGAAGCATAAACGTTGGGCAACTGGGGGAGGCAGGCTGTGGCTGCTTCAGTTCTGCCCACAGTGATTCAAGTAGAACTGCTCCTTGTTTTATTTTTAGACATAATTGCTTGTGAAAATTCAGCGTGACATTTATTTCATTCAAGTCATCTTAATATTCAAACATGTGAAGTTATAGAATGAGAATTTAAGCTACCTCCTGCTCATAAATGAAGTGATATTTAAAAACTTATATATGGGAATGAAAAAAATTGAGACAGGAAATTAAAGGTTTTCCCTTCTGTTCCTCACTAAATAGTTCTCAGCCAACAATTTCAGCATTAATTGGTTACTTATTTGAGGGCTGCATAAGAATAATATAGGATCCTGGATTCAGAGAAGATGATTCAGTACAATAGTCAGTAATTCATATTTAATATGCTTGAATGCACCCAGAATTATTAGTCTGTTTAAAGAGTTGTTCTCAGGAAGTATTCAACCAACTGATATTTTCTTTTCTTCCAAGGTAGAATAAATCCTTGATGAGGGCAGTAATCCAACATTGCAAATGAAATTAGGACACATAGTTTTTTAATTCACAAGAAAGAATTTTCCATATATTTTAAGTTGCTAAAAGACTATTACAAATTAAAAAGAGTGTATTTTTTTAGATTGCTTTTTAAAGTTATTTATATATGTGAAGACACATACACATCCTACTGTGGAACAAAGCAATGCACTTTTTTGTTTACTGCTCACTAATATGAAGTGAAGTGAAGCAGTGAAGTTTTAGAGATAATTTTACCCAATGCTTGATACTAATTTGTTCAAACATTGAGGCAAATAATATAATTCTCCATTTATACTCTAGCCATCTATCTATCTAAACATTAGATGTTCCCAAGGTAAGCCAAACAACAAGCAGCAATTAATATATCTGCAATGAGAAAAAATTGTTAGAGTGGAAAGCTTTTTTAGATTAAATAGGAAGTACAGTTTATCGGAATGGAGGTTATCGTCTTTTAATTGGTAATAAACAGTTTTAAATGATATCATTTTACCAGTTAGGGTTTTATGATAGTAATCAGGACAGTAATCAGGAGGGTGAATTGTTTCATAGGAATAATCTGACGATTGCATTTGCCCCATCTGAAGATGATTTTTTTGAAAAAAGTTGTATCAGTTGAACCCCAAATCATTTTCTGTCCACTTTGAGCCATCTTCATAGGAATTGTGCTAGAATCCACTCCAGGTCATAGTCAGACTTTTTGATTTCTCTGGCTGTCTCTGTGACCAGAAAGCAGGAAATCAGATGTTAAAAACCCTTTTGAAACACATTATTGCTTTAAAAACCAGAGTTCACAAATTATCATTATAAAGTTAGTCATTTCATATTGTGAAACTATTCCACAAAGCTTTCTGATGTTTAATACTGAGGATGTAAGTACCTGACCTAGATCTTTGAACAAGCTAGGACTATGCAGAAAGAAAGAAAAAATCCAGCTTGATTCTTTCTCTTTTCCCATGAACTAGATTAAAACGATAAGAATCCCAGTTCTTTGAAACTATTGAGTGCGGTATCTGCTATCCTGCATCAGATGGGCGCCTCATGAAAGGGAGCGAAGGAGAAAGAAACGACAGGAGACGAGGTTTCTCGGGATGAGAGCGCCCAGAATGTCTTGGTACGCGCTCTTTTATTATGCTTTTTCACAAGGGGGGTGAAATTTTTCAGAGCCCAAGTCAAACAGGATATGCAAGATTTACAATAGCTCAGGTCAGTTAGGATACCAGGTTAAACAGGCTATGCGTGACTTATTGACAGATGTTTATCTCCCCGTCCCTTGTTCGTGTCTTGCAAAGATCACTGAAGAGGCAGAAGTCTAATGTTTACACGTGAATGATACAATGTTGCAAAACGCTTGAATGATACATAGTTGCAATGATACACAGTTGCAAATAAATGAATGATACATAGTTACAACAATTGAGTATATTTCAAAGGCAGCTCCTATTGGGCATTAGTACATCCATACATTTCATATCATGTCTAATTTATTCTAAGTGAATCAAATTCCTGTTGAGTACGAAAGATATAATAGCCTTTTTCTCCCTGTGTAAATCTGTAATGTTTTTAATTTTAGAAATTTTTTGAATAAAGCTTTGTAGCATGCAACTTTTTCTCATAGAATAATAAATATATAGGACAGCAAATTGCTGTGGGAAATAGTGCTATGTGTTAACCACTCACTCCTACAACAGTTGAGCCTGATGAGAGGGGTATCTGCTCTTCGAGGTAGACCAGACTAGAAAACAAAGTTTTGAATGCTAATTCTTTTAAATATAAGGTCTCAGTAACAGAATCTGCCCAGCCTGAAAACACTCCTCCCTCCAGACCTCCTTTTATGTTTGTGAGAGAACTTGAAAGGGTCAAATCTGAGACTCGGGGTCAAATCTGAGACTCGGTCTCAAACACAGATTTCAAACACAGATGCACATTTCTTTTAACTGGTCCATTGTTTTTGTTGTGGCTCTTTTTCCTGTACCTCAAGTTTAGTTGTATTACCTGTTGTAGGTGGGAACAAACAGTTTCCAAGTCAAAGAGAACTGTTCAGTATAGGTACTGAACACTTCATTTAGTCACTGTTCAAAGTTACAATGGATTGAAAAAAGGGACTTAAGACCATTTTTCACACTTATGATTGTTGCAACATCCCCATGGTCATGTGATTTACATTCGGTTGCTTGACAACTGGTTCATATTTATGATGATTGCAGTGTCCTGGGGTCATTTAAACTGCCCAAGGAGCTGCTGATCCAGTTCTACAGAGGAATTGTTGAGTCTATCATCTGCACCTCTATAACTGTCTGGTTTGGTTCTGCAACCCAACAGGACAGACACAGACTTTAGAGGATAATTAGGACTGCAGAAAAAACAATTACTACCAACCTGCCTTCCACATCAAGGACCTGTATACTGCACGAGTCCAAAAGAGGGCTGTGAAAATATTTACAGACCTCTCACATCCCGGACATAAACTGTTTCAACTCCTTCCCTCAAAATGACGCTATAGAGCACTGCACACCAGAACAACCAGACACAAGGACAGTTTTCCCCCCAAAAGCCATTACTCTGATAAACAAATAATTCCCTCAACACTCTTCAACTATTACAAAGTCTGCACTATTACTATTAATCTCATCACTCCTTATCACCCATCTCCTCCCACTTGTGACTGTATGACTGTAACTTTGTCGCTTCTACCCTTATGATTTATATTGACTGTTTCCTAGTATGATTTGATTGCCCTATGACATTAGTAAGTATTGTACCTTATGATTCTTGGCTCTTGACAAATGTATCTTTTCTTTTATGTACACTGAGCGCATTTGCACCAAGACAAATTCCTTGTGTGTCCAATCACACTTGGCCAATAAAGAATTCTATTCTATTCTATTCATTTGATGACTTTTTGTGACCTTCTGACAAGCAAAATAAATGGGAGTTCCAGATTCCCTTAACAAAGGGGTTACTATTTTAATAACTGCAGTGATTCATTTAACAAATGTGGCAAGAAAAGTTGTAAAATGGAATGCACTTAACAAATTTCTCACTTAGTAACATAAATGTTGGGCTCAATTGTGGGCTCAATTGAGGTCTACCTGTATATGTATCTTAGCTCCCTCTAATGTATGGGTGTCAAATTTGTGGCATCACGTTGCCATCATGTGATGTATTGCGAAGTTTTCCCTCCTTTGCGGAGTTGAGGTGGGCGTGGCCTGCGTGTGATGCACAGGTTGCCAGTTTGATGCCCCTGCTTCAAGGTATCAAGGTATCAACCAATATCGGTTAAATGAGCCACTGTATTTTAAACCTGTTAAACCAGCAACCATATTTGTAGGAAAGATTCTTATCTAATGTTTTTTTTCCCTGCCTGGAACTGAGTAGCTCTTTAGGAGATTAAATACCAGTAAGTTCCTGTCATATCAGCTGAATATTTTGTCCAATACTGTTATTTTTCCAGTATTTCAACAATCTCTTACAATATAATTGCCAATTGTGGTCTGTCCTGGATTGCTGAGATGCTACTCACATATACAAACAAGACTTTCTACCTAGGTTTAACTATCTAATTTTGATTCCAATGACACTAAAAAAAAAAAAGAGTTAAATGCACTCTTCTTTTGGAGCGCATTTCTTGAACCAATGTTCCTTGCATGCTACATAATCGCAACCTTATTTGGTTCTTAGCAGTCTATTTTGAAGCATACAAATAATTCCGTTTTCTAGTACTATATCTGTAAACAACCCTCTACATTTTCTTTACAAATGTATCACTAATTATTCTTTTGAAGCAAACATCAAACAATCATTTCTTATGAAATAAACTTAATTTTCATAATTTGTTTGTTCTGTATTTTAAATTGGCGTTTTTGTATTTTAAATTTTGTGTTTGTGTGTTTTATGGTCTGAGAATATAAATAAATGATTGATTGATTGATTCATATGGATGTATGTTTTTTAAAAAAGACAATATTAACAGCTAATAATCTGATTTGAAGACAGAGAAAAAACTAACATCAGTATTACTATTGACAGTATAATATCTGATTATGAGATGTAAGTTCTTTTAGCCATTCAAATTCTGTATAACTGGAAAACATTAAAGTCAAAAGAAATTTGCAACTTGTTAACAATAGAGCTGACAACATTAGGTGTTGAAACGTAATGTGGCTTGTCTACTATGCTGCATGGTTTAATTAATCTACAATCTATACTGAAAATCAGTTAATGAAATAGTAAATTAACAATTAGTTAATTAGCTAAATTAATTAGATAATGCTTTCAGCTCTTTAAGCCACTGATATCTGTTTATAAAATTTGCAGTTAAATGGCAATGATTGGATTCAGAAGAACTTGAATTGATTTCTGTCTATTGACAAACATGCTCATCAACATGATTAAATGTATTTCTAAATAGATATAAGAAACAAAAAAAATGACAATTATACAGATAACCTAACGTCCATATTCAGTTAACAGTATAGTGACAGCTATTTTTACTCTCCCCTTCTTGAGCATCTGATTTTATTTTCTACAGATTGAAGTCTCTAATTGAAAAGTAGGCAGTTTTATTTTTTGCTCATGCAGACTTTAGGTGAATATATTAATAGACTAAATGTGAGAGTTGCAAGGCCTGAGACCAATGTGCAGCTGTCATTCCTTCCTGTGAGATTCCATTCTCAATCCATTAGGATTTGAAACTAGAAAACATATCTATTTTTATTTATTTTATTTATTTATTTTTGTCAATTGCTTACAAGATAATAGGTATAAGTAAAAACATAGTTATGAATACATGGATACATATAAGAAAAATAAAAAATAAAAATAAAAGAAACAATAGGACAGGGACGGTAGGCACGTTCGTGCACTTATGCATGCCCCCTACAGACCTCTTAGGAAAGGGGTGAGGTAAATAGTAGACAGTTTAAGTTAAAGTTTTTGGGGTTTGGGGAAGAAACCACAGAGTCAGGTAGAGTATTCGAGACATTGACCACTCTGTTGCTGAAGTCGTATTTCCTGCAATCAAGTTTGGTGCGATTAACCTTGAGTTTGTATCTATATTTTGCTCTTGTGTTGTTATGGTTGAAGCTGAAGTATTCATTGACAGGTAGGACATTGCAATGTATGACTTTATATGCTATACTTAGGTTGCACCAAAGGCGGCATAGTTCTAGGTTTTCTAGGTCTAGAATTATAAGTCTGGTGGCATAAGGTATTCTGCAATGAGTAGAGGAGTGGAGAACTTTTCTTGTGAAATATTTCTGGGCTTTCTCAGCTGTGTTAATTTCAGAAACGTAATGTGGATTCCAGACTGATGAGCTGTATTCAAGTATTGGTCTAGCATATGTTTTGTATGCTCTAGTTATTAGTGTAATATTACCAAAGAAAAAGCTACGTAAGATTAGGTTAACAACTCTTAATGCCTTTTTGGCTATGTAGTTACAGTGGGCTCTAGCACTTAGATCATTAGAGATGAGTACTCCAAGATCCTTGACAGAGTTTGGATCATCAACAAGATCTTGACTATTCAGCTTTTATTTTATTTTCTGATTTTTTTTGCCAATATGTAAGACAGAGCATTTATTTGTTGAGATTTGAAGTTGCCATTTGTTTGACCATTCTGATACATAGTCGAGGTCTTTTTGAAGGGAAGCAGTATTGTCTGCAGTGTTGAATAGCTTTACATTGTCAGTGAATGTAGTTGCTCTTAATATGATCACTGAGGTCATTTATGTAGAGTATGAAAAGAGCTGGTCCTAGAACACTGCCTTGGGGGACACCACTGTTGACAGGTACAGAATTTGATAGGATGCTCCCAATTTTGACCATTTGTTGTCTGTTTGACAGGAATGCTTCTCTCCAGTTATGCAGGTGTCCAGAGATACCGTAAGATTTTAGTTTTAGGAGTAGTTTGTCATGTACCACTGAATCAAAAGCTTTACAGAAGTCTATTCAGCTTGCGTCTATTGCTTTGCCCTGATCGAGCTGTATAGTTCATATGTTTTTGCAGTGTAAGAGTTGCAGATTACAGGATAGTTTTTCCCTGAAACCAAATTGTTTATTAGAGAGTAGGTTGTTTGTTTCTTTTTTCTTGGTTTTTAAGACAAACATAGACAGACAAAACATAAAAACATCAAGCCATCTTCCATATATATACATATAGTGTGTCGGTTGGTTTACAAATTGTTTTGTGCTTCCATTTCGTAGTCTTCAATTACAATTACATTGTATATATTCTCATATTTTCAATCAAATATTAAGTACATTAATATCATTGTTAATCATTTGACTATACTTTTATTCATTCACGTTTTACGAAATAATCCATATTTTACTTAATTTGTTTTATGACAGTTCATATTATCATCCCAAATCTATCCTACAATCATTTTGTAGATATAATAAGAAAAGAATACATCTTTATATATTTATTATTTTCTAAGAGTCTACATATTTCATTACCATGTTTTATTGTATAACCATTGATAGAATAGATCCCAAATTTTATAAAATTGTTTATCATCTTGTTCTCTGATTTCAAATGTCAATCTACTCATTTCAGCACATTCCAATATTTTCTTAATGATTTCCTCCTGTAATGGTATTTCCTCATTTTTCCAGTTTTTGGCAAATACAATCCTAGCCACTGTTAATACATTTACAATCAGGTATTTCAATTCTTTACTATATATTTCAGGCAAAACTCCCAAGAAAAATATATCTGGTTTCAAGTCTATATGCTTTTTTGTCATTTTTTCCAACCATGTGTGGATTTTAGTCCAATATTTTTTGGCATCCGCACAAGTCCACCACATATGGTAATATGAGCCTGGTATCTGATGACATTTCCAACATTTTTCGGATTTATTCTTGAACATTCTTACTATTCTTGTTGGGGAAAAATGCCACTTGCAAAACATCTTATACAAATTTTCTTTATATGCTGTTGACATTGTCATCTTATAATTTTGAGACCACAATTTTTGCCATTTTTCTAGATCAATCCCATATCCAAAATTCTCCCCCCAAGCAATCATAGTTTCTTTCACTTGTTCTTCTTCTAGTTTAATTTCACCATATCTAACTGTTTGTTCCTTTTTATATATTATAGGATAAGAAAATGCTTCAATAGTCGATAGCCAGACTGGAATTTTCAAATAACATTGTCTTTTAGTCTTCTCCCAGTCTTCTAAAATACCCCTGTGTTTTAGTTCCTTTATACCATAGAAAAGCATGCCACCCCAACAACAGATCATGTCCTTCTAATGCCAACAATCTAGTATTGCTTAATGTTATCCATTCCTTAACTTAAATTTACTTAAATAACTTTAATAAAAAATTAACTTAAATAACTTTAGTTTAAATTTCCTTAAATTTTTAGCTTGGTAATACAACTCCCAATTAGGCAAACCAAATCCTCCTCTTATTTTGGCATCTTGCAAAAGTTTTAACTTTATTCTCGCTTTCTTACCTTGCCATATATATTTCAACACAATATTATTTAAATCTTCAAAATAATATTTTCCAAGCCTAATTGGAATTGTTTGGAACAAATATAAAATTCTGGGTAGTATATTCATCTTGATTGTTGAAATTCTCCCTATTAATGACAGTTGTAATTTTTTCCATTTCACCAAATCTAGCACTATCTGCTGCTTAAGTTTAATATAATTATTCTCTTTTAGTGTACTACATCTTGCTGTCAAATGTATACCCAAGTACTTGATCTTATTCGTGACCTGAATTTTCAGTACATCCGCCAGTTCTTCCTTTTGTCTTGACAGCATATTCTTTGTCAAGATCTTTATTTTATCTTTATTTATTTTCAAACCAGTCGCCTTTCCATATGCCTCTATCTTTTCTATCAATTTTGATGCTGTTTCTAGTGGGTCTTCTAAAATGAAAACCAGGTCACCTGCGAATGCTGGCAACTTGAATTCTTCCTTTTTAATTTTCATCCCTTTTATATCCCTTTCTTCTCTAATATTTCTGTTTAACACTTCCAAGGTTAACACAAAGAACAAGGGTGATAGTGGGCACCCTTGTCTTGTTCCTTTTCTTATATTGATAGAGTCTGTCAGTTCTCCCTCTATCATTACCTTTGCCGTTTGGTTATGATATATAGCTTCTATTGCTTGAATACATTTTTTACCAAAGCCCATCTGTTCCAGCTGTAATAACATGAATTGCCAATTCACATTATCAAATGCCTTCTGTGCATCTAAAAATATCAAAGACATTTGCTTTTCAGGGTGTGCCTCGTAGTATTCCAAGTGTCCAAGATTACTCTCATATTGTCTTTAATTTGTCTCTTTGGCAGAAATCCATTTTGATCAGGGTGGATAAAATTGTTTAAGCATTTTTTAAGTCTTTCTGCCAATATTGAAGCAAAAATTTTATAATCTGCATTTAAGTAAGGAAATAGGTCTATAGTTCTTGATTTGTAATGGATCAGCCTCCTCTTTTGGGACAAGTGTAATATAAGCTTCTGACCATGATTTGGGTGTCTTCTTCTTTAACATAACTTCATTTCTCAATTTGTATGTTAATCTACCTGGTTTATTTGCATCTTCAAAATAGTTCTGTTTCGCACCTCTGATTTTCTGTGCTAGTTCTTCTTTTTCCATTAGTCCCATTTTATGTTTAATTATATTCATTTTTAACTTAATGTCCTTTTTCTGTGGCATTTTCTGTAGCTCTTTTTCAAGTCCTTTATACTCATCCTCAAATGCCTTAGAGGCTAGTCTTTTCATGGTATTTCTTTTCCTTATATAATCTATTATCAAGCCTCTGGCATTTGCCTTCATTGTATCCCATATGTTCTACATTGATGTATCTTCTTTTTGTCTCTCTAAAGAAGAAAGCCAGTTCTTTCTCCATCCACTGTATGAAGTCTTTTTCCTTTAATATAGTATTATTTAATGTCCATCTAGATCTTCTTCTTTGTCCTTTCCATTTAATTGTCATTGGGTTGTGATCTGCCCAAGTACTTGTTTCAATATTTATTTCTTGAATATTAGTTATTAATTCTGTTGACATCCATATCATATCTATTCTGGACCATGATAAATGTCTGTTTGAATAGAAGGTGTATTGTTTAATTTTAGCATTTCTTTCTCTCCATGTATCTTTTAAGTTTATTTCATCTACCATTGTAAAAAAATATTTAGGGAGAGTCTTTCTGTTTTGCTTTGTTGTTTTCTGTGCTTTATAGTCCAGTTTATTATCTACAATTCCATTATGATGGGAGATTTTAATGGTAATCTTGCATCATCATTGATATAGATGAGTTAAGTCCATTTATGTTAATTGCAATCAGTTTTTTCTCTTCCATGGTTATATTTTGTAGTTAGGTTTCGCAGCTCTCGTAGATCTTGGTTCACGTTGTTCTTTGACCTTTCCACCTACTGCACCTTCTTCCTTTTCAGTTGCTATTTGGCAGTCCTCTTGGAATTCAATTAGTAACATTTCTTTTTCTGCCTCCTCCTCTTTCCTTCCAAAATATTCTGTATAAAATATTCAGCTTTCTCAATTGACTCAATTCTATGTCTCTGTTCTTGCCATGTGAACATTAAACCTTCTGGAATCAGCCATCTATAATTCACCTCTTTTTAAGTAGAATTTTAGTCAGAAATCGGTATTCTCTTCTCATCTCTCTCACTCTTCTGGTTACATGTATCAAGACCACAATCTCCTTGTCTTTATGTTTCAATGTTTTCTCTCTTGCCACTTGCAATATTTGCATTTTAATGGCTTTCTTTGTAAATCTGATGTGAACTTCTCTTGGTAAGCTATTTCTCATTGCATATCTTGTGAAGACTTGATGAACCTCATCTATTCCATCCATCATCTTCTCTTTAGTTATTTCCAGAGCTTCAGCCAAAATTTCTATCATGATCTCAGCTAGGTTTTGTCCCTTTTCTTCCTCTATGTTTTGGAATCTGAGATAAAATTCTGATCTGTCCATCTCCCATCTCAACATCCCACTTTTATCTTGGTCAACCACAGTTAATCTGCTATCAATATCTTCAATCTTCCTATCTCTTTGTTTATCTTCTTCTTCAATTTTTTGGAATCTCTCATCATATTTCATCATCATTTGTTGAATTTGTTCTCCACCTTTTCATCAGTTTTTCTTTTGTTCAATGTTCTCTGTTCTCTTTTCAATATTCTCTGTTCTTATTTGTATATTTTGAATTCCTTGCACAATCATCTGCAGCATCACTTTTTCCTGTTCTTTTTCTTGCCTTAACATTGAACGTTGTATTGAATGTTGTCCTTCAGATGGTGAAGAGGACTCTCTTCTCCAGAGTCTTATCACCTTTTTTTCTATAAAACTTCAACACCATACTCCAACTATTAATAGAAATCCAGAAGAGCACCTGCAATAATACTCTCCTATGCTCTTCCCTCTATCTTATCAAACAGGCAATGTCCTTGAAAAGAAGTCTCACTTCTTTCTCTGCTTTGTCTGGTCAAGAAAAAAAAGAGAATATTTCCAAACCTCTAGTTGGCAGTGTTACAAAGTTTCTTCTGCTTTCACTTTCCCCCTCCTTTTCCAAACAAGATATAATAAAAATTAATTAAAAGGGGGAAAGATATTAAAAAAGATGACTAGAAGGGAGTCTCTAGCCTAAAATATTATAAAATCAAAAAGGAAAGAAAGAATAGGTGAAAGAAAAAAAAAACCAGTCCAGTTTCAAAATCTAAAATCATGGGTAAAAAATCCAGCAATGAGAAAAAAAAACATTAAAAAAATATAACTTTGACTTCCTGTTTAAAATCGCCACTTAATCACTTCTGTCAAAACATTTACAGATTTTTTCTTTTCCTTAGAGTGTCCTTTCAAATCTTAAAATAAAGAAAAAATTCTCATCAAAAATTCTCACTATTTCCAAATAAACTGGCACACTTTCTCTTTCCATTCTCTTTAGTTTCGGAGCTGTCCCAACTTCAGTGGCTTTAATGGCTGCCTCTTTGCTGCTGGCAAAAATAGCTTCTCCTGGATCTACCAGGGACTTTACGGTGTCTCTGGGATTGACAGGACACACTCCTTACATTCACCGTCTCTTTGGGATGGTTTAGATCCATTTGGACCGTCCAGGAGCAAAGATATCGGCAGCGATCTCAGACCTCCAAGACCACATGCCGTATCATCGCGATGCCAGCTCCGCCCCCCTGGTTGTTTGTTTCTAAGTGGAGGATGATGGATTGGTTAATAATTGATTCCATGACTTTACAGGTGATGCAGCATAAGGAGATTGGTCTGTAATTTTCAACTAGGCTGGAGTCTCTCTTTTTGAAGATGGGGATGACCGTGGCTTGTGACCATAGTTTTGGCAAGGAGCTGGTCCTGAAAGATTTTTCAAAGATTATGCTTAGAGGTTCAGCTATAGCAGTGGATAGCTTTTTTAAGAAGTTGGCACATATTCCATCTGGTTCAATAGATGGGGATGGTTTTAGATTGCATAGTGCTTTTTCAACATTGTCTTCTGTAAAATCGATATGTATTAGATCATTGTAGTTGTCTGTTGTTCAACTAGGAAATACTGGGCATGATCCATTGCTGTTTACAAATACTGAGCCAAAGAATGTGTTAAAGATGTTGGCTTTAATAGTGTCGTTGTTGCAGTCTTTACCATTAGGTCCTTTCAGGGGTGGGATGGACCTTGAGTCTTTTAGTTTATTGTTTACAAAATTGTAGAAAGCGTGGGTGGAATTGGTGCGTAGAAGGTTTTCTTCTTGTTTAATGTGATAATTGGTGCATTCAATTTTTATCTGGTGGCATAAATTTTTGTATCAGCTTTTGAAGTTGGCAACGTGATCAGATTTGTTTTTCCGCCAAAGTGAATTTCTTTTTGGATTGAAGCTTCCTTATTGTTATGGGTAATTTGTTTTTTCTGGTTTTGGGAATTGTTGATGGTGCATATAGTTTGATGACTCTTTTGACTTCAAGTAAAAATATGTTGTAATGGTCTTCTACAGTATTGCATCCAGTGAATAGAAATTGCCAATCAAGGGATGAGAGATCATTTTTTATAAGACCATAGTTGCCTTTTTTGAACTATCTACTATCTGTTCATTTTGAGCCTAGTTAGCAATTATTTTTCTCTTTTAGTTATGTTTATTCTAAGTTTTGTAATAAAACTATTTTTTGGGTAATAAAACTAGTGTAAGCACTGGACTTTTCCCCTTCATCCGAAAAGAATGAACTTCTGGAAATAAGCATTTCAAAAGAAATTCTTTATTGAAAGGGAGTGATTCCATCACTAGTTAAAGCAGAATCTAAGATGCTTCCAGGCACACAGTAACAGATAAAGGGAGTTAGAATTCCTCTCCTTATTTAGATGTGTATTTTGTCAAACAAAGAACCAATATGCTAATTCCTCCCTCTCCTTCTCTGAGAACATATCTTTTGAAGAGTTCCCAGGGTGTATCTTCCGGAGCTGGAATTTTTATGGTCCCTTCTCCGCTTGTTATCTCTTCAAGAGGTGACAAATTTCTGGACATCTGGCTTCCATCCTCCAGTTGCATATCATGTTTAGGTTGTACAGATTCAATATAAGGTTTAATATATTCAGGTTACATCAAAAAGGATTATTTGTAACCCCCCACCCGCTTCTTCTCCCACTGAAGAATGGCAGATACATGGATCTGACAACTAGTTCATATCTTTGAGTCTTTGCTGGTCAGACTTTGAGACGAGTCGCTATCTGTTTGAGGTCTGATGCTAATTAAAGTATAGATTATTGTTGGAAACACATATTAAACAACTGGTTATGAATCCCTTTTATTAAAAATGATTTATCCATATGTGTCCTTTGTAATGTTTATTCTGAGATGATATTCAGTGTATATGGCAACAGAACAATGTAAAATTCAATAAAACTACTTAAATCAATAGGCTATTCAATATTAAATGAGTAAATTTCCAGGGTTTACAATGATCTATAAAAATGATGTACAACATCCTTCCAACAGAATACAGAAAAACTATTACATGCCTGACAAAATGAAAATATTTTACTTAAAAGTTGAAAGATATACAAAGGATATTCTAAGAGCTTTATAAGCAGGACATCACCGGAAAGAAAGTTATTTTTTTATATTGCCAATAATAGAACATTGAAAAGGCCAAACTGGGAAATCTTAATCTTAGTATTCATTCAGAACTTAATGTTCAGCGAGATTAATATGAGAGAAGAAGTCCTAAAGATAAAGCATTACAAATAAAAATTGACATTTTGAATCTGGCTTGGAAGTGAATTAGTAACCAGTGTAAGTCATCCAATAAAAATCTTGGTTGCTCCCATATCCAAATAAAAGTGTGTATATTAGATAAAATTGCAAGCATAGGTGCGTATGTTTGGAGACATATGCAGAAATATGCCTTCAATTTCCCTCCCTCTGAGATCTACACCTTGCTTGCACTTTTCTTAATGTCAGAACATGCACAGTTTGTTTCTGTAAGCTTTCCACAGAAAAACTGATGAATACATGGATACTAGTGACTGTAAAAAAACAACAACCAACCTTTAACAACCTTCCCTTTTATTTTCTGTACTCTTTTCTATTTTGTTTACAGGTTTCCTCCCACTATTTTATATGACAGTCTGTAACTGTGGGATTTTTTTGGTTTTGTTTTCTTTTGGAGGCTGGACTTTCTAACTCTTGTCTGGTTGTCAAGGAGCATCAAGAATATATATATATATATTATTTTAAGACAAACATACACAGACAATACATTAAAAAAAACCATCAAATCATCTTCCATTTTGTACATACAGTGTGTCAGTTGGTTTAGAATCTTTTGTGCGATCCTTTCATAATCATTGTTCACAATTTATATCAATCTCACATTGTCAAACTAACATATGCTTATCTGTTTATCAATTATTAATTATCCTGCTATTTATTCCATTAATATTATATTATGCTGTCATTCAATGCCTATATATATATATATGTCTACATTATATTTTGTATCAGTCTAGTAAATGTCTATAACAAAATTATCTATTCTGTTACCTTACCATGTCTTTTTATCCAACCATTGATAAAACAAATCCCATATCATATAAAATTGCTTGTCTTCTTGTTCTCTAATTTCAAATGTCAGTTTACTCATTTCAGCACAGTCCATAATTTTTTAAATAACTTCCTCCTGCATAGGTATTTTGTCATTTTTCCAGTTCTTCGCAAATACAATTCTAGCTGCTGTTAAAACATTTACAATCAAATATTTCAATTATTTATTGTATATGTCCGGTATGACTCCCAATAAAAAGATCTCTGGTTTAAAGTCTATATGTTGTTTTATCATTTTTTCCAACCGTGTGGATTTTAGTCCAATATTTCTTTGCATCTGAATATGTCCACTACATATGGTAATATGAACCAGGTATCTGATGACATTTCCAGCATTTATCTGATTTATTCTTAAACATTTTCACAAGTCTCGTCGGGGGTAGGTGCCACTTGTAAAACATCTTATGCAAATTTTCTTTATATGCAGAGACCACAATTTTTGCCATTTTTCTAAATCAATCCCATATCCAAAAATTTTCCCCAATCAATCATCGTTTCTTTAACTTGTTCCTCCTCCAATTTAAATTCTAATAGATGTCCATAATTTTTTTAATTACCTTTTCATCAGTACCCATCAAGATTTTATCTAAATCAGTCAACTTATCATAAATGCCTTCTACTTTAGAGTCTTTATCAAACCTAGATTCTATTTGCAAATATGAAAACCAATTCATTTTTACACCTTGTTCTTCCAATGCTTACATAGATTTAAGTTCACCCTTTTCATTTAATATCTCACCATATCTAGCTGTTTGTTCCTTTTTATATATTATTGGATAAGAAAAAGCTTCAATAGTTGATATCCATGTTGGAATTTTTAAGTAATATTGTCTTTTTATCTTCTCCCAGTACAAAAAACAACAACAACAGCAAGTCATGGTCTTCTAAAGTCAGTAATCTACTGTTCCTTAGTGTTATCCATTCCTTTACCCACATCAGACTTGACGCCTGGTAATATGGCTCCCAAATGGGCAAGACAAGCCCTCCTCTTATTCTTGCATCTTGTAACAGTTTTAATTTTATTCTTGCTTTTTTACCCTGCCAAATACATTTCAACACAATTCTATTTAAATCTTCAAAAAACTCTTTCCCTAGTCAAATAGGAATTGTCTGTAATAAATATAAAACTCTAGGCAATATATTCATCTTAATTATAGATATTTTCCCAATCAATGATTGTTGCAGTTTTTCCCATTTTATCAAATCTGTTACAATCTGCTGTTTGAGTTTAACATAGTTATCTTCCTTCAGTGTACTACATCTTGGTGTAATATGTATCCCTAAATATTTAACCTTGTTCGTGACCTGTATTTTTAAAATTTCTTCCAACTCTTTCTTTTATCTTGCTAACATATTCTTTGTTAATATCTTTGTTTTGTCTTTATTTATTCTCAAACCTGCTACTTTTCCATATTCTTCTATTTTTTCTATTAATTTGGGTGCTGTTTCCAATGGGTCTTCAAATATAAATACCAGGTCATCTGCAAAAGCTTGCAATTTATATTCCTCCTTTTTAATTTTCATTCCTTTTATTTCTCTTTCTTCTCTAATATTCCTGTTCAACACTTCCAATGTTAACACAAACAGCAGAGGCGACAATGGACAGCCTTGCCTTGTCCCTTTTCTTATATCTATAGATTCTGTTAATTCTCCATTCACCATCACCTTTGCAGTTTGTTCATGGTAAATTGTTTCAAAGGCTTGGATAAATTTCTTACCAAAGCCCATTTGTATCAATTGCAGTAAAATAAATCGCCAACTCACATTGTCAAAGGCTTTTTGTGCATCTAGAAACATCAAGGCCATTTGCTTCTCAGGGTGTGCTTCATAATATTCCAGAGTATCCAAAATAATTCTCACATTGTCTTTGATTTGTCTCTTTAGCAGAAATCCATTTTGATCAGTATGAATAAAATTATTTAAGTATCTTTTTAGTCTTTCTGCCAAAATTGAAGCAAAGATTTTATAGTCTGAGTTCAATAGAGATACCTTCCTTTGGTATAAGTGTAATGTATGCTTCTGACCATGTTTTTGGTATTCTTTTCTTCAACATAACTTCATACATAACTTATAAAATATGAAGATTCAATATTTCCTGAAAAGTAAAATTCCACTGGCAAACCATCTGGACCTGGTGCTTTCCCAACACTCTGTTTTTTACGGCTTCTGTTAATTCCATCATTATTATATTTCCTTCTAAGAGTGTTTCGATATTTTTAGGTATCTGAGGTAGGTTCGCTTTCTGTAGATATTGCTTCACTTTTTCTTCTTGAATATTCTCTTGAAAGTAGTTTTCCATAGCAGTCTTGTATAATTTTTTTTCTTCCCCTCATTTCCATAGCAAACCTGTCCTTTATTTATTAATTGACTGATCCTTCTTGCTTCACTTTCCTTTCTCAGTTTATAAGCTAGCCATCTGCCTAGTTTGTTTGCATCTTCAAAGTAATTCTGTTTCGCACATTTAATTTTTTGTGCTAATTCTTCTTTTTCCATTAGTCCCATTTTATGCTTAATTATATCCATTTTATTTTTAATATCTTTTTTGTGGGAACTTCTATAAGTCTTTCTCCAATCTTTTATAGTCATCCTCTTATGTCTTAAATGTCTTTTTCTGTTTTATATTTCTTCTCCTAGTATAATCTATTATCAAGCCTCTTGTGTAGGCCTTCATTGTGTCCCAGAGATTCTGTAAAGATGTATCCTCTTTTCTATTTTCTTTGAGGAAGAAAACAAGTTCTTTCTCTATTTTCTGTTTAAAGTCTTTTTCTTTTAATATCATATTATTTAAAGTCCATCTAGATCTCCTCTTGTATCCTTTCTAAATAACTGACACTGGATTATGATCTGCCCAAGTGCTCTTTTCTATTTCAATCTGTCGTACATTAGTCAATAATTCTGCTGACCTCCATATCATATTTATTCTAGACCAGGATGTATGCCTGTTCGAATAAAAAGTATATTGCTTACTTTCCGCATTTCTCTCTCTCCATGCATCTTTTAAGTTATATTTTTCTATTATTTCTTTCTTCTTCCTCCTTTTCTCTAAAGTACTCTAAGTAGAATAGCTCAGCTTTTCCAACTGTGTCAATTCTGTGTCTTGGTTCCTGCAAAGTGAACAAAAGGCCTTCTGGCATCAGCCATCTGTAGTTTATTCCTCTTTTAAGTAGCTCATTAGTCAAGAATAAATATTCTCTTCTCATCTCTCTTACTCTTCTTGGTATCTGTTTCAGCACCAAGATTTCTTTGTTTTTATATTTTGGTGTTTTCTCTCTCACCACCTGGAGTATCTGTGTCTTAATAATCGTCTTAGTAAATCTAATGTGAACTTCTCTTGGTAGTCTATTCCTCGTTGCATATCTTGTATAGACACAAAACACTTCATCCATCCCATTCACCATCTTTTCTTTGGTTATTTCCAGTGCTTCTGCCAATATTTTTGCCATTATTTCAGCAAGGTTTTCACCTTTTCCTTCTTCTATATTTTGAAATCTTTGATAAAATTCTGATTTATCTATTTCCCATCCTAATAGTTCACATCTGCCCTTCTCGACATCACTCAATCGAATATCAATGTCTCCAATTTTCTTATCTCTTTTTATATCTTCTTCTTCATTTTTTTGAAGTCTTCATCATCTTCATCATCATCTATTGAATATTTTCCACTTTCTCATCTGTGTTTTCTAATTTTTGCTCAATCTTCTGGATTCCTTGCATAATGTCATTTCCTTCTCTTTCTCTTTTTCCTGTTGTAGTATTGTCTGTGTAGATTGTTGTGCTCCAGATGGTGAGGGGGTTGGTATCAAAGAAGCTGGAGCTTTCTGCTCATCTTATAATGCTTATCTGTAAAGAAAGAGAGAGAGAGAGAAAGAAAAAAATAGGAAAAAAGAAAAAAAAGATGAAGCAAACAGTTGCCACTCCAAAGGAAAAAAGGAAAAAGAAAGTCTTCAGGCACTTGTACATCTTAATCCAATTAGTTACAATGGTAAATGTAAAAAGTAAAAAAAAATCAACTATAAAAAAGGGGGAAAAGAGAAAGAAATATTCTATATGTTCCTCTTAATAAACAAAAAGAAAACAAATTTCTGGTTCCTGGTTTAAAAAGTCAAAATCCAATTAAAGAGAAAAAAAAAGCCCAACGTGTTGGGGGGGGGGGGTTAGAAAGGGAGGCTAAAGGTAAAAAGCAATTCTAATATAAAACAAGCCTCTGCCATGAAATATCCAAGGATCTTTGATAAATCAGCTCAGAGTTTTTCAAGGTCACTTCAATCTTCTTTCTTTCAACTTCAACTCCAGACTCCAGCTATCTGTTCAGAAATGAGCACATTCTTCCAATCTTTTCCGTTCCAAAGCTGTCCCAGATTCAGCAGCTTGGAAGGCTGCCTCTCTGCCACTGGCAAAAAAGGCTTTCCCTGGATCAACCAGGGACTTTGCGATGTTTAGGTCCGTGGGGACCGACCAACAGCTGAGATATAGATGGTGATCTTGGAGAATCAAGATTGCCCATCCAACCGCCGCGACGCCAGCTCCCCCCCCCCCCCCCCCAGCCCTGCTATTTCTAACCACGCCTCATTCAAATAGATGAAAGGAAAGGCAGCTCTGCCTCTCTTTTCATGCAGCCAGTTTGGGTTTAATGAAGTTCAACAGGGTTGTGATTATTTCTTCGGATCTTGTTTAGTTATGCAGATTGCTGAATCCTGATTCTTAATGATCAGTTATAAATGTCTGCTTCATTGTTGCTTTTCACCCACCCACCTTTCTTATCAATTTCTTCCTATCTCTGTTCTGCTCCCTTTCTCCCAGCTGGGGTGTACAAAAATACATTTACTCCAGTTGTTATTATGGTTGGATGAACAGTGAGCCAGATGTTTAGATGGAATTTCACATTTTTGTTCACCCATCAAGTCCTTTTGCAATTGACTGATAGTGATTTCGTAAATGCCAATGATGTTCAAATGATGCTCTAGGTGTTCTTATTATAGATGGTCACACAATCAGTTGAATGTTAAGACTAGATTTGGCATTTTTGTCCACCTATTGAGTCAGATACAGATACCAGATAATCAGAGTTGGAAGAGACCTTATAGGTCATCTAGTCCAATTGCCTGCCCAAGTGGGAGACCCTACACTATTTCTGACAAATGGCAGTCCAATCTCTTCTTGAAATCTCAAGTGATGACATTCCCACAACTTCCAAGGGCAACTTCTGTTCCATTGGTTGATTGGTCTCACTGTCAGAAAGTTTCTCCTTATTTCCAGGTTAAATCTCTCCTTGTTCAGTTTCCATCCATTATTCCTTGTCTGGCCTACAGGTGCTTTAGAAAATAGCTTGACCCCTTCCTCCCTGTGGCAGCCCCTCAAACATTGGAAGACCTCTATCATGTCTCCCTTGGTCCTTCTCTTCACTAGATTAGCCATGCCCAGTTCCTGTAACACTTCTTCATATGTTTTAGTCTCTGGTCCCCTAATCATCCTGGTTGCTCTTCTCTGCACTTTTTCTAGAGTCTCAATATCTTTTGTATAGTGTGGTGACCAAAACTGGATGCAGTACTCTAGGTGTGGCCTTACTAAAGCTTTACAGAGTGGTATTAGTACCTCACTTGATCTCAATTGTATCCCTCTGTTAATGCAATTTAGGATTAGCTTTTTTGTCCTTCCCAAGGACCTGGGATAGAGAGATATTGTTGCTTGATGGTGCTAAAGGTATTATCACAGGATGTAAACCATTCCAAGTAAAGCTGCCTTTTAATGATGATCCCAATGGCTTGTATTTTTGACAGGAATCAGTGCAATGATAAATAGTGGTGATGATAGTGAGTCTCTCTGAAAGATTTCTCTTTTGATATTAACCTCTCTCAGTCTGTCACCATTGACCAGCAACTGTGTATTCCATTGTGCCATTAATATTTGCACAAAGCTTCTGATTTTTCTACTGATTCTTACTATTTTTAGGTATTTGATTATCCAGTCATGAGGCTGGGAGTTGAACCCTTAGAATCGTGATGGCAGAACTTCCAGTTTTGCATGGCTTCGGCTGCAGCAGGAATTTGCTTGTCTGCAAGTCCTGCTGTGCTTGCTGCCAAGGTGCCCCCGATCCAAATGGGTCTGGGGGATATGGCTGCCCTGTAGAGGCAGCCGAAGAGAGAGGGGATCCGGACAGGGGTTTGGGGGTGTTGCAGACCCCCTCCCCAGCTGGAAAAACCCCTTTTTCCCAAGGTGGTGGAGCGGCGGTCAGTGATGGCCATCACAAAGAAGCCTGCAGCCAGGTAAGATTTGTGCTGGAGGTTGCAGGAGGAAGTGATAATTTGGCTGAGCCGAGACATTAACAACTGAACTGTTTGAATTGCCTGAGGATACATTGTTTCCCAAAGAAGACTGGAAAGGGATTTTTTTTTCTTCTTAACTCTCCCTCCCCATAGAAATAGCAGACGGAGATCTGGAAAATCTACTTGGGCATGGAAGGTAACTCAATTTAAAATTTAAAGCCAAGGGATAAAGGATTTCTGGACATTGGATTAAAAAAAAAAAAAACAACTTAAAATTGATTTGGTTTGCTTTGTGACTTTGAGATCTTTGTGAAATTTTGTTTTTTAAAAAAAGGGACTAAAGACATTAGGGTTGCGTTAAAAAAGAAAGAAAGAAAAAATGGCATTATCTTTTGAAGGACTACAAATGGAATTTCAAAAACTGAAAAACAAAGATAAGGGCTTGTTTGGATCTATCTTTCGCTTTTTGGAAATGGCGATTTCTACCTACCAAGAAATATTACAGGAAGGCTGGGATGAAGGAGAAGAAGCCATCTTTAATGGACAAACACACTTAGTGGAGGAAGAAAAGCGAAAAGGGGGCAAGGAAAAGATGAACTTAGAACTTAAAAAAGCAACCAAGAAAAAGAAAAAGGAGATGAAAAAGCGATATGATGTCAGAAAGCAACAGAAAAGAGAAATACAACAGAGAGGGAAGATTAAGAGAGTGAAATTGGAGAGATAGGGGGGAGGTCAAAAAGTTAGAATGGAGAAGAAAGAAAGGGGGAAAGGAAAGAGAAGTCATAAAGGCTTCAAACAAGATGCAAAAAAAATGTTTTTTTTTTCAGAGATAAGGGGTGAGATAATCTTTTTTTAAAAAATGATTCTGCAAAAGTACATAAAAATGCATTGTAGACATTAGTATTTGAAGTTGAGTTAGAAAATTAGAATATTATATGATTTAAAAATGTATTAAAGTGAAGTCATGATTTAATGATAAAGATTAATTTTTTAATTTCATAATAATATTGTTTAAGAATTAATAATAGAATTTAATTTCTTATGAAACATTGCTTTTACTATATTATAAATGTAATATTTCTTTTTTACTTGTTTTTAGTTTTATTATTACTTATTAAACTCAATATTATTTGTTTGTTTTACTATTTTGAAATGTAATATTTTGAATGTACGGAGCAGAATCAGCACAGAAAATATGTATTATTTTAAGTGTTATTTAGGGGAAAGATAAAAAGTTGTCATACTTCAATCTGGGTTTACAGGAGAAATATTGTATTAGATAGAAAGGATAAATAGGTGATTGAAAGAAAACAGACCAAAGATGCAAATATAATTATTTAATTGAGATAGAATAAATAAAATAGAATTAAAAGAATGAGTAGGAGAGAGAAAATATATGGAAAATAGAGAATGTTAAATAAGATATGAGATAGTATATTAAGCGAGTATAAATTTTGATTGATGTCTGTATAAAAAGAGTTAACTCGGGGTAAGCCGCCTTCCAAAAAGAACTTTTATGTATTTATGTTTTGTGTAATGTTTGTTTAAGTCTGACAGGATGTGGAAAAATACTTATGAAAATATATATATTTTTTAGACAGAAGAAATATGATTAAATAGAACGAAAGGGAGAAATAAAGAAAAGTTTTAAAAAGATATGAAGTTGATTAGATAAGATAAATATATATATAGAAGTGTGATAATTTGGAATTATCTTCTTTTTAAATAAGATTTGTTTCTTCTAGAAAAGATATTTTATGTTACTATATCCTATGTTTTGTTGTGTGTGTTAAAAAAAATTAATAAAGTTTGTTATTAAAAAAAAAAAGAATCATGATGGCAAACCAATGGCATGTAGAGCCCTCTCTGTGGGCACGCCAGCCGTCGGCCCAACCCAGCTCCACCACACATGCGTGGGTGCCTCCTGCCAGCCAGCTGGTCTTGGGTCTCTGCCACACATGTGTGGGGTGGTGATGGTGGTGGTGGAGCGCATGTGCAGGGGATGCTTGCATTGCATTTTGGGGGTTTGCATGTGAAGGCCTCCACCAACCTGGAAGCCCAAACGGGGTGCGGAGGAGCCATGTGTGCTTCCCGTACCTTGTTTGGGCCTGAAAGGCCCGCACCAACCTGGAAGCCAAAAATGGGCGAGGGGGGCAGAGTGCATGCATGGGGGGGAGAGGACGCATGTGCAGGGGGCTCTTGCATTGCATTTTGGGATTGAGCACATGCGCACTTTGGGCACTTGGCACCAAAACGTTAGCCACCACTGGCATAGAGCATAGAGTAACAGAGTTGGAAGGGATCTTGGAGGTCTTCTAGACCAATCCCCTGTTGATGGCAGGAGATCTTATACCATTCCAGACTTTCCTTGGGCTTGATAGGATCATAGAAAGAATAGCAGAAGAACAAAATAATGAAGTTGGAAGGGACCTCAGAGGTCCTCTAGTTCATCCCCTTCCCTTCCCCCAACCAGGAGATCCTATACCCGAGATGGTGAACCTTTTCCATGTTGCATGCCAAAAGTGCGCGCACATGCTCGCATGATGCAATGTGCGCGTGACTCCCCCGCTCCCTGCGCTTGTGCACGCAACCCCCTGCACACACACCGCACACCTCTGTGCATGCCACATGCCTCTGTGCATGCGTGCACGTCTCCTATGCGTGTGTCTCTCCCCATGTATCCATGGCAGATACCCGACAATCAGCTGGCTGGCAGGAGGCACACACGCATGCGCAGTGAGGCTCTTCCGGGCAACCTCTTGTGTGCTGGCAGAAGTGGCTCTGTGTGCTAACGTTTTGGTGCCATAGATTCACCACCACAGTCCTATGCCATTTCAGACAAATGGGTGCCCAATCTCTTCTTTAAAAATTTCTGTGATGGAACACTCCTAGCTTCTGAGGGCAAGCCCTTCCATTGATTGTTCTCACTGTCAAGAAATAGAATAGAATAGAATTCTTTATTGGCCAAGTGTGATTGGACACACAAGGAATTTGTCTTGGTGTAAATACTCTCAGTGTACATAAAGAAAAGATACATTTGTTAAGAATCAAGAATCACAACGTACAACACTTAATGATAGTCATAGGGTACAATCAACAATCAAATCATACTAGGAAACAGTCAATATAAATCGTAAGAATACAAGCAACAAAGTTACAGTCTTACAAGTAGGAGGGGATGGGTGATAAAGAATGATGAGAAGATTAAAAGTAATAGTAGTGCAGACTTTGTAATAGTTGAACAGGGTTGAGGGAATTATTTGTTTAGCAGAGTGATGGCTTTTGGGAAAAAACTGTTCTTGTGTCTAGTTGTTCTGGTGTGCAGTGCTCCATAGTGTCGTTTTGAGGGAAGGAATTAAAACAGTTTATGTCCGGGATGTGAGGGGTCTGTAAATATTTTCACAGCCCTCTTTTTGACTTGTGCAGTATACAGGTCCTCAATTGAAGGCAGGTTGGTAGTAATTGTTTTTTCTGCAGTCCCAGTTATCCTCTGAAGTCTGTGTCTGTCTTGTTGAGTTGCGGAACCAAACCAGACAGTTTTAGAGGTGCAGATGATAGACTCAATAATTCTGCTGTAGAACTGGATCAGCAGTTCCTTGGGCAGTTTGAAATTTTCCCTTCATTCTAGATTGCTTCCCTCCTTGATTAGTTTCCATCCATTGCTTCTTGTCCTAACCTCAGGCACTTTGGGGAATAGGAAGACCCCATCTTCTTTGTGGCAGACCCTCAAGTACTGGAATACTTCTATGATGTCACCTCTATCCTTCTTTTCACTAGTTCAACCATACCCAAATTCTGTTCTTTATATGTTTTTGGCTCCAGCCTCTTTGTTGCTCTTCTCTGCACTCTTTCTAGAATCTCAACATCTTTTTTACATTGTGGTGATGAAAACGATGCACTATTGCAAAGTGTGGCCTTATCAAGGCATTATAAAGTGGTACCAACAGTATACATTATCTTGATTCAATTCCTCTTTAATGTAGCTTAGGACTGCATTAGCTTTTTTTGGCAGCAGCAGCAAACTTCTGGCTCATATTTAAGTTTTTGTCCACTAGGATTCTTAGATTCCTCTTGGAGTTATTACTATTGAAATGAATTCTACCTATTTTATATTTGTTCATTTGGTTTTTCTTGCCTAAGTGTAAAACCTGACTTTTCTCACCATTAAATTTCATTTTGTTATATACGGCCCAGTGTTTAAGTCTGTCAAGGTCCTTCTGTATCTTGAGCTGATTTTCTGGAGTGTTAGCTATTCTGCCAGCTTGGTATCATCTGCAGATTTGATGAGTTCTCCTTTTATCCCTCATTTGTTTATGAAGATGTTGAAGAGTACTGGGCCTAAGATAGAACTTTGGAATACTCTACTGCTTACTTCCCTTTATATAGAGCATATAGAAGTGTCAAACTTACGTCATCACAAGGTCATCACATGACATATTGGGAATTCCCCCCCTCCTTTGCTAAACTGGGCATGGGCATGGCCAGCGCATGACGCATCTGGCTCACGGGCCGGGAGTTTGACAGCCCTGAAATAGAGGTAGTTCCATTATGGACTATACATTTAATCAATCCAAGCTATGTTTAAGTTGGTCTTTCTTCTCTTATAGTTTTCTTAAATCTTTTTGTCACTTAGCAGCTGATCTAGTGTTCTTCTGCTGTTTGGATAGTTTCCTTTCTGTTCAGGTGGAAAGAGCTTGTTCCCAGCTAGATGCTGTTGGTCTGCATCAGCTACACACCAGTTAGCAATCTGAAAGTTATTGGTAAGCAGGTAATTGGCTTCAGTGGCCTGGTGCAGTCTTTCATTATCTGGTAGGTTTTGCCAGATGTTGACCAATTTTCTGAATCTTCAGAAGTTGATCTCCTTGCAATATGTTGTTAAATTGCTTCACAATAAGTAGATACAAACCTTTCACATGTTTCAATAAAAAACCATGCAGTCAGTCTTCATCTGCTGCTGAGCTTCTTTGTCCATTTCTTCTGCATTACTATTTTTTTCATTTCAGCTTCTTTTTTAAAATTCTTATCCACCTCCTTTAATCAAGCTGTGCTGTTGTATTTTGGGGGATTACCTCATATCAGTTTGCATTGTCTCTTCCTTGTCAGATGTTGACTGGTTCACTGCATTCTCTCCATTGATGGATGGGTAGAAACACTTCTGATTTGACTGGAATTGGAGATTTTGCACATAGTGTGCAATTTGAGCTTCATTATTTACCAATCTTTTTGGCAGTAGCTATTTACTGCTTTATTATTTCTAATCCTTTTTAAATCTTCCTTGTTTCTGAGTGATATGTCTTGATCAACTATTTTTTGGGTTATTCAGCTTTTTTTTTTTTCATTTGTTCTAGCTTGCTTGCATCTGATCATAGCACGCTGATCTTATTTTCCATGCTGGTCATTCATTTTGGTGGTGCACTGTTTGACTTTCTTTTTTGTTGACTTTTCACCCAAGGTATTTGGTTATAAGTGCAGCCAATTTCTTTCAGTGAGATGGTGCCTATATTTGATATTACATTATTAGCATCTTTGAATACTTATGCTAGCTGTTTCCTTAACACATAGTACATTATGTACTGTCTGTGTGGCCAATTCTCATGGAAGCAGATATATAAACATGAAAAGCTTTTTTAAAAACAAATTGTCAACTAAAAACGTACTCCTTTGGTCTTTTTAGCTGCCAGAAAAAGGGAATGGGGGAAACTAGTACATTCCTGAAGTGCCTAGATAATCGCCCTGGCAGCCCAAAGTTGTTGGAGTGCAAGAATATTACTGGAGAGCATGATTGATGACTCTTGGCTATGGATATGTTCCATTGGAGAATATACATCCAGGGGATGGGAGGAAGACCAGGGCCAAGGAGGAAATGAATGATGTATTTTAGTATTGGCTGCATCCAGCTAACGCCGACATGGCCACTTCTAATAAATCAATTTTATTTTCTCTGAGAGATGCAGCTAGAGACTTATGATTTGAATGGGGGTGGATTTGTTGGAGTCATGACACAAATGTGATGCCATCAAGAATACCAATATCTGACTTTTATACCAACAGATTGCAAAATGACCCCTGCTAACCAGTGAGATGGAATTCTGGAATGAACTAAAACTAAAACATTCCATTCCATTTTGACATTGGTTTATGGGTACAACTAGGCAGATTGGCTTAAGTGTTATTCTCCACTCTTCATTCCACAGTTATGGGGCATGGGGATGAGGCCAAAGAGTGGAACAATTGAATCAATAAAAAGTAATAGTTGATAGTGTAAATTTGGCTTCTTCTTTTTCTTGTAATCCAGAAACCATAGAAATCTACTCAAATGAAGGGTTCTAATTTTTTTTTTTTTAGAATTTCTGTGGCTTTGGTACCTATCTGGGTACCATACTGCACTGAAGATATTGCCTAGTCCAGGGCTGTCAAACTGGATACGTCACACCCACAGCCAGTTTAGCGATGGGGGGGGGGGAGAGAAAGTCCTGATACGTCACATGGTGCCACCATGATGACGTGAGTTT
Organism: Hydrophis major; assembly: GCA_033807585.1. Taxonomy (NCBI): domain Eukaryota; kingdom Metazoa; phylum Chordata; class Lepidosauria; order Squamata; family Elapidae; genus Hydrophis; species Hydrophis major. Next base: position 99,054,218 of record CM066331.1, read on the forward strand.
GATACCCCTGGCCTAATGAGATAATGAGACGACTGTAAGAAAAAAAACTAAACTCAGAGAACACTAAGGACTCCATGTCAACTCATAAAATATTTCTCTGGTCTTTTAGAGTTGCCAACAAAAAGGGAAGGGGGAGTAATATAGCAGCTTGAAAAACTGAAACTGCATTCCATGGATGTTCTCATAGAGAGTTTCCAGGCGACCGAAGTTTCTGCTGTGCAAAATTCTAACTGGAGAGTATGACTGATGACTCTGGGCTATGGATGTGTCCCATTGGAGAATTTGAATTATGATACACCTTGGGGGAAAACCAGGGTGAAAGGTGACAATGAATGATGTGTCTCAGAGTCAGCTATACCCAGGCAGCGGCGACATGTCTTCTCTGAGCTTTGAAAATCCGGCTAGAGACTCAATATTTAAATGGGGGTAACTACCGGAGCCCTGACACTCCACAATGAACATAACAAAAATAATGCAAACAAGTGAGTTCCCAGGGTTTTTTTTAATGATCATTCCACCAAATTTGTTCCTCTGGGTGAGCATTGATAGATTGTTTCCATGATGATCTGTCCGAAATCAGGTCCTTTAGATCTTCCAATAGTGCATTTATTGCAGCTGTAATTGAGTCCCTTCACCTTGCTGCTGATTATCATCTTCTTCTTTTCCCTTCCTTCTTTCCCAGCATTATATTCTTCTCCAGAGAGTCTTTTCTTTTTCTACCTTTACCTTTATTCCCTATTACAATAAGGATATGTACTGGGTTTAATTGTGTAGGCTGAACTGTAGAGGAGTTAAGGGCATGACTTTTGCCCGTAGCAAAGATATATACTGTGTGTCCCATATAATAAGGCCGGGTCTTTTTTTTTTTTGAGCCCCGAAAAAATGGCTAGGCCGTCTTTTCGGGGGTGACTTAATTCCCCCCCCCTTGCATCTTCGGGCGGGCAGCAATTGCTTGGATGTTGACCTCAGCTTGGTGGGGCACTTCATATCGGGGTCAATGCAGGCAGCACCATATCCGGATGTGCAACAAAAGTACTTCTTAAGGGCAAGCCCCCCCACCATTCCCCCCTATTTCGCATGTTTTAATATAGGCCTTAATTTGGGGGAGGGGCTTAATTTCATTTCATGCCTATAAAATATGCTGGGACTTCCTATTTGGGGAGGCCGTATTGTTGGAGAAACAGGGTAGCTAAGTATAATTTGCATTAAAAATACCTCACCCTGTGCTGGCAGATGACCTGTCCTAGTGGCTTCATACAGATATTAAAGGGTTCCCTTCAAAGAAATGTTTTCAAATGTGATAAAAAGGCATAAATGTACATGAGCTATAACTTAGCTCATAGCTCATGAGTTGTAGTGCATTAAAAGTTATGCCTTTTAATAAAAATCTGGAAAGGTGGCTAACATAGACCATCTTCTCTTGCAACCTCTCCTCCATCTTCAGTGGGACCGAATCTCTAATCTGCACACATATTCACTATTCCAGAACTTTTCATCTGAATGTTCTACATCAGTAATGTAAAACCTTAGAGACAATGTTGACATAAGTAACATCGATGTAAATAATTTGGTTATAAACTGAACAATTTTGTTGGTCTGATCATAGTTCTAACTCTTCTTGTTCAATTCTAACTCTCCTTGTAACAAATGCCACTGGAGGTACAATTTTTCTAAGCTGAAGTTATGAAAAACACCTCCACAATGACATGGGAAGAACTGGTCAGAATCTGAGCTGGCCCTGATTGTGGACTTTTCAGGTAGCAGTTCAGCTCTTTGTAACCAAGAAAGCATGAGAAGCACACTGATTAGTCAAATAGATAGAAGTGGCAATTATTTTCCGTGCAAGAAAAATTACATTGGCTGTTTAAGGTTTAGAAAATTATTAAAGATTTCAAACAAAGCATTTTAAGCAGGTCTTTTATTGAAGTAAGTAGCAGACCAATAATATGGGAAAAGTGAAACAGAAAGAGGACAGATCTTTCCAAGTTTTGGTCCAAATTGAAGGAGAATTGGGGATATCATATGATTTTCTTGCCTTAGGTGCCAAAACTTTATAGATTAGCTCTGCTAGTTTTACTATACTAAAGGCCATAATATAATTTCTTAAAGAATTTAATTGCATGATCGTCTCTGAACATAACTACTTTGTTAGATAAAGCAAGCTTTTATTGGTTGTCTTAGGTTATTGCAGAGCCACATTGTAAGTATCAGATCCAAGGGTGATTTAAGGGCTACAGAGACTACAAATAGCTTCTTGTTGGCAGGTACAGATTTTTCTTCCTGCTAGCTGTGGTAAATAGAAGACAGTGATCTACAATGTAGTAACTTCTCCTGTCTATTCAAAATACATTTTTTTCTAATCTTAACCCAATGCACAAATTTAGTAACAATAAAAACAGATTTATTGGTCTGTAGCTGAAACAAATTCATTTTATACCCTTTTATGGACTGTTAGTGTCCCTGACCAAAAATCAGTCTCAAGAATAGTTTAATAAAAATAGGAGAAAAATCAGCCAACCAACTTGCATTCTCATGACTTAATTAGGGAAAATTAATTTAGCACCAGGTGTTTATCTAGATTTCACAATCACATTTATACTTTCTTGAGGTACAGGTAATCCTCCATTTACAACCACAACTGAGCCAAAATTTCTGTTGCTGAGTGAGACTGTTATCTCGTGAGTTTTGCTCCATTTCACAACCTTTCTTGCCACAGCTGTTAAGTGAATCATTGTGCTTATTTAGTTAGTAACATGGGTCTTAAGCTAATCTGGCTTCCCCATTGATTTTGCTTCTCTGAAGGTTGCAAAATATGATCTCATCACCCTGGAATACTGCAACTGTCCTAAATATGAACCAGTTGCCAAGCATTTGAATTTTGATCATGTAACTATGGGGATACTGCAATGGTAGTGTGAAAAACAGTCATAATTCACTTTTTTCAGTGCTGTTGTAACTTTAGTCACTAAGTGAATAGTTGTAAATCAAGGACATGAGTTGAGGGGTCCTTGGTGCTCTCTGAGCTTGGTTGTTTTCTTGCGGATTTTTCATTATCCAAATTAGGTAACATTAGCAGTGCTAATGGTAAACACAAGAAAATAACCAAGCTCAGAGAGCACCAATGAACCCCTCATTTCAACCATGAGGTACAAGTATTCTGAGCTGGACAATTTGGATATGGAATGCATTTACAATGGCTGGAAATGGTAGGGAAGACTACTCAAGAAATGCTGAGAGTCTTGTGCTCATATTACCTGGGAGAAGATGTTGATTCACATTTTTGAGCCAGCAACCTGCTATCAGGGCAAATGCTTCACAGTAATCAAATTTCCATTACTGTTAGGAGCAACTGTTTAGTTCTAGGAAGTTCTGAAAAGCTGCTTTTCCTGTCTCCCTGGAATCTTACTTTATTTCATTCAGAGACCATTGGCAATAATAAAGATGCAATACATCTCCAAAGTAATTAAGTAGTAATGTGTTTAAATTAATACTTATTTGTAGATTATCACTCTCACAGAGGTAGCATAAAATTAGATGACACTTGGAAATAGTCACCGCTGTGCCTAGTTTAGCTCTTTGAAATAAACTACTTTTATAATGAAATTCTTATTGCAAGATAAGATAGAGCAGACTGCGAGTTCCCTGTCATGAAAATATTAATCATTTAGTTCATTGTATTTTCGGATTACTCAAAATCCTCTAATGTTCTAAAATATACTAATTGTTTTGGTATTCATTAAAACAACATTAAGACATTAGAATTCATCAGGATTAGCTATTTGTTATGAAATCTAATGAAAGCAAATGCCTGTAATTAGGCAGAAGAAAAAGTATATATGTATTGACCTAATTTTTCTATATTATGTAGCATTCAAGTTTAGCAATAGTGTGTGGGAGGAATTTAACAACAAAAGAACCACAACAAGACAAAAATAGGCAACTTTAAGACTGTATCAGTTCCTTTGATCTAAGAAAAAAAGGAAGTTTTCTTTGTTCTTGTGTTTTCTCTTGATAATCAATTCTATTTAGAAATATTAAGGTGATTTGCAGCAAATTGATTACTGTGGCCAAGGAATTAACATGTGGGAAATATACAAGCAGAGATGGACTAGAAAATATATTATGCATGTTGTGAATTAATAAAAGTACTTGAATAAAGATTATTAAGAGCTTGAAGTAAAGTGCAGGGTTCTGGCCCTGCATTTCTGATTGGCCGATAATAGCAACATCGGATTGGTCCGTTCAGGAGAATCTGATTGGCTATTAACGAGCCTCTTCCATTGGTTAACGGAGCTAGCGCTCCCTGTGTTTTCATTGGTTAAATACTCAAGAGCTTGCCTATATAAAGGGGGCCATTGCGGCCATAGAGTTGAGCTGTTACACATGTAAATAAAGAGTTTGAAGTTCACTGTTCACCGGCTTGTCTCCATCCTTAGCGCCCATGCACAGAACTTAACACTGGCGACGAGGGTGGGGTGTGGAGACGTCAGAGCTGACTGAACGATGAAGAACAATAACAGAGCACGTGGCTGAAATGCACCAATGACGGAACCATGTCCGGCGGCATCATACCACCTGCTCCATTTGACCCGGCACAAGAAGACTGGGACTTATATATGGATCGTTTCCAGATGTTTCTGGAGACCAACAATTTGAAGGATGCCACTAACAGAAAGAAACGGGCGGTATTCCTAACTCATTGTGGGCCAACCGTATTCAAGATGGCCAAGGCACTAGCGAAACTGGCAGAAGTAAAGTCTATGGACTGGGACGTCCTTGAACCTCTGCTGAGGGCTCACTATGCACCGACTGTGCCAACGCTCGTTAGAAGGCATGAATTTTACCAGAGAAGTCAGTGGAAGGGCAAAAGTGTTGCTTATTTCATAGTGGATCTCCGGAATCTGGGAGGCCTATGCGAGTTTGCTGACCTAGAAGAAGCCCTAAGAGACCGAATAGTTCTGGGATTATATGCGCCAGGCACACAGAGTAAGCTAATGGCGAAAGGCGACATTAGCCTTAAAGATGCCATAGCTGAAGCTACTGCAGCAGAAGCAACCAGGAAGTCAGCTGCCCAAATGCGCTGCACCCACGCCCCGCTTCGCCAACTCGCCCACGAAATTTCACCTCAGTCAGAAGGACAGCTTGCAACAGCCCACCACGAGGATCTCGAATTGTCATCAGAAAGCGATGAAGAAGAGGTCCACCGACTTCGGTCCAAATGAGACCAACGCCAGAGATCGCAGTACCAATGCGCTGGTTGTGGAGCAAGCCACCCCTGGTCAGAATGCAAATTCCTCGATGCGCTCTGCCATGTGTGTGGGAAAAGAGGCCATATCGGATGGGTCTGTAGAAGCAAGCTAGGACCCAGCCAGCCCTCGAGGGGGTCTAACTATCGCCAACCGACAGGAAGCCTTCCTGTAAAGCGAGAACCCATGAACCACCAATGGAACAACCACTCCTACAGAAACAAAACCCTAAACCACTCAACGAAGTGAGAAGAGGCTCACCAAACTATCACGATCGGTTACGCCTCATCTCTTGATGCCAAGAAGATCCGAGGGAAAGTGGCCATCGAAAACCAGCCCTGCCTGATGGAAGTCGATTCTGGATCATCCCTCTCGATGGTTTCCTGGAAGACCCTCAAGCTGCTCATCCCTACTGTCCAGCGGCAAGACCTCAGATTCCAAAGACTCATACTCAAAGACTATCAAGGAAATCGAATTCCGGTCGTTGGATCCAGCCGAGTCCGGGTATCGATCAAGAACCATACAGCATTCCTACCCCTGACTGTAATCGACAGGGATCGGCCTAGTTTGTTCGGCCTCCAATGGTTCGCTCCACTTGGAATTGAAGTAGCCGGCATTCACCGAACCTGCAGCAGCGACTAGGAAGAGGACCTCGTCCAAGAATTCCAGGACGTCTTTGCAGAAAAACTAGGCAAGTACAAGGGGACTCCGATATCATTTAACCTCAATCCTGAAATAGCTCCCATCCGCCTTAAGCCTCGTCGAGTTCCATTTGCCCTTAAACCAAAGATTGATGAGCAACTTGATAAATTAACAGCCCAGGGTGTGTTAGAACCAACCGATCACTCTCCCTGGGAAACCCCAATCATGACACCCATCAAGCCGGATGGATCGATAAGAATTTGTGGGGACTACCGAGCCACCCTGAACCACGCCCTTCAACAAAACGCTTACCCGGTACTGTTAGTGCAACACCTCCTCCATTCCCTGGGGGGCGGAAAAGTCTTCGCTAAACTAGACTTAGCCCAGGCATACCAACAACTGCCTGTAGACAAAAAAACGGCAGAGGCCCAAACGATCGTTACACACCAAGGTGCGTTTAAATGTAACCGACTCCAGTTCGGAGTAAGCGTAGCCCTGGGAATCTTTCAAAGTTTGATGGAAAGACTATTACAAGGGATAAAAGGCGTTGTTCCATATTTTGATGATGTGTAAATTGCCCCGACTCGGAAAATACTAAAGGATCACCTGAGGTTGGTTCTCCAGAGATTTAAAGACTCAGGTCTCAAAGTTAAAAAAAACAAGTGTCAACTATGTACGGATCGTGTAGAATTTTTAGGATATTTAATTGATAGTCAAGGCATTCACCCCACCGATAGCAAACTTAGGGCAATCAAAAATGCCCCAAAACCCTGAAATAAGGCCGACCTCCTGGCTTTTCTAGGCCTTATCAATTTTTATAACATTTTCCTGCCTCACAAAGCAACCGTAGCTGAACCCCTACATCGTTTGTTGGACAAAAAGCAACCTGGGTATGGAGACACAGAGAGGAGCAGGCGTTTTTGACATGTGAAAAATTTATTGACTTCTGATGCTGTTTTGATGCAGTATAACGAGACTTTGCCTTTAACTATCACGTGTGATGCATCACCATTTGGAGTGGGCGTCATTTTGAGCCATGTTTTGCCAAACGGTAGTGAAGCCCCTGTTGCCTATTTCTCAAAGACGTTATCAAAAGCAGAACGCAATTACAGTCAAATTGATAAAGAGGCCCTTGCTATTGTGTCTGCTGTTAAGAGATTTCATGAATATGTGTATGGCCGAGCCTTTACTATAGTGACTGACCACAAACCTTTGCTGGGAATAATAGCGGGAGATAGGCCAACACCTTATATATTATCTCCCAGAATGACTCGTTGGTCAGAATTCTTGGCTGCGTATAATTACAAGTTGCAACAACGCCTGGGGAAAGCCATTCCCCACGCCGACGCATTGAGCCGTGCACCACTTCCAGAGACCATTGATGACTCCGCTCCGACAGTTACAACACTGCAGATCGAGACACTTCGAACACCACCACTAACAGCCCGAGACATCGCAATGGAAACGAAACGTGACCCCATTTTAGCACGAGTCGTCAGCTGGGTTGAGCACGGATGACCATTGGACCAGATACCTGACGACTACGTCCCATTCAAGAATCGACAAACGGAACTATTTTCCCAGAAGGGCTGCATTATCTGGGGTTATAGAGTTGTTGTCCCAGAGTGGCTACGATGAGCGATACTAAGAACCTTGCACGATGGCCACCCCGGCATCGTGTGCATGAAAGCCCTCGAATGTAGCTACGCGTGGTGGCCGGGTATCGACAAGCAAATCAAGACATGGGTAAAAGCTTGTCACAAATGCCAGGAAGTAAGCAACGCCCCTCTGAAAGCAACCCCGAATGAATGGGAAACACCGAGGGGACCATGGTTCCGTATTCATCTGGACTTAGCAGGACCTACCAAAGACACACATTTTTATTAACGGTGGATGCCAACTCGAACTGGCTTGAAATCCATGAGATGAGAAATACAACAACCGAATCAGTCATCAGGAAACTAGACAGACTATTTGCAACACACGGATTACCAGACGTTCTGGTATCCGACAACGGGCCCCAATTTACCACGCTGTCCTTTGAATAGTACCTGGTGGACTGCGGTATTCGCCATGCGCTGACTTCACCGGCGCATCCTGCGGCCAACGGAAGGGCCGAGCACATGGTACAATTCGTCAAGAAAACCTTGCATAAAATGGACTTTGGCGATATAGAAGACAAGATTAACTGGATACTCCTTTTGCAGCATATCACTCCGCACAGCGTCACCAACAAAACTCCCGCCGAGTTATTGATGGGGTGGAAACTCCGCTCCCACCTTGATCGTCTGCACCCATCATATGAACCTGAAAAACCACACGGATCCAGCGGGAAATGCCATAACTTCCAGGTAGGCGACTTGGTTTTCGCTAGGAACTTTTCGGGCGATCCGTTGTGGGTCGAGGCAACTGTAGTCCAAGTAACCGGCCCCAGATCGTACCACATGAGATGTCGTGACGATAGAATATGGAAGCGACATATTGATCAGCTGCGTTCAAGGCTACAGTCGGGGATCTCCGAGTCCCCTGACTTCCAAACGGAGGGGGGAGGAGATACCGAGGAAGCTGAATTTGAAATGGTAGAAAGCTTAAGCGGAAGTAATGACCGCTCAGAGGCAACACGTGAAGAAGGATTGGGAATGGGGGTGAGCTTGCCTCAAGGAGATGCCGAGAACATTAGCGGCAACAAAAATTTGAATACAGAACTGGAGGCACTCTCTTCACCGGATAACGTCCTACCCCAACAAGACTGTAGCCAAATACCGGGAGAACAACGTAAATCAAATAGACAATCAAAACAACCTGCCTACCTCAAAGACTACGTGACTGCACGCCTTAAACGAAACCCGGGGGGAAGGGGTGTTGTGAATTAATAAAAGTACTTGAATAAAGATTATTAAGAGCTTGAAGTAAAGTGCAGAGTTCTGGCCCTGCACTTCTGATTGGCCGATAATAACGACTGGTCCATTCAGGAGAATCTGATTGGCCGATAATCGGATTGGTCCATTCAGGAGAATCTGATTGGCTATTAACGAGCCTCTTCCATTGGTTAACGAAGCTAGCGCTCCCTGTGTTTTCATTGGTTAAATACTCAAGAGCTTGCCTATATAAAGGGAGCTGTTGCGGCCATAGAGTTGAGCTGTTACACATGTAAATAAAGAGTTTGAAGTTCACTGTTCACCGGCTCGTCTCTATCCTTAGCGCCCATGCACAGAACTTAACAGTGCGTATATAACAATAACAAAGATTACAAAAATCTCTCTCTCTCTCTCTCCCTCCCTCCCTCCTTCCTCCCCACTCTGTAAGGCCCAGACTCTCTCCCTTTCAAATAATAAGAATGAACTTCTGAAATCTGAGTATTTCAAAAGGAATTCTTTATTGTGAGAAGGAAGTTATCCAGATACTAGTCAAAGCAGGGTCTAATATGCCTCCAGGCATGCAGCATAGATAAAGGGAGTTAGAACCCCTCCCGTTGTTTTCATGTGGATTTCGTCAGTACCAAGAAGCAACATGTTAATTCCCCCCCCCCCCCCACACACACATTTTTCTGAGAACATAGTTGAGAAAAAATTCACAGGAAGTTTCTTTTGGAGCTGGAATATTTATGGCCCCTTCTCCTTTTGCTATCTCTCCAACAGGTAACAAGTTTCTAGACATCTGGCTCCAGTCATCCAGCTGTATATCATGTGTAAGTTATACAGATTCAATATAAGACTTAAGATATTCAGATTACATAAAAAAGGATTACTTGTACCAACTCCCCCCCTTCTTCTTCCATTGAAGAATGGCAGATACACAGATCTGACATTCTCTCTCCCCCCATCTCCATCTCCATTTCCATCCAACATTAGTGGTTTCATAGGTGGAAGTGTGCCAATTATTTTGTGCTTGAAAAATCCTGACCCCAAAATATCCTGTTCTTCTCTGACTTGCCTGGAAGTGACCTTATGTTGGAATAAGTTTAATAACAATGGTCTTACATTTCACTTGTTTCTACCCCCGATTTGTTATATCTTGAGCCCTAAATTTCACTGTGGCCTAAAAGTCTTCACCCACAAGGGTGATTATGGTATTCATTTCCTAGCTACAAAACTTTTCTCAGGTATGGCATTCATTTGCAACTTACTTTCTCAGCTTCGGCAGCTTTAGGATTCTCAACTCTCAGCCACATACTGAGAGTTGAACTTCAGAGGTTAAGTTGCTGAAATTAGGAAACCCTGGCATGCAATTAAGTGACCCAAATCCATTCATTCCTACATGGATTTGAAGCATTTCATTTCTAATAGGAGGTATTATAAAATGCTGGACTACTTCCATAAATTTCAGAAGAACAGCTCTGCTCTGTACTTCTGATACTTCCTTCAGATCAGGTAGACTATTCATCCATGTTCCGCTTTTAAAATGAAGGAAAGTTATTGTGAATGAGCGAAAAGAAAAGAAATTCATATTATTGCAAAAGTTTTTTTTTTATTCCCTGAATTTGGAGCACAGAGGAAAGCCTTGAAGAGTTACCTACTCTTACCTGCTTTTCTCGATGAAGAAAGGATGAGACTATTGTAGTTGAGATCCTCATCAATGAGATTTTTATTGCTTCCTGTAATCCCATGCAGACACATTTTCAAATGTATGTTTTTATTCATTTCTTTCACAAGGAAAGTTACTGTATATTGAGTTACTCTATATGTGAATCTGTGATACTTTTCAAGAGGTTTTAGGGCTGAATGAAGAGGGTATCTTAGAAACTCATACATAAATATAAAACACACTTTTTGTTATTCTTGTATTGCTTTATTTCTTTTTGTTGTAGTATTTTTTTTTTTTTTAAATACTAAAAATACTAAAAAGCCCTCTGGAAGCTTTTCTGTCATTTAGTCAGAATCTGTTATCCTGCAAATTAGCTTCATTTTTATGCACCCTGCATTGTAAAATAAAAGAGAATGAGCTGTGGAACTTTTCATATAATGGGCAGCTGTATTTCTGCTCAGTTCACAGTTTTAAGGCTAAATATATCGAATGCTTCTGTCTTTCTTCATAATGCTTGTCTTCTGACACTGTTTCAGTGTCTCTGAATCCTTGTTAAAATATGGTACCCAGAACTAGGCCCATTATTGGCTTGAGGTAAGCTCTGTCTAAAGCAGAACAGCATTAAAATATAGTTACAGGTGGTCCTCAACTTATAACCATTTATTTAATGACCATTGAAAGTTACAAAGGCACAAAAACGGTGACTTATGACTTGTGATGACCCAAAGGGGCATGGCACAAAAACAACAAAGTCACAAAAGTAGGTAAAGTCCCTTTAATACCTTCAACTGCAATGTTCCATTATCATCGGCTGGAGAAAAAACTCTCCCAAGGACAGTTTTTAAAGGGAAGAAATTCAGTCCAAACCAAAAGTACATATAAACTATAAATAAAAACCAACACAAACCACGCTACAGCAATTAATGAGACAGGGCAGGATAAGGAATTGCAGATTTCAAAAGTTAACAAAATACACAGTTGGGAAGATGCCAGAACGCAAATAAGACTTGACAAACAAAGATAATTCATGCTTTGCTTGCAGCAAGATGCTGTGCGCAAATGCCCTTTTTAAATCCTGTTTTCCCAGCTGCAGCTAATGAAGGGAATCAGGGCCCTTTTCTCCCCCGTAACCCCTGTAACTCATGTTGCTTCCTTCTCCATTCCTCCCTGTGTGCCCCAGGATGAAGAGGGGGTGGGCCTGGGTCTTCCTCTGAATACCCAGCCAGACTGTGCCCTTACCCAGCCACACTCCCACTCCTGTCAGCTGCTCAACCTCCCCCTCAGAATCAGATTCCAACAGGGACATGACACAACTATTTTTAACCATTATAACCATTGCAATATCTCCATGGTCATGTGAAAAAAATTCAACCATTTGGCAACTGACCCATATTTATGACAGTTGCAGTGTCCTGTGGTCATGTGATCACCTTTTGTAAACTTCTTTTTTTTCCTCATGACTTTTATTGTTTTAACAATGTATAAAATACAAAGAAAAATAAAAATGTGAATGAGATCTTCTGACAAGCAAAGTCAATGGGGATTCACTTAACAACCATATTACTAACTTAACAACTGCGGTGATTCATTTAACAATCTTGGCTAGAAATGTCTTAAAATGGGGAAAAATTCACTTAACAACTATCCTGCTTAGCAACAAAAATTTTGGGCTCAGTTGTAAGTTGAGGACTACCTGTACTTCCTCTGACTTAGAATCTGTATTTCTGGTGACACAGCTTAAATTTCCCATTTCTTTTTTTGCAATGATGTCCTTCTTTGTGGTTCCTATTCAGTTTGACATTTATCACTATTTCCAGTTCTTTAAAAAAAATACAGTTGAAGTACACCCATCCTATTCTTGTGTATTATTTTGTTCTAAGCAAAGAATTTTGCTCTTGGTTGCTAAATTTCAATCTATTACTTTCTGCCCATTTATCCAATTTATCCAGATAGTTTTGAATTTTAATTCTGACTTCTACAGCAGTGTTTCTCAAACTTGGCAACTTTAAGATTTGGGGACTTCAACTTGTTGCTATTGTTGTTAAAATTGCTAAAGTTGTCAAACACTGTCTTAGGATATTAGCTATCCCACCCTATATGGAAAATTGTGTAATAAAAATAAGTATGTTTTACATGTAAATAAATTCAATTATATATATATTTATTGTTTACACTCTTTCTTAATGCATATTCCATATAAATACAGCTTGAAAAAGAGGTCAAATTTTTCCTCCTTGGTTTTGAGCAATAAAATAATCTTATCTTTACACCAGTGTTTTGGGCAACTGCTGGTTTGGAAATTCTGGGAATTGAAATCTTAAAGCCTTAAGCAATCCAAAGTTGCCCAGCTTGAAAAACATTACTGTACAGTTTTTGAAAATTTTATATAGCCAACTTATAATGACTTGGAAAAACAAATGTAATTAAAGGAATATGTTTGATGAATGAAGCATTAAGCATTATTATAAGTATTTTACCCCTTTCTTCCTATTCCTGCATTTTTCCTTTCCTGGAAAGGGCAGGTGCTTTCCATGCATCAAAAAGTTATTAAAGGTTTTGCTGATACGTTGTTTATGCATTTTCTCTAGCCAAAATGTCCTCATTTTAATTTTTGTGATAAAGTCTATTCTGTTTTGCAAAAAAATAGTGGAATGGAGTGCAGTGATCTGTACTTCTATTTTTGTGCCTGTGGCACATCATTCAATGAAAGCAGATGTTACACTGCAAATGAAAAGCATCATAAGTATTCAGTAGATGCTCAGGCTCCCTTTTGGCGTGTTAGGTTGAAAATGAAAAAACAAACAAACATGAGAGCAAACCTGAGCTGAAAGGGCAATAACCACCTGCTCTTCACTGTTGCTTCTTACATGCAAACCACACATTTTATTTGATCAAACACCAGATAGATTCAGGAGTCTGTTTTTTTAAGTACAATTGTGATGCATTGGCTTTTTTTTTTCCACTGAAACCCATGTTCTACTGAAACACTTCTCCAGTCTTTGGTGTGTTCAATATAAGTAATGATATCTACACACTACGGGCAAAAAAGTTGATATAAATTATATACTTATAGACAGAAATAACAGAATAACAAAGTTGGAAGGAAACTTGGAGGTCTTCTATACAACCCCCTGCTCAAGCAGAAGACTTTATAACATTCAGGACAAATGGCTGTCCAGTTTCTTCTCCTTCCACTGTTGGATGGATGTTGAAAACCACCCTTCTCCACATTGCCATGTTTTTATGTGGAACAACATTCTCCTTGTGATTGATTACAGGCCATAAGTTGTTGATTCTTGGTGATCACATAGATTTTCTCCTGGAGTTCTCAATGATGAAAAGTGAGGAGAGTGTCTTTTTCTTAGCAGTTGGCTTCTTTGTTTTTAACAATCTTCCATACCTCTCCTAGGAAATACCTCCCTGTTTTCCTAAGCTTCTTGACATTAGTTGATAGGAACTGTGCCCCCAATTTCTAGTAGTGACGAGAAAGAATTCCAAGAATTGTATGTGACAATGCCTGGAGAAATTGGAAACTGAAGAGATGAAGTTAGGATGAGTCTTAAAAATGACAAATAAAGTATTTTGAATAGCAAATAATTTATGCAAAATATGTTACAAAAATCTAGGATGTTAAATAAATAATACAATGTATTCTCTTTTGACATTTTGTAGACTTGCAATTCTTTTAACAATATTCTGAAGATTCCCCCCCTTTCCCCAATAAGAGTTGTGTTATACAAAGAATTGAATGCATGTTTCTTAATTTTATTGATGAAGTCATTGTAAAATACTTGGAAGAAATATTGAGAAAAATAGATTTGAGGTTAAGTTTATCTTTCTTTATAAAAAAAGGATTGCTATTATTATATGAAATTTGGTTCCTCTAATTTGGAAAACCCAAGAATCCTTGAATCTTTTTTCCTTAATAAGGTCACCATAAGATACATTTTCTGTTTTATGATGTAAAGTGATGGTGCTATAATAAGTGTTTCAATAAACAGTATTATTAATAATTTTAAAGCTTTTTAAATCACTTGCAACTCATCAAATTGTGTGTGAGATCCACTGGAATTGATGAACAATCTTTTTGGGTAGTCAATTTTATACCTCTCCAATTTAATCTGCTCTGCTAATATGATTTTTTTTAAAAAACCATTCATTGGTGTTTACAACTACTAATTTTCAGTGTATTTATTATTCCCACATAGAATATTTTAATTCTGCACACAAATTCATGAATATAGGATTGAAATTCAGTATAGATAAACTTTGATTTATGACCACAGTTGGGGCCAGAATGTTTGACGCTAAGTAATGCGGTTATTAAGTCATGCCCATTTTTATGACCTTTTTCACAGGAGCCATCAAATCACTGCAATCATTAGGTGAATTGTGATTGTTAAGTCACTCTGGCTTCCCTCACTGATTTGTCAGAAGACCGCTGGGAAGATTGTAAATGGTAATCATGTGACCTCAGGACACTGCAACCATTATAAAAACATGCCGGTTGTCACATGCCCAAATTTTGATCTTGTGTTTACAGAGATGCTGCAATGGGTGTAAGTGACAGGACCAGTTTTAAGTCACATTTTCCAGTGCTGACATAAATTTGAATGGCTGTTAAACAAATGGTGATAAGTTGAAGACTCCCTATACTACTTTCCTCTTAAAGTAGTAATAAATAGACATAGAGAGGATATTCTTTGACTTTACTCTCTGTCAGCTTTGACCAAAAATGGAGGTGGAATAGTTGTAGTAATAATAATAACAACAACAACAAAAAGGACCTTAATTGAGAGAATATCCTGTACACATTAGCTTACTGGAGGACTTGAATGTAAAACAATATATGATAAAATTATTTAAAGTTAATCAAATGATTCAGGGATTACATGCATAAACCTGAAACCTCAAATTAAAATGACCCTCCCCATTTAATGTTCATACTTTGCAGATCTAAATGAACGTGTGCCTATCTTATAGCAATAGCACTTAGACTTATATACTGCTTTATAGTGCTTTACAGCCCTAAGTGGTTTACAGAGTCAGCATATTGCCCCCAACAATTTGGGTCCACATTTTAGCCACCTCAGAAGGATGGAAGGCTGAGTCAACCTTGAGCCTGGTGGGACTTGATCTGCCAAACTCTAGGCAGCTGGCTGCAGAAGTAGTTTGCAATTCTGCACTCTAACTATTGCACCACAGAGGCGCCCCAGTTTGGTGAGCTTTAGCATGATCTTGGAAATGATATTTTGGAGTATTTGTGTAAAAATAAATTATGATCCATTTGCATCATGGAACACTTAGAAAATGGCTTCCTTGCCTTTCAGATAATGAGCATGTCACTGTAAATGTAAACAAACCTGAAATGTGTGACTAATTTCTATACTTTATCCTTCTTGTGCAAGGCACGTGTGTCAGATTCTTTGGAGTTCATCTCTTAGAAATCTGTTTTTCACATACTATATATTGAAATCTTCCTTCTGTCCCTCCCTCCATTCCTTCTTTTGGAAACCCTTGGACATGTGCCTATTGGCCTATGCCTATTTTAGGCAATGCTGAAATAACCCTAAAACATACCTGCAGACAATATATGTTACTACCACATGTTTAATCATAATGCCTGATTGTCATGTCATTTTCTGTGGTGTCTGTCTTTGCTTTATAATGTGACTAAAGAAAACCATATCCAAATCAACCTTTGAAAATGTTTTTTGTTTTTTCCAGTTAAAGAAACTATGCTATGGTTACTATTATTGTCTTCAGCGGTGTTTTTCTTCTCTTCCTTTAGTCCATTCCATTATTTTATTGTGTTATGAAAGAATAAAAGAATGAGCCATGCATTCAGAAAAGTGTTGTTAAAACATCCCTCTTTATCATTACATTTCATTGCTTGAGAAAGCAATTTGTAATTCAAGGAAAGAGTTAATTTGGAGAACTGTTAAAAAATATTTTTCTTTTAGTAGCTCCCTTCCCCTTTCCTTCCTTACCCAAAGACCATGTCTATAAGAGTTTGATTAATCCAACTCTAATTTGGTTAATAGATTATTTCCAAAACATGTTGAAAGAATTGTGTTGTATGATAGATGCTGTGCCTAATTTGCACAGTGCAGAAATTTTAGGGTGCTTTTGTTTTGAGGGTGTAAATGCAGAACAAACCAGTTTCTACAAATCTGAGAAACTCTGAACATAACACAAGCTTTGTTAATTTAAAATTTTAGAAACTGAAAATTGTAAAATAAAATAAAGCATGGTCTTGTACATTCCAGTACATTTCGGTATATTGAAACTTTACAATATGAAAAAATACATCAGCTCTGTACAGATTTTTTTCCTTTTTACAGATAGGTAGGATGAGATAAAGATTTATTTTAAGGATCATACTTCATTTTTAAGTCAAAAAAAGACTGCACAACTTAGCAAATTACAAATCGTAGACTTGAAACAATCTGTATTTGAATGGTAACTTTTTAAACAGAATGGGGAGTTTTCAATCCATCCCTGGAGAAATACTGATTTAATTCTTCATGACAAATTTAAAAAAAAAAATGGTGATGATTTTGGGTTATCTTTCTGACCACATAAGTCAGCGAGAGTGATCACTGATTTCGTGCTGCTCTTGTGATTGTGCTCAGATCCAGGTCAGTCTCTAATGGTGTCTCCATTGCTTCTTCCTGTGCATTTGAGTCATAGGACTTATGACCAAGAAGTTCATGATGTACACCACAGTAACTTATTGTAGGCTGATCATATGCAAGAAATGTAGACATATTCATAGATAAAGGAATCTGGAAAGGAAATATATATGAAAAATAATTAGTAGAGAAGCATTTGAAGATGAACTAGATTTAATGTCATGAGACCATGACTAAGTCACTTACCTTTCTGCAGGGGTGGGCAATTATAGCAATTTTACAACCTATTGACTTCAATTCCCAGAGTTTCTGAGACAGCTTGGCTCATGACTGCTCAGGAATTCTGGGAATTGAAGTCTACAGGTCATAAAGTTGCCATAGTCATACCCACCCCTACTTTAGGGTATTTGCAACAGCATGGGAAATAGGAAATTGGATGGCTCTGCAATGCTTGAATGAGGGGTATCTTCATTATGCTGTTATTTTATTTCCATTTTTTTAATTAGTCCCTTATAGCATAACATTTTTTTCATGAGATCAATTTAAATAAGCCACAGTGGCAACCCTCTTCACTACAGTTTCATGGTCCTGAGCAGATTCTCTTCCCATATCTATGTATCTGCTATTAAATCTCTAAGATAGAAATATGTTTGCTTTTTTGGCAACTTTCAAAAAAATTAAACCAAACCTAAACTTAGAAACTTGGGTGGGTGGGCCTTTTGGAGCAGTGATTGCAAATGACCCTATGAGATGTATCAAATTCTGAAAATTTATTTTTTTTAATTTGGCTATGAGAATTGTCATGTGGAAATTTCTCTCAGAGAATGATGCAGTGTAACCGTTGAGATGTTTTTATAAATGCAAACTTTTAAGGAGTAAATCTTGCCAAGTTGTGCACTTGAATAAATCCCATTCCAGCCAGGAAATTTCTAGGCAACACACATAGCCAGGTTAAAATATTTTCTTCTCAAGCTCAGCTGGAAAGAAAGTGCTGCCTCCATAGCCAATGATTTACTGGTCCCAGTACTGAGGCTGAAACTGCTGTTGACTCCTCTCCCCCAAGTCCATTTGGGGAAGTTTCAGGGCAGTGGATAGTTATACCTTGAGACTTTAGCAAGGAAGTCCACAGGCAAGTGGACCAGGAGACATCAGCTGGATTTGCTGGGGCCTGTTGCAATCCCTTATCTTGTTTTCTAATTACCAGGTAGGCTGTAGGAGACAACCCCAGGCTGAGCCTGGAGGAGGGGTCAAGTGCATCATCAGATTTGAATCCCTTCATGTCCACAAGAGATCTAGATCCAGCTCTCCTTGAATCTCATTCACTCTTATCTACTGCCAATTTGCTTTGACCATTAGCAATTCATATTCTTGTAGAAAGAGTTAGTGTACAATAAACCTGTATTCATTTGAACTGCCCTGCCTTAGAGCCTTGTGAAATATGCTGTTCATGCATAAGTGAAATTAACCAGAGTGTTCATAACAGTACTCCATTTTCCTTTCTCCTGCACCAATAATTGTACCAAAAGAATGCCCAAACTGTGGACCACAAGGGAGGCTTATTTTTGCTCTTTTTTCCTAATTCAGATTAGCACATTTAAGATTTATTTATTTATTTATTTATTTTATTTTATTTGTCAGTCACTTACAAGATAATAGGTATAAGTATATACATAGTTATGAATACATGAAATGGGTACATATAAGAAAAATAAAAGAAACAATAGGACAGGGGCGGTAGGCACGTTGGTGCGCTTATGCACGCCCCCTACAGACCTCTTAGGAAAGGGGGTGAGGTCAATAGTTGACAGTCTAAGATTAAAGTTTTTGGGGTTTGGGGAAGAAACCACAGAGTCAAGTAGAGTATTCCAGACATTGACCACTCTGTTGCTGAAGCCACATATTTCCTGAAGTCAAGTTTGGTGCGGTTAACCTTGAGTTTGTATCTATTGTGTGCTCTTGTATTGTTATGGTTGAAGCTGAAGTATTCATTGACAGGTAAGTCATTGCAATGTATGATTTTATATACCATACTTAGATCAGACCGAAGACAGTGTAATTCAAGATTTTCTAGGTCTAGAATTTCAAGTCTGGTGGCATAAGGTATTCTACAATGAGTACAGGAGTGGAGAACTCTTCTTGTGAAATATTTCTGGACTTTCTCAACTCTGCTAATATCAGATACGTAATGTGGGTTCCAGACTGACGAGCTGTATTCGAATATTGTTTTGTATGCTCTAGTTAGTAGTGTGATATTACCAGAGAAAAAGCTACATAGGATTAGGTTAACAGCTCTTAATGCCTTTTTGGCTATGTAGTTACAGTGGGCTCTAGCACTTAGATCATTAGAGATGAGTATTCCAAGGTCCTTTACAGAGCTTGGATCATCAACAAGATCTTGACTATTCAGCTTGTATTTTATTTTCTGATTTTTTTTGCCAATATGTAAGACAGAGCATTTATTTGTTGAGATTTGAAGTTGCCATTTGTTTGACCATTCTGATACATAGTCAAGATCTTTTTGAAGGGCAGCAGTATTGTCTGTGGTATTGAACAGCTTTACATCATCAGTGAAAAGAACGCAATTGCTCTTAATATGATCACAGAGATGATAGTAATGGGTTTGGGATGGAGTTGGTATTCAGCAGGTTCTGACCAGTTCTTGAGAACCAGTAGCAGAAATTTTGAGTAGTTCAGCGAAATATCACCTCTGACTGGCCCTGCCCCCATCTATTCTCTGCCTTCTGAGTCCCAGATGATTGGCTGGGTCTTCTTTTGTTGCCCTGCACAGGAGAACGGGTTAGTGGAGTGAGGAGGGAATGGGATTTTGCAGTAATCTTCCCCTGCCACGCCCACCAAGCCACGCCCATAGAACCTGTAATAAATTTTTTTGAATCCCACCATTGGTTTGGGAGTGCATTTCTCCAAACAAAGGAAGATAAGAACTTAAGCAAAACTGAGCAATAGCAACAACAACAAATTCTGGATTTCCATATCATCAAGACAGTTAGAAGATAGTCTTGATTCTGAATTTTTAGTAGACCGTACTTTAATGAGATACAAGGAGGATGATAATAATAATAATGATGGTAATGATGATGAATATTATTCCTGCAGGGCAAATGGAGAAGTAACTTGTGGTTATTTTATTTATTTGTTTATTTTTGCCAATTGCTTACAAGATAATAGGTATAAGTAAAAAACATAGTTATGAATACTTGGATAAATATAATAAAAAAATTTCCTTGCATCCCCTACACATATTTGTTTAGTACACATTGCATGCCTTAATTTTCCATGTGGGTGTTTTGTGATGCTCTTTTGAATTGTGGTGATTATTTGTGTCTCCCGCTTTACTATAAATAGTATTAAATTATGCATACATTTATTCATTTATCTCTTTTTGAAACCAGTAAATTTCTCAATTCCCTCGTAACTGCATACTAGACAAAGTATGTATGTAAATATGTATTTATTTATTTCAGTCATCATATTTCTATATCACCCATCTCACACACACTATCTATGTGCCTCAGTGTGTCCATATAAAATATATAATGATTTTTTAAGTGTGTTATATATGCTTGGGTGTTTTCAGCTAATTAACTATGTGCTGACTTCTCGTGGCCCTGTGAAAATATGATACATTTGCACATATTTTAGGAGGAGAGCCATATTAGTCTAGGATACAAAAGAATAGAACAATTTTGATAGTATGTTTTCTGACTAACAATTAAAACAAAAAACAAAAAAAAACAGAATGGCTTTTAATAAAATTTGTTAGTTGAAAAAGACTTGTTTTGGGTTTTGCTTTTTACCTTACACATATTGTTTTGTATCTTTTCCCCAAGTTCCCTCTTTTTAAAATACATTTTGTACATTGTGTCCCAAAACGTGATGAAAGGGTATTAAATGCAGTAGCCTTAAATTTGGCATTGGTAGCTTTGCTGTGATTGTTCTAGCTGTAGAGACAGGAGAATGAAGATTTTTTATGCATACCCCTCTGTTTTAGAAACTGAATGGTCTTCAGTTGGAAGCAGTAACGGGAACATGCTCACTTCTCTGTTCTATAAAATATAAAATCTACCTCCTCCTAACACTGTTTGAGCTGTCTCTTGTGCCTCCCATATACTGGAAGAAGCAATATCCATGGTATATATTTGCTTAGAGTTCAGTCTGTTTTTCAATACAGTAAGAGTTGTGTCACCAGCATCTGACAAAGACAACAGTACTGATTCCAAGTTTCACATTCCAGGGGCATAGAGTGATTATAGTCACTGAGAGAGAATATTTTTTGTGACAGAATGAAAAAAAAAAAAGTAAGCTGTAGAAGGAACAAGTGCTTGTACTCAGCATGCTTTTTTTTTTTTTTTTTACCAAGTGAAAAAGCAACAGTCTGATAATAGATTAGGATGTTACCCAAACAAGAAACAGGGAGAAATCAGGCATCCCAGCTGAAGAGAAAAGCCGGTTTCTAGCCTTTTAGGTAAAATGTGGAGGTATTAGATGTTAAAGAAATTTGAACATGGACAACTGTAGCATGAAGAGCATTTGTATTTGAAACTCAGAAGTTGCTGGAATTCTGTGGTAACATCTTATCAATTGAACAGAATCTTCATATTTTGAGGAATTTGGCATACAATGTTGAATGCTCTTCAGTGTTATATTATTGGCTTTTGATAGCCTATCCTCCATGTAATATCTTTTTATTTACAGTCCTAGAATATGAAAAGAGCCAGTTTGGTGTAATGTTTAAAGACACTGAGGTAGATTATGAGTTCTAAACCTCCCTTAGATATAGAGCTGGATACCTTTGATTCAGCCATTCTGTTTCAGCCAGAAGAAGAATGCAAGAACAAAACACTTCTTTAGTTATTGCCAAGAAAGCTTCATGGACTTGTCCCCAGGAATCAGGACTGACACAGAGATACTTTTAATAAAAAAAGATTTCAAAACATGAACAACTTCTAATGAAGAAAAATAATTCTGCAAAACAGTAACTTTCTGAGGTTTGTTAGTACCCTTTCCTGGCTATATATCTTCTTTTGTGCATGTATCAAACTCTCATCAGTAATGGCTTATCTAACTCAGATCAGCTATGAGGCATTCAGGAGAAAGAAGCCTAACAATATTTATTTCGAATTAATAAAAGAATCAGAGGGACACCATCCTTGAGATTTCTCATTCCAAAATATTATGCATATTTTAATAAATATATCCCTATAATGTGCATTTGCATTAATATATCTCCTATCCTAGAAGAACAGTTTAATAAAGAAAACATTTCCCCCCAAGAAAAGCTTTTTAGGGTTTTTCACCAGTAAATACACCCCCCTTATATCACA
Organism: Hydrophis major; assembly: GCA_033807585.1. NCBI lineage: Eukaryota > Metazoa > Chordata > Lepidosauria > Squamata > Elapidae > Hydrophis > Hydrophis major. Next base: position 99,076,607 of record CM066331.1, read on the forward strand.
TTAGGTAATTCATCAGCAAGAATGATTTCAAATTCCATTTTTTTCTTGGCTGTAAAATGCTACACATACATCTTAATTTTCCATTATTTCAAAATATCTATGCTATTTTTTATGTTTCTGGTTGATACATCTTTTTAAAAACAGGGAGTGAGATATTATTGATATATAAGATTTTAAACAAAGTTTGTTTAATTTTTTTTTCAGGACACCACCAGTCTTCTTTTAAATATATTTGTTGTAAGAATGTCATTTCTATCTTTTCTTGCCAGAAATGCTGTCAGTGTAGCAGAAAAAAATGGCCATAGTCCAGCCATTCACTATCTTTAGGAAGCAGAACGAGATATCCAACTAGGACATCAAATGACTGCAGTATAATCACTATTCTCATTTTAATTACAAAATGCAGAGCTGGAAAATGATTCACTAATATCTCATACTTCATACTGCACCACCAGCAGCATTGTGTGTCTACAAATTGAAGACTTGTTCTTGGCAGAACTATCGGATGTGATTGCATAAATATATGAGAGTCTGCTTGCATAGTGGGACTTTCCTGCTCTTTCTCTGCACTGCAGCCCATGAAAAATGGAGAGTGAAAGTCAAGAATGATGTGGACCTAGTATACTTGGCCTTCAGTAAAACATTTTGCACAGGTAGAATATATATGGTAACTTGCTCAATTGTAGTAACTGTGAGAGGGATCTTGGACTCACAGTAGACAATCATTTAAATATGAGCCAGCAGTGTGCAGCAGCTGACAAAAAAACCAACACAGTCCTAGGCTGCATAAACAGAGGGATAAAATCAAGATCACATGAAGTGTTAATACCACTTTATAATGCCCTTGGTAAGACCACACTGGGAATACTGCACCCAGTTTTAGTCGCCACGTTGTAGAAAAGATGTTGAGACTTTAGAAAGAGTGCAGAGAAGAGCAACTAAGTTGATTAGAGGACTGGAGGCTAAAAACATATGAAGAACAGTTGCTGGAAGTGGGTATGTCTAGTCTGATGAAAAGAAGGACATGAAAGCAGTGTTCCAATATTTCAGGGGCTGCCACAAAGAAGAGGGAGTCAATTTATTTTCCAAAGCACTTGAGGGCAGACAAGAAGCAAAGGGTGGAAACTAATCGAGGAGAGAAGCAACTTAGAACTAAGGAGAAATTTCCTGATAGTTAGAACAATTAATCAGTGGAACAACTTGCCTCCAGAAGTTGTAAATGCTCCAACACTGGAGCAGGTTTTAAGAAGAGATTGGACAGGCACTTGTCTGAAATTGTATAGGGTTTTTTTTGCCTCAGCAGGGGGTTGTACTAAGAGACCTGCAAGGAGCATTCCAACTCTATTATTCTATTCTATTCTATTTGACAAAGTAGACCTCAATCTATTTTCTGGGTAAGGTGGAGCAATGTGGGAGGGACGGCATCACCACCAGATGGATTTGTAACTGGCTGACCAGTCACACTCAGCATGTAGTCCTTGATGGAGTCCTCAACACTGAATCCCACCTAAAAAAATGCAATCCGGTGGTGAGGCAATGCATTAGACAGAGACACCCCTCATGGGAGAAAAGGCAGCCACTGCCCTTAACACCCAGCCTCCCAGTTTTGACTGAAAAGAAAAGGCTAATCTCTAGCACTCCTTCAAGCTGAGATGGCCAGCAGAATGTGTTGTCCCTGTTCTAATCAGCTTCACAAGAACAGAATAATTGGGGTAAGGAAGGAACAATGGAATTGGGATGGCCTAGTGCTGTGATGGCGAACCTATGGCACACGTGCCAATGGTGGATGCAGAGCCCTCTCTGTGGGTATGTGAGCCGTCGCCTCAACTCAGCTCCGCCACGCATGCGCCTCCCACCGGTCAGCTGGTCTTCGAGTCTTTGCTGCACATATGCAGGGGGCGGGGCGCATGCAAGAGACATGTGTGCATGTGGGCACAATGCATGCAGATCAGTGGGCATGGGCAAGGCGTGGGACACATGCATAGGGGACTGGCCAGAAGAGACCTGTAACCAGTTTTGAAAGGTAAATACTACAAGTGACTGGAAAAACAATGAAGTAGTGTGATGTAGGATTTTTTTTAAAAAGAAAGGGAAAGATAAATAATAATTTTGAAAAGTTTCTACCGTGTTGTCAACTTTAACTTTATATTTTAAGAACTTTAAAATTTCTGATTAAAAAACAAATATAACTTTTTAGTTTTTCTAACAATTTTAATCAAGGTAAGTCTAGAATTGCATTAAGTAAATAATTAAAACAATTACTTGGATGTTCCTGCACACATGTGCATTTTGGTGCTTTGAAATTATATCTATCTATCTATCTATCTATCTATCTATCTATCTATCTATCTATCTATCTATCTATCTGCTAGACATTTTTTACTCCCTCTTAAAGTTGTACCAGCTAGATAGTAGGCTTTTAATATTGCATCTCTCAAGACATTTAAGAACTTTACAGGATGATGATATTTTATGTAATTAAAATAAGACACTGCATGCTGGAAAAAAAATAAACAAATAGTGATTAGAGAGCCTTGCTAACAGCTTACTTGTACCCTGCAGATAGTGACCTATGCCTGCCTAGATGTGCTGACTTGGGTTTGCCCCATTTTATTTCAATCTAAATATCTGAGCTGGACTGAATTCTTTTTTCTATGGTTTCATTTTGTGATGTGTTCCCACTTTTCCACCTAGTTTTCTATAATCTAAGATATTGTCTCACACTTGTTACAAAGTGTTTGAGTTAAAATAATTTTATACCTAGAGAAAGCTCTCAGGGCACCAGATGGTGCTAGGACTAGGTGGAATGAATAGGATATATTACTTTGCAGATGAGAATTCTCCATTTGGTGAGTTGTATGTAAAACATTTTTTTTTAAAAAAAATCTGACATTTGCTTATGATAGAGGATGAACCTAACATACTTCTTGTTATAAAATAGCCTTAGGTTTTGCATGAATATCGGGGAACTGGGATTATTTGGAAACCAAGATTTTGGACAATATCTTGATCAAAGGGCTTGTGATGAGAAAATGAAGACCTCTCCTGAAACCCTTTTAGCCTGGGACCATTTCAGTTATTTTTATGTTTGAGTCAAAATTCTTTCCTGAAATGAATGGCCTTTTGAAATGGAACTATTTTCATAATTACTAGCTTGTTTGAAAGTTTGCTGCAGCTGTTATAAATTTTACAACCTCACCAATTTTGTTCAAATAACTGTTACCAGTGCTCCAAATAACAACATGGGGGCCACTCATGACTTTCCTTGGAAATGAAAGCATTGTCAATTTCCCTAAGGTTGGAATCCTTGTTCCAAAATGGCAGCACTTTGGGGAATGAATCCATTCAGATGCCCAGAATGCTATCATGTAAAAAAAAAAACCTACATTGAATGGAAGATTCCTATACATAATATTAATGTCCATATACCGCTGGCACTATCTAAGCATGAAATGAACATTTTAGATCAGGAGGAACTAACCAAGAAGCTACAGTATATAAAACAAAATTATTTTGAACATGCAAATAAACCTGGTAGATGGTTAGCGTACAAACTGAAAAAGGAAAACCAAAAAAGAACAATATACCAATTAGTGGACAAAAATGGAGTAATAGAGACTGATTTGGAAAAAAAGAAGAAGAGAGTACTTTGAGAACTCATATAAGCAAGATAAGTTGATCTAAACAAAACAGAAGAATATTTGAAAGAAGTTGTTTTATGTCCGCTACCGGAGGACAAAAAGGAGATACTTAATAAAGAAATAACTTTAAGTGAATTGAAGAAGTGATTAAAAAACAAAAAAGCAACAAAACCCCAGGCCCAGATGGCTTTCCAAGTGAGTTATATAAAGAGATAGGAGAGGTATTAGAAAATGTGTTGCTAGAGATCTGCAATGAGGTATTACTGGAAGCTAAAATTCCAGAATCATGGAAGGAAGCTTATATTACATTAATTCCTAAAGAGGGTGCAGATGCCAATCAAATTAATAATTATAGACCAATATTTCTTCTAAATTCAGACTATAAAATTTTCATGACTGTAATGGCAGAAAGATTAAAGAAAATGCTCAATGACAAAATTGACCCTGATCAAAATGGATTCCTTCCCATGAGACAGATTAGATATAATACGAGAACAATAACAGATATATTAGAATTTTATGAATGGCACCCAGGAAACCAAGTGGCTCTTGTTTTCTTGGATCTGCACAAAGCCTTTGATAATCTTAATTGGGATTTCATGAAATACCAGATTAATCTAATGAAATTTGATGGTAATTTTGCAAAAATGCTAAATTCAATTTATGCCACACAAAAGGCAAATGTACTGATAAATGGAGAAGCTACCAAACCATTTGAGATAAAGAAGGGTGTCAGGCAGGGATGCCCGCTGTTACCTCTGCTTTTTATAACAATTCTAGAAACATTATTGGACAGAATTAGATTGAACAAAGAAATTCAAGGAACAAAAAATAAAAGTCAAGAGTACAAATTACAAGCATTTGTGGATGACATGGTCTTTGTCATAGAAGAACCAATAGATTCGGGACCAGTATTATTAAATGAAATAGATAAATTTGACAAATTGGCAGGATTAAAAATGAACAAGGAAAAGACTAAAATGCTAGTTAAAAACTTAACAAACAGTAAACAAAAAGAATCAGAGGAAATGATGGGATTACAAATTGTGAATAAGATCAAATATTTAGGCATTTAGCTAAGACCTAGAGCATCAATCCTGAGGAAGGACAACTATATTAAATTATTGCAACAAATTGGAAAGGATCTGGAAAATTGGAGTAAAATGCAAATCTCATTTTTAGGTAGAATAGCAACGATCAAGATGAATGTACTACCCAAAAGTTTGTATTTATTTCAAACTATTCCGATATTATTGAATAAAAAATTCTTTAAAGACTTGGATAAAATTGTTATGAAATTCATTTGGGCAGGGAAAAAAATGAGAATAAAAAAAAATCTATCTACAAGATAATAAAAGCAGAGGTGGCTTTGGACTTCTCACCTGGGAGACCTATTACAAAGCGGTGGCACTAGTGTGGATAAAGAACTGGATTAAATTGGGAAATAAAAGAATCTTAGCACTTGAGGGCCATGATTTACAAATAGGGTGGCATGCATTTTTGTGGAACCCAAACAATAAAAGCCATTCATATTTCTCCAGACACACTATACGTAAATCTCTGGTTAAAATTTAGACAGATATTAGAAGGAACTGCTACACTAAAATTCTGAGGTAGCTTTCAACAATGGAGGCGATGTTCCATCCCAACACAATGGATATTAGCAAAAAGCTCAAATACCAGCAAATTCTAGACAATGAGGGAAAACTTAAATTGATTCAGGTGTTAGAAACCTAAGAAATAATTATTGGCAATTAGTCCTACTTTCAAATAAAGATGAGATATAATAGGGATGTAAAAAATTATGGATTTGAAATAAAAGACACTCAATTAGATAAAATACTCCTGGGCCTGGAGAAAAATGTGATATTCAAATTATATAATTACCTACTAGAATATGAATTGACTGAGGAAATTGTGAAAGGACCAATGCTAGTCTGGGAAAAAAACTTTGGTTATAATATAGATCTGGACGACTGGAAGGAAATCTGGCAAAGGAATCTTACATTAACAAAATCAATACCATACAAGGAAATCTATATAAAGTGATATAAAGATGACATCCGGCACCCTCTAGATTAGCTAAAATATATCCAACAGTAAACCCAAGCTGCTGGAAATGTAAAGAGAAATTCGGTACCTATTTCCACCCTTGGTGGACATGACCTGAGATTAAAAAATATTGGACAAGGATAAGAATATGTATAGAAGAAATGATTGAATGCAGTCTGGAATGGAAACCAGAACTGTTCCTCCTGGGGATGATTAAAAGGGACTATTCTCCCAAAATGAGATACCTGATCATCCACTTACTAACAGCAGTGCGAATTTCTTTGGTGCAATATTGGAAAAGACCCAATGTACCATCGATACACACTATTATTCAAAAAATGTATGAATGTGCCAAAATGGAGAGGCTCATGCTCAAATTAAATGGGAAGGATGATTCAGAGTACTACCTGGTCTGGGATAAATGGTACAATTGGGTAGAACACAAGAAAAAGAATGTACAGAATAAATGAACCCAGGAAACATATTATATATAGTTGTATATACTGAATATATAAAATAATGGTTTCAAGCTTCTCCTCTAATACATAAACATTATGAAGGTTCTAATGATTAAATCATACAGTTATAATCCAATAGCAATAGTAGAGTAACATGTGTTACTTATTTATTAATATGTTATCTATAAGAGACAAGAAATACTTGCCAATTATTAGTTAGTATTGTTTATTATGAACTATCAAACCTATTATCAAATGTAATAGAAATATGTTTACTGTCCATTTTTTTTAAGAGCTGTAACCATCAGAGGAGAATGCTGTAATTTCCCTTAGTCAAGTTTTTGGTGACCAATTGTTCATGATTAATTTTCCCATGTTCTTCTTTTGTTGTACTTGTGTTTTGGTCTGTGACCACAAATAAAGTATTATTATTATTATGTTTACTGTCCTATTAGTATGTTTACTATTTTTTATTTCTGTATACTTGTAGGTTTATATTTTTTTAATTCATTGAAAATAAAGTTCGTTTTAAAACTCAAAAAAATAATGTCCATATACCACTTCTATTGATTATTTTCCTTCCTTCCTTCCTTCCTTCCTCTCTCCCTTCCCTTCCCTACCTACCTAATTATCACATAACTTTAAATTACAACAGAGCAGTTTGGTTCTTAACATTCAATAGGCCAGGCCAGTACTAAAACTCCAAGATAAAAAGATCAATTATAGTTCTGCCTATGTACTATAAATACATAACAGGAAAACAGGAAAGATGGATAAAATAAAAACATACCGAGTCATTCTCTAAGCTCCTTCTGTTCCAAAAATAGTGAAACCACATTTGTATGAAACTGTGATGTAAAAAAAAATATCCAAATTAAATCCTATTTTAAATAAAGTATTTTGCACATTTTAATAATGCAGATATTCATGGAATGCAAGTAACTCCAATAATACATTTCTTGGTGTTATAAAGCACCAAAAAATTGTCCTTATGCCAAACAATGAATACAAAACTAGAGGAACAGCTTGTTGGCTGAAAGCCTCCTACATTAGTTATTAGAGGAAGTGTTAATTAGGACATGTTTATTTTTGGGATAAATTCTGATCATATTTATGTTGGCATGATAAAAATACTGATGGTTTCGAACAAATTTCTCCTTTAAAAATAATTTTTATTGAAGTTTTTCAACATAATTTAAAACAGAACAAAGTTTGAATTAAAGAATAAAGGAAAGCAGAAAGAAATTGAAAACTAAATATTTCAAATAAATTTCCCAAATTATCTAGATTTTTTTTCTGACCCTAAAGAAATATGGATTCCAGTCTATAGGATGAATAGATCAATAGTGGGAGAAATTTAGCTGCTAGTTTTCAAGATATAAGATAATTTCACAACAGACTGCTTCGTGAATATTCTAACTCATGTTGTCATTGCACTTTTAATTGAGAAATAAATTAACTATTCTCTTCAAATGAGAGAAGATCCTGAGACAATATGGAATGAGCATTCAAAAGGAAATATCTGTCCATCATTTTCAGTCACTGCAATTCCCTGTTCCAAGCTGGAGAGAATGGAAACAGGATAAAGGTGACGGATGTAAAGATTTGAAAGGTCTCTTTCATCTTTAGGATATGGGTTTTTGTATAATATCTGACACACTCTTGATTTTGATGTCTTTATTTGTTCATGCATTAGGGCAGGGGTGTCAAACTCAAAGCCTGCGGGTCAGATCTGGCCCATGATGAGGCCAAATCCGGCCTGCATGGTCATCCTAGAAACTGTAAGGGCCTGCCCCACGCCATCCCAGTTTTTGTGTGCACAGGCCCAGTTCTCCATCACCGTGTGCAGAAAAACACCGTGTGCAGAAAAAAGTCTGTGGGATTATGGTTAAAAAAAATATGTGTGTGTGTGTGTGTGAGAGAGAAGTTGGAAGGACTGAAATAATTTTTTTACCATAGTCCCACAGACTACTTTAGTTGCTCTGCAGGAGGCAGTGGCAAAAGGAGTTGAAAAAGTTAGTGAAGAGGGATGTGGCTGCCTTGGGTGGTGGGGGATGAGTTGAGGGTTTGGCCTGGCTGGCCTGGCTGAAGGGCCCTCAGGTAAGGCAAGGCAGGGTGGGTGGGGCAGCTCTGCACCACCCGCCTTGCTTCATCCTCCACCCCCCTCATCTCACTTCGTTGTTCACCGTTTCTTCTCCTTGCTCATCTGCATAATCGAGTAGGAGCTGAGCAATGCACTGGTGTGATGGCCACAAAGCGAGGCATTGAGGGGGTGGAGGGCTGCAACTGCTGCTACAGAGAGAGAGAGAGAGAGAGAGAGGAAGGTGTTAAGTACTTGGGCATGGGTCGGAGTAAATGGAGACAGCCTCTGAATAGTGACTTCCAGCTCTTTATTAGCATAGTGACTTCTCAAAACAACAACAGTGAACTCTGCCTTATATAGGTAACCCTTGTAAGAATTGTCCAATAACGAGCTATGAACACTAGCTCTTTTAACCAATACGAACCCTCTGTTAAGGGCCAATCGGATTCCTCAGAACTAACCAATCCGATCTGGCCGCCTAACAGCCAATCAGAAGTGCAGGGCCAGAACCCTGCACTTTACCTCAAGCTCATACTTTATTAACTATGGTACATACACAACACCCCTTCCCCCTGGCTTCTTAATTACGGTGCAGTTATATAGTCCTTTAGATAGGACGGTTGTCTTTTAAGTCTTTCGGATTTTCATTGGATTGGTTGGTTGCAATCCTGTTGAGGTAGATTATTGTTTGGCAGTGTCTCTGCTTCTTGCTCAGGTGCAATTTCTTGCGGTGCAAACGATTCTCCTTCCTGCTCCATTTCCTGAGTATCACTTAGTTCGTTGCTCCCTTCGAGCAGGTTCCCTGGAACTTCATCTTCTTCCAGACCTCCCCCCCCCTCGGTTTGGTCATGGGGGAGTTGTTGACTGGCCGTTGTGAGTCATGACCGTAATTGGTCGATATGCTGTTCCCACAGTCTATTGTCACAACATTTCACTACGTAGGATTTGGGGCCGGTCACTCGTACTACTGTCGCCTCTATCCATAACGGATTGCCCGATAAGTTTCGTGCATAAACGACGTCTCCTACCTGGAAGGTGCGACAGCGGCTGCTGGATCCTATTGGCTTTTCCGGTTTGTAAGCGGGGTGCAACCAGTCGAGCTGAGAACGGAGTCTTCGTCCCATCAGTAGTTCTGCGGGAGTTCTGCCGGTGACGCTATGTGGAGTTATGTGTTGCAAAAAGAGAATTTGATTGATCTTGTCATCGATATTGTCATAGTCCACTTTTTGCAAAGTCTTTTTAACAAATTGGACCATGCGTTCCGCTCGGCCATTGGTCGCAGGGTGCACAGGTGAGGTGAGCGCATGGCGGATGCCACGGTCAGCGAAGTACTGCTCAAACATTAGTGCCGTAAACTGTGGCCCGTTATCGGACACCAGGACGTCAGGCAATCTGTGGGTCGCAAAGAGTCTGTTTAGGATCTTGATCACCGCCTCGGAAGTTGTAGCTGTCATATGATGAATTTCTAACCAATTGGAGTATGCGTTGACTGTCAGCAGGAAAGTATAGCCCTTGGTTGGCCCCGCGAAATACAGGTGGATTCTGGACCAGGGTCCTTGTGGCGTCTCCCATTCAGTAGGCATGGCTTTTGGTGGGGCGTTGCTGACTTGTTGGCAATTGGCACACGCTTTGACCCACTGCTCGATTTGCCGGTCCATGCCCGGCCACCATGCATAGCTTCGTGCAAGTGCTTTCATCCGCATGATGCCAGAGTGGCCCTCATGCAGAATTCGTAGCAGCGTCTTCCGGAGTCTTTCTGGGACAACGACTCTATCGCCCCAGATGATACAGCCTTTTTGGGAAAAAAGTTCAGTCTGTTGAGATTTAAATGGTGCGAAATCATCTGGTACTTGGTCCAATGGCCATCCACGTTCTACCCAACCTAGGACTCAAGCTAGGGTGTGGTCTCGTTTGGTTTCTCTCGCGATGTCTCGGGGAGTCATAGGCGGTGAGTTGAGTGTTTTGATCTGCAACGTAGTTGCCGTTGCTGCCGGATCGTTGAGAGTCTCTGGAAGCGATGCTCGGCTTAATGCGTCGGATTGGGGAATGGCTTTCCCCGGGTGATATTGCAGGCGATAATTATAAGCAGCTAGGAATTCTGACCATCGGGTCATTCTAGGGGATAATATGTAGGGGGTTGGCTTGTCCCCGGCTATTATCCCTAGCAACAGTTTGTGGTCAGTTATAATGGTAAATGTCTTTCCATACACATATTCATGAAATTTCTTTACAGCTGAAACGATTGCGAGGGCTTCTTTATCAATTTGTCCATAGTTCCGCTCTGCTTGTGAAAGAGTCTTCGAAAAGTATGCAACAGGGGCTTCGTTCCCGTTAGGCAGTACATGGCTCAAAATGGCGCCTACCCCAAAAGGCAATGCTTCGCAGGTTATAACAAACAGCAAAGTCTCGTTATACTGCATAAGTACAGAGTCAGATGTGAGCAGTTTTTTAACATTCCGGAACGCTTGCTCTTCCTGGTACCCCCATACCCACAATGCTTTCTTGTCTAATAATCGGTGTAACGGTTCAGCGACAGTTGCTTTGTGCGGTAAAATAAATTATAGAAATTGATGAGGCCTAAGAACGCCTGGAGATCGGCCTTGTTGCGTGGTCTGGGAGCATTTTTGATCGCTTTTAATTTACTCTCGGTAGGATGAATGCCCTGGCTATCAATTCGGTATCCTAGAAACTCAACATTGTCAGTATATAAGTGACATTTATTTTTTTTCACCTTCAGTCCAGCTTCTTGGAATTTTTTAAGAACGCATTTCAAATGATCCTGCAAGATTTTTGGTAGGGGCTGCAATTAATACGTCATCAAAATACGGAACCACGCCCTTGATTCCCTGTCACAACCTTTCCATGAGGCTCTGGAAGATCCCCGGGGCTACACTAACTCCGAATTGCAATCGGGTACGTTTAAAGGCACCTCTGTGCATTACAGTTGTTTGGGCTTGGGCTGTTTTTTCATCCACTGGTAATTGTTGATAAGCTTGAGCTAAATCCAATTTAACGAAAACCTTTCCGCCCCCGAAGGAATGGAGGAGGTGCTGCACCACCGGAACTGGATACGCATTCTGCTGTAGGGCGTGGTTTAAAGTGGCCCGGTAGTCCCCACAAATTCGGATTGACCCGTCTGGCTTAATGGGTGTTACAATAGGGGTTTCCCATGGAGAGTGATCGATGGGCTTCAACACCCCTTGAGCAATTAGCTTGTCGAGTTGTTCGTCGATCTTTGCTTTAAGAGTGAATGGAACTCGACGGGGCTTCAAGCGAATGGGGGCTACTTTCTGATCTAGACTAAATGAGATTGGGGTCCCCTTATACTTGCCTAAGCTGTCCGCGAAGACGTTGCTGAACTCAGAGACAAGGTCTTCCTCCCACTCACAACCACCGACTCGGTTCACGCCGGCTACTTCAAGGTTGAGTGGTGTGAACCATTGGAGGCCTAATAGACTAGGCCTATCTCTACTGATGATTGTTAGAGGTAAGTACGCTGTATGCTTCTTGAAGGAGACTCAGACTCGGCAGGACCCGACAACAGGTATTCGATTTCCTTGGTAGTCCTTGAGGATGAGGCGTTGAAATTGAAGGTCTTGGCGTTGAATTGTGGGGATGAGTTGCTTGAGTGTCTTCCAAGACACCATCGAGAGGGACGATCCTGAGTCGACCTCCATGTGGCAAGGCTGGTTCTCGATGGTTACCGTGACTCGGATTTTCTTAGTGTCCAAAACTGAGGCGTGACCGATAGTGATAGTATGGTGAGCCTCTTCTTTTTGCAAAGCTCGATTTCTGTAGGAGTGGTTTTCTGGCTCTCGCCTTACAGGACGGTTTCCTGTCGATTGGCGATAGTTGGCCCCTTTTGAGGCCTGGCTAGGTCCTGGTAAGCTGTGGCAGACCCGGCCGATGTGGCCTCGTTTCCTGCACTCATGGCAGAGTGCATCGCGGAATTTTCATTCGGCCCTGGCATGGATTGCTCCACAGCCAGCGCAAGGGCGTAAGGGCTTAGGGTGAGGGTCCCGGTCGGACCGCAGTCGATGGACCCCTTCTTCGTCGCTGTCTGACGACGAAGAGAGGTCCTCGTGGTGCGTTGTTAGCAGCTGCCCTTCTGAGTTGGGTAAGATTTTGCTGGTCGGTGGTGTTACCGGAGTGCGGCTTCACTGTAGCTGTGCAGCCGACTTTTGGGTCGCCTCCGCAGCCGTGGCTTCGGCGATGGCGTCAGCAAGGCTGATGTCGCCTTTCGCCATCAGCTTGCTTTGCACGCCTAGTGCATCTAACCTCAGAACTATTTGATCTCTCAGTGCCTCTTCTAAATCGGCGAACCCGCAGAGGCCCCCTAAATTTCGGAGGTCCGCCACGAAATCGGCCACGCTTTCCCCTTTTCGTTGGTTTCTCTGATAAAACTTGTGACGTCTCACGAGTATAGGCACGGTTGGCGTGTAATGGTCTCTTAGGATGGTCTCTCAGGATGTGTTCGAGGTCGTCCCAGCTCATGGCTTTCACTTCTCGAGGTTTGGCGAGTGCTTTAGCCATTTTAAAAAAGGCTGGGTTGCAATGCGTCAGGAACAGCGCCCTTTTCTTTGCTGGTATGGCGTCCTTCAAGTTATTCGTTTCGAGAAACATTTGGAAGTGATCCATGTAGGATTCCCAATCCTCTTGGTTCGGATTGAACGGAGTGGGTGGTACGATGCCGCCGGACATGGTTCCGTTGTTGGCGTCGTCTATCACATGCTCGGTATTGCTTTCTGGCTTCTTCGGTTCAGACGTCTCCACATCCCATCCTCATCGCCAGTGTTAAGTACTTGGGCATGGGTCGGAGTAATTGGAGACAGCCTCTGAATAGTGACTTCCAGCTCTTTATTAGCATAGTGACTTCTCAAAACAACAACAGTGAACTCTGCCTTATATAGGCAACCCTTGTAAGAATTGTCCAATAATGAGCTATGAACGCTAGCTCTTTTAACCAATACAAACCCTCTGTTAAGGGCCAATTGGATTCCTCAGAACTAACCAATCCGGTCTGGCCGCCTATCAGCCAATCAGAAGTGCAGGGCCAGAACCCTGCACTTTACTTCAAGCTCATACTTTATTAACTATGGTACATACACAACAGAAGGGGCTCTCCAAACTCTCTCTCTCTGTGTGTGTGTGTGTGTGTGTGTGTGTGTGAGAGAGAGAGAGAGAGAGAGAGAGAGATCTTTAGCCAAGCTTCTTGTCGTGTCCTCGAAAATGATGCCAGGAGTCGGTGACTTCAAATCATGCTCTTTTATTGAAGTAGGAACCGAACTGGCGCTTTGCAAAAGGTTCGCGGCTTTTATTCTTTTAGCCGCGGCAGCCGCGGCCAATGGCACCACTTTGAATTTCCCGCGATTCGAATAGACCAATCGCGGGAGATTCTTAGCGAGCCAATCGGCACGGCTCGCCTGACCAATCAGAGTGCTCCGCGCTTTGGCCAATCAAAGCGCGGGGATCTCAAGAATGCTAATTAAGGGACAGGACACCCCTCCCCTCTTGGTTTGGTCCTTACGTCGCATAGTCACATAGGTAGGCGGGGCTCCGTCTGAGCCTACTGGACCTGCACAGCTCAGTCGTAGGTTGGATCCCGGCCGGTTCGGTCGGGATCTCTGTTGCTCCTGATGCCGTCGTGGGAACTGGCTGGTCGGTCGGGCCGGGCCGCTCTCCGTAGCTCCCTCCTGGGCCTTCCGGGTTGGTTGAGCTGCGGGTTTTGCCGCTCCCCCTCGGTCTCCCCGGGTCGGTCGAGCTGGCCTGGCTGTCTCTTCCTGGTGAGGGGTCATGCTGGCTGCTTTCCGGTAAGTATGGCAGGTTTATTCTTCTTTGGTTTTGGTCCCCTGGGTATTCCCTCCTCCCTTGGTTTGTGTTGTGGGGGTTGGTTTCGCCTGTTTGTGCGTTGGTGGTCTCTTGATTGGTAGTCCTCGACCTTAATTGGTCGATGTGGCGTTTCCATGCTTGTCCGTCTGCTGTTTGTAGCCGGTATGAGTGTGGGCCTGTTATTTGTGTGATGACGGCCGGTACCCATAGTGGGTCTCCCGTCAGGTTTCTTGCGTATACGGGGTCGCCTGGTGCGAAAGTTCGGTGTTTGCTGTTTGAGTCTGGGGGCTTCTCCGGGTTATACGTGGGGTGTAACCTGTCGAGTGGGGACCTTAATTTCTTCCCCATTAATAGTTCGGCTGGGCTCTTATTCGTTGTGGTATTTGGGGTTATGTGTTGGGTGAAGAGTAGTTTGTTTATTTTCTCCTGGATCTCCCCGTGGTCTATTTTCCGGATGGTTTTCTTAGTGAATTGCACCATCCGTTCCGCCCTACCGTTCGCCGCCGGGTGCACCGGTGCTGTCAGCGCGTGGCGGATGCCCCTTTCCGCTAGGAATTTTTCGAATTCCAGCGAGGTGAATTGGGGCTCGTTGTCGGAAACGACGACCTCTGGGAGGCCGTGTGTTGCAAAGAGTTTGCAGAGTTCCTTGATCACGGCCTCCGTGGTTGTTGTTTTCATGTTGCTTACCTCCAGCCAGTTGGAGTAAGCGTCTACTATTATAAGGAAGGTGTGTCGTTTTGTGGGCCCGGCAAAGTCTATATGGATCCTAGACCAAGGTCCCCTTGGGGTTTCCCACTCTAGGATGGGTGCTGTGGGTGGGCTTGGCCTAGTTTCCTGGCATCGTTGGCACCTTGCTACCCAGGTCTAAATTTGTTTGTCCATCCCTGGCCACCAAGCGTAACTTCTGGCCAGGGCTTTAGTCCTAACGATGCCAGGGTTTCCCTCGTGTAGTAGTTCCAGAACCTTCCCTTGTAGTTTTTCTGGAATGACCACCCTATCCCCCCATAGTATGCACCCTTTTAATAACGAGAGTTCCGTTTGCCGGTTTCGGAATGTTTTGACGGACTCGTCGTTGTCTCTTTCCGGCCACCCTTTCTCTACCCAATGCAACACCCGCGCCAGACGTTTGTCTTTATTAGTCTCTCGGGCAATGTCTGACGCGGTTATGGGCAGGTTGGGTAGAGTCTCTATGCTGAGGGTGGTCGTCGTGGGTGCTGGGTCGGTGTCAGGTTCCGGTAGCAGCGAGCGGCTTAAGGCGTCTGCATGGGAGATCGTCTTACCCGGTCTGTGTATGAGTCCATAGTTGTAGGCTGCCAGGAACTCGGACCACCTTGTCATTCGGGGAGACAGAATGTTCGGGGTGGCCCGGTTTCCTGCAAGGATTCCCAGCAGCGGCTTGTGGTCAGTTATGATAGTGAATGTCCGGCCGTAGAGGTACTAGTGGAATCTTTTTACGGTGGCAACGATAGCCAAAGCCTCTTTGTCCAGCTGGCTATAGTTCCGCTCTGGTTTGGTGAGGGTCCTTGAAAAGAACGCGATGGGTGCTTCTTTTCCGTCGGGGAGGGTATGACTGAGGACAGCGCCGAAGCCGAAGGGTGATGCGTTGCATGTGACGGCCAGAGGTAGGGTCTCGTTATACTGTATAAGGACGGCGTCCAAAGTGAGGAGGACCTTTGTTCTTTGGAAGGCGGCTTGCTCGCGTTTCCCCCAAGTCCAAGTCGCCGCCTTGTCCAGGAGCCTATGCAAGGGCTCCGCCACCGTCGCCTTTTGGGGCAGGAAAACATTGTAAAAGTTAAGTAGCTCCAGGAATGCCTGTAGTTCCGTCTTCGACTTGGGTGTGGGGGCTTCTTTGATGGCCTTGATTTTTTTGGTTTGTGGGGTGAATGCTGTGACGGTCTAGGAGGTATCCTAGGAATTCAACCCGTTCCGTGTATAATTGGCATTTCTCCCTCTTGACTTTGAGCCCGGTCTCTTTGAATTTAGTTAGGACCTCCCTTAGGCGACCCTCTAGTTCGGCTTGGTTGGTTGCCGACACTAGGACGTTGTCAAAGTAAGGTACCACCCCCTTGATGCCTTGCAATAGTCTTTCCATTAGGCTTTGGAATATTCCTGGTGCCACGCTGACTCCGAATTGGAGTCGGTTGCATTTAAATGCTCCCCGGTGGGTGACTATGGTTTGTGCTTCTGCTTTTTGCTCGTCGACTGGCAACTGTTGGTACGCCTGGGCGAGGTCGAGCTTGGTGAAAACCTTGCCCCCTCCCAGTGAGTGCAGTAGGTGCTGCACTACTGGGACGGGGTAGGCGCTTTGTTGCAGCGCGCCATTTAGGGTGGCCTTATAGTCCCCACAGATCCTCACCGACCCATCGGGCTTGATCGGGGTGACTATGGGGGTCTCCCACCGGGCGTGGTCTATTGGCTGTAGGACCCCTTGCTTGACGAGCTTGTCAATTTTCTCGTCTATCTTGGGTTTAAGTGCGAATGGCACCTGCCTTGGTTTCAGGCATTTTGGGGGGACGTTTGGGTCTAGGCTGAATGATATAAGGGGCCCTCGGTACTTGCCTAGGTTTCCGTCGAAGACCTCTTGGAATTCCCGGGCCAGTTGTTGCTCCCAGCTGTCGTCCATTACGTGGTCGACTCCCGTGACTGCGATGCTGAGTGGAGCGAACCATTGCAGTCCCAGTAGGCTTGGGCGGTCGCGGTCGACGATTGTCAGGGGAAGCCTTTCGGTGTGCCTTTTATATGTGATGTTGAAGTGTTTGGTTCCGACTACCGGGATGCGGTTTCCCTGGTAGTCCTTTACGATGAGTCTCTGGCTGTCTAGGTTCCTCCTTTGGATGGTAGGCACCAAGCGCTTTATTTCATTCCATGCTATCATGGAGTGGTAGGACCCGGAGTCCACCTCCATTTTGCATGGCTCGCCCTCGATGCCTACCTCCACGTGGACCTTCCGGGCATCATTGGTTATGGCGTGGCCGATGGTGACCATCTGATCAGTCTCCTCTCTTCGCCGGTTATCGCCGCCTCGTAGGGATCGTTCATTCTGGTCTCATCTGTTGTCCGAGGGGCGATCTCTGGTCCGGGGTGGTGTGCTCTCTCTCCTCCGGTCGCTCTGGTCCCATCGGGCCGGGCTGCAGTTCTTTTTAAGGCGGCAGACACGGGTGATGTGTCCCTTCTTGTCACAATGCCGGCAGATCGATTCGAAAAACCAGCATTCGGACCTGGGGTGGTCGCTTCCGCAACCGGCATAGTTGGTGCTCAACTTACAACCCTGCCGGTTCCGTGGGTCACGGCCTGTCTGGACGCGATGAATTTCCTCCTCGTCATTGGAAGTGCCCGATGCCGAGTGGAAATCGCCCTGGTGGGTGGTCGTCTCGGGTTGGGCCTCGGCCGACCTTGCAGGGTTGTTGTTCCCACTGCGGTCCCCAGCGTTCGGTTGGCGCATGCGGTCGGTTGACATTTGGGTCGCTTCGGCGGCTGCGGCTGCTGTGAGGATGTCTGCTAGGCTGATGTTGCCCTTGGCCATCAGCCGGCTCTTGAGGACGGGGTCCCACAACCTGAGCACGATTCTGTCTCGCAGGGCGTCATTCAGGTTGTCGAATTCGCACAGCCCCCCTAGGCGCTGTAGTTCGGCGACGAAGTCGCTGAAACTCTCACCCGACCATTGGTCCCGACGGTAGAATTCGTTGCATTGGATTAGGATGGGTACCTCTGGAGCGTAGTGCCGCCGAAGTATTGGCTCGTGGACGTCCCAATCCATCGCGGTTGCATCGGCGGGTTTGGCAAGCGCCTTGGCCATCTTGAAAACCTCGGTCCCACAGCGGGTCAGGAAGACGGCGTGCTTCATGGGGCCGGTGGCGTCCTTCAGATCACTGCACTCGAGGAACATGCGGAATCGGACGGAGTACGATTCCCAGTCCTCGGTGGCGGGGTTGAAGGGTGCGGGGGGTGCGATTTTCGCCATCGTGGTGGTTCGTCTGCCTTCCGTCGGACACGTGGTTCAGTTCAGGGTCGGGATCCCACCTTCGTCGCCAGTGTCATGTCCTCGAAAATGATGCCAGGAGTCGGTGACTTCAAATCATGCTCTTTTATTAAAGTAGGTACCGAACTGGCGCTTTGCAAAAGGTTCACGGCTTTTATCCTTTTAGCCGCGGTGGCTGCGGCCAATTGCACCGCTTTGAATCTCCCGCGATTCAAATAGACCAATCGCAGGAGATTTTTAGCAAGCCAATCGGCGCGGCTCGCCTGACCAATCAGAGTGCTCCGCGCTTTGGCCAATCAAAGCGCGGGGATCTCAAGAATGCTAATTAAGGGACAGGACACTTCTGGCAGTGGCATGGACAGCAGGAGCTGCCTGAGTAGTGAGGCGGTGCAGTGTAGAGTATGAAGCAAGGCAGGGAGGGTGCAGAGCCATCCCCCCACATCTCCCCACCAGCTTACCTGAGCACTCTACCAGCCAGGCATTGAAGCGTTGCAACTGCCACTGCACTGAGAGGGCTCTCTCTCTCTCTGTTTTGTATGAGAGAGCAAGCATGCAACCCCTGCTTTAGTTGGAACATTTAAGCTGCTGGCGGTGGTGACAGGGGAAGGGGGCAGGAGCCATTTTTCTCCTTGTCCTTCCCACTGAAATAGCAGCAGCCATCTAATGATTGCCCCCTCCCCAACCAGCCAGCCAGCACTACCTGACCTGCTCCCTGCCTGGCCAGCCAGTGGAAACCCTCACTCCTCTCCTCCTCCTCCTCTTCCTCCTCCTCCTCTTCCTCCTCCTCCTCTTCCTCCTCCTCCTCCTCCTTGTTTTCCCTGCTCAAGTAGCAGCAGGCTCCCCGGGACAGGGTCTCATTCCTGCCCCGGCACAGCAAACTCTGGCGGGTTGGATGTCGGTGTAAAGGGCCTGGCCACGTAATGCTTCCTTGCTCAGTTGAAGGCTCTATTCAGCCTCCAAACATAAGTGAGCAGCACACCCAGGCCTCGGATGGCGTTGGTTCCTCCATCCAGCCAGTTCTGATTCCATGGCTGGCCTTACTATTTGGAATTTTAAACTGAGTGAGGAAGCACTGCGGGGCCAGGCCCTTCACACCTGTGTCCATCCTGCCAGAGTTTGCTGCACTGGAGCAGGAATCAGAGCTCTTTTAAAGATTATATATTAATAAAAAACCAACTAACTTACCTCTATTCTTAAATGCTAAAGCTGTTGCACATAAAAACAGAGGAGCTCCGATCAACTATCACAGCCATCATTTTGACAGTTTTACTGTACTACCCTATAGTCTGCAGAAGCCCCCATGAAATGCAAGCATGGAATAAACTGAGCCTAGTTTGTTCTCAAGTCTTATAAGTGGCCATAAATTACTAGCAAAAGTGGTATTTGCTCACAAGGCGAGGAATGTTTCCTTTTTGCATTTGAGCATCCAAGAAGGGACAGGAAAGACAGAAAAAAAAAAAGGAAAGAGGGCAAGAGAGCAAGGAAGGAAAAAGATGGAAAGAGGGGAAGGAAGAAGAAAGAAAGGAGAATGAAGATGGAAGAAAAAAGAAGGAAAGGAAGGAAGGAGATTATAATGAGAGTGAGTTGGGAGTCTAAGGTAAATCCTGCCTTAGCATTTGGCCATCAGCAGCTCTGCTGCCTTTTGCCATCCTCTTGTCCCCCCTTCCTGACCTTTCCTCAATGAATTCTCAATGAAATTGAGTTTGACACCCCCCTGCGTTAGGGTTTGCTTTGGTGAATTCCTTCTTTATATAACTAGAACTTATTTTTTACTGAAATATTAGGAATTTAAACAATTATCAAAAATCCTTCCCGGAAGTGCTAACTAGGAAGAAAACAAAGGAGTTTGGAACAACGGGACTATTTGTAAATCAAGCCCAGATGCCCTCAACAAGTCAATGTGGCTTCAGGCAACTGGCCCATTAGAACAAAAACTCAGGAGAAAGAAACTCAGGATTGAACTGCGAGCAACACCTAAACCCGTGTTGGCCAACCTATGGCACCTATGCCGGCATGCCAGAGGTCTCCCGGAAGAGCCCTAATGTGCATGCGCGCGTTGCTGCCCAGCAGCTGATTGTCAGATATCTGGCATGCATGCATGGGATGTGGGGGTGCACAGGGCCACATGCGCATGCACAGAGATGTGCAGCATGTGCGGGGATCACACATGCATGCACAGAGATGTGTGGCACGGGGAGTTTGCATACGCATGTGCAGGGGGTGTGGGGGACCCCAGCACGTATTGCCTTCTGGGCGCTGGCACACAATTTTCTGCACTGGAGCTGAAAAAGGTTAGCCACCACTGACCTAGACAGAAAGCTGGATTCTTATATTCTAGAAGCTGATTTTCATCATGATTACCTTTCTTTGTTACTTATATAAGCCAAGACTTGTCTCTTGATTCTTGTGCTAAGCTTTTGAATGTGTACCTGCATTCCTGGACAGAAATTAATTGCTCCTGACACTCTTAAGCTCCTGGAGCTCCTGACACTCTTAAGCATAATTTTTTGAAATACTAGTAATTTATTTCCAAAATCCTGACATTTTATGTGGCACTGTAGAAAAACAAATTACAGAAATACAGTTTTAGTTAGTTAACTGTGACCTTTGAAGGTTTTTTTTTAAAAAAACTACACAGTTCAACAGAGTGAAAGCTTTTAATTTATATCTTGGATAGCTGTGAGGTTTCCATCAAGGGCCTATTGAGAAACTTCTGTTGCATATGAAATGATTTAATATTTTAGCCTTTGAGGATGGCTAAAGACTTTGTAAGCACAAGGCAGAAAATTCAACGAATGTTGCCAGTGTTATGAGTTCTTTTACTCTAAAACCTACAAATGGTATAATATCCCCTTCTTTTTGCCAGGGCCTTTTTGGCTTTTCTTATTAATACATCTGATGCTGATGTTCTGTAGAACACAGGTTTGGATTTCCAGTGCTGTATCTACTAGGTTGAAAATCATGATATCTGGTTCTTTTGCATGCTGTGGTCCAACAAATGATGTCAAAGGAAGAGCTAAGGAATTTGGGGGAAAACGATATAGTATTCAAAATGAATGTGATTGTGAAGAAAAGTATTTTGCTAGGAGATGTGAATCATTGGGTAGAGGCAGTGCCAGACAAGAGAACAAAGGGAAAAAGAGCAACTGAGCACGTAAAACATAAGAATGAATAAGCAGGATGTCAGTTCAATGAGCATCTGTTTACAAAGATACCTGTTTGAATAAGAGTTTAAATATAAGTCTATTCATATACATATGCTGCAAATGAATGACTATAGATCTAAAAGCATTCTTGATTTAATTGTTTATGATAAACGTTTGAATTAGTGAAGGATACGATGAGAATAATGAATAGACCATTTTTGATGTCAAGAGTAGATTTTGGGAGGAAATAGGTATGGGAGGAAAACAAAGAAATAAGAATGAAAGTAGAATAACTTCAGGAAGAGAAATTGTGAGTCTTTATGAAAAGGCTGCTATATCTTCCCTTCTCTGCATATATTGTTAGTTTCACTCCACAAAATCAGACTACTTTCATTTAAATCTATTCCATTCTTCATCATATTTAGGGCATTTCTGCATTATGCTCCTAAGCTGTGCTCAAACTATCTTCACTGTAGCTGGCTTGAGAAAATCCCATCCAGACTGAGACCTTTGGTAACCATGATTGATTCCTGCCCTCCCAAAATGATTGCTAGTCTGTTCTGGCAATTGGGTAGCACAACTAAACATTCAATTTCACAAATACACAACTTTCCTTTTCCTATCAGACTCTTTCATGCACCATGGCTACCACCAGATGGGCTCACAGTCATTGACTGATCAATTAAGGCTTTCACATAACAGAAACAAAACATTTTATTGTATACAAGGGAACCCACACTAGTAAAACATCTATTCAAGTATAAGTAAAATAGGCCAGGATTATGATGCCTGATTGACTGATTACATTCAACCACTAGAAACTGGAATGTATGACTCTTTGAATGGAATACTTTAATACAGGGCTCTTCAAACTTGACAGCTTTAAGACTTGTGGATTTGAAGTCCCAGAATTCCTCCTCCAATCATGTTAGCTCAGGAATTCTGGGAGTTGGAGTCCACAAGTCTTAAACTTACCAAGTTTGAAGACCCTTGCTTTAATAAGAACAGCAGCTTTGTCATGCTCAATTGCCCATCCCTCATTCAATCCTTTTTGCTAACAAAAACAGAAAGCCCAGTTGTATCCCAGGTTGATTATTCTCTGTGAGCTGGGATACCTACTCTAAAAACCACTCCCCAAAACAAGTTGTCACATGCAGCTGATACTAATAAACACATAGAATGTAAATGTTTTCATAGATAATGTTGATATTCTTGGTTTTTTAAAAAGGCTGTAGGTGTTAATATCAAAGAAAATGTAAGAATCCCAGTTAGATCTGTTTTCTTGGCCTCAATTTTTCTGTTCCCCACCCCCAATTCCCAATTCCTTATTGTCTTGTTTAGCTTCATTGTTATTTTCTGCTGAGAGTATTTTTCTATTGTTTAAAGGACTTTGTCCTCTGATACAATAGAAACAGAGTGAGAATGCTAAGACTGTTCATACTAAATAATTCAGGTTGAAATGAATAGCCTTAAACAATGTATCACAGGAACAATGTATCCATAGTTACTTATTTGTTACTTATATTCACTGTTATTTATAATAATTATTATTTTTTTTGTAAATTTTATTTGAGTTTTCACAAAAAGAAAAGAAACACAATTAAAACATTTTTTTTGAAAGCAGCATAACCCTGGGTTACATTTCTTTGTGCAGACACAATTTCAGGTTCATGCTCATTTTTATATTCTATTCCATATCTTATTACAATTTTACATTTTCTACATAGCTTCTCCCCTCTTTTAATTTCCTCAATTTTACTGTATTTATTTCATCTCAATTCAAATCATTATATTTATATTTTTTGTCTGTCCTGTTTCAATTGTCTATTATCTTTTCTCATTAAACAAAATTTATCCTGTAGTTACTGATTGGAGTATGACGGCTTTATATCTTTCCCCTAAAGTTATAACACTCAATATAATACATAGCTTCCATTCGGATTCTGTTTAGTACATTCTTAAACTGCACACAGTATTCTTAAAAAGAAAAAAAAAGAAAAAATTATAAATGTATATAATTAATACAACATTCCATTCCAATTCAATTCTATCATTAATATTAATATTCATTAAAGTTTTAAGATTTTTCACATTACTTTTCAATTTAATATCATACTTCTATGGGAACAATTATAAACTTTCCATAATCAATTCCCACCCTCTTCACTTATATTTTATTAAAAAACTGACTAATTAAAGTGTTCCCATTCCTTCCTCATTCAATTTTCTCATTTATTTTATTTCATTTACTTTAGTCACAAACATTTCACTAAGTTACACTAACCATTCTATCCCTCATTCTAATCATATGTTGTTTCCAATTTTCTGAAGTTATTTCTATTTCAAATATAACAACACAATCTCATGTATCTTTACAGAATCCCCTTTTCAGTTAGATTTTCACCCATTATCTCTAAATAGGTCCTGTTTCTCTATATCTTGCTCCGGTCCTTTGTAACTTCTTTTCCTTTCCTTCTTCCCTCTCCCCTTTTTACCCCCTTGTCTCTCTACCTCTATTTCTCTCTTCTGCATTCCCCTTTTCTGTTGCTTTCCAGTATTATACTTATTTTTTGAATTATTTTTCTTTTCTTTGGTTGTTTTTTTAAGTCTTAAATTCTCCATTCTCTTTCCCCCCTTTCCTTTTTCTTCCCCACATAAAATTACTTGTTCATTAAAGATGGCTTCTTCTTTGTCCCAGTCTTCTTGTTTTGCAGACGTTTCTTGTTGTTTCTCATAGTTCCAAATCTCCATTTCTAAGAATTGAAAAATGAAGCCAAAAGAACCCTTCCCTTCTTCTGCATCTTCTTTGTATTTTTTAAGTTCCATTTTCAATTCATCCAGAAGTGGTGCCATGGTATAAATTTTTAAACAACCACCCGATTGATTAGTCATTCAAATGTAATAACCAAGAATCCAAAGATCACCAAATAATCAAAATACACGCAAGCTGTTTCTTTTTGCTCTTTTTTTCACTTTCTCTTCCTGGAGTTACTGTTTAGTTACGAAGTTTCAGTTAAATGTATCTTTTAGAAGTCTTGTTGAAGTTTTGCTGTAGATTCTTTTTAATTCCAGGCAGTCTCCTCCCCCTTCCAGATCCTGCCCTTATTCTTTTTCTCTCCCTTCCTGCTTATGAAAAAGAAAGTTTTTAATGTCCAGAAATCTTTATTATCCCTTTGGCAATTTGTTTTATTTTCAGCTTAGATGCCTATTGA
Organism: Hydrophis major; assembly: GCA_033807585.1. NCBI lineage: Eukaryota > Metazoa > Chordata > Lepidosauria > Squamata > Elapidae > Hydrophis > Hydrophis major. Next base: position 99,101,007 of record CM066331.1, read on the forward strand.
TGTCAAAGCGGATTTTTCCGATTTCTTATTTAAGTCTCTTAGTATAGGGAAGGAGAGAGAAGAAAAAAAAGCCAAACCTTTCCCTTTCCTTCACTGCTTCCAACTCTTCTTTGGGAGCGATGTTATTTTTTGTAAGTTTAAATTCCAGGGTACCTTAGTTGTTGCTCTTACAATTTAACCTAGTCAGCCAAAACTTTCACTTATCTTCTTCCTGCACATTCTTTTCTGGACAAGTTCTTCTTTGTGGTGGCCATTTCTGACCACCGCTGCAAGCACCTTCAGGAAAGGGAGTAATGGCCAGCTGAGGAGGAGAGATGCGGCTCTCCTCGACCCTGCTGGCGGTCTCCCCCCTCTTCACCACCTCTACAGGGTGGCTTAGCCCCAAAACCAGCCGGCTCAGGGTGCTCCAGCAGCAAGCCCAGGCAGAAACTGCACACGATCGTGGATTTCTGTCTGTTGCCAAAGAGACTTCAAACCAGAAGTCGTTGGTGTTAATTCTTATATTAGTGACCACATAGATAGACTTTCTTAAATGAAATCTGTCCAAAGCCTCATCTTTCAGAAGTTCCAATGGTCCACCCATCTCCACTATAAATGAGTTCATTTAGCCTGCTACTGGTCAGCTGTTTCTTCTTCTTCCTTTTTTCTTTCCTTTCACCTTACCCACATTAGATTGTTATAAAACTTCTAATTTTTGGTCTCCTCTTTCAAGTTGTTATATTTTTGAACTACCCTTCAACTACCTTTCACACTTTACCATGTTGATTAATACATTCAACAGAAAATTATTTCTATATTTTTTCCCAACTTCAGAAGTGATTTGCCATTATATCCTTCTTAGGGTTGGGAAGGAATGACTGGTCCAAGTTCAGCCAGCTGGATTTATCCCTCAGGCAGTATTAGAACTCATGGTCTTTTGGTTTCTAACATATACTACTCCTAACCACTACACCAAACTGGTTCTCAGTTTCTACATATTGGCACTCAATATACAAAAATTCATCAAGTTTAGTTTATGTGTTTCCTTCTAAAGCAGTTGCTATTTTTTAGATGCACGAAGAAGAAACAGAATATGGCTTAGGCTGAATAATTTTACTTCATTCATAGATGGGATGTCCAAGATTTAAAGGAGGTTGGATCTAATGGTTAAAAATAAAGCTAGTTTAGTCCATTGGGAGGCTTGTAAAAGTAAAATCATTAATTCCTACAAATTGTTAGGATAAATTCCTACAGGCCTGGAAAAGTGAGGTAAGTGGAACAGCTTCTGCAGGCGTGCTGCCAGTGAAACAAAGTTATATTTGCACCTTGAACATTTGTTTTGTAAGAAGCCAAACCATAGAAATCTAAATGCACCTATCTAATATTTAACAAGTTTAATTCTACAAAACCTAAATTTAAAGATGTGCATTGCTTTAATTTGTAGATTTTTTTTAATGCATAATTTAAAATGTAGATCTTTGTGCACTTTTCCAAAATAAATGGCATCATGTAATTCTGAAAAATATGTATTTTTGGATAAAAATTTTCTAATGCAGCAAGGGCAAACTGGATAAATTTATATCAAAACTGTTACCCCATCTTTCTGCATTCTTGAGGAAGCAGTCCAAAGCAGCATGTGAGACAAAGAAAGAGGTTCAATGGAATTGGCAAGCATCGTTTTTATTCCCCCTTATCACAGTGGTTAACCTGTGATGATTAAAAAGAACCCATCCCTTAGAACAATGGAGAATCAGGATCCAGTCATGTAGTGTACTTGATCTGAGCCCTTGGTACTATACTGATTTTCTAACAGAAATGTTGCTTTTAAAAAAAAAAAAAAAAAAAGGTCACACTATACACTGCTCATCAAGCATATTACAGTGTGCTGTTGTACCAATCTTGAAAAAGCTGTGACGATTATGTGTGTCTGGCTGGGTAGAGTCAATAGGCTCTTGAGACATTCATTTTTCATTTTTTTATCCCTCTGTATGAGGCAATGTGGTATTATTCTTCACACAAGGGATTATTTTTAATATGAGAAGATAGTATTCTAATTATTTTGCACCCAATACCTACATCTACAGGGTAGATCATCAGCACTCAGATTGATTGAATGAAGGATTTTGTTTAGCAGTTTCCTTTGTGTATAGAGTTTTTTTTGTCTGTGTACTTTTGAGTCAGGCTCCTGGCAATTGCTTGGACAAGACTGTGGTTTTCTTGGCAAGGTTTTTTAGAGGTGGCTTGCCATTGCGTTGTTCTTACGGCTGAGAGAAAGTGACTGTCTCAAGGTCACCCAACTGGCTTCATGCCTAAGACAGGACTAAAACCAGGGGTGAGATTCTACCAGTTCGCACCTATTTGCTAGAACCAGTTGTTAACATTCTAAGCAGTTCAGAGAACCGGTTGTTAGAAGAAATTACTGGCCTAATCCTGTAAGGAAGACAGGAAGGAAACATTCTGGTGTTGCTTATAAAAACTGCCTCTCTGTTAACCCTTATTACATTCTTGGCAGGACTAGACTTCCTGTCTCAGGAACATCTCTGGAGTTTTTCCCCCCTCCTTTGCTGGTACTTTGCTTGTGTGGAGTGACCATTCAAAGTTACAATGGCACTGAAAAAAGTGACTTGTGACCATTTTTCACATTTATGACTGTTGCAGCATCCCCACAGTTATGAGAGGCCAGGTGAGGAGATGCGTGCCTCGATGTGAATGATATTGAGTTGGCCACACCCAGCCAATAACATGACCACCAAGCCATGTCCACCACCTAAGCCATGCCCACAAAACCAGTTGTTAAAAATTTGAATCCCACCCCTGACTAAAACTCACAGTCTCCCGGTGTCTAGACTGATGCCACTTAACTACTACACAAACTGGTTCTTACAGAGAGCTAATCTTTTTTTAATTACAGGGCAATAGATGGCTGTCTTTCCTCATTCTTTTCAGTAACTACCATTCCACTAGACCTCCTCCTGCGTTGCTAATTGCAAAAGTATTTATTTATTTGTTACAGTACATTCTTATATTTCTGCCCCAATGTAGGGAATGTGTGTAAATCAACTTTCAACATATCAAAATCTGCTGATGTGTTTTGACTGGAACACAGATAGGTAATCTACAGGGTTTGATTTGTTTTTCTAAGGTTATTCACATCACCAGCTGTTGACTTAAGCTGGGAAATCACATTCACGCACCAGTCATTGTCCAGGCAGGGCAATGCAGGCAGAAGCCAACTCCCACACTCTGCCTTCAGCAGAGCTATTGTCTTGTCTGATATTTCATTAGGATTATAAGCATCTGCTTAATTATCTAGCTAAGCATCTCCCTCTTGTCATTGTGCATAATTGTTTTCTTGGACCATTACTGTTAATGCTTTGCAGGTGATTTTCCTTAAATATTTTCCTTTACTAAGGAAAACTACACGAAACAAAATGCAGTGACTGCTGGAGCAGCAGAACAGGTAGCTTGCATTCAAAACAAAATTCTACTGTCTGAAAAACTTCTTAAATGGTTCTGACTTTATGTATTGTGCTCCTTCACTCATGAATGTCAAAAGCATTGTCTTCCCCTTGTGAATAGCAGCTTCAGCACCTCAAGAACAATATTTAAACTGTGATAATTTATACAATATATAATGTATTCCATATAATTATTTAATGTATAAACAATACAAAAAATCATATAATATATACTGTATATTGAGAGTGACTTTGGGCCAGTTACTCTGTCTCAGCCCAATGCACCTCACAGGGTTGTTGTTGTGGGGAAAATAGGAGGAGTATTGAATATGTTCTCCACCTTGAGCTGTTTATAAAAATAATAAAAGAGGGATATAAACCAAACAAGTAAATAATTAACAGGATTAGGGGAAAAAAGCTATCTTCCTTTTTCTATCCATTCCCCCTCTGGCTTACATTGAATATTATAAATATTGCCAGGAAAATTAGTTGCTTGAAATTTGCCCCAGCCAATCCAACTAGCCTCTTTTTAATTGGCTGGATGCAGATCTCTTGAAATCAAGGGTCTGATTTTAATCAAGCGTCATTGACTGATTAAGCCTATTTAAGTAGATCAGATGATTAAACTTGGATACTATTAGATGATCTGTGGATCACTAGCAATAGTATCTTATAGGATAGATCTTTAATGTTAAGTTTGCTTTAACTGATTAGTGATTTGTTGTACTGAGAGATACTTCATGATATTAAAGTACAAAAACTAATGGCCCTGTTTAACTTATATCACAATACAACAATAATACCCATCATATGTATATTACTTTGTATCCCTTGAATATAATACATATTCCATCCATTGCATTTTTGATCTGATCAGTTGTCCAAATGATACTGTTTACATCTGTCCATCTGATAAATGGAAGACCACCTATATGTTGGTATGTTTGTGGGATTTAGGGACATTTATTTTGGAGGTGGCTGAGGGGGGAATCTGTACTCTCTCTCTCTCTCTTTCTCCAGCTGTTGCACCTGAAGTCTTGGGTTGTTTTCTTGCAGATGTTTCATTACCAAAGTAGATAACATCACCAGTGCTAATAGCGAGTGAGGTTTGCTCTCATTTTATATACTAGAGATTTGCTGAACTGAAGAAGCTTCTTGGATGAGAAGCGAAATGTCTTTAAAAAATCAGAAGGTCCAGTTGCCTTTAAAATAAAAGCACCTTTGGGAAAACCATGATCTGGATGAATGAGAAATTCTATAGACATTATCTTCTGTTGTCATCAGAGGTCCCTCTGCACAGACTCCTGTCCTGCATTTTGTTTGCAATTCTATGACTACCCAAGGGTCTGTGGTAAGATATACAGTAGAAATAGGGCATTGGATGGGTTCTATTTTTTGTCCTCAGTAGAGATACAATTCAGATGTATTATGAGCTGTTAGCTGTTAAGCAAAATGGGAGTTGAATACAGCAAGTATCCTTTTTCTGATGGATTGGACCGCCATTTGTCTGGAATGGTACAAGGGCTCTTGCTTGAGCAGCGGATTAGACTACCTGTATAATTATGGCAAAGCATGTTCGCAAGTACTCTGAACTGAATGGATGGCATTTATCACACCCTCAAAATTTGGAGATGCTAATCACTCCTTTCCTAGCAAAGCATTGTAGATCAAAACACATTGAAGAAAGTGGATTATCATGCAGTACAAACTATTGTGGGAATGTTATTCATGCTGATTCATTTATTATTAATTGCCTTAATATGATTCTTTTCATTTTGTGTCCCCAGAGCAGACTCTGGTAGATTTTATATAATCTTTGACACTGAAAAAAATTTAAATATGGGATTACCAACATTAATGCATTCTAGGTTTTCAACTAGAAGGCTTACATCTATTTCCTATGGATTAATTTTATTAATTCTCCTAGGTTTCCCATCTTTCATTATTTCAGTTTCATAATATAAATGAGCCATTTATGTTTTTATTGTAAGTTTAACTAGAGAAATACTAAGGTCTTGGACCAACCATATTTTGGCAACCATATTGCTCAATAAAAATATTATTACATTTCCCAAGTAGGTAAAGGTACATTAATGAATATTCCTAAGAATAAACTAATTTTCATTTTATATATTAAGGTTAAATAGACATTTAGCTGGTAATATACCTTTTCTGTCTTCATTCCCACTAAGAGGAGAAGGAGCCATATTCTGAATTTTGAAGCATCTCCAACTCTAAATCTAGAACTCTAGATCAGAAAATGAGATCAGAAAAACTGAAAGAATTGAAGAGGAAGCATTCAGAAAATGAATGCCTAACTCAAACTATCCTGCAGGATTAGAAATGCCAGAGATCCACTGAAAAATATTTAAGAAAGCAAGTTAAATAATAGGATTGACTGGTAGCTCAACAGATGACATTCCTAATTCAAAATGCATAGAAAAGTTTAAGATGTAACAGTGTCCCAAAGATTCTCTTACAAATTTGGATTGAACAATTTTCAAGATCCTGATTAGATCCCGATTAGGTAATCCTCTTAGTTTATATTTGAGAAGAAGGAAGAAACAGATTTGGGAGGGATAGAAGAAGGGCAAGGCTCTGAACCTTCCAAAGGACATGACAACTTTAACAATATGAGTGTGTGTGTTTCACTCAAGCTAAATAAATTGCGCAGTCATATGTTTTCCTTCCTTCCTTCCTTCCTTCCTTCCTTCCTTCCTTCCCTCCTTCCATAATTCAAGAAGTGTGAACATTTTTGCTTTCTAAATGCTTTGAACTACCATAAATCTTAATTTCAACCTATTTCCAATCAAGTCAAAGTGTAGATTTATTAAGATAAATGAAATTTATATCCAAATAAATATATGAAAGATTCTATGCGTTAAAAACAACCTTTTAAAAATCAAATTAATAGTACCACTGTTGAATTCTGTAATCAGAATCATGAGAAAATTATATTGACCAAATTAGTACTTTTTTTGTTTCAATGTCTTCTTTGAAAAAAAAAAAAAAGAGGAAAATTGATTTACATTTTACGTCTTCTAAAATCACGAATTTGTTCAAAATGACCATTACTGGGCACCTGAGTAGCATTTCTCCCTGCAATAGATAGTAAATCAAAAGGGTAGACAGACAGACGTCATTCTATGAAATCTCAGTTGTTCTTGAGAATGATTTACATCTAATAGTTTAGATTTCATTAGAAAACTAAGAACTAGAAAAATCTTTTCAAGTATGCAAATAAATGAACATGAATTTGGTAATACTGTGTTGATGCTAATACAGTCAACATAGAATTAGAATTAGGATTCTTTTATTGGCCAAGTGTCTTTTATTGGCCATTCCAGAAGACTCTGGACAGCTTACAAAATCCAGAAAAAAGAAGCCAGTATTTTTTTTGGGGGACAGTTTAAACCCACATAAACAGGCAACTACTATATGACAACAGGCAACCACTATATGACATGGGCCCCACTAATGCAAATATCCCATTCCCTGGGAACACACTCCAACTCCCTTGTGAAAACCACCATCTCAGTTAACCACTCCAAGCAAGAATAGAACATTATATAAAGATCTATAAAGTGATATTTCCTGTGAAGTGTGTTTATTCTATTTCTAGCAGTGCACATCACGATTGAGACTTGACCCTGAGATACATTTGTTTGAAAGAAAGTTACAAATAAGAGTACATATATGTTATAAAAATAAAGCAATTCCATACCTGAAAATACTTAGACAAATGTAAAACTGAAATCAGATAAAGGTTTTTTTTTCTCTCTCTGATTACCCAGAGTGGGTGCTAGTCCACTAGTGGGAGTGGACAGCTGGAAAACATCTCTGCCAAATGTTGCATAATTCATTAATGCAATGCATAGGCCAGATGTAATAAAATATATGAAAAAATCATTTTTTTTCCCCCAAACCAGTACCATTTCTTCTGGTTCCTTGAAATGTTATAGTAACACACTAAAAGAAAGTTCCCCTAAAAATTGAAATTGTTTTTCAATATTAATGCTTTCCTCAGTGTTATTTTGGCAAACTAATACACACGAAAACTTAACAGTAAAAATACAAAGAAAAGAAAGGAGGAGAAACACACAGTCAACAAGGTCAATGAATGTCAGTGATGATGACATGGAAGCAAATCAGCAGGAGAAAAATCCCTGGACAGGACGTCATGACTACAGGTTTATATAACTGCCATTAAGTTATAAGTTAAATGCAGAGGAAATGTAATTGGACTGTTTTGTACTAACCACTGATTAAATGTTGACTCAATGTCATGCTTCACTGACTGCTATCAGAAACACAAGAGTAATCTTTTCAACACAGATGAAAATGCAGTAGAAGGTAAAAACAAAAACAAAAACACCCCTTCAGAATGTGTGAATGTTTTCCAATATGCCCACGATTGTCTTCTGTAAAACAAGAAAAATATAAAACCTAAAATTTATCCTCTCTGGCACAGTGCAAAATATAACGGGCAACAACATATGCTTCAACCACAGTACCACACAACAGATGCAAACTCAATGTAAACCTCTTCCAACTCGATTGCAGAAAATACGACTTCAGCAACAGAGCGGTCAATGCCTGGAATGCACTACCTGACTCTGTTGTTACATCCTCTAACCCCCACTCCTTTAACCTCAAACTATCCACTATTGACCTCACCACATTCCTAAGAGGTCTGTAAGGGGCATGCATAAGTGCACCATCGTGCCTACCATCCCTGTCCTATTGTCCCCATTTATTCATATCTATTTCCTGTATTCTTACTCAGGTGCCTATTGTCTTATACCTATAATCTTGTAAGCGATTGGCAAATAAATAAATAAAAAAATAAAATAATACTCAATAACTCAGAACTCCACCAACAGTTCTCTGAATAGACAGGCCATTCCCCAACTACCATCTTCAGTCATCATCTAAACATAGTGAAGATACTACAAAGCCTTACTCTTCATCAGCACAATTATGGTTTAGGAATTTAGATGACTACAGAAAATGCTAGAGACTATGTCTCAACTGGGAATTCTACCTTAGGACTTTGCATTTTTAATAAACTAGACGACAACATATTGTATTATAGTTGCTTCTACATAAAATAGTTGTTTAATCTACACGGTAAGCATATATGACCAGCTAACTATCACACCAAGACTAATCTGTGGATTTGTGAAGAAAGAAAAAAAGGCAAGGGTATAGATCATTGAGATTAGAGATTGATATGCATTATTTTATATTGCTGATCTCTTAACTTAAAAAGTAAATTACACTCACTTTGAACCAATTATCATAAACAGATTTTCTCAGATCTGATACAGTCGAGTAGTATTTGTTACTGTCTAAAGTGTTTAGTGATGAGAAAGTAAAGCATTGGATATTATTTATCAGTCTAAGAAAGGGACACAGTTCACTATAGACTCTCAATAATTACTTGCTAATGATTTCCAATGGTCCCTCACTCCGATGACTGCACTGCCTGTAGCAAAATCACTATTTGCCAAATCAAAAAAAGAAAAAAGGAACAAACAAAGCAGGCCTTGCTTCAGTGCTTTAGAACAGCAATCTGATTTTTTTTGCAGACATCAGAAAATGATAGTGCTGATCTCAGTGCTAAACCAAGTTTCCCTTATTATTTTTGACAGATCAAGCTGGTATGAGAGCCACAGGGGAAGGGCACATTGATATAAAAGGCACATTCTGCCATAAAAGTTAAAGCTGTTGAATTCCAATGTACTTTCACTTCTAGCTGGCTGTGTGGGCAAATAACCTGGGCTTCATTGGGATTTTATCCTTGCTTTGCTTTGTAGTTTTATTCCTGATATTTATTTGCATTTAAAATTATTTTCTTTTTTTGTTACTGTGAGGTTGTATGCCACCCAGAATGTCTTGGGGCTGGGACACATAATATATAGTGTCAAATAAATAAATAAATAAACACATCTATTTGCAAGAGTAGCAGGATCCCTGGTGGTGCAGGGCAACAATGGAATCTGTGATTCATTGTAGTGTATGTCCCCATAAAGAAAGCTTAGCCAAATATGGGAGAAAGACCCTGATGAAGAGGTTCCTTTTCCATCCCAAGAATAGCTGCCCTTTCTCTAGCTGTTGCCTGAAATGATTTCAATCAAACATTTCAGAGTCAAGCTTTTTTTTTTTTTAAAGAGAAAGCTCTCCAAGAAAGCTGGCTATATCTATTGTAAATGTTTGGATTAGTAATACGGATTGTATTACTAACTTGCTGGTTTTTATGTTTTTTCTGTAGTATTTTACATATAAATTCTGTATGGTGTACCTTTATAAACTTCTGGTAATATTTTTATTCCTGATAAAAGTGATGATCCACTTGGGATAAATGATAGGACTGGATCATGGATACTGAGAGCTGAATACAACCATAGTGATTTCTTTGTGATAGTCTGTCAGCTTAGCCCACTTCACATTTTAACACATAAAATGAATAGAATATCGGGGTTAACAAAGGCTACGGAAACTATTATGAAAATATATTCTCAAACATAGTTACCAGAGATTTTTGACACAAATCTGATGTGTCCAGTCTTGATCTTTATTTATTCATTAATACATATTACATTTATACCAACCTTTCTGATTATTTAATCCTCAAAGCCTCTTAAAATAATTTTAAAATACAGAATACAGAAAAAAATACAGAAAAACATAACAGATCAGTAGCTTTTAACAACAACATCAAGAGTGTGATAGCTCAATGGCTTAATAACACTAGAGATTAGTCTCAGCTCCAGTGGTTTGAATGTTAGTTTTGTATGGCATGTCACTCATCTCAGCTTCTGTCCACCTAACAGTTCAAAAGAATGTTTTATTCAAGTAGATAAATAGATAGGTACCACTTTGGTGGGGAGACAAGCTGGTGCTCTGTACAGGCAGTCAAATTCCTGATGGCTCTGAACCTTTCCAGTTGCAGCATCCACTCACGAGACAGCTCCAGTAAGGGAGGGGGCTTTGGATGCTTCTGCAGGAAAAGCACCTCGTCTTTCTGGTATGGAGCTAGCTCACCCTTCTGTGGCGCACCTTGGGAAGTACATAAGTATGCCCTATAACAGGGCTAGTGCCTTAGCAAACTGAACTACTAGAGGAACTACTACACTCTTTACACTCGATATAAATTACCTTTGTGATCACCTATTAGCAACTGCGTCCTCTTCACTGATGATGTAAACTATTAAATACCACCGTCAAGGCTATCGTCCTTCAAAAAGACCTTGATTATGTGTCTGAATGGTCTAACAATTAGCAACTCCAAATCTCTACCAACAAATGCTCTGTCCTACACATTGGGAAAAAAAAATCCATATACCAAATACAAGCTACGCAGATATGACCTTGTTGATGACCCTCACTTTGTCAAGGACCTTGGAGTTCTCATATTGAATGTTCTAAGTGCCAAAGCTCACTGCAACAGCATTGCCAAAAAGGCTTTAAGATTTGTAAATTTAATTTTATGAAGCTTCTCCTCTGGTAATACTGTTTTGCAAACGAGGGCATTCAAAATATTTGCTAGACCAATACTTGAATTCACCTCTGCTGTCTGGAATCCGCACTGTATATCAGACATAAATACAGTTGAGTGAGTCCAGAAGTATTTTACCAGAAGAGTACTACACTTCTTTGTTCGCAACAGAATATCCTACACCACCAGACTTGAGATTCCAGACTTAGACAACCTTGAACTATGCCAACTAAGATTGGACTTAAGTATAGTACATAAAATCATATGTAACAACGTCTTACCAGTTAATGAATATTTCAACTTTAATAACAACACAAGAGCACACAACAGATATAAACTCAATGTAAACCACTCCAAACTCAATGGCAGGAAATTCGATTTCAGCAACCGAGTGGTCAATGTCTGGAACTCACTACCTGATTCTGTTGTCACCTGCTGAAACCCCCACTCCTTTACCCTCAAACTAACCTCTATTGTCCTCACCCCATTCCTAAGAGGCCTGTAAGGGACATGCATAAGTGCACCATCGTGCCTACTGTCCCTGTCCTATTGTCCCAATTATCAGTTGCTATTTCTTGTATTTAAACTTATGTTTATTCTTGTTTCTGTTATATTGTAAGCTTTTAACAAATAAAATAAACAAACCAGTAAACAAATAAATATTACTCTGCAATAGCATTGTGGTCTCCTGGCTATTATAACAGTGTCATATGCTAATAACAACACTAGAGTCATTAAAGTCAACTTACCACAGGCTTTCCACTTAGCAAGTAAAGAATCAGAAAAATCAGGAGCCAGCACTGCTCTCCCACATGTTCCAAGCCTATTACATTGCCTATCTTCCCAAAATAGAGAAACTGCCTAGATCAGATTCAGCAATTCAATATATATGTATTTGTAAGCATAAATACACCTTGCAAATGTGCATCAAAATCAAATCATGGATTGATTTACTTAATTATTGTCAGCATGTAATTTTTACTTCTTTGGAGATGAGTTCTGAAATTTCTAACTGCGTTACCGGGCAATTAAGCAATGTTTCTAATCAATGAGATTTACAGGTCTTTCTGATGTTAAAGAAGACTAAAACCTATGAATAATTTTATTCATATAACTTCAGATGGAGTTTGTTCATCAGTAACACTGCAGCTATAAATTTATTTATTTTTTCTTTTTTTTCTTTTTTTCTTTATTTGATTTGTCAATCGCTTACGAGATAATAGGTATAAGTATATACATAGTTATGAATACATGAAACGGGTACATATAAGAAAAATAAAAGAAACAATAGGACAGGAACGGTAGACACGTTGGTGCGCTTATGCATGCCTCCTCCCTGTTGTCAAGACTGATTTTAGAAAGTTGAAGAATCTTCCAGAATAGATTCTGATTAATAAGGGATACCAAACCTCTGGCAGAAGAACATATCACTTTTGTCTTCATGTCCTCTATCTGACAGGCATAGTCTTAGATTTAAATATCTGGCTTTTTAGTATCTTTTCCTGAGCAGTTTATCTCCAGCTTTCCTTTTAAGTGCTAACCACAACAAGCTCAACTCTGTGACCTTAATTAGTTGATAAAGACTTTCTAGCCTCTTGCCCTGCTGCCTGAAGTTGACAAAACCATAATCAATTACAGTTGAAAGTTTTTTCCTCCTAACCTCCTCTAGCACATATCTGTTTTTTAAAAAATAATCTTTCTTATGCTGGACAAATTAATTTCATACACATATGGACCTAAGTACTTTTTTTGGAGTTTTTCATTGTAATTTTTTGTCACAGATGCTGAGAAACTTAAAGTGTCCCTATTTTCCCCTTCTTTGTCTTCCTTTCCATTTGTTTGTGTCCTCCTTTGATTCTTCAGATATCTAGCATGGACTTCTATTCCCAGAATTCCCTAGCCAGCAAGTTCACATGTCTTTAAATTGTTAGGATTGAAAAAACATCTCTCTAGAGCAGAGGTCTCCAAACTTGGCAACTTTAAGACTTGTGTACTTCAACTCTGGCTGGAGATTTCTGGAAGTTGAAGTCTTACAAGTCTTAAAGTTGCCAAGTTTGGAGATCTCTGGCCTAGATAAAGATACAGGAGGTTGCAGAGGGGAAGACAGTAGTAGAAGGCTCCACTATAAGAGCAAGACCCCAATGATATCTTAGTGTATGAACTCCATAAAGTAAATATCAACTGAGATATTGAGAAAGAAGCCAAAAGAATATTGCTGATTTTCAAAAGCTAAACAAAATATCAACATCAAATAACAAAATTAGAATGAGGCCATAAGAAGTTTGAATAGCAGATTATTTTTAACACATTTACCTCATTTCCACAAGTTCAGGGCCGAACACTTCAAAGCCAGATTTCACATGTCAGATAAGTGCTAAATGACTACTGTTATTTCCCATTCTTTCACTGAGAGATACTTTTTATGCAGCTTCTATTGGCAAAGAATTAAGCCCTTGAAAGATTAAGCTGTTTCTTTTTTTTTTTTGCAAGTTTATCACATATTTAAAGTAGTCAGGAATTGCCCTCCTTAACTGTATTCATCAGTTCCTATGGGACACAAATGCTTTGTAGACATCAAACAGTATCTTTCTGTTCAGAATTTCCCTGAGGCACCTGATCAGTCTTTTATGTTCAACTATTATGCAAGAACTATGCTGTTTACTATTCCATTCAATTTCACACTCCAAATTTAACTTTCTGTATGATGAAGTTTGGAAATCAGCCAAATGTTTGCAGTTAATGTTCATATTGCCTTGTTTTTGTTTTTGTTTTACTCTTTATGGAGCTTGTATGCATTAACCATGCTTCACTGGGATCAAGACTGTAAGGCTTTGAGGCACCCGCTCTCAGTATCCACCAGGATTATGAACTAAGACATTTTTATTGTCATGGTATAACAGAACTGATATTGTTTTTATCTCTTCTCCATGATAATTTACTCCTAGGAGTTCATGGGCATCCTTCCCACACATTTCTGCCAAGAAACAAGGAACCATTTTCTATATAACATAATGTAATCTCTTTAAAAGGTTTCCTTGGCATATCATGTGGACAAGTCTAGTGAGGGAAGGTAGGCATAATTTCCACTTACTTGAAGTAAATATAAATAATGTCTCAGACTGGATATTTCATAAAACTTTTGTGGTGAAGTCAAATGATTAAGCATAATATGTTAACGTTTCAAGTAACAACCTCCAAATTAAAAGACTCTGAGAGTGTCATCTTCTCAAAGATCAATTTTATTCGAGTTCTAATATCCATTGATATTAGAATTTTCTAAAATAACTTGACATACCATTAATTCTTTCAAATACACAAAGAAACAAGGTATTCACAGAAATTATGTTATTAGAACGGGAGAATATGCAAAGGAAAAAAAAGACCCATTTCTGCTTTTAAAAATTGAGGTACTAAAAAAACCTTCCTGCAAGCATTCTCAGTAAATAAATTAATTCTAAGTAATGAATATTTAAGCTCGGGAATCTTAAACTGCTTTTGTTTTATCATGGAAGATCTTTCCATTAGATAGCAGGGATCTTTAGGCCCATGTTTGTCCACTGATTATTGACACTTAGAAACATTCATCTATCGAATTTTAGCTACAGCAGATGGATTAAGATAACTCAAGCACTATAAAAATATTTAAAGAGAAAGAAAATGAGTCCCCATAGCCTTTCAATAATTCAAAAGTCAATAGACTGAATTATCCCAGCACATATATCTGAGAAAAGTCCACCATTATCCCAATTACTGCTGAACAGTAACTTCTAATTCAACTTATTGGTGGGAATCTCATTTGGCCTGAGGACTTGATTCCCCAGCTTAGCATGTCATATAGCAGGGTATAGCATAGCAGATGCCCTATCTCGCTTTCAAGAGGGCCAAAGACACTTTCAACAAGATCATTGCATCCTCCAGATTCTATGGAGGTCCAATAAATAGTCCATGGGTCCTGTGTTACCTAGTTTTAATGACTAGCTCCCAGGACTTCACTCATTTGCATTGCAGCTCCACCTTTATTTCAACAAGGCATAATCAATTTTTTGCACTGGTAAAAGATACAACCAGCATGTCAGATGCATGGAAACTATAACTTATACATCATTGAACATGCTTATATTGTACCTTGAGGTTTGGGGCAGCATTTTTACCAGGTTTCTACATGGGCTTTAGAGATTGAGAATATTGGGACCATCTAAAATCAGTGTAAGATACCCACAAGAAAAAGATTGGGAATTTAATATTGGCTGATGGACACTAGCAAAGTGCTTTGTTTCAACGGGCCAACCTGCTATGACCTTTTCTGGTAGAGCAGCTGTCTTACACAATTCTTATGTATTGTGATTCCATGCTTACATACAGCAGCAATGGGATTCCCACCCAACAGCATCTTCCGTGAGACACTGGTGGTGCCTTCTCTCCTAGCATTCTAGAGAAACTTTTGAGATCTGGCTGTGTTTCAGTGGTGGGATTCAAAACTTTTTACTGCCGGTTCTGTGAGTGTATCTTGGTGAGCATGGCCATGTGACTGGGTGGGCAGAGCTTTTTTGCACAGCCCCTCACCCATTTTGGGGCCTTCTGGGCCTCAGGCAAGCCTCCTGAGAGGCGTTTTTGCTCACAGAAGGCTCCCCTGGGGCTCAGGAAGAAAAAAATGGACTCTGGAGAGGGCATGCAGCACCCCCACTCACTCCGTTTTGGGGCCTTCTGGGCCTCAGGAGCCTCCTGGGGGATGTTTTTGCTCTCAGAAGGCTCCCCTGGGGGCTCAGGAAGAAAAAAAATGAAGAAGGGGGGCTGCCCGTTTTCCTCCATCTTTTGCCTTCCTGGGCCTCAGGGAATCCTCCTGGGCGAAGCAGTAAGACAAGCTAGGGGAATCCCAGAACAGCTGAACGTATAAACAGCTGGTTGTCGGGAGGGGAAAAAAAGAAATAGCTTAAGGGGTGAGTGTCAGGCGGACAAAGTGAGCGAGCATCGGAAGGGGCAAGTGAGGCAGTGGCAACTGGGCGACCAGGTTGGAGGCATGGCCAGTCAGAACTTACTACCAGTTCAGGGACCCACGCCAAATCCTTGCTACCAGTTCACTTGAACCAGTGAGAACCGGCTGAATGCCACCACTGAGTTGGACCTGATGAAAGGTATCTTGTTTGTATAGATATATGTATCTCTATGGGGATATGGGATAATGGATCTCTGCTATAGCCCCACGCACATGTTACAAAAATAATTATGGGTCTTTAGTTATCTTTCTTGCATATGGAACTTTCAATGGGTGTAATAGCTTTTGGAACTTCTTAGAAAAGTGAAAAATAGAAAACAATTATACAAAGCGGATTCTCCATATCAATTAGGCATTTAACTACAATACATTAAGTGGGTTATTATTGAAGCCTGCTTGGTGTAGGAGATGATGTGATTTCTATCACTTTTTTCTTTCCATTGATATACCTCCACATCATAGCTTAGACTGCAGTGCAGAAATGCAATTGAATGGTGTCCCAGCAGGGGTTTAGGTGAAACTCCCCACATCTCCCTAAATGCAACCCTGGTGCTTGGCTATTGCTGGTTTTCCCATATTTTTGCCATTCCTTTGCCCTGTTTGGTCCCTGTTTCTTATATCACCTTTGATTTCCCTCTACTATCCCCCCCCCCTTTCTCTACTTTCAAACTACTGCTTTCCAGTCCCTTCTGATCCCAGCAAACCTTAGAGTTGGGTAAAGAAGAGGGGGTTGAACACAGAGGTGGTATTCAGCAGGTTCTGACCAGTTCTGGAGAACTGGGAGCAGAAATTTTGAGTGTTCAGAAAACCAGCAAATACCACCTCTGACTGCCCCCCCATCTATTCTCTGCCTCCTGAATCCCAGCTGATTGGCTGGGTTTTCTTTGCTTGCCTGCACAGGAGAACAGAGCTGGAAAGCAGGTTAGTGGGGTGGGGTGGGAATCGGGATTTTACAGTATCCTTCCCCTGGAGGGGGGTGGGAATCGGGATTTTACAGTATCCTTCCTCTGCTATGCCCACAACACCACACTATGCCCACCAAGCCATGCCCACAGAACTGGTAGTAAAAAATGTTGAATCCCACCACTGGTTGAACAGTTTCACTATTTTTTTCTCACAAATTGCCTATCTTTTTACATTGTAAGATGGTAGGCAAGTTCTGTTTTTTAAAATGTGGCATTACTATTTTCATCCTTTATGAAAGTCTAATGATACTACCGTGTTTCTCCAACAATATGGCCTCCCCCAATAGGAAGTCTCATCATGCTCTATAGGCATAAAATCAAATTAAGCCCCTCGGTGGGGCTCAGCTCGGAAGAGGACGTGGCGCAGGCTGTTGCCTTGCCTCCCAGTCCATGGATGGGTAGGCGCTATTACTGCCTCAGGCGGCCTCTCCTGGTGGCCCCTTCTGATTTGGGCTGGAGGGACTTGGGAAGGAAGCCAAACTCGGGTTGGCTTGGCTCTTTCGCTTGGCAGGCGGGCGTGTACCTGTGGCTCGCTTGCACGGCTCTTCCCAGCCCACACGGCTCTGGCACAGCCCTGGCGGGATGAGTGGAGGGCCCTGCGGGGAGACGCTTGCTGCTTTGGTGAGAGCTCCACCGCTGGGCAGGAGGGCCCACCTGTCAGCTGCGCTGGGCACCCCAGGCAGAGCTCTTTATGCTCTGCCTGGTGCCAGGCAGGGATGGTGGCTGGGCACTTCTCCTGGGGTGGGCCAATCCAGTGCTGCGGCCCCGGGAGATTTACCTCCCTACATGGGGTTGGGCTGCCCTCTCGGTCAGGGGAGGCTTTGTCATACTGATAGTAGGGAGTCATTTTTAAAAGAATTGGTTTGCCTTCGAAGGTGAAGGCAAGGCGGCAACAGGAGCGCCTGAAGCCAAGTGTCTCCACCGAGCTCTGGTTGCAGGAAGGAGCCCTGGCTGGCCGCGTGTGGCTGCGCCAAATGCCATGGCATTGCTCTAAATGCCACGGCAGCACGGGGAGAAGGGAAAGCAACGGTGGTGGAAGGTCTCCTGATACAAAGTGCCCCACCAATGCTGAGGTCAACATCCAAGTTGTCACTGCCCGCCCACCCGAGAATGCAAGGGGGGAGGAAATTAAGTCACCTCCGAAAAGATGCCCTAGTCATTTTTTCAGGGGTCAAAAAAAAAATAAGGCCGGCCTTATTTTGTGAGAAACATGGTAACAGTAATATGAGATGATCATGCTGAGATTTATTTCAGAACAAGCAATCCACAATTTTCCAGAAAGACTAAAGGTATTGTGCTCAGGTGATAATCTGTTATACAACTATTTTATTGAACTATTTATTGAACTATTTTATTGAGAGAGAGAAGGAATGGATGGAATTAGAATTCTGATCCAGAGAACCTGCTGCATGCTTAGTTTGTCATCAGGATGCTGATGTTACATGGTTAAATCTGACAACTTCCTTGCACGTACATGCTGCAGGCAATGTGCTACACAACAAATACAAAGCTTTAGAGAGATTGTCTTTTTCTCTCAGCCTTCACATGTTTTCTACTGGAAATACAATTTAAACTATGGATTTGCTAATCAGTACTGTTACTACTGTTATCGATCCCTTGCCTTCCATGACCATTGGTATGACAAATGAATGTGATTCTCATTGCTCTTAAGAAATTGCTTATTTATGAAAGCAGATGGGTTTTGTAGACACAGAGCAATATAATAGTTGCCCACTCTCTAAGGTAAAGTGAATAGTTTGGAAGAAAAGGGAAGATTGAGAAAGTCATAATTGGGTGAATTTGATGAGGCCTTCAAAAAGAGTGGGAATCTGCTCCTTAGAGGTAAAAAATAGCCCATCCAGGATGCTCCTATTCCCATTTCCTGCTCAGCTCTTTATATCTTTATTTTGCCTGGATTTATATTCAATTTATGAAGCCTCTGGTAGCTCTTTATCAGACTTGATCAGTGTTCACTGGAATCATCTCCTTTGTTGGAATTAATCTGGCAAGAAACAATCGTGCTGGATATTATCTTTGATATGGATATGATACTTCTCTCCATAGTTCTCACACTTTCAAACCAACTTCAGTCTGGTGAGCTAAAGTCCTTTTTCTACAAGTGATTCAAAGAGTCATCTGGAAGCATCCAACTGTCATTGAGCTGCTTCATATTGTCTCAGTGATGCCTTAACATGTGGTATAAATCACTTGTAAAAAATGGTCTAGATTTCAAGTATCAAAATGAATCTGTTCTATTTCTCAAAATTGCCATCCAGACCCATTTTCTTTTCTTTATCTATATATTCTATCTATATATTCTATCTATCTATATATTCTGTCTGTCTGTCTGTCTGTCTATCTATCTATCTATCTATCTATCTATCTATCTATCTATCTATCTATCTATCTATCTATCTATTATATATAGTTATCAATATATTTTGGTGAACAAGCTAAAGTTCTGAACTTATATGTACATATTCATATTTATTATGCAGTGTTAGAATTTAAACCCCCCCCCATCTACCTCAATTTTTTTTTTACTGATACACAAGTACATACCAAAAAATAGCGAATGATAATTGAACAATAAATTTCTTCTTATATTAGTAAGCCCAATGGCATTTTATAGCTAATTCTTACCCATAATAAATAATTCAGAATTACAGTATTTCTCAAAATAAATTGAATGTGGAGTGAATATGTACATACACTGTACTGATTTAAAATAATGTCACATTTTTAAATGGGAATTTGAAAAGTCAGGAGAAGTCTGACACAATTTAAAACTCCTGTTAATGAGAAATATGAATGTATTATGACACTGTTACCAAAACGAAGTACTGGCAGTAGTGAGGAAGGCCAAAAAGATATTTTTAAATTAATCTTTTAGTGAATTAGAATAATGAGATTAAATTATGTTGCAGCTGACTTTCCTTTTTTAAAAAATTCCTGAAGTTAATTGCAGAATGAATAAATCATATGGGATGGGTGAGTGGACCTTGCCCCAGACTCAAAGGGCTCAAAATGCATATTTTCTGAAGATTGCTAAAATGAGTCGTTGGCTATTATGTGGAGTATTATGGGGAATAACCAGCAGGGAGAACAAAGAGAGGAGGAAGATAAAGCAAGGCAAGTCACTTTGAGGACTGCCTTAAATAGGGGAACAATAATCATGAAGAAAAAAAATTTCCTGGAGTCATTTGAAATATTGAGATAGAAATGCTATCACCTGCTAACTTCCTGGTTTAATAAGTATAATGGCCATTATCAGCATGAGAATTGTTACAGTATGGAATCTGGAATGGTCAAATTGCTTTGTACACATGATACCAACAATTCTTACTTAAATCTTTTACGGTAGGACCTTGTATTGGCCACAGAGCCACATGAGGTTTCCCCCTAAAATACAATCCCTTCAGTTGAACAATGGTTTTTATTTCATTGAAAGCACCTTAAAACTGGTGAGAAACTCATTATTATGGAATATGTTTTAAAGCAGGAGTATCCAACCTTGGCAATTCTAAGACCTACTGTAGACTTCAACTCCCAGAATGATTGGAGAATTCTTGGAGTTAAAGTCAACAGATCTTAATTGCCAAGATTGGACATCATTTGTTTTAAAGCAACTTTTTGCTCTCCAAATATGTCTTGGCAAGAATCCCCATATATCCTGGTCAGCTTTGCACAGATAACCAAAAAGCTGGGACTTTTAACAAATGCAGAAAAGATAGAAAGTCATCCATCAGAGAAAGGAAGATATATTGTACTTTACATATTTGCCAAAGGCTTATTGGTATGGGGAAACTATAGAAAATGTGCACTTCTTTTAAGAAATCCAGAAACCAGATTATCAGCATGTTCTCACTGTGTTAGTATCTTTAGAAGAGGACTTCAAAGCATTCAGCCCAACTTTACAAGAATGGTAGTACTGCAGCTGAAAGTGATAAGAGATTCAGAAGTATAATGTCCTCTTTAAAAAAAGTGGTAATTGCAAAATTATTTTGCCAACTCCCTTTTCCACCTGTGCTTGCTAGTGTTTCAAGGGCATATAAGCCTACAGTTCAGCCAGGTGTCTCACTGCCTACAGATCTACTTGCCTTGACAGCAAGCAATTCCATTGAGGGTGATACTGATTGTAATTCAGGATGCTGCTGCCTTCTGCGTAAGCCCCTCTGGACAGCCGGTGGGAGGCAACTTTGATCTTGCTCTGTATTACAGCATGACATCTTCTGACTTTGACTAAACTCCTTCTCTGTAGGCAAATTTCCACAGATACTGAAGTGAAGGATCTGACTGCAACTGCTTTATCACACACTCACCTCCTTGTTCAAAGCATACATGCTTTATCAATGATGCATTCTTTGGATTTTCAGCAATGAATGTATATTATCTGATTTTGCCACTTAGTTATTATAGCATCTTGGATTTTGATGCCTGTCCCCTCAGCATTCCTTAAGATGACTTGGGATACCTGGTTCCTCTAGAGCAGGGGTCTCCAACCTTTGAAACTTTAAGACTTGTGGACTTCAACTCCCCGAATGATTGGGGAATTCTTGGAGTTAAAGTCCACAAGTCTTAAAGTTGCGAAGGTTAGAGACCCCTGCTCTGGACCTCAGAGGAAGATAAAGTTCAGTGATTGAGGTTCTTAAACATTTTGGTCTCAGGACATTTTATATTATTAAAAATGACTGAAGACCCCCAAAGCAGCTTTATTTAATGTAGGTTGCATCTGTTGACATTTCTGTATTAGAAATTCAAACTGAGAAATTTTAAAATATTAATTTCCTTGACTTTGTGAATCCCCAAAAGGTTACTGGGGACTCCCTGGGGTCCAGTATCTGTAAAGACGCAATGGGGCAGGATCTCTGTAGTAATTGCCAGGGCGAAAGACTGCATGAGTGCTAAAACAGTTGTAATTTTGATGATACATCAACATTTTTTTGGTCCACTGTGCACCAGGATTGGGTTTAAAAATAGTCGTAGACTTTCTCCCCTCCTGCAGCTAAATATAAACTACAATTCTACAGGAAGTCAACTGAGGTTTTAATATGAGTTCCTTTTATTCCAAAAGATATCTGGAGCCATTGCTGAGAACTATGTTACATTTAGGAATGTATTAGCTAATATAAGAACAGGCAAGTTTTTTAAAAAATTTAGTTACAACATATTTTGATTAAGATAGGGATGATCAAAAGAAATTTACCAGTGATTCTATTCAATATATTTTATAGTCCTAAGGACTTTAGGGGTACGTGATTCATTCATCTTATACCAGTCTGTAAATTCTGGACGGTATAATTCTCAATGATTTTTCTCCTCCTCTTATTATTAGATGCATTGCAATAGTTTACTACTGTTGATCTTATCTGAACTGCCTTCCCTGTTTTTATCTCACCCTGGTTTGAAAATACATATATTTCTTAGTATTAGTTAAATTTCTCCATGGTACCTCGGATCCATATGTATTAGTAGCACCATCCTTGTGCAGGGATGGGATTCAACTGGTGTTACTACTGGTTTGGTGATTATGTTTTGCTGTACATGATGTGTGAAAAGCCTTTAAGCTGAACTGACTGGACAACTGAAAAGCGTTGCACACAGGTGCACAGTGTTTGAAAAGCCACTTTTCCCCTGCTTTTTCAACCTCAGCTGTGCTGTGCAAAGCAGCTGAGGTTGAAAAAACAGGAAATAAAGGACAGGTAAGAGCCCGGGCAGGTGGGTGGCCCAAACAGCAGCAAACACAGAACCGGTTTGCTGTCTTCTGCTCTTCAAAGCTACTGGTTTTATAGAGCCTGGCAGAACCGGTAGGATCCCAGCCCTGTCCTTGGGGTCTCACGACATTTATGTTTATTCTTATTGAAATGATTGGATCCTGATTGCATCATTGAGAAACTAACTCTGAAGCTGATAGGAATGCACCCTTTCTTTTTTTAGTTTTGTGGCTCAGTCTTTATGGAGTTCAAGTTTCTCCTTCCCAAATATTGAATTTTATTGCTGACATGCCACAGTGGAGTGGTGCTCCTTCTGTACAAGTATAATCCATTGATCAAATAATTTGTCACACAGTTTGCCAAATTTCTTGGCCCAATTGTTCCTCTATTTTTTGTGCCTTATGTCATCTAAAGTTAACGTTTTTTTTTTTTTTGTTAAGCTGTGATTACATCTGCTACAAACGTGGTTCTTTGGTGCAGTTTTCTTTCCAAACTATTTCACATAACTTTGTCTCACCACGCCTCAGCCTATTGACTATCTCTTGCGATAAACAAATTCAGATAGCCTTTTGTTTCTCTCACTTCATTAATAACCTTGATTATGGATGTTTTCCTGGTAGAATGGTAAATCCTGTCTGCTTCAGTATCATTATACAATAAACCCAAGCTCATATCGTATTCTACACAGTTGGTTATTCACAATAATCAACAGCAGTGTATGACATGAAATCAGAATAAACAAAAGGATATGAGGTTGATCTCCCTGCTGTAATTTGCATTTGAGATATAGACTGGCACATAGGATGAAATAACATTTGGTAAGAATCTGTTTGGACAAGTTAGTCACCTGATGCATTGCTCATCCACAGGCAAACAATGAGTGGGAAGTAAGGTGGATCTGCTCACTGGGGTATCTCTGTTACAAACATTTTTTTACTTTCAGAGGGAATCAATAGTACAGACTTTTTTGCAAAAGGGCTGAATTCTTTGGGAGAACAATTCAATGAAAGTAATGGTGGTTATATCTTCCCTCCAATTTTATTATTGATTCAGTCTGCTGCAAAGACAACTGCCAATCATGTTATGTTTATCCCATGGTGATGGCTTTACATTTGATTTATTTAACTTGCAGGGCTCTCTCTGATTATCCTGATTTTCTCTGCTATTTTTTGTATGAAATTTATGTGACATCAAGACCAGTCTACTGTCAACCATTGTATGTCATATTTACTGCTGCCAAATCACAGTTAAAGAAGACTTAGACTTAAGAATAGGGGGGTAGTTTTGTGTTGTTCATTTTATTGATTGTGCATTTATTGCTCAGTGATAGAAATAACGTTTCTGAGTCAGTTAAAGAAGGTTCCCTTTTTTGCTATAAACCATTCAAGAGAGATCAAGGACTGGAACTAGAAAAGATTTCAACAGTTTGCAAGAATCATGTAAAACTTAATCTCTGCATTTGGCAAAGTCTTAATCTATTTATGAGTGGCTGGTCCTCCTCCACCTGAGGAACTAATCAATCGATGAGATTTCTGCTTGGTTTAAGAATCTGAAAGAGCAGAGGGGATTCCATGCTGTAAGCCAGAGGTCTCCAAACTTGGCAACTTTAAGACTTGTGAGCTTCAATTCCCAGAATTCTCCAGCCAGCACTGGCTGGAGAATTCTGGGCGCTGAAGTCCACAAGTCTTAAAGTTGCCAAGTTTGGAGACCCCTGTTGTAAGCCTACCACGGTGCAGTGAGATTCCTGCTAAAGCCTAAGGTCCAGATGGTTCCAAAAGGGACAGTTGAGTTGGTGCAGATTATCACTCATTGCTACAACTAAATAACCAATACCTTCTCTTTTATCTTGCTTAATACTGCATAGTTGTAGTATATTTAGGCTATTGTGTTGTAAGAGAAGAACAACAAGGGAGGAAGGGGTTTTGTACATTTATACATAAGAAATAATTTATTACAGTTGTTTTCCTTTCTCTGTAGAGTCAGCATCATTCCCTACTTATGAAATTATATCTTTTTTTTTTTTTCATTCAGTGGGGAAAGTACATAGTATAAACTTTTATTACAAACTGCTGACATTTTGATGGTCAGCACTAATCAAAATAAAATAAAGCAAAATAAAAAGGATGGAGGAAAATCCAGCAGGCCCATTGGTGCTGTTGCTCAGAGTTAGTCCCATGATTATGAAGGAATAATTTTCCATCTGGCACAGGTCAGGTCTCACCTTATTTACTTTCCAATTCATTGGAGTAAGTGTTCAGAGGGGAGACAACCAGGTAAGCATGTACTAGGTCATATAGTCAGTGCAATGCATAGTTGGAACTCCAATGCCAGGCTGCAATTATACCATCTTGATGCCATTATATAGCATTTTTTAACTCATTGCAGTCAGCTGCTGATGCCTGGGTTCTGAGCATCACAATTCAAGAAGGATTCCAACTACAGGTTCTGAAAGGAGCAACAGGGATGATCAAAGGACTGGAAATAAAGTGTTCAAAAGGTGTTAGTGAACCTCTCTTACTCCAAATATTGAGCCAGATTTCCTCTTGACATTCCAGTAAAGCTCATGCTATTTTGAGAGATTGCCTGCGTATACAAACAATATTTCCAATGAGAGTACATCAAAGAAAAGAGCTGTGTATGGACATGTCTGCAGCAACAACTTTGAAAGGAGTTGCACTGAATTTTCTGGATGATCAACCTACTCTGCAAGGCACCCATCCAAAGGTTTGCTCAAACTTCACAAAATTCAGAGACCTGCAAATAGAAATAGAACAATTGTACCTAAAGAAAGTGAAGATAGTGCCTTGGGTCCAATCCTAAAATATCTGGAGCATCATTTGAACACCACTGGCAAGGACAAAATCATCCTCAGTCTATTGCAAAAGACAGCTTTTCTTGGAACAGCTTATATTCTCTAACACTATACCTCTAACACCATCAAACACTAGCACATGCCTATCCCAGGTCCTTGAAAAGGACTTGGCAGATGGATTAAAATGCCAAATCCAGTCTAAACAGTCTGGGTGACTATGTTTCCAACCGTAACAGTACATTGGTTTTTTATTCCTCCACTATCTAGATTTGTTCCCATTTTACTCAGCACACTGATGAAGTGTATCTTAGCATAAGCCAAAAATGGAACCAGAGGTGGTATTCAGCAGGTTCCAACCAGTTCTGGAGAACCAGTAGCAGAAATTTTGAGTAGTTCAGAGAACCAGCAAATACTACCTCAGACTGGAGATTTTACAGTATCTTTGACCTGCCCTGCCACGCCCACCAAGCCATGCCCACAGAACCAGTAGTAAAAAAATTTGAATCCCACCACTGAATGGAACCCCTAGATATGGTGTGCAAAAGGCATTACTGTACTGTCTGGTAGTAGTGAGTCCTAAAATGGACACCTAACATCAAAAATATCATCATAAAAGCACAACAAAGAATGTTCTTTCCGCCAACTCAGACAGCTCAAACTGCCCAAGGAGCTGCTGATCCAGTTCTACAGAGGAATTATTGAGTCTGTCATCTGCACCTCTATAACTGTCTGGTTTGGTTCTGCAACCCAACAGGACAGAGACAGACTTCAGAGAGTAATTAGGACTACAAAAAAAAAAAAAAAATAGTACCAACCTGCCTTCAGTCGAGGACCTGTATACTGCATAAGTCAAAAAGAGGGCTGTGAAAATATTTACAGATCCCTCACATCCTGGACATAAACTGTTTCAACTCCTATCCTCAAAACGATGCTATAGAGCACTGCACACCAGAACAACTAGACATAAGAACAGTTTTTCTCTGAATGCCATCACTCTGCTTAACAAATAATTCCCTCAATACTGTCCAACTATTTACAAAGTCTGCTTTACTATTACTATTAATCTTCTCATCATTTCTTATCACCCATCCCCTCCCACTTGTATGACTGTAACTTTGTTGCTTGTATCCTTATGATTTATATTGACTGTTTCCTAGTATGATTTGATTGCTTATTGTTCCCTATGACTATCATCAAGTGTTGTACCTGATGATTCTTGACTCTTGATGAATGAATCTTTTATGTACACTGAGAGCATTTTAACCAAGACAAATTCCTTGTGTGTCCAATCACCTTTGGCCAATAAAAGAATTCTATGAGTCTATGAGTTCTATGACTCCTTAGATCCTTTTTAAACCTTGATGCAGAGCTGCCACAAATATGACATGACACACAAAACTGGGAAAAGGTTATGCTTGAGCCAGAACTGACTTGCATGTTTAGCAACGCAGCCAATGGTTTGCTTGGAGTAGCTCAAACTAATCTTTCCCATCAGCTTTTCTGAGTCCACGTGAAACAAACTTTAGAACCAATGTGAAAAAGCTCAACTCAAAGTGAAGTCTTTTGAAAAATACAGTACTTTAATAACTGGATTGGGAGTTCATGGATTATATGAACTAAAATGTAGAACGATACATTTTATTAAAGATTACACGTATGGGTTGTTTGCTGGAAAAAACCCAAACACATTTCAACCAGTCTTATTTTAGGTATTTTGGCAGTTGAAGTGGCTGACAAAATAACCCCTTTAAAAACACTCACTCAGAAAGAAAAACATTAGCAAAAGTTTTGAGAAACAGTTGCTGTGTAACTATATCACATATAGTGTTGAGGAAGCAATATGACTCTCTAGTTCTTGCTTCTCTGCTTTCTTGTGTAACATGTCACAGGTTAAACAATAAGTCACTGATGATGGGATGATTTGCACGGATGGTTTCTTGGTGAAATGTTCTTATATTTGTCTACCACTGTTTTGTCAGATACAGTGTTATCCAGCTGGGTTGCTCAAAGCAGCCTGAGAATTTATTAAATCTGACACAAATCCCCTAGTTGAAATAATAACTGCTCAGTTACCCACTGTCCCATGTTTATTGTTTATCAGACACTGAGCTCATAAATCCTCTTCCATCTGGCCCGATTTCAAAAGAACCTTGAATAGACTGTTGATAGACTATAGGGAACTTTAGCCTCAGTCTATTGCAGTAGTGCAGATTAAACTGAGTTACTGCTGTCTTGTGGTTCCCTTCCTCCCTAACTGGTATGTTTCAGAAAATAACAGAAACTGTTGCTTTATTCCATAGAAATTGTCTGTTTTTTAAAAAGAGTACCGAGAAGCCACCAGCAATGAATGCAGCAGACAAGTTCTTTTCCGGAAGGTAGTTCAAGTCTGTATTCACACAGCTATAATAATACAATGTATTTAATTTTCTGGATGCACATATGACCCTGAATTATGAAATAATTGTAAGAATTTGGATCATACAGCAAGCTATACTAAAACATGGAGAGAATAGCATCAATATATTGATTGGAATAAGAATAAGAATCAGTCAGTTGGAATACGAAGCTTCAAGAATTGTGCCATAGAGACCTGGTTTTATGAAAAGTACCTTTCTTTTTAACTGGGTCCTTGGTGCTCTTTGAGCTTGCTTATTTTCTTGCAGGTGTTTCATCACCCAATCATCAATGCTAGTGTTCACATAATACAGCAAACAATGATGTGTTGAATGCAATGAGCCATGTGCACATAGTATTCTAAGTGTTAGGAATGTAAGTCACCTAACAGCTATTTGGGCTGGAAATATATAAACCAGGATAAACATTTTAATACTGTATCTTTAAGAAAATTCTAAAAGTGTAATTGGGTGTGGTTCATCAAATGGCCATAAGATGGAGCCAGAAACCTAGATTGTCTTAGTCTCAGAAGAAATGAGTGAGTCTCTGTTTCCTTCTGTTGGAGAGTTTTGTTCTTCCTAATTGACTGATATTCTTGGATTTGATGTAAGTCTGATACTGAACTGTTTTTGACACTGGACTTTGTTATTGGATTATCCCTGGACTAAAAATTGACTGATCTTACCTGTGAATGACTTTGGACTGCTTGTTTTGAACTTTGCTTTAAACCTTTCTGGAAGTAAAAACCTACATTTAATGTACAGTGTATCTCTGTGCTGTGTGTGTATTATTCAAACACTACTCTCAATACGTCTCCCTGTATGTGCTCATTCTCCTAACAGGGAATTACCACAACACTAAGGCATACCCTATTTTTTTATTAAGTAGAATAGCTGGGTTTGGACAATACAGTAAGTCAAACCAAACTAAACTACTCCTATTATGACCCCAGCGATTTCTCTTTATGCTAGAAACTATCAAGCAACTTAAAATTTCTGAGAAGCCTCATTTTAAGTCAATGCTGAAGGTTCAGGCAATTTATACTTAAACTGTAAGCTATTCAGAATCAAATGGGGGCTTCTAAATTTAATAAAACAATAGCAACAAAATTGTTAGTGTGGAAAAATATATTACTTGTCAAGGTCACTTTACTGCATATTAGAATGCAGGGTAGATAAGTTGTGCTCCATGATAGAAAACTTTACACTTTGTAGGTTCATCATGGTTGACTACAGAGTTTCAAAGCATCTCTTCAGATGTTTCAGATTATTCTGCTACTTTCCTATCAACTTGAGGTTGCAAAATATGGGTGACCAGTATAGTACTAAAGTGTTACCATTTAATAATATTCTAGTAGTATTCTTTAATTTAATCTATGCACTATATATACTGAATGTGAGAAATGCCAGACAAGAAGAAATTGGAATTAAAATTGTCGACAGAAATAACAACAAATCTTTTATGCTGATGATATTACCTTAATAGCTGGGAGCAAGGAATGTTAAGATATTAAGGTTTAGGACTTCCGGTTGCAAGGCTTCAGTGGCGGCAGGAATCCGCTTCTCTGTGGGTCCCTGCTGCGCTCGCTGCTGAGGTACCCCCAATCCAACTGGATTTGGGGGTTGTCGCTGCCCCGAAGAGGCAGCGGAAGACAGAGGAGATCCAGGCAGGGGTCTGGGGATATTGCACCCCCCTTCCCCAGCTGGCTAGACTCCTTTTTCCTGAGGCGGTGGAGCGGCTGTCAGAAATGGCATCCTCAAAGGAATCTTCAGCTGGATAAGACTGTGCAGGAGGAAGACAGAAGGAGAAGTTTTCTTGGCTGAACTGGGACATTAAGTTACTTTTAAAACACTCTGGAAACCTGACTTTTGGATTGATACATTTGTTTCCAAAAGAAGTTGTTATAGCGGTGAAAGTGCTGAAGGAAAGTTCACTCCCCTTCCTTACAGAGAAAGCAAATGAGCACAGAAAAACCTGCTTCTTTAAGGTAAAAACAAGCTCTTTGTTATAAGTGAGAAGGAGAGGACTAAAAAAAAAAAAATCTTTAAAAATTTGTTGGAGGAGACGCTTTGAAGATTATAAGACCAACAACTAACTGTAATACGGCTTTAAAATATATTTGGGATTTTGCCCCAGGAGGAAAAGTTGCAAAGAGAAGAAGAGGAAATAATTTCTGTCTGTTTGGATTGTTTGATAACTTTGACATTTGCAAATTACTTTAAGATTAAAAACATCTGGGTTGTTCTTAAAAATTTACAATGGCACCATCTGTGGATCAACTAAAAATGGAATATGAAAAATTAAAAGAAAGAGGACCAAATGGCAAGGATTCATTGGGAGCTATCTTCCACTTTTTAGAAATGGTGGTTTCTACGTACCAGCAAATACTTGAGGAAGAAGGAGGAGAAGAAGAAGAAAAGGAAGCCATTTTTAATGGACAAAAAAGTTCAATTAAGAAAGAAAATAGGAAGAGAGGAAGGAAAAATGAGAATTTAAGGTTCAATAAAACAATCAAGATAAAGAAAAATAAGGTGAAAAAAAGGTACAATGTTAGAAAGCAATTGAAAAGAGAATTACAACAGAGAGGGGAAGCTAAAAAGGTGGAGGTTGGGGGTGGGGGGGCAAAAAGACCAGACTGGAAAAGAAAGGGAGGGAAAAAGGGAAAAAAAGCCACGGTCGGAAACAAAATATCTTTTTTAGAGATAAAGGATAAAGGACAGTGGATAATTTAAAAAAGATTCTGCAAGAGTACATAAGATAGTATTGTAGTATTTGCATTTGAAATAGTCTATTGGAATATTATAAGACTTAACAAAATATTAAAATGTTTTATAATGATAGATTTCAATATGTAATAAAATATTAAAGAGAATGTGTAAAATGATTAATGCTTAGTTATACTATTAATTAGAATTAGAATTAGAATGGAAATTATATACTTAACTATAGCATAAGTTTATTAATATTTTTTTCAAAATGCAACATGTAGAATGTACTAAGCAGAATCAGGATAGAAATTATGTATTATTTTAAGTGTTACTTTAGGGAAAGGCGTCACACCTTAAAAGTGATTACAGGGGAAATTCTTTGCTAAAGAGAAGAGATAAATAGATGATTGGAAAAGAACGGACAAAAGATACAAACATAATGATTTTGAAATAAGATGAAATAAACAAAATATAATTAAGAGAGTGAAAAGAAGGGAGAAGTTATATAGAAAATATAGAATGGTTAATAAGATATGAATGGTATATAACGTGAGTATGAATTTGATTTAGGTCTGTAAAAAAGATGTAACCCGGGGCTAAGCCACTTTTCAAAAGAAGTTTTATGTTTTGTGTTTTGGTTAGCTATGT
This sequence comes from Hydrophis major, assembly GCA_033807585.1. Taxonomy (NCBI): domain Eukaryota; kingdom Metazoa; phylum Chordata; class Lepidosauria; order Squamata; family Elapidae; genus Hydrophis; species Hydrophis major. The sequence goes on from CM066331.1 coordinate 99,132,179, forward strand.
TTTGATTGTGAATTAATAAAACCTTGGAGGAATCAAACTAAAGGGAGAGAAATTTGGAAAAGTCATGTATAAATGATAATTAAGAAGGTTTTATCTTTTTAGGTTTTGTTTTATGTTTTATATTTTGTGTGTTTATGCTTGATTGAGAATTAATAAAACCTTGATAGAAAGAAATATAATTGAATAAAAGTGAAGGGAGAAACAATGAGAAATTTGGAAAAGATATATATGTGTCTAAATGGAAATGTGATAATGTGGAACTATGTCTTAAAAAATAATGTTTTATTTGTCTTGTTAAAACTTATAAGTAATTTTTGAGAAAGGAGGTTTTATACTTTGATGTCATGTTTTGTTTGTCTTTAAAATCAATAAAACTTGTATATAAAAAAGATATTAAGATTTAGAAACTGACTAGTGTTGAGTAGCTGCATGATGCTGTGAATCTGATGTAAGTCTGGCTGATGTAACAAGAGTGATACTGGAGAGTAATGATCCCTTTAAGAGGTCTGTATATAAAGGCAGCCATTAGAAGGCATGGTTCTCTTTCCTTGTGACCAGTATTCAGTGCAAAAGTTATCCATGTGTTAAGAAGAAAAACTTGCTTGTAAAGGTATTTTGCTACCACATGCATATTGTCTGTATATACCTGTTGTATATTAAACCACTCTTAATGTCTAAGTCTCTGTGTGCCATGTGTTGCTTCTGGGTTATCTCATAAAGGTAGTCATGCTTCCAAACACTCTGACAAGGAAGACTTGTGGAATTTGCTGCTTAAGTGAAAGAAGAAAGTGCAAAAGGTGTTCAATATTAAAACCAAACCAAATCAAGCAACCTATCTAAGCTTGCATCAACAGCCAAAGCCAATCCAATCCAATCCAATCAAATCCAAGTAAATACTCAGAAAAGAAGACCAAGTAGTAAGAGGAACAGACTTCTTAGGGACAATATTTCAAAGTGATTATAGCTATGAGATAAAGAAATACCTGCTATTTGGAAGAAAGACTATGTATGACAAATGCAAACAAAATATTGCAGACGTTTCACATCGACATATTGCTAAAGTCCTGATTTCCCCAGTTATAATAGGAGTTTGTGAAAGTTGGATTCATCAGAAAGGCTGGATAAAGAAAAATTGGTGCTGGAGAACATCCTTGAGAATACTTGGACTATAAGAGAAACAATAATTCAATATTGGATGATGTAAAAGCATACTGCTCACTGGATGTACTTAAAATGAAGCCAAAACTTTGGGTGTATAATGGAAAAGGAAGAGGCATTGGAGAAGATCCTGTCTCTGGGGAAAATGAATTAAAAAGGAGGTTAATAGAAGATAAATGGGTTTACATTATCACTGGTGACAGCAGCAGGAGCTTGCAAGAATTTACAAGAAAATACTGAAAGAAAATCCTGGCTTTTTAACCATAAGAATTGGAGGTGACTGAATATCTGAAAATCAACAAAGTAGTTATTTATATTTCTCTAGGCCAGATTTTTGAATGTCCATAAGATGAAAGCCTGCACATAAGTGAGGAATGTAAACCTGAAATCTTTTATTTATTTACCTGTGGAATGTTCCACTAAACTCAGCAACAGTTTCTTTTGAGTAATATGCAACACATTGCACTTTTAGTTCTTTGAGTCTGCAAATTATTTTATATTTGACGTGAATATAAAATAAGAGTTGTGGTGGTGCAATGGTGAGAATGCAGTGTTGCAGGCTAACTCTGCTCACATTGCCAGGAATTTGATTTCTTCGATCCTGACCGGCTCAAGGTTGACTCAGTCTTCCATCCTTCTGAGGTCAGTAAAATGAGGACCCAGAATTTTCATGGTCATAGTAGCATTGGAATGAAAACCCATGTGAAGGAGAAACTTTGAAAGAGAGAAACTCCTTTAAAGCTCATTATGGTGACAGGAAGAAAGGAAGGCTTTAGTTTTGTAAAATGTTCTATTCCAACAAAAATGTTCTTGCATAGTTGTGTTTTATTAGCAATGAAATGTGGAATACTAGTGGAATTCTTTTTAAAATGAAAAAGGGTGCCATGTTCACATTAAACAGAAAACTGGTATACATCAAAAGGAATGGCAATTAGAATAAGTTGCTATTTTTTTTCTACAGGTATGTTGGAAATTTTATTCACAGAACTAACTTTTTTACCTCAAGAGCAATACCTTCAGCTGTGGGCTGCTATTTGAATTCTTTCATGTTTACTCCTTTCTTTGGTTGTCTCAAAAATAATAATCTTACACCCCTATGAAAGAGAAGTGCTCAATTGTCTGACATAAAAACTGCTACTTTCATTTACCATATAATAAATTATCTATCTTTTGCTCTTAACCATTTTGTATTGTGCAGCAAAAGAGCAGGGTGCTGAAAAATGCTACACTAAATAAGCTTCTTTTTTCTCTTTTACCTTGATTAGATATTCTCAAAGATATAGCTCAGAAAATTGAAGCCAGAGTCATCTATGAAAACCTGAATAGTTCTTCATAGACAGCTCAGTTAGTGTATCTTGTTTCAGTCTGGAGTTTCAGCAATCATTTTTTTAAAATGAACTTTATTGATTTTACAATTAAAATAAACAAACAACACAAATACAAATGTGAAAGACGAGAGAAGAAACAGAAAAGAAAAAAAGGAAAAGAGGTAGAAAGTCAGAAATAGATTAAAAACAATATCATCATTGACAGTTTGTGGGTCATTATCTATATCCTTATTTTATGCCATATTTACAATTAATCCTTAATGCGAGTATATAATTATTACCACAATTATAACTTATCCTCTTTTACAATGTTATATTGCCCATCTTTGATCTATCCATTCATACCAGCAATTCCAACTCTTGTAATACATTGATGTTTCCTTATTTTTTAGTGTTAGGGTTAATTTCTCCATCTCTGCACAGCTTGATATTTTTTGAATGATCATTTCCTCTGGGGGAGTATGAGGTTGTTTCCAATATTGTGCAAAGGGCAGTCTGGCTGCTGTCAGTATGTGTAATATTGTATACTTTACTTTTGGGGGGAATTGTTTATTGAAGATCCCCAATAGGAAGAATTCTGGTTTGAATTCAATATGTTCTTTCGTCACTTCCTCCAACCATTTTTTAATTCTCTGCCAGTATCTTTGTGCAAGACCACCACACATGGAAGAATGTTCCCTCCTTTTTTTGCATTTCCAGCAGTTCAAACTCATGTTGGGGCACATCTTCGCTAATCTTGAAGGGGGAAGGTGTCATCTGTAAAACATTTTATAGGCATTTTCCTTGTACGATGCTGATTTTGTGATTTTGTTGTTTCTATTCCAAATCTTCTCCCATTCTGTTAAAGTAATACTACGTCTTATATTCCTACTCCAGGCTATCATATTTCCTTTGACTATTTCTTCCTCTAATTCTATCTCTAGTAAATAATTATAACATTTTGTTATTATTTTTGGTCACGGCTTAACAAGATTTTATCCAGTTGCTGAGGTTTATTATAAATTCCAAATTCTTTCTTATCCTGTCTATATCTGTTTTGAACTTGTAAGTATGCCCAACGGTCAATTTATAGTCCCTGATCTTGGAAATCTTGCCATAATTTCAGGTTTCCTTGTGTTATGGATTAAACCATCGCAGCGATACAACCGAAACAGCTTCATCTTACAACAGGCTTGTAATCCTGCAATTCTTATTGGCCCGTGAATAGCGAGTCACAATTGGTCAGGCTTGGCCAGTCTGATTGGCTGTTAACGGAAGCCCCTAATTGGACGCTTGTAAAAGCGATAGACTCAGTTCATTGGTTGTTTAATGGCAGCAAGCTCTATAAAAGAGCTACTGCTGCCCAGGTTTTTTGCTCCAGTCTTTCTTGTTAAATAAAGAGTTGAAGTCACAGTCCGATGTCTCGTCTCCGTTCTTACGCCCATGCCCCGGACTTAACACTGGCGATGAAGGTGGGATTTGGAGACAATAGAGCTGATTAGAACACATCGGACAAAGACAGAGCACGTGGCAAAAGAGCGCATGCAACAGATGGCAAGATGACCAGCGGCGCCATACCACCCGCTCCATTCGACCCAGCAACCGAAGACTGGGACTCATATATAGACCGCTTCCAGAAGTTCCTGGAGACCAACAATTTAAAGGATGCCACGTCTGGCAAGAAACAAGCGGTGTTCCTGACTCATTGCGGCCCCGCCGTTTTCAAGATGGCTAAAGCACTAGCAAAACCGGCAGAAGTGAAGACCATGGATTGGGACACCCTGGCTCCAATCCTCAGGGCCCATTACGCACCTGCAGTACCTACACTGATACAAAGACACAAATTTTACCAGAGGGACCAATGGAAGGACGAGAGCGTTGGTAATTTCGTAGCTGACCTCCGGAACCTAGGAGGCCTCTGTGGTTTTGCAAACTTAGAGGAAGCCCTAAGAGATTGAATAATTCTGGGATTAAATGCACCGCACGTTCAGAGTAAACTGATGGCAAAAGGTGACATCAGCCTCACCGATGCCATCACCGAAGCTACTGCATCAGAAGCAACCAGGAAGTCAGCCGCTTGAATGCACCGAGAGAACGCACCGCTTCACCAACTCGCCGACGAGGCACAACCTCCACTGAGAAGCACGCTACCGCTAACCACCACGAAGACCTCGAGTCATCCTCAGACAGTGATGAAGAGGAGGTCAACCGGCTCTGCTCAGAATGAGAGCAAAGGAACCAGAGACGTCCGCGCCAATGTGCGGGTTGCAGGGCAAACCACCTGCGATCGGACTGCAAATACCTCGACACACTCTGCCATAATTGCAGAAAGAAAGGCCACATTGCAAAGGTCTGCAGAAGCAGACGAGAACCCAGTCCCAGCCGAAAGGAGAACAACCTCCGTCGGGAGATAAGCAAACCTCCTGAAAACCGGGAACGTCTGAACCACAAATGGAACAATCACTACTACTACAGAAACCAAGCACCTGCCTTTTCAATGAGACGAGAAGAGGCCCACCAAACCATTATCATCGGCCACGCTTCATCACCAGATGCAAAGAAAATACGAGTAAAGGTTACTATTGAGAATCAACCATGATGGAAGTCGATTCGGGATCGTCCTTGTCGATGATATCCTGGAAAACTCTCAAGCAACTGATACCTGCCATCTCCCACCAGGACCTCAGCACGCAGCGAATCATCCTGAAAGACTATCAGGGAAACAGAATCCCAGTTGTCGGTTCCAGCAACGTCCAAGTATCATTCCACGCTTCCCCGGACTGTCCTCGATCATGACTGACCCAGCTTGTTAGGACTACAGTGGTTCGCCCCACTCGGAATTGAACTAGCCGGCATACACCATACCAGAAATGACGACTGGGAAGAGGCCCTCATCCAGAAATTCCAGGACGTGTTCACAGGAACATTAGGCAAGTACAAGGGGACCCCTATATTGTTTAATCTCAGCCCTGATGTAGCTCCCATTCGGCTTAAACACCATCGAGTACCTTTTGCCTTAAAACCTAAAATCGACGAGCAGCTAGATAAACTGATAGCCCAGGGCATGTTGGAACCGATTGACCACGCCCATTGGGAAACCCCGATAGTAACGCCCATGAAGCCAGATGGTTCGTTAAAAATTTGCGAGGACTATCGGGCCACCCTAAATCATGCTCTTCAACAGAGCGCTTACCCAGTACCAGTGGTTCAACACCTTCTTCATTCCCTGGGTGGCAGAAAAATATTTGCGAAACTGGACTTAGCTCAGGCGTACCAGCAACTCCCTGTGGATGCAGCAACTGCAAAAGCCGAGACAATAGTTACACATAGAGGCACTTTTAAGTGCAATAGACTCCAATTCGGAGTAAGCGTGGCGCCGGGCATTTTCCAAAGTTTAATGGAGAGACTATTACAAGGCATAAAAGGCATCGTGCCTTATTTTGACAATGTGCTAATAGCTGCCCCCACTAAAGAAGTATTAGTACAATGGCTCAGAAAAGTCCTGCAGAAATTCAAAGACGTGGGTCTTAAGGTAAAACGAGACAGATGCCAACTTTGTATGGAGAGAGTGGAGTTCCTGGGATACCTTCTCGACAGACAGAGAATCCACCCCACCTGAAAAAAACTAATTGCAATAAAAAAAGCCCTGAGACCTAGGAATAAGACAGACCTTCAAGCCTTCCTGGGACTCATTAAATTTTATAATATTTTCTTGCCCCAGAAGGCAACCGTAGCCGAACCCCTACATAGACACCTTGATAAAAAGGCTCCTTGGGTTTGGGGACGGCGTGAAGAGATTGCGTTCAAAGGCATAAAAGACCTTTTAACCTCCGATGCCGTATTAATGCAGTACAACGAACTCTCCCTTTGACGGTCACCTGTGATGCCTCACCATTTGGAGTAGGAGCCATCCTAAGCCACGTCCTCCCAAATGGAAATGAGGCACCCATTGCGTTCTTTTTGAGAACTTTGTCTAAAACCGAAAGGAACTATAGTCAACTTGATAAAGAGGCCCTCGCTATTGAATCCACAATTAAACGTTTCCATGAATATGTATATGGGAGACCCTTTACCATAATTACAGACCACAAGTCGTTACTTGGGATCTTGGCGGGAAACAAACCAACTCCCCATATCTTATCACCAAGAATGACACGTTGGTCAGAATTTTTAGCCGCCTACGATTACCGTTTGCAACATTGCCCGGGGAAAACCATTCCCCACGCTGATGGTTTGAGCCGCTTGCCACTACCAGACATTATAGAGGACCCTGCTCCGACCGTTACCGTACTACAAATAGAAACCCTCAAATCGCCACCATTAACCGCTCGAGACATAGCCTTAGAGACAAAAAAGGACCCTGTTTTGGCACGAGTCCTCAGCTGGGTAGAACGCAGTTGGCCGATAAGTGAAACTGATGACATGTTCAAGCCATTTAAAAATCGTGAAACGGAACTGTTCTCCCAGAAGGGTTGCATAGTATGGGGAGACAGAGTCATAGTCCTGGAAAAGCTACAATATAAGGTATTGAAAATGCTGCACGAGGGACATCCAGGCATTGTGCAGATGAAGGCATTGGCCAGGAGTTACGCATGGTGGCCTGGTTTAGATAGACATATAGAAACTTGGGTAGCAAAATGCAGCAAATGCCAGGAGACTCGCCCCACTCCTCCAAAGAATCCCCCAACTCAGTGGGAAACGCCTCGAGGTCCGTGGTCCTGTATTCACATTGATTTTGTGGGACCCACAAGAGGACACACTTTCCTCTTAACGGTGGATGCCTATTCAAACTGGCTTGAAGTCCAAAAAATGGAAAGCACCACCACAGATGCAGTCACTAAAAACTGAATAAACTATTCGCTACCCACGGACTTCCTGATGTCCTCGTCTCAGATAATGGCCCCCAATTCACTGCTCTGCCATTCGAACAATACCTGGCTGATGAGGGGAATCCGCCATGCTTTAACATCTCCAGCTCACCCTGCAGCCAATGGTAGGGCTGAGCGAATGGTTCAATTTGTAAAACAGACCCTGCATAAAATGGACCACGGCGACATTGACGACAAAATAAACCAAATGCTTTTTATTCAACATATAACCCCAAACAGCATCACGAACAAAACCCCAGCAGATCTCCTGATGGGCCAGAAACTTCGCTCGCATCTTGATCACCTCCACCCAAACTACACGCCAGAACAGCCCCCGGGATCCAGCAGTAAGTGTCGGGCATTCCAGGAAGGTGACCTCATGTTTGCGAAAAACTTCTCAGGCGACCGATTGTGGGTCCCCGCTACCATAACGCAACTTAAGGGACCCCGATCATATTGTCTACAAACGGTAGAGGGTAAGATGTGGAAACGCCACAAAGACCAACTCCATTCCCGATTAGCACCGGAACCTCCAGCTGGGGGGGGGGGAAGGAACATGGAGGAGGACAAAGAAGAAATTGAAACCCAACAGTCCAGGGGATACTCACCATCTGAGGGAGAACCGGACCGGGGAGCAGCCTCGCCACGTGACAACACCGCGACGGAGGTGGATCCAGGGAACCCGGAAGACAGTGCCGATGAGGGCAACCTGGAACTACAGTCTTCACTATCCAGCCCAACAAACAGTCCACCGGAGCCAGAACCAGAACCAGAACCAGAACCAGAACCAGAACCAGAACCAGAACCAGAACCAGAACGAAACCCAGTGGAACAGCACAGGTCGAGCAGTCAGGTGAAGCAGCCTGCCTATCTGCGTGAATACGTCACCCCACCCCTCAGACGGAACCAAGGGGGGAGGGGTGTTATGGATTAAACCATCACAGCGATACAACCGAAACAGCTTCATTTTACAACAGGCTTGTAATCCTGCAATTCTTATTGGCCCATGAATAGTGAGTCGCAATTGGTTAGGCTTGGCCAGTCTGATTGGCTGTTAACGGAAGCCCCTGATTGGACGCTTGTAAAAGCGATAGACTCAGTTCATTGGTTGTTTAACGGCAGCAAGCTCTATAAAAGAGCTACTGCTGCCCAGGTTTTTTGCTCCAGTCTTTCTTGTTAAATAAAGAGTTGAAGTCACAGTCCGATGTCTCATCTCCATTCTTACGCCCATGCCCCGGACTTAACACCTTGCGTATCCAATAGGTCCTTATATATAATCATCTTAGTAATATCCAGCAATCATTTTAATAGCATAGCTGAGCTCACATTTTACTAAATATGCTTTGTTTTTGGTTTCAGTATGTATGCCTGCAGATATTGTGGTTTGTAGTTTATTGCAGAAATGAATAACATAATCATTGCAGACATCATAGCATCCATGTCTGAAACTCTAAATTTTAAATTATCATAAGGCTACCAAATCAGAGAAGATTTCACTGATTATATGCAAATCCTTACGGATTTAGGTGAGATTCTCACACCTGATTGAGATTTGGCAATCTGGCAATATTTTGACATTATAAGTATCATTTATTTTGGTTCTGCACCTTCATTCACATAAAGAGAATGGCATAAAGTGCTTTAAAGGAAGCTAATCAGTGGTTAGCCTGATGTATGTAAGTACACCACATATGGGCTTCAAAATTTTGGACAATTACTGGATGGCAGCAAAGAAGCTGTAAATTTTTCCTTCCAATTTTATGTTCTATATCTCCTGCCATGGGCAGAAGATTGGACTAGAAGAGCTCCAAGGTCCTTTCCAATCCTATTATTCTGTGTTATATGGTAGTCCTAGATGGACAAAATGGTCTATAAAATGCTCATAATATGCTAAACCAAAGTACTTGATTAATGGGTGCACACATAATGCTCCCTTATCTCCAGTCATAGGAGCACAGTGACTCAATTAGTTAGGATGCAGGTTAGCAAACCCATGTTTGAGATCTGAGTGCTGCCATGGGTTGGGGTTGAGCTCCCGTCCTTCACTCCAGCTTCTTATGGGGACATAAAAGGAGCCTCCAAATGGGTGTCCCCCTGGGCAACGGTGATGCCACTGGCTAATCCTTTCAACCTGGAAGCACTTGGTGCTTCTAACACAACTGCAAATCTCCATTCATACAAGGCCCTTGACCTGAGGTTGGAGGTTATTGAGTTGCCATGAAATGGCTATTATTTTGAATATTTGTAAAGTAATCTTTGTAACTAGGGTTTGTAGGAAGGCATAATAGTTTTAAATTTTGACTAAAATGCAGTGAAGATGGAACTGCAAGTGTACTCCTTAATCAAATTTTTCTGTTTAGGATGTCATGCCAAGGAAACAGCATGTGAAGTACAGGATGTGTGACTCATGAATGTGCAAAGTATATTATGGCTCTTCCAAGGATTTGAAGTGCAGCACCTGGAGCTTCTCAATTAGCTACTCCGCTATATTCAGGCAAAACTGCAGTTCAATGGGTTAAAATTTGAGAAGGGAAGAATTGCCTGATTTAAGCTCCTGGGTACCCAAGGTATAGATAGATAGATAGATAGATAGAGTTTATTTGTCATTACACTCGCAAGCGGGTGCAACGAAATGAGGTGCTCTTCCACAAGTAAAAACTGGACAAACACCACTAAAAGAAAAAAAATTAAATTAAATTAAAACTAAACACAGCCGACCATACAATGATCTCTATGCAATTTAAAAATGTAAAACCCCATTACTCTCATTCACTTCCACATAAATCTTAGGTATGAAATTAAAGGAGATTGCATCCTGGGTTAATGTATTTTTTTATGGCTAGAAACATCTGCCAGGGTAAACATTATGTGTGTATATGCTATTATTTATGCTACCATTTATTTTAAAAAATCAAGTTCAAAAGTTGTGAGAGATGTAGTTCAAACTTTAATCTTACCTTTTTTTGGTTCTGTATGTAATGCCATCTGCAGAAGCATGTCCTCTATTTTGTGAAGTACTTCCTATCAGCTGTCAGTGATTTTATTATAGAACAAAGGGAATCAATATTAAAATAAACATCTCCTCTTCCAAGTGTCTCTCTGTAGTATTAAACTGACCCTGAAGGAACAGAAACTGGCAGTCACTTAAATTAAGGATAGAAAAAATGAGTGTCTTGCAGGTGACTTGGACAAAAACTGTCACATTTCATTGAAAATTGGCTGGAATTGATATAAGTTGAAGTTCATAACATCTAGAATTCACAAGGCTATCCACCGTACTTAAGCCTATCCGCTTCTAGCTAGAAAACTTGAGTAGAGCAGGAATGATAGAATGAGAAGGATGCTATATCTTTTCTTATAAAAGCACACCCTGCAAATATCCAAACCAACCAATTTCCTTCATCAGAAATGAAGAATAAGATCATATTCTTGCTTTTTTGGATAGAAACTCAATAGAACAATGGGCTAAATTTACTTGGTGCCACCTATATTTGGTGTTGTTTTAACTGCTTTTATGATGTATGCAGTCCTGAGAAGCTTGTTTAGATGGGCAGCTATAAAAATAATAAAAAACACACACAAATAAATACACTACTACTGTATGTGAGTTAACTTCCATTTGTGCAGCAGACGTAAATTCCCATAAGATTTGGGAAGCACATCAGATGGAAGAAAATAATGTAATTTTACTGGTGGGAGGGAGCTCTTACAGATAAGTTAATGGCGCCATTGATGCATAAATGGTTTTTTTAAACTCAATGATCAAATGACTTAGAAATATTCCATATCAGTCACACTAACCCTTTTCTTGATGAAAATCTTGGCATAATAGTTCATTAGCACCTTGTTGTGCTATTATTGATTCAGGAATGAGATCTATATAATTTCCATCTCATCTTTTTAATCATATCAAAGATTTGGCATTATGCAATATAAAATATGTCCCAGAGCACTCTGTTGAATTGGTCTCTGATAGATAAATTTCATCATATGAGTCAACATATTTTTTGCTGAAGACCTTGGAGTATATTCAGAGACAGCACAGCTTTTGTGCATGCTCCTTACAGGGATTATTTCCTATGAAATATAAATAAGCAGAAAAAGTCCAGTTCTTTTGATTTGAAGGCCACAACTTAGCCTCCCAACCGAGCAGCGGAATGCAGAAGTTCTTCTGACATTGCAATAACACTAATAGAAGGAGTGGGTTAAAATAATTCAACCTGTTCTTCATTAAGTTTTTTGGAGAGGGGGTGAAAGTAAATGGGAGCATTTCAAGCACTTCAAGAAGGCTTTGCAAACCTATAAGGAAAAGGTAAAAACTTTCAATCATTCCTAATTATTACAGGCCAGTCCATGTCACTTTCTGGGCAGGACTGTGGAGGTAATTTGCAGTGGCCTTGACCCAGGTTTCCCCCCCTTTTCATTGATAAACCTGACATACTTTGATGATTTCTCTTCCAAATACTAACCAGGTTAATTCTCATTTAGCTAGCTGCAGACATATGTTATGACCAGCATTCTCATAACTATCTTTAGAATGAAGATAGTGGCCATAGGGGAAGCCGAGTAGGACCTCCTAAATTTTAAAAGGAAACAGAGTACTTCCTGCTTAGGGTGGGGGGACAAAATGGGGGCAAAGAAAATATCACACCATTGGAACAGTGGGGGGAAACGGGTTGACTGCTGCAAGTCAGTTTAGTAATGAAAAGGACACCAGTCATAACTCCCCTCAAAGTTGGCAGAGCTATGCATTATATTTGTCAAAACTAAACTGGTGTGATTAAAATTTTGGTTTGATTTTTCTTCCTTTTTGTGCCAGTGATGAACACTTGCTTGACAAGGAAAATCGGAATAGATTGGAAATTGCTTGACAGACCCTAGAGAGAAAATATAGGATCCTGAGAGAAATAAATACTGATTATTAATATTGTTTATTAAATTGTTTGTTTCTAGTTAGAAAATGCCTGTTAAGTTGAAGTCTGATTCTTAATGTAAAACTGGAGAATTTGTCACCTGTTTTCTCCAGTGAAGGTTTTAAAATGACACTATGAGGACAATAGAATTGAGATGCTTCTGATTTTATTTAATTAAGGAGGAATGTTTATTTGGTAAGCCACCCAGAGACAGTGATTGAGATGGGTAGCTGTAGAAATTGAACAAACTGTTATGTCCTGAATTTGCATACTCGAAATCCCCGCGCCTTGATTGGCTAAGGCGCGGGGATTTCTGATTGGCCAGGCGAGCCGCGCTGATTGGCCCGATTGAAGTCTCCCGCGATTGGTTCAAACCAAGAGCGGGAGACTTGAATCGCTGCCATTGGCCGCGGCCGCCGCAGCGAAAAGTATAAAAGCCGCGGGCTTTTTACTTTTCGCCGGTTCGGTTCCCCATTGTAAATAAAGAGCTTTGAATGAAAGTCACCGACTCTGAGCGTCTTTGTGCGGACACGACACTGGCGACGAAGGTGGGATCTCGCCCCTGAACCGAACCCCGTGTCCACCAAAGAACCAGCTCCAGCGCAGAGATGGCGAAGATTGCACCGCCCGCCCCCTTCAACCCCGCCGCCGAGGACTGGGAATCGTACTCCGATCGGTTCCGTATGTACCTGGAATGCGCCGGAATGAAGGACGCCCCGGGCCCGCTAAAACGCGCCGTCTTCCTTACTCACTGCGGACCAGAGGTCTTCCAGATGGCCAAAGCATTGGCCAAGCCGGCAGACGCAACCGCCATGGACTGGGACGTCCTCGAACCTATACTGCGGCGCCATTACGCCCCCGAAGTCCCCATCCTGATACGGCGCAACGAGTTCTACCGCCGCAATCAGAAACCAGATGAAAAATTGAGCGACTTCGTCGCAGAGCTACGGCGCCTAGGAGGACTCTGCGAGTTTGAAGGTCTGAACAGTCTCATAAGAGACCGCTTCGTACTCGGCTTATGGGATCCTACACTCCAGAGCCGACTTATGGCCAAGGGCGACATCAGCCTAGCCGATGGCCTTACCGCAGCCGCAGCCGCGGAAGCAACCCGCACGTCAGCTGACAGCATGCGAAGATCTGACGCGAAGGGCGGAAACAACAACCTGGCAAGGTCGGCCGGCACAAGAAACGAAGCAACCGCACACTACGGAGAATACCAGTCAACCTCCAGCACGTCGGAAGACGAGGAGGACATACATCGCGTGCAGACGGGACGCGGCGACCAACGAAGTCGAAAAGGTCATAGGTCGAGGACCAACTGCGCCGGATGCGGCGGCGACCACCCCAGGTCAGAATGCCGATTCCTTGACTCTATCTGTAGGCATTGTGAACGACGGGGTCACATTGCCCGAGTTTGCCGCCAAAAGAAGACCCGCAGCCCGCCCAAATGGGAACAACACGACAGAAGGAGAGAAAGTTCCCCGCCCAGAGCCAGAGAGCGCCAACCAGACGGTAGATGGGACCGTGCTCAATGATCTTCAAGAGGCGGCGACGGTCGACGAAAGGAAGAGACCCACCAGATGGTGACCATCGGCCACGCCATCTCCGACGGCGCCAGAAAGGTACACGTAGAAGTCCATATTGAAGGCCAGCCATGCAAAATGGAAGTGGACTCCGGGTCCTACCTTTCCATGATTGCATGGCGCGAGATCAAAAGACTAGTGCCCACACTACAAAAAAGAAACGTGCCTGCCCAAAAGATCATCATAAAAGACTACCAAGGGAATCGCGTCCCGGTGGTGGGCACCAAGAACTTTAATATAACTTACAAAGGCCACACCGAACAACTGCCACTCACTATCGTCGATCGCGACCGCCCAAGCCTACTGGGCTTACAATGGTTCGCCCCGCTTGACATCGCGCTGACAGGAGTCAACCACGTCACCATCGAAGCTTGGGAACAGCGGCTAACCCAGGAGTTCCAGGAAGTCTTCGATGGAGGCTTGGGCAAGTACCAGGGGCCCCTTATCTCGTTTGACCTAGACCCAAGGGTTCCCCCTAAGCGGATTAAACCTAGAAGGGTACCATTCGCCCTAAAGCCTAAAATTGACGAGCAGATCGACAAGCTCGTCAAACAAGGGGTATTGCAACCGATAGACCATGCCAGATGGGAGACCCCTATAGTGACCCCAGTAAAGCCAGACGGGTCCGTGAGAATTTGCGGGGACTATAAGGCCACCCTAAATGGCGCGTTGCAACAAAGCGCCTACCCAGTCCCAATAGTGCAACATTTACTGCACTCACTGGGAGGGGGCAAAGTCTTTGCCAAGCTCGACCTCGCCCAGGCATATCAGCAGCTACCTGTGGACGAGAAAACGGCGGAAGCCCAAACAATCGTGACTCATCGGGGGGCCTTCAAGTGTAACCAACTCCAATTTGGAGTCAGCGTAGCACCAGGCATCTTTCAGAGCCTGATGGAACGTTTGTTGCAGGGCATCAAGGGGGTGGTGCCCTATTTCGATGACGTATTAGTGGCGGCGCCAAACGAAGCCGAATTGGAAAACCGACTCAGACAAGTCTTAACAAAATTTAAAGAGACAGGACTTAAAGTTAAACGAGAAAAATGCCAACTATGTACAAAGCAAGTAGAGTTTTTGGGCTATCTTCTAGACCGGCATGGCATTCACCCTACGACTAAAAAAGTGAAAGCCATCAAGGAAGCCCCCACCCCAAAGTCTAAAACGGAACTACAAGCGTTCCTAGGCTTGTTGAATTTTTATAATGTTTTCCTACCCCAAAAGGCAACGGCGGCGGAACCTTTACATAGACTCCTGGACAAGACGGCAGCCTGGACTTGGGGGAGACGAGAGCAAGCCGCCTTTCAAAAAACCAAAGACCTCCTCACCTCCGACGCCGTCCTGATGCAATTCTGCGAAACCTTGCCCTTAGCTGTCACTTGCGACGCATCACCTTTCGGCGTCGGCGCTGTCCTCAGCCACACCCTCCCCGACCAGAGAGAAGCACCCATCGCTTTTTTCTCCAGGACTCTGACTAAACCAGAATGGAACTATAGCCAGCTGGACAAAGAAGCTTTGGCTATAGTTGCCGCCATTAAGCGTTTCCACGAATACCTGTACGGCCGCCCGTTCACCATTGTGACAGATCATAAGCCATTGCTGGGCATCCTCGCTGGAGACCGGGCCACGCCGAACATCTTGTCACCCCGGATGACAAGATGGTCCGAATTCCTGGCAGCCTACAATTACGAACTGCTTCACAAGCCAGGTAAGAAAATTTCGCACGCGGACGCTTTAAGCCGCTCGCCTTTACCTGACTCTGAACCTGACCCAGCACCAACAACAAACACCCTAAGTATCGAGAGCTTACCTATTACCGCATCAGACATTGCCAGAGAAACCATTAAGGATAGGCGTCTGGCGCGAATCTTACACTGGTTAGAAAAAGGTTGGCCGGAGAAAGACAATGACGAGACTTTTAAAACATTCCGACAGCGCCAGACTGAACTCTCACTACTGAGAGGATGTATTTTGTGGGGTGACAGGGTGGTCATTCCGGACAGATTGCAAGAGAAGGTCTTAGAGATGCTACATGAGGGTCATCCTGGCATCGTCAGGACTAAAGCCCTGGCCAGGAGTTACGCTTGGTGGCCAGGGATGGACAAGCAGATTGAGGCATGGGTCGCCAAATGCCACCGGTGCCAGGAGACCAGATCCAGCCCACCCGCAGCACCTATCCGAGACTGGGAGACACCACGGGGGCCCTGGTCCAGAATCCATTTAGACTTTGCTGGTCCCACAAATGGGCATACTTTTCTAATCACAGTTGACGCATACTCCAATTGGTTGGAGGTATGCGACATGAAATCCACTACCACAGAGGCCGTCGTTAAAGAACTGTGTAAACTATTTTCCACGCACGGCCTCCCAGACGTCGTCGTCTCAGACAACGGACCCCAGTTCACTTCCATCGATTTCGAAAGGTTCCTGGCGGAGAGGGGTATCCGCCACGCATTAACAGCACCGGCGCATCCGGCGGCGAACGGTAGGGCGGAACGGATGGTTCAGTTTACGAAAAAGACCCTCCGGAAAATGGACCACGGGGAGATCAGTGACAAAATCAACAAACTCCTCTTCATACAGCACATCACTCCCAATACCACAACTAACAAGAGCCCTGCAGAACTTCTGATGGGCAGAAAGCTGAGGTCCCCACTCGACAGGTTACACCCGACCTATAACCCGGAGCGGCCCCCAGACTCCAGTTCCAGGTACTGGACATTTGGCCCAGGTGACTTAGTCTACGCAAAGAATATGACGGGGGACCCCCTATGGATCCCAGCCGTCATAACTCAGGTCACTGGTCCGCGGTCGTACCGGCTCCAAACCATCGATGGGCGAGCCTGGAAGCGACACATCGACCAGCTCAGGTCACGAACAGCGACTGACCTCAACCCCCAAGACACGAACCAAGGGGGGAGGGAATACCCGGATAGACAATCGCAGGAAAAAATAAACCAAAAATACTCACCGGAACACAGCCATCGCGAGTCCCCTCCGGAGAAGAACCACCTGGCCAGCTCTACCGACTCGGAGAAGCCAAGCGGGAGCGGCGAAATCCGTAGCTCAACCGACCCGGTAGGCCCAGGCGGGAGCCACGGTGAAAGAACCGGCCCGATCATCCAGCCGGTTCGCACAGAGGCAGGAGCAGCCAAAAACATGACCGCTCCGGCCGAGTTACAGCTTGCAAGTGAGTTGCGCAGGTCAACTAGGACTCGACGGAGCCCCGCCTACCTGCGTGACTACACCACGTGATGGACCATACCAAGAGGGGAGGGGTGTTATGTCCTGAATTTGCATACTCGAAATCCCCGCGCCTTGATTGGCTAAGGCGCGGGGATTTCTGATTGGCCAGGCGAGCCGCGCTGATTGGCCCGATTGAAGTCTCCCGCGATTGGTTCAAACCAAGAGCGGGAGACTTGAATCGCTGCCATTGGCCGCGGCCGCCGCAGCGAAAAGTATAAAAGCCACGGGCTTTTTACTTTTCGCCGGTTCGGTTCCCCATTGTAAATAAAGAGCTTTGAATGAAAGTCACCGACTCTGAGCGTCTTTGTGCGGACACGACACAAACAAACAAATCTCTGACAGAATTAAAGTAAAAAAAGCAAGATGTAGGATGTAGACATCAGCTGTTACAATCACAAAAACTATATTTATTTGTCTTTTAGCCTCCTTCTTGCCTGTATCTCTGAGGTGGTGATGCTGGGCCTCATTTCTGCCTAAGAGCAAATGTGACCATTCCCTGAATCAAGGCTTGTAAAGCTTAGTAGTGGTGACATAAAGCATTCTGCCATAAAACCCCCTTGCTGAAAACAGCATTGCCAGCACAGCAAATCAAAAGAGCTATAGAAATAATGGGAAGAAATTCAATTTCAGTACTTGGTTTGGCAACAATAAGCTTAAAAGAGATTTTATGGCTGATGTAATGTCACCACAGAACAGCAACTGGTTTAAAAACCAATAATTTTATTTTATTTTTTTAAAGAACAGCAACTGGAACATAGTGATTAGAAAATATCCAGCTAATTTTCACAAAATATCTTCATGTTTTGAATTGCATCTGGTTTCCTCCAATAGCTAATACATTAAAAAAAAAAAACCCTGACAATTGGGCATACAATTGATTTAGCTAATTTCAATGATGACATTGTCCAGCACCGCATGAGCTTTTGACTATATTTATCAGGAATATTGATTAGTTTCTATCAAGTGGATGCTTAATCTGTTTTTCTGAAGTATGAGGAAGTGCTAGTCTCTACCTTCCTCTGCAAGTAAGGGGAGATATTAAGATGATCTTAGTAACTGTAATAATTTCTTGAAAATTTTGAGAAGAAATTGTCATAATCAAATACCAGTTTATCTGCAGTCCAAATATGCCTATATATGCATATGCATGTCACTGTTGGATTTGTTCCCAGGGCATTGGTTAAAGCCTTGGATTTGTACCAGGATAAACCTGGGTTTAAACCAATATTCAGTCCTGAAGCTTGCTAGGTTATCTGTGTGGAGGCACTCTCTTTCACCCTGCTGATCTTCCGTCAGTTACAGTACAGTTTCTTTCATTTCCAATTATGTTTCTTCCAATTCCTTGGAAGGAACAGCAATGTGACTCCATTAAATCATTATAAATATAACCTGAGTCTAAGTGCAAAATCAGACAGGAGTATAACCTTTCCAAAATTGCCATTTCAGAATAATTTACACATGTGGGATGAAAGAACATTATGAGTAGGTTTCGGGTAATTGCTGTAGAATTATGCAATCTACATATTGGTGATCTACAGCAGTAGTTACAGGATAAACAAACTTGGCAGTTTAACTCCTTCACTCACCCTTTAATTTGCTGGTCAATTGCTGTTTTATGTGCTGGCATTTACAACTGCATTCAGTTTACACATGACACACAGATATGATTTGTTCTGGGAAAAGGGAATTCTTTCTGAAATGCATATGCTCCGATCTGTGATATATTCAGATCTGTGATTGCCACAACTTTAAATTGAGCCAGTTCAGATCTTCCCTGATTATTTTATAATACGTGATATAAGCTAGCCTTATAGTTAATTCCATGTCTGTACAATGGAATCTGAACAATGATTTCCATTTAAGTTTTCAAGACCTTCAGTATATATTTATCTATCTATCTATCTATCTATCTATCTATCTATCTATCTATCTATCTATCTATCTATCTATCTATCTATCTATCTGTTAAGTCCTGGGCATGGGCGCAAGGAACGGAGATGAGACATCGGATGGTGACTTCAACTCTTTATTAACAAGAAAGAATGGAGCAAAATATCTGGGCAGCAGTAGCTCTTTTATAGAGCTTGCTGCCGTCAAAACAACCAATGAACTGAGTCTATCACTTTCACAAGCGTCCAATCAGGGGGTCCCGTTAACAGCCAATCAGACTGGCCAAACCCGACCAATCACGACTTGCTATCTATGGGCCAATGAGAAGTGCAGGATTATAAGCCTGCTATAAGACGAAGCTGTTGAGGGTTGTATCGCTGTGTTGGCTTAGTCCATAACACCCCTCCCCCCTTGGTTCCGTCTGAGGGGTGGGGTGACATATTCCCGCAAGTAGGCAGGCTGCTTCACCTGTCTGCTTGACCTGCACTGTTCCACCGGGTTCTGTCCCGGTTCTGGTTCCGGTGGGCTGCTAGCTGGGTTGGATGGTGAAGATTGTAGTCCCGGGCTGCTTTCGTCAGTGCTGTCTTCTGGGTTCCCTGGATTCGCTTCCGTCGCGGTGCTGTCATGTGGCGAGGCCGCTCCCTAGCTCGGTTCTCCCTCGGATGGTGAGTATCCCCTGGGCTGTTTGGTTTCAATTTCTTCTTCATCCTGCTCAATGTTCCTTCCCCCCCCCTGCTAGAGGTTCCGGTACTAATTTGGAACGGAGTTGGTCTATGTGGTGTTTCCACATCTTACCGTCTGCTGTTTGTAGGCGATAGGATCGGGGTCCTGTAAGTTGCATTATTGTCGCGGGGACCCACATTGGGTCACCCGAGAAGTTTTTTGCAAACACAAGGTCCCCTTCCTAGAATGCCCAACACTTGCTGCTGGATCCCGGGGGTTGTTCTGGCGTGTAGTTTGGGTGGAGGCGATCGAGATGCGAGCGAAGTTTCTGGCCTATCAGGAGTTCAGCTGGGGTTTTGTTCATGGTGCTGTTTGGGGTTAAGTGTTGGAGAAGAAGCATTCAGTTTATTTTGTCGTCAATGTTGCCGTGGTCCATTTTGTGTAGGGTCTGTTTTACAAATTGAACCATTCTCTCAGCCCTACAATTGGCCGCAGGGTGAGCTGGCGATGTTAAAGCATGGTGGATGCCCTGATCTGCCAGGTATTGTTCGAATGGCAGAGTAGTGAATTGGGGGCCATTATCTGAGATGAGGACATCGGGAAGTCCGTGGGTATTGAATAGTTTATTCAGTTTTTTAGTGACTGCGTCTGTGGTGGTGCTTTTCATTTTGTGGACTTCAAGCCAGTTTGAATAGGCATCCACTGTTAGGAGGAAAGTGTGTCCTCTTGTGGGTCCCGCAAAATCGATGTGGATACGGGACCAAGGACCTCGAGACGTTTCCCACTGAGTTGGGGGAGTCTTTGGAGGAGAGGAGCGAGTCTCCTGGCATTTATTGCATTTTGCTACCCAAGTGCCAAAACAGGGTCCTTTTTTGTCTCTAAGGCTATGTCTTGAGTGGTTAGTGGCGGCGATTTGAGGGTTTCGATTTATAATATGGTTACGGTTGGAGCAGGGTCCTCTATAATGTCTGGTAGTGGAGAATGGCTCAAAGCATCAGCGTGGGGAATGGTTTCCCCCGGATGATGTTGCAATCGATAATCGTAGGCGGCTAAAAATTCTGACCAACGTGTCATTCTTGGTGATAAGATATGGGGAGTTGGTTTGTTTCCCGCCAAAATACCAAGTAGCGGCTTGTGGTCTGTAATTATGGTAAAGGGTCTCCCATATACATATTCATGGAAGCGTTTAATTGCGGATACAATAGTGAGGGCCTCTTTATCAAGTTGAGTATAATTCCTTTCGGTTTTAGACAAAGTTCTCGAAAAGAACGCAATGGGTGCCTCATTTCCATTTGGTAGGACATGACTTAAGATGGCTCCTACTCCAAATGGTGAGGCATCACAGGTAACCGTCAAAGGGAGAGTCTTGTTCTATTGCATCAATACAGCATCGGAGGTTAAAAGGTCTTTTATCTCTTTGAACGCTTTCTCTTCACGCCGTCCCCAAACCCAAGAAGCTTTTTTATTGAGAAGTCTTTGTAGGGGCTTGGCTACGGTTGCCTTCTGGGGCAAGAAAATATTATAAAAGTTAATGAGTCCTAGGAAGGCTTGGAGGTCTGTCTTATTCCTAGGTCTCGGAGCTTTTTTGATTGCGGTTAGTTTTTTTTCGGTGGGGTGGATTCCTTGTCTGTCCAGAAGGAATCCCAGGAACTCCACTCTCTCCATACAAGGTTGACACTTGTCTTGTTTTACGTTAAGACCCGCGTCTTTGAATTTCTGCAGGACTTTTCTGAGCCATTGTACTAATACTTCTTTAGTGGGGGCAGCTATTAGCACGTTGTCAAAATAAGGCACGATGCCTTTTATGCCTTGTAATAGTCTCTCCATCAAACTTTGGAAAGTGCCAGGCACCACGCTTACTCCGAATTGGAGTCTATTGCACTTGAAAGCGCTTCTACGTGTAACTATTGTCTCAGCTTCTGCAGTTGTCACATCTACAGGGAGTTGCTGGTACGCCTGAGCTAAGTCCAGTTTTGCAAATATTTTTCCGCCACCCAGGGAATGAAGAAGGTGTTGAACCACTGGTACTGGATAAGCGCTCTGTTGAAGAGCATGATTTAGGGTGGCCCAATAATCACCGCAAATTCTTAACGAACCATCTGGCTTCATGGGCATTACTATCGGGGTTTCCCAGCGGGCGTGGTCAATCGGTTCCAACACGCCCTGGGCTATCAGTTTATCTAGCTGCTTGTCGATTTTTGGTTTTAAGGCAAAAGGTATTCGACGGGGCTTAAGCCGAATGGGAGCTACATCGGGGCTGAGATAAAACGATATAGGGGTCTCCTTGTACTTGCCTAATGTTCCTGTGAACACATCCTGGAATTCCTGGATGAGAGTCTCTTCCCAGTCGTCGTTTCTGGTATGGTGTATGCCGGCCAGTTCAATTCCGAGTGAGGCGAACCACTGTAACCGTAACAAGCTGGGTCAGTCACGATCGACGACAGTCAGGGGAAGTGTTGCTGTGCGGTCCTTAAAGGATACTTGGACATTGCTGGAACTGACAACTGGGATTCTTTTTCCCTGGTATTCTTTCAGAATGATTCGCTGCATGCTGAGGTCCTGGCAGCAAATGGCAGGGATCAGTTGTTTGAGGGTTTTCCAGGATACCATTGATAGGGACGATCCCAAATCGACTTCCATCATGCACGTTCGATTCTCAATAGTAACCCTTACACGGATCTTTCTTGTAACGAACGATGAAGCGTGGCCGATGATAATGGTTTGGTGGGCCTCTTCTCGTCTCGTTGAAGAGGCAGGTGCTTGATTTCTGGAGTAGTAGTGGTTGTTCCATTGGTGGTTCAGATGGTCCCGGTTCTCAGGAGGTTTGCCTATCTCCCGACAGAGGTTGTTCTTCCTTCGTTTGGGACTGTACTCTCATCTGCTTCTGCAGACCTTCGCGATATGGCCTTTTTTTCCACAGTTACGGCAGAGTACGTTGAGCAATTTGCAGTCCGATCGCGGGTGGTTTGCCCCACCACCCGCACATTGGCGCAGACGTCTCTGGTTCCTTTGCTCTCATTCCGAGCAGAGCCGGTTGACCTCCTCTTCATCACTGTCTGAGGATGACTCGAGGTCTTCGTGGTGGGTAGCAGTAGCGTGCTTCTCAGTGGCGAGTGGGATCTCATTGGCGAGTTGGCGAAGCGGTGTGTTCGCTCGGCGCATTCGAGCGGCTGACTTCCTGGTTGCTTCTTCATTAGTAGCATCAGTGATGACATCTGTAAGACTGATGTCGCCTTTCGCCATCAGCTTACTCTGCACATGTGGTGCATTTAAACCCAGAACTATACGGTCTCTTAGGGCTTCCTCTAAGTTTGCAAAACCACAAAGGCCTCCTAGGTTCTGAAGGTCAGCTACGAAATTACCAACGCGCTCGTCCTTCCATTGGTCTCTCTGGTAAAATTCGTGTCTTCGTATCAGTGTAGGTACTGCGGGTGCGTAATGGGCCCGGAGGATTGGAGTGAGGGTGTCCCAATCTATGGTCTTCACTTCCGCTGGTTTCGCTAATGCTTTAGCCATTTTGAAAATGGCGGGGCCGCAATGAGTCAGGAACACCGCTCGTTTCTTGCCAGGCGTAGCATCTTTTAAATTGTCGGTCTCCAGGAACATCTGGAAGCGATCTATATACGAGTCCCAGTCTTCGGTTGCTGGGTCGAATGGAGGGGGTGGTATGGCGCCGCTGGTCATCTTGCCGATTGTTGCCACATGCTCTGTCTTGTTCGATGTGTTCTAGTCAGCTCTATCATCTCCACATCCCATCCTCGTCACCAGTATTAAGTCCTGGGCATGGGCGCAAGGAACGGAGACGAGACATCGGATGGTGACTTCAACATTTTATTAACAAGAAAGAACAGAGCAAAATATCTGGGCAGCAGTAGCTCTTTTATAGAGCTTGCTGCTGTCAAAACAACCAATGAACTGAGTCTATCTCTTTCACAAGCGTCCAATCGGGGTCCCGTTAACAGCCAATCAGACTGGCCAAACCCAATCAATCACAACTCGCTATCTACGGGCCAATGAGAAGTGCAGGATTACAAGCCTGCTGTAAGACGAAGCTGTTGAGGGTTGTATCGCTGTGTTGGCTTAGTACAGAACACTATCTATCTATCTATCTATCTATCTATCTATCTATCTATCTATCTATCTATATTTAATCTATCTATAATCTATCTCTTTTCAGTTTACACTGGACAAGTCTCTGTGGTTTTCTTGGCAAGATTTTTTTTGAAAGTGGTTTGCCATTGCCTCTTTCCTAGGGGCTGAGAGAGAGTGACTGGCCTGTTCAGCCAGCTGGATTCACGCCTAAAGCAGGACTAGAATTAATCTCCTGGCTTCTGGCCTACCACTTAGTTACTACACCACACTGGTTCTCTATAATATAAATAAGTATCATATTAAAGCTGGAAATTCATTAATTAATACCATGAGAATATATTGTTTCTCATAAAGTGTCCATGTTGCTTTATGATACAAATGGCTGCAATGTCTGATCTTTACTTTCCATCTCCAGGCAAATTGTTGTTTGACCTTAGTTTTATTTATTTTTTTCCCTATTAGCCTGCAGAAGTTGATTCCTTCATTTGCCCAACAGATCAAAAGTCATGGATCATATATGTAATGACTTTTCTTTTGTTCACCCATTGTTATAGTAGGCATCATTAGAATGGGGTGATTTTTGAGAAATGGATCTTATGCACCATATTATTCCTAAAACAGTTTTGGAAGGGCTGTAATTTAATTAATAAATATGTGGGAAATGCTTTTCCAGGTAATTGGCAATTCTGCTCTCAGTTGTAGGAAGTTGTGATTATCATTAAAAAAAGTCAAAAAAAGGAAGTCTGTTGGCACTACTGAAAACGTTCAGAGTAAAGAGCTGCTAGAATAGATTAGTTAGTAAATATTCCAAGACAATATAGCAAAGAATTCAGCTGCACATATAATTTACCTCTGGGATTAGCCTAAATTTATATTTGGCATGGAGAGACTTAGGAAAGGTTTTATTTTAGGGGTTTGATCAAATTGCCTAAAATGTTCAATATTTCAAAAGGCTCCTTCTAACTAAATGCTAATCACAGATGGTTTTAGTAAATTTCAAAATGTTTTACTATTTATTTGGTTGCTTGGATGATTTTGACAAAAATCCAATCAATGGAGGCAGTGGGAGTGTTTTTATTCAGGATATGCTCCTTCAAGCTCTGAGCAGCTGCTTATAGCCCAAAAGCAAGATTCTCAGTCTCCTTTATCTAATTATTTTTCAAAGAACATAGATATTGGTTTACAGAAATCTTGGATTTGTTTGCTTAGCACCCAATTTATTTCTGAGTTTGTTGAAGCACATATTTTTCTCTCTCTTTTGATCCTCTTGCTAACAACTGATTAATACACTGGGAAATGTCTACCTGTTTTCTGATGAAGGATGAATGTGCAGATGTTCTTTGCTTGTAATGTTTTGCAAAATGTTATCCCTTTTCCTAGGCTCCATGAAGCCAATTAATCCACGGGTGCATGAAACTAATGGTGGTGGCTGTTTCAGTTCTGGCTGAAGATAAAAAAAAAAGTCTGCATCAGAAAATGACAGTAATTTACTAACAAATGTGGCTAAGATGTATATTGCTTTCTCTGCTTAATGAATGATGTCAGACTATCAGAAATCTATACCACTTTCAAATTTATACGAGAGCTAATAAGAAAACTTTTTGGTTTGCTTAAGTGTGTGACTTGCAATGCCAACTAACCACTTTTATATATTTTCAAGGACCATTAGGCATATTTCCAAGAGTAAAACTTTCAAGGCTATGATCACCTCTTCCTAACAGAAGATGCCACATCTTAATTGCATTTCTCTAATGCATCTGCAGAATTAATAACAACCCTTGTGATTTATTTGGAACCAAATTACTAGCAACTGAAATTGTTAAGTCCAGAGCATGGGCGCAAGGAACGGAGACGAGACATCGAACGGTGACTTCAACTTTTATTGTGAAATAAGAACAGAGCAAATACTTGGGCAGCAGCAGCTCTTTTATAGAGCTGGCTGCTGTCGAAACAACCAATGATTTGAGTTTACTGCTCTCACAAGCGTCCAATCAGAGAGGCCCATTGACAGCCAATCAGACTGGCCAGAAATGACCAATCACGACTTGCTATTCTCGGGCCAATGAGAAGTGCAGGATTACGAGTCTGCTGCAAGTAAAGCTATTTAGGGTTGTTACTGATGCATTGGCTTAGTCCATAACACCCCTCCCCCCTAGGTTCCGTCTGAGGGGTGGGGTGACGTATTCTCGTAAATAGGCAGGTCACTTCACCTGTCTGCTTGATATGTGCTGTTTCACCAGTTTCTGTCCTGGCTCTGGTTCTGGTGGGCTGCTAGCTGAGCTGGGTGGCGAAAACGGTCCCGCTGTTCCGTCGAATGGCTCTGGGTTGTTCTCTCTGCTTCTGCCAGTGCTGTCTTCCGGGTTCCCTGGATCTGTTCCCATTGCAGTGCTGTCACGCAGTAAGGCCACTCCCCGGCTCGGTTCTCCTTCTGGCGGTGAGTATCCCCTGGTTGGTTGCGTAGACTGTTGGGTTTCGATTGTTAAGCCATCTGTTATTTCTTTTTCGGCCTCCTTGATGTTCCTTCCCCCCCCCCCAGTCAGACATTCAGGGGCTGAGATAGGACTAGGTGCTAGTCTGGAACGGAGTTGGTCTATGTGGCGCTTCCACATCTTACCATCTGCAGTTTGTAGGCGATAGGATCGGGGTCCCGTAAGTTGCGGTATGGTAGCAGGGACCCACAATGGGTCGCCCGAGAAGTTTTCGCAAACACGGAGTCACCTTCCTGGAATGCCCGACACTTGCTGTTGGATCCCGGGGGTTGTTCAGGTGTGTAATTAGGGTGGAGGTGATCGAGATGCGAGCGAAGTTTCCGGCCTATCAGGAGTTCAGCTGGAGTTCTGTTCGTGGTGCTGCTTGGGATAATGTGTTGGAGGAGAAGCATCCGGGTTATTTTGTCATCAATGGTGCCATGGTCCATTTTGTGTAAAGTCTTTTTTACAAATTGAACCATTCGCTCAGCCCTACCATTGGCCGCAGGGTGAGCTAGCAATGTTAAGGCATGGTGGATGCCCCGGTCTGCCAGGTACTGTTCAAATGGCAGTGAATTGGGGGCCATTATCGGAGACCAGGACATCCGGCAATCCGTGGGTAGCGAATAGCTTATTCAGTTTTTTAGTGACCGCCTCTGTGGTGGTGCTTTTCATCTTGTGGACCTCGAGCCAGTTAGAGTAGGCATCCACTGTTAGGAGGAAAGTGTGTCCTCTTGTGGGTCCCGCAAAATCGATGTGGATACGGGACCAAGGACCTCGAGGCATTTCCCACTGAGTTGGGGGAGTTTTTGGAGGAGTAGAGCGAGTCTGCTGGCATTTGCTGACTTTGCTACCCACATCTCTATCTGTTTGTCTAACCCAGGCCACCATGCGTAACTCCCGGCCAATGCTTTCATCGGCACGATGCCTGGATGTCCATCGTGCAACATTTTTAATACCTTATGTTGCAATTTCTCTGGGATTACAACTCTATCTCCCCACAAGATGCAGCCCTTTTGGGAGAATAGTTCTGTCTGTCGATTTTTGAATGGCTTGAAAGTGTCATTGGGTGCACTGATCGGCCAACCCCGTTCCACCCAGCTGAGGACTCATGCCAAAACAGGGTCCTTTTTTGTTTCTGAGGCGATGTCTCGAGCGGTCAGCAGCAGTGATTTAAGGGTTTCGATTTGCAATACGGCTAAGGTTGGAGCTGGGTCCTCTATGATGTCCGGTAGTGGAGAGCGGCTCAAAGCATCAGCGTGGGGAATGGCTTTCCTCAGGCGGTGTTGCAATCGGTAATCGTAGGCGGCTAAAAATTCCGACCAACGTGTCATTCTTGGTGATAAGATATGGGGAGTTGGTTTATTTCCCACCAAAATACCAAGTAGCGGCTTGTAGTCTGTAATTATGGCAAAGGGTCTCCCGTACACATATTCATGGAAACGTTTAATTGCGGATACAATAGCGAGAGCCTCTTTATCAAGTTGACAATAGTTCCTTTCATTCTTAGACAAGGTTCTCGAAAAGAACGCAATAGGTGCCTCATTCCCATTTGGTAGGACATGGCTTAAAATGGCTCCCACTTTGAATGGTGAGGCATCACAGGTAACCGTTAAGGGTAGAGTCTTGTTGTCTTGTATCAACACATCATCGGAGGTTAAGAGGTCTTTTACTTGTTCAAATGCCCGTTCTTCACGCCGTCCCCAGACCCAGAAAGCTTTTTTGTCGAGAAGTCTATGTAGGGGCTTGGCTACGGTCGCCTTCTGGGGCAAGAAGATGTTATAAAAGTTAATGAGTCCCAGGAAGGCTTGGAGGTCTGTCTTATTCCTAGGTCTCGGGACGTTTTTGATTGTGGTTAGTTTTTTTTTGGTGGGGTGGATTCCCTGTCTGTCGAGAAGGTATCCCAGGAACTCCACTCTCTCCGTACAAAGTTGACACTTGTCCCTTTTTACTTTCAGGCCAGCGTCTTTAAATTTCTGAAGAAGCTTTCTGAGTCGTTGTACTAATAACTCTTTAGTGGGGGGCGCTATTAAGACATCGTCAAAATAAGGCACGATGCCTTTTATGCCTTGTAATAGTCTCTCCATCAAACTTTGGAAAGTGCCAGGCACCACGCTTACTCCGAATTGGAGTCTATTGCACTTGAAGGCACCTCTATGTGTAACTATTGTCTGGGCTTCTGCAGTTGTCGCGTCTACAGGTAGTTGCTGGTATGCCTGAGCTAAGTCCAATTTCGCAAATATTTTTCCGCCACCCAGGGAGTGAAGAAGGTGTTGGACCACTGGTACTGGGTAAGCGCTCTGTTGAAGAGCATGATTTAGGATGGCCCGGTAATCCCCACAAATTTTTAACGAGCCATCTGGCTTCATGGGCGTTACTATTGGAGTTTCCCAGCGGGCATGGTCAACTGGTTCCAACATGCCCTGGGCTATCAGTTTATCTAGCTGCTCATCGATCTTCGGCTTTAGGGCAAAAGGCACCTGACAAGGCTTAAGCCGAATGGGAGCTACATCGGGGCTGAGATTAAACGATATGGGGTCCCCTTGTACTTGCCTAATGTTCCTGTGAACACGTCCTGGAATTCCTGGATGAGGGCCTCTTCCCAGTCGCCGCTTCTGGTTTGGTGTATGCCAGCTAGTTCAATCCTGAGTGGAGCGAACCACTGTAACCCTAACAAACTGGGTGAGTTACAATCGACGACAGTCAGGGGAAGCGTCATGGTGCAGTCCTTAAAGGATACTTGGACGTGGCTGGAACCGACAACTGGAATTCTGTTTCCCCGGTAGTCTTTTAGGATGATTCGTTGAGTGCTGAGGTCCTGGCGGCAGATGGCAGGGATAAGCTGTTTGAGGGTTTTCCATGATACCATCGATTGGGATGACCCCGAATCAACTTCCATCACGCACGGTCGATTCTCAATAATAACCCTTATGCGGATCTTTCTTGCGTCTAACGATGAAGCGTGGCCGATAATCATGGTTTGGTGCGCCTCTTCTCATCTCATTGAAGAGGCAGATGCTCAATTTCTGTAGTAGTAGTGGTTGTTCCATTGGTGGTTCAGGCGGTCTCGATTCCCAGGTGGTTTGCCTGTCTCCCGATGGAGGTTGTTCACCCTCCAGCTGGGACTGGACTTTTGCTTGCTTCTGCAGACCTTCATGATGTGGCCTCTTTTCCCACAGGAATGGCAGAGTGCGTCAAGGAATTTGCAGTCCGATCGCGGGTGGTTTGCCCTTCAACCAGCACATTGGCACGGGATTCTCTGGTTCCTTTGCTCTCGTTCCGAGCAGAGCCGGTTGACCTCCTCTTCATCACTGTCTGAGGATGACTCGAGGTCTTCGTGGTGGGCGGTAATAGCGTGCTTCTCAGCAGCAAGCGGGCTATTGTTAGCGAGTTGGTGAAGTGGTGCGTTTGCTCAGCGCATTCGAGTGGCTGACTTCCTGGTTGCTTCTGCGGCAGTAGCATCGGTGATGATATCTGTAAGGCTGATGTCTCCTTTCGCCATGAGTTTACTCTTTACTGTGGGGTCATCTAATCCCAGAACTATGCGGTCTCCCAGGGCTTCCTCGAGATTTGCAAAACCACAAAGGCCTCCTAGGTTCCAGAGGTCGGCTACAAAGTCCCCAACGCTCTCGTTCTTCCATTGGTCCCTCTGGTATAACTTGTGTCTTCGTATCAGTGTAGGTACTGCGGGTGCGTAATGGGCCTGGAGGATCGGCGTGAGGTTATCCCAATCCATGGTCTTCACTTCCGCCTGTTTGGCAAGTGCTTTAGCCATTTTGAAAACGGTGGGGCCGCAGTGAGTCAGGAACACCGCTCATTTCTTGCCAGGCGTAGCATCTTTTAAATTGTTGGTCTCTAGGAACATCTGGAAGCAATCTATATACGAGTCTCAGTCTTCGTTTGCTGGGTCA
The DNA here is from genome assembly GCA_033807585.1 of Hydrophis major. NCBI lineage: Eukaryota > Metazoa > Chordata > Lepidosauria > Squamata > Elapidae > Hydrophis > Hydrophis major. Next base: position 99,162,272 of record CM066331.1, read on the forward strand.
AATGGAGCGGATGGTATGGCACCGCTGGTCATTTTGCCGTTTGTTGCGTGCGCTCTTCAGCCACGTGCTCTGTCTTGTTTGATGAGTACTTAGTCAGTTTATCGTCTCCGCATGTTATCCTCGTCACCAGTGTTAAGTCCTGAGCATGGGTGCAAGGAACGGAGACGAGACATCGAACGGTGTCTTCAACTCTTTATTGTGAAATAAGAACAGAGCAAATACTTGGGCAGCAGCAGCTCTTTTATAGAGCTGGCTTTTGTCAAAACAACCAATGATTTGAGTTTACCGCTCTCACAAACATCCAGTCAGAGAGGCCCGCTGACAGCCAATCAGACTGGCCAGAAACGACCAATCACGACTCGCTATTCGCGGGCCAAAGAGAAGTGCAGGATTACGAGCCTGCTGCAAGTAAAGCTATTTAGGGTTGTTACTGATGCGTTGGCTTCGTCCATAACAGAAATATTTTACTTGATGAGCCCAGGAAGGAAATTAACACTTATCATTCAGTCTCTTTTTATTGAACCATAATCTCTAAAATAAAGATGGCTCTGTGTGTTTGTACATCCTTAAGGAAGCGCTGATGAGTATAGCAATGTTCACAAAAGTATTTTTTAGAAAAATCATCCAGCAACATTAAAGTAAATACTGAATCTGAATCAGATTTTTGTTTTATACATATATTGTTAGCAGCAGTGTCTGAAGGGAGAATTGAAAAAGTCAAAGTAGAGCCAAAGCTATATCACTGGATACCACCCTTTTGTGTATTGTTAATTTGTACACACATAAAAGATTGTGGCTTTGTTTGCCCTGTGAGAAAAAAATGGATTCTATATTAATCCAGAAGTTCCTAGGTTTCAAACCTGTCCATATCATTGGCCATCTCTTCATCTTGTTATAGATCCCACAAATTAATGTTATTCTGCATGACAAACAGTGTGTTTTTATCTGCTGCATTCTGAGTTTCTCATCAGCAATGAATGACATAAGATTCAGAAGTTTGGAAAAAGGATACAAACTTATTTGGAACTCTTTTTAATGTCTCTGGATAATTTTGTGCCATCTACAAAAAGACCTAATTGCTCACACCTTGTTGACAGAACTTTTTATTTACCCTTTCTTTATTATTATTTTTTATTATTCTGTTAATCCTCTTTACTTTCTGGTTTTCAACTCAGGTTTGGACAGAGACCTAATTCTCCATGATTCTGTTACTTCAGGGATTAATATAAGGAAAAATCAAATATATACTATTCTATAAAGCAAATGGACTGAATATAGCATTGAACTAGAAATGCAGCATTGCCACCTTACTTAGAGTAATATTTAAATTTGCTTAGTAACCCCATTGGAAAAGTTTTGTATCAGCAAAAGTAAGAGTTTGGTTATTGTAAATGAAAAAAATGCCAGTAATTACTTGTGCAATTAAGGTTGGCTATTGATCTATGCTTTTTTTTTGTACCCTGCAGAAATTGAAAAGTCCAGATAATAGCTAGAAAGAAAAGACATATTTCATATCTTAAATATATCTCTTGTTTTGTTTAAGAAAATCTAATTGGAAAGCAGTTCATTATAAAGTATACTTCCATTATCTAGATCAGGACCCTTCAACCTTGCAACTAAGACCTGAGAACGTCATTTCCCAGAATTCTCAACCAGCTTGACTGGCCAGGGAATTTTGGGAGTTGAAGTTCAAGTCTTAAAATGGTCAAGTTTGGACCCTCTTGATCTAGATTGAAGGGGGAAACACAGATGCTTCAAAGGTCCTTTAGCCTTGGGATGTGCTAAGGCTTTTTGACTGAAAGATTGAAAGACTGATTCATTTAAAAGTAAATTACCTTTGTTTATCATGACTAAAATTAATTTCTGTCTAGTAAGTATGTTGTGGGCTGTGAACAATGGATTATTCCCTCCTTTATCTACTAACAGGCAGGTAGATAAATATAAGACACATGTTTTATAAGCCAGCCAAAAGATTTCAGATGAGTTGAGTTAAATTGGTTCTTCACTTTATATAAAGCTCCTTTTCCACTTCTGTATAACTCTCCAGTAAGCCCTCCAGGCAAGTCCACTGAATTACATATTTGTCTTTCTACATTTTCCCCTTGTGCCTAATTTCATACTTTGCAAGCAGATCACTTACAGCATGTGTGTTTGGTAACAACAAAGAAAGACAGTCTCTTTCAGATTTGATGCCAAATATACATCAGTGGGGACATGTTAACTACATATATTAAAAAAAAACAACAGCATGCATTTTATATCCATAGTTACTGAATGTTTTAAGTTGGCTTTAGTTTTATGGACAGAATCAAATACAAATAGACTAAGGAACCATTCGTGTTATTGCAAGCTTTAATAGCTAAAAAAAGGCCAGCGCTTCTATTGAAAAAAGGCTTTCATTTTTGCTGAACATTCACTTTAAGTAGCATTTTAATGAAGAGAGAACAAAAGCCTAAAGTTTAATATTCAGAATAAGTTACCCTTGAGAGATATGTAAAAACAAGTAGTGCAACTTTGCCAAATTTTGCATGTTCTGATTCTTCCTGTATCAAGCATGAAGAAAAGAAAATGAGGCTGACCTTTATGACTAGTAATTAGAAGTAAAATAAAAAATAAAAATAAGAGAACTATATTGTGAGCAGTTGTACGAGAGTGGAGAACCAGTTGCTTTAAATATAAAGCTACATTATAGTGCTATTAGAATGTGACTGCTTCTGGTTGGGTCAAGAATTAATAGCCTTTCCAACTATCAGAGACATATCTGCACTGCAGCAATAAGTCCTTGTTCTGCACTAGCCTGGCTTGCTTTTAATCCACTTTTGTCCAAATCTTTTGTCCAATCTTCTTCAATTGTCCAATCTTGTCCAAATTGTAACAGCTTGCAAGGTATTCAATCTGTACAGTAAGCTATCACATCTTTCTATTGGACAATTTGCCTGCTGCTGTGCCCTTCCACCTTTCTAGGACAGCAATTGCCAGCCACTTTTCTTCCTTTGGGTGGGTCTGGCTGAACTATACACTTCTCTCCCCCACCCCTCTCTCCCTATATATAAAAAGACTTGTTTCTGTCTGTTAGGAAAGTATAGGATTGGCATTCCTTCAGTTAGCAAAGCAAGACTGGATGAACACGGATTGCTATCAGATATTTAATTCTCCACTCTTTGTTGAAGGATCCATTAAATGTATTCCTTCTGAAGGCTACAAATGACTGCCGACAGACCCAGCAGATGCTGTATCGCTGTCCTCTGAATAAAATATTAATATAGCTGCTGCATTATTTTGCAGGGAGAGTTTTTTGATTGATCAAGTGTCACTGGCAGAGACGTGGTCATCACCGACTCTAGCCAACACAAAGGAGGAAAAAACAATGCTAGGCCAGTTTGGATCCAAATCAGATCAGGAATGTCACTCTCTTAGATATTGATAGCAAATTATTCAAATTGTATTACTTAATTCTTAAAATGAAATCTTATGATATAGAAAATGCATTTCTCAGCTGGTCTTTGACAACTTGCAGATTTGCACACAAATCACAAACACCATGCAGAGCAGGAAGGGTTTTTAATGTCAAACAACAAATTTTCCATCCGACAAGAACGGTATCCCAATTGGTCTAGGTTAGCACTGGAAGCTTCTGCCTTACAGTGTTATTTAAAGGTATAAACACACCCACCTAATCTCCTATCCACACCCCTAATTATTCCCTTAATCACCCACCCCTTATTCTCATCATCTGGTTTACTTAATAAGTCCACTATTTCCTTCCCTATCACCTATCCATCGCTCATGATTCCTATCTCGCCATGAGTAAACTAAATAATTAAACCTCTCCCCCTTCGCCCATTCCTTCATCACAGTTGATTCAACACCTGCACCAGCTGTTGTTATCTCTCTCAGTTCAGCTCCGGCAGAAGTGCCTAAATTTGAGGTTGCCATCCAAGAAACTGGGTCCTAAATATATTGGTCCATTTCCAGTGACTAAAATAATCAACCCTGTCACAATACAATTAAAACTACCCTCAATATTTAGAAAGATGCACCCAATTTTTCATATTAATGTCTGAATAGCGGAACAAAATATCTGGGTTATCTTAGTATAATGTAAAATATTTTTAAGCACTGGGTTATCTTAGTATAATGTAAAATATTTTTAAGCACTGGGTTATCTTAGTATAATGTAAAATATTTTTAAGCAGTGAATACAATAAGTGAAGTTTTCTTTGGCTCTCATAAATACTTTAATTAGCATGGGGTTAAATATTTCAATATTAACTACTCAGGTCAAGTCTAGTAAGAAACATCAACAATTTGATCTGTTAGATTTATTCTCCGCTATAACTTTCAGCAGCTATATTATTAATAGTTATTACTGTAAATGTTCAGTAACTATTCCATATATATTTTATGTGTTATGAACTAATAAAACGCTTAAATAAAATTTTATCAAACCTTTAGAAATAGCAGGGTTCTAATCCTGCTCTTCTGATTGGCCGATAATAGCGATATCGGATTGGTCCATTCAGGAGAATCTGATTGGCTGTTAACGAGCCACTCTCATTGGTTAAAGGGGTTAACACTCCACGTTTCTCATTGGTTACTAGATTAGCAGCTTGCCTATAAAAAGGCTGCTGCTGCCCTAGGTTTTTGCTCTGTTCAGAATGATTAATAAAGAGTTGAACCGTCTTGTCTCCGTTCCTTGTGCCCATGCGCAGAACTTAACACTGGCGACGAGGATGGGATACGGAGACGTCAGAGCTGACTGAACACTACAGAGCACCAAACAGAGCACGTGGCTGAAGGCACATTGACCGCAGAAACCATGTCTGGCGGCGCCATACCACCCACTCCATTTGACCCAGCACAAGAAGATTGGGACTCATACATGGACCGGTTCCAGATGTTTCTGGAGACCAACAATTTGAAGGATGCCACTACGGGGAAAAGTGAGCGGTATTCCTGACCCACTGCAGACCTGCCGTTTTTTAAGATGGCTAAGGCATTGGCAAAACTGGATGAGGTGAAATCCATGGACTGGGACATCCTCGAGCCCCTCCTGTGGGCCCACTATGCACCTACCATACCAACGCTTGTCCGAAGACATGAATTTTACCAGAAAGACCAGCAGAAAGGAGAGAGCGTTGCAGATTTCATCGCAGATCTCCGGAACCTGGGAGGCCTCTGTGGGTTCGCCGACCTCGAAGAAGCCCTGAGAGACTGAATAGTTCTGGGATTAGATGCACCACACGTGCAAAGTAAGCTGATGGTGAAAGGCGACATCAGCCTTGCAGATACCATCGCTGATGCTACTGCAGCAGAAGCAACCAGGAAGTCAGCTGCCCAAATGCGCTGCACCAACGCACCGCTCTGCCAACACGCCAGCGAAACCTCACCTCACCTGGAGGGACACACAATGGCAACCCACCATGAGGACCTTGAATCGTCATCAGAAAGTGATGAGGAAGAGGTCAACCAGCTCCGGTCTGAACGAGACCAATGCTACCAGCGGAATCAGAGACTGCAGCATCAATGCGCAGGTTGTGGGGCAAACCACCCGCGATCAGACTGCAAATTCCTCGACGCGCTCTGCCATGCTTGTGGGAAAAGAGGCCACATCGGAAAGGTCTGTAGAAGCAAGCAAGGATCCAGTTCATTTCAGAAGGGGCCCAACTACCGTCAAACCACAGGAAATTGTCCTGTGAGTCGGGAACATTTGAACCACCAATGGAACAACCACTCCTATAGAAATAAACCACTGGCCAAATCAACAAAATGAAATGAGGCACACCAAACCATTACAATTGGTCACGCCTCATCATTAAATACAAAGAAGATCCAAGTGAAGGTCACCATCGAAAACCAGCCCTGCGTGATGGAAGTCGACTCAGGATCGTCCCTCTCGATGGTTTCCTGGAAGACCCTTAAACAATTGATCCTTGCTGTCCAGCGGCAAGACCTCAGAACTCAAAGAATTATACTCAAGGATTATCAGGGAAACTGAATTCTGGTCGTTGGACCCAGCCGAGTCCAGGTCTCATTCAGAAATTGTACTGCATCTTTACCATTGACCGTCGTCAACCATGATCGGCCTAGCTTGTTAGGCCTTCAATGGTTCGCCCCACTCGGGATCGAGTTAGCCGGTATTCACCAAACCAGAAGCGACGACTGGGAGGAGGCCCTTCCTTGTCCAGGAATTCCAGGACGTTTTTGCAGACAAACTAGGCGAGTACAAGGGGACCCCGATATCATTTAACCTTAACCCTGAAGTAGCCCCCATCCGCCTTAAGCCTCGTTGGGTACCTTTTGCCCTTAAACCAAAGATTGACAAGCAGCTTGATAAATTAAAAGCCCAGGGTGTTTTAGAACCAACAGACCATGCTCGTTGGGAAACCCCAATCGTTACACCCATCAAACCGGATGGATCGTTAAGGATTTGTGGGGACTACCGAGCTACCCTGAATCATGCCCTTCAATAGAACGCTTACCCGGTGCCGGTGGTACAACAGCTACTCCATTCCCTGGGGGGCGGAAAAGTCTTCGCTAAATTGGATTTAGCACAGGTTTACCAACAACTGCCTGTAGATTAAAAAACAGCAGAGGTACAAACGATCGTTATGCACTGAGGCGCCTTTAAGTGCAACCGACTCCAATTTGGAGTGAGCGTAGCCCCAGGGATTTTTCAAAGTTTGATGGAGAGACTCTTGCAGGGGATCAAAGGGGTCGTACCATACTTTGATGACGTTTTAATTGCTGCCCCGAATAGAGAAATACTAAAAGAGCGTCTTAAATTAGTTCTCCAGAAATTTAAAGACTCTGGCCTTAAGGTTAAAAAAAATAAATGTCAACTGTGTACAGATAAAGTAGAGTTCCTGGGGTACCTAATCGATAAATAAGGCATTCACCCCACCAATAGCAAATTAAAAGCAATCAAGAATGCCCCAAGACCCAAAAATAAGACTAATCTCCAAGCTTTTCTGGGGCTCATTTATTTTTACAACATCTTCCTGCCCCACAAAGTGACCGTAGCTGAGCCCCTACATAGACTACTCGACAAAAAAGCAACCTGGGTCTGGGGACACCGAGAGGAGCATGCATTCCGACAAGTAAAAAACTTATTAACCTCAGATGCTGTTTTAATGCAGTGTAACGAGACTTTGCCTTTAACAATTACATGTGACGTATCACTGTTTGGAGTAGGAGCCATTTTGAGCCATGTGTTACCAAACGGTAGTGAGGCCCCTATTGCCTATTTTTCAAGAACCCTATCAAAGGCTGAATGTAACTATAGTCAAATCGATAAAGAGGCTCTTGCTGTTGTATCTGCTGTGAAGCGGTTTCATGAATATGTATATGGACGAGTTTTTACTATTATTACCGACCACAAACCTTTGCTGGGGATTATAGTGGGAGACAAGCGAATCCCCTCTCTATTATCACCTAGAATGACTCGCTGGTCGGAGTTTTTGGCTGCGTACAATTATAGACTGCAACACCGCCCGGGGAAAGCCATTCCCCACACTGATGCACTGAGCCGTGCACCACTTCCGGAAACCATTGACGATCCAGCTCCAACCCTTATGACACTCCAGATTGAAACGCTACATTCACCGCCATTAACAGCTGGAGATATCGCAATTGAAACAAAACATGATCCTATCTTAGCGCGAGTTTTTAGCTGGGTCGAATGGGGATGGCCAGTAGAACAACCCCCTGACGACTTCACCCCCTTCAAGAACCGGCAAACAGAACTTTTTTCGCAAAAAGGCTGCATCCTATGGGGAGATAGAGTTGTTGTCCCAGAGCGGTTACAACGAGCAGTATTAAAAACACTGCATGAGAGTCACCCCGGCATTGTGCATATGAAAGCGCTTACATGAAGCTATGCATGGTGGCTGGGCATCGACAAACAGATCGAAGCCTGGGTAAAGACTTGTTTAAAGTGCCAAGAAGTTAGCAGTGCCCCACCTAAAGCAACTCCAACAGAATGGGAAACACCCCGGGGACCGTGGTCCCACATACATATTGACTTTGCGGGACCTACTAAGGGGCATACGTTCCTACTAACAGTGGATGCCTATTCCAACTGGCTCGAGATCCACGAAATGAAGAGTACTACAACCGAGTCCGTCATCCGGAAGTTGAACAGGCTATTCGCGATGCATGGACTGCCAGAAGTTCTGGTCTCCGACAACGGACCCCAGTTTACCGCTCTACCCTTTGAACAATACTGAGTGGACCAGGGTATTCGCCATGAGCTAACTTCGCCAGTGCACCCTACGGCTAACGGAAGAGCTGAGCGCATGGTACAATTTGTTTAAAAAACCCTCTACAAAATGGACTATGGGGACATTGAAGATAAAATAAACAGAATACTCCTTCTCCAACACATCACTCCACACAGCATCACCAACAAGACTCCAGCTGAACTATTAATGGGACGCAAACTCCGTTCCCACCTCGGCTTCACCCGTCTTACGAGCCAGAGAAACCCTGTGGCTCTAGTGGAAAATGTTGCGAGTTCAAGATAGATGACTTAGTTTTCTCCAGAAACCTTTCTGGCGAACTGTTGTGGGTCGAGGCAACTGTAATTCAAGCCACTGGACCCAGGTTGTACCGGGTGAAAACCTGCGATGGAAAAATATGGAAACGCCATATAGATCAGCTTCACTCAAGGCTACAACCTAGTTTCCGCGACTCCGGTAACTCCCAAACTGAGGGGGGAGGGGATGTCAAAGAAACCGAATTCGAGATTGTGGAAAGCAAGAGCGAAAGAAGTCAGCAATCGGGCGTAACAAATGAAGAAATATCAGGGAGGGGAGTGTCCTCGCCACAGAGGAACACCTCAACAGAGGCAAGCCCACAAAGATCAGAGGACAACAACGAGAACATTAGTGGCACCGAGTCATCCAATGAGGAACCACCGGCACCTGACTTGCCCAAAAACGTCCCGCCGAAACTGGGTTACAGACAGGAACTGGTGGGACAGCGTAAATCCAATAGACAGTCAAAACAACCTTCATACCTCAGGGATTATGTCACCGCACCCCTTAAACGGAACCCAGGGGGAAGGGGTGTTATGAACTAATAAAACGCTTAAATAAATTTTGATCAAATCTTTAGAAATAGCAGGGTTCTAATCCTGCTCTTCTGATTGGCTGATAATAGCTATATCAGATTGGTCCATTCAGGAGAATCTGATTGGCTGTTAACAAGCCACTCTCATTGGTTAAAGGGGTTAACACTCCACGTTTCTCATTGGTTACTAGATCAGCAGCTTGCCTATAAAAAGGCTGCTGCTGCCCTAGGTTTTTGCTCTGTTCAGAATGATTAATAAAGAGTTGAAGTTCACTGTTCACCGTCTTGTGTCCGTTCCTTGCGCCCATGTGCAGAACTTAACAATATTGATTTTTTCTGTTAGTCATTTTAGCTTTATTTGTTATTGGTTAGGAGGCATTAATCATGTGGATGAATTTGAATTTTTTATTACATAAAAGGTTGGAATTGCCACAGACAACCAATTCTAGAAATAATTTTATTTATTATATATTACTAGTCAGTTTAGTATAGTGATTAAGGCATCGGTTTAGAAACTTGGAGACTGTGAGTTCTCATGTGTCCCCTTACCCCCGTAGGCATGACAACAGGCTAGGTGAGTGTGGGCCAGTAACTCTCTCTCAGCCCAACCCACCTCCCAGGGTTGTTGTTGTGGAGAAAATAGGAGTATTAGTATGTTTGCCACCTTAAGCTATTTATAAAGATAATAAAGGCAGGGTATAAATAAATAAAGCCCACTTGGTCATTGAAATAACTAGGTATTTAATATAATGTATTAAAATAATCAAGTAGAGAACGGCGGCAACTACATTGCTTTATCAGGGAAGAAAACAACAAGAACAAAAGAATTTCCTACATAGGGCTCCAAATATCCCTATCTTAGGTCCTGCTGAAAAGTAATTTGTTCAAAAACTAGATTCAAGTTGACTGACTCTTATTTCCTGCAGAGGTATAGCATTTGAGACACAACAGCTAACATGGAAGATGTTTCTTAAAATTTTAGTTTGAACTAGCGATGTTGTTATATGGTTCTAGTTATGCCCTATACAGTATAGTAATTGTGCTTGAGCCTTAGTTGCTGGCAACTTAACTGTGACAAGTATAAATTGTGTTCCTTGGATGAAAAAAAAAGTTTGGATTACAGATGAGGATCTCTGTGCATTTTAAGATACCATTGAGTAGGTTACAATCTTCAAGCTTCTGGAAATCAAAATGCTCACTTACTTTCTAAAATTTCCAGTGAAGAGGAGACATTTAGCTGGAGGGTAAAAATGTTTAAGGCAGGGGTGGGATTCTATCAGTTCGCACCTATTTGCTAGAACCATTTGTTAACATTCTAAGCAGTTCAGAGAACCGGTTGTTAGAAGAAATTACTGGCCTAATCCCGTAAGGAAGGCAGGAAGGAAACATTCTGGTGTTGCTTACAGAAACTGCCTCTGTTAACCCTTATTACATTCTTGGCAGGACTAGACTTCATGTCTCAGGAACTTCTCTGGAGTTTTTTTCCCCCTCCTTTGCTGGTACTTTGCTTGTGTGGAGTGACCATTCAAAGTTAGAATGGCACTGAAAAAATGACTTATGACCGTTTTTCACACTTACAACTGTTGCAGTATCCCCACAGTCACGAGAGGCCAGGTGAAGTGATGCATGCCTCGATGTGAGTGATATTGAGTTGGCCATGCCCAGCCAGTCACATGACCACCAAGCCATACCCACCAACTAAGCCACACCCACAGAACTGGTTGTTAAAAAAAATGAATCCCACCCCTGGTTTAAGGTGCTGCTTAGCATTGTGGTTGCAAACAATATTGGATTATCATCCAGAGTATATAAATAAAAATCAGGGCCTTTCAAGGTCTAAACTGACATGAAATATCATGATAATAAACTTTGGTTTCAGATGTAAGTCATCATTTTTGTGTAACAAATGATAATTGCTTTGCTTTACAGTGAAAGATAAATATAGTGTGTCTTTTATCATCTTTCCAAGGTTATTGTCACATGAAGTCATTCCACAATGAAACCGGCTAATTGCTCACAGCAGGAAAATGTCTATTTCCTGAGGGGGCAGCAGATGAACTTGTTCATATAATAGTTCAGGGCAAACATTTCTATTAACTCAATGATATTTTAAAATGTATCCTTTCTGCTGTTGTTCTATTAAGGTCTTCTTAACTGCTGCAGAAGACACTTGGGTAAATTAGGCTGTTGCAGCAGATGTCTTCTAATTATGATTGCAGCGTACAGTGTTAAGAAAGAAAAATTAGTGTCTCAACTTGAAAGTTAATTGAATGCATTGGAATTCTCTTGCCTGGTAACCAACATCCTAAGTTACTCAGGACTCATTCATGCTTAACTGCTCAGGGAGATCATTTCACGCTCACACTGGTCTCTAGTCCTACATGTTTCTTCTTACTGTCTTAGATAAGAAACTTTTGGCTGGATTCACAGATCATGGAAAGCTCCCCAACATGGTTCGGAACTCTATTTTATGAAGCCCAAATCCACCAAATCACACAATAACATCCGAAATGAATCCAGCCCAATGTTTTTCTGACATTGCTCTATCTACAAAACTCATTTGTCTCTGCCTGGATAGGTTGATTTTAAAAAAAGAGAGGCTTTTTGTTCCTTATCTGCTTGCTTTGAAGTAGACTTTCATTTGCTCAGCATCTGTAATCATGGTTGAGGACAAAGAACTTGGATACTCAGCAATTTCTTATAAATCTGTAAATATGTACTATACATATTATGGTAATGTTTGTTGGGCATCTGCTTTCTAATCTCCTTAAATAATTTCATATGTTCAGGTAGGCTATTGTTTAGGGGATAATCATAGTTAATGTCACATTTCAAATTCTCTCCCTTTTCTTCCTTTTTTGTTTTTCAAGAAAGTCATTTAGAAAAGGTGACATTGAACATATCTGAATCAGACTTCTTAGAGCAATACTTCTTAAACTGGGGATAATTTGGGCATATCCTGGAGGTAGTGGAGCAGTATATAATTCCTTATTTGTAGGAGGCAAAAAGGAGGCTGCTTTCATGAGTAACAAAGATGTGCTATGCTTAGAGTAGACTCAAAGCGTTTCTTCAAAATTGTTTTCAAAGTGGACTCAGCCTATTATAGTGCAGGGGTGTCAAACTAAAGGCACACACACACACACACACACACACACACACACACATATACATATATATATAATTTAACATAAAAAAAATTAAATATATTAGCTTTTTTAAAAAAATCATATTAGTGAGGTTTCCGGTTCCGCATGGCTTTGGTGGCAGCAGGAATTCGCGACTGTTCGCGATTCCAACTGTGCTTGCCGCCGAGGTGCCCCCGATCTAAATGGGTCAGGGGGATATGGCTGCCCTGTAGTGGCAGCTGAAGAGAGAGGTGACCCGGGCAGGGGGTTGGGGGTGTCGCAGACCCCCTCCTCATCCAGAAAAACCCCTTTTTCCCAAGATGGTGGAGCAGCCGTCAGTAATGGCCACCACGAAGAAGCCTGCAACCGGGTAAGATTGTGCTGGAGGAAGCAAGAAAAGTGAAAGTGCTGGCTGAGCCAGGTCAATCAACATCTCTTAAACTCTCTGGAACTGAACTGTCTGAATTGCTGGAGGATACATTGTATCCCTAAGAAGATCGGAAAGTGGCAGAGAAAGCTGTTAAAGGGAAACTTTTTTTCTTCACTCTCCCACCCCATAGAAGCAGCAGATGAAGATTTGAAATTTATTTGGGCACTGAAGGTGAATTATTTTGAAAGTTGAAGCCAAGGGACAAAAGACTCTTTGGACATTGGACTTAATAATTTAAGAAATCGGAAAACCCTTATTGGAGGTATGGATTTCTGATCATTTAAAAAAAAAATGTTGTTGTAAGTGGGAAGGGAGAGGAAAAAAAAAATGGAGCAGAAGCTGAAAAAGGAGGAGATTGCCTAGAATCCCAAAGAAAGATATATGATGATTGGACCTCTTTGATTAAACAGTAACCCCAGAAAGAGAAGTAGAAGAAGGAAAAAAAAGTATTAATTTTTGGAACTTTTTTTGAATTATTTTTGATTAAAAATACTTTGGTGATTGTTTTGGGAAAAGTTTCTCTTTTTATGATGGCATTGCTTGTGGATGAACTAAAGACTGAATATCAAAAATATAAAAAGGAAGAAGAAGATGGAAAAGATACTTTGGGCACTCTATTTCAATTTTTAGAAATGGCGTTATGCACTTATGAAAAGTTGACTACACAGTAGAATGACTGGGACAAAGAAGACGAGGAAGAAGAAGCCATCTTTGATGAAGAATGGGTTTTTTCCAGGGAGGAGGAGAAAGAGGATAAGAAAAAGGGGATTTTAAGGTTTGAAAAAACAACCAAAAAAGAGAAAAATGAGAGGAAAGGTGGATGCCAGGTTAGAAAGCAACGGAAAGGGAGTAAGAAAAGGGAGGAGAGACAAAGGGGTAAAAAGGGCAAGGAGAAGAATAAGCAAGAGAGAAAGGGGGGGGGAGAAGCCTTAATGGTAGGGAGCTTATTTAGAGACAATGGGTGAATCTAATTGAAAAAAAAAGGGGGATTCTGGAAGGGACATAAGATTGTGTCTTTATAGGTGTATTTAGAGTAAAATGCTTAAGATATAAATGAGTATTAATATATACAGGTTTTTTTTTAATGATATGGATAGTGCTTATATAGGATTTTATTTAGTTATTGCTGGGTTTTTACCTTCTTTATAAAATTTATTGTGTAATTTTAGAATGTACTAAACAGAATCCCAAGATAAATTAAGTGTTATATGAAGTACTTTTAAATTAGGGCAATGAGTTAAAGGCGTCACTCCAATTAGTGTATAGGAGAAGTATATTAAAAGAAAAAAGATGAATGGATAGCTGGAAATAGAACAGACAAAGAATGATATTGAAAATGGTAATAAGATATGGAAGGATGTATAAAGTGAATATGATGTTTGAATTTCGTCTGTGTGAAGAGTTTTAACTCGGGATCAAGCAGCCTTCAGAAAAGATGTTTTAGGTTTTGTTTTGTTTTCTATGTTCTGTGTTTTGTATGTTGATAAAAGGCAATAAAATTTTAATTAGCAAGAAATAACTGGGATAATTAGAATGAAAAGGAGAAGTTGGGATAAGATGAAGTTAAGTAGATAGCGTATGTTCTATTGGTTTTCTTCTTTAACTATTTTTTTTTTTAGAAAAGAATTTGTAAGCTGTTATGCCTTGATTGTTTGTGCACTGTTTTTGTAAAATTAATAAAATTTGTTTTTTTTACAAAAATTCGTATTAGTGGTCCTCGGGATTTAAAAGTATGAGTTTGGTGGTCCCTGTGATCCAAAACCTTGGCAACCCCTGCTATAGATATGCTTACATGGACCACTGAAAGGACGAAATGGCTCACATGCATTGCCTAAGAGGGTGATAGGCAACAGGCTTTTAAGGGGCTGCCAGAAAGAAGGGAGGGGCAATGTATTTTCCAAAGAAGCAGAAGGCAAAAGAAGAAGCAATGGATGGAAACTGAACAAAGAGAGAAGCAACATAAAACTAAGAAGAAACTTCCTGACCGTGAGAACAATTATCCAGTGGACCTGCCTGTCTCCAGAAGTTCTGGGTGCTCCAACACTGGAGGTTTTTGAGAAAGACTGGACAGCCGTTTCTCTGAAATGGTACAGGGTTCCTCCCAAGGTTCCTTTTAAGTGTTAATTCTGACACCTTTCCCAGGACCTCCACTTAGATCCAAAATGTGGCTGTGATCAGAGTTAGCATTTAGGACAGAGGTTTCCAAACTTGGCAACTTTTAAGATTTGTGGACTTCAACTTCCAGAATTCCTCAGCTAGCTCTGCTGGCTGAGGAATTCTGAGAATTGAAGTCCACAAATCTTAAAGTTGCCAAGTTTGGGAACCCTTGGTTTAGGATCAGAACTAACTTAGTTACTTTTCTATTAATATATAATCCTTAAAAGGGCTCTCCTGCATGGTCTAATTCAGAGGTCCCCAACCTTTCTGGCACCAGGGACTGGTTTCATGGAAGACAATTTTACCATGGACCTCTGTGTATGTTTGGGGGTGGTGGGGGCTGGAGAAAAGTATACAGTTTGGGAAAGAAGCACAAACAGAAGTGTAAATTAAATAGTGGGTGAGCCATGCATGGAGTAAAATAAGTGTGGGATTGTTCCTTAAGGCCTGCCACCAGATGATTTTGTTGCAGTCCAAGGGAAAATCAGAATAAACACCCGGGGAAGCCTTCACTAGAAAGGGCTTTAATTTTGCTCCTGGAGAAAATCAGAATAAAGAACTGGAAAAGACTTCACAGGAAGGGGCTTTTCTGTTCTGCTCTGGAAGAAAATTAGAAGACACAGAGAAATTTTCACTGGAAGAGACTCTCTGCTTTTGCTCCAGGAAACCCCCAATCAAAGACCCGGGAAAGCAGGAATAGGGTAAATGACCACCACCTGCACTTTTCAATGGTTCGGCATCGTGATTCTCTTCCAGATTAAACCTCTGACTTTCTTCTTGGTTCAAATGAGAGAGGGATTCCCTTGGAGACCCAGCACTCAAGTTGACATCCCCCCCCCACACATGTACCTTGTTTCCCTCCAACAAGGCTTTGGGAAAGCAACTTGGTTTGCAAGTTGGGCTGCTGCGTGTTTGTCTTGCAAACTTGGAGAGGTGCAGGAAGGGAATGCAAGCCCAGTTGCAATGCTGTGAGAAGGAGGAAAGTGGGGAAGAAGAAGGAAGAAGAGGTAGCAGGAGAAACAGGAAGCAGGAGGAGGAAGAGGAGGAGGAGGAGGAGAAGGCAGAAGCAGGCATAGCAAAAGGAGCAGGAGGAGGAAGGACCTGGAACTCAGTTGTTGCAAGCCAATTGCAAGCCCAGCTGCCAGAGAACCTTTACTGTTTGAAGGCTGGAACAAACTGAATGAAGCCTTTACATGCCGGCTGGTGGGAGGAAGAGCAGGCAGCCCTCGGGTGAGAGAGGCAAACTAATCACCTAATTGAGGAGCCCGTTCTCTTCCCTAATCACCAGCTGGGTGGGCATGGCCAGGGGTGTGTGACAGGCAGCACTCCTCCTGCATGCCCCCAAAGCAAAAAAAAAAAAAGGAACCCTCTGCATGCACCTTCCATTTTGGGTCTCCTGAGGCTCCAGGGAGGCTTGCTATGTTAAAAACGGGCTGTTCAATTAGGCGATTAGTTTGCCTCTCCCTGGAGCCTTAGAAGACCCAAAACAGTGGGGGGGGGGCAGAAGGAAGGGGCAGGGGAGCACCCCTGTATCCCCCCATGTCCACCCCCACCCCATTTTTGGCTTTGCAAGCCTCCACTTAACTGGGAGCCAGAACCAGGCACATGGCGGTTTCGGGCAGCGGTGGGGCGGGCTAGGGCCAGCTGGTCTTAGGAACTACCCATTCGTCAAACTGGATGTACGATTAACATCCAGTTCTCCCGAACCGGTAGAATCCCGCCTCTGAAATCTGGCCCATGGGGCTTCCTGGGAGACAGCGAAGGATCGGCCCATGGTGCACACTGATATATAACTGGATAGCAGCCATTCAGCCCACAATGCAGTCAGCCTTAGATTTGTGGGGACATCCTGGAGCCAGTGAGGAACTGTCCTGCCACCCTGGTCCCACCCCCTTGGGTCGTTGGCAGATTAAGGCTCACTGGTGCCCTAAGTGTTAAGTTCTGCGCATGGGCGCAAGAAGTGGAGACGAGACGATGAACAGTGAACTTCAACTCTTTATTTAACATTGTGGAACAGAGCCAAAACTATGGCAGCAACAGCCCTTTTTATAACCAATAAGAAATGGGAAGCGTTAGTTCCCTTAACCAATGAGAGAGGCCCGGTAATAGCCAATCAGATTCTCCTGAATGGACCAATCAGATGTCGCTATTATCAGCCAATCAGAAGTGCAGGGTCAGAACCCTGCACTTTTCTAAAGGTTTTAATAATCTTTATTAAGCACTTATATTCACTTTTTATTAATTCACAACACTAAGCACTAACAAATCTTGGCGCCCCGCTCCTTTGTACATACTGTACAAACAAAAGCCATTTTCTCAAGTTGATGGTGCCCTCTTTGGGCCTGGTGCCCTAAGCGCATGCTTAGTCTGCTGTTAATATACCACTGCCCTGAGGGCTCACTGTCTCCTTTGCGCACACCCAGGGGCTGGGGCCAAGGTGACAGGGGACAGCCCTTAGCCAGTGGTGGTATTTGACTGGTTCTACCCAGTTCTGGAGAGTTGGTAGTGGTGATGAGCAGTGGAGACCGAATCGGTTCTCTTCGCTGCACTGTGTGTGGCCCACTCGCCCGCCCGGGCTCCCATACTCACTTTTATGGGCAGAATTCAAAGCGCAGCTGCTTTGCACAATGCAGAATAGTGCCGTGTGGCAGATGCTGCAGCAACCGGCATTGTGCAGGCTTGAAGGAGGCAAGTTAGAACATCTCTGCACCTGTGCAAAGTGCTTGTTTGGTGCACACGTGCATGCAAAGTGTATGTGCACAAAGTGGAGCCACCAAGCCATGCCCACCGAACCAGTGGCAACTTTATTTGAATACCACCATTGCCCTTAGCTGACTCCAGAGTGGCAACACGGATCTAAGGCTGACCGTGTCTGGAATGGCTGCCATCTAGTTATAGATCAGCACTGTGCCCACCACCAGTGCCTCCAGGGCTTGATCACCGGTCCAGCCTTGCAGCAAGCACAGCTTCTGTTTCACTAGTACTACCACCGCCCTGCGTGGGAAAGCCACAGCCATGATAAGCATAGCCCCCGGCGGCGCTGCCAATCTCTCCCCCTTGTCTCATCCCTTCCTGAGTGCAGAGGAAGCAACAAGATGGGAATGAGAAAGAGGGAGGCAGGGAAGAAAGGGAGGGAGGGAGGGAGGAAAGAAAGAGGGGACAGGGAAGGAAGGAAGGAAGGAAGGAAGGAAGGAAGGAAGGAAGGAAGGAAGGAAGGAAGGAAGGAAGGAAGGAAGGAAGGAAGGAAGGAAGGAAGGAAGGAAGGAAGGAAGGAAAGGGGAGCTGAAAGCTAAATCCCCCAGGATGACATTGTTAAGTACTGAACATGGGTCGGAATAAATAGAGACAGCCTCTGAATAATGAACATTCAGCTCTTTATTTGCATAGTGACTTCTCAAAACAATAACAGTGAACTTTGCCTTATATAGGCAACCCTTGTGAGAATTGTCCAATAATGAGCTATGAACGCTAGCTCTTTTAACCAATAAGAATTTTCTGTTAAGGGCCAATCAGATTCCTCAGAACTAACCAATCCGATCTGGCCGCCTAACAGCCAATCAGAAGTGCAGGACCAGAACCCTGCACTTTACCTTAAGCTCATACTTTATTAACTATGGTACATACATAACATCCCTTCCCCCTGGCTTCTTAATTATGGGGTAGTTATATAGTCCTTTAGATAGGACGGTTGTCTTTTAACTCTTTCGGGTTTTCGTTGGATTGGTTGGTTGCAATCCTGTTGAGGTAGATTGTTGTTTGGCAGTGGTTCTGCTTCTTGCTCAGCTGCAATTTCTTGCGGTGCAAACGTTTCTCCTTCCTGCTCCATTTCCTGAGTATCACTTAGTTCGTCGCTCCCTTCGAGCAGATTCCCTGGAACTTCATCTTCTTCCGTACCTCCCCCCCTCTCGGTTTGGTCATGGGGGAGTTGTTGACTGGCCGTTGTGAGTCGTGACCATAATTGGTCGATATGCCGTTTCCACAGTTTATTGTCACAGCATTTCACTACGTAGGATTTAGGGCCGGTCACTCGTACTACTGTCGCCTCGTGCGTAAACGAGGTCTCCTACCTGGAAGGTGCGACAGCGGCCGCTGGATCCTATTGGCTTTTCCGGTTCGTAAGCAGGGTGCAACTGGTCGAGGTGGGAGCGGAGTCTTCGTCCCATCAGTAGTTCAGTGGGAGTTCTGCCGGTGACGCTATGTGGAGTTATGTGTTGCAAAAAGAGAATTTGGTTGACCTTGTCATCGATATTGTCATAGTCCACTTTTTGCAAAGTCTTTTTAACAAATTGGACCATGCGTTTAGCTCAGCCATTGGTCGCAGGATGCGCAGGCGAGGTGAGCGCATGGCGGATGCTGCGGTCAGCAAGGTACTGCTCGAACATTAGTGCCATAAACTGTGGCCCGTTATCGGACACCAGGACGTCGGGCAATCCGTGGGTTGCAAAGAGTCTGTTTAGAATCTTGATCACCACCTCGGAGGTCGTAGTCATCATACGATGAATTTCTAACCAATTGGAGTATGCATCAACTGTCAGCAGGAAGGTATAGCCCTTGGTTGGCCCCGCGAAATCCAGGTGGATTCTGGACCAGGGTCCAAGTGGCATCTCCCATTCAGTAGGCATGGCTTTTAATGGGGCGTTGCTGACTTGTTGGCAATTGGAACACGCTTTAACCCACTGCTCGATTTGCCGGTCCATGCCTGGCCACCATGCGTAGCTTCGTGCAAGCACCTTCATTCGCATGATGCCGGGGTGGCCCTCGTGCAGAATTCGCAGCAGTGTCTTCCGGAGTTGTTCTGGGACAACGACTCTATCGCCCCAGATGATACAGCCTTTTTGGGAAAAAGTTCAGTCTGTCGAGATTTGAATGGTGCGAAGTCACCTGCTACTTGGTCCAATGGCCATCCACGTTCTACCCAGCCTAGGAGTCGAGCTAGGGTGTGGTCTCGTTTGGTTTCTCTCGCGATGTCTCGGGCGGTCATAGGCGGCGAGTTAAGTGTTTCGATCTGCAACGTGGTTGCCGTTGGTGCCGGATCGTCGAGAGTGTCTGGAAGCGGTGCTCGGCTTAATGCGTCGGCGTGGGGAATGGCTTTCCCCGGGCGATATTGCAGGCGATAATTATAAGCAGCTGGGAATTCTGACCATCGGGTCATTCTAGGGGATAATATGTAGGGGGTTGGCTTGTCCCCGGCTATTATCCCTAGCAACGGTTTGTGGTCAGTTATAATGGTAAATGTCCTTCCATACACATATTCATGAAATTTTTTTTACAGCTGAAACGATTGCGAGGGCTTCTTTATCAATTTGTCCATAGTTCCGTTCTGCTTGTGAAAGAGTCTTCGAAAAGTATGCAACAGGGGCTTCGTTCCCATTAGGCAGTATATGGCTCAAAATGGCACCCACCCCGAAAGGCGATGCATCACAGGTTATAACTAACGGCAAAGTCTCGTTATACTGTATAAGTACAGAGTCAGATATGAGCAGTTTTTTAACATTCTGGAACGCTTGCTCTTCCTGGTAACCCCATACCCACAATGCTTTCTTATCTAATAATCGGTGTTACGGTTCAGCGACAGTTGCCTTGTGCAGTAAAAATACATTATAGAAATTAATGAGGCCTAAGAACGCCTGGAGATCGGCCTTGTTGCATGGCCTGGGAGCATTTTTGATCACTTTTAATTTACTCTCGGTAGGATGAATGCCCTGGCTATCAATCCGGTACCCTAGAAACTCAACATTGTCAGTATACAATTGACCCTTATTTTTTTTCACCTTAAGTCCAGCTTCTTGGAATTTTTTTAGAACGCATTTCAAACGGTCCTGTAAGATTTTTTTGGGTAGGGGCTGCAATTAATACGTCATCAAAATAAGGGACCACGCCCTTGATTCCTTGTAATAACCTTTCCATAAGGCTCTGGAAGATCCCCGGGGCTACACTAACTCCGAATTGCAATCGGGTACATTTAAAGGCACCCCTGTGCGTTACAATTGTTTGGGCTTGAGCTGTTTTTTCATCCACTGGTAATTGTTGATAAGCTTGGGCTAAATCTAATTTAGCAAAAACCTTACCGCCCCCCAAGGAATGGAGGAGGTGCTGCACCACCGGAACTGGATACGCATTCTGCTGTAGGGCGTAGTTCAAAGTGGCTCGGTAGTCCCCACAAATTCGGATTGACCCATCTGGCTTAATGGGTGTTACAATAGGGGTTTCCCATGGAGAGTGATCGATGGAATTCAACACCCCTTGAGCAATTAACTTGTCGAGTTGTTCATCGATTTTTGCTTTAAGAGCGAACGGAACTCGATGGGGCTTCAAGCGAATGGGAGCTACTTTTGGATCTAGACTGAATGAGATCAGGGTCCCCTTATGCTCGTCCAAGCTGTCCGCGAAGGCATCGCTGAACTCAGAGATAAGGTCTTCCTCCCACTCACAACCACCGACTCGGTTCACGCCGGCCACTTCAATGCCGAGTGGCGCGAACTATTGGAGGCCTAGGAGGCTAGGCCTATCTCTATCGATGACCGTTAGAGGTAAGTACTCTGTATGCTTCTTGAAGGAGACTCGGACTTGGCAGGACCCGACAATGGGGATTCTATTTCCTTGGTAGTCCTTGAGGATGAGGCGTTGAAATTGGAGGTCTTGGCGTTGAATTGTGGAGATGAGTTGCTTGAGTGTCTTCCAAGACACCATCGAGAGGGACGATCCCGAGTCGACCTCCATGTGGCAAGGCTGGTTCTCGATGGCTACCGTGACCCAGATTTTCTTAGTGTCCAAAGCTGAGGCATAACCGATAGTGATAGTATGGTGAGCCTCTTCTCTTTGCAAAGCTCGATTTCTGTAGGAGTGGTTTACTGGCTCTCGCCTTACAGGACGGTTTCCTGTTGATTGGTGATAGTTGGCCTTTGAGGCTTGGCTGAGTCCTGGCAAACTGCGGCAGACCTGGCTGATGTGGCCTCGTTTCCCGCACTCATGGCAGAGTATGTTGCGGAATTTGCATTCGGCCCTGGCATGGTTGGCTCCACAGCCAGCGCAAGGATGTAAGGGCTTCGGGTGAGGGTCCCGGTCAGACTGCAGTCGATGGACCCCTTCTTCATCGCTGTCTCACGACGAAGAGAGGTCCTCGTGGTGCGTCGTCGCGAGCTGTCCTTCAGGCTTGTATAAAATGTTGCTTGTCGATGGTGGTACCGGAGTGTGGCTTCGCCGTAGTTGTGCAGCCGACTTTTTGGTCGCCTCTGCTGCCGTGGCTTCGGCGATGGCATCAGCAAGGCTGATGTCGCCTTTCGCCATCAGCTTGCTTTGCAGGCCTAGTGCATCTAGTCCCAGAACTATTCAATCTCTTAGTGCCTCTTCTAAATCGGCGAACCCGCAGAGGCCCCCTAAATTTCGGATGTCTGCCACGAAATCGGCCACGCTTTCCCCTTTTCGTTGGTTCCTCTGATAAAACTCGTGGCATCTCACGAGCGTAGGCACGGTTGGCGCGTAATGGTCTCTCAGGATGGGTTCGAGGTCATCCCAGCTCATGGCCTTCACTTCTCGAGGTTTGGCAAATGCTTTAGCCATCTTAAATATGGCTGGGCCGCAATGCATCAGGAACAGCGCCCTTTTCTTTGCTGGTGTGGCGTCCTTCAAGTTATTCATTTCGAGAAACTTTTGGAAGCGATCCATGTAGGATTCCTAATCCTCTTGGTTTGGATCGAACGGAGCGGGTGGTACGATGCCGCCGGACATGGTTCCGTTGCTGGCGTTGTCTATCATGTGCTCGGTATTGCTTCCTGGCTTCTTCAGTTCAGACGTCTCCACATCCCATCCTCGTCGCCAGTGTTACGTACTAAACATGGGTCGGAGTAAATGGAGACAGCCTCTGAATAGTGAACATTCAGCTCTTTATTTGCATAGTGACTTCTCAAAACAGCAACAGTGAACTCTGCCTTATATAGGCAACCCTTGTGAGAATTGTCCAATAATGAGCTATGAACGCTAGCTCTTTTAACCAATAATAATTCTCTGTTAAGGGCCAATCGGATTCCTCAGAACTAACCAATCCGATCTGACCGCCTAACAGCCAATCAGGGCCAGAATCCTGCACTTTACCTTAAGCTCATACTTTATTAACTATGGTACATACACAACAGACATCGTTCTGGCTGGCAGTTGATCTCTCCTACTCTGGCTTCCCTGCTTGACTGTTTGTCTCCTTTAGTTCCAAACATCTGGCGGGCTTCTACCTGGCTTCTGCAGAAGCAGCCACAGGGGGAAGGAGGAGGCTGGGGGCTCTCCCTGAGTTTAAAAGTTGTAAGGTTTTTTTCCCCCTGTTTTTCCTTGCTTCACAGCATGGCTCTGTGGCTCTGGGAGTGTTGATTTTGGGCTGGGGGCTTTTTCCTTCAGAGGAAAAGGTAGTGGGAGCGGACAAGACATTGACTCAGGCTTGCAAGGGTCCCTTTCTGGACTTGGATTCATCACCTCTGTTTGTGTGTGTGTATGTGTGTGTGTTTTTCTCTCCCTCTTCTTCTCCCTTCCTCCAATTTCTTTTTTTTTCTTGGAAACTAGAAAATCTTGGACCCCAAAATTAAAAGAACAGCTTTTCAAATCCTTAAAAAGCTATGATGCCTACCCTGGGCCAGCAGTTTCTCTTTTTCTTTTGGCAAAAAAACAAAAAACAAGCAGCAGGTATTTCAGTGGGCATCTCCAGCTCTTAATAAGGGCCACCTTTAAAAGCAGGGTGGGAGTTGCCTTCTCCCCCAGGAAAGGGAAGGAAGGGAGGGAGGGAGGGAAGGAGAAAGAGGGAGGCAGGGAAGCTGACCATTCCCGCTCAGGCCACATCCATTTGGCCACCCCCCCAGGTCAACCACAATCCTGATGTGGCCCTCAATGAAATTGAGTTTGACACCCCTGTTATATATAGCATAAACTCAAAACAAATAAAAGTGGTAGAGTTTGGCTAGTCTAAAAAAAAGAAGAATTAGGGGCAACATAATAGCAATATTCCAGTACTTGTGAGGGGCTGCCACAAATATGAGGGGGTCAAATTATTCTCCAAAGCACCGGAGGGCAGGACAAGAAACAATGGTTGGAAACTAATCAAAGAGAGAAGCAACATGAAATTAAGAAGAAACTTCCTAACAGTGAGGACAATTAACCAGTGGAACAGCTTGCCTCCAGAAATTGTAGGTGTTCCATCACTGGAGGTTTTTAAGAAGAAACAGTAACTTATCTGAAATGGTATGGGCTTGAGCAGGGGGCTGGACTAGAAGACCTCCAAGGACCCTTCCAGATTCTATTCTATTCTATTCTATTCCTATTCTACTCTACTCTACTCTACTCTACTCTACTCTACTCTCTACTCACTACTCACTACTCTCTACTCTACTCTACTCTCAACTCTACTCTCTACTCTACTCTACTCTACTTTACTCTCTACTCTACTGTAATCTACTCTCTACTCTACCCTACTCTACTCTCTACTTTCTACTCTACTCTACTCCACTCCACTCCATTCCATTCATCACATCTTAAACCCCAAATTTCATTCAGAACCATTCTTTCTATTATCTTCAGAATACAAAATAAAACTCAGAATACAAAATAAAACTATTTGAGGTAGCCTCCATTCCCCCCTATTCATTTCTTTTAACCAGTGAATGTTGAATGTGTTCTTGTTTATGTTTTTTATCTTTTTTTGTATATTCCCTTTTATCTATTGTCTCCTGTGCTATTCTGTGAAATGGTCTCTCCAATCCTTGGTAGAGACCTGTGGGAGGGCAACAGGAAAGAGTTATCTGTTTGAAAGTTAGGGAATTTTTTTTCTGTGATTTTGAGGATGCGCCAATTTTGCTCTCTTCTATTTTTGATTTACAAACTTCACTTCCCAGTTTGAAGCCATTACTCCCTGGAACCTCCAACCACATCAGAAACCTAATGACAGATCTTGGGATACTCTTCCTATGGTGATATGGCAATTAAATGTCAAATCAGTTTGCATTGCATGTTCATGGAAGAATGAGCTGACATGACATATAATGCTGAGATTTCAAAAGGTGAACTGAGTGGTGTGGATTTGACCAATTCTGCTCATTTGGCCTCAGTTCAGCAACAACACAGGTGGAAGAGTTGCTATGATCTATAAGAACTGCTTAACACCTCTTGGACTTGAGCAATGAGAAAACCATCACCACAAAGAAATACTCTACTGCATCATGAAATATATCTCTGGCAAGACTCTTTATAGTAGCTACAGGCATAGTGCCATCTGTTATGGAAAGCCCAATGCTGGAGTCCCACAAAATACAATGACAATAAAATTACTTGACTTCATATTGACTTTTCATTCAGTATATACTGCTGTATGGGGTAAGTTTATGAGGCCTGAAAGTGTAACAGATCCCTTTAAGTATATGAAGCCTGAAGATGGGACATGAGGCTTGTGACTGTTCATCATCTTTGACTCTATGAAATAACTGAGCAGGATTGACTGGGTCAATCCAGGTTGAAAGCAACTTTACATGATGGAATGGTAATAATGTCTTTAAAGGAGGCAGCAGTCAATCTGCTCCTGAAGAAGCCCTCCCTGGATCAAAAGTTATTTTGCCAACTATCACAGTAACAAATGCTAGAGAAGAGGGAGGGGCAAGATATATTATGCAAGATACCAAATTTATCACCATTTTCAATCTGAATTCTGATCTGGTTTGGAAAAATCTGGTTTGATTTTATCTTGATGGAAGAGAGAGAGAGAGAGAGAGTGAGTCACTCTATTCATACTGCTAGAGCTCACAACAACTTTTAATTCTATTGACTATAGTACCTTCCTGGGCTCCCTGTATAAGCTGGGAGCTGGAGGCACCACTATTAGGATTAGTTTGGCACCACTATTAGTATTTGTGAAGTTAGAATCAGATTGTGGGTGTCCCTCTGCATTCTGAAAATGTTGTGTTGTGGTTAGTTCATAACCAATACTATTTAATAACTATACTTTCTGAATCAGGAATGGGTATGTGTACTTAGTAATGAATAGATAATGGTGATATGATGATTGAGAGACAATAAAAGTTTGGATAGAATCTTGACAAGTTGGAGATCTTATAGACAAGTTTGTACAGGGATATAATCAGAAGTAATTAGAAAAAAGGGATTATGTTGGATGGTGCTGCTAGACTCCAGTGCTATTGTCACTGGAGGCCAAAGTGATGTATGTGCTTAAGAGTACCTATGTCACTTGATATATCACCTATGCTGTTTCCTAGCAACAGCTGGTCCTCCATGATTTTTATGCTGGTTTAGCATATTGTTATATGCTATCTTGTGTTTACCAGTGTGCTTCGTGAGGGAGCCATTTCTGGTGCAAAATGCATTGGCCAGATTGTTTAGTAGTACAATATGGCACCACCATTGCTGAAGCTATTGGTCTTGACTTGTAAAACCTTGAACAACCTGATTTCAGGATATTGGAAATTATCATAGAGCATATTATGACATAATACAAAATGTCTCACATTCCTTTGGTCAACTGTTAATGTATGATTCAACACGGGCTATTTGAAAGCAGATACATTTCTGAATATCGACCTGAATTTTAAAGATTTTTTTTCCAGTACATTAGAGGCTTTGCCACTATTGAAAGAATTAAGCAGTGATTAAAACAGTGATCTTGTCTAGTATTTTTAAAAACTATATTGACATTTTCTCTAATGATTACATTAATGATTACAATAGATTCCACCCCCTAAATTGTGTATTTTCTATTTGTACTTTTAAACTCCATTCTGGTGAACAAAAATGCATTTCTCAGTAAGCTTATATGAGGCATAATAAAATTATTTCTGCTATTTCTCTTTAGCAATGGACAATAGAAAAGGATTAGGATAGGGAAAGAAACCTTGAGTGACAGAAGCATGTGCCTATTTTCCATTATGAAATGTTGGCATGTCTACATCTAGTTCCCACTCCTTTAGATCCATCAGCGTCACAGAGTAGAATGCCAAAATAAAATATGAAGCCATCTGTTCAATACAAAACATGTTAAAAAATTAGAGGCCATAAACCTAAAGAGATGGAGACCATATTTAGACACTTAGTAGGCAAATATATTGGAGCAAAGTCAAGAATTTAAGAAAAACACACTGAATTTGATCTAACTCTGTTCCAATGTTCAGTTGCTATAGTAGTTAATTGTTTCTCTGTGGAATGTCTATAAGCAGGACATGATCCCAATGCCTTCTAAATTGATATCTAAAGAAACAGTGTTATTGAAAATGGAGACAATATGAAGGTACTGACATTTTTATCTTTCACTAATGTATTTAATACCTTGTAATGGCAGGAGCGCATTATTTTATCTGGTAATGAAGCCAAAGGCTTAGCTATCTCTTAGTCTCTTACAATTAAACTTCATTGGTTTATCCTGAAATTTAATATTACAAGGGAGGATAAAATATTTCTCTCTTTCCATTTTTCATGAATATATGTACCTCTTATTCCTCTCCATTCTTTTTAATTTAAGGAGCTTGTAAATTTGCAATTGTTTCTCATAAAGGAGTTATTCAAATCTCTACATAATTTTGTTTGAAGCTTTGTTTCAAGCTTTTCAGCACCCTTTCTGAGATGTGATGACTGAAATTGTACATTGTATACAAAAAGGTGTAGTATTATAGATTATAGGTATTATGTCTGTAATTTTTATTTAATTTTATTTATTGCATCTGTTTCCCACTGCAAAGTGACTTTTATTTTCATTTTTTTAATAATAATTGCCATTAGGAAAGTGCCATAATCTTATAAGATCATCTGTCGTCTAGTGGAGTGAACCATTGCAATCCAATGGGACACTTCTTGGCAAGTGATCATTAATTTAAACTTCTTCAGCATATTTCAGAAAGAATTAGTGAATTGGTTTTAATCCACTATGAGTAGTTAATTCTGAATATACAATTTGAAATTATTTGGAAAATCCATTTAATTGGATGGTTTGAGTTGGCATGTCGAATTGGGTCAGTTCATTTTTAAAAAATTGATCTGGAGGTAATTGATTCAAATAAAAGATTTGACCATTTAAGAAAATTGAATTGATTTTAAGAGTCAGTTTTACTGGCTCTGTACTGAATCTCTCAAATGAAATCTTTATCATTCATCAACCAGAAAGCACTATAAAGATGAGAAGCTATTTGCATTATAGGAAGGGAAAATCTTGAGTCTTTTAGCAACTGACAATTTTTATTAAAAGGCATAATGAGCAGCAGAATAATGATGCTTCCAAATCCAGGTGTCAGCTTTTCCAACATTTACACTACTAGCATACCAAAGGCCCCAACAAGTATATACAAAAGATTAGAGATGCCTTCCTCCAATCTCATATATGCTATTATCTGCCACCAATTCTGCTCTGGATTCTACAAAGGCTAAATGAAACAAACTTTGTGCAAACACAAGTTTGACATCAAGACTCAAAACAAACACAAAGTCACATAGTTCAGTTCAACCTCCCTAGCACGTCCCATAATAGGCTTCAAATTGAAGAAAAGTTTACCATTAGTGAGTGAGGAACTGTTGAATTCACATGTATCCAAAGATTTCAGACAATCAGAAGATCTCAACACACACAGTGGGTTTTTAACACAATTGTTAATTAATAAGGTACTTGTAATCTTTCCAAAATATGATCTGCATCTGCATAACCAATTTATTTTCTGCTCTCTTTTCTCTCCACCCTTTCTTCTACTTATTACTGCTAATAA
The DNA here is from genome assembly GCA_033807585.1 of Hydrophis major. NCBI lineage: Eukaryota > Metazoa > Chordata > Lepidosauria > Squamata > Elapidae > Hydrophis > Hydrophis major. The sequence continues at coordinate 99,190,783 of CM066331.1, forward strand.
AAAAAGTTTTGGGTTGCTTTTATAAAAGTTTACTTGTGTTTTGAATATCCAATGACTTTCTTGTCTTCATTTCACATTCTGAAATCTTTTTAACCGGCAGTGATTTTTCCAGAATCACTGATTACAATAGCTCTGAGGGCTTTGACAATCTTGACTTTATCATGTGGACCTTTAATATTAATACTATAATTCATGGTGAATCGATATAGCTGCTGTGTCATAGGAAACATATCATAAAATTGAAGGTTGTTGGAGATGAACATTGCCTAATGGTGTATAAGTGAAGACCTTCCAATTGCATATATGAAATGTAAGTAAGCTTTCATCCTGTTCTGATTTTTAAACTTTGGTATAGTATATAATGGAAAATGGAAAAATACAAAAGCAAATAGCAGGAAACAAAAGGGAGGGAAAGGGGAAGAGAGAAGTGTAGAAAAGAAGTGTTGGCTTCTGATTCACTCTGGTGCAGTAGAATAAGACATTAACATCAAACTTCAAGTTCTTACTTTTCCATAATAGTATAAACTATAACAACAAATCTATCTGATCAGTAAAACCCAAAGTCAGTTTCATTTTTTTCCCACCTCAAGCACAAGGTCCAGAAGCAGTTTCCAAGTGGAAACGAAAGTGCTTATATTCTATTCTTTGAGTAAGTCAACTTAGCCATCTCTGCTAACTCCATCAAATCATAAAATTGGAGGTTGTTAGAGATGAACATTGCCTAATGGTAAACAAGTAAATACCTTCCAATTGTAACTATGAAAGTAAGCTTTCATTCTGTTCTGGAATGCATCTCCCACATACTTGTCTACGGCCACTTGAATTTTGCTTGGCATATATCAAAACTGGCTTATCCCATTATAATAAGTTATGGCCAACAACAAAGCAAATGCAGCCCGAATCATCCTTTATTTTGGCTATGGATCTGAAATTATCTGCACAAAGCCAACAAAATAGAGAGCAACATTGGTCCTAATCTCACAAGGCTCAACCTATCAAAAGGCTTTTGTGGCACTCAGTGTAATTGGCCTGCTGTTTCACTAGTGTAAAGTCCTGCCACAAACTGTTAGAAATCATTAAGATTGTTATATGCAGAAGGAAGACAAAGTGCTGCTGCCAAAGAAAAAGCTTCCATAGTGAGTTGGCATTGTTTTAATTAGCATAGCTGTGCAAACTCCATTTGTGATCTACAATTGGGAAAGACAACATTTTCAGTATATTTGGCAAACAAAGGGAACAATGACAAAAATGAATACATCTGACAAAGTGTCCAAATGTCTTTGCTGCTTGTTTCCTTCAGAAAAAAAGATTTTACCAATCCACAGTAAAGCAAACCATCCCCAGGAAGCCAATCCTTGTCTGACATTTGCATGTGATACAAACATCTTCACATACTTCTTTTTCGCTGATTGCTCACTTTGTATTCCATACGCTTTCTTCCATCACCATCATATTCATTCTTATCTTATGATAGTTAACTACCTCATTTCCCGTTCTGACCCAAACCTTGTTTCAAGGAAATAAACATGAAACAGAGGTAACAGAGCAAAACCTTTTAATGATTCTTTATGAATTTTGTTCCTTCAGGTTTAAACGTCTGTTTCACACTAATTGTCTCTGATATGAACAAGCCTTGCCATGGTTGTGCAAGGCTGCCAAGAATACTAGATAAAGTTACTAAGAAATATTTCAAACACAAAGAGTCTCCAAACACTAACCAAGATATTCTGAACTTCCACAAGGCTTGAGTGCAAAAACTTATTTGCTTCCTGCAAAGAACTCCGGTTCTCAGCTATCTCTTAAGGGAGGGGCCATTACCTTGCAGGCTTACTCCCGAGTTGCCCGTGCTGCTGCAGCTGCTCTTTCCTTTGAGCAGCCCTGCACTCATGTGCACTGGGCACAGGCTCCTCGGGGACCTCTTCCTCACTGCTGCCAGCCTCCACAATCTTTAAAGGCAGAATTCCACTCCCTGATGGTCCTGGCCCCATCCCTTCATCAATATGCAGGCCCCTCATCTGAGTCCTCACTCTCCAAGATCTCAGCCATCCACACCTGCTGCCAGCAAACCACAACACTTCCAAATGCATTCGGTTTACCATGAGGCTTCTTGTGGGTACACAACTCTCACTGTATATCAAAGTAGGTAAGAGTACCACTCTTTCCCCAACATTTGAGTGTCTTAAAACATTGTTTTGGTGCTTTCAAGGCAGTGTTAACTCCTGGCAATTGCTTGAACTAGTCCCTGCAGTTTTTTGGGGGCAAAATTTCAGAAGTGGTTTGCCATTGCCTGCTTCCAAAGACTGAGCTGGCTTTGTACCTAAGGAGGACTAGAACTCATGGTCTCCTCATTTCTAGCACAATGTCTCAACCCCTACACCAATCTGGCTTTCTCTTAAAACTATCATCCATTTTCTCATCTTCAAGAAAACATTCTATGAAGGCATACAAATTAATCTACACATCTACTTTTTCACCATTTTTAATAATTTGCAATTGTTCTCTCCACCTCTCCCATTAAATACAATTATTGTGGTGGTAAGGAGCTATACAGGTTGCAAGTAAACAAAAAAATTTTTTTCCTCTCCCTGGTTGTTATTTTTTCCTGCAAATAAAATTAATTGCACAAAAAATTTGTAAACCAACCGACACACTGCTTGTACATTTATGAAAGAAAGTTGGATGTTTTTATGTTTTGTTTGTGTTTGTTTGTCTTTAAAAACCAATAAAACTTGTTTATAAAAAAAATTAATTGGACAAGTTAAGCATGCTTTGGTAGTTAGCCTTCATATTCATGAGCTTCAGATTCTTGACATTAATTCTTACCTGCCAAATAATGATGGATACAAAAAATGATTAAGTATTTTAATATAGTAATTGTGTTAAGGAAATTATTTTTTTGTCTTTAAAAATATTCACTAGTTATAGTATGCTTTTATGCATATAACCATTGTCTGGCAGATTCCATTCAGTGTTCTGTGTGTTTTTAAAACATACATTCTGCTTATTCAAACTATTATTAGTTATTGCTTATCCTTTCACCAAGTACATTTTATCTGCATTGTTGTCTCTGAGCAGTGTAGAAATTGCAATTTTTCTGTGAAGATATTTCCAATAACGACAAGGTGGAGCTATGGGATCTTTCATCTATACCGTGCGTAGGAGTCCTATATTACAGTTTGAAGATAAGAAAAGGGTTGCTTTTCTTATCTTAAAGCTTCAATATAGATTCACTGATGCATGAATTACTGAAATAATAGGTATTTTTAGAAGGAAATGGGCTTCGATTTGTGCATTGGCTATGCCTTATAAACACATACACTATCTTGTCTCTTTCATCCTTCTGTTTGCACAGTACAGAAGAACAGAAGTTTACTTTGTGTTGTGTTGTTTAAAAAAAAATTGAATCTTTCAGTATTGGAATGGAATCACAATCTCAATCTTTGCCCTTTTACAAGAATAGCTCTTCATTGCCTGCAATTCATTGATCTGAAGAATGGAAGCCAAAGGCATGATGACACTTTCATTCCTCCTCCCCACCCTTCAGAATTTTAGTAAGATATATCTTTAGCTAACTTTCATCCAGTAGAATTAAATGATAACTATGCTTTTGTGCATTGCCAAGTGACAATGCCTGTTCTATGGAACCCTTCAGGCTCCCAGAATTAAAACTTTCGGGGTTCACAGTTTGAGCTTATAGGAAGGAAACCAATGATCCAATTCCTTTGTTACTTTCATCCCCTTTTCAGAACATTCCAGTATCTGCAATAAGCACCACTATTGTATATTACAGCTGTGTGGGTTTTAAAGTTTTCTGTTGTTGCTTTATTGTGTTGTAAGCTAGCCAGAATGACTTATCAGCGAGATGGGCATCATATAAATTTAATAAATAAATAGTTAACTTTTATAGGACCATAGCACCTTTCTGTTATTCATAATAGTAGTCCAGCTTTTTCTGTATCTGTGTTAAAGCCTGGATACTTGAAAAATGTGGCATCGACAAATTGCAGAGAGGTGCTACCCATGTGCTTGTACATGGCTTTCTTCCACATCATGTTCAAATTGTGCACAGCCTTGCTGTGGACATAGTATATTGAAAATTACATCTTGCCCCTCTTGTTTAAGAACCAAAATAAGGAATCATAGTCAAGATAGTATGGTCATTAAGATAGGTGAGTTGAGAACTACAGAAAGGAGTGGTGACTTCTCTAAGAAATATAAGCAGGCAAGATTTTACATGAGCATTTGAAACTTTAGGATAAACTTTGATCAAGCAACTCATTTCATTTTATTAACAAAACTACAATAACTTACAACTCAATTTGAATGTGAGACAGTAAATATTCTTTGAGTTACCTGAATCAACATTCCCACCTGCTCAGCTGAAGCTTCTCTAACTTTCATTTTTGTAAAGATGCACTTTGAAGGCAAAAGTATGTATATTATTCACTGCAGGAAGGCATTGGATGTGTTTTCTGGACCACCCTGAACTTAATCATATAATTAAGGTATGATTTTTTTTCTTGTCAGGGCTTTAGCCTGTTAATGAGGCTTTTAAATAAGAGATCATCTGTCACAGAAGAATGGATGTGTGTGTGCACATTGAGTAAAGTGATAATCCTATAATTAGATCTTTTGACTACTGTTTTATGTTGCTGACCTTAATGGTTCTTTTGGGATCCTGGGAGTATTAATCCAGTTACTTTGCTTTGAGGGAGACACTTATTTCTTTGCTGACTAGCGGAGAGAACCTATCCATACTGAAACTAGGCAAATGGTTTATTGTTTAGAATCTAAGTGGCTTACAAATTGCCATCATTTGTACCATAATTAACAAACTTATCAGGAAATGAGAATCCCACATGTTTTTCATTCTGTTTTAAATCATTCCTATAATATGCGTAATTCGAATATGTGATGAATTATAATTTTGGTTCTAATTCTTGGATATTTGCAAGCAATTTTATGCATTTCACTAAATCCTTCAATAGTGTTTGAAATATCCTTCTCAATGTTTGAAATATTTTATCTTTAAAACAAACAGGAAAGAAACCAGTAACAGTTATCTAGGAATCATGAGTTGACTGCTGGTACTAATATTCTGTAACTTATGTTTAAATTATTTGTATTGCTTTTTTTCATACAAGAAAATAAGAAACCTAGAAAGTGATAATTTTGACTGATACAATATATGATCCTGAAGATTAAATATGACTCAAGCAAGCCATAATCATAATCCGGTTTACACCAGGTTTATTTTAAGTATGTGATTTCTCATTTATCCACTTCCTGTAATTCACATGTTGTTTGAAATTATTCCAGTTTACAATTTGATTTTTGTTCACACAAAAGAAATTGCACATGGACTCCAGTATGTAACAAACATCCTACTTCTTAAAAAAACTATCCACTGCCATAGCCAAACCTCTAAGCATAATCTTTGAAAAATCTTTCAGGACCAGCTCCTTGCCTAACCTATGGTCACAAGCCACGGTCATCCCCATCTGCAAAAAGGGAGACCCCAGCCTAGTTGAAAATTACAGACCAATCTCCTTATGCTGTGTCACCTATAAAGTCATGGAATCAATTATTAACCAATCCATCATCCTCCACTTAAAGACTAACAACCTACTTTCCAATAAACAATTTGGTTTCAGAAAAAAAAACTATCCTGTAATCTGCAACTCTTACACTGCAAAAACACATGGATGACACAACTCGATCAGGGCAAAGCAAAAGATGCAATCTACATAGACTTCTGTAAAGCCTTTGATTCAGTGGTAAACAACAAACTACTCCTAAAAATAAAATCCTATGGTATCTCTGGACAACTGCATAACTGGATAGAAGCATTCCTGGCAAACAGACAACAAATGGTCAAAATTGGGAGTGTCCTATCAAATTCTGTACCTGACAACAGTGGTGTCCCCCAAGGCAGTGTTCTAGGACCAACTCTCTTCATACTCTACATAAATGACCTCTGTGATCATATTAAGAGCAACTGCGTTCTTTTCGCTGATGATGTAAAGCTATTCAATACTACAGACAATACTGCTACCCTTCAAAAAGATCTTGACTATGTATCAGAATGGTCAAACAAATGGCAACTTCAAATCTCAACAAATAAATGCTCTGTCTTACATATTGGCAAAAAAAAAATCAGAAAATAAAATATAAGCTGAATAGTCAAGATCTTGTTGATGATCCAAGCTCTGTAAAGGACCTTGGAATACTCATCTCTAATGATCTAAGTGCTAGAGCCCACTGCAACTACATAGCCAAAAAGGCATTAAGAGTTGTTAACCTAATCCTACATAGCTTTTTCTCTGGTAATATCACACTACTAACTAGAGCATACAAAGCATTTGCTAGACCAATATTCAAATACAGCTCATCAGTCTGGAACCCACATTACGTATCTGATATTAGCACAATTGAAAAAGTCCAGAAATATTTCACAAGAAGAGTTCTCCACTCCTCTACTCATTGTAGAATATCTTATGCCACCAGACTTGAAATTCTAGAACTAGAAAACCTTGAATTACGCCGTCTTCGGTCTGATTTAAATATGGTATATAAAATCATACATTGCAATGTCCTTCCTGTCACTGAATACTTCAGCTTCAACCATAACAACACAAGAGCACACAATAGATACAAACTCAAGGTTAACTGCATCAAACTTGATTGCAGGAAATACGACTTCAGCAACAGAGTGATCAATGTCTGGAATACTCTGCCCAACTTTGTAGTTTCTTCCCCAAACACTTTAACCTTAGACTGTCTACTATTGACCTCACCCCCTTTCCTAAGAGGTCTGTAGGGGGCGTGCATAAGCACACTAACGTGCCTACCGTCCCTGTCCTATTGTTTCTTTTATTTTTCTTTTATTTTTCTTATATGTACTCATTTCATGTATTCATAACTATGTGTACACTTATACTTATTATCTTGTAAATTATTGACAAATAAAAAAAATACAAAAACCACTTTCTTCATGCTGTTTGGGTTAGCAAATTAAGGTCTTGCTTAACAATGTAATATATTCCTGGTTTACTTCACACAAAATGAATATGCCAATGTTTTACAAATTATAGTGGTTGGTTTGCAGAATATTAAGTCCATTGTTTAGCACTCTGTGAGAAGCCAGACTAGAGATGGTATTTAGCAGGTTCTGTCCAGTTTTGGAGAACCGGTAGCAAGAATTTTGAGTAGTTCAGAGAACCGCCAAATACCACCTCTGACTGGAGATTTTATAGTATCCTTCCTATGCAACGCCCACCAAGCCACACCCACAGAACCAGTATTAAAAAAAATTGAATCCCACCACTGAGCTAGGCCCTATGTTTTAATCATGGTTTCTCTGGTTATCATCATACTATTTCCAGCCCTACTCTTCTATAACTATAAGAAAAAATATATTTTTCTTGACTTTCATTTGATGTCCAAATGAAAATAGGATATTATCTTTAACATTCCTCCCTTAATCTAATGCCTACTTTTAACTTTGCTAATATTACTTTGCTTCTTCCTGATTTTTCTATCACTGAAATCTACAATAGCTTATCCAGGACTGATTTAAAAGAAAACTTTATGTAAAGGTAATCACTTAAAAAGATTGCGGTAGACTGAAACTTGCAGTATAATCCTTTGTTTGCAACTGTTTTTAATATATGAAAGATACCTACTTCCCTTTCATCCCAGGATAAACTAATTCCAACAATTTAAGTACTGAATTATTCTGTCAATGCAATCATAGTGTAGGTGAAAAAATAATTTCAATTTAATAAAAAGAAATATTTTCATTGTGATGCTAACTGTCCTGTTCATGAATTGCACATTGCTGTTTAGAAAGCATGCTAAATATGATGTGTTTCTGTTCTATTAAATTACATTTGGGGGTGGAAATTGTAAATAAAGGATTAACGATAGCTTCTCATTGTTTGCTCAGTAGGATTGTGTTATTTTATGGGATGTAGTCCAATCCTTTAAAGCTTTACAATTACGTTTAGAAATCTTCCATTAATGGGTAACAGAAAATTTATAGCCTCAACCACGTTAGAGTTGATTTGATGATAGCATCCATCTCTTTACTTGGACCTATGAAATGGATACTGTTATTTCAATATGATAATCCATGTATGGCACCTGCTTACTTTCTTCGAACCATAGCTGCACAGTTCATAATAAAACCATAGAGACCATAAGAATTAAAGAAGAAGGAAACATCACAGAAGACTCTCTAACTGACTCCACTCCTATAGACTGTATAAGTTTTGGTTCCTTGGATGGTCAGCAGTTAGGAGAGTCTATTGCCATGATGGCGAACCTATGGGATGTGTGTCAGAAGTGGCACACAGAGCCATCTCTGCTGGCATGCGAATTGTCCACCCCAAAGCAGGTCCACTATGCAGGTGCATGCACTGCCCGCCCACCAGCTGATTGTTGGGTAGCTGCCGCACATGTGCTGGTGACGAGCCACACGCAGGAGACATGTGCACATGTGCAGAAATGCACTGTGTGCATGGGGGATTGCACGTGCATGCATAGAGATGTGTGGCGCACACAGGGAGTCGCACGCACATGTGCAGAGATGTGTGGCATGCACGTGGGAGTTTCATGCACGCATGCACAGAGACACACGGCACGCTTATGGGGGGTCATGCGTGCACAGGGGGCACGCCTCCCCACATGCATTGCCTTATGGGTAATGCGAGGATGGAAAGGTTAGCCAGCACTGGCCTATTGTATTGGAAAAACTAAACTATAGTTTGTTCCCATATTTTTATTTATTTATTTGAATCTTGCCTTGATTATTTTTACAAATAACTCAAGGTGGTGAAGATATCCAACACACCTTTCTCTTCCTAGTTTTCCCACAACCACCACCACATGAGTGGAGCTGAGAGAGAGGGACTGGCCCTAATTCCTGCATCCTCGTGAAGAACATGTGTCTGTGCTCATGAATAGCAAGGTAGAGCTGAAAAATACAAAGCTGAATATCCCATCTATTAAGGTGATACCGAATCCAGTTGGAGTAGTTGAGGTTCTTTACTGTTTTTCCCCCTGACAGAAATGCTCCTTCTAATTAACAGCCAGGAGCACAATGAAATGCCTGTCTACATGAATAATGTTCTTCTGGTACCAGATGTACCAGGTGTGTGAAGCTTCTATAAATGTTTGAGAGAATGTGGCAGAAATAGGCTCACCTACAAAACTTCTGTGCCTGATTTATTCTAGTTCTGAATTGGAGTTGTGCTATTTGTTGATTTTTTCTCAGAGTGGGCAAAGAAAATGGCATACATGAAATGTTTATATTTATTTATTTGTATTCCACCTTTGTTATTTTTAAAAATAAGGCAGCAAACATATCCAACACAACCTCATCCTCCTATTTTCCCCACAACAACAATGCTGCGTGGTGAATTGGAGTGAAATCCTTTCACACGTCAGAAGGGAGTTCTACAGGCTGCATTAGACTTTGAGCAATTTAGAACATAGAACATAAAATAACAGAGTTGGAAGGGACCTCAGTGTTTTTCTACCAGAGGTCTCCAACCTTGGCAACTTTAAGACTTGTGGACTTCAACTCCCAGAATTCTCCAGCCCAGCATAGCCAAGGTTGGAGACCTCTGTTCCTGCTCAAGCAGGAGATCTATACCATTTCTGGCTCATAGTCCATGGATATTCACCTCTATTTTTGCTTCAGTGATTTAAACCAAGAAAATCAGAAATGTCAGTGCTAGTCGGTATATAACTTCCTTCCTTCTGATAAGGAACACCAATTTTGCCTTTAAAGAAAGGCAAATTAAGGAAAATAACACACGATGATAGATTACCGTCATCAATTTTGGTATGCCCTATCTTATCTAGAGTCAAGGTGGCTTATAACAACTTAAAATATATTATAATATTGAACTAAGAACTAAATCACAAACTAGTAACAATCTAAAATGATCTGAATTCATTAAAAAAACAGTTGCTATATACATTGAATAAAAAATAAAACAGTTCATGACGATCAATCATTTTGTAACTTCTGGAAGGCCATACTGGGAGTCTAGTTTGCTTTTGAGGGAGCCTTACTTAAACTATTTATATGATTTTATCTTGAGTTGCTAAATTTAGGGTGTTCCATTCTTGTCTGTGGAACTTACTCTAGTACCTCAGTTTTGTTGCTTTTCCAAAAGGTGGAGGCAGCAAGTTTTCTTTAAACCAAAGATGCCATTATATGCCACGCGTACCCTTCTGATTAATAAACTTCACGGGTTTGACTTCTCTTTGGGACTATTACAATTGTTTAAGTGCAAAGTTACTTTAGAATTAATAATCTAGAATATCCATAAAGATGATTTTACAGGGAAGCTTGAAACTTGGCATCTTGCCTGTCATTTCAAAAATTAAGCCTTGGCATGGTGCCCAAACTCCTGCCAACAAGTGAATGAATGAGAGAATGAGAGTGTCATTCTACAGATTGTAACTCTCTGATTAAACTGTTCTAGAATTGTCCTATTTACCCAAAGTGCACTGTGGTTTTCAAGGGTGGGGGGCCCACCGATGATTCAGCTGCAGCTTAGAGAAAGCCTGTTGTAAGCTTGCATTTTAATGAACAAGCTCAGCAAAGACCTGTGGTCTACGTGCTGCACTGTAACATTATGTGCCTACAAACTCCTCTGTCAGCTAACAGATCCTCTCTGCCCCAAGCTTCCATTTTACTCTGCCCCGTTTCAATATATGTAGAAAACTACATTTGAAATGATGATGTTTCTTAATAATTGAACTAGTGTGAAATTAGCCCTAGGCAAGACTGCAGCAACTTAAGAAAGCATGTCAAGTCCATGACTGAAATGTCACAATAAATCATTACCTTACTTTTTTTTTTTCTCAAATCGATTTAATGGAACCTTATACTATTGCTTTGGCACTATGACCAAATATAAACGGTTTAAGAAATCTAATCTTGCCTTCAGAACTAATCAGCACACTACTACATGAGTCTTCTGACTTTTCAATAATGCAAACATTAATCACCAAGCTTGTCCATTTATTTGAAAGTTCATATGGATACATTGTATTAAATTTATTCTGGTGATCCACATGCCTTGTTGCTCCAGTAGATTTCAGTAGGGCTGATTAAGCATTCGCTTACAGTGCGTTGCTTGATTAAGAGATATAGTTTTGCTCCCCAGACAATGGAGGACTTGCTAAATCTTGGAAACAAAAGATTTCAGCTGAAAAGAAACCCATTTTCTTTAATGAAAGTAGCCTTTTAGCACAAGCTTGTACAGTTCTGAAAGGATGTGAAGAACAGTGGGTAAGGGAACAAAAGGATTTTCACCCACATGCTGTAGAACTCAGGCATCTCCTATTATAATGCTTGGAATATTTTTTTATTAGAAAAGAGAATTGGGGGAAGAAGGAATTTTGCAGGCCAACAACAGAAAACCTAGCATCTACATTCTATCTCTGGGCAAAACACAAAATGTAATGAATCTTAGGATGGTGCACATTATTATGATTATTATGATTATTATGATTATTATATAAAATTGTAGACTTGTGAGTGTTTTCACACTTATGTCTGTTGCAGCATCCCCATGGTCACATGATCAAAATTCAGATGCTTAGCAACGGATTTATATTTATGATGATTGCAGTATTTTGGGCTAAATTTGTGGGCATAAGTCAAGGACTACTTGTATTAAATCAGAGATCCAGGCAGGGCATGATCTAAATCCACCTCAAGGACATTGCCTCCATTTCATGGCGAGATGCCCTGCAAGGTCGATTCTTCCTGATATTAATTCATTATGATGTGTCTTTTTTCTTTAATGAAATAATTCTAAGGAATTTACTCAGCCTTTGTAGCTTAAATCATTCCTTGTTTTCAAACCCGATTTTGGTTCCTTAAATGAATGATAATCCTACCACACATCCTGTTTCTGTCGTTTAGTCAACAGTTGAGGAACAGAAGCCAATGTCTTTCAGTATTTGTGTCTGCTTCCTCTCTCCAACTGAACGAAAGAAACCAAGCTACACTTTCAACAAATCAGATCAGAATGTTCTGAGATGGTCTACTTCAGGATACAAGAGTATAACTTTTGTGTAGTTCGCAAAATAAAACATTTTGCAAGTAAAATACTAATATATTATGGGGAAAATGTGCCTTATTCCAATGCTTGCTATACATCCATAGTTTGTTTAGCAAGTATAATTGGTATTATAGTGTAAAAAGTATCATTCACAAGCATACTTGTGATAATAATCATTAGTTTTCTAACCAATGTGGATATTTAGGACCAATTTCATGCACCTGACAAGAAAAGCCTTTAGTGTGAAACTAATATCTGGACAGTTTTAGACAGCAAGGAGAGTCAGGCAGAGTTATAATCAATTCATTAGGATTACAGACCGTAGCTTATTAACTACCAGTTAGCACTATATAGTGAAGTGCTACACTACAAAGAAAAGCAGCTCAGGAAGAGATTGCTTGTTTAAGCCCTCTCTCCACCCTGCAAGGGGGCAAAATGAAGGGGGAGATGTGTCAAGCACAGGACATTGTACATTTGTCTGAATGAGACTGCAGCATCTCTTTCTCTCTGTGCCTCACATGTCTGCCTAGCGACCAGTTTGTTTAGTGACAAAGCCACTGCAGTGGATTGTGATCACTAAATGAGAAGGTGTATAGCTTAGTATTTGCATAATTAGACAAAAAATGTGGGAAGGCAAAGGTGGTTTTTTTTGAAATTCCATCTAAGCATTTTAATCAACATCAAAGGGAACATAATCCTGTTCTATATTTTGAAGAAAAACATCCAGAATTTTAAGGAAGCTAGGGGTGCCAACAAAATGGAGGTGACATTCTCAACTGTGCATCAAATTCCACCATTTTATTTTAATGTGCCTCAACATGATTGGTTCTCTGCTCACAGCCACCATCCTGACCACTAACTGTTTCCCTTCCAAGAGGCTTCTGTACTTAGTCAGGTCTGTGCTTATCATTACATGTAATTTAAGCTGCTTTGGAAAGATGTTTCCCTATGTATAGGTGGTGAATGAGTTATTGCATGAAATGAAATGCATTAGAATACAGGAAATTGTTGTAGAGCGGCGGTCACAGAGAGAGACGGAGCCAGGCTGAATTTAACAAGCTTTATACTTTGCGAATAAAGGGTCGCCGCAGCTGCCAAGGCTGACAGCCAGCTGGCGGCGACAGCTGATGCCGTTTGACAGCTCCCTTTTATAACTGGCTGTCAAACAGCATCAGCCAATGGGAGCGATCGGCGCTCCCACGCTGGCGGTGGACCGGAGGGAGGACTGCTGCTAGTCTTTGAACACAGCACTCCATCCCCCTGGCCATGAGCATGTGTAGTCCTGCAGCCGGGATGGCTGCTTTCGCTCGCGGCCTGATCTTCGTAGTTCCCGAGGCTTATCAGCGGCTAGCAAGTCCTGTTCCTTACGGGCGGCGACAGGAACCTGCAGAGGGTCGTCGGTCATCCTTGGCTGCTGTCCGGCTGCTGCTCGGTTGAGTCTTCTCGCGGCAGTCGGTTAGTTGTATTGTCGGGTGGCGGGTAGACCAGGTCCTTCGGCGGATCGGCTGCGGTAGGCGGTGAGTAGACCGGGTCGTCCGGCTGTGGGTAGACCGGGATTTCGGTGGCAGGCTTGCCCCAGTGCCTCCTTAGCTGGTCTACGTGCCTTCTCCAGATTCGACCATCTTCCAGGAGGATTCTGTATGACCTGGGTCCTGCAACAAAAACTATCTGCCCTGGCAGCCACAAGGGGTGCCCCTGTATAGTTCCTGGCATACACCAGATCTTGCAAGGCGAATTCCCTGGCATGGCTGTCAGAGGCCAGTGGTGTTCTGGGAGTGTAGTGGGGGTGCAACCTGTCCAGGGTGGTCCTGAGGTGTCTGCCCATTAAGAGTTCAGCAGGGGACTTGTTGCTGGAAGGGCATGGAGTGGCATGTTGCGTAAGTAGGTAAGTGGACAGTTTAGAGTGCCAGTCTGCCTGTCCCAGCTTGGCCAAAACTTCCTTGGCAGATTTGACAGCCCTTTCTGCCATTGCATTGCTTGCAGGTTGAAAGGGGGCTGTGAGAGCATGTCTGATGCCCAGGTTAGCTGCGAAGATGGCAAACTCATTAGAACTGAATTGAGGGCCATTATCTGAAACTAATGTGTCAGGCAGTCCATGTGTAACAAACAGTCTGGTGACAGCCAGTGTTGTGGTAGAGGGTAACAAGGCCACTTCAGTCCATTTGGAAAATGAGTCTACAAAAATGTCCTCCCCTGCATGGGACCAGCCAGGTCAATATGCAGCCTGACCCATGGGGCCCCTGAATCTTCCCATTTGGTTGGGGTGGCTGTTGGTGGGGCTGCTCTTGTTGCCTGGCAGGGCTGGCATGAGTTTACCCAGTTGGCAATCTGGGCATCCAACCCTGGCCACCAGATGTAGCTGCAGGCCAAGCCTTCATCCTTACGATGCCAGGATGACCCTCATGCAGTGCCCTTAAAACTGGTTCTTGCAAGGTGGGTGGTATGACCACCCTTGTTCCCCATAACAGGCAACTTTGTAGTGAAGACAGCTCTTGCCTGCGGGTCTTAAATGGCATGAATTCAGGGGCGAACTGAATGTCAGGCCACCCCCTCCCTACCCAGTCCAGGACTTGGGAGATCACCTGGTCTTTTTTGGAGTGTGCAGCAATGTCCACAGCTGAGACTGGCAGGTCCAGTTCATTGCAGTTGAAGATTGCGTGGATGGGAGCTGGGTCCTCGACTGGAGTTGGCAGAGGGCATCTGCTGAGGGCATCTGCATGGCTCAGGTTCTTCCCCGGGCGATGTACCAGTGTGTAAGAGTAAGCGACCAGAAACAGTGTCCATCTGGTCATCCTCGGGGATAATACCTGTGAGGTTTGCTTATCACCAGCTAACAGTCCCAATAGAGGATTGTGATCCGTTACAAGTTCAAAACAATGGCCATAAAGAAACTCGTGGAATTTTTTTACAGCAGCCACAGCTGTTAAGGCCTCCTTATCGATCTGACTATAGTTCCTCTCTGCAGGAGAGAATGTCGTTGAAAAATAGGCAATGGGTGCCTCAGAACCATTAGGGAGCCTATGGCTCAACACTGCTCCTATGCCAAAGGGCGAGGCATCAGAAGCTAAAACCAGGGACAGTTTTGGGTTAAATTGGATTAACACAGCATTTGAAGTTAGAAGAGACTTGACTGCATGGAAAGCATTGGCTTCTTTCTGTCCCCAGTGCCAGGGGGCCTTATTATCTAAAAGCCTATGAAGGGGCTCAGCTACAGAGGCCTTGTGAGGCAGGAACGCTGCATAAAAATTAAGGAGTCCCAAAAAGGCCTGCAACTCAGTTTTGTTAGAGGGTGTGGGTGCCTCGGAATGGCTCTAACTTTACTTTCTATGGGGTGAATTCCTGAGGCGTCAATTCGATAACCAAGGAAGTCCACTTGTTTGGTGGCAATGGTGCATTTGTCTTTTTTCAATTTAAGCCCATTTTGCCTAAACCTGTTCAGGATAGACCTCACTCTGAGTAGCAATTGTGTTTTGTTGGTGGCAGAGACCAAAATATCATCGAAATATGGAACCACCCCTGGTAGGCCCTGGAGGATTCTTTCCATGAGCGATTTAAAAATGCCTGGGGCAACGCTAACTCCAAATTGTAAACGATTACATCTAAAAGCTCCCCTGTGAGTAACTATAGTTTGTAGGTCAGCAGTGTGTTGGTCCATGGGAAATTGCTGGTAAGCCTGGGACATGTCTAGCTTGGTGAAAATTGTGCCTGGCTCAAAAGAGTGGAGCAGATGTTGGATTACAGGTACTGGATATGTACTAATTTAGAGGAAACGGTTGAGGGACGTCTTATAGTCAGCGCAAATTCTCACACTGCCATCCTTTTTTAAAGGTGTGACTATGGGCATTTCCCACTTGGTGAAGTCCACCTGTTCTAGCACTCCCTGTTTAATAAGTTTGTCTCACTCAGCATCCAATTTAGGCCAAAATGGCGAAAGGTACCCTCCGAGGTTTTAAACGAATTGGGGTGGCTTGTGGGCCCACATTGAAGGATATGGGGGTGCCTGAATAACAGCCTAGTTCACTGCTGAAAACATCAGAGTAGTCCCTAAAAAGGGCATCTACTTCAGAACTTGCCACAGAGTGAATCCCCGTAATGTTGAGGCCTAGGGCAGGGAACCAATCTAGTCCTAGCAAGCTAGGAAGGGCACCATCTACAACCACCAGTGGCAAGTGACCTCTAAAGTTTTGGAATTGAATAAGGAATTTTCCCTTACACAGGACTGGAATGGTCTTCCCCTGGTAGTCTCGAAGAGTCAGGTGGCAGTTGGTCAGCTTCTTCTTTGAGAGCGAAGGCAGTGACTTCTTTAGGGTGGCCCATGAAATGATGGAGAGAGCTGACCCGGTGTCTACCTCCATCCGGCAGGGTTTACCTTCTACAAAAAGAGAAATGCTTATTTTGCTAGACCTAGGGGTGATATTGTTTGCATGGTAACAAGCGCAGCAATTTGCTTTTGGTAGGAGGCAGAAACTTGAGGTCTTTGTGTGGAGGCCTGCTTGGTTTGGCAAACCCTGGCTATTTGTCCTCTCTTCTGGCAGTTCAGGCAGATAACGTTTCTGAACCTGCAAGTTGATCTATGGTGATTACTCCCGCAGCTCATACAAGGGGTTTGCTGTTTGGTTGTCTGGCTGTTGTTTTTCCTAGGAGGCCCTGGGGGGAGGTCATGGACGTGTGAGGCGGTTTACCTCAAGAGGTTCTTCTACTTCTTCTTGGGAGACATCATCATAGTGGATTGTAGCCTGCCCTTGCTTTGAGGTGTTTCCTTGAATTTCAGCTGCTGAAAATTCTGATAATTCAGCAGCCTGAGCTTCTTCAATAGCTAAGGCTAGGTTAAATCTTTTTTAGCCAATAGCCTCTGAAGCTTTAGGTCCCTAACTCCTCCCACAATTTGGTCAAGCAGCATGTCCTCAAGGTAATCCCTAAATCCACAGTGTATGGCAGCTGATCTTAATGCTGCCATGTACAGAATCACAGTTTCCCCTTCAGCTTGAATTCTCCTCCTAAAAGCTAGTCTCCTAGCTACCTGAGAGGGTCTGGGGGAATAGTGGTTTGACAAGATTTCCCTCAACTCATCCCAGGGAATAGCCTTTATGGAACATGGAGACACTAGCGCAGAGGCTGTGTCAAAAACTGTAGTCCCACAGAAGCTTAAAAAATCGGACCTTTTCCTCAGGTCCATAGCTTCAGTCAGATCAATGGCATTTAAAAAACATTCAAATCTATTCATATATGATTCCCATGTTTCTGCCCCCGGTTGGAAGTGGAGGAATGCTGGATTTGAGGCCATTAGAGTGGCAGCGTTGGTTTTCTCAACTGTGGAAGTTCGAGTTTTCGCTTTTAGAAAAGCATTTCTGACAGCGCCTGTCAGCGGCGTTCGGCTCCTCAGCTGAGAGGGCTTTAAACTTCGCGCTCTTTCGAGAGTGTCAGCATTGGTGACTTCGATCGGCTCGTAGCGGCTTCAGCTCTTTCTTATTGTGACCGGCTCTTTCTTATTGTGACTTCGGCTCAATTTCCTGCCTGGTCATCTTTGCTGTATCCCGCCCTCGTCGCCAGTGTTGTAGAGCGGCGGTCACAGAGAGAGACGGAGCCAAGCTGAATTTAACAAGCTTTATTCTTTGCAAATAAAGGGTTGCCGCGGCTGCCAAGGCTATCTGACAGCCAGCTGGCGGCGACAGCTGATGCCATTTGACAGCTCCCTTTTATAGCCGGATGTCAAATGGCATCAGCCAATGGGAGCGATCGGCGCTCCCGTGCTGGCGGTGGACCAGAGGGAGGACTGCTGCTAGTCTTTGAACACAGCAGAAATAATGAAAGTTCATAATGCGTTTCTTCCACAATATATTCATTTAGGTCCATTCTATTTAGTAGCTCAATAATAGATTAAAGTAATTTGGAGTTCAGCGTGCTGAAATAGGAGAAACATTTAACTGAAGTCATCTTTTCTTTTAAATTTTTTGCACCCTGATATAATTATTTCAATTTTTTCAAAGAAACTAGTGTTTTAAATATTTAAATGTTCATAGTTTCTATATAAAAATCAATGCATGGAAATCACTACCTTCAAGGACTGGTGGAAAAACAGAAGGATTTTTTAAAATTAAGGTATGCAGTTACTGACAGGCAGTATTTAATTTTAGGTTCAAAAAATGAAATACATTGTTTGTACAAAACATGGCTTCTTGCCTAGTGCCTGTAGGAAATTTCTGTTTCTGCAATGGCTGTTACTGTTGCTAAATTGTACTCATTTGACCATATCGATGCCTCCAATTCTTTGTTGACATCATCCATATCTTTGTAGCCCAGATCTGGTAGCTTTAGGAGAGAACTATAAGTGGGGGTTGGGAATGAAGACAATGAGGGAGTAAATGGAACCTTCCAAAGTCACCTTTCACTGAGTTTTAAGTAGCTAATTTGTGCCACCTGTTGATAGCTGGAAAGATGAAGAGATTCTCTTTACAGGAAATTTCTTGGGTTCTTTGGGGTGAGCATCCTTTTATTGGGAGAGATGATGGAAGAGGGGCTGTTTGTATGCATCCAAATCCTCATGTTGTGTTCTGTTAAAGAAAGAAAGTTTTCCCTCTGGTCCGCTGATTTGGCGGGAAAATACTTAGAGCTGATTGGTTGGCCCGTCTGACAGCCCCTATAAAAGGAGAACTGTCAGACGGGGCTTTTGCTGGTTGTTGCTGTTACTTGAATAAAGAAGTTCTTATCGTTACCTTGAATCCGAGTCTTCCTTTCACCCACAGTACAACACTTCCTCTCCCAGCTTCATAAGCCATATCCTACGATAGAATGAATCTTGATGGATTCTTCTAGAATGAATCTTGTTAGATTACAGACGAGCTTGGGCCAGTCACTCTCTCTCAGCCCATCCACCTCACATGGTGGCTGTTCTGGAGAAAACAGGAGCAGGAAGGTGTGCTGGGCATGTTCTCTGCCTTGAGTCTTGAGTCATTTGTAAAAGTAATAAAGGCAGGATACAAACAAATAGCTAAATAGCATCACATTAACAACTTATTTAACTACATTTCTCTGCCACTACTTTGCATTGTGGAATATCCTGCCCTCAGAGATGATCCCTTTCCACAAAGATGTCCCAACATGGCTGTATAGCCTTGCATGTGGGACAAAGAGACCCAAATAACCATGGAGCTGTCTGGCCCCATGAGAACATGCCCTCCTACCCCATCTGTATTAATATCAGCTAACCACACCATCTTGGAATTTTTCACCTTTTGAAATTTTGTAATGTATAACTTTAATTTTTTTTAATCTTAAATGATTTGGTTTTTAACCTTAATTTTATTGATTGATATATTAATAAATCTCCTCTCTGAGGGTGTTTGATGGTAAGTAATATGAAATATACAGTAAAATAAATCTCCTTTCCAAGGGAGATTGGTGGTAAGTAATATGAAATGTATAGCAAAACATACATTTCCACTAGTGCCCTGAAATAGCATTTTTCCCTCAAAATCTGCTTTTTATCTTTTTTTTAAAAAAAAGTATTACCAACATACTAGCAACAATAGTATTCAAATATTTATGGAAGGAGGAAATCTGATTCTAAGTACTGAGTTTATTCTTTGTTTTTAAATCTTTAGAATCATAGAATCAGAGGGCTTGGGGAGATCTTCTAGTCCAGTGATCTCCAACCTTGGCAACTTCAAGAGTTGTGGACTTCAGCTCCCAGAAGCAAAGCTGGCTGAAGAATTCTGGGAGTTGAAGTCCACAAGTCTTAAAGTTGCCAAGGTTGGAGACCCCTGTTCTCGTCCAACTCCCTGTCAAGGCAAGAGTCCTTATTTCCTCCTTTTCCTCCTCCTGCTCCTCCCCCTCCCTCCCCATCTCTGTCTCTGTCTCTGTCTCTGACTGTCACATAAGTTGCTCTTATTATTGAAATGCTAATTGTTTGTTTTAACTGTTGGGAGTAGCCAGATCAACTTCAAAGTATCCACTGCTTGTACATTTTAGCAAGCTAATTTTGCTCAGCTCAACAAGCTGGGCCACAATGGGATATCTTCTCATTTTATCACCGTAGCCTAAAAGAATTTGGATAGAAATGGAACTAGATACTACAGACCAAACTCAGAAAATCAAATCATCAATCGTAGATATTACAGCAGTAATCAAGTCAATGATGTGGTATCTCGCCTTCTCTCTCTTCCTGTCTCTCTCCCTTCCTCCCTCCTTAAATTTGCCAGTATAACAGCATTTTCATTCTGAAGTATTTCCAGGAAGAGAAAAGAATGGCATTAACAATCAAATTTTGCTATTGTCACCCAACTGCAAAAGCTGTCTACACAGCCAGAATGGTTTTAAATTTAAAAAACAAAAACAAATAATGGAAACCTATTCACTGGTTGCAATTGTAAATAGTGCTCCTGCCCCAACTCTTCCTTCCAAATCTTTGGCATGCATCTGAAACTAAAGAAGGTTTGGAGTTTGTAGGAATCATGTATGATTCCCACCTTGTCCTTGGTCATGTAATAATTTGTAGATTTAGTAAAGGAAGATAACATCCCCAGGGTTGGGCTTCAAAAATTTTAGCAATGGGTTTTCCGCCTGGTTGCTTGGTGGGCGTGGCCATGGTGGGTGTGGCCATGGTGGGCGTGGCATAGTTGGACTCCTGCACCATGGGTGTGTGTGCATTTTTGACCTGCCCCCTTTTCCTCCCAGCATCAATAATAAAAAAACCCAGGTTTGGCTGAATCTTACATTTAATGTACCAGTAGCATAAGGCTACATATAGTTGTAATTTGGCTACACATAGTTGTAATTTGTCATAATATTGGCCATAATATTGTAATTGAATGGGATTATTTGTGGTTTAGTTAAAAAAAATAAAAGCAGAAAGTAGTAGTATAAAATACTGCACAGTAAGTAATAAGAAAGCCATGACAGGTGAAATACAGTTCATAGAAGTATTAACCAAAATCAATTAACCTAGGAATAGAAATGGCTTTTATACCTTACCACAGATATTTTTTTTTTTGCAAGGACAAATAACGTATGGGGCAAAATATCTTCTGCATTACTGTCAAATATGTCATATTTATTTTTAAAAGTCTATTGATATGCCTAGTAATAGCCATTTCATTCTTTTTAAGAGGTGAAAATATGAATCGTTTATCCATTTATATTCTTCTCCTTGGGGAAAATAACCGTCCCCCTCAAGCGTTACTTACTCATTTATATCTATTAATAAGATCTGTATCCTGCCCTCTTCCAGTGACTGCTATGCCTCATTTCTTGTTTGAGTAAACCTTCTTAGACTAGAGATTAATAAATAGACCAACATTAGCTGAAAGTTTAATGTAAAAATGCATATAAACATTTCTATAAAAACAGTTTTGTTTCCTGCTCTCATTGCGAAATTAAAGCACAAATAACTCATGCTTTTATCACCATTTGGTTGAATTGCATTATTTTTTTAATTTATTAAATTTATATGCTGCCCACCCCCCAATAATGCTAGGTGGCTTACACATCATAAAAATATATATGGAAAAGCAGTTACAATTTTAAAACTATGCAAATGATTTTTTTAAAAAAACTCTATGCTTTACATGGGCAGCCTTTGAAATAGCCTACAAGTTGTGGTTGGCCCGATTTGAAGGGACAATTTTATTACATCCCTGCTGCATTGGTTACCAAAGGACTTCTAGACTCAAGTCATAGGAGCTGCGGTGATGCAGTGGTTAGTATTGCAGGCTAACTCTGCTCTTAGCCATGAGTTGAATCCTGACCAGTTCAAGATTGATTCAGCATTCCAAGGTCAGTAAAATGAGAACCCAGATGGTTGGGGTCAATATGCGGACATTGTAAACCACTCAGAGAGTGGTGTAAAGCTCTATAGGGTGGTATATAAGTCTTAAGTGCTATTGCTATAGTGCTGGTAATGACCTACAAAGTCCAACATGGCATAACACTGGAATACATCAGGTATTTCCTTACCAAAGTTGAATCTGCCCATTCAGTAAGAATGTTGTGAAAAGGCCTGCCCAAAGTTCCTACTGTATTTTGAGGAGTGAGGGTGCATATTAAGAGAAAACTAAGGACATCAAATGAACTTGTCCTTTGTAAGACCTTTTTTATTATAAGGACCAATCTGAACTCCCAGTTACTAAGTAAGTAAATTCAGGGATTGGTTTCTACCGGTTCTGTCCCCCTCTGTAGAAAGGATCAGAAAGCATAATAACAGAGTTACAACCATTTTTCTGTTTGCCAAAAGAAAACATGAAAATAGAGATAGAGAGGAAATCTTTAATTGGGTAGTACCTCGGAGTGCTGAATGTATAGAAATATAGAAAATTGACAGCAGAGAAAGATCTAATGGTCCACTGAATTTGTCTTTTGAGTTCTTTTTAAATTTTTTATTGGAAGATGGACATGTGTTTATCCCAAGCAAGTTTAAACTCAGTTCCTGATGATTGACCCACTACCTCCACTGGTAGTTGGTTCCAACCTTTCACTACTCCTTCTATGATGTAATACTTTCTAACATTACTTTTGAACTTCTCTCCTGTCAATTTGAGGCCAGTGTTCTTAGATTTTTGCTTAATACTGAAAATACTGCTTTCTAGAACCTTATTCATATCCTTAACATCTTTAAAGGTTTCAGTCAGATTAGTTTGATATGATCTGCCCTCAGCAAAGGCAGGTACACCAGATTGTGTGCTTTTAAATATCCGTTAATCTTTTTTTGCAGGAGTAATTCCATTAACTTCACTATTACACATGTTAAGTTCATTAGTCTATAGTTATAATATACCTATAGTACAGTATATTGAGTGGTCCATGACTGCAGAAAAAAAAATAGAACCATTGGGTGAATGCTTAGCGTATGTTTATTATATCTGAAAGACAAATATGAGAACTCCAGATATCATACGTTTTTCTGACAAGAGTCCAGCTTTTTGATTTCTGATTTTGTTTCTGAATGCTTTGCGATGTTATGCTATGCTATGCTATGCTTTTTCTGCTTATTATTTTGTTGGCCCAGTACAAAATTAAAGACATGCTAAGGTAGTAAATAAATCTTGGCCTAATATGTGATATGAGCACTATATTTTTTTAATATATTTGTAACTTAACTTTTTTTCAGACGCACCAAAGTTTTTCCATCTGTTTATAGGACTTCGTATATTATAACATACATGGGTGGGGAGGGGGCGAGGGGGGAATGAATATTCGAAAGAAACTATGGACTATGGTTTCCTGTAGTGGTTAAGTTAAGGCACCAGGCTAGAAACTGGCAAACGGTGAGTTCTAGTCCTCCCTTAGGCAATGGGCATGAAAGCTGGTTAGATGACTCTAGGCCAGTTCCTGTCTCACAGTCCAACTCTCAGTCACAGGGTTGTTTTGGAGAACAGAGGAGGAGGAAGGAGTATTAGGCATGTTCACCATTTTGAGTTATTTATCAAAAATATAAAGGCAGGATAAAAATATCTGAAAAAGTGAGGGTTATAATTTTTAGATTCTGCAAAATATCAAGCCTCTAATAAAAATGGATTACACTTCTGTGTCTCATTTTTAAAGAAGATTTTACCTCTTCAGTGCCCTAATTTAGTTTACACCTCTAATATAGGAGAATGTGTGCTTTTAGTGTGATTGAAGCAGGGGATGGAAGAAAACGAGATGACTCAAACTTATAATTTCTGAAGGAGAGTAAAGCAGCAACCAAAGTATAAGAACCAATCATTGTCATCTGCTTTATTTAATATTGCCACTGGATGTCACTACTTTTCTGTGAAAATTTGGTTGTTAGAATATTTATCTGAATATGTGTACCTATCATAAAGATCACTAGTGAATTGTATTAGAGTTAGTATAAAGTAATTACCTCATGTACTCATTTTGGAGACTGTATGAACATATAGTTGCCTTTAGTTTTAAGTTTCGTTTACTAATTGAAGATAATTCATTCAAGCTATCTGTAATAATTATTTGGGAATAGCAATGCTCACACTGATAGTTTCACATATATGACTACTGTGTCCTGGGGTATCTGAAATTATTTTAATTTACAATATAGTGTGTACTACCTAATTCACACTTTCTAAACTCTTTTTTCTCTTCCTTTGGATCAGTGTTGGTGCATGGTGATTGCATGGCTTAATCCACACAGATTTCTTGGCAACATTTTGGCAAGTGGTTTTGCCATTGCTTCCTTCTTAAGGCTGAGAGAAAGTGACTCGCCAAAGTCACTCAGTTGACTTCATGCCTAAAATGGGACTAGAACTCACTTTCTCTCAGTTTCTAACCTGGTATCTTTACTTCAACTGGCTCTCTAAACCTGCATAGAAGTGGAAATAATTTCCAGGGAGCATTTCCTTTTTTTCCTGAAAACTGAATTGATGTCTTCAAGTAAGAATATATATGCAATAGAAAAATGTGTACTTTTGGTGCTATATGAGTTAAGTCAATCTTTCAATGATGTCCTGGTTGTTAAATCCCAGTGACTTCTACTATTGGCATAAAACAGCTTGCAGAAGTTGTGGCAATCTAGTTTCAGCAGGACAGGGAATGAAAGAACAACTTTGTTCTTTCTTCCTTTCTGTTTCCTGGCCTGGGGCAATTTGCAATTTGCAAATCGAAAACCTGTCATAATCTGCAATAATGTTCCTCCCAACCCTTCCTTTTTTTTTTTTTTAAAGGAAGTAATATTAAATTACAATATTGGGGAGTTCAGGATTCTAAGAAAATTTTTATAGAATTGGGGACAGGATCTCCAAGATCAGATCTTCTCCTCTGTGAGCAGTCCACTTGTGGAGATGCAGATTCAGTCTATCCGTTGGGCCAATGAACACCTTCCCAAGTAAGAACAAAATACTGAGAGGCTGAATGACATGTGGGAGCTCATGAAAAAGTTAAAGGAATGGGATTTCTAGCTAGTTTACATCCTATGGTGTTTTGTTCATGTTTCATATGTAGTAGCACTGGAATAGTTTTGGCTTCTAGTTGAATAAGATTTAAGCCAATTATTCCTCTTAAAAATAGAGCCATGTAGAATCACATGACAAAGAAGGTATTTCTATACAATTCTATGAAGTCAATTGAGACTCCATCAATCTCCTAATTCACCAATCAGAAGAATGTTTTGGTTCTTAGAGTAAAAGATGGACTACGTGAATCCATGCAACATATGTGTTTTGTCCTAGCTCAAGAGGCCTCTCCAGGAAATTTGGATCCTTTGTATGACTTAGCTCTTCTTTCCTAACAGTTCGCTGCTGGGAGATAGAGAGAATGGGGAGTGTGAGAAAAAGGGTGCATCAGAAGTTGGAAAAGGGGAAAGGCTAACTTTGGCTTCTCATTTCACTCAGCATTCTTAGTTTTCCTCCTTTTGATATCAATGGCAGTGTTTCCATTGCTAAAGAGGGCAGGGAGTAAAATGGACATAGTGTCAGTTGCATCATCACAACTGTCTTCTTGACTTTTTTTTTTTAACCATATTTCTGTTTCCTCTGTTTGTAAATCATATTTTTGGTATATTTTGGAACCTAATTTCCTTGACACTTTACTTGTCTTGAGAGAGTTAGGAGGTTTGGCTAATAAATTGTTCAAATATTTATCCTTACTAATTAAGAATCAGATACACTTAATACATCAGACTAGGAAACAAACTCCACAGGAAGGTTATAACTACCTTTGTTGAGTTTGGCTACAATAACAGAATCTTGCAAATCTAATTGCACCGTATCTCCCCCTCCTTCTTATACTCCAGTGAAAGAAGTGTCTGTCTAAGTCACTTCTGAATTTTAACTTATTTGTCAGGACTTAAAAAAATAAGCCCTAGATAATAATATTCCTGCATATTTCTTTCAAGGTCATCTTCTTTACTTTCTACATTATTTTTTCCTTGAATTAGTTATGAGCTATTCTAGTTTAAGTAGATAAATCAAGGATATTGCAGATTACCAGAGTTAGAAGGGACCTTGATAGGTCATCTAGTCCAACCCCCCTACTCCCAAGCAGAAGATCCTACATCAGGGGTATCAATCTCATGTCCTCACGGCGGCATCATATAACGTATCAGGATTTGTTTCTCCTTCGCTAAACCAGGCATGGGTGTGGCCAGCACGTAACCCATCAGTCCTGCAGGCCGGGAGTTTGATAGTCCTGCCGTACACCACTTCTGACAAATGGCAGTCCAATATCAGGGGTGTATCAGAGGGAGGAGGAGATAAAAAGGTCAACATAGGAGCTGCAACTATGTGATTAATGTTCTGTTCTATGTTTATGTATGTCGACACAGATAATTTAAAAAAAAATCCGATGTTCTTGCTTCCTATTAAGTACTTGGTTTTTGTCTCATTTCTCCTACTTCTGCCTTTCATGCCATATCTCTGCTTTCATACTCGTTCCTCAAGCACATTCCCAGTTCTCTTCTTCTTTGCAAACATATATGATGTGTTTTCATGAATTCTCCTTGCTAATACTATTTACTGCAATTTAGTCTGTAGATTTGCCCACTTGGAAGTGATTTCCCTGCTCATTTTAGCTTTATTATATTGCAAAGGAGAAAATAAACGATTGCGGCAATGGCCAATTATCTTCACGAAGTGTGATGATTTTTGAACTTATACAGTGAGTGGGATGAGGAAAATCCCTCGGTATGGCTCATAATAGACTTTATTAGTCCAGGTAATCTTGGCTCTAGTCAATTACCCTTTAATTTTCAAAGGTGATGGCTGAGTGGCAGGTTTGCATTAATTCCAGATTGATAACGAGTTGTGTGTAAGTTTTGTCCCTGCCTGGCAATTGATAGCTTGAAGACTTTGAAATAGATTTATATCTGTTTATAATTTCCTTTCTCTTCTGATCTTATTAATTCTATTCCCCCTTTAAAAAAAATCCATTTGTTTTCTGAAGTGAATTTGTTTTCTTGGTGAATTTAGCAGCTAACATTTGTTATGAAAGTTATTTCAGTGTTTTTCAGTCTTGATAATTTTAAAATGTGTGGACTTCAATCCCAGAATTCCTCAGCCAGAAAACCTGGCTAACGAATTCTGGGAATTGAACTCTGCCATTATTAAAGTCAACAAGATTGGGAAACATTGCTGTATCTTAATCTTTTCTCCTTCCGTTAACAATATATATAATACCATACCTTGCGTAGGTGTTCACACACACACACACACACACACGCATGCATAGAAAGCACTGCATACCATGTCAAGAAAAATGCATTTGCCATAGCCTTTTGCTGCCATATTTATGATTTTGCAATCTTTCACTGCGCCAGTTTTTCCCATGAGGGAAGAATGGCTTGGTAAGTAATGCTTGTATCCCCAGAAATATAGCAGAGCTGTGTGTTTATCATCCTCATTAATGAGCCAGGAGAACTTTAAATTCCATTTTAATAAACATAGGGTGATGTTGTGCAAAACAGTTTAAGATTCCCAGATATGACTTAGCTTGACGTAAGAGGATTGGAGGTGCGGTTCTCCAACTCCCTGTGTCAAGCAGTTACCTGCCAGAATCCCTTCTGCTGCTTACTAAGACAGCTATGTGAAAGGGAGCTGTGTTCACGTTGGCAAGACACAGTATGGAAACCATTGGCTACTTTTTGCCCGTTACACAAAATAATGAATTAAAGCATTATTTTCACTTTTCAGCACCTGGATCCAATTTTATTAAATGTTGTTTGTTTTAAAAATTCTGTAGATCGAGATTATTGGCAGGGTTTGGTGGAAGCTACACAATCAGCCAGCAGTTTCTTTTTAAGAGAGCTAATAACACCCTCATCTACATATCTAAAGACCTTCCAGTTAATTGACTTTCTACACGCCTGGATATTATTTTTCCTATATTAATCCTGCCTTGTTAGGATGAGGAGCAATTAACATTAATATCCCACTCTTTGACATTTGTCAAACATCAATATTCACCTTCCCACCTCAGACAACTTCTCAAATAGCACATTATTCTGCTCTGAGTTTTCTGCAGAAGAGACTACAGGCCTGTTCCAATGAGGTGTTTCCTTCAAAAATATACTATATTCAAAGTCACTCACCACATTTGCTTTTCAGCATAATGGAAAACATGAAGACTTGGAAAAATATTGCCATGTTTTCATATCAAAATGCTCTCCCCCAAGCATGCTGAAGTATGCAATTAATGCACATTAAGAGCCAAAAGCTAGCCAAAATTTTTAGTGCATCATTCTTGGTAATGTTATATTGTTTTACATTTTGAATATAAACAGCTAGTGGTATGATTACTTATTCATACAGGGTACATAGATATCTTTAGTGCTCAAGATTTTTACAGCAAGCCAAGGTGAATATATGCATTTAGTTACATGTTGGTCCTCTGATGGCACACAATATATGTATCTTTATGGGCATGTAATATGTGTTTCAGAAAGGCTATAAAATATTAGAAAATAACATGTGTTGTATAAAATGATCTATGCATATTTGTTCAATTTGGCTGAATTATTTGATTCTTGGCTTTTAACAAATGTATGTTCCATATTGTGAAGCAGATTCACTTCCTTTCCAGTTCATTCTCATTTTTTTAAAAAAATGGCATTTTATTACCTGAAAGTCACTTTAAGATAGACGTGCACACATTGCTGGAACATTTCGGGTGATTTTATTTATTTCTCCCCTCCCCCAGAAAAATCAGGGATGGTGAGAGAATATGGATGCTTTTTTTTCTAGATTGCTGCAGTGCATCTGCTTTATGGACCCCCCTCCTCTCCCAAGTGGTCAGAAATGGGCAGCGTACAAAGCTAAATCAAGTTATGCAATAAAGGTAGTGAAGTTTTTTTTACCACCTATTATAAACAAATAAAACTATCTCTGCAAGGCACTCATTGACTGTAATTTGTAAGAAAATGTCAGGAGGAAATATCAGTGCATTTTTTTATTCTCAGAACAATTTAAAGTGGATGCCCTGAATTATCAGTGCCCATCATGATTCCCATCACAAATACATTAAAAGATAAATAAAACATGCCTATAAAATTTAATTCGGCATTGATTGATCCCTTCCTCCTGTGCCTTGCCTATTTGATCCATTGACTTTTCCTAAAGAGAATCTTTCGGATGTGATTTCCCTTAGGTTGGCTAGGGTCCAGTTTCCCTGCGAGCTTCTCCCTGTTGCTGTGCTGTATTTAAAATGTAGCTCCACCAGCTTTCTAAATACCCAAAATGGCACATTGCATAATGAAACCACTGAAGACAATGTTGCATTTTTGAAGGAAGAAAAATGACAGATGTAAGGGCTCCATCATCAATCACATTAATGTCTTTGACACAGATGAAAACAGAATATCTAATGAGCTACTGAGCAAGTCTATGCTGGAAGTGATTCTAGTCTTTGCAACTGTACATTTCAGATCCTCTAATTGCATCAGCAAGGAATTTGGACCCTTCGTTTAAATGAATGCCTTTTGACTATTTTCTGAAAGGCAAATGGGCTGTGAGAAGGGAGATATACTAGCATCTTTGATTTAAAACCTCACAGACAGCTTTCAATTAGAAGTTATCAGTTTTGCAAACTGTTCTGTGCTAGAGCTGCACGGTGAATCTTAACCCTGTTCCACCCCTTCTTTTATTCCTTATGAAAGGTATGATTCCCACCCCTCTTTGCTTAGCCAACCAATTCCCCTTTCTCCCACCCTGGATAGCTCACGAGGCTGCTTTAATACCTGGCTTCTTAGACGCTTTGCACTAGATAGAAATCAAGCATTCTCCCAGGGTTGCACCTGCACCATCATAACCCAAAGCAAGTCCTGGAATGTATATGAAGCTACAGCACACCTGGCATGATAGATTGCCCTTGAAGCATGTTGTGAATTTCAGCATTTTGTTTACTTTTGCACCGTTCTTCCCCATCCTTATCTTGGCATACAAACATGTTGTTGCTTAGGGAGAAGACCCTTCCATGCATGGATGGGAACGACCCAGCACTGCAGCTGTTTCGGGTGTGCAAGGAAAGTTTTCTGTCAGTGAGCAAAATAGTCAAACAGATACCATGATTAAAAGGGTTGCACAACAGAGGCTATGTGAACTCAGACTTCACATCGTTCCTTGTGAAGGGAAGAAAGCTTTAAAATAAAATAAAATAAAATAAAAGCGTAAGGGAAAGGCCAACCTGCACTGACTGGAGGAGACCTGATATGACCGGCTGTAACTGAAAAGTGAAAGAAGTTCAACCAAAACAGTGTTTAGAACTATGAGAGTGGTTCCTACCTCGCATTCCCTGGAGCCTCCCTTGCTGTACGTACAAGGTCCCGTCCCATTCAGCAACATCTCGCTGGTCTCACTGTTGGTGGGCTTATAGTCAACGTAAAATTCCTGGGTGGTTGGAGTCATCTGTTTCAGCGACTGTCGTTTCTTTTTCCTATGCCGTCGCATTAGAGAGCGTTGCTGCAATTGCTTCATGCTGGCAGGGTAGCGCTTCCAGGACACGTAGATGACCAGCAGAATCACAAGCACGGACAAGAAGAGGGCCACACTCCCAGCAATGATTTTATGGAAGGAGATCTGTTCAGTGCTCTGCTCAGGCCTGGAGCTGGCCTCGGGGGTCCCTGTGGTGGGGGGCAGGGGGGGCTGGCTGTCATGCTTAGGCCGGATGACCTTTGGTTTAAAGGTGGGCTTGGGGGCAGCCTGTGGCATGTCAAACCTTTCTGTAGTACTTTTGCCACAGATGCTATAATTTTTCACTGCATCTATAACATTCACCCCTTGCAGTTCTTTGGGGCTGGCACAAATAATTGTATTTTCCCGCAGCCCTTTGAAACTTTTAAGCCAGTTTACCAGGGAACAAATGTTTCTGCTGCATTCCCATATATTCCCAGCAAGGCTGATGTCATTCAGAGATATCCAGGAATCCAAAATCTCTTGGCCAATAAATGTGAGCTTGTTGGAATCCAGGTTGAGGCGTTGCAAATTGGGCACACACTGGAAAACACTTGGTCCACTGAAAGCTTCTATTTCATTTCCTGATAAATCAAGTCTTTGTAGTGAGCTCCAAGTCCAAGACATGGTTTGTCCTATAACACTAATTTTATTCCACTGTAAATAAAGGTTTTGTAGGCTGACCAGCCTTGGAAAAAGTGCCAAGTTAAGCTTAGAAAATTGATTGTGCTCCAGGTGCAGCTCTTTCAGCCTGATCATGCCAGCAAAGACATTCCTTGCGAGGCTTCGGATCCTGTTGTAACCCAGGTCTAAGAGTTCCAGGTTCCTACAGTCCTGGAAAATCCGGACTGGGATCGTTCTCAGGGAATTGGACCTCAGGTGCAAACTCAGCAGCTTTCTTAAGCCTCTGAATTGTTCTGCTCCCAGGGAATGCAGTTGATTGTAGGAGAGATCCAAATTTCGGAGATTTGTTACTGGTCTGAAGGTGTTATTAAGAAAAAAGGCAATTCTGTTGGAACTCAGAATTAACTCTTTCAGTCTGCGTATTCCATTAAAAGCATTTTCATCAATACTGCCGATGTGATTGTGGTCCAAGTAGAGCCAGGTAAGTTGATTAAGACCTTTAAATTGGTTGTATTTTAGTTTTTGAAGGCTGTTATATCGCAAGGACAAACCTAAACAACCAGCTGATATACTGGAGGGTATCTCTTGTAATTTCTGGGACTCACAATATATCATTTTGCCTTCACATCTACAGCCTTTAGGGCATCCTCGTTCAGCAGACGAAAGCATTGTCAGTAATACAGTGGGAGCTATTACCAGGGCTACTGCTGATCCGCTCAGTAGCCTAAATACATTGAAACCTGGAAATAGAAATAACTTAGAAAAGTTATCCCCCCCAAAAAAGCAGTCCAAATATTTGTCATGCTCAGAAATGCTACTACAATAAAGAGGAAACCCCCTGCAGAAGAAGTACTTTGCAAGCAGTTTTATTTTACTCCCCCCGATAACCCCTCTGTCCTATTTTAAGGTGACAAATCTAATAAAGAGAAAGAAAGAACTCGTGTAAGCCAGACAAACTGAATCACACACTGAAATGTACCTCCAGTCATAGCTTGCACAGAGGCCAATCTACAGAGTGTTTAATACAGAAGCATTGCAGAGATTGCTGTAGGCTTACTAGAAAGGAATAAAATGGAAACATACCCATCCTTTGTGTTTTCAAAGGTCGTCCTCAGCTCTTTTGCTTTTTCCTAGGGGCCACAAACATGACAGCCCCTGTCAGCTGTTCTTTGGTGAGTCAAGGCTTGCTGATACCCAGGAAGCAAAATTGGACCTCCTGGGAAATGGACCGATTTTGGATCATTATCCTTTGCCAGGCATGCAGAACATCCCAGGAACAAATAAATCCCAAACCAGCATTTGCAGCAGAAAGTCAAGTTCTTCCTAGGTGATAGGGTCTTCATGGATGATGTGGTTTGGAACCTTTACATTGTAGACTCGGCTTCTTTAAAATCTCCCAGTGCAAAGCTTGAGATGTTCCTCCAAGTGACGCTCAGCTGTCTGAATTTACCCATCTGTATTCCACTGGGCAAGCAGTTCTCACAGTCTGCACCCTCAATCCAGCTAAGGAAGCTGCGTTGGAGCAGAGAAGCCAGGTGACCCGGTACAATGAACAAGCACTGTTCACTTCTGCATCCTGTCACTCTGAAAGCTTCTCTGACTGTTGCTTTGGTTTCAGTAAATGCAGGCTTATGTAAAGCTGCCTCCAGTGGTGAAGAATATTATGGGCATGTGCAGAAATGCCTCCTTTCTTTTCTTCTCTCTCTCTCTCTCTCTCTCTCTCTCTCTCCCCCTCTCCTCCTGTTCTTTTTCAATCTTGCAAATGAATTAGTTCTGTGCTGGGAAATGAATGATTGTTCTGGGTCACTAAATAGCAGCAGACTGGACAACCTCACTGTAGTTTTGGCTGCATCCCGCTTTCGCCCCCTCCCCTTAGATAATTTAGCCGAGCCTTTTGTGTTCAGCATCTGCTGCTGGGACTTTTGGTGAGCATGAAGCACAAGTGTCACTTTTCATTTAGGCATGAAGGCAGCACACAAGTAATGCTTACATATCTTGTGCCTAGATAAGGAAGGCAGTTGAATGCCTCTCTGTGTTATGTGATTTCGAAACACACTAATCCACATTATTACTTGGTCATTGGTAAGATCGATGAGTATCATGAGAAACTAAGACTTGGTGAGCAGCAGGATAATAACTTTTGTCTGTTTGTAGACAGATAACAGTTAATCAGAGTTGGAAGGGACCTTGTAGGTCATCTAGTCCAACCCCCTGCCCAAGCGGGAGATCTTATACCATTTCTGACAAATGGCAGTCCAAGCTCTTCTTGAAAGTCTCAAGTGATGACATTCCCACAATTTCCGAGGGCAACTTCTGTTCCATTGGTTGATTGTTCTCACTGTCAGAAAGTTTCTCCTTGTTTCCAGGTTAAATCTCTCCTTGTTCAGTTTCCATCCATTATTGCTTGTCTGGCCTACAGGTGCTTTAGAAAATAGCTTGACCCCTTCCTCTCTGTGGCAGCCCCTCAAATACTGGAAGATCATCCTGTCTCCCCTGGTTCTTCTCTTTACTAGACGAGCATACCTCTCTGTGCTGGAGGGATCGTTCTAAATGTTTTACCCACATCTCTGAAAGCTGAAGGACCCCTGCCATACATATCTGCCTTAATATCTGAGGGGTAAATGCTGCAGAGCCCCTGTTCCACCATTATCAGATTGTGGCTGGAGGGCATGAGGCAAAGCCGAACCTGTAGCTGTTCAGTTTCTGTTCAGGCTGTTAGTTTGGCACCATTTTAAAGATAACTTTATTAATGCAATTTGGGATTGGTTTACTTTGGTTTTATAATGCCAAATGTGAACTTCGTGCCATTTGTATTAACTTGAGTATGTTTGTAGAATGATAAAATGGACTTTATTTTGGCATACAAAAAGTGCTGGGTTGCAGTACAGCTTTCCTGCCTTTCTTGATCACCTACAATGTCCAAGAGAAACATAGATGCTTGAGGGGCTTGCAGAAGGGAAGCCCCTGTTTGTTTATTCTGCCCATTAATTTAGGTGGAAGTCTTCAGGGGTGGGATTCTTCCAGTTCGCACCTATTCGCTAGAACCGGTTGTTAACATTCTAAGCAGTCACAGAGAACCGGTTGTTAGAAGAAATCATTGGCCTAATCCTGTAAGGAAGGCAGGAAGGAAACATTCTGGTGTTGCTTACAGAAACTGCCTCTCCGTTAACCGTTATTACATTCTTGGCAGGACTAGACTTCCTGTCTCAGGAACT
Organism: Hydrophis major; assembly: GCA_033807585.1. Taxonomy (NCBI): domain Eukaryota; kingdom Metazoa; phylum Chordata; class Lepidosauria; order Squamata; family Elapidae; genus Hydrophis; species Hydrophis major. The sequence continues at coordinate 99,225,079 of CM066331.1, forward strand.
TCTCTGTAAGTTTTTCCCCCTCCTTTGCTGGTACTTTGCTTGTATGGAGTGACCATTCAAAGTTACAATGTCACTGAAAAAAAGTGACTTATGCCCATTTTCACACTTACGACTGTTGCAGCATCCCCACAGTCATGAGAGGCCAGGCGAGGAGATGCATGCCTTGATGTGAGTGATATTGAGTTGGCCATGCCCAGCCAATAACATGACCACCAAACCACGTCAACCCAGTCACATGACCACCAAGCCACGCCCACCAACTAAGCCATGGCCAGAGAATTGGTTGTTAAAAAATTTGAATCCCACCTCTGGGAGTCTTCCCTAGGATATTTTGATAGATTTTGTTCAAAAGAAGTCAAGCGATCAAGTCCTATAGCAGCAAAATGACAGTTGAAGACATATTTTAACAGGTTTTTAACAGATTAACAGAGTTGGAAGGGACCTTGTAGGTCATTTGGTCCAACCCCCCACCCAAGCAGGGGACCCTACACCATTTTTGACAGATTGCAGTCTAATCTCTTCTTGAAAGCTTCCAGTGATGAATCTCCCACAATTTCTGAAGGTAAGCTGTTCCATTGGTTGATTGATCTCATTGTCAAAAAAATTCTCCTTATTTCTAGATTGAATCTCTCTTTGATCAGTTTCCATCCATTCTTCCTTGTCCGGCCTTCGGGTGCCTTGGAAAATAGCTTGACCCCTTCCTCTCTATGGCAGCCCCTCAAATATTGGAACACAGCTATCATGTCTCCCCTGGTCCTTCTCCTTTTCTTTTATTTATTTATTTATTTATTTATTTATTTATTTATTTATTTATTTATTTATTTATTTGTCAAGCGATTATAAGATAACAGGTATAAATATAAACATAGTTATGAATACATGAAATGGATACATATAAGAGAAATAAAAAGAAACAATGGAACAGGGATGGTAGGCACATTGGTGTGCTTATACACGCCCCCTAGAGACTTCTTAGGAAAAGGGTGAGGTCAATAGGAGACAGTCTAATGTTAAAGTTTTTGGGGTTTGGGAAAGAAACCACAGACTCAGGGAGAGTATTCCAGACATTGACCACTCTGTTGCCGAAGTCGTATTTCCTGCAATCAAGTTTGGTGCGGTTAACTTTGAGTTTGTAGCTATTGTGTGCTCTTGCATTGTTATGGTTGAAGCTGAAGTATTCATTGACAGGTAGGACATTGCAATGTATGATTTTATATACTATACTTAGATCGGACCGAAGGCAGCATTAGTTCTAGTTTTCTAGGTCTAGAATTTCAAGTCTGGTAGCATAAGGTATTCTGCAACAAATAGAGTGGAGAACGCTTGTTGTGAAATATTTCTGGACTTTCTCAACTGTATTAATATCAGATACGTAATGTGGGTTCCAGACTGATGAGCTGTATTCAAGTATTGGTCTAGCAAATGTTTTGTATGCTCTAGTTAGTAGTGTGATATTACCAGAGAAAAAGCTACATAAGATTAGGTTAACAACTTTTAATGCCTTTTTGCTATATAGTTACAGTGGGCTCTAGCACTTAGATCATTAGAGATGAGTACTCCAAGGTCCCTGACAGAGTTTTGATCATCAACAAGGCCTTGACTATTCAGCTTGTATTTTATTTTCTGATTTTTTTTTGCCAATATGTAAGACAGACCATTTATTTGTTGAGATTTGAAGTTGCCATTTGTTTGACCATTCTGATACATAGTCGAGGTCTTTTTGAAGGGTAGCAGTATTGTCTGTGGTGTTGAATAGCTTTACATCATCAGCGAAGAGAATGCAGTTGCTCTTAATATGATCACAGAGGTCATTTATGTAGAGTATGAAAAGAGTTGGTCCTAGAACACTGCCTTGGGGGACACCATTGTTGACAAGTACAGAATTTGATAGGATGTTCCCAATTTTGACCATTTGTTGTCTGTTTGACAGGAATGCTTCTATCCAGTTATGCAGGTGTCCAGAGATACCATAAGATTTTAGTTTTAGGAGTAGTTTGTCGTGTACCACTGAATCAAAGGCTTTACAGAAGTCTATGTAGATTGTGTCTATTGCTTTGCCCTGATTGAATTGTGGAGTCCATATGTTTTTCAGTGTAAGAGTTACAGATTACAGGATAGTTTTTTTTCTGAAACCAAATTGTTTATTAGAGAGTAGGTAGTTTGTCTCTTAGTGGAGGATAATGGATTGGTTAATAATTGATTCCATGACTTTACAGGTGACACAGCATAAAGAGATTGGTGTGTAATTTTCAAGTAGGCTGGGGAGCTCCCTTTTTGTAGATGGGGGTGACCATGGGTTATGACCATAGTTTTGGCAAGGAACTGATCCTGAAAGATTTTTCAAAGATTATGCTTAGAGGTTGGTTATGGCATGGATAGCTTTTTTATGAAGTAGGCACATATTCCACCCGGTCCAATAGATAGAGATGGTTTTAGATTGCACAGTGCTTTTTCAGGATTGTCTTCTGTAAAATCAATATGTATTAGAATCTAATAATTTAATAATCTAGTAATAATTAGATCATTGTAGTTGTCTGGTTTGACTAGGAAATACTGGGCATGATCCATTGCTGTTTACAAATACTGGACCAAAGAATGTGTTAAAGAGGTTGGCTTTAATGGTGTCATCATTGCAGTCTTTAGCATTAGATCCTTTCAGGGCTGGGATGGACCTTGAGTCTTTTAGTTTGTTGTTTACAAAATTGTAGAAAGCATGGGTGGAATAGGTGCTTGGAAGGTTTTCCTCTTGTTTAATGTGATAATTGTTGCATTCAGTCTTTTTCTGGTGGCATAAATTTTTGTATTGGCTTTTGAAGTTGGCAACGTGACCAGATTAGGTTTTTTGCCAAAGTGATTTTTTTTGGATTGAAGCTTCCTTATTGTTATGGGTAATTTGTTTTTTTTCTGGTTTTGGGAGTTGTTATTGGTACATATAATTTGATGGCTCTTTTGACTGCAAGTAAAAATATGTTGTAATGGTCTTCAACAGTATTGCATCCAGTGAATAGAAATTGCCAATCAAGAGATGGGAGATCATTATCTATGAGATCATAGTTGCCTTTTTAGAAGTTATAATTAGGGATCCCATCATTATGATGATTTTTGTGAGGACATATATTGAGACAAAAGTCAATCATGCTGTGGTCACTGTTGGAAAAGGGTTCTTTAATTTGTATTTCTTAAATTGAATTCAAATTATTGCAGAAGATGAGATTGAGGCAGTTGTTAAATCTAGTATTGTTGGTTACTAGTTGTTCCAGTCCCAGATTTGTTAAAGCATTGTAGAAGGTTGCATATATTGGTTCAGTTTTACATTCATGTAGGGTCCAGTTAATATGAGGTAGATTGAGGTCACCAAGAAAAATAAAAGCGTGTGGGCAGGATGTTGCCCATGTTAGTAGTGAATTTAACTTGTTTACATGTTCGATGTCATAATCAGGTGCTCTGTAACATATCACTAGACTAGCCATGCCCAATTCAATATTTGTTTTGAAAGAGACTCTTATTAGAATTCTGTGTAAGAAAAATGAATGTACTTTTTTGGCTAAAAACATAAAAGAGAAAAGGATTTCATTTCAGTGAAATAAATTGGAAGGCATCATTTTTACCTTTCAATAGAGATTTAGACTGAATTCAGTTGAGAAGAGTTTTTTTTTAAGAAAGATATAAATGAGAATTGGAGGAGATGGAAATGGAGGTTTCAGAGGAAACTAACAGTGACTACACAACAGGAATTGGAAAAATGTATTACTAAATTAGGCACTATAGAGTGGATTTTCCTAAATTTTGGGCTAAAATATGGATTACAAGTGTTTAGCATGGAATATAAATGGATCAAATGTTCCTCAAAACAAAACAAAAAATATTTCATTATTTGAAAAAAATAAAGTAAGACATTATTTGCTTACAAGAGACTTATATCAGGAAAAATGTTTGACTATAATAATTTAAGTGAAGAATTTATATCAGCGCAGCTTAAAAAAAGAAATGAAGTCATTTTGTATATTAATCTTCAGTTAAACTCAGGACTTTTATTAATGATGAATATTTGTTGACATACATGTAGTCCTCAACTTACAACCATTTGTTTAAGAACATTTCAAAGTTGTGATAGCCTCAGAATAAATGATTTACACTCCCACTAGTCACTAGTCACAACCATCACACAATCACCTATGGTCACATGATCACAATTTTGACACTGATACAATATTCCATTGGAGAAGATTGATGAATATCTTATAAAGCAAAATTTACCAACAATTACAGAAGAGCATAGAACTTAGAATCATAGGGCTGGAAGGGACATTAGAGATCTTCTAATCCAACCTTTTGCTCAAGGCAGAAGACCTTATGTCGTCCTGGTTAATTGGTTGTCCGATTTATGTTTGAAAACTTCTAGTGATGGAGCACCCACAAAGAACAAAGAGGAATGATAAAGGAACCTATAATAATAAGGAAAGTTTCAGAAGCAACTGAAAAGAGTAAACCAAGAAAAATGCCTGAACCAGATGGGCTATTGAGTTTGTATTATACATGTCTCGAGGAAAGAATTTTTGCAGCCTTTACAAAACATGATGGATTCTACAGGGAGGGAAGATGCCAGAGATCTAGAAAGAGGCTAATATAACATTAATACTTAAAGAGGAACAAGATCTGACTTCAGCAAGAAATTGAATAATGACTATAAGTTGTTGCAACAATTTAAGCTGAAAGATAGAAAATAATTCTGCAAAAATTTATTCATGAGGATCAGTTAAGGTTTTTACTAAAAGTTAGCTGAAAGATAATGTTAGAACCATGTTAGAATATTTTTGGAATATTTGGAACAACACAATGAAAAAGAAGTTGCATTGATCTTTTTAGATGAAGAGAAGTTTTTGACAATTGGAACTGAATTTTCTTTTGAAGTGGTTTTGGAATTATGAAGAGAATTTTATAAAATGGGTAAAATTAATTTATACTTCACAGATGGTACAAATATCATTAATCCAGATATAACCAAACATGTGAGATACAAAAAGGAACAGGACAAAGTTGTCCTTTGTCCCCTCTTTTGCTTATTTTAGTTCTTAAAATATTGAATAGAGACATAAGACATTATAAAAAGGCTACAGACAAAAAGATTAAAAAAGAGTCATTTAAGAGTTTTCACAGATTACTTGGTTGTGTTTTGGCTAACCCTTTAAAGGGAGTTAAACTTTTAATGAGTAAATTAAAATAATTTGAAGCATTAACAGTTTACTGGATTAAACAGAAGACAAAGTTGTTAACAAAAATCATGAAGTAAAAGATCAAAAAGAATTGATAAATAAAATGTGTTATAAGATTAAGAAGATAAAATACCTAGTATTCATATTAAAAATATGAAATATTATTCCAAAATAACTATGTTATGATAGAATGAAAAAAAGATATATCAAGAAAGGATGAAGTAAATTGGCAATGTTTGTACAATTTTTGTAATTAAAATAAATATTTTACCTAGAATGTTGTTTATGTTTCAGACAGTAACTGTTTTGATAACTGATCTACCATTTAAACAATGGCCAAAGGGTATATAGAAACTTGTATGCAAAAGAAAATACACCAAGTTAAATATAAGGCACTTCTACAAGATCCAAAGGAAAGAAGAGAATTGGGTTTATCAGATTTGAAATTATACCTTACTGCCTGCTGGGGATAAAAAAGTGGATGTTGTTAACAATAGAAGACTAGACAGACAAAGATACTGTAAAATCTTCAGTCAGAAGTGGTATTTGCTGGTTCTCCAAACTACTCAAAATTTCCACTACCGGTTCTCCAGAACTGGTCAGAACCTGCTGAATACCACCTCTGACAGACATGATCTGGGATTTGGAAGGCAAGGATATCTATAGTATGACAGAACTAAGGTTGCTGTAGATTTCAAAATTCATTATGTCAGATATTCCATTCTTAAAGTATGGAATAAATATAAATTGTAGTAATAAGGTTGTGTCTGGAAACACTTCTGTTTGAGATGATATTTCTCATATAGCAGAGTTGTTAAACTTAATTTCGTTGAGGGCCATATCAAGGTTGTGTTTGACCTGGGGTGTGTGGCCAGGAGGCGTGGCCAGCTCAACATCTGTTTTCCGCTGTGACGACAGCCCTCCTGCAGCCCTCTGCCAGTGAACACACTGGCAGAGGAACAGTGGGCCAGTCGGTCACTGTTTCCAGGATGGCCTTATGGGCCAGATTTAAGCACCCCACAGGCCAGATTCACCCTGTGGGCCTTGAGTTTGACATATAGTGAGGTGAAGCTGCAGAGGATATATGCTTTTATTTCTCTTGTCTGATCTGGAACCCTCATCTGAAACTTAAAGATGATGGAGGCAAAGCTTGGCTCTTGCTCTTCCCTCAGAAAATATCTTTTTTTAAAAAAACAAAACAAAACAATCCCCTATGAATTTTACTAGTAATGAAGCCCTTGATTTCTGAATTAAGACTTTCTACGGAAGAAAAATAGAAGTTCCAAGATCTTTCTTTTCCACATTCACACCAATATATTCATGGGTGGGATTCAAATTTCTTAACAACTGGTTCTGTGGGTGTGGCCTAATTTGTGGGTGTGGCTTGGTGGACATGTGACTGGCTGGACGTGGCTTGTATGTAAATATTGTAAATATATATGTAAAGATTGAATTTTTTATTTAAAAAAAGAGCAACTTTTACCCAAAATCAAGCAAAGCAGGCAGGCAGATTGAGTTGCTTGCAGAATCACAGCTTCACTCCCAGATCTACATTTCTGCAATCTGCTGCCTCAGTCTGCACTGAAAAATAGAAGCTTTAATCATAAGGAAGGTTCAGCTCTGTTCTCAGGCCACTTCTCCCTTCCCCAACCCCCTGAATATCACCCCTGACTGGACCTCAGGAAAGGCTACTGGGCGGGGCAGGAGGGGAGGAGCCAGCCAGTGGTGCGATTTGCCGGTTCTCCGAACTGTGCAGAATCGTAACAACCGGTTCTATAGAACAGGTCCAAACTGGTAGAATCCCACCCCTGAATATATTGAATCTAAAGCACAAAGAGTAAGTTGTTCTGCTACAAAACTTTTGTTTTACTTCTTCAGCCTGAAATTAGTTCATTGGAAGCAGAAGAACCATAGGTCTTGAAAGCATGGCAGTCAAACAGACTTGATCTGGAAATTGGCCCAAGCTATTGCATTCTAGAAGTTTTAAATACACACACAAGTATCCTTATGTGAGCTTGGTTACACAAACCAGTGCTGCGGCATTCTCCTGCTTGTTTTTTTTTTTTTTCATCAATCCTCAATAAATTATTTTTAAAAGATTGTGCCTAATTTATAGGTGCATAAGTTTCTCTAGATAAGGTCCCATCACTTCTGCTGAGGTAGCTATCTTCAGAGTTCTGGCTGACTTACTGTACATATGCATACTGTGTTACACAAGTCAAACTTCCCCAATTCGGAATCCTTTGTACATATGAATGTCAGCGTTCACACTTCCCAACCACTTAACCACTGTCTTACTAAACAGTAACAAATGCAGCGATTCACTTAACAACTGTGGCAAGAAAGGTTGTAAAATGGGGCAAACCTCAACTTAACTGTCATGCTTAACAACAGAAATTTTGAGGCCAGTTTGGGGGTCATATGTTGAGGACCGGCTGTATTGTAAACTTAAGTTTTATGAATTCAGTATTCAGTGTTCAGTTCAGAGAGAACTGTACAGATTTAGTTTAAAAATAGCATTGCCTTTACATGAGGCCATACAGATTGGAAAAGTGGATTTTGTCTCGGCTTTGCAATAAGCCGAGGTCATCTGCTTCAACATTTTGCCTAAAGCATGTTTGAAGTTTCTGCTAGGTGAAACATCTGAGGAATTTTTCCAGGAAATTAAAAAGAAGTCCATGCAATAAATGCAATTGCCAGGAGAATGTTTTATCTTATACTTTATCAAATGTACAGTTAAGAAAATAGATTCTTGAATTATTTGGTATATACACACGTACATGTACACACACAGATCTGCATACATATACACACCTGATTATGTATACACACAAACATACATTTGCACACATGTGAAGGATGTGCGTTTTTGTTTTAATTTTTATGCATAATGTACAGTTGAAGATGGCATTTAATTTTGTTCTGCGAGGTGCAATTGCAATAAAGTAAACACATGCATGCATACCCAAATACTGTATACGTACAAGGTAAAGGTTTTCCCTGTCTAATTGTGTCCGACTCCAGGGCATTGTGTTCATCTCTGTTTGCCAAGGGAGCTAGTGTTGTTCAAAGACTTTTCCGTGTTCAGTGACTATGTCAGAGTATATTCATGAACTGGAATAGAGCAGGGTAACAAGGTCAGTCAATGAATAGGCATAGCAACTAAGTCAGCCAATGACAACTGTTTGGAAACTGAAACTAGAAGTAGCCAAGACATGGCTCTATATTAAGCTCTGAAGCTCTTAAGCTATGTTAAGCTCTGAGTCTGTCTATTGAAAATGAAGCTGCTTCTCCTTGCTTGCCTGATGAACTAAAGCGAAACTGATGTCTGTTTCTGAGCTCTTGAGTTGCTGTTCTACTCTGAATCTGTCACATGTCTGCTTCTGTTTCAATTTGTTCCATGTTGGAGAAATCTACAACTGGTTTGTAAAATTTACTTTATGTGTTTATAAAGAATTAAATGAAGCCTCAGCCATCTGTGTTTACTTTTCTGGCACTGAATTTACGCTGCAATATTCTGAACAGACTATACGCCAAAGCTCACGGAATGCTGTTATCTTCCCACCAAAGTGTCACCTATTGCATGGGCAGGAGCTGGAGTGAGTAATGAGAACTCACTCTGTCCCTTGGCACTTGGGTCTTGAACCCGGGCTGTAGTTTTCTAAATGACAACCTCAGTGCCTTTTGACTGCTGAGCCATTGTGCCCCTGTATGCATACATATGCATATTTACTATGAAAAGAAATGTAAGAAGAGTTTGGCAAAGACTAACACTGTTCTGCCTGTTAAAAAATTTTTTCTGAACCAACTGAACAAATACTTTATTCTTTTTGTTTTTAAGAGGTTTTATGGAACTTCTTATAAAGTAAAATCCTTAAAAGAGATTTATGGATTTTTTACTATGTTTACTAAAAATGTGTGAGGAATTCTTATCTTCTGATGCATCCTATTTTTTTCCTCTTTTCTCTTTTCTCGTACTGTTGTTGCATGGTGGAATTTATCTAAGGAAATCTGGTTTTTCAAATTAACCCACAATCTGATCATGGTATTGCCAGTCAGGGTGGGAAGTATACACACAAGGAATCACCTTACGCAAGATGGTGAGATGTTTGTTTGATTGTTTGTTTATTTATTCTATGTATCTCGGGGTTCAAGGTAACTCTTTGGCCACAGAATTCTAAATATAGAAATCACATATATGAACATACATTTGTGTGTGTGCATGCACACGTACACACATACGTGCACATATCCCTTAATAGCTACAAACGAACTATGGAAACAATGCCACAGAAGGTGAAAAGAAAACATAGAAGCATGATAACAAAACATGTTGTTTTCAATTTTTACTTAGTTCTATTGTCTGTGAACTCCTTCATATTAAATATTTATTCTTTTTGCCTGATTTGTCATAAGAGAAAGTAGTGCAAATGTAAATATAACAGTTAAAATCCAAGGATGCGTATAACACCGCAAGCTTGAAACATTCTAAAGTTCATCTGTTTTGAGTGATATTTCAATAGATTTTGTATGAGTGAAAAATGTTTTATTTATTTACTTATCACATTTGTATCTTGCTGAATGTGAAGCATTTGGATGTCTGATCAAAGCCACATAAGGTATTTTAAGACAGTTGAAGCTGAGGCTGGTCCCTGATTCTCATGCCAGAGAAAAACATTTGGTGAATGAAAAAGGTATAGATGGCAGGAAGTTTTAAGACTGAAAAAAGGCTTTAAAAGATATCTTAGTTCAAAGGGGAAGGATTAACTCCCCGAGGTTTTCTGTGTGCCTCCCCGGAAAGTCTTATGTAGAGCTTCCTAATATCTAACCTCAGAGGTGGTATTGAGCAAGTTCTGACCAGTTCTGGAGAACCGGTAGTGGAAATTTTGAGTAGTTTGGAGAACTGGCAAATCCCATCTCTGACTGGAGATTTTACAGTATCCTTCCCCTGTCACGCCCACCAAGCCACGCCCACAGAAGCGGTAGTAAAAAAAAAAAAAAGAATCCCACCACTGTCTAATCTCCTTGTGATTGTTTATGAGAGTGGGAGGTGATGTGTGTTATGGGCCCACCCACAAGAAACTTTGAGAAGTGAAACTTTCCATGATTCCCTGTAGCCTTGGTGGTGTGATGCTGTGTTGCGGGCAAACTTTGTCCCCAGTTTGGAGTTTGATCCTGATAGGGCTTAAGATTGATTCAGCCTTCCATCCTTTCGAGCTGGGTAAAATGAGGACCCAGATTGTTGGGGCAACATGCAAATAATACTGCAAACCATCCAGACAGTGCTGTAAAGCAAGGGTCCCCAACCCCCAGGCCGCAGCCCACTACTGGGTCATGGCCTATTTGGAGCCGGCTGCACGAGATGTGGGCCGTCATTCATGCATGCGCACAACTCCCTCACACTAGTGGTGGCCCACTGCTCCTGTGAGCTGGTTCCCCTCTCTCCTCCCAGCTGGGCTGCACAGCCACAAAGGCTAAAGCACTATGGGTCAGTATTTAAGCCTGAAATGCCATTGCTGTTTAGAAACTGGTTTAACATTGATGCAGCCCTAAATTGAATTGCCTTTTTTCAGTCACATCCAGTTACTAATATTCAATCAGTATTTTCCAATATTTTGCCTGAAGTGGTATTACCAAACATGTTCCCTTCCTCTTATACCCATATATATGATTTTATTTCCTAAATAATGAACATTGTGTTTAGTTTCATTTTGCTATTTTCAGCAATGTATTTATCCTAGAAAACATGAATGTTTTCTTCGATATTACTTGCCACATCTAATTTTGTATCATCTGCAAATTCCTTATACTTTTTAATCTAATTAATGAAAAAATGAAAAATACACGTCAGGACTGAACCTGATGGTGGTCTCACTTGCCTTTTTTTATCAGTTTGATAAGAAGTCATGGATGAGCATTATTTGAGTTGAAATTTTGGCCCAGCTACTTAATTACCATGAGATTTATGCTAATTGGGGACAAATAAATAGCAAGTTGATTTAGAATGCTGATAAAGACTTTAATAGAATGTCATCAGTACTATGTTAAGTGCTTTGCTAAAATCAAGACATTGTGTGTAAGGTATTTCCACAAATTAATTAACAAAATATTCAAGAAAAAAATAAGATAAACTTATAGTCTGCTAAGAACTGTGATTGGCAAATTCCTGCTGCTCTCTGGTAATAGCCACAATGATTTTAAAGTACTTGATCTTGTTATGACAATACAGAATTTTCACAGATACTAATTTCAGATTGACAGATCCAGATAGTTTTCTGGATCTTCTTTTAGTTCATTGAATATAGGGGCAACATTTCCTCTCTTCCCATATTTTCTCAAAGGTTGTGTACAAAAGGTTGTTCCCAGACCATCAGCTATTTCTCAGGAAATCTATACATTCAAAGAAGAATTCTTCTGTCGCTGTCAGAATTTAATCAGTCTTGCAGTAGACCACACTGAAACAATAGCTCTCCCTTCTCTTTGTTACTCCTTAAATGTTTTCATATCTTCAGTGAACATTTGATTTACTGATTGTCTTGCCTTTATTATGACTGTCACTGAGTAAATCCTTTTTCTACTTCTTAGCAACCTTTGCCAACTTCAGCTCATTTAGAGCTTTGGCTTTTCTGATATTATCTCTACAGTTGCAGGCTATCTATTTGTTCTTGTTCTAACTGACCAAATAGACATTTCCCCATGGGTTCATACTGCTGCTACAGAGGGCAGCAGGAATTCCGGGAAAAAAATACAGAAATCCTTAAACTATTGCCAACAAGTGTTACATGAATGCTTCTACACACTTCAAAATACACTTCCCCCTTCAAAATTGAAGCTCTGCACATCCATAATATTTATGTGGAAGATGATGAAGGAAAGGTGTGTCCCAGGGGACACTACAGGCTTTGTTTATAGCAATAAGAATCCTTCAGCATCACTTTGGACATCTCATCAATAAGAGACAATAGGTCTCCAAGGCATGTTCTAGCCAAGTGGCCTGGAATAATGCAATGTTGATGATATCTATGGCTGTAGATGCCTACAAGAGAGGACAAAGGGACAAAATTGTATTGCAACATTACAGAGCAAACCACCCCCCACTGGGTCTTGTAGGAGATGTTATGACACTAGCAGGAACAATAGCAATTAGTAAGACATCTAACATCATAGTGTCCTGATGTACATTTCACCATGGTGGTTGGAAACTGATCCTATGTTAAAGAAGACTAAGTAGTTCAGCCATAGTGATGGAGGTGCATTTCCCCTTTCTAGTATTCCATCTATATTCATTACCAAAATGGCATTTGTCCTGCTGTTAAGGCTGAGTTTGATCTAGCTAATGTAAACTATTTTGAAATCTCTGAAACTATGATGTTACTATACATTGCAGCACCTGGCCAAGTATGGAATATTGAAAAATGATGCGGTGATTGGTGATTCAACATGATAAAATCAGAACGTGGGTGTCTTCAGGGAGTCATGATGTCATCAAATGACGAAATGTGTGTTGTGATGCTACAATGCAAGATCCAATCCTTGCATACCTGCAGAGGATAATTAACATTCAATACAAAGTGGTTGGGATTAGTATCATGAAGTCATGGCACACATTTTGTCATCCCTTTTCCCCCTCCACCCCAGACAACCATGATCCAGGATGAATTAACTAAATCAAAGCTTTCATTACAGCCTTTTTGAGCCATGAGGAAATCATGCCTAACTACTTTTACCAACTAGGTAGGGCAAAGATCAAGAGCACTTATGATAGGTTTTACATCTCCAAGGTTCTCTTTATATCACTGGAAAAGTATATCTTATTTCTGAACAAGCAAAGTTACAGAGTTAATCACCTGACCTCTGCCATCTTTTTCAAATTTTATTTGATGGCACATAATCAATCAATATTGCATTGCCTATACTCTTTGGTTGAATAGACTGCATCTTCTCCACACAGAATCTGAATGCTTTGAGCAAGTCTCTTTTTATATTGTTCTGTGCACATACAGAGAGATAGAGAAGCACAATTTCCTCCTTGCTTTTGAGATATCGGCTAGGAAAATGATAAAAAGTGAGCTTTTGTTGCTCTGCTTACCATCATCAGAATGTTTAGCAGCTGCTTCTAAGGATCCAGTACTAGTTCAGAAGACCTTTCCATCTGTGAGCTAATAGAAGTGTTCTGCATCTAAAATGTCTATGAACTGCAGCCTGTGATGAATGAAGAAAAAGTATACAATTCACTGGAAAACTACTTTTTTGCCTGTGTGTTCTGGGAAACTGGAATTTGTAATAGCTTTCCTACTTGTATTCCAATGTCAGCCATCAGATGATTTGTAATTCTCTTTTTTTGTATTCTGTCATTTGCATAATAACTGGGGTATAGAAATATTTCACAGCTTTTCTAAATGCTAACTCACACCACTAGGATAGAGGTTTCTGCATATTATATCTTTCTTCCCGTAAGAAGGTACTTCTTACATTGGAAGGTACTTCTATATGAAAGACTATCAAGATTCTACGTGTAGAATATGGTGTGGGATGTTATACGCTATACACACAGAGAGAGTGAGAGAAATGGGCACTCGCATAAAATAAGAAAATCTCAGCCAAGGAATAATATGCATTTATGAAATGAAGCCGGGGCTTCTGTGATGACCATGTATGAATCATCTCATTTTCTTTAATTAGATTTGTTAGCGAAGTGATCTTTAAGATGCAAATGTTCCAATGAATATCACAGTGGAATAAATACTATTGGCTATTTATTTTGTCTAGCAACTTGGGCACCGTGCAGTCCTATGCATCTGTAGATACATTGCACAGTGCTAAATGAAGTTTATTCTTAGGTGTAGGGTTTTATGACCTGAACTGTTTTTTAAAAATATCTTTATAATGTGTAACACTGTAAATAAAAATCAAAATAAATTTGAGTAGAATACTTAAAAGCCCTGGGGCAAAATTAAAAGGCTATTACATATTTCACTTCTCCAAGCTGCAATAAGTATCTGTCTGCCCAACTATGAGATCTGTTAAATTGTAGACTTCCTTCTGTATAAAATTTTCTTTGACCTTTCTCAGTGACAAGACTCAAGAGATCTTATCTACAACTTCTCAACTGCATTATTTCTTAATGCATTGTGGGATGTCATGTCACAAACAAGGAGAAATTCAGATTAAAGTTTGGTTCTAAATTCACCAGTTGATCTGGGAAAATTGGGAATATAATGCACAATGTTGAATTTCTATCCCACTGTTCACATTGTTATTTTTATACTGGTAAACATCAACAACTTCAGGCCAATGATTTTCATTTCTTGATGCAGAGTATATATTATATTCAAAACCATGCCAAACTAATCATTTTGTAAAAGCATAATATAGAAACTTCCAAGAAGTATTTGATATTTTGTGATTCGGATAAATAATAGTGCTCCTTTGAAAGGTTGAAAGCTCTATATCTGTTAATTTCTTAGAGCTGTCAGAAGAAGATTAAGGTTAGAGATGTTTTTGATTAATCTATTATCATCACTTTATTCCCCCCCCCCTTTTGATAGCATGCTCTCATTATCAACATTATTTACAGAGTTCATCACAAAGACTCATTAGATAGTTATTCATATTTAAATTGATTAGTCTTGATTTAAGTACTGCCTTTTCTACTGCAATGATAAAAAGTTTTAGGAGAAAGATATATCTCCTCCTGCTAAATGATTTTCTTTTGCTGAATTTGCAGCTGACAGCCCATTGACTTTTCTGATTTTTATTAAAAAATGTTTGTCGTATACTTGTAGAAAGTATATGTCCTTTTTCTATTTATACATTCCACCCATAAGAAAACTGAATATTCCCTTATTCCAGATCAGACGGCTTTTCCTATTTAGTCCTCTAATGCAACTGGGACCAGGACTTTGAGTTGCAATTTTCTCCTATCAACTATTACCTATTTTTTTTAACTAGAATGCCTAATGTAGAGCTTGGTTAAGGTAAAAAAGGTAAAAGTTTCCCCTATCCAGTCATGTTCAACTCTGTGGGGTAGTGGTCATACCTGTTTCCTAGCTGAGGGAGCCAGCATTGTCATATGGCCAGCATGACTATATGTCAAGGCGCATGGAACACTGTTACTTTCCCATCAGTGATATCTATTTATCTAATTGCATTTGCATGCTTTAAAACTGCTAGGTTGGTAGGAGCTGGGGCAAGAATGGGAGCTCACTCCATCATGCAGCACTTGGGTCTTGAACTGCCAGCCTTCCAGTCAACAAGCTCAACATCTTAGCTGCTCAGCCACAGTGCCCTCTCCTTGGTAACTTGGTACTTTCTTGCTTGAAAGTAGTTAGTACCTTCAAGTAATGTCCTTATCATCTTCTTTGTGGCTCTGATGTACGTTGTGGGAGGGGAATAGATTGCAGGCATTATTTTTACAACCAGTTAGGCATCTAAGACAGAGACAAGTGCAATAGGATGTGGTCAATACAACCCCTCTTTGAAGTTTAAACACAGTCAGGCTACCTTCTTGTTATTTATTTAATACATTTTATTTAAAAGAAAAAACATGATGAAACACTTAAATAGATACACGACAACAAATGAATCTTCAAACATAAATAAAAACAATTAATGAAATGTCTCTATTAGGAAAAACGGGGAGGGGGCAACAAATAAACTAAGAGGAAAGGGGAGAAAATGTAGTCATTGGTTTTCTAAGAAGTATCTTTGTGTTGTGCCTGTTTGTGCACCTTCAAGACAATCTTGACTCCTGTTGATTGCCTGGGCCAGTCCCTGCAGTTTTCTTGGCAAGGTTACAGAAGTAGTTTGCCATTGCCTTCTTCCTAGGGCTGAGAGAAAATGACGGGGTCAAAGTCCCCCATGCCTAAGGCTGGATTAGAACTCACAGTCTCCAAGTTTCTGTCTTTATACACTATCCAACTGATTTTCAAAAGTACCATATACTACTATAACATGATCAGTAAAAACTACTGTTGTAAAATATTACAAAATCTCAACCATAATAATGCATAGTGTTGCTTCATCCTTTGAGTACTAGAAAATATTATCTTTTCTGAAACAGATACATCAGATATTTCTGGAAGCCATTTCTTAACAGCTGGAATAACATTATTTTTCCAATTCTCAATATGATTCTTTTAGCCAACTCTCCCCACTCCAGTGATCAATGTCAATTCCAAATTTTAGAGCTTTGGTATATAATTCAGCATCATACAACATTTTTAACATTTAAAGATTTCCCCATAAATTTACCTATTAGCTGCCATTTTGACTTTTTTTTTTAAAAAAAAAATCAGAGCAAGGTTCTTCAAAATTGGCAAGTTTAAGACTTGTGGATTTCAACTCCCAGAATTCCTGAGCTGACATGACTGGAGGAGGAATTCTGGGAGTTGAAGTCCACAAGTCTTAAAGCTGTCAAGTTTGAAGACCTCTGCCTCAGATACTCCTGTAGAGAGGAAAGGTTACATTTAATAATATCTGCAGGAGAGGAATTTTTTTTTTTTTTTTTTTTAAAAAAGGCAAACAGCAACTTTTGGGAGGGCACAGAACCCACCTGGATCCTATTCACTTATTTTGCACTTAAGTGAGAAAATACTTCAAGAAAATGGTCCCATGATTCTCTGGATGAATGAATATATTTGCAGGCTATATAGGGATACAATATTCAATACTATAAGCTGCCCAGAGTTACTCTGTGGAAAGATGAACAGCCAATAAATTTTAACAAAAACAGATCAAAAACTTGTGGAACTTTTGGATCCAAACAGACAAACATCTTGCCCACAACACACTTAACATCACTATTGTGGAAAAGAAAAGAAAAAAGTCTGCTTTATTGATATTGCAATACCAAGTGATGCATGAATTGAAGAGAAACAGCTAGAAAAAATAACAAAATATTGTGATTTGCAAATTGAAGTTGAGTGATTGTGAAGGAAGAAAGCAATGCTTGTACCAATATTAATAGGAGCCCTTGGAGCAAAAAACCATGGAAATTTTGAACTTATTAGACATGAATATCCTGACTTTGCAAAAAAAAAAAAAAAACCCACTTTACTCAGAACTGCTTATATAATCAGACCCTTCCTTAACAGTTCTTAGATCCTTGGTTAGGACTTGAGCTGTTAAGTTTTTACCAGTCCTAGAACAACAACATTAACAACAACAACAGTAATAATTTTAGTATTTGTGAATATGAAAACTGTTGTGAAAATGAAATCCTTCTCTTCTTTCAATTTCCATCGTTGTTTCAAAATGCATTAAAACTTACTGCAGTTTCATTTTTGAACCTCTGTTTTATACTGAGACAGTGCTTATGGAACCATATAAACAATATGCTTATTCATATATGAGGTGTTTAGGTACAAAGTGTGAGAAGATGTACAGAGACTCACAGGCAAAATTGTTCTTTAAATGAGATTCAGTAACTTCTTAAGTAAAACAACATTAGCCATTGCCTGAATTTGATTGAAAGAAGGGAAAACGATTAAAGACACATGTAATTATATCCATTGCAGGGTTGGAATCAAGCTGGTCTATTCATAATGACTGTGATTGCCTGCTTACTTCCTCTCTTTCTTGTGCTCCAGTTAGATTCTGTGGGACTGAATAGACAGAAGGAAAAAGACAGAAGGAAAAATTCCGTACTAAAAATAATTCTGCATTGTATGTTTTTGCATAAAATCCATCAAATTTTGTTCAAACAGCTGAGCTACTGTAAGTAGCTATCTAATTGAAATAGGTGATATTTTGGGAAAATGCAGGAACATAATTGCATAGGCAGTCTTGTTTAGTTAATTAGCTGTCAGCACTTTTATTTAGCCTTGGCTGGTTCTGGCTTACATCTTGTAAGAATGTGAAAAGAATTTTCTGGTGAAGGATAAGAATGCAGGCTGAATAATATTTCCTCTTATTGGTATTCCTCTCTCTTTATGCATCCCCCGATAGGCAAATCAAAATTCTGAAATTTTCTAATACATGAAAGAGTCCAAGATTCCTGTCTTTTAGTGAGAAACTCTGAACTGTTAGATGAGTTAAAGCCCCACTTCTTTAACCACTTTAGCTTGAAAAATAATTTTCTTGATGACTATTTCTCAAAATCTATGTAACTGTAACTTTCTTTTACATAATACTTCAAAAAGGGAAAGGGCAGCGTGTAGCAGAGTTTAATGTGTGGGCTAAAGGAGTGGTGTAAAGGGGAAGGCTTTGGTTTTATTAGCCATGATGTCTGCAGCTGGTCCAATGAAAAAATATACAAAAGAGATTGTTTGCATCCATCAAAGAAAGGGACTGAGTTACTTGGCATTAAATTCACAGATTTTCTGGATAAACATTTAAACTGAACAGCGGGGACAGAGAATTAATGAATTCAGAACATTTCTGTCCCCAGCAACCTAAAACTAATAAGGATACCAGTGCATGCAAAATAGATGTTTGTACAGGTAAGATTACCAACCTTGATGCCAAACAAACCAAGCATTTAATAGTGAGTGCCATACCATGTGCACTAATCAAATAGGTGGCAAGAAAGTAGGGGCAGGCAGGCACAACACAGGTTATGTAGACAGTAAACACAGTGTCAGACATAAAGATCTCAAGTGCTTATATACAAATGCACAAAATCTAGGGAACAAACAGGGTGAATTCGAACTACGAATACATGAAGGTAAATATGATATAGTTGGAAAAACAGAAACTTGGTGGGATGAAACCCATGACTGGAACATACTGGTAGAAGGATACAAACTATTAAAAAAAAACAGACCCCATAAAAGAGGAGGTGGAGTTGCCTTGTATGTAAAGGACCACTATATTGCTACAGAAATGCACGAAACCTCATAGAAATGCATATGGGTCAATATAAAAAAAAAACAGAATGACATGGCTGTAGGTGTATATTATAGGCCACCCAATCAAGCAGAAAATATAGATGTCCTTTTTGCCAGCCAACTAACAAACATATGCAGGAAACACACAACAATAGTAATGGGAGACTTCAATTATCGTGAATCAATTGGAAAACTAATTCTGCACCAAGTGAGAAATCAATAAGTTCCTAACCAACCTAGCTGACAACTTTGTTGTCCAACAGGTAGAGGGTGAAACTAGAGGGACAGCCCTACTGGACTTAATTCTTACAAACAGACAAGAAGTGATAGAAGGAGTTGAAACTGCAGGAACCTTGGGTGAGAGTGACCATGTCATATTAGAATTCAACACAACACAAATACAAGCAACAGAACATAATGACACCAGAGTCTTGGATTTTAAAAGAGCTGATTTCAATAAACTCAGAGAGAACTTGGGAAAGATTCCATGGATGAAAATCCTAAAGGGGAAAACAACTCAAGAATCTTGGGAAACTCTAAAAAATATGATCATAGAAGCCCAGACCAGCACAATACCACTGAGAAAGCAAAACAAGAAATCCAAGAAGAAACCAGCATGGCTACACAAAGATCTCTCTGGCAAATTGAAAGAAAAAAAGGACAAGTACAAAAAATGGAAAGAAGGACATACAACTAAGGCAAACCGTACTCAACAAGTAGTCCTTAATGGGTGTAAGTCTACATGGAGGGAAGTAAGCAGTGGGGTGCCACAAGGTTCCATCTTAGGCCCAGTACTCTTCAATATCTTCATTAATGACAGATGAGGGAATGGAAGGGGAACTTACCAAATTTGCAGATGATACTAAGCTGGCAGGAATAGCTAACACCCAAGAAGATAGGCTCAAGATCCAGATGGATCTTGACAGACGAGAACACTGGGCCATATCTAACAAAATGAAATTCAATATCAAGAAAAGTAAAATCCTACACTTAGGCAAGAAAAACCAAAAGTACACATATAGACTGGGTAAAACCAGGCTCAATAGCAGTAACTGTGAGAGGGAATCTTAGCGGACAACCAGCTAAATATGAGCCAGCAGTATGCAGCAGCAGCCAAAAAAGCTAATGCAATCCTAAGTTGTATTAACAGAGGGATACAATCAAGATCAAGGGAAGTACTAATACCACTCTATAAACCCTTAGTAAGAGTACTGCATCCAGCTTTGTTTACCACATTATAAAAAAGATGTTGAGACTCTAGAAAAAGTACAGAGAAGAGCAACCAGGATGATTAGGGGACTGGAGGCTAAAACATACAATGAACAGTTGCAGAACTGGGCTTGGCTAGTCTAGTAAAGAGAAGGATCAGGGGAGACATGATAGCGGTCTTCCAATATTTGAGGGGCTTCCACAGGGAGGAAGGGGTCAAGCTATTTTCCAAAGTGCCTGTAGGCCAGACAAGGAATAATGGATAGAAATAGTCCATGGGCCAGGCCAGATATCGGTACCATCTTGGGTGACCAAATCTTAATGGTACTAAAATGTTTATGGGTCCATACCAAGTACATTAAGATGTGATAGCCTTTTCAGATATGTAGCTTTGTATGTTTTTTAAGAAACCATCAATTTGACTGAATAGCGGCCTTGTGATATCACATGATAACACATATATTTGCGAAATGAAGCTGTAAATCATTAGAATTAAACCTAATTGATGTTGATAATTTATTAAAATCATGTGCAGAGACTTTTTGTGGTAAATGTAGAGCATCATAGCAAATTAAAATGTATTTCGTAAATTGCTAATATGTTTTTTTTTTCTCTTCCAACATCGTTACAAAGAGTTTTGAACTCAATTTCTCAATGCGGACTACTGTTGAATAATTGCAGTTCTCTGTTATATTGTGACAAACTACTAAGGCCCACATGATGGATTCAAGTGGAGACAAGGCTACTGCATTGCCAAAGAAAGGAGTGCGGCCAGGCTGCATTATTCACTGTTCTGGTGAAGACACGTCTACCTTCGTGTTACTAAAAGACTTGGACTCATGGAAGACACTGCTAAGAGCAGCAGAGATTAGACAACATGCTCCACTTCTGGACATTGCAAAAGACTTGGAAGAAGGCCAAATACCGCAGATCCAGTATCATCGCAAATGTCGCAGCATCTTTACCATGAAGAAGACTCTCGACTCCATCCTTTCTAAAGACAGGCCGAGTGCAGAAGAACAGACTGGTGTCCATGGTGTCAGAAGATCATCTAGGGATGCACCGAATACATCAAGAGTGTATGACAAGACATGCATCTTCTGCTGCAAGTCAAGCAAGTACCTGAAAGGAAGACAGACAAGGGAACCTATCATCCAGTGTGTTGAGTTACGTGCAGATGACAGAATCCGCAGTGCAGCAACCCAAAAAATGGACCAGCGAATCCTCGCGTTGTTAAGCAGAGACCTTGTTGCCGCAGAGGGGCACTACCACAAGTCGTGCTACAAAGTGTATACAAAGGAAGGGGCATCCACCAGTTCTGGTGCATGCGATGAGCAGGAGCAGTCTGAGCAGGCAGTATACGAGGAAGCCGAGAAACAATCCTACGAAGAGCTATTCCTATATATCAGGAATGAACTCATTCTCAACCCTGAGGTGCTGCCTATGACAGATCTGACAGCTAGACTTGAGAAAGCCATGCACTCTCGCGGAATTTCTCAGATCAGACCATCAACCAAGAAACATGTCCGTCGTAAACTTGAAAGTGAGATAGGAGGATCGCTTTGCTTCGTTTCTGATGAGAAAGGGAAGCTTCTCATATATCCAGAGAGCTTGTCATTTGATGAGCTTGTCAAGCATGCCTACAGACTAGGGAAAGAACTCCACGAAGCAAGGGCTGCCAACTCTGGGGATGTCCTAGCCAAAGCAGCAATGCAGCTGAGGAATCAGATTAAGAAGCAAGATGTAAGCCAGACATGGCCCCCTGACACAGAGCAGAATGTCATTCCTGAATCTGTCACTGAATTCCTGTATACCGTGCTCACTGGAGAGTGTGAGTGTGCAGATCCTTCTGACAGAGTCCAAAGGCTTGCCACTTCTCTTGCCAGTGATCTGATATTTGCTGTCACATGTGGCAAGACAAAGCCATCCAAGCACGTACTTTTGTCATTTGCTGTGAAGACCTTGACAGGCAATACAGAACTTGTACGCACACTCAATCGCCTGGGCCACTGCATTTCTTATTCACAGATTGAGGAGATCGATACAGCACTGTGCATTCAGAAGCTGGAGCGTGCACAGGAAGACATCCCACTGCCAGCAGACATCTGCCAAGGTGTGTTCACAACCCTGGCATGGGATAACATTGACCGACTTGAGGAGACACTCAGCGGAGAAGGTACTTCTCACAGAGTCAATGGCATTGCTGTCCAGCCCAAGATTGCAGGCCCCAAGCCACAGAATCTCTTCCCATCTGTCAGCAAGTCCAAGAAAAGGAGCATCAGTCCAGCCCCAACAATGTTACCAACCTACAATGTTGGTAAGCGAGCCCAGCCTCCAAAGACCGAGACTGTAGATGTTGACAGCATGAAGGAGGTCCACGAAGCCAAGATGAAGAATTTTATCTGGTTACTGACTCGACTGTCAGACCCTGAGAACCAGACTGTCAGCAGCTGGACTGGGTTCAACATCATGGTCCGCAATGATGTCACGGTGAACCAAGACATTGTGGGCTACCTGCCCACTATCAATGCTCCTGCAACAGACATGTCCATGGTCAATGAAGTGCTGGAGCGGACCCTACACATCATGCAGGCCCTTCAGCTGAACCAGATTGTCTGTGTCTTTGACCAGGCACTTTATGCGAAGGCTGTTGAGATAGTATGGAAACATGACAAGTTCAACAGCATCGTCGTCAGGATGGGAGACTTCCACACAATCTGCAATATGCTCTCCATCATAGGGAAGCGATTTCAAGATGCAGGGCTCAGGGATCTCTGTGTTGAAGCTGGTGTCATTGCAGAAGGCTCAGTGAATGGTGTGATGGATGGTCGCAAGTACAACAGAGCAGTAAGATGTCACAAGCTGGTTTATGAAGCACTATTGAGGCTTGCCTGGAAAGGATTCCTCCGATGGCTGGAGGAACACCATGCAAGAGACATTCACCACCTTGATGAAACCCTGAAGAAGATTGCCAGCTTCCACGACGGTGTCTCTCAGGCTGCACTGCAAGACCTGCTTAATAACGAGTCATGTGTGCACACAATAAAGCTGTTTAAAGTCTACCTGGAGTCTCTCAGAAATGCAGATAACCTCTCTGCATTCTGGATGTCCTACTTGGACATGGCAGAGATCATGCTGTGCCTGATCCGAGCATCCAGAGAGGGCAACTGGATGCTTCACCTGGCAGCAATCAGGCAGATGATCCCATGGTGCTTTGCCTATGACAAGGTGAACTATGCCCGCTTCTTGACCTACTACTATGCCAAAATGTCTCGACTGCCAATAGAACACCCTGAAGTGCATGCCCACTTCATGCAGGGAGGTTTTTCTGTCCAGATTGGGAGTCAGAACCCATTTGGGCGGATACCTGTGGACCAGACAATTGAGGAGACGGTTAACAAAGACACGCAGACACCAGGAGGCACCAAGGGCTTCAGCCTGAAAGGTGGAGCTGTGGCAAGGTACTATCTGACATCTGAGTACCGCAGTAGATACTTGAGGCAACTGAGGAACATGGTAGGTCAGCATGACACTGACTTCCATCATCCAGACCTACAGCTGCCAAGGATAAGAAGAGATGAAGCTGATGTTTTCCACGTGGGGTGGTGGTGGCAAATGACCCCTCTTGCCCCCCACCCTCCCTCCGGACGCCCATGACTAGACTGTTCATGCATACTAACAATGAAAGGGTTCTGGAGATATTTTGGATAGTATATTTGGTCATTAGCATAAACGTGGTGATGTTCAGAATAGAGAATATTGTCAAAGTATGTGTTCACCCTTTCTTTCCGTGTACATAGGGTGCATCTATTCTAAGAGTGATAACCTCGATTAAGCTACGAGTTAACAAGGGCTATCACATCAAAACATAAACTAGAGACATAAAAGAAGCCAAAAACACCTAAGATTATTAGTCACCTCGGGTGGTACCAATATGTGAAAATTCAGGTCTTGGCTCATGGACTAAAACTGAAGAAGGAGAGATTTAACCTGGAAACGAGGAGAAACTTTCTGGCAGTGAGAACCATCAACCAATGGAACAGCTTCCCTCAAGTTGTGGGACCATCATCACTTGAGACCTTCAAGAAGAGATTGGATTGCCATTTGTCAGAAATGGTGTAAGGTCTCCTGCTTGGGCGGGGTTTGGACTAGATGACCTACAAGGTCCCTTCCAACTCTGATTATCTGTCATTTTGATCTGGATTTTTTTTCCAGCTTATCTATGCCATCTGTAACAGACTTTATCCAACCAAAGACTTGATTCTTCCTAATTCCTTTCGAAGTTTCATCTTTTTTACAGCTTGATGTTCAGAAAAAGTAATATTTTATCTATAACTCAACTCCCTTCCTTCCTTCCTTCCTTCCTTCCTTCCTTCCTTCCTTCCTTCCTTCCTTCCTTCCTTCCTTCCTTCCTTCCTTCCTGGTTTTTTCTCCATACATTTTCCAAATTGGTAGTGCTGAGGAACTATTTGGATTTTGAAGTATAAAATTGATCGAACCAGATCAGATTAAAAGACATTCCATTCGATCAAGGACTTCTTTTGTTTTGTAAAAGTTACTAATCCCATAATTATACAGAGCAGCTACAAGTTCTCAGTCTTCTGCTCTTTGTACTTTACTAACTTTCTGATCTACCACAAGTAAGTTTTGGTTGCTCTTTAATCGTATATATTTTCAAAAGACCTCAGTAAAGAACTGATGGTTTCTTCAAGAGGTCATCTGTGCATCCTTTTCCTTATCCCAAAAATGTTTGTGAAACTGTGGGGTCTTTGGTACTTTCTGAGCTTTTTATTTCCTTGCAGTTGTTTCATTTCCAAACTAGGTAACATCATCAGTTAGCTAATTTAGTAACAAAATGTTTATAAAGGAAGCAATCAAGCTCAGAAAACATCAAAGATCCCATAGTTCAACCCTGAACTGCAAATATTCTCTTGTATCAGTTTGCGACACCGATGAAGTACAGGAAAGAATGGGAACCATGCTTCTTGAAGAATACTTAGTGAAAAGGCCAGAGTGCCCAGCAAAAAAATTCAGGAACATATTCATGGCTCTATGCTGGTACAGGGTGTAGCAAATTAGAAAATTGAAAAAAATTATTAAAACTGACATCAATAAAAGATTAATTCTAGACCCTTGGTTCTACATATGCTTACATTCATGGATCTTTAGTTGTAAAATTACAGTTGTAAAATGCGGTGATTTTCTTTTTAATCTTGCCTCTTCACTAAACTTCACTAAATATTGTGCAAGTAGAGTCATGGTGAAGCAGAGGTCAAAAACGTAGAATCCATCAGGATAATAGCGGTCAGAATAACTTTTTGTGTGATGAGAGAATACAGGAATGTTATGATTTTTTATTGTTTTTACTTGATGATTTATAGGTGAGAAAATGAATATGAGAGAATATGCAAGAACCTACATTGACATTTATCATATTTAAAGCAGCATTAGTTCAGCATTAATGCTAGCTTTTTCATTGCAAGGATTCAATATCAACCATTTCTTTATATCTCTCTCTGCAAAATATATTGTTTTCTCAAATATCAATCTCCAGTTTTCAAAAGGTTTGTAGTTACCGAACCAGAGCTATTCAAGATGCATCAGTGCTACAGAATCATAACATTTAAAAATATATTAACAGCACAAAAACTAGAGTGTACAGTTGGCTGTAGAAGAAAATCTCACGTGGCTATTGGCAGAGCTTAATCTTTTCTTATACAAGAGATTTTTACTACTTGAAATTTCTGTCAATAACCATCATATAGATATGCTTAAAAGAACAGTAAAATAAAAATAAACCTATTTTTTTTAATTCTTGTGGATTCTATTCAAATAAAGGCTTCTCAGAAATAGGTTCTGCAATCTTTGAAATTTTTTAAAGTTATGTTTAAAAAAGGAGTATTTTGAAAGTATGCACTAAACCAGGATAAACTACATTTACCCTCCCACACCTCCCAAAGATAAATACAAAGAGAATAATTGACACATTTCATAGAAATATGGTTCTTACATTTCATTTTTTTTTCTTCTCCCTTTTCTTTCAGAAGGACAAATTAACTATTTATTTATTTTATTTATTTATTTGAATTGTCAATCGCTTAAAAGGTAATAGGTATAAGTATAAACATGAGTAAGAATACAGGAAATAGGTACGAATAAATGGGGACAAAAGGACAGGGATGGTAGCACGATTGTGCACTTACACACACCTCTTACAGATCTCTTAGGAATGGAATGAGACCAATAGTGGATAGTTTGAGGTTAAAGGAGTGGGGGTTAGAGGATGAAACAACAGAGTCAGGTAGTGCACTCCAGGCATTGACCGCTCTGTTGCTGAAGTCGTATTTTCTGCAATCGAGTTGGAAGCGGTTTACATTGAGTTTGCATCTGTTGTATGCTCTTGTATTGTTGTGGTTGAAGCTGAAGTAGTCATTGACTGGTAGGCCATTGTAGCAGATAATTTTGTATACTATGCTTAAGTCCAACTGTAGGCAGTGTAGTTATTAACACAAGCAGTTGATCTGAATATATATAAAATACAAATGTATTTGCTATATTTGGGCCCATATCTGAATGATATGTCATCGTGCTAATTAGAGCAAATGTATTCATTGTCACTTCAGAATCTGGATGAGAACAAAAGATGAAGTTGGGATGTTTACCATTTTGTGATAAATGTGTTACTATCATGTAATTCTGCATTTATATCTTCATGAAAATAACAGAGCATCTCAGTCTTTGGAGCATTGTCTGTATTATGATGTGGAATAATGACTCAGCTCCCCAAATACGAAAAATCCACCTGTTTCTGTAGGCCAATTGGGACAACATTTGAAACAGGTTCACCGAATGCATATTAGCTTCTCTGTGGAAATGGCGGCAGAGGTCACTCTGTCATATGACCCCAACACTAACATTTCAGAATATGTTCAAAGCTCTTTTATTACAAGAGTAGAAATCAATAATAGTACAGGCAGTGCAGCCCTCAACTTATTGAGCCTGGGATTACATTCCTAGATTGTGGGGGTTATTAAGTAGGTCACTATATGAGCAGCCCAATTTTTACAACTTTTTTCGTTGTTAAGTGAATGCCACAGTCCTTCAACAAACCCATTTATTATTGTTGTTGTTGTTGTTGTTGTTGTTGTTGTAAACCAGACCATATCATAAGTTGATTCCCATCATGCCATTTTGCCTTCCTCTGAATTTCTGAATGTGGCCCCAATTTCTACAAATGGAGTTTCACCTCTGCTGGATGACAAAAGAAACACACTAGAGCAGGGGTCTCCAACCATGGCAACTTGAAGACTTGTGGACTTCAACTCCCAGGGGAATTGAAGTCCACAAATCTTCAAGTTGTCAAGGTGGGAGAGCCCTGTGCTAGAACTTTTGGGGAAAAGGAGGAAAATGTTAGGTTGCAAATTCCTCTCCCTTCACTACTATGTAGATGGAGTATACATGTGTTGCATCCCATTCATAAATGTACTTCCGGAAGTGCCCAACTTACATCCAAATGGAAAACTTACTATATTTTTGGAAATTGTTGTTTTGAATCAAATGATTCACCCTATCCACAGTTTGCCATAGCTGGCATGGGACTATGGGTGTCTGTGTGCACTGCATCTCCCTTTTGACTTGTATTTTGCTAGGAGTATGGTTGATCATCAAGGCTCAAGGGATTTATGCTCTAAGATTTAATATAAATATCTATATAAACTAAGAGTTTTCAAATCTATTATTGGATCAAATCCCCATTTTGAGATTCTTACCCCTCTGTCCCAAAATGAATTTAAAACCTTATACAGTAATTCACCTTTCATTGACGGTAGACAAAACCAATTTCCTACTGAAGAATGTCTCTTGATCTTTGATCTAACATAAAGAATTGCTTGAAAAACTGAGACTGTAATCTAATATCCAATTCTCCAGTCTGAAATATTTACAATTACAGCAGCATAGCTGAATGCTTGATGGCATTTTTACTGTTTATTCTGTTCGTGTGTAGACATACATTCACATGCATGTACACATGAATATACAGACATATACACACTCTCCTTAAGGTTTTTTAATGTGACAATTTATTTGCTTTTCCTCTTTTTTAAAATCATCCACGTGGTTTTTCCCCTATTACTTATTTTTCTTATAATCCTTGCCACCCATGTTATCTGACACCTACCCACAGAATTTTTAGTAATGTTAACAAGCCAGCCAGAGGTGGTATTCAGCTGGTTCAGACCGGATCTGGTGTACTCGCAAAACGCAGACTCCAAATCAGTAGGAAATTATTTTGAAACCCACCACTGAAGCCAGGCCAGAAAATTTCTTAGTGCAAAGTACTAATTTAAAGTAATGACTAATGAATGTAGCTGCCATTGAATCATCTAGAGTGAAAATAATTGCCCAGTTGGAAGATCAGTTGAGATAAAACATCTGGAGGTATTTAGGGATTAAAGAAATTCCCAAAGTAAGTTAGACTTACTGAGAGGTGGGAAGGAACAGCCTCTAAATCTTCCATCAAGCTTTCTTTGTGTATGTAAATTTGAGATAGAAATAAAACCAAACACCTTCATCATTGCCAATAAATTTATCATTTAACCCAATGTCTCTAAAAGGAGTTTTAAAAAAAGCAGTCAGGAATGATTGATTGATAATTATATAAATTAATATGGCCACCCAACTCAGACATGGTAACTCCAGTTATATCTCCTTGCGCATAATAGTCCCAATTCAGATTAGTGCCTATGTTTAGAATTAAATATGTAATATTAGAAGCTGGACTGAGCTGAGATATCATTTGTGTATTATCTGTTTTATCTAAATCCTACTTAACTGAAGTAAATTTGAAGCCTGTTTAAAACATCCTGCTTAGGTAATTTTGGAAATTACCCAAAATACAGTGGGAATTTTAAATCTTATTTATTTATTTATTTAATTTTTTGTCAGTTGCTTACAAGAAAATAGGTATAAGTAAAAACATAGAAATACATGGATACATATAAGAAAAAAAAAAAAAAGAAAAGAAACAATAGGACAGGGATGGTAGGCACGTTGGTGCGCTTATGCACGCCCCCCTACAGACCTCTTAGGAAAGGGGTGAGGTCAATCGTAGACAGTCTAAGGTTTAAGTTTTTGGGGTTTGGGGAAGAAACCACAGAGTCAGATAGAGTATTCCAGACATTGACCACTCTGTTGCTGAAGTCGTATTTCCTGCAATCAAGTTTGATATGATTAACCTTGAGTTTGTATCTATTGTTTGCTCTTGCGTTGTTATGGTTGAAGCTGAAGTATTCACTGACAGGTAGGACATTGCAGTGTATGATTTTATACACTATACTTAGATTGGACTGAACGCAGCATAGTTCTAGGTCTAGAATTTCGAGTCTGGTGGCATAAGGTATGCTGCAATGAGAAGAGGAGTGGAGAACTTTTAAATCTTAAATCTTAAAACATGCATTGCATTTATATTATTATTTGAATAGTATATTAAATTATATTATAGTAGTTGCTCCTACTGGTCCTTTTAGTGGCTTTCCATACAATTTACTCTGGTATCCTTCTGGATTGACCATGCTGGGATGTCTGGGGCATCACAATACAGTAGTTCTGCTACTACTTTGATGCCAATTTTTAGAAGGTGATTTGGGGGGGATTGCCTTAGGACATTTAGGCATCCCTCAGGACTCCATTTTGTTCCCTTTGTTTTTTGATATCTATATAAAGCCACTGTATGAGATCACTGGAACAAGGGCTGTTGTCCACATACAAATGATATGCAACTCTCTTTTTCATCTAAAGCAATGTGCCAGTTGGTGTTATGAACCAGTGCTTGGACTGGATGAAAACAAATAAATAGAGATCCATCCAGGTAACACTGTTTGTGGGTGATTACATCTAATGAGGCCCTCTCCAAGGTCCCCCTTCTAAAGGAGGTGAGGTAATCTCTATAAGGGAGAGAACTATTCCTGTAGTGGCACCTTATTGATAGAATTTCTTTCTTTGAGAGGATCAACTGGTATAATTCCAGTTTTGACTTTTTTAAATTTTCCCAGGTCTTTTAATCTTATTCTAATCATATTTGAGTTTTATTGTTTAGATTTTGGCAGCCACCTTCTTGCTAGCCAATTGATATGGTATTTGTTTGTTTTTGTATACATACAAACCCGTAGAGAAATTTGAAGCTCCTAACAAATTGCAGTATAACAAAAATAAACTAATGACTGAGGTATTTACAAAACAATATATAAAAGAAATATATATATTGGGCTTCCCTAGCATCCTAGTTTTCTAAAAAGCCAAAAGGATTGAGGCAATCTGAATATTAATGTATTTTATTATAAATTGCCCACAGACTTAGAGCATTTGACTGATATTTTTTTTTAAAAAATGAGTAAGATAATCTCTAACTTACTTTTCCTTCCTAAAGAAGTCAGAGTTATGTGTTAAAATAACAATATAGTACTGTACAGTACAGACAGCAGTGGTGAACAGTAATCTGCAAAGATGTAAAAGGTAGAGGATGTAAGATAAGCTCAAAATATTTAATTGTCCCCCAGCAGCCAAGCAGTCAAACAGATCCCTTAGTGGAGGGAATGGTAGCATAAGCTCTGCAGGGCATGGGCATTTAACAAATCTGGTTGCTTAAGGATTTATAGATTATTTTCAGCACACTGAGCTATGCTTGAAAGCAAAGAGGCTGCCAATAAATTTGGTCCCCAAAACTGAGCTAATGTGAACCTTAATGTTCTACCTCTCTATGAAACCCATTTGCAGGATTCTGAATGAATTGAGGGTAATTAGACCTTTTTTCAGAGGTGTTGATGTGAGAGGACTTGTGAGATGTATGTATCCATGTACCCAGTCTGGAAAATTCAAGAAAGTGTACTTGCTAGACTTATAACTTTACAACCTTGGCTCTTGGCCTGCTATTAAAACCTGAAAATCCAGAACTAAGACTTCACTCAAAAACATGGACTCCATCTGGGTATCTTACTTTTCAAGATGGAAGGTGCTCTCTTTCAAAACCAATTGAATATTCAAACTGGAATCTGTGATGACCCAGGGTGGGATACAAAATAAACAAAGTCATATAAACAGGTGAAGCCCTTTTATTCCTTCAATTTGTCTTCAAAGCTCCAAATATCCTTGACTGGAGACAAAAAACTCCCCCACAAACAGTTACAAAAAGGAAGAAATGTCATTTAAACTAAAAATGCCTATAAATTATAAATAGCAAAAACAACACAAACCATACTGAAGCAATTAAAGGAACCAGGCAAGATAAGGGCTTGAAGACATCCACAGATATCGGAACACACACTAGGAAGGATGCCAAACTCAAGTAGAAATGGACAGACTAGAAATATTTTCACACTTTGTTTCCAGCACTGGCCCATATGCATGTCCGTCCTTTTAAACAGTTCTCACACCTGCAGGCCATGAAGAGGATCAAGGCCCTTTCCTCCCCCATAGACCACGCCATTCACATCTCTCCCTTATCCTCTTCTCCCTGCGTGCTCTAGGATAGAGAGGGGATGGGCCTCTGATTGCCCAGCTGGCTTCTGCACTTCCCCAGCTTCCTCCACAACCTCTGGAATAACACTTCCACTCCCTGTCAGCCATTCGTCCTCTCCCTTGGAGTCAGACCCCAACAGGGGCATGGTAGAAACCTTACAAATGATTGGAAGAAATATTATGTTGCCCAAATGTACTCCAGCCTGATTTTGGCATCAAAGATTGGACTGAAGATGTTTACAGCTTCTTTGGAGTTATTAAACAAGAAGTGATAATGCTGAGAGGCATCTGCTGCCAAGGATATTGTAATCCAAAATGATATAGAGCTTCTCCTACTGGTTTCATGTACCTTGGAGGACAGTATAGAATTTTATGACCATCATATCACAGAAGAAGGTATTGAATAAATAAACCACAGGACCATCTTCTGAAAATATCTCCAGAAAAGGTTTGACCATACAACAGAAACTCTGCAGAGCTCAATCCAGAGAAATAAAAATATTAAGATTCAACAAAGTCAACAGGGTGCTTCACATTTTGTTTGTTCTTTATGAATGATGCAAGACTTTTAGATGAACAGCAATAATTTAGTGTATTTAATTAACAAAATTACTTAAATTATTCAGAGTTCTTAGTCAGCTTTTCCTAGAACATGCCCATGCATTTAATTGTTCTTCTAGTCTTTCTCAGTTTTACCTTGATTTTTAAAATATTAGATCTGTAATCTCCTGCTCACTGATTATACCAGAACCTATTTTTCATTGAAATTCCTCAATCAAAATGCCCAAGGTCATTTTAGATTCATATTGAAATAGAAATTAATTTCATACAGAAAAAAATGGACGACATATTTTCCTTGTGCAGAGTAGTGGAGACTGGCTTGCACCACTTCGTACAAAAATTTGCATTACCCAATAGCTCTTGGAGAACCATTAATATCAGCAATCATCTCCATTCTACCAAGAAACACAAGCTAGAAATAAATCATTAAAGTAGAACAAACTTGAAGTTATTATCTGGGAATAATAATATTACAGCTTTTTATTAAAAATGAATGAGATAATTTTACTTAGATTTCACTTATAAATTGGTTATATTGTATTATACTGTACTACTGAGCAATCCTTTCTTCCTGGGGAATTATTTCCAAAGAGATATTTGAAAATTGAAACAGTTATATTGGACCACGTAACATAAATACATCAATGTTATAGTTTAATAATCCCATTGTTGACCTCAGTATCATAGAATCATTTTGAAAATGGAATGAGTTCAGTTGGACAGATAAGTTTATTCAGATCCAAATAACTTTAGGTCCCCAAGCAATTTTCTTTCTTTAGGGTTTAGCTAAGACTTCTACCCTAGATCTGCCCAGACGTTCGGGAGCCGTCCAACTGGGCTATAAAACAATATACTTGATGGCAAAACTGTTCTCATGGCAGTGAATGTCAGTTATGTGTTTGACACAGAAAGACAGACAGATATATATTCTAGAATTTCACATGGAATGCATATAGTCAGAGAATTATATGAAAATTTTTTAACATACCATCTCTGAAACGTTTATAGCTCTTAGTTATATTTTCTGTTTAATTCCAAGTCATTTTAATGCTGCAATTTTTATATTGCACAAATCTTCTTACCCTGTGGATATGCTATTATTTTACAACAGTGAGATGATTAATAGCATAGGTTTAGGCTCCACAGGCAATTTTGTTGTTTTCCAGAGGCAACCTTTTGAAATTAAATTTACTCAAAAACTGTTTGACATATATGACCATGTTGCTCCACTTTTTCATTTATTATATTTATATAATATGATGTTGTTGTTCCTTCCTTCTTGGCCCATCAGTGCCTGAGATCCTAAGGCAACTTACTATTAATTATTAAATCTTCTTAGTAAGATAGGCCATTTTTTCCCATTTGTTGTGGGAAATAGATGAATTGTAGGTTGAAATAAAAATGCTCCAGTAACATTTAACCCTTGAGAATGGTCTTTTAGTTGTAGGCTTTGATGATAGAAAAAACTAGAACTATAATGGGTATATCTGCATGTCTTATTAAACCATCCCCTTTTCTCTGGTGAGGGCAGTCCTCTTTATATTCTTATTTCTTCCTGGCATACCATTGCTTTGGCATGTTGTAAATGGGGTATGATTTGAGGTGAATGAGTATGGCTGGATGTAGGTAAGCAGTGCAGTTGTGGAGCAGTAGTGGGATTCAAATTTTTTTACTACCAGTTCTGTGGCTTGGTGGATGTGGCAGGAGAAGGATACTGTAAAATCTCCAGTCAGAGGTGGTATTTGCTGGTTCTCCGAACTACTCAAAATTTCCGCTACCGGTTCTCCAGAACTGGTCAGAATCTGCTGAATACCACCTCTGTTGTGAAGTAATAGTTGTACTGCAAGATTGGTTCTACCCATGTGCCGCTACTGTGACCAATCTCTGGGAATGCTCACCTTGTCTAGTCTACCTTATACATTTTATCTACAATGTAGTAAAATGAAAGGACTCACTTGTTCCTGCTAAATAATTATAGCATAAATATGATGAAAACTGGGAAAATAAGGCCTTTAATGTGATATGTATACATTCCTACATACACATCCATGCATTGTTTTTGGTGACAATACATAAATACTTGTATGGCTGCCTTCCAAGATACTTTTTCAATCGCTTTTTCAATCACAATTCATGTGTCAGCATTCAAGACTCATTTCCTTTCCCTCGCTTCTTTCGGCTGCCATAGTAACAGGGGGAGGATGA
The DNA here is from genome assembly GCA_033807585.1 of Hydrophis major. NCBI lineage: Eukaryota > Metazoa > Chordata > Lepidosauria > Squamata > Elapidae > Hydrophis > Hydrophis major. The sequence goes on from CM066331.1 coordinate 99,259,610, forward strand.
AATAATTGGTCTTTGTGGGGATGGGAAATGTGCTGGAGGTTTTAGAGAAAGAGCTGTATAACTTGGGGAAAACTATTGTTTATGTCTACTTGCTTGCTTCCTGCACAACTGCAGCTCTTTATCAAACTAGACCAAGGTCAACAGCCAGATGTCTGCATCACCTCCTGAAGATGCCTGACATGACATTACACACATCTTTGATTGGATTATGGTGAACTATGGTGGGTAGGAACATTGCCATCACTTTGTATATGTGTTTTTTGCACATAAATCCTCAGATCTAAAATCCTTTGATGCTACCACTTGATTTCCAGTAAAAGTCCATTTTCTCTATAACAATGGAGCCTAAGAGTGTCGTTCTTGGATTTTGAATGAATCAGAATCAGAATCAGAATCAGAATACCTTTATTGTCACTATCCACGTGTACAATTTGCATCATACGCATACACAGTGAAATTAAGCGACTCGTCCTTCAGTGCAACATACACACCAGAAATATACATAAAATCTCTAAAAAAATTATGATAAAAGAATAAAAAGAATAAAAGAATAAAAGAATAAAAATACCCTACTGTGCCTGTCCCAGTAGGAATTATTGCACATGCCCGCCAACACAACAACAATAGTGATCATATTGCACAAAATTTGTTCACAATTATTTACAGTGTATCTGGCAGTATTTAAAATCAGTGCATGTGCAAATTCAAGGTAGTTATGGCTTTCGGGAAAAAACTGTTTTTAAGGCGGTTTGTCCTTGACCAGATGCTCCTGTAACGCCTCCCTGAGGGCAACAGGTCAAACAGTCCATAACCAGGATGAGAGCTGTCTTTTATGATGTTCACAGCTCTACTAAGACAGCGGGAGGAATAAATGTCCGACAGGGAGGGAAGAGGGCAGCCGATGATCTTCTGAGCTACTTTGACTACCCTCTGTAATCTCTTCCTGTCTGCCATGGTACAGTTGCCATACCACACTGTGATGCAGTATGTCAACAGACTTTCAATGAACGCACGGTAGAAGGTAATCAGCAGGTTAGAGTCCAGATTGTGCTTCCTGAGCACCCGCAGGAAATGGAGTCTCTGCTGGGCCTTCTTAATGACCGCCGTGGTATTTTCCGTCCAAGAGATTTTATCAGCAATGATGACACCCAGAAACCGGAAGGTGTGGATCCTCTCCACCTGCTCTCCATCGATGTAAAGGGGAGCCAAATCGGTGTTATGCCTCCTAAAATCCACAATGAGTTCCTTAGTTTTCTTGGTGTTCAGAACTAAGTTGTTATCCGAACACCAAGCTGTTAACATCAGGACCTCCTTCCTGTAAGCTGCCTCGTCTCCCTTCGAAATGAGTCCAACCACTGTGGTGTCATCAGCAAACTTCACAATGAGGTTGCTGTCGTGCCGTGGACTACAGTCGTGGGTGTAGAGGCAGTACAGGAGTGGGCTCAGCACGCAGCCCTGTGGGGAGCCAGTGCTGAGTGTACAAGTGGAAGAGAGGTGGGGGCCAAGCCTCACAGTCTGGGGCCGATCGCTTAGGAAGTCTTTTATCCAGGCACATGTAAGGGAAGGCAAACCTAATATGTCCAGTTTTTTAACCAGTATTCCTGGGATAATTGTGAAAATATAAGCACCATCTGACATCATATGGAATTCCATGGTAGTTGCCTGGCCAGGTTGTAACTCAGGTTGACTCTGCTTAGCTTCCAATCTCAGACAAAGAAACTGTATTAATATGCAGTACAATGAAACCTCATTTAATATTTGTTGTAGACTCATTTAATAGATCATAAGCCTTTAAAAATATATAGATCATTTAATAGAATAACAGAACAGAATAAAAGAGTTGGAAGGCTACTTGGAGGTCTTATAATCCAATCGCCTGCTCAAGCAAGAAACCCTATAATATTTCATACAAGTGGTTGTCTAATCTCTTCTTCAAAACCTCCAGTGTTGGAATATTCACAACTTCTGGAGGCAAGTTGTTCCCACTGATTAATTGTTCCAACTGTCACGAAACTTTTCCTTCATTCTAGCTTGGTTCTTTCCTTGATGAGTTTCCATCTGTTGATTCTTGGGCTGCCTTCAGGTGCTCTGGATAATAGGTTGACCCCCACCCCCACTCATTCTTTGTGGCAGACCCTTAGATATTGGAACACGGCTATCATGTCTCCTCTAGTCCTTCTTTTCATTAAAATCCCTCTTTTGGAATATAGCACCCTACCAAATCTTTTGACAATTCCCCCACACCACTGTGTGCATTCTGATCTGACAGAAGCATCATGTAAAATTATTATCTAACATCTGAGCATATATTTTAGCATACATTTCATTGAAATTAATTAGAATTTAACTGTATAACGTATTTGAGAATAAATGCTGAAGGATCTTTAAAGAACTCATTTCTGAAATATTTTTTAAGATTTGCATTTCCTCAAATTCTTTTTTTTTTTAATTTTAGCTTTTTTATTTCATTTGATTTCGATTTTGATTTTTTGCTTACAGGATCTAAGTAAAAACATAGTTATGAATACATGGATACGTATAAGAAAAATAAAAAATAAAAGAAACAATAGGACAGGGATGGTAGGCATGTTGGTGCGCTTATGCATGCCCCCTACAGACCTCTTAGGAAAGGGGTGAGGTCAATAGTAGATAGTCTAAGGTTAAAGTTTTGGGGGTTTGGGGAAAAAACCACAGAGTCAGATAGAGTATTCCAGACATTGACCATTCTGTTGCTGAAGTCGTATTTCCTGCAATCAAGTTTGGTGCGATTAACCTTGAGTTTGTATCTATTGTGTGCTCTTGTGTTGTTATGGTTGAAGCTGAAGTATTCATTGACAGGAAGGACATTGCAATGTATGATTTTATATACTATACTTAGATCGGACCGAACACAACACAGTTCTATGTTTTCTAGGTCTAGAATTTCAAGTCTGGTGGCCTAAGGTATTCTGCAACGAGTCGAGGAGTGGAGAATTGTGAAATATTTCTGGACTTTCTCAACTGTGTTAATATCAGATACATAATGTGGGTTCCAGACTGATGAGCTGTATTCTAATATTGGTCTTGCAAATGTTTTGTATGCTCTAGTTAGTAGTGTGATATTACCAGAGAAAAGGCTATGTCAGATTTGGTTAACAACTCTTATTGCCTTTTTGGCTATGTAGTCACAGGGGGCTCTAGCACTTAGATCATTAGAGATAAGTACTCCAAGGTCCTTTACAGAGTTTGGATCATCAAAAAGGTCTTAACTATTCAGCCTGTATTTTATTTTCTGATTTTTTTTTTTTTGCCAATATGTAAGACAGAGCATTTATTTGTTGAAATTTGAAGTTGCCATTTGAACACTGCCTTGAGGGACACCATTGTTGACAAGTACAGAATTTGATAGGATGCTCCCAATTTTGACCATTTGTTGTCTGTTTGACAGGAATTCTTCTATTCAGTTATGCAGGTGTCCAGAGATACCATAAGATTTTAGTTTTAGGAGTAGTTTGTTGTGTACCACTGAATCAAAGACTTTACAGAAGTCTATGTAGATTGCATCTATTGCTTTGCCCTGATTGAGTTGTGTAGTCCATATATTTTTGCAGTGTAAGAATTGCAGATTGCTGGATAGGTTTTTTTTTTCTGAAACCAAGTTGTTTATTAGAGAATAGGTTGTTTGTCTCTAAGTGGAGGATAATGGATTGGTTAATAATTGATTCCATGACTTTACAGGTGATGCAGCATAAAGAGATTGGTCTGTAATTTTCAACTAGGCTGGCATCTCCCTTTTTGAAGATGGGGGTGACCGTGGCTTGTGACCATAGTTTTGGCAAGGAGCTGATCCTGAAAGATTTTTCAAAGATTATGCTTAGAGGTTCTGCTATGGCAGTGGATAGCTTTTTTAAGAAGTAGGCACATATTCCATCCAGTCCAATAGATAGGGATGGTTTTAGATTGCGTAGTGCTTTTTCAACAATGTCTTCTATAAAATCAATATGTATTAGGTCATTATAGCTGTCTGTTGTTCGACTAGGAAATACTGGGCATAATCCATTGCTGTTTACAAATACTGAGCCAAAGAATGTGTTAAAGAGGTTGGCTTTGATGGTGTTGTCGTTGCAGTCTTTACCATTAGGTCCTTTCAGGGGTGGGATGGACCTTGAGTCTTTTAGTTTGTTGTTTACAAAATTATAGAAAGCGCGGATGGAATTGGTGCGTAGAAGGTTTTCCTCTTGTTTAATATGATAATTGGTGCATTCAATCTTTATCTACCATTTTGTTAGGAAAGAAATATTAAAATGTTTGTTTCTTGAATTGATTTGATTCAAATGAAGAAATGGATTGTATTTCATTATTACTATGCACCTTTAAAAATAGTTTTTTTAAAAAACCTTTTTTTACCCACATAACACCACACACTTTCAAATGTAGTATTGTTGAAAACTTTTGGATAACCCTGAAAAATCCCCAGAAACTCTACTGTATAAACTCTAATTTGGAAATTTTTCCTGTTGCCAGTGCAAAAAAAAATTCCTTAAGAATCTGACTGTAGAATGCTTTTGTTAATAACTCTTTTTTCTCCCATCGTCTGGTGTTGGCATATTTCTATTTTATAGACTGAGCACCGAAGCTGAAACAGAATAACTGGCCCAAGTTATTCAGTGGCTGAGGACTAATTCATATATATCTTGTGGGTCTAAATTATTTGCAGTGGCTACATTGAATATGTTTAGGTCATTGTTATAATCAGAGGTGGGATTCAAATTTCTTAACAACTGGTTCTGTGATTGTGGTGTAATTTATGGGTGTGGCTTGGTGGTCACATGACTGGCTGGGGGTGGCTTGTATGTAAATGGCCAGAAATGCATTGTAATATTTATTTTATTTATTTTTTAAATAGTATACTGTACATTGTAGCATTTGTACATAAGCATTGACTATTTTATTGCAGGAATGATATAATTATGACATTAACAACTGTATTTTAGTTTCTTCCATATCTCCTATCAGGCCTTCTGATAAGTGTAGAGAAGAATTAATACAGTTTTCATTTTGATAAGAACTAATTAATTTAGTACTTTCCAAATCAATACAAAAGCTAGGTTGCAATTACTCTTCTATATTCACAGTTTTCAGTTAGCCAAGATTCATAGCAATGTGTATAATTAGAAAGAAATATACATAGAATTGTGTCAATCAGGAAAGGTGGACACAAAACAGGAGTATTTTTTATAATGTGCATGTAGCAAAATGTATATTTAGAGAAACATGGGTCATTAATATGTATATTCAGAAAAATGAGCAGAAAATTGCATGTAAATTTTTATGTAGAGATATTTTAAAAAATTGAAAGTCTCAAGCTAATACACAATTCACTTGGAGTGAAGAACAAGGGGAAAATAAGAAACTGAGAGAAATTCGTCCATCTTTTTTACACTTCACCATGCAAAACTAGTTTTACTTGACTATTTATGGCTCTTTGAAGAGCAAAATATTTTCCTTCTCAAGAATTGGGAAAAATATTGGCTTAAACTGATGCCCACCTTTTGTAGAAGACACAAATTTTAATAAATTTAATAAACAAATTTAATAAAAGGAGAAAGCACTTTAACCAGTTATCCAGATGGGTTCAATCAAAAGGAATGAATCTTACAGAGATGCCAAATTAGGAATACGACCATAACTGAGCCCAAAATTTCTGTTGTTAAGTGAGATATTTGTTAAGTGAATTTTATCCCATTTTATGATCTTTCTTGCCACAGTTGTTAAGTGAATCACTGCAGTTGATAGTTAAGTGAATCTGGCTTCCACATTAAGTTTGTTTATCAATAGATTGCAAAACTTGATCACATGACCTTGGCACACAACAATGGTCATAAGTATGAACCAGTTGCCAAGCATTTTGGCATTCTGAATTTTGATCACATGATCATGAGAATGCTCAAAAGTCATAACTGTGAAAAACAACCACATTTTCCAGTGCTGTTGTAACTTTGAGTAGTCACTAGACAAACTATTGTAAGTCGAGGACTACCTGTAAACCCTATCCATAAAAGTGTTATTTCACTGAATAGGGTTGATTCTCAGAATAACTCATAGAAGGTCATTTCCTTATTTTTCATTTTTAAAAATCTATACTTACTTTTATTTTAGCAGTGAGTGCATTAACCTTCATGCCAATATTCATAAATAGCATTAGCAAGTGTGTATTTTTTCCACCATATGCCCTTCTTGGAAATCTAGAACATAGCAAGTAAATGATAGTAAATCTAATAAAATGAACAGGTGTGCACTGGTTCTTGGGCGGCATGATTGTTAGTAATTAGATTTACATTGATTCATATCAAGGAGATATTATAAAAATCATCATCTAATCCTTCTTTGTCTTAAAGTATTTGATGCAATAAAACAAGTCATCTTTGTTCTTAGTGATTCATAGTGCCTCAATTTAAAAAATGCAAACATGTTTGGGTATTAGAGACAACTTAATGCATATTTAAGAGGATACATTGATACAACATGAGACATTGCAATGGATTGTCTATGATTTAAAAAATAATAATACCCTGCATGGAGGAGAAAAACAAAAATGTTGAGAGGAAAAACAGTCAAATATTTGCCGAACATTCTTTGCTTAGAATAGAATTGTTCTGTATAAATTGGAATGTTTTTAGGTCATCTTTCATTCTTGGTTTTTTGTTCATTCATTACAATTTACTTGGATTCATACAGTTTTAATGAGCAAAAAAGAAGCCTACACAATACTGCAGTTAAAATTAGATTGAAGCTTTATCTGACTGCTGATCATCTAGACAACTACAAGCCAGGTAATGCAGGGAAAAACGATTTTGAAGGTTATTTTTTCCTATAAAAATATCAAGTATGTGCACTGTTACAAATGGTAAGGTAGTATTATATGTTTTTCATGAACACGTTCCCTGAATATCATTGGAATTTTTCCATTGATTTTGGCAAATTGAAGGAATTATTTTCATTTCATCCTCCAGAGAGGAGCTGCCACAGTACAAAATATTGTGCTAAATGAATAAGCAATCAGAAGTAAAGCAAGGTAACATTCTATGCTTTCCACGAGCTTGTTCATTCCTGATAGCATGTACAGTTTTTTTAAAAATCCCAATAAATTGCTAAGTTGCCTAAGACATAAATGTTGCCTAAAATAAATTCCAAAGCAAATGTGGAGGGTTCCTTCTGTATAAAAATGTTCCCCATCTCAATAAATAATAAACAAATAAATTTTCACAAAAATATAGACCAAGAGTGACAATACTGAAGGGAATGTAGACAAACAACTGCTTCTTTGGTAGCTTTATCGTTGTTACTTTTTGTGCCTTCAACTCCTGGCAACTACCTGGACAATTCCCTGTAGTTTTTTTGGCAAGGTTTTTCAAAAGTAGTTTGCCATTGCTTCCTTCCAAGGGCTGAGAGGGAGAGACTGGCAGAAGTTGGCTTTGTGCCTAAGATGGGACGAGAACTCCTGTTTCTAGTTGATTACCATAATTGCTGCACAAACTGGCTCTCATATCCATTGCTGGGAAGGTTCAATTAAGTTATAACCTGCCTAAGGAACCTGATACCACATCTACATTACTGATACTGATGTAAATTAATTCTGTGAATAATATCAGGAGGAGTCAATATACATACACATTCTACTCTTTCTTTAAAGATTCCAGTTCAATATTTGGTCTCTTTGTAAGTATATCCTTGGCTTTAAAACTTGTATAACAGGCTTGTACAAGTTGGTATAAGAGGGACAGGAAATGCTTTCTTAATTGGATCTGATCCATCCTCTAATATTAAAAGGCCAGAGGCCGGAAATGTCCAACTTTGGCAACTTTAAGCTCTGTGGACTTCCCCTGCTGGCTATGGAATTCTGGGAGGAGGTCCACAAGTCTTAAAAATTGCCAAGGTTGGGTACCTTGCTATAAATTCTCACAGGTTATAACTGAGAAACCCACTTGGGGTGTTTAAGAAATTATACACTGGCATTGGGGAAAAGAATCTCAACTGGAATCTGATTTTTATAACTAAGAATTTAGAAATTGCCCAGGGCTGAATGCTTTCTCCATTACTCCTTTCTCTATATACCAATGACTCAGAGGAACCTCAAAGGATCCCTCAGTTAAAATACTGAAATTTGCAGATGATACAACAGTCATTGGTCTCATTCAAGACGATGATGAATCTGCATACAGATGGAAAGTTGAACAACTGGCTCTGTGAGGTGGCCAGAAGACACTCAAAACTGTAGAGATTATAGTAGATTTTAGGAGAAGCCCTCCTACCACCTCTTACAATACTAGAAAACACAGGATCAGCAATAGAAACTGTCAAGTTTTGAGCATGGGCGAGAAAGAATGGAGACAAGTTTCTGAACGGTGAACTTCAGCTCTTTATTACATTATACTTGCTCAGTTTAAACAGTAGTAGAACCTGCCTTATATAGGCAACCCTTAAAATGATTACCCAATAACGAGCTAGGAACACTAGCTCTTGAACCAATAAGACATGTCTGTTAAGGGCCAATCGGATTCCCCAGAATGGGCCAATCTGGTACAGCCGCTTAACAGCCAATTAGAAGTGCAGGGCCAGAACCCTGCACTTGACTTCAAGCTTACACTTTATTGAAATATATTACATACACAACACCCCTTCCCCCTGGCTTCTTAGTTCAGGGTGCAGTTACGTAGTCCTTTAAATAGGACGGTTGTTTTTTAAGACTTTTTGACTTCCGCTGTATTGGTTGGTTGCCGTCCTGCTGGGGCAGATTGCTGTTTGGTAGCGGGGCTGCCTCCGGTTCAGGGTTTGCTTCTGTGATGTCGCCCTCGTTTTCTGTGCTCTCTTGAGGTGCAAACGTTTCTCCCTCCGGCTCCGCAGCCTGGGCTTCTGTTAGGTCGTCGTTCCCCTCGAACGGGTTTCCTAGGGCTTTATCTTCTTCCGTACCTCCCCCCCCAGTTTGATTATAGGGGAGTTGTGAAGTGGCAGCTGCAAGGCGCAACCGTAACTGGTCGATATGCTGTTTCCAGAGTTTATTGTCACGGCATTGCACAAGGTAGGATCTGGGGCCGGTTACTCGTATTACTGTTGCTTCCACCCACAACGGGTCGCCCGATAAGTTTTTTGCATACACCAGGTCTCCTACCTGGAAGGTGCGACATCGGCCGCTGGATCCTAATGGCTTTTCCGGTTCATAAGCCGGGTGCAACCGGTCGAGGTGGGAGCAGAGCTTTCGTCCCATTAATAGTTCAGCGGGCGTCTTGTTGGTGACGCTATGTGGGGTGATGTGCTGTAAGAAGAGGATTTGATTGACTTTGTCGTCAATGTTATCATAGTTTACCTTTTGCAATGTTTTCTTTACAAATTGGACTATGCATTCTGCTCAGCCATTAGTCGCAGGATGCGCCGGCGAGGTGAGTGCATGGCCGATGCCTCGGTCGGCGAGGTACTGCTCGAATACAAGTGCCGTAAATTGTGGGCCGTTATCAGATACCAGGACATCTGGTAATCCGTGGGTTGCAAAGAGTCTGTTTAAAATTTTGATGACTGCCTCGGAGGTTGTGGTAGTCATGCGATGAATCTCGAGCCAATTCGAGTAGGCATCGACGGTAAGCAGGAAGGTGTGCCCTTGGTTGGCCCCACGAAGTCCAAGTGAATTCGGGACCAGGGTCCACGTGGTGTCTCCCATTCGGTAGGCATGGCTTTTGGAGGGGTGTTGCTGACTTCTTGGCATTTGGGACAAGCTTTAACCCAATGTTCGATTTGCTTGTCAATGCCCGGCCACCATGCGTAGCTGCGTGCAAGGGCTTTCATTCGCACGATGCCGGGGTCGCCATCGTGCAAGGTTTTTAACAGTGTCTTTTGGAGCCGTTCTGGAATAACAACTCTATCGCCCCAGATGACACAGCCTTTTTGGGAGAAAAGTTCGGCCTGCCGAGACTTGAATGGTGTGAAGTCCTCAGGCAATTGGTCCAATGGCCATCCGCGCTCTACACAGCTCAGGACGCGTGCTAGTGTGTGGTCGCGTTTGGTTTCTCTCGGGATGTCTCTAGCAGTCAGTGGTGGCGAGTTGAGCGCCTCGATTTGCAACAAGGTTACCGTTGGTGCCGGATCATCGAGAGTCACTGGAAGCGGTGCTCGGCTCAATGCATCGGCGTGGAGAATGGCTTTCCCCGGGTGGTATTGCAGCCGATAATTATAAGCAGCCAAGAACTCTGACCATCGGGTCATTCTAGGGGATAATATGTAGGGAGTCAGCTTATCTCCGGCTATTATCCCTCGCAGTGGTTTGTGGTCAGTTACAATAGTAAAAGGCCTGCCATACACGTATTCGTGAAATCTTTTCACAGCTGAGACGATTGCAAGGGCCTCTTTATCAATTTGTCCATAGTTCCGCTCAGTCTTGGAAAGAGTCTTAGAGAAATATGCAACAGGGGCTTCGTTCCCGTTAGGTAGTACGTGGCTCAAAATGGCGCCTACCCCAAAAGGCGATGCATCACATGTTATAACTAATGGCAAGATCTCGTGATATTGCATGAGTACAGAGTCAGAAGTAAGCAGTTTTTTAACATTTCTAAACGCTTGTTCCTCACGGTAACCCCATAACCAAATTGCCCTCTTATCTAATAATCGGTGTAATGGCTCAGCGACAGTTGCTTTGTGCGGTAAAAACACATTATAGAAGTTGATGAGGCCTAGAAATGCCTGGAGATCAGCCTTGTTTCGTGGCCTGGGAGCGTTTTTGATCGCTTTTAATTTACCTTCAGTCGGGTGAATGCCCCGGCTATCAATTAGGTACCCTAAGAATTCAACACTGTCCGTGCATCATTTACATTTATTTTTCTTAACCTTCAGACCGGCTTCTTGAAATTTTCTTAGGACCAATTTTAATCGGTCCTGTAAGATTTTTTTTGTTGGGGCTGCGATTAACACATCGTCAAAATAAGGGACCACACCCTTAATTCCCTGTAATAGCCTCTCCATAAGGCTCTGAAATATCCCTGGGGCGACACTAACTCCGAATTGCAACCGGGTACATTTAAAGGCACCCCGGTGCATCACAATAGTTTGGACCTGTGCTGTTTTTTCATCAACTGGCAATTGTTGATATGCCTGAGCTAAATCCAATTTAGCGAAAACTTTCCCGCCCCCCAGGGAATGGAGGAGGTGCCGCACCACCGGAACTGGATACGCGTTTTGCTGGAGGGCGTGGTTCAAGGTGGCCCGGTAGTCCTCACAAATTCGAATTAACCCGTCTGGCTTAATGGGTGTTACAATAGGGGTTTCCCAAGGGGAGTGATCGATGGGTTTTAACACCCCCTGAGCTATCAGTTTGTCAAGTTGCTCGTCTATTTTAGCCTTTAAAGCAAATGGGACTCGACAGGGCTTCAAGCGAATGGGAGCCACCTTGGGATCTAAGCTGAATGAGATCGGGGTCCCCTTGTACTCGCCTAAACTGTCCGCGAAGACGTCCCTGAACTCAGAGATAAGGTCTTCCTCCCAGTCACAGCCACGACTCGATTTACGCCGGCCACTTCAATGCCGAGTGGTGCGGACCATTGGAGGCCCAGCAAGCTAGGCCTATCGCTATCGATGACTGTCAACGGTAGGTACGCCGTGTGCTTCTTGAAGGAGACTCGGACTCGGCAGGACCCGACGACGGGGATTCGATTCCCCTGGTAGTCCTTGAGGATGAGGCATTGGAACCGGAGGTCTTGGCGTTGAATTGTGGGGATGAGTTGCTTGAGTGTTCTCCACGACACCATCGAGAGAGATGATCCCGAATCGACCTCCATGTGGCAGGGCTGATTTTCGATGGCTACTGTTACCCGGATTTTCTTAGTGTCCAGGGTTGAGGCGTGACTGATAGTGATAGTATGGTGAGCCTCTTCTCTCTGCAACGGCCGATTTCTGTAGGATTGGGTAGTTGGCGCTCGCCTTACAGGACGGTTTCCTGTTGATTGGCGATAGCTGGTGCCTTTTGAGGCCTGGCTGGGTCCTGGCAAGCTGCGGCAGACCCATCCGATGTGGCTTCGTCTCCCACACTCATGGCAAAGTGTGTCGCGGAACTTGCATTCAGACCTGGCATGGTTGGCTCCACATCCAGCGCAAGGGCATACAGGCTTTGGGTAGTGGTCTCGACTGGACCGCAGTTGATGGACCCTCTCTTCGTCGCTTTCTGACGATGAAGAGAGGTCCTCGTGGTGTGTCGTTGCGAGCTGTCCCTCTGCGCTAGGTGAGATTTCGCTGGCCGGTGGTGGCACCGGAGCGCGGTTTCGGCGTAGTTGTGCAGCCGACTTCTTGGTTGCCTCTGCCGTGGTAGCATCAGCAATGGCGTTGGCAAGGCTGATGTTGCCCTTTGCTATCAGCTTACTTTGGACGCCCGGAGCATCGAGTCCAAGGACTTTGCGATCTCTCAATGCCTCTTCGAGGTTGGTGAACCCGCAGAGGCCTCCTAAGTTGCGGAGGTCTGCTATGAAGTCGGCCACGCTTTCTCCCTTTCGCTGGTTTCTTTGGTAAAACTCGTGGCGTCTCACGAGTGTAGGCACGGTACGAGCATAGTGGGCTCGCAGGATAGGTTCGAGGTCATCCCAATCCATGGCCTTCACTTCCCGGGGTTTGGCTAGCGCTTTAGCCATCTTAAATACAGTTGGACTGCAATGTGTCAGGAAGACCGCCCATTTCTTTCCTGGTGTGGCGTCCTTCAAATTATTCATTTCAAGAAACATTTGGAAGCGATCCATATAGGACTCCCAGTCCTCCTGTGTTGGATCGAATGGAGCGGGTGGTACGAGGCCGCCGGACATGGTTCCGTTGTTGGTGCCGTCTGTCACATGCTCGGTATTGCTTCTGGGTTCCGTTGGTTCAGTTGTCTCCAAATCCCATCCTCGTCGCCAGTGTCAAGTTTTGAGCATGGGCGAGAAAGAATGGAGACAAGTTTCTGAACGGTGAACTTCAGCTCTTTATTACATTATACTTGCTCAGTTTAAACAGTAGTAGAACCTGCCTTATATAGGCAACCCTTAAAACGATTACCCAATAACGAGCTAGGAACGCTAGCTCTTGAACCAATAAGACATGTCTGTTAAGGGCCAATCGGATTCCCCAGAATAGGCCAATCCGGTATGGCTGCTTAACAGCCAATTAGAAGTGCAGGGCCAGAACCCTGCACTTGACTTCAAGCTTACACTTTATTGAAATATATTACATACACAACAGAAACCTTCATGCTTCTGGGTTCTATAATCTCTCAGGACTTGAAATGGACACCTAACATGAAAAATGTCATCAAAAAAGCACAACAAAGAATGTTCTTCCTGTGTCAGCTTGGAAAACTCAGACTGCCCAAAGAACTGCTGATACAGTTCTACAGAGGAATTATTGAGTCTGCCATTTGTACCTCTACAATTGACTGGTTTGGCATAGCAACCAAACAGGACAGACAAAGGCTCAGAAAAAAACAATTGCAACCAGCTTGCTTTCCACTGAGGACCTATATACTGCACAAGCCAGAAACAGGGCTGTGAAAGTATCTACAGACTTTTCACATCCTGGACACAAACTGTTTCAACTTATTTCTCCAGGATGACACTATTGGGCAATGCATGCCAAAACAACTAGACACAAGGACAGTTTTTCCCCCATGCCATCACTCTGTTAAACAACTAATTCCCACAACATTGGCTTTTGCACTGGGATGTCAAACCACACAGTAGGGTTGTATTTACTATTATCTTTCTCATCTTTCCTATGACTTATTCCTTTAGCATCTTATGACTGTTTGTATCTTATGATTTATATTGATTGCTTTTATTTAGTATCCTATAACTTTCACTGATGTTGATTTATGATTTATGATTATTATTTTATGATTACGATCATGATGTATCACGTTGTTTGTATGCATATTGAGAGGTTATACAAATTCCAATTGGCCAATAAAGAATTCTATTCTATTCTATTCTATTCTATTCTATTCTATTCTATTCTATTCTATTCTATTCCATTCCACTACACTACACTCCATTAACTCCACTCAACTCCACTCCACTCCATTCCATTTATTTACTTTTTCATGTTGCTATTTACTTCTAAGTTACAGTCTAGTTGTTAATAATCTAAGATCACTGAATTTTAAAAATGACTGATAAATATTTTCTGATTTTCATATCCCTTGTCCAGGTTTATTCCCACTCCATAGGAATTCTTTTCACAAAAAAAGTACTTTTAAAAGTACCTATAGGAAGTAGAAAAGTTTAACAAAATTAACAAAAGGTTTAACAAAATTAGGGCCTAAAAAGTAAAATGCTTTTTTAAGATGACCTTGCTGTTGTTTGTATGTGTTGAAGTAGACAAAGCAGGCAGGAGAAAGCGTACTGAAGTATTTTAGCTACCCTCAAGTTTTCTGGAAATGAGATAATTTATTTCTGAAAAGTTGTATTACCATTTCTCCTTTGCAATTGCAGAAATGCTGTCTGGCAATGAATAAAATTTGGTTTAGCTACTGATTGAGTCATAATTGTCTCACCCTAAGTTATCATATTCAGCTTGATATTGCAAGAACCCCCGTAAAAATGGTATTAATAGAAAGGTGAATGATGATCATGTGAAAATGTTGATGATAAAACATTTTGTGGATGTTCTATATGTATGTAAAATTATCCATGAGACTACCCCCCCCCCAAAAAAAAAGTAAGGCTCCCTGATAAGACCCTAAGCTCTTGCTTTCTAAAAGTTCAAAAAATGTGGGTCAGGAGTGATTGGAGGAATTAAACTTTGCTTATAGCACCTACCTTACCAGGTTAATCTCCCTCTACTAAATGATCTTTCCACATTTAGAATATGACTTTTGGCATGCTAAAACAAGTCTTCTGCAGTCCATAAACCAACAGAAATTACACCACAAAGTTATTGGCAAGACTGTGGCAAAACCAGATCAGAGTCAGGAGGTGAGATATAGGAGCAATTGCTTTGGTCTTAGGGCATATATCTCATTGGTTCTCTTATCTGCTAGCAACTGCTGTGCTTTCTATTGTGGATGGCTTAAGTGACCCAGGAAAAATGGAGAAGTGGATGCATTTTTTGAGACAGTTGGGTAGTGCAGAAATTAAATTTCTTTAGCCAAGACTAAAGATGAATACTGTTTAATCTACTCTTCACTCCCATGCTTCATTCTACTTGTCCCCCCTCCATTTTTTTTTTTTTTTGTTTTGAGAATTTGCTTTTGCTTTTCTATTTATTCAGATATTAATCACTGGAAATATAAATGCAAAAACAAAGTGTAAATTGAGTGTGAATATAAGAGTTAAGCCAACTTTACCATTTCTAATAAATGGAACAGATTACAATATGAACCTAAAAATCAGTTTGCACAGATAGGTGTAGAAACAATAAGGCTTTAAATAATGGAACATCACCCAAAATTTCACTATTACTCATATAATTCCAACAATATAATACTAGATTGTTAAAAACATGCTTGAAAGTTAACAGAAGAAATGTAGGTGGAACAGCCAAATCAGCACAGTTAAATTTTTAAAAATGCATAAATGCCTGTAGAATTCATGTACAATATCTACTTTAAGCAAGCCAGCTAATTTGTGTGTGTATATGTAGCTCAGGACTCACCAAAGAAAACCTGGCTTTCCATTCTATAACATTCTATAATTTGTAAAGGTATCCTGCTGATGGTGCAGCTCCCTTAAAGCATAGATGTATTGCTTGCCTTGGCTTTTTTGGCAGCTGCAGCACACTGCTAGCTGATACTTAAATGGTAACTTGTTAGGACTCCTAGATCCTCTCAGTTACTACTACTATTCAACCAGGCACCACCTATTTTGCCTTCTTAAGAGTCCTAATTTTTCCACAACCATCCTCCCAAAAGGTCACATATTTTGGTCCTACTCTCTCCAAATAGGATTGTGTGATTTACATGCAGCCCAAGGTTTCTGGACACAACTTAGTAAAAATGGCAGTTCCATCCTGAATTAGATTGAGAATTATGATCTATTGATTATTTGCCAGTAAAAAATCCTGTTTATGTTTATCTTGTTGTGAATGTTTTCTTCATAAACATGTTAGCATTGTAAAAAATATTATTATTACTGTTAATAATAATGCATTACTGACACTTGGTGATATATTTCTCTTTGGTTAAATTTGGATGCAATGCAATCTACTTAATTCATAAAGTTCTTGCAGTGTGATGTTCTTCAGATTGCTTATAAACATGAACAGAAATAATTAGAACTATAATCCAAAATATCTGCAGGGTATCCATTTTTTGAAGGATGAAAATAAGCAATAAATGGGTATGATATCAAAAATAAGTTTAAGAGTAATGAATGTATAAACAAGACTTTGTAGTTATGCACATTGACAGAAATCTTGTTATCAGATTGAATGGCCAGTAAGGTTCTTTTTGAAGAATATATTTCAACTGTCCATAACCTGAAATAAAGATATTTTCTTCTTGCAATGGACTGATTCAGGCTGATAATTATCCAACTTGGCTGGGGTGGAAAATGCAGCATAAGCAAAAGGGAACAATCAACTGGTAGCATTGACATTCTCTTTTGACACTGAATTTTTCAGGAAGTAACAAATGGAAAAGCCATTAGAAAGAGGTGATTGTTCACTTCATCGTATTCAAAAGATTGCATTTTCCCATTTTGATTTTCTTTCTTTTAAATCTTTTTGTGTAAATATGAACCTGAAGTTGGTGTGTTTAATTAAATTATTATACATAAAGTAGCTTCTAAACTACTCTCGTCAGGGATGTATTGTCAGGCATTCAGGAAGACAAATGTAACATCATGCTTTTTGAAAAAAACTTTATATCAACATGATGATTGCATCTCAAAGAAATTTTTTATGAATTGTGAGAGCAAAATTATGCCTCCCCATACTATTGAGAATCAATAAAGATGGAGTTCCTCATCTGATATAAAATGATCTAGCTATACAAATAGTCATGCCAGAGATTTCAAAAGGGGGGATATTTAATGGGAAACACCTTGATTAAAAAAAACAATTATGTGCAAAATGTAAGTTATTTCATTTTCCAAACTATATAACAATCACATGTGTATTCAATCAGTCAGAATAGAGCTGGAAGGGACCTTTAGTCCAACCTTCTGCTCAAGCAGGAGACCCTACACCATTTTAGACAAGTGACTGTCCAGTCTCTTCTTAAAAACCTCCAGTAATAGAGCACCCACAACTTCTGATGGCAAACTGTTCCACTGGTTAATTCTCCTCACTCTTCAGAAGCTTCTCCTTAATTCCAGGTTGCTTCCCTCCTTCCATCCATTGTTTCTTGCCTTGCCTTCTGGTGCTTTGGAAAATAAGTTGACCCCCTCTTCTTTGTGGCAACCTCTCAAATACTAGAATATTACTATCATGCCTCTTCTCTTCTCTGGATTGGCCATACCCCTATCCTCCAAGAGACTGATCTTTTTCTGAACTCTGGTATCAAAGTACCATGGCTATACACAGTGTCTTACCCATTATGAATAATATCGGAACACAGAACAGAGAATTATGGAGCTGAAAGGGACATTGGAGGTATTTAAGTTCAACATTAAATATTATTAAAGATCTTCCATATTTAGCTGAAATGTCAGGTTTATATTACATCATAGCAGTCTTATTATTCTTGTTCACATAATGTAATTATTGTCATGTTTTATTCTAAAGCAGTAGCACTCAGGCTTTCTACTCCTGGGATTAATTAAGCCTGAAATTTACCAACTTCAGCCATTCATAAAATGTTGATGCATGTGGGTAGAATCAGCACAGAACATATATCACTAGATTATTTAAAGTGGATATTTATTTAAACAGGAGTTGTTTAACTTTTAGTGCTATTATTTCTTCAGTCTGTCAATCTCTTCATAATTCCTTCAAAATAGTTTCAGGTCATTTCCTACAGATTTTGTCTCATCATCTGACAGGGCAAACAGCACAGTGGTGAGATACCATCAGGTTAAAAAGCACTAGAGTGTAAACTGCTGTCATATATGACTATGTAATGGATTTATCTCAGTGAGCTTACTTCTGAATTAATGTCACGGGAATTGCAAGATTTAAAGAGAATAATTCCAAAAATATTTGCTTTAATTTTGTGAGCATGTTGATTGTGTTAGTTTTTTAAGCATGAGTACACATGGTATGCACATACACTTATATCAAAGCATACATCCAAAATAATTATCTGCATTCTAGCCAAGCTTTTCCAGTTTTGCTGTTCCTAAATAACAAACTGCAATTACATATGATTCCTCATGTGATAGGCAGAGGTGGTATTCAGCAGGTTCTGACCAGTTCTGGAGAACCGATAGCAGAAATTTTGAGTAGCTTGGAGAACTGGCAAATGCCACCTCTGACTGGCCCCTCCCCATATTCTCTGCCTTCTGAGTCCCAGCTGATTGGCTGGCTCTTTTTTTGTTGCCCTGCACAGGAGAATGGAGCTGGAAAGCAGGTTAGTGGGGTGGAGAGGGAATGGGATTTTGCAATAACCTTCCCCCAAGAGTGGGGAGGGAATGGAGATTTTACAGTATCCTTCCTGCCACACCCACCAAGCCATGCCAGCCTACCAAGCCACACCCACAGAACCAGTAGTAAAAATTTTTGAATCCCACCACTGGGTAGGGCAAATGGTCAGTGATGACCTTAGTGGGAAATTGTTACCCCCTAACTAATGCCACAGAGGACTTTCAGATTTATTACATATTCCTTCTGCTATATTGACATTAGGATTGACATTGTCATGTATATAAGGTGTTTCTTTAAAACTGTGTGGCAGAATTCACAAACGCCTTGCTGACTTTAGATTGAATGCAGTGACAGATAGACTAAAAGTCAGTTCTATGTCAGAAAGAAATGTTAAATAAGTTCAGCATACCAGTTTTAACACTCAGCAGCAGTTGCTGAAGTCTGGTATTGTGTATAAATCTAGAATATTAGGGGCTGCATTCTGTACACTAATTTACAACAACAAGACAATAGAGACTCAGGATTTCTTTGAATAGAACTAGAATAAGTAGCTTTCTTAGGCATTAAGTTTACAAGGCTTTGCCAATTAATAGACAAGTCTGTTTGAAAACACATGACTGTTTTTAAAAAATAAAATGGAAGGTTATCTAGAGACCTGACACAATGTCTAAGATAACTAGAAAATCATACACCAGCATGTTTATATTCAGATTTCTCTAATTTACTTCCATTGACCCCTTTTATCAGCTCAGAATACTCTCTTTGGATAAGCAAAATTATTGTGATCCCAACTCTCCTCTAAGGGTGTCGTTTTTAGATACATTTATGCAGCTGGAAAACAAGTGTTCACCTTATATGCAAAACAGTGCCTCTGTTCTCTGAGTTCTCAGCTGACTCAATTCTCAATTGCCTCTTTTTTTCTCATTCCTTGGGGTTGTGGTTGATGCAATGTCTGAAACCCAGTTGAGCACATCTCCCATGACTGCTGTCTTACCCATAATCTAAACATGGATGAGGAAAGCTGGCTGGTATACAGAAGCATCAGTTGGAGTTCTGGACAATTGAAAGCACTTCTATCTAATTCTCTAGATTAGACCAAGAGCTTAGAAATAAGATTGGCTTGAATTTTTCAATCTCCAAAGGAGTTTGACCCACCTTCCCAACTCATCTTCTTCTGCCCAACTTTAGTGTTGACTTGTCTTTACCCTTTCCACTCCTCTTTGTCTCTACCCTAGTCTCTTGGAAATAGGTAATTTATCTTCTGCTTCTCCCTGCTCTAAACTCATATCATATGGTTGCTTATTACTTCTTTTTATTACAGCCCCCAACTAATCACTCTCATCCTATCTACTACATCTATTTACTTTGCTCTTCAAGCACTTTTCTCACTCCCAGACTCTGCTTTTACCTGAAGTTGATCAGGATCAGGTCCACTCCCAAGACTTTTTGCCTTGGTGGTGGTCGTGGTGAAACATGATACTTCCCCTCCATCTTAGTCAGAGGATGATCTTTCATCCCCCTTTAGTGTCACCCTCCACTTCTCCTCACAGGTTGATTCACTCCAATGATTCTGGTGTCACTGCGAAGATGGAAGAAACAACCAGGTGTAGATTAATCTATTCATTCTCTGTAGGATACAGAAATATTCTTCATGGGAAGGCTGACAGCATATCCCAGAGGCTCTTTTGAACAATCCCCACATGGGAGTCAGGTTGGTATGGAGGAATAGATTGGACAATGTCCTAGACCTGATGCTTGAGGGCACTTCTGGATTTTTCAAAGCCTAATGAGCATTGAGAAGTCCAATGAGTAGATTTTGGCAATAGCTTTCTTAAACTACATTTATTGAAAGTGGCTCTTTAGGATCAAAAGGATAAGATAGAAATTTAGTTTGATCCAAAATTAAATGGGTAAGAATCATGAATCAGCATCCACAGAATCTAAACTTATCTCCAAAAATAGGGTGGCATTCTTCATACAGTTTGGGATTGGTTCTAATACACTTATTTTCAACTACTTCAAGAGTATTGAACTTTGGGAAGAGAGCAGATGTGAGTACCATAAAGAAGCTGAGGGACAGTCTTGGCTTAGAAAATCTTACAGGCTGCCGGGATATAACAAGTTCCCCTTCAATGCAAAAATCACATAACAGTTGTCGAGCTACACTGAGTAATCCTAGTTTGGTAGAAAATGTGTGTGCTCCAAGATAAAGATGGAATGGAATAGCACTCCAAGGTATTTATAGGTGGTACTTGCTCAATTGCAATCCCATAAATTTGCCATTTTATGATACTATCAAGCAAATGCTAGAACTTTTGGTTTTCTGTTAATTTATTAATAGTCTTTCTTCTAAAAGAAAAAAAGGAAATACCCTTAGTACTCTTTTTATTCTCTCCTGTGAAATGAAAATTGACATTATAACTATGTCACCTGCATATAAAATTGCTGAGATCACTCAAACTGCTCGAACCAACAGTAGGCGTGAATTATTGATTTATATAGTGATCAAAAAGTGAGGGGCTTTGTATACCATAACTTATTCCTCTATAACTTGGAACAGCTTCAAAAAGATACCGTCCTGGGAAACATCTACTCCGCAGAGAGATGTTAGAACAGAGAGTCTGGATAAGAAGCTGATTAAAGGTCAACAAAGTTTGCAAAAAGGAGACACATGTTTTCTTGTAAGATTCTGTTAATAAAAACTCCCATCATCTATAAAAAAAAAAACCCCTTTAACTACCTAGATAGATTATATTCATTTTGTATAACTCTTCTGATTCAAATCCAGACGTTGTATATAAAGTGAGCCTTGGTGTCTCAGTGTTAGAGTGCAGTACTGCAGGCTACTTCTGCTGACTGTCGGCTGCCTGTAATTTGGCAGTTCAAATCCCACCAGGCTCAAAGTTGATTCAGCCTTCCGTCCTTCTGAGATGCTATTACTATTACTAAAGTGGTGAAGTGTATTTCTGGAACCATAATTTATAAGAAAAAAATAACATTACTAGCAATACAAAAGTTGTTTCGCGAGTTTGTCCAATTCTGATTCTGAATTTTAAATCTATTTCTCTATTCATTTTGTTTAAGTGTTGGTTTTGCATTGTTTTCTTCTTTTTTCTTAAGTGTTGTTTTTGTATTGTTTTCTTTTGTGGTCTTAGACCAAAATAAACTACATTGATCTATGCAGACTTGGGCAGGAAAGATATAATCTTTCACCGGAACTATCCTTTCCTTTGTGCCTCTGAAATTGTCCTTATGCAGACTCCATTAAAAGCTGAGGAGAAAGAAGAAAAAAAAATTTCTATGTCAGCTCTTGCTGTCTTATTAGTCTTTTGGGTCCTATTACAATCTATTTTTTTTCCTGGAAATGTGTTGGAATAAGTGGCAGAGAAATTACTGTATGAAAGAAAAAACCAGCAGACGTTAAGGCCTGGTATCTCTATGTTTAGAAACATCTTCTTGGTCATATATGTACTTTTTTTTTACATGGTCCCTTGTATCCACTTTGAACAAACAGCCATCCAAGCAACCTAGTGTGTGATTGACACATGCAGGGCAAACTGGGCCACAGGATATTAATGTTATCTTGTCTTTCAGTTGGAGAAGCCTTAGATCCCTCTGCAAACTATTCTGGACAACTTTTTTTGAAGCCACTGTTACTCGAGGTCAGTTGAAGAGGTGCAGAAATGGCCAGAGTAAAATAACCCACCACCCAGGGTTTTTAACAGCTGGTTCTGTGGGTGTGGCTTAGTTGGTGGGTGTGGCTTGGTGGTCATGTGACTGGGTGGGCATGGCCAACTCAATGCCACTCACATCAATGGGGATGCTGCAACAGTCGTAAGTGTGAAAAATTGTGATAAGTCACTTTTTTTCCAGTGCCATTGTAACTTTGAATGGCCACTAAATGAACTGTTGTAAGTCAAGGATTACCTGTTCAAAAATACAAAAAGCTTATTTGTTTGCAAAAAGCTGCCTTAAATACCAGTCATTAAATTAAAAATGCCTGCAAGCCAGAGTTACAAATCAGGCAGGGTATCTGAGCACTTTGAGGAATTAAAATAGTTAAAATGCAATATCAGCAGCCAACTCTTGTTCATAAAGTGAAATCCTTTAGCAGATAGGTATTTAAGCTCTCCAGAAAGAGCACACCCAGGAAAAGCAATCCTTAGATCCACTTGCACCACTTAAAGATATCAGCTGGTCTCACATTTAAAGAAAGGTCACATGCCCCCCAGAAAGGCAGTAAAAAAACCAGTGCCAAGCTTGCATCCTGCCTCTTGGAAGTACACCCCAAAAGAACAGAGCCAGATACCACTAAAGCAGTGAAGGAAGACCCCTTCCCCAGATAGAAAAAGAAACCATGAGGCAGCAAAAAATTCAAACACAATACAAATAATTAAATCATAACAGTAGCTGTTGCTTGTTAAACCAATTACTAGAACAAATAGACACAGGAACTAGCCAGATTTCTCAAACCAGTTTCTTTTCAGGAGCAGAGATTAATCTTTTTCCTTCTAAATACAGCTGAATATGGAAAATGATCCCATCAATAAACACAGGATTAAACATCACCAAGCATAGAATTAAACGTCACCAAAAACAAATTTTAGACTAAAACTCAAAAAGGGTATGTAAACTCATGTTTGAATGTCAATCTTCCTAGCTGGCCAAGAAGAAGTATTTCCAGGATAGTATTTCCTCCCAACAGCAGTGTAAAAAACTTAAAACAACCCTTCCCCTTTAAGAAAGTATCAAGGGGGGAAAAAACCCTCCTTCGGAGACCGTAAGTCTAGGCTGTCTGCTAAGAATGTAAAAAGGGTGGAAAAAAAAAAAAAAAAGGAAATTTCTTCTAACTACTGTTTCTCCAAACTGTTTAGAAAGTTAACAAGGGGTTCTATGGAACCGAACAGAACTGGTAGAATCCCAGCCCTGCCATCACCATCTGCAGACAGACAAGTTGCAATTGAATACTGATTTTTGTAGCTGCAACTTTCTCTTTTGATTTGGTCAGGACTACCCTGAAGGTCATGACCACAGTTTGAGACCTGCTTTCTGGAAGGATTACCTAATTTGCTGCAGCAACTTCTGCTACGTGTTTTGATGTCGAAGAATGAGTCACTTTAATTAGGACAATTAATTCAAATTACAGGACAATAATATTTATGTCTGTATTATCCAGCAGTTTGGTCTGAAGTTCTAATTGTGCATACTAAGGTTAGAGAGATTTGGAAATGTGGGTTGTAGGGAATAATAATTAGTCCTTATTGTGCCAAAGATATGGGCTTGTAAGAGTATGCAGGAAAGACCTTGGGAGAGAGAGAGAGAGAAAAGAGAAGCTGTCTAAGCCAGCCTCCCCCCATAATATCTCCTGGAAGCATTTGCAATTAGCAATGAAACCACTTGGAAATTAACCGTCAGCCAATCTCCTTTTGCTTGAACTCATAAATATTTATAAATACCCATTCTTGCTACCACGTTTAAACAGTGCTGAACAACAATAACAAAATGCTCTTTGTTCTTGACTCTGCTACTGCGAGATGCCAACACTGAATAATCTGTCTGACTCTCAGTTATTGTTCAAGAGAATTTAAGGTGCTGGAGTTGACCTTCAATGACTGAAATGGCATAGGATCTGCTTATTTATAGAGTAGCCTCTTCTACTATAACCCCTTCCCCCATCGATCTATCTGCCTGCCTGCCTGTCCGTCCATCCATCCATCCATCCATGTATGACTTTTTCTTTGCCTTTCTTGGCTTACACTGTTTAAATTGTTCTTGGAGTTTTAGATTTTAGAAATAGACCAGGCAAGGACTCAAACAATTATGACATGCTTTAGTTAAACAATATAATATCATCATAACAAGATGCACTACTTGCCTGCTGGCTTCTGGTGGTCATCACTTTTAAAGTCCTTCCTGGCTCAGAAACTACTTAATTGTGGAACTTATTCTTAATGGTACCTGTCCATCCAGTAAGATATGATAGAACAATTTCTCACGGGGAATATCATCTTTAGGAAGAGTAAATCCAGTAAGGAGTTGGAATGGTGAATTTTTTTCCCCCAATAGTCCCGGTTACATATATTTAATATTCTTTTTCTTTTTGATTTTTTATTACCTCCCTTTCCCTATGGTGAGTTTTTATTTATTGTTGATATTGATTAATGCAGACTGCAAATTCTTTCCAGTGGGGACAGTGGCATAATCAGTGAAGTTGTATTTATGAAATGGTAGTCTTTGTAGAAAGGTCCTTAAGATGTTCAGTATCCCTGACTTTATTTGCTCTTCATTGAGAAGAAATGAATAAACAGACAACAGGGCTAAGTGGACAGACTTTTCGAAGTTAAAGGGCGGCATGGAGCCAGCACCAGATGAGTGGTCAGGGGCACAAAGAGATGATAGGTGTCAGCCCTATAAGGTAGACCACTTCAGGCAACTAACTCTACAAGAAGTCTTGAACTACATTTTATTGAGATAGTAATAATGAGTCTTTCAAACATGTCTGGATGTTTGCAACTCAATTCTTGCAACTGGTAGATAATATTAGTGGCTTCTTTTCAATTATGTTTGGATCTGGAAAAGTTTTATGTCTATGTAGTTTTTAAACATAATATGAAGTCTATTGGAGTTCATATATGGATGGGTGCATAGCTGCTAACCCTGATATACTGGAGATACAATTGTATGGACATTTATATGGTAGGAATTTTTTCCCTCAGTTAAATAATCTAAATAGTATGAAGCACATTCAAATCTATTCACAACTTCCAAGTTTCAAGAAATACTTATTTTTGTATTGCAGGAAGAATGATTGTTTCAATTCTGTTTAGATTTGCAGTTTGTACACATTGACTGTTATTGCTCTGAGTAATGACAGCTATTTAAAAAAAAAAAATCAAGTGAAAACATCTGTTGCAAATGCAAGGCAGTAATACAGATCTGTGCTCATATCCTCAGCCACATTGCAGGCTCTGTCTCCTAACTCTTCCAGAAGCATAATCATTGTTTTATATTACATCTTGGGTATGTGCAGGAAAAAAAAAAACCATAATACTTCTTTTTGTAGATTTAATTTCTACCTATGATACTGTAGCCAATATAATAACTGATGTATCTGGCTTTATACTGCAACGAAAAATCATAAGAACCTAAGGATAATGTTGCTTTATTAGAAACACAGTCCATCTTAATCCATTTTTTTTTGTTTCTCATAATATTCAAACATAGGGTGCTTTTGAAGAGGAGATGGGCATATCCTGTAATTAGGGACATCCTTAAAAAAGTCAATTCCTTATTTGTTAAGGGATGGAATTTTGATTGTTAAACATATAATTAATATACACAAAATAAGATCTGGAATGAATGTTGACAAAAGTTCAGGCAAATTTGGACCCAGGAGTCTAATAATTAAATCTCTCTTGAGGCTTGAAACTGAGGCTAAACATAATGCAGGATGTGTGTGGGATGTCCCCTTACATTTCTGAGGTGGTCTAATTTTACTCTAAAGATGGGAGGTTTAAAAACTAATGAAACAGTAGGACCAGTGCAGACTATGTAATGGCTAACAGCTGGTACCCTGAAAGTCTTATAAAGAAGTCAGTTCTTGAACAGAGGCGGTGTCTGAGTTCAGCTTTTGACCTTGTTTTGTAACTTGAAGTCTTGTTGATTCACTACAACTCTACCCATGGGGCCTTCTTTACATTTTCATATCCTGATGTTCACCTGAAATCTGTGTGTGAACTCTTGGCCTACGCTTTGTTTCCAGTTGCCTGTTGTGTTTGCTGCTTTGTAATCCTTGACTTTGTCAGTGGTTGGAATGTTTTGCTGTCTTAATATCCCCGAGAAAAGACAAACAATGATGCATTCTGATTGTCTGTTCTGTTGCCATCTACAAAGGAGTGAAGCATCACCTTTGTCCTCTTGCAGAGATAGAAGGCAGAGGTCTGTGAGATGGAATTATTTCAATTCTCCTTTGTCTGTGAGTTGGCTCTGCACATGGGTTTTTAGGAGCAGAGATGTGATGAGGAATGATAAACTGAGAATGCAATCTTGCATATATCTCCTTAGTAAATGTATTTTTCAGATTAGATTTGCTAACATTAGGATGCATGCTTATGTAAATTCATTTATAGCTTTATTGAAGAAGCAGGTTGAATCAAAGATGGTAGGATAATATTTTGATTACAATATTTAAAGAATACATGACAAGGCTGGTTTGGCATGACTCTTTTGGCATGCCATACAAAAAAGAAAACAGTCGTAAAAGAAATTATCAGATATATTTTCATACTTTTCAGCACATCCACATGAACACCATTAGTGGGAACCTTTTATATGAGCGATTTTAAATTAGCACTGAATCTGGCTGTAGAATGTTTGATATGAATATGAGTGGTATACATACAGGTAGTCCTTGAGTTACAACTGTAACGGAACCTGCAATTGTGTGTGTGTGTGTGGGGGGGGGGGGTATTGTTTTTATGGTTGTACATTGTTTTCTTTTATTTATTTATTTTGGTAAGCCACCCAGAGTCACTGAGAGTGACTGGGTGGCCGTGTAACTTTTCTAAAAAAACCAATGAAGAAACTTATCCATTAGGTATCTGATATTACCTACATTATGTATCTGATATTAACACAGTTGAGAAAGTCCAGAAATATTTCACAAGAAGAGTTCTCCACTCCTTTACTCATTGCAGAATACCTTATGCCACCAGACTTGAAATTCTAGACCTAGAAAACCTAGAACTACGCCACCTTCGGTCCGATCTAAGTATAGTATATAAAATCATACACTGCAATGTCCTACCTATCAATGAATACTTCAGCTTCAACCATAACAACACAAGAGCAAACAGATACAAACTCAAGGTTAATCGCACCAAACTTGATTGCAGGAAATACGACTTCAGCAACAGAGTGGTCAATGTCTGGAATACTCTGCCTGATTTTGTGGTTTTTTTCCTCAAACCCCAAAAACTTTAACCTTAGACTGTCTACTATTGAACTCACCCCTTTCCTAAGAGGTCTGCAGGGGCTGTGCATAAGCGCACCAGCATGCCTACCATCCCTGTCCTATTGTATCTTTAATATATTTTTTTCTTATATGTATCCATGTATTCATAATTATGTTTTTACTTATACCTATTATCTTGTAAGCAATTGACAAATAAAAATAAATAAATAGGATCGAATGTTGGGACAAATGTGAAATGTTCTGCCTCAAATGCACTTGTTAAATGAATGCATGGGTTGTGGAGCATGGAGTGCCTTAATGATAGGGGAGATCCTGGGAGGTCTGGTGCAGAGACTATGTGATGACCCATAGTCTCTCAAAATAACCCAAAACCCAAAACATATATTAAAGTCTGGTAAAGCCTTCAACTTAAACTCACTGTTTTATTAGGCACAGTTTAAAGTCACAAAAGTAAATAATGAGGCAAACAGAAAACCAAAACAAACTTCATTGATGAGAGTTCCGAAGCAAGCCAAGATAACTAATCATAAACTCCAAGAAAATAACCAAGAAAATTCCATGGGAAGAACGCCAGCAAAGATAAACCTCTTTCAAGGTGAACACTAAATTGACTCCTGCAAATTCTAACTGCGCAGTTGCAAACTTATTTACATGGCTCCCAACTGCAAGCCACAAGGAGGATCATGGTAATCTCCTCCTAAGTAGACCTTGCTTTTCCCTGATCCTCTCCTCCCTGCATGACCTAGGATGGATAGGGGATGGGCCTGGATCCTCCTCTGACTGCTCAGCCGGCCTCTGCTCTCCCCCAGCCTCTACCACCACCTCTGGAGCCACACTCCCACTCCCTGTGGGCTGTTCCTCCTCTTCCTCAGTCTCCACCAGGGGCATGACAGACGAGCTGACCTGTTTTGGGCCTCCCAAAGCTTCTCTCACCCTCGGAAATATCCTATGTTATGCTTCCTGCCCCTTGGCATCCTACATGTTCCTCCTGACCTCCGTCATCATTTATCTTTTACCGTAGACCACTTCCACTTTCTGGAAACTCCATCTCTCAGTGTCCCTGGACTGCATGCCTGTGGCCCAGAAACAATGTTTAGAGTGGCGGTAATGAATTGTGGGTCCTTCAAAAAGGAGCTTCCTTCCAAAAGGGAAGGAAGAATGTAGCCTAGAAAAGACTCTTGTTCTTCTGCCTCCCACTGGCTCCTGCCACACAGCTGATTGCCTTGCCAATGAGAAACAATGGGGAAGGAAATGCTGGGCCGGCCAGCCTTTTCTGATTCTGCTGCTGCCCTTCCTCTGGCTGAGGGGACCCCAACTTTCTGGGACAAAAAAGGGGGGGCAGTTCCCTCGCCTTTTGGAACCTTCTGCCTAATCAGCTGGCTGTCAGGAGGCTTTGGGAAGCCAGGCCTTGCATGCAAAGTCAGCATCTTCAGGATGAGCTTCCCCAAACCCTGCCTTTGCTTTAACCCCCTCCCTCCCCCCAAAAGTTACAAAAGGCTGAGGGAGGCAGATTCATGATCTTTCTCCTCCCTCTCCCCCAATTAGCTGCTAAAACTAGATTCCCGACCTCTGGCCTCCAATCTCCATGCTTTTTCAAAGTCTTACCTTGACTCAAGGCTGAAGAGTAGAGGAAAGGACGCAAGCAAGCAAAGAAAATCTTTCTTTCTTTTTAACTTGAATTGAAGGAAAACAGTCATCTCAAAAAGTTTACCTTTAGCACCCATCTAGGACTCCCCTAAAGGCTGTTTACTATTTGGCTCTAGAGGTGAATCTTAACTGGGTCCCAAAGGCAGTCAGGCAAACAGCAAAAACAAAAACAAAAAACAACCCTTTCCAAGGATTCCAGCTTGGTGGCCTGGCCTGGCCTGGCACGAGGGCCGTGGGGAGGCATGTGAATGGCACAAATAGAATTTCACACATGAGCAGAGGTTGCTTGTGCTTACGCACAAAGGTTGTTTGAGCTTACTCACGAAACTCCACTCGCAAGAGGTAGGCATTTGAGCAGAAAGCATTGTGCTTGTGTGCGAAGCTCCACTTGTGAGAGTGGAGGGCACTTGAGTGGAAGGCACTTGTATTTGTGTGCGTTAATTTCATGCACAAGTGCAAGCGCCCTCCACTTGCATGAGTGGAGCTTTGTGTGCGTGTGTGCACTTTCCTGCCACTCATGTGAGTGGTGCTTTATTTACCCATTTCTCCCCTGGCCTGATTTTGAACAGGCCATGGCCTAGTAGCGGGCTGCAGCCCAGGGATTGAGACCTTAACTTTTTGAGAGACTAAAACCTAAATATTCTTTAAATCCATTTCAGCTCTTAGCTAGAAACTCGATAGACCAGGAGCAGGGACCAAGAGCCTGAGGCCAAATCAGTCCTTACAATAATCATCATCAAAGTCAGCCTCTGAGAAACAGCCAATTCCCAGTCCATTGGCATAGGCAGAAAAAAAGATTTGAACTTGGAACCAATTTATTCTGGGACTTCTAGCAGTTGTTCTTGGTTTTGCCCTCATCTTTTTTCATATTAGATTTGAAACTAATAAAGAACTATTGTGTCCTTGAATACTACTGCCTGCTTTTAGGTGCAAATAATAACAGTCTGGGCAAAAACTGTCCACTTTCATTAAATGGTAGGTCATTTTTGGCCTTAGAGAACTCCATGAAATTCTCCAAATTTGAAGTGTTTTTTTACGGGGTGTCTTCAGGGTATGGTAAAAAAAAAATTAGGATGACAACCAAATTTTTATGATCAAAGTTCACCCACTTTTCATGTGCATTACACGCATGACACACATTAAAAAATTAAACCTGGGGTCCTTTGGTGGCCCTATTATGGCTGCCATATTCATTTTTATGACCGCACTCTGTAGACATCTCTGGTCATCTATAGTATTTCTTCTAGTACATGAGGATACTTTATAATAAATGAAATGTGAGGTTTTTTTTCCCTTTTGGACGGGAAAGAAGTATCTTACTTCAAATTAAGAGAACTTTGCAAATAACAAGTGTTAGATCTGGGAGAGTGGGCGCAAAGAACGGAGACGAGGCATTGAACATTGACTCCAACTCTTTATTAGTGACTTCATAACAGAGCAAAATACTAGGGCAGCAGCAGCTCCTTTTATAGAGCTGGCTGCTGTCACAACACCCAATGATTTGAGTTTGCCATGCTGGGAGCATCCAATCAGCGGTGACCCGCTAACAACCAATCAGATCAGCCAACAACAACCAATCACGATCCGCTATTAGCAGGCCAATCAGAAGTGCAGGTTTACGAGCCTGTCGTGGAAGGAAAACTATTAGAATTGCAAGCTAACGAGTTTGCTTAGTTCGGAACAAGAAACTTATGCTGAAATTTTCCCATAGTCTTCCAATAACTCTGTTTTCCAAAAGTATCTTTCTTTCTTTGTTTGTTTTTTTCATCAGGCACACTGTTTTGTGTGAGGTAAAAAGTAACTTATTTTGAAAAATGCAAAGAATTGTGATAGAGAACTATACAGGACAATGCTAAAAATGCCAGCTTTTTTTAAAAAAATTATCTAAACCCTTTGTATGATGAAGTGTCTAGGTTAAAGTAATTTTCTCTATCTGTGTTGTACATCTTTGTTTTCAGCCTCTCTTCTCTGGGAAGTAAAACTGTCACCTTTTTGCTACTTCCTGTAATTCAGTCAACATTTTTTTAAAATAACAACCTGTTACAACCCTAATTTACTTTTCTATAGTGAGATGTGTTATTTACTCACAGCTATTACGCCAACATAATTCTTGTACTGATTTTCAACAGAAGACCCAATACCATTTCTGACAAGTGGCTGTCCAGTCTCCACTATCCTCCAGTGAGAAGCCCTCAAAATTTCTAAAGACAGGTTGTTCTGGTTAATTGTTCTCACTCTTAGAAAATTTTGCCTTAGTTCCAGGTTGCTTCTCTCCTTGATTAGCTTCCATCCGTTGCGTGTCTTGCCTTCTGGTGCTTTGAAAAATAGGCTGACCTTTTCTTGTGGCAGCCCCTCAAATATTGGAATGCTGCTTTAATGTCACCACTAGTCCTTCTTTTCAGCCATACCCAATTCCTGCAATCACTCTTCACATGTTTTAGTTTTCAGGCCACTAATCATTTTTGTTGCTCTTTTCTGCACTCTTTCCAAAGTCTCAACATCCTTTTTATAATGTGGTAATCAAAACTAGATGCAGTATTCCAGGTGTGGTTTTACTAAGGCTTTATAAAGCAATACAACTTCGCAACTTCATTGCTGTTCTTAAACTCCCCTATTATTTTTGTATTTTTTAATTTCCAGAAAGGTGAGGACATTTGAGTTCTTTTGACCTTGACCTTGATCCTAAATCACTGGTTAAGAAGATGGTGGTGGGAACAAAATGGTGGTTGCAGCAAAACCCAGGAAACCTTTCTTTGTTGCATTATTCTGAGACTGGAACTCCTGCATGTTATTCTTAAATACAGCAGAGTCTTCTTCTTCACAAGTATTGCATATGTATGATGAATGAAGGATATTGGTAGTAATGAACCTGCTCTCACTTATTTTTAATAAAGAAACTTACCCCAGGAAAATTCTGGCAAAGGCACAGAGTGATCCAATGCCATCTCAGGATTTGTGTCTGTATCCTATGTTATACAACTTACATTTGGGGTCATACATGATTACACTGCTGAAAAAAATAAAGGGAACACTTAAACAAGACAATATAACTCCAAGTCAATCACACTTCTGTGAAATCAAACTGTCCGCTTAGGTAGCAACACTGATTGACAATCAATTTCACATGCTGTTGTGCAAATGGAATAGACAATAGGTGGAAAGCAGAGGCAGTTAGCAAGACATCCCCAATAAAGGAGTGGTTCTGCAGGTGGTGGCCACAGATCATTTCTCAGTTCCTATGCTTTCTGGCTGATGGTTTGGTCACTTTTGAATGCTGGCTGTGCTTTCACTCTAGTGGTAGCATGTGCTTTCACTCTAGTGGTAGCATGAGTCTACAACCCACACAAGTGGCTCAGATAGTGCAGCTCATCTAGGATGGCACATCAATGCGAGCTGTGGCAAGAAGGTTTGCTGTGTCTGTCAGCGTAATGTCCAGAGCATGGAAGTGCTACCAGGAGACAGGCCAGTACATCAGGAGATGTGGAGGAGGCCATAGGAGGCCAACACTAGTGCAATTTGGGGACCACTTCCCCCAAATAAAAATTGCTCCAATAAACAGTAATATCAATGTGATTCCAATTTTTTGGTTTCAATTTGAGAATGTTTCTTAACCCTTTAATTTATAGATTTTGGTTCATTTACAATTGCATATATTTATTTCTCTCTGTATTTGCATATACTACTTTTTATTAAGTATTTGCAGATTAGAGGATTATACAGTCTACTGTTCTTTCCAATAGTCTGCAACAGCCTCCTTTCTGTTTTAATCAGAATTTTCCACTAGTGACTTATAGCATTGAGAATTATCTACCCAATGTTGTGAATAAGGACATCTTTTACATTGCCTCAGTGACGGCTGAGATATATTCAAAGGCACAATATGTAAATAAATAAGTAATAAATAAAGTAAATAAATAAATGATAGCAGTCTTCCAGTACTCAAAGAAGAGGGGGTCAATTTATTCTCTAAAGTACATGAGGACAAGACAAGAAATAACACATGGAAGGTCATTAAAGAGAGATCCAACCTAGAATTAAGGAGAAATTTTCTGGTAGTGAGGCCAACTATTCAGTGGATTGGCTTACCTCTGAAAATTATGGGTGCTCTATCACTGGAGGTTTTCAAGAAGAAACTGGATAACCACTTTGCCCAGAGTACTTGAGCAAGGGTTTTGACTAAAAGATTTCCAATGTCCCTTCCAACATATTATTATTGTTATAATTATAGATTTAATCTTCAATTTGATTCACAATTGGGACTGGTAAAAATTTAACAGTTTAAATCCTAATCAAGTATCTAAGAGCTGTTAAGATAACGTCTGAGTATATA
Organism: Hydrophis major; assembly: GCA_033807585.1. Classification (NCBI taxonomy): domain Eukaryota; kingdom Metazoa; phylum Chordata; class Lepidosauria; order Squamata; family Elapidae; genus Hydrophis; species Hydrophis major. The sequence goes on from CM066331.1 coordinate 99,293,059, forward strand.
TTGGCAATTCTGTGTAAGGTAGTTTTTTGCAGTCAGAATATTCAGGTATTATTATTGTTGTTGTTGTTATTCTGTCCTCTAAGTAATAACTGGGGAAAGTGTCTGTATCTCCCTTGAGTATTCTTTGCACATTTTGCACTTTGTATCATGATTCTTAGGAATTTATTTGTTGCTTGAAAAATTGAAAGATATTAAATGGCAAATTCACATAATGATTGAAGCAAACTTCTCACCGCACCCCTCTCTTCAAAATGTTGGTGAGGTATGAGAAAGACAGAATGCCCTGTGATACATAGTTTTTCTCTCTTTCTGAAGCCAATAAATCAATGTTTAATGTTCTGAAGCATTTCAAAATTCTCAGTCACCATTGGGACAAAAATAAACGTATGTGTCAATTAAAGTTGAACAGTTGAGAGTGGCTAATTATAATTATTGTTGTTTCTGTGGAAAGAAGATTGCCATTTTTGCAATGTCTGTACTATTTATTATGAAAACTCAGTGAAACAAATAATTATTTAAATGAATATCTGTAGACTAGAAGGGTCTTTTGTGTGTTATTTTGGCTTTCTTAATGATTTTGACTCTCCACTTAATGTGTATATTTCTTTAATGTAGAAAAGAAAGAAAAATGAAGTACCATTTCTCTTTTTTTTGAAAAAAGATTTTATTAATTTTCTACAAACAAACAAGACAAACAAAACATTAAAACATTCAACTCTTGTATGTACATCCAGTGTGTCAGTTGGTTCATCATTTTTGTGCATTCATTCTGTAGTCCTAGTTACAATTATATTATATAACAACTCATATTATCAAACCAAACTTATATATCCTATAATCACTAAAAAAAAAAGAAATTTTTTACTATACTTTTAATCATTCATGCTTTATGAGCTAACAATACTTTAACCAGATTATTCAACAAATCATATAATCATACCAAATCGATCCTAAAAAACCCTTTATAAATATAATATCAAATAACAAAATAATAGCAAAATAAAGATATTTCTTACTATCTAGCATTCCAAATATTCTATTATCGTATTTTATCATCTAGCCATTGATAAAAAAGATCCCAAATTTCATAAAATTGTTTATCCTCTTGCTCTCTAATTTCAAATGTCAATCTGCTCATCTCAGCACATTCCAATATTTTCTTAATAATTTCTTCCTGTAATGGTATCTTCTCATTCTTCCAATTTTTAGCAAATACAATCCTGGCCGCTGTTAATACATTTACAATCAGGTATTTCAAATCTTTAGTATATATATCAGGTAAAATTCCCAATAAGAAGATCTCTGGTTTCAAGTCTATATGTTTCTTTGTCATTTTTTCCAACCACATGCGAATTTTAGTCCAATATTTTCTAGCATCCTCACAAGTCCACCACATATGGTAATACGAGCCGGGTATCTGATGACATTTCCAGCATTTTTCAGATTTGTTCTTAAACATTCTTGCTATTCTTGTCGGAGGAAAGTGCCACCTGTAAAACATCTTATACAAGTTTTCTTTATATGCTGTTGACATTGTCATTTTATAATTTTGGGACCACAATTTCTGCCATTTCTCTAGATCAATCCCATATCCAAAATTCTTCCCCCAAACAATCATAGTTTCTTTGACTTGTTCTTCCTCTAATTTCATTCCCAGTAAATAACCATATAATTTTTTAATCACCTTCTCATCAGTACCCATCAAGATCTTATCTAAATCAGTCTGCTTATCATAGAATCCCTCCGTTTTAAAATCTTCATCATACCTTGAATGTATTTGTGCATATGAAAACCAATTCATCCTTATACCTTGTTCCTCTAAGTTTTGGATCGATTTAAGTTCACCCTTTTCATCCAAAAGTTCCCCATATCTAACTGTTTGTTCCTTCTTGTAAATTATAGGATAGGAAAATGCTTCAATAGTCGATAACCAAACTGGAATTTTCAAATAACATTGTCTTTTTATCTTCTCCCAATTTAACCACAAAGACTCCATATCAAAGCCATTTGCTTTTCAGGATGAGCCTCATAGTATTCCAAAGTGTCCAAGATTACTCTCATATTGTCTCTAATTTGTCTCTTTGGCAGAAATCCATTTTGATCTGGGTGAATAAAATTATTTAAATATTTTTTAAGTCTTTCTGCTAAAATTGAAGCAAAGATTTTATGGTCTGCATTCAATAAAGAAATAGGTCTATAATTCTTAATTTGCAGTGGGTCAGTCTCTTCTTTCGGTATAAGTGTAATATAAACCTCTGACCATGTTTTGGGTATCATCTTTTTTAACATAACTTCATTCATAACTTCTAACAATGGGATGCTCAATGATTCTTGAAATGTTTTATAGAATTCTGCTGGAAGCCCATCTGGACCCGGTGCTTTCCCATTATTTTGTCTCTTAAATGCTTCATTTAGTTCCATCATTGTTATATTGCTTTCTAGCATTTCTTCAGTCTCTTTAGGTATCTTCAGTAAATTAGCTTCCTGTAAATACTGTTTGACTTTTTCCTCATCAATATTCTCTTGTTTATATAGTTGCCCATAAAAATCTCATATAATTTCTTTTTTCTCCTTATTCCCATAACAAACTTGCCTTGTTCATCTATTAACTTCAATATTTTTCTTGATTCTTTCTCTTTTTTCAATTTATATGCTAGCCATCTACCTGGTTTATTTGCATCTTCAAAATAATTCTGTTTAGAGTTTCTGATTTTCTGTGCCAATTCTTCTTTCTCTATTAATTCCATTTTATGTTTAATTACATCCAGCTTCAATTTAATATCCTTTTTCTGTGGCATTTTCTGTAGTTCTTTTTCAAGACCTTTATACTCGTCTTCCAAGGCCTTAGAAGCTTGCCTTTTCCTAATATTCTTTTTTGTTGTATAATCTATTATCAAACCTCTAGCGTATGCCTTCATTGTATCCCACACATTCTGCGTTGAAGTATCTTCTTTTTTATTTTCTCTGAAGAAAAAAGCCAATTCCTTCTCCATCCATTGTATAAAATCTTTCTCCTTTAAAATAGTATTATTTAATGTCCATCTCGATCTTTTTTTTTTGTCCCTTCCATTTAATTGTCATTGGGCTATGATCTGCCCAAGTACTTGTTTCAATATTTGTTTCTTGAATATTGGATATTAATTCTGTTGAGATCCAAATCATATCTAATCTGGACCATGGTAAATGTCTATTTGAATAAAAAGTATATTGTTTAGCTTTAACATTTCTTTCTCTCCAAATATCTTTTAAAGTTAATTCATCTGTCATTTTAAAAAAAGACTTAGGGAGAGCCTTTCTATTTTGCTTTGTTGTTGTTGCTATATAGTCCAATTTATTGTCCACAATTCCATTAAAATCTCCCATCATAATTATATTAACATAGTCCAGTCCAATTATTTTCATGTGTAGCTTTTTATAAAACTCTTCTTGTTTATCATTCGGAGCATAAATTGCAATTAAGAGTATTTTTATATTGGTGTCTCAGATGTGACTGCAGCATTAGGTTGCATGAAAAATACATAGAGAACGTAAGAGTATTTGTCAGTTGATTTACAGCATTTGTGATGGTTTTGAATTGGTTGAAAAGCCAATATTAATGCATTAATATTGGCTTTTCAACCAATTCAAAACCATCACAAATGCTGTAAATCAACTGACAAATACTCTTACGTTCTCTATGGAGCCATAGGCTAGTTGTGATTTTAAGAAGAATGGGGATTTGAAAGACATTGCACTAATCCTTGTACAATTCCAGGACTCATTAAATTTTTGAAATGGCAATTCTTATTGAATAACTGAGGAAAATTAAGTTTTAAAGCCAGCAAATGAAGATTTCAGACCTCAATGAACAGTCTGAATGAACAAGAGTGGTTAGTCACAGTATTTGACAGCTTATGTCATTGTTCTTTATCATTTGCTTTTGCTTTTACATGACAAGTGACTCCTTCCTTGGACTGTACTGTATCTCTTTATTCAGCACCATTTCTCCTCATCTTTTGTGTATGTCTATCCGTGCCTCCCTTAGGGGAAGTATAACATTACACTGATCCTTTAATGCTGCTTTCCCTAAATTGATGCTCTCCAGAACTCATAATTTTCACCTAATGTGTCCTTTGTAAAGCTAAAATCTTACATATCCGAAGAGCACCAGATTGAGGAAAGCAGGTTTAAAAGATTCTCCATGCAGTCATTCCTTTAGAGATTCAGATATGGCAAAGTACCATTGCTTCCATATTGCTTTCATTATGGATATTTTCCCACTATTAAGTGCTAATGTGCTCAAGCTGACTTCATATGCTGACACATCTTGGAAATCTACTAGACCATGTAATCGGGTGTAGAAGTGTAAAACATAAAAGAGCTGGATAAAATTTAATTTCATTAAATAGTAAAGGATGTATTTCCTCTATAAATTCAAATCATTAAGACCAAACGGTGTTATATGTAATACTTTTGGTTAAGTTAAAGTGAGGCCAATACCTTTTTTGATCAGTCTAGCATCTAATAAAGGCTTTGCTGGTGATCTGTTTAGAGGTCCTTTCCACTGCTTAACTGTCCCAGCATCACTGAAGCACTTCGTGTTGGTCCTCATTTATTGTAGATGGGTAGTCCAGTTTCCTGTTCCTCTTAAACTATTTTCATCAAGGCCACTTCATAGAGATATAGTAGTATACTTGGGCTATCCCACAGTATTTGTGTGTGTCTGTCTATATGTGTGTATGTATACATTTCTGCAGTACTATAGACATTCCAAACAGTTTGTAAAAGTTGAGCAACACAATCTCTGCTTATGATTATATTTATGCTACTCCTTGTATAGTACTTCAACGAAACCTTATTTTGTGTTCTCATTCTTCAGGCATTTAATTTATATTCATCATCAATATGAAGAAATGATGAAGTCCCCATTTTAATCTAGACTCTGCAGCCTAGATTCTTATTCTTCTTCTCTTCTCTTCTCTTCTCTTCTCTTCTCTTCTCTTCTCTTCTCTTCTCTTCTCTTCTCTTCTCTTCTCCTCTCCTCTCCTCTCCTCTCCTCTCCTCTCCTCTCCTCTCCTCTCCTCTCCTCTCCTCTCCTCTCCTCTTCTTTTTTCTCTCTCTCTCCTCAAAAGATTGCAATGTGGTTTTCATATCAGTGATTAAAATAGTAGGAGCAAAATTACAAGCACTTAACTAGTCAAAACTTATGAGAGTCAAAAAGTGTCCCTTACTTCCTGAGATCCAAGTTATATAAGCATCCACCAAGGGATGGGATCCGATTGGTATAACTACCGGTTCTGTTGCTCTGTGTTGCGCGCACATGAATGAGTTGTGCAAGTTGTGCGCATGCAATTTACAACCTGCTGAGCTGTCCGGACAGCTGAACAGCACTGTGTGCAAGTGTGCCTCTTTTTTCCTGCTTTTTCAACTGCAGCTGTGTCGCGCAGTTGTTGTTTTGGCGGGCGGGCCAAAACAGCAGCAGACACAGAACCGGTTCTGTGTCTACTGCTCTTCAGAGCTACCGGTTCTGTAGAGCCAAACAGAACCAGTAGAATCCCACCCCTGCATCCACCTCAATATGTATTATTTGTGTGGAAAATGTTCAATACGTGATGAAAGCATGAAGAAGATGGAGAAATAAAGAAACATGAAAACACTGTAAATTTAGATCCATGGCTGCATAATGCTTGTACGTGGAACATTGTTTGTGCATGACATGAAAGCCAGCTACAAATTAATATGCTTTATATATTACTCTACTGTATTATATTATCGCTGCCTCAGTTAATGTAGAGAATAGATCACAGGGTCAAATAAACCTTAATTTGGAGGGGTGTGTGTGTGAGGGTGATTTAATCAGGCATTTTGAAATCAGAAACATAATCAGGTTGCTCAAACTATTTTAAAGTGTAATTAATATTTTAGCTTTAAAAGAGTTCAGAAGCAGTATGAAATATGTTAAATATCCTAATTTTATTTGTGTTTCAAATGAGCTTTACTTTTTTCTTCCAGGCTGACAAGAAGGAAAGAGGGAGTGCCTTGAATACAGCAATAGATAATATGTGCAAGAAAACAAGAGATCTCCGCAGACAGGTAATCATCCCGGGGACAAAGTGTGTTACATTTATGCAATTAGAATTAGAATTAACTCCATGGATGAGAGTATTAAACAATTACTCAAAAAATAGTGATATTTAAGCAAAAGAGCTACAAATTTAGATGTCATTTCTGCAGATTGTCAAGTGGGCTAAGAACAAAGGGCAATCCCTAGGTATTAATTATTAACTTGGGTTTTTCATTCTTAAACATGAAATTGGAAAATTGGTTGCTACAACATGCTGCACAACAATATTTATTTTGAAAGAATGGAAAATATTTATTATACTTTAAAAAAATGCTTTTAATTCCTTATATAGTAGAACCCATAAAGTTTTTGAACAATTAGGATTTTTTTTAGTCAGCTGAAGTAGAATTGAAATATTAGATGTGCTTCTACATCTAATATGATAAGAGGAGGTATTAGCATCTGATAGTGAGCATCCCTACAGCAAGATGTTATGTGTGAGAGGCATTCTTAGCTGCAGCACCCTGAGAAAGCCAAATACTTCGCTTTTGCTCCATGCAGGAAATTAAAGATGCATTCTGACTCATGGAATATCCTTTGAGAGTATCTTTTTCCTTTAACACCGTTTTGAAAGCATTTTGTTGTTTCCTTTTAGTGTATTAGCATTTTCATATCTGCTGCTAAGAAGCAGGAAATAAATATTTCACAGTGAATAATTTAACCCAATTGTATTAGTAATAGCTTTATTTAAAGGCTGTTTTTACTGATGCAACCCCTCCAATGGAGGTTGCTTGCACCTTTCCCCGTAGGCTGGATGTTGTCAATTATTACCTTGTCACTCTCCAAACAGATCACTGCCTTTCAACCTAGCAGCATGAAAACATACCATGAGATGATTTATGGGACTCCCACTGGTAGATTGACTTGCTGGATTAACTTTCCAGCAACTTGGATACAAAACAGTGTCCAAAAACAAAAAACTTTCTGTTGGGTTGATTTTCATTCTCAAAAACTAAGTAAATAGGAAATTGTTTGATTATGCTATGATAACATTTTGGGCTGGGCTGGTATCAAATAGTGATTTGCACAATATTTAGCATCTGTGAATACATGTTCATATATAAGTATGGAGAAACTCAATTATTAGATTTGAACAAAATTCCCTGCCAAAATTGCTGAATAATTCTTCCCTATCTCTAATAAAGATTGCCATTTATGAGTGTCCATGGGAGATCATAGTGAATGGAATGGGGAACATCTATGTATGTGCATAAACAGGATGTGGTGAGTTGTCCCTTCCTGTTCCCTCAAGTGAAGTTCCTATGTTTTTCCTGGCATTTTTCTGGGCGACCTCCCACAATCTGGAGGGAAGATGGTGGCAGTCTGATTACTGCTACCATCATTTTATTTACAGAGGAATTTCTTTGGCACCTTTAATTCATAGGAAGCAAATGGGTCCTTCTTGTCCTTCTGTAGGCGACAAAGAGGACAGGATGGGTGGCAAACTTGCTTCCCTGATTTTCTTTTCAGGATTAAGGTGAATTTCTTACCTAATACAAGATTTCTTACTTGGGGAGATGCTATTTAACCAAGATGGGAAGCAAAATGGAAATTATTCCACCCCCCCGCTTAGGAAAGCTTTCCTCCAGAAACAAACATTTGGAAGAAATGGCTCACATATGAACAAATATGGACCCTGATTTCTTATTACACTAACAAATCTGACCTTGTTAACCAACTTCTAGTCCTGGCATATGAGAGGGAAACAATCAGGAGTCCTAGCTTGGATATCAGTCTGATTTTTTCCACTCTGATTACTTTAAACTGTTATTGACTGCAACAGGTGCAAAACAGTTAAGTAGCATACACTAGTAAGATGATCATTTTCAATAAACATTTGGGGTGAGCGTGCTACAAACTGAATAAAAACTGTTCAAGAAGAAATCTAGTGTACTTTTCCATCTGATAATGGAGATGACCCTTTTGGGTGGGTGGGATATAAAATAGAAGTTTGAGGACTGTATATGGGTTATCTTCAACTTGCATCAGTTTACTTAGTGCAGTGGTGGGATTCAATTTTTTTTTACTACTGCTTGGTGGGCGTGGCATGGCTTGGTGGGTATGGCATGGCTTGGTGGGTGTGGCATGGTGTGGCTTGGTGGGTGTGGCATGGCTTGATAGGTGTGGCATGGCTTGGTGGATGTGGCATGGCTTGGTGGGCGTGGCAGGGGAAGGATACTGCAAAATCTCCATTCCCTCCCCACACCTGGGGGAAGGTTACTACAAAATCTCCATTCCCTCCCCACCCCATTAACCTGCTTTCTGGCTCCGTTCTCCTGTCCAGGGCAACCAAAGAAGACCCAGCCGATCAACTGGGACTCAATGGGAGGCAGAGAATAGAGGGGGTCAGAGCCAATCAGAGGTGGTATTTGCCGGTTCTTCGAACCACTCAAAATTTCCGCTACCAGTTCTCCAAAACTGGTCAGAACCTGCTGAATACCACTTCTGGCTTAGTGACTGTTTGAAGTTACAATGGCACTGAAAAAGTGACCTATGAGCAGTTTTTATACTTATGACTGTTGCAAAATCCCCATGTTCACATGATCAAAATTCAGCCACTTGGCAACTGACTCATATTTATGACGGTTGCAATATCCCAAGATAATGTGATCACATTTTGTGATCTTCTGACAAGCAAGGTCAACGGGGAAGCCGGATTCACTTAACAACCATGCTACTAACTTAACAACTGAAGTGATTTCACTTAACAACCATGGCAAGAAAGGTTGTAAAATGGAGCAATGTACTGCCTGTATGACTTGGGATGTAGATTGCTCCTCCTTGACCCAGAATTGTTTGACAGTAATTGGCTCCATAGTGTTAAAGGTTGTACTTATGCGTAGATTTTAGATTGCACTTTGCTGAAAATGCTAAAGTAATATGTAAATATGTTTTTTTTTAATTGATAATGGATTTTTTTGTTTGCAGCTTCGCAAAGCAATAATTGATCATATCTCGGACTCCTTCATGGACACGACTGTGCCACTTCTAGTGCTCACCGAAGCTGCTAAAAGTGGCCATGAAAAAGAAATCAAAGAATATGCTGCAATATTTTCAGAGCATGCACAGAGACTTATTGAGGTGAGGCTAATAAAAATACTCTGGAATATACAGCATACAATGGACTAAGGATTATTTATTTATTTTATTTATCTGATTTGTCAATCGCTTATAAGATAATAGGTATAAGTATAAACATGAGTAAGAATTCAGGAAATAGGCACGAATAAATGGGGACAATAGGACAGGGATGGTAGGCACAATGGTGCACTTATGCAAATATATTATATGTCTATATTATACATATATTTGTTTTTTCTTAGCAGGATTTATTGTTTTACGTGTTTTGGTATCAACTGAATTCATTTCACCCAGAAGTTGTTATAGTTCTCGTTTTAGCATTCTGCAACTTTTGTTGTTGCTTTCATTTAAACCATACACTGTAGTTAAGTTGTCATTATGAGTTATTTACTTCCTAAGGCAGAGGTCGCCAACCTTTTGGACCTCACGGACCACCTAACTCATAATTTAAATCCCAGGGACCACTAACTGGTTTTGTAAGCATGGCCTAATTTATGAGTGTGGCTTGGTGGTTATGTGACTGGCTGGGCATCGGTTGTATGTAAATATTATAAATATTTATATAAATATTGATTTTTTTTTTATTAAAAAGAGCAACTTTTACCCCAAATCAGGCAAAGCAGGCAGGAAGATTGAGTTGCTCACAGAATCACAGATTCATTCAGAAATCTATCTATCTGCCATCAGCTAGCTCAGTCTGTCACATAAAATTTGTTTGCAAGCAAACTTATAAAATTAACTCACAACACACCATGTATGTAAATATTGAATTTTTTATATAAAAAAGTAACTTTTATTCAAAATCAGGCAAGCAGGCAGATTGAATTGCTCACAGAATCATTCAGTGAACTATCTATCTGCCATCTATCTCATTGCCGTGAGTCTGCACTGAATTTGCTTGCAAGCAAATCTTCAGTCCTAAGAGAGATTCGACTATGCTTAGTTAGAAACCAAGAAATCCAACCATTTCCTGCTTCCCAGCTAATCTAAATCTCCTGGCACAGCAGAACAGATGATGGTCGGAAAAAGGAAAAATAGCAACTTAGCAGACAAGTTTACCGGGTAAGGAGTGAGTGGGCGAGGAGGGTTTCCGTGGGCCATGTGGGCTGAGCAGCCTTGTGTTTCTGCACAACCTGGATTAATTGCTTTTGGGGGGTGCTCTGGGGCTGAGATTTCTCTGCAGCCCACCAAAATTTTCTCACGGCCCACTGGTTGGTGACTGCTGACCTAAGGGCTATTTAATTACTATAGCTCAGGGGTGTCAAATTCAATTTCATTGAGGGCCGCATCAGGATTGTGTTTGACCTTGGGGGCTGGGTGGGCGTGGCCAGGGTGGGCGTAGCCAGCTTGACATCACTTATGTCGGGGGTGCCTGTGGCGGCCCAAGTGCTCTGCCAGCAAAAATGGCACTTGGGAGGCTGCAGCGGCCTCTTGCAACCCTCTGCCAGCAAAAAATGGAGCTCAGAAGGGCCACCCTGAGCTCCATTTTTGTTGGCAGTGGGTTGCAGGAGGCCGTTGTAGTCTCCCAAGTGCCCTTTTTGCTGGCAAAGGCATGACAGGCCAGTCCTTGGCTCTTTCTGAATCTAAGGCAGGCCAGTCCTTGGCTCTTTCATATCTAAGCATCTCATGGGCTGGCCTTTAGTTTGACCCCCCCCCCCCCGCTATAGCTGATTCATAAACCCTTTTCCTCAAGGGGATTAGCCAGAATTAGACAGATTCCAAAAATTCAGCATTGATATTGTTTCTTGATGGAATCTTACTATCTATCTCAGATGCAAGGGAAGCCTACAAAGCAAATATGGACCACTGCTGATGCCTGAGACTGATCTCCATCTGGGTGGGGAAATTCACCCTAATGTTTTGAATCAATTGGCCAAGTACACGTAGCTACTATTTTAGCACCAGTGCCCTGATGCACCATTAACTCTGGGCTGTGTGGGAAAATAAATAAATATAAGCCACAATCATCCAAAGGCCTAAACTGAAAGTAGGACTCCCATGGAAAATCATTTTGTCAAGACTTCTTGATTAATTTATTGCCTGATCCCCAATGGTCTATTCCATTCAACACTGGTCAAAAGAAAGAACAGTTGAGCCTTTTAATACTTTGCCAGGAGGTTCCTTTACAGTGGTGGCCAAAGCATACAATGTGGCCAAAACATTCTTTGGTATTGAAAGCACTTTTTTTGAGCAATTAGGAGACCTGATTATTTCCACTCTGAACTTCAAAAACTGATTTGTATCTATCAAATTATTTATGGCTGGGTGGAAAATTTACCAAAGTATATAATTTCATATGAGGCATAAATTTGATTTTGCTCAGGGAATGCAAATGTCAAAATACATTGGAAAAAACATTGTGATGCTATTTTACTTTAATATTAATTATTGTGCATCGTTTTCTGTTGTTAGCATATTCAGTATAGTATACTTGTTTAGGGAGTTGAAGAGTATGATGTCACAAAGTGATATTTTTATGTTCATGTGTATGTACCTGCGTGTGCAGAAAAATAATTCAAATAATAATTGATTTTAATTCAAGAAAATATTTTTCTTCTGGTACTCATTGGCTCTTTGTTAGCATCCATGCCTTTTTTAGTGTACAAGCTGGTGTAATTATCTTTTCAGTACTGTAGTACAATATCTGAATATCTGAGCGATTTTGTAATATGTAGCATTGCATTAAACAGGGAAAGAAAAGGAATTATTCAGTTGACTTAAAATAAATGCCATTATTATGGAGATGATGTTTATGCATGTAAATGAAGAATTGTTCTTTTGAAACATGATTCATAATCATTCATTACTTTCTGGCGGTGAGGGGAAAATTTGCAAACGGTGTTCTGTAAGCAGAATCTTTTTTGTTTTGTTCTGTTTTTCTTCAAACTGGTTCCTCAGGAACAGTAGGTTAGGAATTCTTACTAATAGAAGAAAATATACATAGTACAATTTTTATCACTTCCTGGTAGCACTGAATTATGGTGGTGTTGTGGTTTGCCGGCAGGTGTGGACGGTTGAGGTCTCTGACAGTGAGGACTTGGATGAGGGGCTTGCGTGTGATGCAAGGATGCGGCCAGGACTATTGGAGAGTGGGGTGCTGCCTTCGGAGCTTGTGGAGTCTGGCAGCAGTGATGAAGATGAACCTGGGGTGCCTGTGCTCAGTGCACATGCGCATAGGGTTGCTCAAAGGAAAGAGCAGCTGAAGCAGCAAGGGCGACTCAGGAGTAAGGCTGCAAGGTGATGACTCCTCCCATAAGATATAAAAGCCAGGCTTTAGGGTTGGCTCCTTTGCAGGAAGCAAAAAAGTTCTTTCATCTCAAAGTTTTTATGGAAGTCCTGTTTATTCTGGTTTGTTTTTGGAGACTTTTGGCTTTGGATATTTCTCTGCAACTACTCTTGTTTTCTTGGCAGCCTTTCACAACCTTGAAAGGGCTTGCTCTTATCTGGGACAATTAGTTTCGAATGACTCTTGGCTGTGAATGAACAGAATTCACAGAGATGCATTAAAAAGATTTGCTTTTATATATACTTTGTGTTTCTTTGATTTGAACAAAGCTTGGGTCATAATAGGTGGTTGGTTCAAACTATAGGAGGATACTAGAATAGTTTATATCATGACTTAGATCAATGCTTTTCCATTTTAGCAACTTTTAAGATGTGGGAAATTCTAGGTGTTGAACTCCATACATCTTAAAATCGCCAAATTTGAAAAACACTGTCGGATTATATTTTAATGGGATTATCATTCTTGGGCTGCAGTATTTGGAATGGCCACTAGAAGGTAGGAAATAGTGTTTTAAAAATGTCTTTGTTGCTATCTCCTGGCTGGCTGCCTAGATTTCTGCAGTCTTAATTTTGATGGTATGTGTTTTATTGATGAAATTCTTAGTGACAGTCTGGCTGAATAATATGGCTGCAGATGCCGCCAAGCTGCCACTTGAAATGGCATAAGTTATTTTTTTAAAAAAACACATAGATGTTTTACCCTTGCCCACATCATATTCAAAATGAGGCTTTTAAAGTCTGGGAAATTGCTCAAAATTAATGCACTGCTTCAGACTGAGTATTTGTTAATGTGTGTGCTGGTCTCCAGCCTAAGTTTGTTAATTTCTCCTGGAAAAAAAATCAGAGCCAAGTATGGAAATGCTTTACTAAGCTGCAAGCAGAGTGATCTAATCTGAGTAAATATGGATGAAAACAAAAGTGGACCAACCAGACCTAACAAATCAACCGTTCTGCAACAAACTAAGATAGAGGGCAAGTTTAGGATACATTTTTGTTGCTACATAAATCTGGACTGAATAGAGAATGAGATTCATCTCATTTATATTTAGGAACTCGGTATAACTCAATTGTATCCTAATGTTGTGTTGTGAGAAAAGAAAAAGAAAGAAATCCCTTCTTCTTATGAGAAATACAATGAAAGAGAAAAACCATGAAAAATTTGGTTATCCGGTACTACTAAGGGTGACCTTTGTAAACTCTCTTCCATAGAGTTCCTGAAAAGCCAAAACAGCTTATGATAAGAAGGCCTGAAATGTTTGACTTTAGTGTTTTCAGTACAACTTGCACAAAAGTCTTTAATTGAATTTGAGCTCATAAACATTGAACTTTTGTGTATGTTTGAAAAGTTGGTTTTAAATTATGCATCCTAAAAATAAGTTTCACTGCAAGACCATGTGAATGCAAATAGTATTAGAAACATTATAAACTTCAACAAAATATAAACAGCTGTATCCCATATTTTCTTTGAAAATTTTGAAGTTTGTTCTTCTTTTTGATGAAAATGCTTTTGCATGCATTTACATTTTCTTTAATGATAAGTTATAAATAGGAAGTTAGCACTTTTGCAAATTTACCACTCATATATCTTCTTGCACATCTGCATTTTCTACTTTCTGTTTTAGCGCACATTTATTCGTTCATTTTATCAATTTATTTCTTCACTTAATCTTTTATTTCTGTTTTACTGCTTCAACTACAATTAGGAAGCACTATAACTGCTGCTACTACAGTTACTGACTTATCTAATGCTGTTGCATACATTATAAAATTGTAAATAATTCTCTTTTGCGTTCATTGGACATAGATGCTTACTGTTAGGTTTCTGGTGAAACACCTTTCTGCAACTTGTCCATAATGGGTAGAATACTGGAAAATGCACTGTGAATACATTTGTCCTCTTAATGGTTAGTAAATATTATACAGGATCTATGGGAAGAAAAAAAATCCTTAACAATAAAGGTATCAGGAACATCACAAAGTAGCTAATTCAGGAATTTGCAACCTGGGGACCTGCTTGCCAGATAGGTAGATTAAATTGAGATAGACTAGAGACAGGTACACTAGAGCAAGAGGGAGAAAGGGAAAAATCTCTCAGTGAAAGTTTGGAAAGGAGGATTTAGCAGAATTTGCAGCTGAAAACATTGAACCCCTAGAAACTGGTGCTTGTTCTAATAGAACTTTATACACCAGTTTTTACTATACTTTGTGAAATCAAACTCTGTGTCCAAAGGGCAAGGGGTTATTTTTGCACCAATAATAAAGGAACAAATCATAATGATCATTAAAAGGAGAAGAAGAGGAGCGAAGGATAGATCAGCGATGCTGTGATATTCTGAAGGAGGAGAGGTCAGAGTTTTTTTTCTTAATGCACTTAATTTGCTTCCTATTTTGTTAAATCCAATTCTTAAAGTTATACATGTGAAATGGCATCAACGTGATCCAGGGTTAGAGGGACTGGGACCATTAAAAAAAACCAGATAATGGAAACAGGGCAGGGGGGGGATTCAATTTTTTTAACAACTGGTTCTGTGGGCGTGGCTTAGTTGGTGGGCGTGGCTTGATGGTCATGTGACTGGGTGGACATGACTTGGTGGTCATGTTATTGGCTGGGTGTGGCCAACTCAACATCACTCACATCAGGCATGCATCTTCTCACCTTGCCTCTCCTGACTGTGGGGATGCTGAAACAGTCGTAAGTGTGAAAAATGGTCATAACTCACTTTTTTCAATGGTCACTCCACACAAGCAAAGTACCAGCAAAGGAGGGGGAAAAAAACTCCAGAGAAGTTCCAGTGACAGGAAATCTAGTCCTGCTGTGGGGTGGGGGCTTGAAAGACCACCAAGATTCAATCTTGATCCAAGGAAAACAGTTTTATTGTAGCATTTCTGCAGAAATGGGTTCCTACCCTGGCAGATGGGAGGAACCCAGAGCAAAATTTGCATTCTATTTTATACCCTAACCTACCGCCCCATCCTATGATGGCTTGGTTTACAATCTACCTATTGAATTACAGTATACAATTCATCACCTAATATGGCACATCAGGAAGTTAGATGCTTCCCAACATGTACACACTTTCTCAGAGCACAACATGTAATTGTTTCAACGTTTCAACTTTCCCTTGCATAGTAGAAAAGTATCAACTTGCATTTTGAGGTTTGAGTCACAGTTATACAATACACAATTGATTTTATTCGTGTTCTCCTCTTATGCTGCCAAGAATGTAATAAGGGTTAATGGAGAGGCAGTTTCTGTAAGCAACACCAGAATGTTTCCTTCCTGCCTTCCTTACAGGATTAGGCCAGTAATTTCTTCTAACAACCAGTTCTCCGAACTGCTTAGAATGTTAACAACTGGTTCTAGAGAATAGGTGCAAACTGATAGAATCCCACCCCTGAAACAGGGGCCCATTTTTTTACTTGTTGGAAATGTTTGGGGAACAAGAGTTCAGATGAAAGGATGCCTAAGTCACAACTTGTATCATCTTCACCAGTATCCCTTTAACTTCCTTACCCTGCTTGAGCAGGCTGCAAAGAAATTATTCCAAAAGAGAAAAATGCCACAGAGAAAAGCAATTATATCATCTCTTAGGCCAGGGGTCAGCAACTATGGCCCTTTATGACCTATGGACCTCAACTCCATTTGAATTGATGTCCATGGATCATAAAGGGGCCATAGTTGCCCCCCCCCCCAAACTCACACAAAGTAGCTTGGGATGTTCTGGCTTATGTAGGTAAGAAACTTGTTTTATTTTTGCAAGCAGAATGGCAAGGGGTCCTAAGCCGGCCATTAAACCATCCACAGATAAATATATAGAGTTGTAAATGAATTATTCTGATTGTTCAAGACATGTGAAAATTATTTAGGAATCTCTCATTGGTATTGAGTAATGTGTATATATGTGATAGATGGCCTTTCTTTTAAAGATAATTGCTGCTTTCATTTTAATAAAATAAAAAGATAGCTGAGGGCTTTTCCAAACCTGCTAGTGTTGGTTCAGATAAATTCTTATGTTCTTCTAAGAATTCCTCTAAGAATATTTTAAGTAATAAGAGTGATTATAATTTTGCTTACCAATAGGTGTTATTGTTATTTTCTTGCACAGCTATAAGAAAGTTTTATTTAAAAGTTTGATGATATGGCTTACTATTTATATGTATTTCTGAGCCACTATGTGATTAATGATACTGAGGGCATTTTCAGTAAATAAGAGTGCTTAGCTTGCCAGGGAATTAATTAGATAGCAGTTCTATGGCATCTAATCAGTTAGAAGCACATCACTTGTAAAATACTCTCAACTAAGCAGTCACACAAGAAGATCTTTGACATACAAATTATAAAATTGATTGATATAAAAAAAGGATCCAAATGCTTGTTGGCAGAATTAAAAGAAAAAAGGAGAAGGGAAATACAGATGAATAAAAATCATTCATATGAAGAAGCATTTTTTTGTTTGGAAGGCATTGTTCTATACACACACTGAAAACTAACATTGCAATTTTATTTATTTTATTTAGATTTAGAAGGCTGCCTGACTCCAAAATGTTTCTGGGTAGCTTATCTAGTTAAAAGAAAGGAAAACTATTAGAACTAATAGATCAAACAGGAAATTTTCAACCCTTTTTTAGCCAATTCACAACTACAGTTTGTTTCATTCAAAATGCTTCTTAGTGGCATTATCGAAAGTACATGTACCAGAGTGACAATCAATCTCCTTGGAAGATTCCTCATTTGATTTCAGTTACACTGAGTTCTTCTTCTAGGCCATCATCTTAGTTTGTCATAGCTTCATGGAAGTCTTCAGGAATTTCTGGATATTACTGCTAATTCCAAAAACATCTAAACATTTCTCAATCCATCTTTGTGGAACAGAATCAAAATGCTTTCTTATAAATCAATCCAGGCCATGAACAAATCTGTTTGTGTTTTCTTTGAATTCTTCAAAACCAGTTTATCAATCATCAGTTGGCCTTAGATTCTTCTTCAATTTTTGCGGAACGCTTTCTGTTCCATAGGTAGCAAATCCTTGTTTCTAGATATTCATAAATTTGATTTGCAAAAATGCCTTTAAATAATTTATATGCTGTTGGCAGACAAGTGATTGACCTGTAATTTTTAGGTTTATTTCCTTTTTCTGCATCTTTCTGAATCAAAAAGGTTTTTCCAGTTGTTAGCTATTTTCCACTTTCTGGTGTTTCTGAAACCTGATTCATTTGATTTGCTAATCTTGAATGCAAACTTGTTAGTGATTTCAATCAGAATCCATGCAGCTCGAGGCACTCCAGTAGTTGAAGGTCTGTGCTTGTTTTTGTGCCATTTCTTTTGTTATGTGGACATCTTCCACTCTATTCACTTTTACAATGCTTTCAACCTGCTTGATTCATATTGCATTCTTATTGTGCTTCTTGTTGTTTTTGCATAAGTTCTTCCAACATTTCAGGATATATTATTTGTTAGTTTTTTCACTTGTGGCAGCACCGTGTCCACTTTCAAGGGTCTTATAGAAATGATGCTGGTTTGCTCAAAATTGTGAATTTTCCTGAAATTGTATTATTCAGTTATCATATTGTTTTATTTTCTCTGCAATAGGCATAACTATTTATTTCAGCTCTTCAACCACAACTACAATTTCCTTATTTTCCAGGTCATATCTTGTTAGGTTAATTCTGATCTTTTTTATTGTTTAGGTTTCCTTGACACAAATTCTTCAAATTACTTAAATCCAATTGAATTCTCTTTATTTTTAACTCCAGACAGATTTTCCATTTTGGTTTTCCCTTGCTAATTGCTTTGTCCTTTTCAGTTTTCAAGCATAATTCTTCAGCAGTAACATAAACTGCTGCATGCATTAGCTGGTTTTTTTGTACTAATTTTTCTGTTGGAATAGTTTAGGCAGCTTCATTTACATTCTTCAATAATTTAGCCAAACTTCTCTTACTAACTTGATTCAGTATTGCCAATCAAATTCTTATCATGTTTTCTATCTGAGTCTTAATTTTCTCAGCTACTTCAGCTCTGGTTCAGCTACAAGCTCTGGTTGTTGGTTCTTCAAGAACTAATCCACTTTTTTCTTCTTGTTCCTCATCCACTTCTCTGATTTCTTTCCTTTTCTTCACTACTTGTTGCTCTACTTCTAAATTACCTCTATTATCAGTTACATAGTGCGCTGCTCTTCTTGCAATCTCTTGTAATTCTGCATTAGTGAAGAACTTGTGCTTCAGAATAACACACTTTTGATCCAAAAGTCTTTGTTTATTGATTTCCGTATCCAGGTGACTCTCTTTCTGTTCTGTCCTTAATTAGCATTCTTAATTAGCATTCTTGAGATCCCCGTGCTTTGATTGGCCAAAGCGCGGGGCTCTCTGATTGGTCAGGCGAGCCGCGCCGATTGGCTCGCTGAGAATCTCCCACGATTGGTCCATTCGAATCGCGGGAGATTCAAAGTGGTGCCATTGGCCGTGGCCGCCACGGCTAAAGGAATAAAAGCCGCGGGCTTTTTTCCTTTGCCCCAGTTCGGTCCCAACTTTAAATAAAAGAGCATGTTTTGAAGTCACCGACTCCTGGCATCATTTCGCGGACACAACACTGGCGACGAAGGTGGGATCCAGACCCTGAACCGAACCACGTGTCCGACGGAAGCCAGACGAAACACCACGATGGCGAAAATCGCACCCCCCGCACCCTTCAACCCCGCCACCGAGGACTGGGAATCGTACTCCGACCGATTCTGCATGTTCCTCGAGTGCAGCGACCTGAAGGACGCCACCGGCCCCATGAAGCGCACCGTCTTCCTGACCCACTGCAGCACCGAGGTCTTCAAGATGGCCAAGGCGCTTGCCAAACCCGCCGATGCGACCGCGATGGACTGGGACGTCCTCGAGCCAATACTTCGGCGGCACTACGCTCCAGAGGTACCCATCCTGATCCGACGCAATGAATTCTACCGTCGGGACCAATGGTCGGGTGAGAGCTTCAGCGACTTCGTCGCCGAGCTACGGCGCCTAGGGGGGCTCTGCGAATTTGACAACCTGAACGACGCCCTGTGAGACCGAATCGTGCTCGGTTTGTGGGACCCCATCCTCCAGAGCCGGCTGATGGCCAAGGGCAACATCAGCCTAGCAGACACCCTCACCACAGCCGCAGCCGCCGAAGCAACCCGAACTTCCGCCGACCGCATGCGCAGACCAAACACTGGGGACCGCAGCAGAAACAACAACCCGGCGAGGTCGACCGAGGTGCAACCCAAGACGACCAGCCACCAGGGTGACTTCCACTCAGCATCGGGCACTTCAGATGACGAGGAGGACATCCATCGCCTCCAGACAGGCCACGACCCACGGAACCGGCGGGGTCGTAAGTCGAGGACCAACTGTGCCGGTTGTGGCGGCAACCACCCCAGGTTGGAATGCCAGTTTTTCGAATCGATCTGCCGGCATTGTGACAAGAAGGGACACATCGCCCGTGTCTGCCGCCTAAAGAAGAACCGCAGCCCGGCATGATGGGACCAGAGCAACCGGAGGAGAGAGAGCACACCACCCCGGACCAGAGATCGCCCCTCGGACAACAGATGGGACCAGAACGGACGAGCCCTGCGAGGCGGCGATAAGCGGCGAAGAGAGGAGACCCATCAGACGGTTACCATCGGCCACGCCATAACCAATGACGCCCGGAAGGTCCACGTGGAGGTAGGCATCGAGGGCCAGCCATGCAAAATGGAGGTGGACTCTGGGTCCTACCTCACCATGATAGCATGGCATGAAATAAAGCGCTTGGTGTCTACCCTCCAAAGGAGGAACCTAGACAGCCAGAGACTTATTGAAAAGGACTACCAGGGAAACTGCATCCTGGTAGTCGGAACCAAACACTTCAACATCACATATAAAGGGCACACCGAAAGACTTCCCCTAACAATCGTCAACCGCGATCGCCCAAGCCTACTGGGACTGCAATGATTCGCCCCGCTCGGCATCGCAGTCACAGGAGTCGACCACGTCACCGACGACAGCTGGGAGCAGCAACTGGCCCGGGAATTCCAAGAGGTCTTCGATGGAAACCTAGGCAAGTACCGAGGGCCCCTTATATCATTCAGCCTACACCCAAACGTCCCCCCAAAATGCCTGAAACCAAGGCGGGTGCCATTCGCACTTAAACCCAAGATAGACGAGCAAATTGACAAGCTCGTCAAGCAAGGGGTCCTAAAGCCAATAGACCACGCCCGGTGGGAGACCCCTATAGTCACCCCGATCAAGCCCGATGGGTCGGTGAGGATCTGTGGGGACTATAAGGCCACCCTAAATGGCGCGCTACAACAAAGCGCCTACCCTGTCCCAGTAGTGCAACACCTACTGCACTCACTAGGAGGGGGCAAGGTTTTCGCCAAGCTCGACCTCGCCCAGGCATACCAACAGTTGCCAGTCGACGAGCAAACGGCAGAAGCGCAAACCATAGTCACCCACCGGGGGGCATTCAAATGCAACCGACTCCAATTCGGAGTCAGCGTGGCACTGGGAATATTCCAAAGCCTAATGGAAAGACTACTGCAAGGCATCAAGGGGGTGGTACCTTACTTCGACGACGTCCTAGTGTCGGCAACCAACCAAGCCGAACTAGAAGGTCGCCTAAGGGAGGTCCTAACCAAATTTAAAGAGACCGGGCTCAAAGTCAAGAGGGAGAAATGCCAGCTATGCACGGAACGGGTAGAATTCCTAGGATACCTCCTAGACCGTCACGGCATTCACCCCACAAACAAAAAAATCAAGGCCATCAAAGAAGCCCCCACACCCAAGTCGAAGACGGAACTACAGGCATTCCTGGGGCTACTTAACTTTTACAATGTTTTCCTGCCCCAAAAGGCCACGGTGGCAGAGCCCTTGCATAGACTCCTGGACAAGGCGGCGACCTGGACTTGGGGGAAACACGAGCAAGCCGCCTTCCAAAGAACAAAGGACCTCCTCACTTCGGACGCCGTCCTTATACAATATAACGAGACCCTACCTCTGGCCGTCACATGCGACACATCACCCTTCGGCGTCGGCGCTGTCCTCAGCCATACCCTCCCCGACGGAAAAGAAGCGCCCATCGCGTTCTTTTCAAGGACCCTCACCAAACCGGAGCGGAACTATAGCCAGCTGGACAAAGAGGTTCTGGCTATCGTTGCTGCCATAAAATGATTCCACGAGTACCTCTACGGCCGGACTTTCACCATCATAACCGACCACAAGCCGCTGCTGGGAATCCTTGCAGGAAACCGGGCCACCCCGAACATTCTGTCTCCCCGAATGACAAGGTGGTCCGAGTTCCTGGCAGCCTACAACTACGGACTCATACACAGACCGGGTAAGACGATCTCCCATGCAGACGCCTTAAGCCGCTCGCCGCTACCGGAACCTGACACCGACCCAGCACCCACGACGACCACCCTCAGCATAGAGACTCTACCCAACCTGCCCATAACCGCGTCAGACATTGCCCGAGAGACTAATAAAGACAAACGTCTGGCGCGGGTGTTACATTGGGTAGAGAAAGGGTGGCCGGAAAGGGACAACGACGAGTCTGTCAAAACATTCAGTAACCGCCAAACGGAACTCTCGTTATTAAAAGGGTGCATACTATGGGGGGATAGGGTGGTCATTCCAGAAAAGCTACAAGGGAAGGTTCTGGAACTACTACACGAGGGGCACCCTGGCATCGTTAGGACTAAAGCCCTGGCCAGAAGTTATGCTTGGTGGCCAGGGATGGACAAACAAATTGAAACCTGGGTAGCAAGGTGCCAACGATGCCAGGAAACTAGGCCAAGCCCACCCACAGCACCCGTCCTAGAGTGGGAAACCCCAAGGGGACCTTGGTCTAGGATTCACATAGACTTCGCCGGGCCCACAAAAAGACGCACCTTCCTTATAACAGTAGATGCTTACTCCAACTGGCTGGAGGTAAGCAACATGAAGACGACAACCACGGAGGCCGTGATCAAGGAACTCTGCAAACTCTTTGCAACACACGGCCTCCCAGACGTCGTTGTTTCCGACAACGGGCCCCAATTCACCTCGCT
The DNA here is from genome assembly GCA_033807585.1 of Hydrophis major. Taxonomy (NCBI): domain Eukaryota; kingdom Metazoa; phylum Chordata; class Lepidosauria; order Squamata; family Elapidae; genus Hydrophis; species Hydrophis major. Next base: position 99,315,577 of record CM066331.1, read on the forward strand.
GGAATTCGAAAAATTCCTAGCGGAAAGGGGCATCCGCCACGCGCTGACAGCACCGGCGCACCCGGCGGCGAACGATAGGGCGGAACGGATGGTCCAATTCACTAAGAAGACCATCCGGAAAATAGACCACGGGGAGGTCCAGGAGAAAATAAACTACTCTTCACCCAACACATAACCCCAAATACCACAACGGATAAGAGCCCAGCCGAACTATTAATGGGGAGGAAATTAAGGTCCCCACTCGACAGGTTACACCCCACGTATAACCTGGAGAAGCCCCCAGACTCAAACAGCAAACAACGAACCTTCGCACCCGGCGACCCCGTATACGCAAGAAACCTAACGGGAGATCCACTATGGATACCGGCCGTCATCACACAAATAACAGGCCCACACTCATACCGGCTACAAACAGCAGACGGACGAGCGTGGAAACGCCACATCGACCAACTAAGGTCGAGGACTACCAACCAAGAGACCATCGATGCACAAACAGGTGAAACCAACCCCCATAACACAAACCAAGGGGGGAGGGAATACCCAGGGGACCAAAACCAAAGAAGAATAAACCAGCCGTACTTACCGGAAAGCAGCCATCATGACCCCTCGCCAGGAAGAGACAGCCAGGCCAGCTTGACCGACCCGGAAAGACCGAGCGGGAGCAGCAAAACCCGCAGCTCAACCAATCTGGGAGGCCCAGGAGGGAGCTACGGAGAGCAGACCGGCCCGACTGACCAGCCAGTTCCCACGACGGCAGCAGGAGCAGCAGAGATCCCAACCGAACCGGCCGGGATCCAACCTACGACTGAGCTGCGCAGGTCCAGTAGGCTCAGACGGAGCCCCGCCTACCTACGTGACTACGCGACGTAAGGACTGAACCAAGAGGGGAGGGGTGTTCTGTCCTTAATTAGCATTCTTGAGATCCCCGCGCTTTGATTGGCCAAAGCGCAGGGCTCTCTGATTGGTCAGGCGAGCCGCGCCGATTGGCTCGCTGAGAATCTCCCGCGATTGGTCCATTCGAATCGCGGGAGATTCAAAGCGGTGCCATTGGTCGCGGCCGCCACGGCTAAAGGAATAAAAGCCGTGGGCTTTTTTCCTTTGCCCCAGTCCCAACTTTAAATAAAAGAGCATATTTTGAAGTCACCGACTCCTGGCATCATTTCGCAGACACAACACTTTCCAAATCCTGAACTTGCAATTTTGAAACCCACATTTTGTTGTCTCAGATCTAAAGTAAACTTCCCATAACTGAGTAATTTTTTTCCTTTGTCCAGATTTTTCATTTTGTTTGTTTGTCTTCCCGTGCCCTGGTTGCTGAGCAGAGGAAACTAAGCCCTGTGGCATAGATTTTTGCTGAACATCCAGGAATCGTAATATTCAATGTGAGTCTTGTTGAGCCAGGTGACACTCGATCTGGTATAGAATACACTCGATGTGTTTTCACCATAGTTAAGTGGGTTTGGAGCAAGTTTAACTTGGCTCTTCTACAGAGCACACAAGCCAACAACCTCCCCCCCACCCCATGACAAGGCTCCTTGTTGTTGTTGTGTAATCCTCAGATTCATGGCGTGACGCTACTGAAAACTTAATAATTTAAGTCCTAAACAAAGACTAAAGAATTATTAAGATAGTGCCTAAAAAAATAGGCAGTGCCAAGCAGAGTGGTTTTTGTAAAATTAGGGTGTTCAGTCTAATAAATTAAAATTTTCAAGATATCGATGAAGTTTTTTAGCTACCATTCTGAAGGCTCCAATCGTTATTGGTATAGTAACATATTTCTTTTTCCATAAGCATTTAACTTCAATTTGCAAGTTCTGATATTTTGTATTTTTTTCCAATTCTTTTCCAATTCCTCAATTCTGCATCACCTATTATAGCAACATCAATGGACCTTTTTTCTTTTCAGTAGCTGTTATATCAGGCATGTTATGAGCAAGATGCCTCTCTGTTTGGGTCTTAAAGTCTCATAAGATCTTAACCCACACAAGATCTTACTCCAAAAACTTCTTTGCGTGATGGTCCCTGTAGTGTTTACTACATTCTAATTCAGAACTCTGTAAAGTTTTCAACAAATGATCCCGGCAAGTCAGTCATATCCTGCTTATAGTCAGTTTGTGAAATTTTGTTGCAGCCTCTGATCAAATGGTGAATTGTTTCATCCTTTTCACTAGAAAGGCACAATTTGCTATTGTTTGTTTCATGCTGAATTTTCACTTTCCCTCAATTATTTGGAAAGCTTGTTCTTCAGCCACTAAAACAAAGCCTTCAATTTATTTCTTTAACATTCCTAATCGTAACCAACTCCATATGGGAGTTTTATCAACTTTTCTGTCTGTATTCTTTGGCTTTCAATAGTTTCTTTTCTATATTCCAGCTTTCATCTTGGTTCTTTTCAAGAACCATCCTGTGATTGACTTCTTCAGCAGAGATTCTTGGCTTTTCTTAATGTAGTCATTCAGGCCATGTTTTTTTTTCCCTCCACAGTTTGTTTCACCTGTAGGAGTCCTCTACCCTCTTCAGTTCCTGGCAAATGCAGCCAATCAATATCACTTTTTGGGTCTAAAGCATAGTGCATGTTCATTAACTTCCTTGTCTACCAATCCAAGTTATCAAATTGCATCTAGTCCAATCTACAAAAAATTATCCAGGGAAATGAAAACATTAGGCAATGTTGTCTGTAATAAAATGTAGCCTAAAGGGTTCCTTCTCTTAGGTGCTGATCCATGTTCCTGGGATCAATTTTTTATATGTTAAATTAATAATCGATAAAAACTTCAAAATATTGTTAATAGTATTTTGTGCTATAAGGAAATCTATGCGATGAGCAAAGTGAAAACATCTGTGAAACTAAAATCTGGTCTTGGTAATTACTGCAAATGCAATAATATCTCTCTTGTGTTGCCTTCTCATTTTGATCAGAGAAAGAAATGAGCTTTTTCTGAAAGTCAAAATTTGTAATGGTGCTCATGAGAAAAGCAGCTATGAATGAATCATATATATTGGGAAACTATGCAGATGTTTATATGTACTTTTGTGCAAAGAATTTTTAATTCTGTCCTTGTCTGTTGTTGCTTGGTTTTTAGTATCCCTTACTTTCATAAAAATATTTGATCAAGTCCATGTCATTATTATTATTTCAAAACAAACTCCCTGTAAATATTCTGTGTACATTTATTAGGATGTACATTATTCATATATTTATTAGTGTTGGATGTTTTCCTTGAATGGTTTTATTTTTCTGTGACTGATAATTTATGCAAAGACTGAAATAGCTTCTGCAGCTTTTAAACCATGTGATTATCTCATAAGATTAAAAGGCCATTTTTAATGAAATACTAAGATTTGAAAAGGTAATGTAATAATATAATTACATTGGGAATGAAAAGAATGAGAAAGAAAATTTGATTGTTAAAAATGGCTATCATACCAGACTTTGTGGATTTCCTGATCAGGAATCCAATAATTTCTGTAGAAACTTCATTTACCCACATCCCTCTGATGTAATTATCAAATAAATATGAATGTAGTACTATTTTACTATTGTTGTATTATACCCAAAGTGGCCTTGGTGGCAAAAATAGACAATGATGAATGTGAATATGGTGATTATGCAATCAATATCTTATCTAAAGACAGAATATATTTTCTTCCTAATATGTTGCATATTAATACTGAACAAATTAAAACAAATATATGTATACAGGTGTGGTTACCAGTGTTCTGGACATAAAAGCTTCTGCATCATTCCTAAAGGAGAGATGTCTACATATATTTGAGTCAACAATTCCTTCCTTGAAAAATGGAGGATGCATTTGGGGTTACATTTCAAGGTGCATGTGTGGCTGAAGAGGTGTTGCCAGCAAATCTGCTTGTGATTTAGAAAAGCACCACCATAACCTTCCTTTGGGCATTTAGAAGCTCTCCATATTGCTTGTAGTTGACTGCTAAACATTTTCTGACTGCAGTATTCAAAAGTTGTGTGATTTCCCCATAGAAATTCATGATCCGTAGGTGGAGATACCAATGGTGCTACCCTGTGGATCCTGAAATGACTCTTGGCAAGGGGAGTGTTTGCTTCAAGATGTGTCTCCTCTAATTTGACTATCCAATGTTTGAATTATTATCTGCAACTAAAAGATGCAGTTTTGTTTAAAGATTTTGTATAGGTTATAGCCCAGACCCTATGTTGAGTCATGCAGTGCCATTTCTAGTTTGGAAATGTTAACATGTTGAGTGATAAAATGTATTTATGTATTCTTTTATTAGATGTATATCCTGATTTTCTTCCAGAAATAAAGGGAAGCATATATATACATGATACTCCTTCTGGCATTATTTTAATAATTAAAAATAAAACATACAAAAAGTCCAACTGGGTTAAACAAAATTAAGTAGAATTAAAATAATAGCTCATGTTGCTATTATTCTACCAGGTATGGTAAAATCATGCCCTCAAGACATTATCAACTCATAACATGCTGAAATGGAAAGAGTTTGTTTGGCTTTAATTTTGTCTATTGTTTAAACCTTGACATTTTGGTTTGTGCACTACTGTTGATATGTCTTAGTTGATAAATGGGATACCTCAAATGTGATTAATCAACATACCTGAGTTGACAAAATAATGGTTTAGTACTTGTGTAGTATGTGAACCCAGACCAGAGATTTGAAAATCATAAACCTTCCCTTGGTCACCTCCAGCCTTCAGAAATGTAGGCAATGTAGCAGACATAAAGCAACTGTGTGTTCAGACTGTGGTATAGAGTAGAAAAGCCTGCAGTGGTGAATACTGAAGTAATTGAACAGGTTTCTCTGTGTGCTTAATTTACATTGCAACCCATTCTAGACTAACAAGAAATGGAATAATTCAGAATTGAATAATCAGCGCAGCCTAGTTTCTTCAGCTGGAATGGAGCCCAGTCCAATTAGCAGCTTCAACTAATTCAGGGAAAATCTAGCCCACATTTAGAAAGCAAAAGCTTTAAAATGATTCTTGGGGAAACGAAGCAGATGAATCCTTACATCAGGATTCCTTGCTGAAGAAGAGCACAAAATAAAACACAAGAAAAACAAACTGGAGACCTTGACTGACCTTTGGATAGAGCATTTTAAAAAAAAAAGATTGATTAGTGAGCTGAACTTTTGAGACGCTTTCACTGCCTTACTGGCAGAAATACCGAAGTTGTGATATCCTGAATGAAAACATCATTAGGGGCTGCCTTCTTATAATAATAAACTTTTATAATAATAAACTGATGTAATTACTGGACTCTGAATTAAAACTTCAAAGAGCCATTACACTCATTTAGGTTGGTCAAATAATAGGAAAAGGAAATTAAAAATTCTCTCAAGCTGAATATATAGTATGTATCACTCTGGGTATAGGGAGAAAAGTGAGCCTCATTTATCACAAGGTCAAAAAATTATTACAGCAAGAACTACCAAAAAGAAATAGACATAAACATAACATGGACTATTTCTGAAAGTATAAACATCTTCGTAGACATTTGTCATCAGACATCTTACAACATACAGTAAGATAAAAATGTAAAATGCTGCAAGGTATGCAGAGGTGTTTGCAATTTAAACTGTAACATCAGTTGTACAAAATTAGGATGTATATTGATTTCATCCAGCTGACATAATCCACACATGGAAAAAGTTGAGTAGTTAAGGCACCAAACTAGAAGCCAGGAGACTGTGACTTCTAGTTCCACTTGAGGAATGACAAAAAGGAGTTTCAATCAGAACAACAACTGGTTTGGTGAGTGTGCTTTGTGCGCATGCTCTACATTTTAAAAAGCCCGTTTTCAACTCAGTTACTTACCTTCTGCTGCATCCCTGGTGAGTAAAACAGGTGATGTGTGGCAAACTGAATGAATCAGCTGTGCTAATAAACCAGAAAATAAAGCACAGGAAAGAGGAAGGGTGGGTGGGCAGGGCCAAATGTTCACCAGAACTACCTTGGACCAGTCACTCTCTCTCTGCTCCACTCACCTTCCAGGGTTGTTGTTGTTGGGAAAATAGGAGGAGGAAGGAGTGTTCGATATGTTTGCCGCTTTGAAATGATATAAATGCAAGAGATGAATAACTAAATAAATAAATATTGACTCTTCCTTTCTGTTATGAACTAATAAAGGCGTTTAATAAAGTTTAAACAACCTTAAGAAAAAGCAGGGTTCTAATCCTGCACTTCTGATTGGCCGATAATAGCGATATCGGATTGGTCCTTTCTGGGACATCCGATTGGCTGTTAACGGGCCAACTCTCATTGGTTCAAGGGTTTAACACTTCCATGTTTCTCATTGGCTAATAGGTCAGCAGCCTGCCCTATAAAAGGGCTGCTGCTGCCCTAGGGTTTTGCTCTGTTCAGCATGATTAATAAAGAGTTGAAGTTCACTGTTCACTGCCTCGTCTCCGTTCCTTGCACCCATGCGCAGAACTTAACACTGGCGATGAGGATAGGATACGGAGACATCAGAGCTGACTGAACACTACAGAGCACCAAACAGAGCACGTGGCTGAAGGCGCATCGACAACGGAAACCATGTCCGGCAGCGCCATACCACCCTCTCCATTTGACCCGGCACAAGAAGACTGGGACTCGTACATAGACTGGTTCCAGATGCTTCTGGAGACCAACAACTTGATGGATGCCACTGCGGGGAAAAAGCGAGCAGTGTTCCTGACCCATTGCGGGCCTGCCATCTTTAAGATGGCCAAGGCACTAGCGAAACTGGCTGAGGTGAAATCCATGGACTGGGATGTCCTCGCGCCCCTTCTATGGGCCCACTATGCACCCACCGTACCAACACTTGTCCGAAGACACAAGTTTTACCAGAGGGACCAATGGAAAGGAGAGAGTGTTGCAGATTTCATCGCGGATCTCTGGAACCTGGGAGGCCTTTATGGGTTTGCAGACCTCGAAGAAGCTCTGAGAGACTGAATAGTTCTGGAATTAGATGACCACACTGCGCAGAGCAAGATCATGGCCAAAGGGGACATCGATCTTGCCGATGTCATCAAGGACGCTACTGCAGCAGAAGCAACGAGGAAGTCGGCCGCCCGAATGCGCCGCACCAATGCACTGCTCCGTCAACTCGCAAGCGATACCTCACCTTGCCTAGAGAGGCACACAACAGCGACCCACCACGAGAACCTCGAATCGCCATCAGAAAGTGAGGAGGAGGAGGTCAGCCGGCTCCGGTCTGAACGTGACCAACGCAACCAGCAGAATCAAAGACTACCGCATCAATGCGCGGGTTGTAGGGCAAACCACCTGCGATCAGACTGCAAATTCCTCGATGCGCTCTGCCATTCCTGTGGGAAAAGAGGCCACATCGGGAAGGTCTGTAGAAGCAAGCAAGGATCCAGCCCAATTCAGAGGGGAAACAACTACCGCCAGACCACAGGGAATCGCCCTGTGAGTCAGGAACATTTGAACCACCAATGGAACAACCACTCCGACAGAAATAAAACACTGGCCACTTTAACGAGACGGGAAGAGGCACACCAAACCATTACAATCAGTCACGCTTCATCGTTAGATGCAAAGAAGATCCAAGTGAAAGTCGCCATCGAAAACTAGCTTTGCATGATGGAAGTTGACTCAGGATTGTCCCTCTCGATGGTTTCCTGGAAGACCCTTAAACAATTAATCCCTGCTGTCCGGTATCAAGACATCAGAGCCCAAAGAATCATACTAAAGATTATCAGGGGAACCGAATTCCGGTCATTGGATCCAGCCAAGTCCAAGTATCATTCAAAAATCATCGTTACCACTGACTGTCGTCGACCGTGACCAGCCTAGTTTGGTAGGCCTTCAATGGTTCACCCCACTCGGGATCGAGGTAGCCAGCATTCACCAAACCAGAAGCGACAACTGGGAGGAGGCCCTCATCCAGGAATTCCAGGACGTCTTTGCAAACAAACTAGGCGAGTACAAGGGAACCCCAATATCATTTAACCTTAACCCTGAAGTAGCCCCCATCTGTCTTAAGCCTCATCGGGTACCTTTTGCCCTTAAATCAAAGATTGATGAGCAGCTCGATAAATTAATAGCCCAGGGTGTTTTAGAACCAACTGACCACGCCCATTGTGAAACCCCAATCGTAACACTCATCAAACCGGATGGATCGTTAAGGATTTGTGGGGACTACCGGGCCACCCTTTATCACGCCCTTCAACAGAACGCTTACCCGGTGCCGGTGGTGCAACACCTTTTCCATTCCCTGGGGGGCGGAAAAGTCTTCGCTAAATTGGATTTAGCACAGGCGTACCAACAACTGCCTGTAGATAAAAAAAACCGCAGAGGCACAGATGATAGTTACGCACCGAGGTGCCTTTAAATGCAACCGACTCCAATTCGGAGTTAGCGTAGCCCCAGGGATTTTTCAAAGTCTGATGGAGAAACTCTTGCAAGGGATCAAGGGGGTCGTGCCATACTTTGATGACGTTTTAATTGCGGCCCTGAATAGAGAAGTACTAGAAAAGCGTCTTAAAATGGTTCTCCAGAAATTTAAAGACTCCGGCCTAAAGGTTAAAAAAAATAAATGTCAACTGTGTACAGATAAAGTAGAGTTCCTGGGGTACCTAATCGATAAGCAAGGCATTCACCCCACTAATAGTAAACTAAAAGCAATCAAAAATGCCCCAAGACCCGGGAATAAGACTGACCTCCAAGCTTTCCTGGGGCTCATTAACTTTTACAACATCTTCTTGCCCCAGAAAGCGACCGTGGCTGAGCCCCTACATAGACTTCTCGACAAAAAAGCAACCTGGGTCTGGGGACACCGAGAGGAGCACGCATTCCGACAAGTGAAAAACTTACTAACTTCAGATGCTGTTTTAATGCAGTATAACGAGACTTTGCCTTTAACAATTACATGTGACGCATCACCGTTTGGAGTAAGAGCCATTTTGAGTCATGTGTTACCAAATGGTCGTGAGATCCCATTGCCTATTTTTCAAGGACCCTATCGAGGGCTGAACGTAACTATAGCCAAATTGACAAAGAGGCTCTTGCTGTTGTATCTGCTGTGAAACGGTTTCATGAATATGTGTATGGACGAGTTTTTACTATTATTACCGATCACAAACCTTTGCTAGGGATTATAGCAGGAGACAAGCCAACCCCCTATATATTGTCACTTAGAATGACTCACTGGTCAGAGTTCTTAGCTGTGTACAACTATAAATTACAATACCGCCCGGGGAAAGCCATTCCCCACGCTGATGCATTGAGCCGTGCCCCACTTCCGGAAACCGTCAACAACCCAGCTCCAACCCTTATGACACTCCAGATTGAAACACTACATTCAACGCCGCTAACAGCCAGAGACATCGCTATCGAAACAAAATGAGATCCTGTCCTGGCGCGAGTTCTCAGCTGGGTCGAACGAGTATGGCCAGTAGAACAAACCCCTGACGACTTCACCCCTTTCAGAAACTGGCAAACAGAACTTTTCTCGCAAAAAGGCTGCATCCTATGGGGAGACAGAGTCGTTCCCCCAGAGCAGTTACAATGAGCAGTATTGAAAACATTGCATGACGGTCATCCAGGCATCGTGCATATGAAAGCGCTCGCACGAAGCTACGCGTGGTGGCCGGGCATCGACAAGCAGATCGAAGCCTGGGTAAAGACTTGTCTAAAGTGCCAAGAAGTCAGCAGTGCCCCACCTAGAGCAACTCCAATGGAGTGGAAACCCCCTGGGGGCTGTGGTCCCGCATCCACGTTGACTTTGCAGGACCTACTAAGGGACATACGTTACTCCTAACAGTGGATGCCTATTCCAACTGGCTCGAGATCCACAAAATGAAGACTACTACAACCGATTCCGTCATCCAAAAATTGAATAGGCTATTCGCAACGCATGGGTTGCCAGATGTTCTGGTCTCCGAAAACGGACCCCAGTTCACCGCCCTGGCATTTGAACAATACTTAGCAGACAGGGTATCTGCCATGTGCTAAGTTCGCCGGCGCACCCTGCGGCTAATGGCAGGGCCGAGCGCATGGTCCAATTTGTTAAAAAAACTCTCCACAAAATGGACTATGGGGACATTGACGACAAACTAAACAGAATACTCCTACTCCAACACATCACCCTGCACAGCGTTACCAACAAGACTCCAGCTGAACTGTTGATGGGACGCAAGCTCCGTTCCCACCTCGACCAGCTCCATCCATCCTACGCGCCAGAGAAACCCTGTGGATCTAATGGAAAATGCTGCGAGTTCATGGTAGGCGACTTAGTTTTTGCTAAAAACCTTTCCGGCGAACTATTATGGGTCGAAGCAACCGTAACTCAAACCATCGGGCCCAGATCGTACCGTGTGCAAACATGGGATGGAAAAAAACACCATATAGATCAGCTTCGCTCTAGGTTACAACCCAGTTCCTGTGACTCCTGTGACTCTCAAACTGAGGGGGGAGGGGATGTCAAAGAAACCGAATTCGAGATGGTGGAAAGCGGAATCGAAGGAAGTCAGCAGCCGGGCACAACACATGAAGAAAAATCAGGGAGAGGGATGGCCTCGCCACAGAGGAATACTTCAACGGAGGCAAGCCCGCAGAGATCGGAGGACAACAATGATAGAATTAGCGGCACTGAGTCGTCCAGTGAGGATACAGAACTGCCTGTACCAGATATATCAAAAAACATCCCGCCGAAACCAGACTACAGACAGGAACTGGTGGGACAGTGCAAATCTGATAAACAGTTAAAATAACCTGCATATCTACGGGATTACGTCATCGCACCCCTCAAACGGAACCTAGTGGGAAGGGGTGTTATGAACTAATAAAGGCGTTTAATAAAGTTTTAACAACCTTAAGAAAAAGCAGGGTTCTAATCCTGCACTTCTGATTGGCCAATAATAGCGATATCGGATTGGTCCTTTCTGGGAAATCTGATTGGCTGTTAACGGGCCAACTCTCATTGGTTCAAGGGTTTAACAGTTCCATGTTTCTCATTGGCTAATAGGTCAGCAGCCTGCCCTATAAAAGGGCTGCTGCTGCCCTAGGGTTTTGCTCTGTTCAGCATGATTAATAAAGAGTTGAAGTTCACTTTTCACTGCCTCGTCTCCGTTCCTTGCACCCATGCGCAGAACTTAACACTTTCAGTGGTGTGTGGTATGCTACAAGGAACCACAGTCTTGACATCAAAATGGGATGCTAAGAATAGACAGGAGAGAGCTGTTTATTTCTATGTCATTTTCCATGTCCAACACGCACCTCAATCTGTGATTTAAAAATAAAACAGTTTATATTATTTTTGAGTACCTTTTATTCAAGATATGTACTTTAGTACTTTTGTGAAACTAGAAGCAGAAAATATAAAAATGAGGTAGAAATTATCACTGGGTCTAATTTGAGTATTTGTCCAGCAAATCAGGTCAGTTTGTATAAAACTGCAGACTTGAGCCAATATTCTGAGCTAGGAGAGGCCTCCAGTTGATTGATCTGAAGAATGGTTACCGATCTTTATCACTACATTTGAGAAGATCACATTTCCAACATTCCCTCTACCCCCTATTCTCAATTTATCTTATGTAGAATGATCTAATCTTGCCAGCAAAGGCATGGGATAGGGTGGGAAATTTCACAATTTGAAAATTCAACAAAATTAGACTTCCTGCTGGAATTATGTGAATTAAAACATTTAGGCAACTGAACCAGCCCCAACTCTCTTAACCAATATATATTCAAAATTATGATGCTGCCAATGACCAGACACCTTTACTTGATCATGTTTCATCCATTTGAATTTGGAAAAAGTGTTTACTAAGTTGTGATTGATTTTGGCAGACAGTTTCTTGAAAAAAACAGAACTAGCTAACATAACAGACTTGTTTCCCTTGACATCTTTGTTCTGGGCAAGCGGAGCAGAGTTATTGGATATTTCAAATTAAGTGATTTCTAAACATCTGGGGACTTGCTTTAAATAATGCAAATGTTTGAAAATTATGGCACTTTCAGCAATTTCTTATTCACTCCTGGTCTCAGAAAACAATGAATTATAATAGTACAGGTTGTTTTGGAGTCCCTCAGGACTTAACGGACTTCACAAATCTGTTTTCCGTGTGCTGTTGGGTATTTTATTTTTCATCTCTCTCTACTAAACGTCGTTGGGTTGGGAATGAGCCACAATTCTGTATTAAAATGAATGTGTTGAGTTAGTCTGTTAAGGGTTTCTCTTCTGTGCCACAATAACTGTACCAGAGAATATTGGAAGAAGAAGAATATTGGAAGAAGAAAAAGATTGAAACGGATTAAAGCGGATGTCCAGGCAGATTAACAGAGGTTGAACAGAGTTCCTCAAGGGGATGCTTTTCAGGTAGCCCTTGACTTATCACTGGTTGCTTCGTGATCATTTGAAGTTGCCTAGGGCTCAAATTTGAAATTCCAATAGTCTCTCCCCCACCTGCACTTATGTGACTGTATGCAGGTGTGGGATTCTGCAGGTTAACACCAAATCACTAGAACCAGTTGTTAACATTCTAAGCAATTCAGAGAACCGGTTGTGAGAAGAAATTACTGGCCTAATCCTGTAAGGAAGGCAGGAAGGAAACATTCTGGTGTTGCTTACAGAAACTGCCTCTCCATTAACCCTTATTACATTCTTGGCAGGACTAGACTTCCTGCCTCAGGAACTTCTCTGGAGTTTTTTCCCCCTCCTTTGCTGGTACTTTGCTTGTGTGGAGTGACCATTCAAAGTTATAATGGCACTGAAAAAAGTGACTTATAACCATTTTTCACACTTATGACTGTTGCAGCATCCTCACAGTCACGAGAGGCCAGGCGAGAAGATGCGTGCCTCAATGTGAGTGATGCTGAGTTGGCCATGCCCAGCCAGTCACATTACCACCAAGCCATGCCCACCATCTAAGCCACGCTCACAGAACAGGTTGTTAAATAATTGAATCCCAACCCTGACTTTATGTTATGTAACTGTAGGGGGCCAACTTGACAACTGGCCACATCTATGACTATTTCTAGCGGCCTTCAGTGATGTACCTGCTGTTTATGACATTTGTGCAGGAAACTGGCTTCCCCCCCCTGGTTTTCAGCAAAACTGTGCCCATGGTGAAGCATTGATTCACTTTATGACCATGGCATTCACTTAATGACCACAGCTTTACTTATTGACCACAATGGTTTGATTAGCAACCATTATAAAAAATGTCCTAAAATCAGGTTGGTCACATATTTATAGCCATCACGACTTATGATCATGATGGGCAGGCTCCATTATGGTAATAACTCGAGGATTACCTATTTTTAGTTCAGAAAACATAGGAGTTAATTTTGCAACCCCTCTTGATGTGCTTGTGTATATTTGGCCTGAACAGGACATATTTCTCCTTTATCATGGACACAGTTCTCTTTCTCTTCACTTTGTATTCTTATCTGGAATCTTACTTGCTATCTCTTCCTTATTCCTTCTCACCCCATTATTTTGTTACTCTTTGGGGTTTTTTTCTCAAAACCCAAGCCCTTCTGCTTCTGTTCCCGAGCCAAGGAAAATTCATTATTTATTTCCTTATTTTACTTATGAGATGTGCCACCTTCAGTTTAATTTTTTGAATTTCCTTTCCATATTGAAGCAGAGGTGATCTTTCCTTTCAATAGTATATATTTAATAAGAGTTAAAAACTGTGAGATTCTGAAGAGGGCAGTTTGTCTCTTTCTGAAAGATTCTCATAATAAATGCTTTTTGTGTAAGCAATGTGTATTTCAGAAAGCATAATTGACAGATTTTTGACTCTTCCATAAGCAGATTATACAATTTTCATCTTTGTGACAGATGGCAAATATTGGGTTTTCATTGTTATTAGCAAAAATATGTCACATTTATAAAAATGTTGTCAACAAAATTCCAAAATTGTTTTTGATGGCAGATTCAGAAACAATAAAAGGAAATTCTTTGCATAACTCATACTATGCTTACTGAAAGACGGACTAATTTTTTTATCCTCTCCAGCTTACTTGTTTTTAAAATGTGTGTGTTGTGTTAGTCTGAGAATACATTAATAGATGTTGAGAACTGTTTTTCTTTCTAATCATCCTTTGGGGGAAGAGATAATATTATTCTGGTTTATTTAGATAATCTTATATTCTGGCAAATACTGCATGGAACTTGTTGCAAACTTGAATACATGCAGTCCTTGCTTGGTGATCCTCACATGACTAAGATGGACTAATAATGCCACTTCCCATTCAGTCATTCAGTGAGTCACTGTGGGTTGTTAAGCAAGGCATCGCATAATGTGACTGTGACTTGCAATTTCACTACCAAATTCTCCATTCATTCTGCTTGTTGGAAGCCGACTGTGAAATATGAACATGGAAATTGTGTGAATGAAAGACATTGTGAGGGTTGTAAATGTATCAACAGGTCATAATATTCCTATCTAGCACTTTGAATGGTCTCAATAAAGGCAGTAATTGAGGTCTATTCTGTAAGTTTAGACAAATGTAAGGATGATAAGACTAGAGGGAGAGAAAGAGTCAGTTTGGTGTAGTGATTTAGGCAAGCAGTCTAGAAACTGGGTGCCAGGAGTTCTAGTCCCACCTTGGACATGAAAAACATGTTGGGTGACTTTGGGCCAGTCACTCTGTCCCAGCCCAAGCTACCTTGTAGGGTTGCTGTTGTAGGGAAAATAGGAAAAAGAAGGGGTATTGGTATGCTTATCACCTTGAGTTGTATTTGAAAAAAAAAAGGCAGGATTTAAAAAAAAGACTATCAATGGCTACCAGTCATAATGATAATATAGCACATTTGGATTTCTTTTCCTGCTTTGCTAATTGTTGTAAATGAATAATACTAATAAAGTTATCTTGAGCTTGAAGTCAAGTGCAGGGTTCTGGCCCTGCACTTCTGATTGGCTGTTAATGGCAGGATCGGATTGGTCCGTTCAGGAGCATCTGATTGGCCATTAACAGGCCATTCTCATTGGATAATGGAGCTAGCACTCCAGGATTGCTATTGGTTGAATAGTTAATAAGTTGCCTATATAAGGAAGGCTTTAGCAGCCCTCCAGTTTGAGCTGTCATACCATGTAAATAAAGAGTTTGAAGTTCACTGTTTCTACCGGCTCATCTCCATTATTCGCACCCATGCTCCAGACTTAACACTGGCGACGAGGATGGGATTGGATGACATCAGAGCCAACGACGAAGACAACTAAGTTTGTGGCTGAAGCACACAACGGCAGAACCATGTCCGGCGGTGCAGTACCACCCACTCCATTCGATCCAGCTCAAGAGGACTGGGAGTCCTACATGGACCGTTTCCAAATGTTTTTGGAAACAAATAATCTGAAGGATGCCACAACCGGGAAGAAACGGGCGGTATTCCTAACACACTGCGGCCCGATGGTATTCAAAATGGCCAAGGCATTAGCAAAACCAGCTGAAGTGAAGGCCATGGACTGGGACGTCCTCGAACCACTACTAAGGGCCCACTATGCACTGACCATTCCAACGCTCGTAAGATGACACGAATTCTATCAAAGAAATCAGCGGAAAGGAGAAAGCGTTGCTGATTTCGTTGCAGACCTCCGGAACTTGGGAGGCCCTTGCGATTTCACCGACCTAGAGGAGGCTTTGAGAGACTGAGTAGTTCTCGGGTTAGATGCTCTAAATGTACAGAGCAAAATAATGGCAAAGGGCGACATCACCCTTAAAGACGCCATAGCTGAAGCTACAGCAGCGGAGGCGACCAAGAAGTCGGCTGCCCAACTACGCCGAAATCATGCTCCAGCACACCAACCGACCAGCAAAGTTTCTCCTAAGGCAGAAGGGCAGCTGCAGACGACCCACCATGAGGACCTCTCTTCGCCGTCAGACAGCGATAAAGAAGAGGTCCATCACCTGCGGTCCGATCGGGACCGTTACCCGAAGTCCCAGCAACCGTGCGCTGGCTGCGGCACCAACCATTACCGCTCCGATTGCAAATTCCGCAATGCGCTCTGCCACGAGTGCAGGAAATGAGGCCACATCGGATGGGTCTGCAGAAGTCTCCTCGGACCCAGCCAGACCGCGAAGGGTACCAATCTCCACCAATCGACAGGGAATTGCCCTGTAAGGTGAGAACCAGCAAACCACTCCTACAGAAACCGACCCGTGAATCGCCTAACGAGATGGGAAGAGGCCCACCAAACACTCACTATCAACCACGCCTCTTCACTAGACGCTAAGAAAATTCGGGTCAAAGTGGACATCGAAAATCAACCTTGCCAAATGGAAGTTGACTCGGGGTCGTCTCTGTCAATGGTCTCATGGAAGACCCTCAAGCAACTCATCCCCACTATCCGGTGCCAAGACCTTCAATTCCAATGGCTCGTGTTAAAGGACTACCAGGGGAACCGGATTCCAGTCGTAGGATCCAGTAGAGTCCGGGTCGCATTCAAGAACTGCACAGTGTACTTACCTCTGACGGTGATCGACAAGGACCGGCCTAGCCTGTTAGGCCTGCAATGGTTCACACCACTCGGCATTGAAGTGGCAGGCATTAACCGAATCGGCGGCAGTGACTGGGAAGAAGACCTCGCCCACGAATTCAGGGATGTCTTCGCGGAAAAGCTAGGTGAGTACAAGGGGACCCCAATATCCTTTAGCCTTAATCCAAAGATAGCTTCCATCCGCCTTAAGCCTCGTCGAGTCCCGTTCGCTCTAAAGCCAAAAATCAACAAACAGCTTGATAAGTTGATAGCCCAGGGAGTTTTAAAGCCAACCAACCACTCCCCATGGGAAACACCAATCGTGACCCCAATTAAGCCGGACAGCTCCATTCGAATTTGTGGGGACTCTCAAGCCACCCTAAACCATGCCCTGCAACAAAATCCATATCCAGTGCCGGTGGTGCAACACCTCCTCCATTCCCTGGGGGCGGAAAAGTCTTCGCTAAACTAGACTTAGCTCAGGCTTATCAGCAACTGCCAGTTGATGAAAAAACGGCACAGGCACAGACTATCATAACACACCGCGGCTTCAATTCGGAGTCAGTGTAGTCCCAGGGATCTTTCAGAGCCTAATGGAGAGACTATTGCAGGGGATCAAAGGCGTTGTCCCCTACTTTGATGATGTGCTCATTGCTGCCCCCACTCCAAAAATGTTATGGGATCATTTAAGACTGGTTTTACAAAGATTCCAAGAAGCAGGCCTGAAAGTGAAAAAAAATAAGTGCAAACTGTGTACAGATCGTGTTGAATTCTTAGGGTACTTAATTGACAGTCAGGGAATTCACCCTACCGATAGCAAATTGAGAGCAATAAAAAACGCTCCCAGACCCCAGAACAAAGCTGACCTCCAGGCGTTCTTAGGCCTCATCAATTTCTATAATGTATTCTTGCCGCACAAGGCAACTGTCGCTGAACCTTTACATCGCCTACTAGATAAAAAAGCAATTTGGGTATGGGGTCACAGAGAAGAGCAGGCGTTCCATAATGTAAAACAACTACTGACTTCTGACGCTGTACTAATGTAGTACAATGAGACCTTGCCATTAAATATCACATGTGATACATCGCCTTTTGGAGTGGGCGCCCTTTTGAGCCATGTATTACCTAATGGTAGCGAAGCCCCTGTTGCTTACTTTTCAAAAACGCTCTCGAAAACTGAGCGAAATTACAGCCAGATCGATAAAGAGGCCCTGGCAATTGTATCAGCTGTTAAAAGATTCCATGAGTACGTGTATGGCCGGGCTTTTACCATTGTAACTGACCACAAACCATTGCTGGGGATCATCGCTGGGGACAAGCCAACTCCTTACATACTTTCTGCTAGGATGACCCGCTGGTCAAAATTCTTGGCTGCCTACAATTATCAGCTACAATATCGTCCCAGTAAAGCCATTCCCCATGCCGATGCGTTGAGCTGTGCACTGCTCCCTGAAACCATCAACGATCCTGCACCAACGATGACAACATTGCAGATCGAGACACTCCATACGCCACCATTAACTGCCCGTGACATCACGAGAGAAACAAAACGCGACCCCATCTTAGCACGAGTCCTCACATGGGTGGAATGCGGATGGCCATTGGACCAAGTACCAGACAACTTTGCACCATTCAAAAGCCGTCAAACAGAGTTGTTCTCGCAGAAGGGCTGTATCATCTGGGGCGATAGAGTCCTTATCCCAGAACGACTCCAACAGGCACTGCTAAGAACCTTGCACGATGGCCACCCTGGCATCGTGCACATGAAGGGCCTCGCACGAAGCTACGCGTGGTGGCCAGGCATTGACAGAGAAATCAAATCGTGGGTTAAAACTTGCCAGAGATGCCAAGAAGTAAGCAATGCTCCACCAAAGGCAACCCCAACCAAATGGGAGACGCCGCGGGGACCCTGGTCCCGCATCCATCTGGACTTTGCTGGACCTACCAAAGGCCACGCGTTTTTGCTAACCATTGACACCTACTCGAATTGGCTCAAGATTCACCGAATGAGGAATACAACCACCGAAGCAGTCATCAAAAGACTGGAAAGACTGTTTGCAACCCACGGATTACCAGACGTTCTGGTATCCGACAACGGGCCCCAATTTACCGTGCTGTCTTTTGAACAGTACCTGGCTGACCGCGGTATCTGACATGTGCTTACTTCGCCTGTGCACCCTGCAGCCAACGGTAGGGCTGAGCGGATGGTACAATTCGTCAAAAGGACTCTACAAAAGATAGACTACGACAACATCGACGAGAAAATCTACCAAATCCTTTTCCTACAGCACATCACACCTCACAGCGTCACCAACAAAACTCCCGCCGAGCTGCTAATGGGACGAAAGCTCCACTCCCACCTCGATCGGTTACACCCAGCCTACGAACCAGAAAAGCCACTCGGATCCAGCGGCCGATGCCGTACCTTCCAGGTAGGTGATTTAGTATTCGCTAAAAACCTATCGGGCGATCCGCTGTGGGTTGAAGCAACCGTAATCCACGTAACCGGCCCAAGATCATACCTCGTTCAGTGCCCTGATGATAGACTTTGGAAGCGCCACATAGATCAACTACGATCGCAGCTACTGTCACGCAATTCCGAACTCCCTTATGACCAAACTGAGGGGGGGGGGGAGATACAGAGGAAAACGAATTGCAACTAGAGGAAAACCTTTTTGAAGGGACTGAAAACAGAACTGAAACGCAGGAACAGGAACCGGGGACTGGAGTGAGTTCACCTCAGGGAGTGGCCAGTGATATTGGTGATGACGGGAACGCGAACTCAGAGCCAGAGACACCCCTACCATTAAACAACAATCTACCTCAACAGAAGTGCAGCCAACCGCCAGGCACTTTGCGAAAATCAAAAAGACTGATAAAACAACCGTCCTACCTCAAGGATTATGTTACCGCGCCCCGTGGGCAGAAGCTGGGGGAAAGGGGTGTTGTGAATGAATAATGCCAAATAAAGTTATCTTGAGCTTGAAGTCAAGTTCAGGGTTCTGGCCCTGCACTTCTGATTGGCTGTTAATGGCAGGATTGGATTGGTCCATTCAGGAGCATCTGATTGGCCATTAACAGGCCACTCTCATTGGTTAACAGAGCTAGCGCTCCAGGATTGCTATTGGTTGAATAGTTAATAAGTTGCCTATATATAAGGAAGGCTATAGCAGTCCTCCAGTTTGAGCTGTCACACCATGTAAATAAAGAGTTTGAAGTTCACTGTTTTTACCGGCTCGTCTCCATTATTCACACCCATGCTCTAGACTTAACACTAATTTAATGTTTGTTTGTGTGCATACATACAGAGATGTTCTTACCATTACAGAACTGCTGACTGGTAAATATTATACTTTTGAAGGACAGCTGTGGTATCTGCCATCCCGCATCTGATGGGCGGCTCATGAAAGGGAGCGAAGGGAAGAGAAACGACAGGAAGCGAAGTTTCCTCTTGATGAGCGTGCCCCGAATGTCTTGGCACATGCTCTTTTATTGTGCTTTTTTACAAGAAAATGATTTAATCAAAGCTCAAGTCAAACATGGTAATCTCATCAGGATGTGCATGTTTACAAAGCTGCATACCGGACAGATTATTTACAATGTGGATAAGCTTATTAACAAACGTCTATCTCCTTGTCTCTTGTACGTGCCTTTCAAAGGTCACTGAAGAGACAGAAGTTAATGATTACACGTGAATGATACAATGTTGCAAATGCATGAATGATACATAGTTGCAATGATACATAGTTGCAAACACATGAATGACACATAGTTACAACATCTCCTCTGTTTTTATTATTTATGATGAGTCTTCTTCCTCATCCGAGAAGACAGGAACCATTTTTCTGAAATGTTCACCGTCCCCGTCATCTAGGCAAGAGTGCGACCCGTCAGCGTCAGGGTTGTCCAAGGAGCGGTAACTCAGCAATGACATTTTTTCGTCCAGTGTTGAGGATATAACATGAGCTTGCAATAGCACATTAACATCAGCAGAGGATAATTGATTTTTTAAAAAATTGCAATATTCTATTAAAAAAACAAGGTCCTATAATACATATCAATATAATGATTATTAATGATCCTGCCAATGCAGTTAAAAAGGTTGTAAACCATGGCGAAATAGAAAACGAACCCTCCCCCCCTGCTATCAGCATAAAGACAACATTCTTCTTTAAGCATAGCACACAATCCCCCTTGTTTTTTTTTTTTTAAATAACAGATCTAAATCTTTACGATTTTGCAAGAGGGGGTATTCCATGGGTACCTGTAGAGATATAAAATCATCAGAGTTATACACAGCCATACTTGAATGCAAAAAGATTTGGATTTAACAATTTCATCCCCGTGGATACATGCCATGATACCGGTGGAACAAGTTCAAACAAAATTATTGCCAGGGATAAAATACATTCCTTTCAGGCGTGATGTTAAAGTTCCTCCTGCAGTGGTGTAGATTGCAGGATATCCCCTGGTTGTGTGGGTGCGTCTGCCAAATCGAATTGAAGTGGTGGGTAGAAGTCTTCTATGCGAGAAAAATTGGTTGTAGAACTTAAACGAATGCCTTGAAAGTAGTTATAGTCCAAGTAATATTATATCTTCTATGAGGCTTCTGCGGATCATCATGGACAGTTCTTTTGAAGTGTCGTTTGTTGACAGGATCAGAGTTCGGGTATATAAAAACATCACAAGCAGGAGAGAGGGCTATGGACAAGTTAGTTGTAGAACATTTGCGAGATGAGGAGGGAATTCAATTAGTAGAAAAAGGATAATAATTACAATAATGACAATAAAGATTAATTTGGTAATTCATCAAGGATGTTAGTTGGGGTGGGGAAACCCATAATACAATAGAAGGACATTTAGGTCCCCCTAAATTTTAGATTGAATAGAGGAAAAAGATTTTAAGGTTCCTTTCCATAGAAAGAGTAAAGAAGGAACAAAAGAGCAAGTGGTAGAGTGTTCTTTAAATAAAACAGAAGTGACAGAATGAAAACTACGGGTAGCATTTTCACGACGTACCCACATGGAACAAGTATAATAGCCTTCTGTTAATGAAATGGTTTTAACACGAATAGTCTTTTGACAGGAAGCATAGGTTTTGTTGAAGTAAGGTAGAAATTGCAAAGAAGATATTGGCAAGAATATCAGGAAGAGTTTTAAGATATAGATGTAGCGGAGGAATTCCCATGATAGGGTCTAACCGCTCTACCAGGGATCCAGCAAGTGATTTTGTCTGGCAGTAAGATTGCAGCGTAGCCTCGTCCCCAAGTGAGAAGCTCAGTGGGACCCTGCCAGGCAGAATCTGGCAATCTGCGATAATATACCAGAGGTCTGTTAGGCGGGGGTGAGGGGGAGGAAAAATGACGCGAAGTAGCAGAAGTGGGAGGAATGCCAGTCAGATTGAGAAAGTTTAAAGTGTAAAGACAAATGTTAAGAGAATTTTGCAATGCTGGGAGGTTCAGGGGTTTTTCCCACAATGAATATCGATCAAGAGCACGTTTCAGAGATAAGTTCGCTCGTTCCACAATAGCCTGCCCCTGGCTGTTGTAGGGAATCCCAAACTTGTGGGTTACATCCCATCTGTTACAGAAGTCCTGGAAAGCAGAACTTGTATAGGCAGATCCATTGTCAGTTTTGATTTCTTTTGGACGTCCCAGCGAGGCAAAGGTACAAATTGAATGATTGATGACATGTTTTACAGTTTCTCCCCTTTGAGGAGCAGCCAGAATAAACCCTGAATATGTATCGATGGAAACGTGCAAATATTTCCAAGGGGCAAAAGGTTGATACTGAGTTACATCCATTTGCCAAATTTCACAAGCTTTTAATCCTCTAGAATTTACTCCTATGGGAATGGAATGTCCTTGCTTACTACATGTGGGGCATTGTTGAATAATGGCAGCAGCTTCTGCCTGAGTTAGGGAAAATTGAAAAGTTATCATAACTTGGCGGGGGAGATTCAAACACACTCCCTGCTTCTATTTTATAATGGACCATTAAAGCCTCCATAATTTTACTCCAAGTGACCAAAATGCCAATAGGTGCATGAGGAGGACTATGGAGATGTTCACCAATTTTTTGCCAAGTGGAAATTTTTAAGGACCCTTCCTCTGAATAATTAGGACAATGTTGCCACACATAAGCCAATAATGTAGCAATAGGTTTCTTTTTTACAGGCGAGCCCTTTAAATTAGCAGAGTATTTAGAAGAAGAAGCGACTAACTCCCTCAATTCCTTCAGATGCTGTGTCTGTTGTTGAGAAAAGTTTCCACCCATACTTACGAAAGTCGAGACCGTGTTTCAGATCCGATGATGTGCAATTCGCTTCAGGCCTGGCGATGCACAGCTCCCATCGAGCTGATAAGATATGGGCGCGTCGCTGCGTATCCCCCTTAGGGAATCACGTCAGGGTCACCAGAATGCAGTATCTGCCATCCCACATCTGATGGGCGGCTCATGAAAGGGAGCGAAGGGAAGAGAAACGACAGGAAGCGAAGTTTCCTCTTGATGAGCGTGCTCCGAATGTCTTGGCACACGCTCTTTTATTGTGCTTTTTTACAAGAAAATGATTTAATCAAAGCTCAAGTCAAACATGGTAATCTCATCAGGATGTGCATGTTTACAAAGCTGCATACCGGACAGATTATTTACAATGTGGATAATCTTATTAACAAACGTCTATCTCCTTGTCTCTTGTACGTGCCTTGCAAAGGTCACTGAAGAGACAGAAGTTAATGATTACACGTGAATGATACAATGTTGCAAACGCATGAATGATACATAGTTGCAATGATACATAGTTGCAAACACATGAATGATACATAGTTACAACAGACAGCTCTATATTTTTCATCTGTACATGTGATACAGTTAAAACATGGTTACTGTCACAAAAAATGGGTGCCCACTTCTGTTGATTGATTTAGAAGATTTACTGCCACTTAGTGTTACCACAGTTATTGTTCATACAGCGTTTTTATGGAACAATTGTATATCTCAATTGTATATACAATGTTCAGGGAATTGGAGTTTACCAGGGCAAAGGTATTCCTTTAGTAGAGATATGTTCAGCACGAAGTGGGCAATAAAAATGGGAACAAATACTTCAGCATCAAGGACAGCTCTTCTTGCATAATTTTTATTTTTGTTTGAACATACAAGTTCCACTTAAATGCAAATAATAGCACTTTAGAGAAAGAATTCATTCATCTGTGTTTGCTTGGACTGTGAAATGTTAATTGTTTGAAGCCAAACTGCCTTCTGCAAATTGACCTAAATGGGAGGAGGATGTAAGAAACATGCACTGTTTTACAGGCTGGTGATTTCCTAATTCAGTTAAGAGATTGAAACACTCACGAGCACTACGCTGGTGGATTGAAGTTCAAAAGCCATGCTGTTTCATTACCTGAAAATAGTTTTCAGAAGCCTATTTAAATATTAACAGGAACCAATCTTCTCTGAATCTGCATTAGAGATTATGGAGAAAGAGTTCAGCAAGTAAACCAAAACAGAAATTTATTTTATTTGGGCTTTCACTAACCTGATCCCAAGCCTTGTCAGAGTAAGTGTAAACAGCATATATCATTTTCCACTGTGCTTTATTCTAATTATAGCCTTGTAGATTGAAAGCACAATGTGGGGTTTCAGCATTTTATTAGCTATAAGAAAGATTTTTAAACTGCAGGTTTTGAGTTTAGAATACTTTATAGATATGGGAAAAAAATTAATTCCAGGCATTGCCTCCACCTAATTTCATATAAAAAATGGACATGACGGGGAAGGATTTTGAAGGCTACACTGGCTAAATCTCCTGAATTTTATTGGGTAAGGTAAATGGGAAGAAATCTGGGAAAGAAAAGAAAAGAAAAAATGCTTCTCAATCTATACCTTAGCACTTTCATGGCTTTGATGCAATAGTAGAGACATTTTTAAAAGTTCTTAAATGGGAGCTCCAATTAATAATTCTAATAATTTTAGAGACAAGTAGTTTTTCTCTGCCTCTTGCAATGTTAGATGTTGTTCAGGCATTATGAAAGTTTGTACCCAATGAAAACAATGATACGCTGCAATTTTTCTAGGAATTTTGTAACCAAACACAAGGCTGCCCCCATATCCAGGACGAGTCACCATTTGTACACATGGTGTACACAGCCCACACAAATCCAATTATAATTGCAATATAAGCTGAAACAAATTAACAAAGCTTTGACAAATGAAAAAAAAACAAAAAAAACCTAGTGATTCTTGCTCTGGAGAATCTCTGTGATATGAAAGATGACCTGAAAATTCATACAATAACTGATAAAAGTCTTCTCCTGCTAGCAAGTTGAACTGATTTTCTGATATTTCAATAAGTCTGCACAAACCATTCTATAAAGAGAAGAACTTTCTGCATCTCCATCTGAAAACTATAAAGCAACCACAGCCACTCAGCACTAGCATTCTGCTGAAGTATCTTCCTGAAAAGGAATCCCAACTTTCAATTAGCTTAACTGCCCTGAGGCTTTCAGCAGCAAATCCAGAGGAACTGTTCCTTTTGAAGAAAAGTGAGATCTTACATTGAGATGATGAGTTGAATTCAGAAGGGGAATTCAAATGGTGTGAATGAATTCATATAGTACTCCTGTTGACAGATGTTATATATGTATATATTCAACACTAGCTAGCAAGAATTTTGTAGATGATCTGGAACCCCTGAATATATCCCAAATGGTCTTTTAAAGCTTTTGACATGGTAACTCTTTTTTCTTCAACTTTGCAGATAAAATTGTCATTGGCTCTTAACTGGCTTTCAAGTTGGGAACAGTGTAAGTGTAAATATGCTTTTAGCAAAGGGGTAGACAAATTCCATGCCTGCTATTAAAATATGTGGAGACATTTGATATAATGTATGTTAAGACTATACCAAAGATGTTTTTAACATCTAATAGGGAGGGAAATGCTGAATATGTTCCAGAGATTGTTATTTTATTTTATTTTTGATAGTGGGGATAATTACAGAATTTTTGAAGAAAGTACTATCGAAATGTATCTACTATTGAAACTCTTGTTGCCATTGGGTGAAATGGTGCACCATAGGGCAACAGTTTTGAATTGCGAAACCTTAAATGGGCCAATATACAGACTGCAGTGAAAATCCAGGACTCATAAATCCTGAGGGAATGAAATTTGGGGAAGTTATGGCTGCTTCAGGCTGCCACTGCAGTCATGTGATGGTCATTTTCAATGTTCCATGATTATTTTCCCAGCCAGTTTCACAATCCCTCACACCTTCCCCCATCTAGCAGCAAGGAATGGACTCATTATGGGTCTATTAAAGAAGCAACAATTTTAAGGTGCGTGAAGAAAAGTCTAGATGTTTTTTATTGCATTATGTGACCCATCTCTTTAAAACAACCCTGTGAGATAGGTTGGGTTGAAACCCACTAAATGGAGTAGAAACAGTATCCCTCCGGTGTCAGTCAAATACATTAGCTACTTGTCCATCCTGTTTCATTTTTCAACTGCTTCCTACTCTGAAACTGATTATAGACTTCAGCTACTGGAGATCAGGTAGACCAGTCCTGCCCTAGCCCTCGGGAAGTCACGTGAACCTATTTTAAAACTGTCTCTGACAACTTCTTACAATTCAATGGAGAACCTGGCAGGGATTCTAAACTGTTCTCGGTTGAGAATGGCAATGTACAAAATTGCGGTTAAAAAAAATAAAATTAAATTAAAATATTGTCAGCATAATTATGCCATAAAGAGAGGGGGGAGTGTTATAGTCAAGATCACTCAACTGTTAGGATGTGGCATAGAGGAGGAGAAGAAATAGAGAATGAAAGGCCTGTACAATTACAGAATCAAAAAAAAGGTATAAAAATAAAACTCATCTTTATTTTCTTTCATGCTAGCACCAGCATCAAGAACATTTTTTTAAATAACTTGCACTCCCATCTTGAGTGTTTATTTTTCTATGCATTTTTTCTCACTGTCTAAAACCATCTGCTAGCTAGCAACTTATTCTTAACCATTGGTGGTGAAAGATTTGTCTAAATGTTGACTGTTGCTAATATTATTTTCTCAGGAAAAGTGCTTCAGGACATGGCCATCCAGGCATTCTTGTAACTCTAATTAAGATGGCCATTGTTAGAGGCGTTTAGAACACAAGGTCAAAGCAGCCCTAAGGCAGCCCTATAGTCAAGAATATCCACATATTAGAAGAAATAACTCTCGTTTCAAAGGCCTGAAGCTTGGACAAGATAATCAAATTTTGTCTGGCCCCTTGGTAAAGGCTCTATTTATTCATGCTTGCATGCCCTCCTCTCCCTGTCTAACATATGTTCAGATTATTGTAGTCATGAAGCAAAGAATGCCTCTGGAATTGCACTTTCCACTGGTCCATCTCACATTATGAAAATAATTACATTATAGTTGCAGTTCTCCACATAATTTATTCACCATATCTTGGCTTTAGTAAACTGAGCTTCAAGCTACATAGGGTTATATTTTGATCACTTGGTTTAGTTATAGTTGTATAAGACGAAAGATGATAAGTTGAGAACTATTCCTGTTTCAGGGTGTCTAAGAAAGATATTTCAATCACATCTAAAAATGTCAATCAACCTACAGTTAACAGGCATGGCAGATGGTTGCACTGTGCAAACAAGAAACTTTTAAAAGTTGTACTGATCTATAAAATATTGTATTAACATTATAATATGGTTGTCTTTAATGAGGATAATAAAAATACAGATTTTTACATCCTCATGTAAAAGTAAAGATTTGTTAATGCTTTAGCCAATAAAAATGTATTAGGACAACTAGATGATCCATGCACACAACAGGGGATCAGTATGTCATATCATATCAACAGATGTATCATAATTAAATAGACATTGTGTCTTTTTTGGAATATACTCAGTGACTTAGGTTGTGTTAATACATTTGATTTGGTTTTGGTTTATCAAGTTTTGTTATTTTCTTTTTGGTCTTTTTTTTAAACTCATTTTTGCTTTCAGCTTGGCATCACCGATGCTTCCCTACTCAGTCCTAACTCTAAATTATTTATACAAGTTAAAAAGTACAAATCTCAACTTCAGACCCTGAGAGACCCCACTTGCACATCTCATCAGTATGATATTTGCTCATTTATTCCTTCTGCGAGTTTCCCTCCAGAGTCTTTGGTGAGATATTTTATCAGAGGTATTTTAGAAATCCAAGCATACTATCAACAAAACCATATCTTCCATATTCTATTCCCTCATGTTTTGTTTCTGTTGATGAATTATGTGTATTAAAAGTAGACATTGGTCAGTCCCCAGACTGAGTTTTGTGTCCATTTATGTCTATCACACTTTAAAAAGGTAGTCAAACAATCTAGACCAAGTTTAGAGAAAGGCAACAAAAGTTTCCAGTAATCAGGAATTAAATCTTAAGAGAAGGACTAAAATTGAGGGAACATGAATGTTTAATCAATCAAAATTAAAATAGCTGGATGGATGTCCACCACAGGAAAGGCAAATACCTGATTTTTTTACTTCCCACACAGACCTACACACATCCCTGTGTATGTATGTTTGCTACAGAAAGAAGAATCTATCTGAATATTAGGAGAAAAAAACTGATTATAGCATCAATTAATTGTGCATCATTTTACTGAATAAATAACTATTGGCTAGATAAGTGGTTGCCAACTGGTGGGTTGGGGACCACTGGTGGGTCGCGAGAAAATTTTGGTGGTCTGCAGAGAAATGTCCCCCCAAAAGCACTCCCCCCAAAGCAATTATTCCAGGCTGCAGGGGAACACAAGGCTTATGCCACCCACATGGCCCGCCCACCCACTGGCCTCCACCCTTTGGCCAAGTGCAAACCTTACCTTGAGTAGAGCCATGTGAGATGGAACTGGAAGGTAAGACCAATGGCGGGAGAGGGAAATCCATTTCAGGGTGGCTTGCTGACATTGGTGGGAAAGTCCATCCCATATTCCAGAGCTACAGTAGTCACAAGACTGGCCATTTGGTCATCCCGGAGCAGCTCCTCCAGTCCATGGCAGGCCAGTGCACCTGGGTGGAGGAGCAGCTGCTCTGGGATGACCAAAGGGCTAATCTTGTGACTACTGCAGCTCTGGAATATGGGACTGACTTTCCCACCAACATCAGCAAGCCACCATCAGTGAAAATTCATATTAGTGGTCTGCGGGATTTAAGATTATGAGTTTGGTGGTTCCTGAGGTCCAAAAGGATGGCGACCCCTGGCTAGATAACCATCAGTAATAGTATACTTGCAGTAAGCAATGGGTTCAAAGTGATTTGTGATTTGTGATTTGACCTAAAACAATGTGATACAACAATCTATTGGGTAAGAAATATTAAGAAAGTTAGTAAATTTAGTGTTCCATTTATTAAGCAAAAGTAATTATAAAATGTCTGGAACATCTTGCCACCAGAAGTGAGATCCACTTCCACCCTTCTGGTCTTCTAGAAGTGCCTTAAAATGTGACTCTGCTGGTTGGTGTTGGGCGTTGATGGGGGCACACCATGCTGGATGTGATTGGCTGAGTGAGAGATAAACATCTCCCTGCTCCTGGTACCATCCATACTATTGCTTTTTAACTTTTATTTAATTGTTGTTAATTTTAATGCTTTCATATTTGTGCCTTTATGCCATTGGTAACCTCTCTGGGTAGTGAGATAGGCAGCATATAAATCTAATACATTTAGCTGAATTAAATTAAATAAATACATGGGAAAGACTGATCTATGAGTGGATATAACACTCTACAGCATAACTATCTGTAATAGGTTTGAACGGTCACTAAACAAGTGAGGATTGGAGAGTTTCACATAGGAAATTGCAGCAATCAAATAAAAGATAACACCTTTGAATTTCTGCTGTTTCAAGGAACATCTTCAATTTCATTGATTTCAGTGAAACTAAACTTAGGGTGGATCCAAGCCATTGATTGTCAGCTATTTCTCTCTGGGTCTTGAAGCCAAGCAAATGGTTATTATTTACACCTTGCAAAACTACACATGTAATTATTTACACCCTGCAAAACTACACTTAATAAAATATTACATTCTGTTGGAATTTGAGCTCAGTATCAGTTTGTTTATAATGTGTACAAATGTTTTCAATATGTTCCTTTATGGTACTTCATTTTAATATCTTTTATAGAACAGTATTTTTACTGTATATAACAAGAAATCCTGGAAAAATAAGTTCTCAAACACAAGTTTTAAATTAATCTGAGGTTACTATTTAAAAATCAGCCATGTGGGACAAATATTTATCCATACATCCATACAGTCTCCTGAGCTTCAACTTTGCTATGCAGGTGCAGGAGGAAAAGCCAGCTCTTAATGGCTTTCTGGAAGACTGAGAATGTTATGTTCTGCGCATGGGCGCAAGAAGTGGAGACAAGACGATGAACAGTGAACTTCAACTCTTCATTTAACATTGTGGAACAGAGCAAAAACTACGGCAGCAATAGCCCTTTTTATAGGCAGGCTGCTGATCAAATAACCAATAAGAAACGGGAAGCGTTAGTTCCTTTAACCAATGAAAGAGGCCTGCTAATAGCCAATCAGATTCTCCTGAACGGACCAATCAGATGTCGCTATTATCGGCCAATCAGAAGTGCAGGGCCAGAACCCTGCAGTTTTCTAAAGGTTTTAATAATCTTTATTTAAGCACTTTTATTAATTCACAACAGAGAGGATGGGGGGAAGGAGTTTGCAGGATTCGAAGGGGTGGGGGAGGGGAGATCAGGAGCCACAGTGGAAAAGGCACCTCCTCAATCCACTAGATGGCAGCATTTGAAAGATGGGACCTGGAGGGTGCTCATTATATCCAATCTAGAGGGATGGACAGATACCTTCAGGGAGAGGCCACCCTTAAATAACTTAGTCCTGTGCTACATAGGGCTTTAAAGATCATTAGTGTCTTCTTCCATTCAACACCGCCCCCTCTGCAAAAAAAGTGGGAGCCAGTATGGCAGTGATGTAACATGGAGAAACTTAGAAGTGGCAGGTATTGTTGAACTGCTGTAATCTGGACTAGTTGTAATTTATGGGTGGTTTTCAAGGACAATCCCATGTAGATCACATTGCAATAGGATGGGATGTCACCAAAGTGTCGGTGACCATGAGCAGGTTTTCCCGGCCCAAGAATGGGCACATTGGCACATAAGATGTATCAATTGGAACAAAGTTGAATTTGGTTTGTTTAAGAAAATGTTATTAAATCATGTGTAAACTTAGTTTATGTAAATTGAAGTGCTGGAGTTGTGAAAAAAATATTTTACATATTCAGTTTTTCTGTTATGATATGCATTAGAATCAAATAGAGTAAAATAGAATAGAATAGAATAGAATAGAATAGAATAGAATAGAATAGAATAGAATAGAATAGAATAGAATAGAATAGAATAGAATAGAATAGAATCCTTATTCTATTCCTTATTGGCCAAGTGTGATTCAACATACAAGGAATTTGTCTTGGTGCAAATGTTCTCAGCATACATAAAAGATACATTCGTCAAGAGTTAAGAATCATAAGGTACAATACTTAATAATAGTCACAGAGTACAATAAGCAATCAAATCATACTAGGAAACAGTCAATATAAATCGTAAGGATACAAGCAACAGTCATACAGTCACAAGTGGGAGGAGACGGGCGATAAGGAGTGATGAGAAGATTAATAGTAATAGCAGTGCAGACTT
This sequence comes from Hydrophis major, assembly GCA_033807585.1. Taxonomy (NCBI): domain Eukaryota; kingdom Metazoa; phylum Chordata; class Lepidosauria; order Squamata; family Elapidae; genus Hydrophis; species Hydrophis major. Next base: position 99,346,730 of record CM066331.1, read on the forward strand.
TGTAAATAGTTGGACAGTGTTGAGGGAATTATTTGTTTAGCAGAGTGATGGCATTTGGGAAAAAACTGTTCTTGTGTCTAGTTGTTCTGGCGTGCAGTGCCCTATAGCGTTGTTTTGAGGGAAGGAGTTGAAACAGTTTATGTCTGGGATGTGAGGGATCTGTAAATATTTTCACAGCCCTCTTTTTGACTTGTGCAGTATGGAAGGGAGGTTGGTAGTAATTGTTTTTCTGCAGTCCTAATTATCCTCTGAAGTCTGTCTCTGTCCTGTTGGGTTGCAGAACCAAACCAGACAGTTATAGAGGTGCAGATGATAGACTCAATAATTCCTCTGTAGAACTGGATCAGCAGCTCCTTGGGCAGTTTGATCTTTCAGAGTTGGTGCAGAAAGAACATTCTTTATTGTGCGTTTTTGATGACGTTTTTGATGTTAGGTGTCTGTTGTGTCCGCGAAATGATGCCAGGAGTCGGTGACTTAGTGCAAAGCTCTTTATTGGCAAGTTGGAACCGAATTGGTGAAAGGAAAAAAGCCCGCGACTTTTATTCCTTTCGCCGCGGCGGCCGCGGCCAATGGCACCACTTTGAATCTCCCGCGGTCCGAATGGACCAATCGCGGGAGATTCTTAGCGAGCCAATCAGTGCGGCTCGCCTGACCAATCGGAGGGCCCCGCGCTTTGGCCAATCAAAGCGCGGGGGTCTCGAGTATGTTAATGAAGGACAGAACACCCCTCCCCTCTTGGTTCAGTCCTTACGTTGCGTAGTCATGTAGGTAGGCGGGGCTTCGTCTGGTCCTACTTGACCTGCGCAACTCAGTTGTAGGCTGGATCCCGGCCGGTTCGGTCGGGATCTCCGCTGCTCCTGCTGCCGTCGTGGGAACCGGCTGGTCGATCGGGCCGGTCCTTTCTCCGTAGCTCCCTCCTGGGCCTTCCGGGTTGGTTGAGCTACAGGTTTCGCCGCTCCCGCTCGGTCTTTCTGGGTCGGTCGAGCTGGCTTGGCTGTTCCTTCCTGGTGAGGGGTCGTGATGGCTGCTTTCCGGTGAGTACTGCTGGTTTATTTTTCTTTGGATTCGGTCCCCTGGGTATTCCCTCCCCCCTTGGTTTGTGTTGTGGGGGTTGGTTTCGCTTGTTTGTGCGTCGGTGGTTTGTTGGTTGGTGGTTCTTGACCTGAGTTGGTCGATGTGGCGTTTCCATGCTCGTCCGTCTGCTGTTTGTAGCCGGTACGAGTGTGGGCCTGTTGCTTGTGTGATGACGGCTGGGATCCATAGTGGGTCTCCCGTCAGGTTCTTTGCGTATACGGGGTCCCCGGGTGCGAAGGTTCGTTGTTTGCTGCTTGAGTCTGGGGGCCTCTCCGGGTTATACGTGGGGTGCAACCTGTCGAGTGGGGACCTTAGTTTTCTGCCCATTAGTAGTTCGGCTGGGCTTTTATTGGTTGTGGTATTTGGGGTTATGTGTTGTGTGAAGAGTAGTTTGTTTATTTTTTCCTGGATCTCCCCGTGGTCTATTTTCCGGATGGTCTTTTTAGTGAATTGGACCATCCGTTCCGCCCTACCGTTCGCCGCCGGGTGCGCCGGTGCTGTCAGTGCGTGGCGGATGCCCCTTTCCGCTAGGAATTTTTCGAATTCCAGCGAGGTGAACTGGGGCCCGTTGTCGGAGACGACGATGTCTGGGAGGCCGTGTGTTGCAAAGAGTTTGCAGAGTTCCTTGATCACGGCCTCCGTGGTTGTCGTCTTCATGTTGCTTACCTCCAGCCAGTTGGAGTAAGCGTCAACTGTTATGAGGAAGGTGTGTTCTTTTGTGGGCCCGGCGAAGTCTATATGGATCCTAGACCAAGGTCCCCTTGGGGTTTCCCACTCTAGGACGAGTGCTGTGGGTGGGCTTGGCCTAGTTTCCTGGCATCGTTGGCACCTAGCTACCCAGGCCTCTATTTGTTTGTCCATCCCTGGCCACCAAGCATAACTTCTGGCCAGGGCTTTAGTCCTCACCATGCCAGGGTGCCCCTCGTGTAGCAGTTCCAAAACCTTCCCCTGTAGCTTTTCCGGAATGACCAACCTGTCCCCCCATAGTATGCACCCTTTTAACAAAGAGAGTTCCGTTCGGCGGTACCGGAACGTTTTGACGGACTCGTCGTTGTCCCTTTCCGGCCACCCTTTCTCCACCCAATGCCGCACCCGCACCAGATGTTTGTCTTTATTAGTCTCTCGGGCAATGTCTGACACGATTATGGGCAGGTTGGGTAGAGTCTCTATACTGAGGGTGGTCGTCGTGGGTGCTGGGTCGGTGTCAGGTTCCGGTAACGGCGAGCGGCTTAAGGCGTCTGCATGGGAGATCGTCTTACCCGGTCTGTGTATGAGTTCATAGTTGTAGGCTGCCAGGAACTCGGACCACCTTGTCATTCGGGGAGACAGAATGTTCGGGGTGGCCCGGTTTCCTGCAAGGATTCCCAGCAGCGGCTTGTGATCCGTTATGATGGTGAAAGTCCGGCCGTAAAGATATTCGTGGAATCGTTTTACGGCAGCAACTATAGCCAGAGCCTCTTTGTCCAGTTGGCTATAGTTTCGCTCCGGTTTGGTGAGGGTCCTTGAAAAGAATGCGATGGGCGCTTCTTTTCTGTTGGGGTGGGTATGGCTGAGGACAGTGCTGACACTGAAGGGTGATGCGTCGCATGTGACTGCCAGAGGTAGGGTCTCGTTGAATTGTATAAGGACGGCGTTGGAGGTGAGGAGGTCCTTCGTTCTTTGGAAGGCGGCTTGCTCGCGTTTCCCCCAAGTCCAGGTCGCCGCCTTGTCCAGGAGCCTATGCAAGGGCTCCGCTGCCATCGCCTTTTGGGGTAGGAAAACATTGTAGAAATTCAGTAACCCCAAGAACGCCTGTAGCTCAGTCTTTGACTTGGGGGTGGGGGCTTCTTTGATGGCCTTGATTTTTTTGCTTGTGGGGTGAATGCCGTGACGGTCTAGGAGGTAGCCCAGGAATTCTACTCGTTCCGTGCATAGCTGGCATTTCTCCCTCTTGACTTTTAGTCCGGTCTCTTTAAATTTAGTTAGGACCTCCCTTAGTCGACCCTCTAGTTCGGCTTGGTTGGCTGCCAACACTAGGACGTCATCGAAGTAAGGTACCACCCCCTTGATACCTTGCAATAGTCTCTCCATTAGGCTTTGGAATATGCCCGGTGCCACGCTGACTCCGAATTGGAGTCGGTTGCATTTGAATGCCCCCCGGTGGGTGACAATGGTCTGCGCTTCTGCCGTTTGCTCGTCGACCGGCAACTGTTGGTAAGCCTGGGCGAGGTCGAGCTTGGCGAAAACCTTGCCCCCTCCCAGTGAGTGCAGTAGGTGTTGTACTACTGGGACGGGGTAGGCGCTTTGTTGCAGCGCGCCATTTAAGGTGGCCTTATAGTCCCCACAGATCCTCACCGACCCATCGGGCTTGATCGGGGTGACTATGAGGGTCTCCCACCGGGCGTGGTCTATGGGCTGCAGGACCCCTTGTTTGACGAGCTTGTCAATTTGCTCGTCTATCTTGAGTTTCAGTGCGAATGGCACCCGCCTTGGTTTCAGGCATTTTGGGGGGACGTTAGGGTCTAGGTCGAAAGATATAAGGGGCCCTCGGTACTTGCCTAGGTTTCCGTCGAAGACCTCTTGGAACTCCCCGGCCAGTTGCTGCTCCCAGCTGTCGTCGGTGACGTGGTCGACTCCCGTGACTGCGATGTCGAGCGGGGTGAACCATTGCAGTCCCAGTAGGCTTGGGCGGTTGCGGTCGACAATCGTTAGGGGAAGTTGTTCGGTGCGCCCCTTATAAGTGATGTTAAAGCTTTTGGTGCCGACTACCGGGATGCGGTTTCCCTGGTAGTCCTTTACAATGAGTCTCTGGCTGTCTACGTTCCTCCTTTGGAGGGTAGGCACCAAACGCTTTATCTCATGCCATGCAATCATGGAGAGGTAGGACCCGGAGTCCACCTCCATTTTGCATGGCTGGCCCTCGATGCATACCTCTACGTGGACCTTCTGGGTGTCGTTGGTGATGGCGTGGCCGATGGTGACCGTCTGATGGGTCTCCTCTCTCCACCGGTTGTCGCTGCCTCGCGAGGAACGCCCGTTCCAGTCCCATCGGCTGTCCAAGGGGCGATCTCTGGTCTGGGGTGGTGTGCTTTCTCTCCTCCGGTCGCTCTGGTCCCATCGTGCCGGGCTGCGATTTTTTTTCAGGTGGCAGACACGGGCGATGTGTCCCTTCTTGTCGCTAGACTGATGTTGCCCTTGGCCATCAGCCGGCTCTGGAGGACGGGGTCCCACAAACCGAGCACGATTCGGTCTCGCAGGGTGTTGTTTAGGTTATCGAATTCGCAGAGCCCCCCTAAACGCCGCAGCTCGGCGACAAAGTCGCTGAAGCTCTCACCCGACCTCTGGTCCAATGTTCCCCCTAATTTTTCATGTGTCTGAGCATACACACAAACTCCCTGGGAATTCCTTGGACCACTGTGAGCAACATCAGACATGCAAACTGTCGCACCACACCAGTATCACACCTGTCTAAAACCTTAGATGTTACATGGCTTATTAAAAGAATCAAATTACAACAGCTATTTCCGTTAGATTACTTTTAATATAAACGATTTGGCCCACTTACAAAGAAAAAGACAAAAATCTTGTTTTTCATGAGCTGTGTACTGTAGTATGCTGTATGTCAAGGTGAGGGTCCTGCTCTGGTCTGGGTGAGGGTCCTGCTCTGGTCTGGGTGGGGTCCTGCTCTGGTCTGGGTGGGGTCCTGCTCTGGTCTGGATGGAGGCCCTGCTCTGGTCTGGGTGGGGTCCTGCTCTGGTCTAGGTGAGGGTCCTGCTCTGGTCTGGATGGAGGCCCTGCTCTGGAAGAACTAAGGCTTATTTTGGAGACTATTTCCATCAATTTCAACTGCTGTTTTTGAGAATAAACACTTTACTTTTTCCATACCTAACCTGAGGCTTGAATCTTTGCATCTGGGACAACCACTGTAAAAAACACTTCTAAATAATCTGCTGCCTGGCAACTGGCATTTGCTGGTAACAGGTGGAAAAAAACACCAGGCAACTCTCAACTTTGCAGTGAAATCCAATTCTATACAGTCATGTATAACAGTTCAAAAAGTGTTTGTGAATTCAAATCTGCAAATTCAATTGTCCATGTATAAAACTTCTGAAACAGGCAAAAAATAAAATAGATTAAAAAATAAAGATATTCAATGAGTCCATTCTATCAAATTCAAAATAGCCAAACAATCATGCAGAAATGTAGGCTCCAAACATCCATGATGATTACAAATAAAAGCCAGGATATATTTTTTAATCTGAATCAGAATTTTTTTTAAAAATGTTTGTTTTACTTTTTATGTTAAGTGCTGTCTGGGGCAAACTATTTGTATAGGGCCCCATTTTCTCTCTCTCTCTTCTTTCTTCCTTTCTTTAAATTGGGGCTGAGAGAAGGGAAGGGAAGAAAAGATTATTGACAGGGAGAAAGACAGGGAGAAACACCTGGAAGTGTGAGCCCTCGAGTTTCCTTAGGGAAGACCAGACAACAAGGGGAGAGGAGAGGAGGAGGAGGAAGAGGAGAGTTAAAAAAAAAAAAAGAGTGGGAAGCCAACTCACGCGTGCCATCAAAGCCAGGGGGAAGTGGGGCTTTCCCCGCCTGCTGCCGCCAGAGGAGTGCGGGGGGGGGAGTGCGGGGAAAGGGGGTTCGTGCCGAGGCTCCTCAAGCGATTACCAGATTTGCAGCTCCATTTGTTGGTGAAGCTGGAAGCACGCAACGCAGGAGCTTGCGGGGGCCCCGGGCGCCCGTTAATGGGGAAGGAGAGGCCGCTTGGGGTCGCCAGGCTCAGGCAGCCTCCCCCACCCCCTCCCCTAGCAGCGAAGAGCTGCTCCGGGGGCTCCCGCCACAGCGCAAATGCCGCGCTCCCCAGGAAACAAACCGCCAGGCTCAGGCAGCCTCCTCCGCCCCCTCCCCTAGCAGCGAAGAGCTGCTCCGGGGGCTCCCGCCACAGCGCAAATGCCGCGCTCCCCAGGAAACAAACCACTAGGCTCAGGCAGCCTCCTCCGCCCCCTCCCCTAGCAGCGAAGAGCTGCTCCGGGGGCTCCCGCCACGGCGCAGCCAGGCACTTTCCGACTCTCGGATCTTGATCCGATGGGGGAAAAAAAACGCGGAAAATGTAGATTGGTGTTTGAGGGAAAATCGGAATTCCGCGTAAAATCGGAGATTTCACAGCCCTATACAATTCAGGTTGGATTTTATTTTATGCGCTGCATAGGTTTGCTGTGCGCGGAGAATGCGGGAGCAGTGCGCGATTGCGCAGGCGCGCAGCTTAGAGGGATCAGTGCTCTGGTCCCGCCCCTAGAACTCGTTGCGCCGGATCAGGATGGGTACCTCTGGAGCGTAGTGCCGCCAAAGTATGGGTTCGAGGATGTCCCAGTCCATCGCGGTGGCATCGGCGGGTTTGGCCAGCGCTTTGGCCATCTGGAAGACCTCGGTCTCGCAGTGGGTCAAGAAGACGGCGCGTTTCATTGGGCCGGAGGCGTCCTTTAGGCCGGTGCACTCGAGGTACATGCGGAATCGGTTGGCGAACGATTCCCAGTCCTCAGTGGCGGGGTTGAAGGGTGTGGGTGGTGCGATTTTCACCATCTCGGTGATTCGTCTGGCTTCCGTTGGACATGTGGTTCGGTTCAGGGTCTGGATCCCACCCTCGTCTCCAGTGTTGTGTCCGCGAAATGATGTCAGGAGTCGGTGACTTAGTGCAAAGCTCTTTATTGGCAAGTTGGAACCGAACTGGCGAAAGGAAAAAAGCCCGCGGCTTTTATTCCTTTCGCCGCCACGGCCGCGGCCAATGACACCGCTTTGAATCTCCCGCGGTCCGAATGGACCAATCGCGGGAGATTCTTAGTGAGCCAATCGGTGCGGCTCGCCTGACCAATCGGAGGGCCCCGCGCTTTGGCCAATCAAAGCGTGGGGGTCTCGAGTATGTTAATGAAGGACAGAACAGTGTCCATTTTAGGTCATATGACATATTAGAACCTAGAATAATAGAACCATTATCCTGGCAATCAAAATGGAGGTTATATTACCATGAAGGACAACCTGATCTGCATATCAAAAGAGGAGAAAAGGTAGACCTGGATGTGTTAAGATTGTAATTAATTATTTTATAAATAAAATACAGTACAATTCCCCTAGATTTTTTTTCTTAGCAGCTTTACAATCAAACCACGATATACCTGGCAATGATTTTGTATTTGTAAAAGATTATCTAATGCATAAAGGAGAGATATGACTTGCTTCTACGGCTCTTTAATTTAAGTAGGGATAATTGGTACTTTGAATAATTGTATATGAGAAGCAATCTATTATCTCCCTGCTGTATGTTAAGCGATCTCCACTTTCCCACAAGGCCACATCTGTCTGAATTCTCTTTTAATGGACAGAAACAGCCCTCTTATATTTCCAAAGAAGAGAAATAAAAGATTTGCCCCTGGCAAAAGATTAACACTAAAGTGCAGTGGTTGTATAATCTCTGTCTTTTTAAAACCTCTAACCCAGGTTTTTTTATTGGCAGTTTTCTATTTTTCTGAGTATTGAATTAATTAGACCTTATGAAACCTTGCTGAAATATATGTGATGTTTGAAATGAAGCTTTTAAATAATTTAACATTAGGATTATGCTTGCTCTCCAAATAGGATCTGAAGTGGATTAAAATAAACCCAAAACACTTGTGTATGTCCCTGTTCCATAGGCATGGCCCTTCACAAAGAGATGTCACATTTGTAAGTGCATTTATTACTAGGTGATATTTGAAATGCTTACCTTTCACACTGGAGTTCTGAATGGCCTTGAGAAACAAGAATTCAATGCAGCATCATGGAAGTTTCCTTTAAATAAACACCTTGCTCCAAGATGGCAGCTGAGCCAGCCCCCTCGGAGATATTGGTCTTGGTATCTCCAAACCCATAATCACAGAAAGCCTCATAAATCTGCTTGTCAGAGCACAGACAGTTGAGAGTCCACAAAACTCCTGGCCTCATCTATCCCATTTTTACATGTACAGTTCATATTTTCTGTTGCAAGTTCTTTCCTCACACCAAATTTGATTCTGTTTTGGGAGAATTATCCTTCTGGATGGACAAGATCCTCAGCCCCTTTATGAACTCTTTACCAACGCTTTGTTTCAGAAACAATGAGTTTGATAACCTTCTTGGTAGTATATTCATTATACGTACATGCTATGTGGTCCAGATTCAGTTGTTTCTGAAGTTCTCCAGTTGTAAGGGTTCTGGAGAAATTATCAATATCTTCTAAGCCAGCAATGCTTTTTATCTAAAGTTGAAATAAGTTGAGCAAATTGATAATATTTATGTTGCTGTTAGTATAATGAACTTGAATGTTGATTGATTTTGGTAAATTGATGGAGGCTTTAACTAAACAATTTTAAATTAGTTTTGTATGATCTTAAACTAAGATTAATGTAAGAAAACGTTTTGCTTCATATTTAATGGAGGCCTCAAATAAAAGAGCGATAGAATAGTTGCAGAAATAATAAAGGAATCGGAACATTAACATTAAGCCAGAACCAGTCAGAAGTTTACATTCTTCCCCAAGGTATCCTGAAACCCACATAAACATAGAAAAATAAATGGTCATAAATGAAATACAATAAATGAAATAAAAATAAGCCTTTACAAATAAAATTAATCGAAATGATTCCTATAACTCATTTCCCTTTGGAATTGTTCCTTGAAATATCTCTCTTAGTGGTGACTAAGGAGGGTGATGTAACCCTGGGGAAATAACTCCCTTGCATGATGCCAACTGGAGTTTTTTTTTTTTTTAAATGTTGACCTCATTCTTGTCATCACCAGTGAATGGTTGTAACACATCAGACTTGAACCTAATGAATTTTAGCATTGCCTTATAGCAATGCAAACTATATTGTTATAAAGATCTATGCTGTTGTAAAGATCCTATAACAGATTTGTTCTCTATACCTTCTCTGTTTGTCTCTCTACCTGCTTCTTCTGTAAGACAGGGCTAATCTGAGCATTTCTTCAGAAGTTGTGGATGCTCCAACACTGCAGGTTTTTAAGAAGAGATTTGTCCAGAATAGTATAGGATCTACTGCTTGGGCATGGGATCTACTGCTTGGGCATGGGATCTACTGCTTGGGCATGGGATCTACTGCTTGGGCATGGGGTTGACTATAAGACCTACAAGCTTCTTTCCAATTCTATTATTTTGTAATTCTGGATTCTTTCTTCTCAGGCACTTAGACTATCCTCCTAGTAAAATATACCTAGCGAAGTGCTATCCCTGTAATGCATTTCCTTTAAATAAATTGCCTTTTTATTATGGTTATAAAACCTACTTCAGTTAAATTGTTGATGTTGTGTTCTTTACAAGATGACTCCCACACAAACATATGGAATGCCCCCACTTCCATTACAAGCAGATAAATGACATTGGCATGCAGATCATATAAAACATACTGAAAAAGAACATATCTTCTGCTGATTTTTATATATGCAAGTGGTAAAGCTGTGACTTGGAGTTTTTTTTTGTGTGTATATAGGTTTTGTGAGTGTGTACTTTTACAAAAAGTCTTAGAAAATGATTAGTTATCCTACCACAGTCATGGAATAGTAACAATCCAAGCTTTTAAAAAAAAAATAGCAGCAAAGATTTGTTTAATAGTAGAATATAGCCTTCATTTTTTTCTGCTCCACCTATTATGAAAATGCCACAGATAGTCCCTGAGTTACAACTGCTGAGCTTGTCAATTACGATTGTAAGTTGTGATGGTCATAAAGGAGTTTACTACAGGTCTGGACCCAATTTTACAACCTTTTTCATGGTGATTGTTAAATAAACATGGAGGTATTTTTGCCAGAAATTGGAAGTAAGTGCTGGTTTCCATCAAAACTGTAGTAATTCAGTCATATGACCACCAGGCATTGCAAATGGCTGTACACGCAGGCTGATTGCTCAGGGCCCCAAATGCAGTCACGTGACCTTGGGGCAGGTGGGGTGACTTTGGAACTTTGAAACTGAATTGTAAGTAGGTTTTGGGGGCTCCATCATAACTTCGAGTGGTCACTAAGCAAATGTTTATAAATGAATGACTCCTTGTATAGGAATCCCATATTGTCAGTTTAAATTGGGAGTAAAGAAAGGCTTGGTCCTCCAGATCTGCTGAATTATAATTTGCAGCTACTTTGCCATCTTCTAAATAAATAATTGAATTGTTGAAACTATCAGAAAACTTTAGTGATAAAGACCAATTCAGAATGATCAAAGGCAAGCAAGTATATTGTTTGTGATTAGATGTTTAAAAACAAAAATAGAATGGAACAGGATTCCTGAATTCAATTTTAATACATACTTCTTGGAGCTAAACATTTTTAGCATGTCAATTTGCTTAGTGGTGGAATTAATTATAATAACTATGGTACATTTATAATATTTCATTCTTTTTCACAAATCAGGATAAAAATGAGTTGAGAACAGGAACCCCAACTTCCTGGGAGTAACTGCATTATGCATACATTTATTCTTCATCAGCATATACCAGATTCATATAACATACAATATTTGTACACCTAGTGGTATAAATCCTATTACAGAAAGTTTATTCAAAATAAAATATGGAATAAATTTCATCATTTAAGTTTTAGAATGCTCTTGAAAGCTTGGAAAATGGCCTGTAAATACGTGGTGAAATTAAAGAAAGTGAAATCATTAAAAAATAAAACCCCTTCTACAAGTGGCAGGCAGTAGTCCAATTTAGCTTGTACGTCTTGTTTGTTTAAGGAAGAACATCTACATGGATCTTAGTTATCTACATAAATTATTTATAGCAAAGAGTACATTTTGTAGGCCTGAATGTCCGTGTAAGCTAATGGGATGAAATAATGGAGACATGAATTTTAGGTAATACAATAATTGAAGCTAAATTAATCAAGTTTATTTTAGTTATTATGGTGACTCAAAATTAACAGAAACAAATTGGATTTCATTATAGGTTTGCTTCACAGCTGCTTGGTGTCAGCAGGGCTGCCAACCTTGAGTGATAGTTCGGAGTGAGACACTGCGAGGGAGCGAAGTGACCGAAGGGGGGATGGTGTGGAAGGGGGGTGTCCCCCCTTCCACGGTAGGGAGCTTTGACAATTTTACATTTTAAATGGTGCAATCTGATGCATACTTTAGTCATGATTTGGACATATACATACATACATACATTTTAACCCATAGGCATAAGAAAAAAAATGAGGACACATATTACAAAAACACATTTTTCTTCAGTGAGGGAACTTGACTATGAAAACCAATGAGACATAGCATAGGCCTTTTAGTTTCATAAAAGGTTTGAAAAAATAATTGGGTAATTATTTGAAATGGACTGTGATGTTTCTTTGTCATATATGTATGTGTATGTGGGTATATGCGGGTATATGCGGGTATATGCGTAATGGTTATATTTTGAGAACTGAATGCAACGAAATTTTGTTTTAATGTATGCTGATTAGTGTACATTTAAAGTGACAATAGTTTTCTGTTCTGTTCTATTCCAGTTCCATTCCAATTTATTCCATTCCATTCCAGTTTCATTCCAATTCTATTCCATTCTAACTTTTGAATAGCTGATGCAGCTTGCATAAAAAGGGCAAAAGGAAAAATAAACCAGGGAACACTTCACCAATGTCCTTAGTACAATCGAAAAACAAATATATTTTTATCGGCGAGGCGAGCGGCTGCTCAGAGCCACCGATCCCCTGAAAAATCACATCTAAAGCAAAATTAGAGGCAAGGAGCTACGGTTTTTGAAGGGTTAAAATTCAGATTAGTTTGCTAGAGAGGTGTGGCCGCGGGGGAAAGAGACGGGGAGGGGAGTTTCTTTCTGTTAAACCCGCCGTTCTTCGGCAAATTTGCAAGCGGATTAGCCTGCTTTAAATTGCAAATCTAAGATGAATTAGAAATAAAATTTGGGGTGGAGGGGGTCTTATTCCACAAGCGCGCCTTTATTCGAGGCCGGAATTCCCATTGCAAGGAAGATCTCTCGGGCCTTTAGCGTGAGATTTCGTTTATCAGAGTGAGACAGTCAAAATTGGTTGAATTGCGTGAGTCTCACTCTGATTGCGTGAGAGTTGGCAGCACTGTGTCAGACAGAGATACATACCAACAGCATGGAAGAGTGAAAGGAAAATGGCATCTCTGATGGTCAATAAATTCTATAAATATTGGATGCAGGCATCCCCACTTCCTTGCTTGCTAAGCAATGTTTCTATTCCAAAGCTACTCATTTGTACATGTTATGAATTGTACTGTTCTGCCCAATGGTAATCTGTCATGCCCCTGTTAGAATCTGACTCCGAGGGAGAGGAAGAACAGCCGAAGGGAGTGGGAGTGTGGCTCTGGAGGTTGTGGAGAAACTGGGGAAGGGCACAGGCTGGCTGGGCATTCAGAGGAAGACCCAGGCTCTTCATCCTAGGGTACGCAGGGAGGAGCATATAAGGGAGAAACATGAATGGCATGGTCTATGGAGGAGGAAAAGACCTTGATCCCCTTCATGGGCTGCAGCTGTGAGGACTGTTTACAAGAACAAACTGCTCATAGGCCAGTGCTGGAAGCAAAGCGTGAAAATATTTCTAGTCTGTCAGTTCTTATCTGAGTTTTAGCATCCTTCCCAGTGTGTGTGTTTCAATATCTGTGGACATCTTCAAGCCCTTATCCTGCCTTGTCTCATTAATTCTCCAGTATGGTTTGTGTTATTTTTTTTTCTATTTATAATTTATATGTATTTTGAGTTTGAACGGCATTTCTTCCTTTTCGCAACTGGGAGATTTTTCTCTAGTCAATGATAATTGGAGCTTTGAAGCCAAGTTGAAGGAATTAAAGGGACTTCACCTCTTTTTGTGACTTTGTTGTTTTTGTATCTCACCCTGGGTCATCACATAATCCTTCTCTGGAGAGAGAACAGTTGGTTCAAATAGGCTATTTTGGAAGAAAAAAATATGAATACATATAATATAAAACTTTAAACAGAGAATGCACAGTAACAGATAGGATAAAAACGGGGCAGCAAAACTAATGGCAGTAAATATAGCTGAACTTTGTGGTAAAGCCAAAATGAAATATGACAGTTCTAAAAGGTCAAGAAACATTTTAAATGAGTGGCAAAATCACAAAAAAGTCTTTGTGAGTGTAAAAATATAGGTGCTGCTACTCTCTGAAGGATCTTGGTCCTGGTAGACAACATTATTTCAGATAGCTTGGTCTCAAAATTTAATTCTCTAATTTTACTTTGGAACATAATATAGGTTTTCCCCACTTATTTTCCTATGTGTATATATCCCTGGTCTCTTCTAATACATTCTTCAAAGTTGATATTGTGTAATAATGCTAAATTTAGATTGTTGTGGGTTTTACAGCTCTATTCAGCTTTCAGGTTCTGGCTACATGCTTGATATCCCATCCCATCACTATTCCTGTAACCATTCACTGTAATTTATTCTTTTCAAGGTCAAGTTGTAATATTTGGAAAATCAAATAACTGCTGTTACAGCATTATTGTGCTTCTTCCATCATGGCTTCAGTGGTGGGATTAAAAATATTTTACTACCAGTCCTGTGGGCGTGGCTTGGTGAGTGTGGATTGGTGGGCGTGGCTTGGTGGGTGAGGCAGGGGAAGATTACTGTAAAATCTCCATTCCCTCCCTACCCCACTAACCTGCTTTCCAGCGCTGTTCTCCTCTGCAGGGCAGCAAAAGAAGATCCAGCCGATCAGCTGGGACTCAGGAGGCAGAGAATAGATGGGGGTGGGGCCAGCCAGAGGTGGTATTTGCCGGTTCTTCGAACCACTCAAAATTTCCACTGCCCAAGGACGTGATTAAAGTGCCATTCACTTTTTGAGTGTTGGTCAGAACTGCTGAATACCACCTCTGCATGGCTTGCTGATTTCTTCTCTCATGGTCTGCTCTGACGTCTTAAGACATCTATGATGTCTTAGAGCAGGAGTGGCAACTATGGCCCCTTTATGACCTGTAGACTTCAACTCCCAGAAATCCTGAGCCAGCATGATTGTCCACCTTGTCTTAGTGTGTCTATGGCAGATGTAAGGAGAAATACCTTTGAGTACTGAGGGCCAACTTGACAAGTTTTGGAGGAGCAACAGTTTAGATATTTCATATTCATAGGATAAACAGGATTGTCTGGTATTCTCTCCCCCCCCCCCAAAAAAAAAAATAGGCATATAATCTTGACCCATAAATGTTGTTTTAATTAATTTTCTACTTCAAAATGGTTGGAAATCAAGCTGAACAGTGTAAAATAGTTATGGTCAGATGGTGCTCTCTAAGGACCAGAGAAATGGGCCTTAAGGGCAACTTGCAATGCTGAGGCCTCAGATTGAGCATCAGTGCTCAGAAGACCAGCCTTGTGCCTGCCATGCTTCTGTGACTTGTCAACGGATCCCTCCAAGAGTCTCAGGAAATCATTGTTCCATGATTTCACACTGCTATCTTTTGGACAGAATGAAGGTCAATACCTACAAGATCCTGTGAGCACACAAACATCACTCAATGAGAAAGAAATATGTGGGAGAGTGTTATGTACTTGGACATGGGTTGGAGTAAATGGAGACAGCCTCTGAATAGTGACTTTCAGCTCTTTATTAGCATAGTGACTTCTCAAAACAACAACAGTGAACCCTGCCTTATATAGGCAACCTTTGTGAGAATTGTCCAAAAGCGAGTTATGAACGCAAGTACTTTAAACCAATAATAATCCTCTGTTAAGGGCCAATCGGATTCCTAAGAACTAGCCAATCTGATCTGGCTGCCTAACAGCCAATCAGAAGTGCAGGGCCAGAACCCTGCACTTTACCTCAAGCTCATACTTTATTAACTATGGTACATACACAACACCCCTTCCCCCTGGCTTCTTAATTATGGTGTAGTTATATAATCCTTTAAGTAGGATGGTTGTCTTTTAAGTCTTTTGGATTTTCGTTGGACTGGTTGATTGCAATCCTGTTGAGGTAGATTGTTGTTTGGCAGTGTCTCTGCTTCTTGCTCAGGTGCAATTTCTTGTGGTGCAAACAATTCTCCTTCCTGCTCCATTTCCTGAGTCTCACTTGATTCGTCGCTCTCTTTGAGCAGGTTCCCTGGAACATCATCTTCTTCTTCTGTACCTCCCCCCCCCTCAGTTTGGTCATGGGGGAGTTGTTGACTGGCCATTATGAGTCGTGACCGTAATTGGTCGATATGCCGTTTCCACAGTCTATTGTCACAGCATTTCACTACGTAGGATTTGGGGCTGGTCACTCGTACTACCATTGCCTCTATCCATAATGGGTCGCCTGATAAGTTCCGTGCATAAATGCGGTCTTCTACCTGGAAAGTGCAACAGTGGCCACTGGATCCTATTGGCTTTTCCGGTTCGTAAGCAGGGTGCAACCGGTCGAGGTGGGAACGGAGTCTTCGTCCCATCAGTAGTTCTGCGGGAGTTCTGCCGGTGATGCTGTGTGGAGTTATGTGTTGCAAAAAGAGAATTTGGTTGACTTTGTCATCGATATTGTCATAGTCCATTTTTTGCAAAGTCTTTTTAACAAATTGGACCATGCGTTCCGCTCGGCCATTGGTCGCAGGGTGCACAGGCGAGGTGAGCGCATGGCGGATGCCGCGGTCAGCGAGGTACTGCTCGAACATCAATGCCGTGAACTATGGCCCGTTATCGGACACCAGGACATCAGGCAATCCGTGGGTTGCAAAGAGTCTATTTAGGATCTTAATCACTGCCTCAGAAGTTGTGGCCGTCATACGATGAACTTCTAACCAATTGGAGTATGCGTCGACTGTCAGCAGGAAGGTATATCCTTTGGTTGGCCCCGCGAAATCCAGGTGGATTCTGGACCAGAGTCCACATAGTGTTTTCCATTCAGGAGGCATGGCTTTTGGTGGGGCGTTGCTGGCTTGTTGGCAATTGGTACACACTTTGACCCACTGCTCGATTTGCTGGTCCATGCCCGGCCACCATGCGTAGCTTCGTGCGACTGCTTTCATCCGCACGATGCCGGGGTGGTCCTCATGCAGGATTTGTAGTAGCATCTTCCGGAGTCGTTCTGGGACAACGACTCTATCGCCCCAGATGACACAGCCTTTGTGGGAAAAAAGTTCAGTCTGTCTTGCTTTAAACGGCGTGAAGTCATCTGTGACTTGGTCCAATGGCCATCCGCGTTCTACCCAGCCTAGGACTCGAGCTAGGGTGTGGTCTTGTTTGGTTTCTCTCGCGATATCTCGGGTGGTCATAGGCGGCGAATTGAGTGTTTCGATCTGCAACGTGGTTGCCGTTGGTGCCGGATCGTCGAGAGTCTCTGGAAGCGGTGCTCGGCTTAATACGTCGGCGTGGGGAATGGCTTTCCCCGGTCGATATTGAAGGCGATAATTATAAGCAGCGAGGAATTATGACCATCGGGTCATTCTAGGGGATAATATGTAGGGGGTTGGCTTGTCCCCGGCTATTATCCCTAGCAACGGTTTGTGGTCAGTTATAATGGTGAATGTCCTTCCATACACATATTCGTGAAATTTCTTTACAGCTGAAACAATTGTGAGAGCTTCTTTATCAATTTGTCCATAGTTCCGCTCTGCATGTGAGAGAGTCTTCGAAAAGTATGCAACAAGGGCTTCGTTCCCATTAGGTAGTACATGACTCAAAATGGCGCCCACCCCGAAGGGCGAGGCATCGCAGGTTATAACTAATGGTAAAGTCTTGTTATACTGCATAAGTACAGAGTCAGATGTGAGCAATTTTTTAACATTCCGGAATGCTTGTTCTTCCCGGTAACCCCATACCCACAATGCTTTTTTATCTAATAACCGGTGTAACGGTTCAGCAACAGTCGCCTTGTGCGGTAAAAATACATTATAAAAATTAATGAGGCCTAAGAATGCCTGGAGATCTGCCTTGTTACGTGGCCTGGGGGCATTTTTTATCGCCTTTAATTTACTTTCGGTAGGGTGGATGCCCTGGCTATCAATCTGATACCCTAGAAACTCAACACTGTCAGTATATAAGTGACATTTATTTTTTTTCACCTTAAGTCCTGCCTCTTGGAATTTTTTAAGAACACTTTTCAAATGATCCTGCAAGATTTTTTTGGTAGGGGCTGCAATTAATACGTCATCAAAATACGGAACCACGCCCTTGATTCCCTGTAACAACCTTTCCATGAGGCTTTGGAATATCCCCGGGGCTACACTAACCCCAAATTGCAATCGAGTACATTTAAAAGCACCTCTGTGCATTACAATTGTTTGGGCTTAGGCCGTCTTTTCATCCACTGGTAGTTGTTGATAAGCTTGAGCTAAATCTAATTTAGTGAAAACCCTTCCGTCCCCCAAGGAATGGAGGAGGTGCTGCACCACCAGAACTGGATACGCATTCTGCTGTAGGGCGTGGTTTAAAGTGCCCGGTAGTCCCCACAAATTCAGACTGACCCGTCTGGCTTAATGGGTGTTACAATAGGGGTTTCCCATGGAGAGTGATCGATGGGCTTCAACACCCCTTGAGCAATTAGCTTGTCGAGTTGTTCGTCGATCTTAGCTTTAAGAGCGAATGGAAGGTTTTTCCAGTTTCGCGTGGCTTCGGGGCAGCAGGAATTCGCGACTGCTCGTGATTCCTTTTTTTTTTTGAAAAAGTTTTTATTAATTTTCTACAAACAAACAAGACAAACAAAACATAAAAGCATCAAATCTTATATGTACATCCAGTGTGTCAGTTGGTTCATCATTTTTGTGCATTCATTCTGTAGTCTCAATTACAATTATGTTACATAACAACTCATATTGTCCATCCAAAATTATATATCCTAATATCACTAAAAAAAGAAATTTTTGACTATATTTTTAATCATTTATGCTTAATGAGCTAACAATACTTTAAACCAGTTTACTCTATAACAAATCATCTAATCATATCAAATCAATCCTAAAAAATCCTTTATAAATATAATAGCAAATAGCAAAATAATGACAAAATAAAGATAATCCTTACTCTCTAGCATTCTAAATATTCTATTATCGTATTTTATCATCTAGCCATTTATAAAAAAGATCCCAAATTTCGTAAAATTGTTTATCCTCTTGCTCTCTAATTTCAAATGTCAATCTGCTCATCTCAGCACATTCCAATATTTTCTTAATAATTTCTTCCTGTAATGGTATTTTCTCATTCTTCCAATTTTTAGCAAATACAATCCTGGCCGTTGTTAATACATTTACAATCAGGTATTTCAAATCTTTACTATATATATCAGGTAAAATTCCCAATAAGAAGATCTCTGGTTTCAAATCTATATGTTTCTTTGTCATTTTTTCCAACCACATGCGAATTATAGTCCAATATTTTCTAGCATCCTCACAAGTCCACCACATATGGGAATACGAGCCGGGTATCTGATGACATTTCCAACATTTTTCAGATTTGTTCTTAAACATTCTTGCTATTCTTGTCGGAGGAAAGTGCCACCTGTAAAACATCTTATACAAGTTTTCTTTATATGCTGTTGACATTGTCATTTTATAATTTTGAGACCACAATTTCTGCCATTTCTCCAAATCAATCCCATATCCAAAATTCTTCCCCCAAACAATCATAGTTTCTTTGACTTGTTCTTCCTCTAATTTCATTCCCAGTAAATAACCATATAATTTTTTAATCACCTTCTCATCAGTACCCATCAAGATCTTGTCTGAATCAGTCTGTTTATCATAAAATCCCTCCGTTTTAGAATCTTCATCATACCTTGAGTGTATTTGTGCATATGAAAACCAATTCATCCTTATACCTTGTTCTTCTAAGTTTTGGATCGATTTAAGTTCACCCTTTTCATCCAAAAGTTCCCCATATCTAACTGTTTGTTCCTTCTTGTAAATTATAGGATAGGAAAATGCTTCAATGGTCGATAACCAAACTGGAATTTTCAAATAACATTGTCTTTTTATCTTCTCCCAATTTAACCACAAAGACTCCCGTACATAATGTCTTCTAAAATAACCCTGTGTTTTAGTTCCCTTATACCATAAAAAAGCATGCCAACCCAACAGCAAGTCATGCCCTTCTAGTGTCAACAACCTATGTTTCCTTAATGTTATCCATTCTTTGACCCACATCAAACTTGCAGCTTGATAATACAATTCCCAATTAGGCAGACCAAAACCTCCTCTAATTCTAGCATCTTGCAAAAGCTTTAACTTTATTCTCGCTTTTTTACCTTGCCATATAAACTTCAACATAATTTTATTTAAATCTTCAAAATAGTCTTTTCCAAGCCTAATTGGTATTGTTTGAAACAAAAATAAAATTCTAGGTAAGATATTCATCTTAATTGTTGAAATTCTCCCTATTAATGACAATTGCAAGTTTTCCCACTTCTTCAAATCTGTAGTTATCTGTTGTTTAAGTTTAATATAATTATTCTCCTTTAATGTGCTACATCTTGTTGTCAAATATATCCCCAAATACTTAACCTTATTTGTAACTTGAATTTTCAAAAGATCTGCCAATTCTTCTCTCTGTCTCAATAACATATTCTTTGTCAAAATCTTTGTTTTATCTTTGTTTATTTTCAAACCAGCCACCTCTCCATATGACTCTATCCTTTCCAGTAACTTTGGAGCTGTTTCAATCGGATCTTCCAAAATAAAAACTAAATCATCAGCAAAAGCTTGTAGCTTAAATTCTTCCTTCTTAATTTTCATTCCTTTTATGCTTTTATCATCCCTAATATTTCTATTCAAGACTTCCAAGGTCAACACAAATAGCAAAGGAGATAGGGGGCATCCTTGTCTTGTGCCTTTCCTTATATTAATAAAATCTGTAAGTTCCCCCTCCATCATTACCCTTGCTGTCTGTTTATTGTATATAGCTTCTATTGCTTGAATAAATTTTTTAGCAAAACCCATCTGCTCCAATAATAATAACATAAATCTCCAGTTGACGTTGTCAAATGCTTTTTGAGCATCTAGGAATATCAAAGCCATTTGCTTTTCAGGATGAGCCTCATAATATTCCAAAGTGTCCAAGATTACTCTCATATTGTCTCTAATTTGTCTCTTTGGCAGAAATCCATTTTGATCTGAGTGAATAAAATTATTTAAATATTTTTTAAGTCTTTCTGCTAAAATTGAAGCAAAAATTTTATAGTCTGCATTCAATAAAGAAATAGGTCTATAATTCTTAATTTGCAATGGGTCAGTCTCTTCCTTTGGTATAAGTGTAATATAAGCCTCTGACCATGTTTTAGGTATCATCTTTTTTAACATAACTTCATTCATAACTTCTAACAATGGGATGCTCAATAATTCTTGAAATGTTTTATAAAATTCTACTGGAAGCCCATCTGGGCCCGGAGCTTTCCCATTATTTTGTCTCTTAAATGCTTCATTTAGTTCCATCATTGTTATATTGCTTTCTAGCATTTCTTCAGTCTCTTTAGGTATCTTTGGTAAATTAGCTTCCTGTAAATACTGTTTGACTTTTCCTTCATCAATATTCTCTTGTTTATATAATTACCCATAAAAATCTCGGATAATTTCTTTTTTCTCCTTGTTCCCATAACAAACTTGGCCTTGTTCATCTATTAACTTCAATATTTTTCTTGATTCCTTCTCTTTTCTCAATTTATATGCTAGCCATCTACCTGGTTTATTTGCATCTTCAAAATAATTCTGTTTAGAGTTTCTAATTTTCTGTGCCAATTCTTCTTTCTCTATTAATTCCATTTTATGTTTGATTACATCCAGCTTCAATTTAATATCCTTTTTCTGTGGCATTTTCTGTAATTCTTTTTCAAGAGTTTTATACTCATTTTCCAAGGCCTTAGAAGCTTGCCTTTTCCTAATATTCTTTTTTCTTGTATAATCTATTATCAAACCTCTAGCGTATGCCTTCATAGTATCCCAGACATTTTGCGTTGAAGTATCTTCTTTTTTATTTTCTCTAAAGAAAAAAGCCAATTCCTTCTCCATCCATTGTGTAAAATCTTTCTCCTTTAAAATAGTATTATTTAATGTCCATCTCGATCTTTTTTTTTGTCCCTTCCATTTAATTGTCATTGGGCTATGATCTGCCCAGGGACTTGTTTCAATGCTTGTTTCTTTAATATTAGATATTAGTTCTGTTGAGATCCAAATCATATCTAATCTGGACCATGATAAATGTCTATTTGAATAAAAAGTATATTGTTCAGCTTTAACGTTTCTTTCTCTCCAAATATCTTTTAAAGTTAATTCATCTGTCATTTTAAAAAAAGACCTTGGGAGAACCTTTCTATTTTGCTTTGTTGTTGTTGCTATATAGTCCAGTTTATTGTCCACAATTCCATTAAAATCTCCCATCATAATTATATTAACATAGTCCAGTCCAATTATTTTCATGTGCAGTTTTTTATAAAACTCTTCTTGTTTATCATTCGGAGCATAAATTGCAATCAAGAGTATTTTTATATTATTATCCATTATTTCTACCATTAATACTCTTCCATCTTCATCCGAGTAAATCAATTTTGCTGGAATAGCCTCTTTAATGTATAAAACCACACCTCTTTTCTTACATTGGGTCAAAGAGGTAAATGTTTTCCCTAATTTTGGCTGTAATAACAATTGTTCATGTTGTTTTTTAATGTGAACTTCTTGTAAACAAATTATATCAAATTTTAATTTCTCTAATTTATGAAAAGTTTTCCTTCTTTTAACAGCTGAATTAAGTCCGTTTATATTCATTGTAATCAGTTTTTTTTCCTCCATGATTATGCTTTATATTTAAGTCTAACAGCTCTCGTGGATCTCACTTCACGCTGTTCTTTACTATCAATCTGTCCCCCTATTGCTCCTTT
This sequence comes from Hydrophis major, assembly GCA_033807585.1. Classification (NCBI taxonomy): domain Eukaryota; kingdom Metazoa; phylum Chordata; class Lepidosauria; order Squamata; family Elapidae; genus Hydrophis; species Hydrophis major. The sequence continues at coordinate 99,368,622 of CM066331.1, forward strand.
CTCTTTTTCAGTCTCCAGTTGTTCATCTTGAAACTCAATTAATGAAACCTCTTTCTCTGCTTCCTCTTTTCTTCCTCCAAAAAATTCTGCATGAAAAAGTTCTGCTTTCTCAATTGAGTCAATTCTATGTCTCTGCTCTTGCCACGTAAACATTAATCCTTCTGGAATCAGCCATCTATAATTCACTTCATTTTCCAATAGTATTTTGGTCAGAAATCGATATTCTCTTCTCATCTCTCTCACTCTTCTAGGTATTTGTTTTAAAACCACAACCTCTTTACCCTTGTATTTCAGTGTTTTCTCTCTTGCTACTTGTAATATTTGCGTTTTAATGGATTTTTTGGTAAATCTAATATGGACTTCCCTGGGTAATTTATTTCTCATCGCATATCTTGTATAGACTCGATATATCTCATCTATTCCATCCATCATCTTTTCCTCTGTAATTTCCAAAGCATCTGCCAAAATTTCTATCATTACCGCTGCCAAATTTTCTCCTTTTTCCTCCTCTATATTTTGAAATCTAAGGTAAAATTCTGACCTTTCCATCTCCCACCTCAACATCCCACCTTTTTCTTGTTCGACCGCTGTTAATCTGCTATCAATATTTCCAATCTTCTTCTCTCTTTGTTTTCCTTCTTCCTCAATTTTTTGGAATCTCTCCTCATACTTAACCATCATTTGTTTAATATTTTCCACTTTTTCATCAGTCTTCTCTATTCTTTGTTCAATATTTTCTGTTCTTTGTTCAATATTTTCTATTCTTTGTTCAATATTTTCTGTTCTTTGTTCAATATTTCCTGTTCTTTGTTCAATAATATCTGATTTTGTCTTAAGTTCTTGAATTCCTTGCATAATCATCTGTAACTGTAAAGTTATTTTTTCTTGTTCCTTATCTTGCTTCAACATTGTCTGAATTAAACGTTGTCCTCCAGCTGGTGGGGAAGCAGAGGTAGAAGCAGCAATGCCAGATGGTATTGGTTTCTTGCTCATTTCAATGTTTCCAAAACTTCAAATTCTTCTTAACTTTTAACCCAACTGGTAGAGCAGCCAATTATAATCCAAAATGGAAAACTCCAATAGTAAAAAACACGAAACCAAAGAAGAAACAGAAAAAAAGGAAGAAGAAAGATCTTCAGGTTCTTCTAGACCCTAATCCAATTACGAAATAGTCCACCATAAAAAAGGAAAAAATAGAAAGGAAAAAACAAACAAATCCAAAAGATAATAATATTAATTAAGAGCAAAAGAAAAAGGAAAAAGCAAAAAGAGAAAAAAGAAAAACAAAAAACAAAAAGTTCCTTCAGGATCTTCACACCTTAATCCAATTAAAAAATCTCAATAATCCAAAAAATAATCCAAAAAAGGAAGAAGAAAAATAAAAAAAAAAATCAACCACGACAACAGAATAATCCAAAAAGATAAATATGAAAAGCAAAAAAGTCCCAATAAAAAGGAAAAAAAAAAATAAAGAAGAAAAGAGAAAAGACTCTGAGGCTTTCCCTTTAAAGTAAAAGGCAAAAATAAAAATATTACTAAAAATTAAGATTTAAAAAAAAAAAGCTAGCGAATGGGGTACATATAAGAAAACACACTGCACTTTGTTATTTATCCAAGGCTCTTGTTATGACTCTCTTCTCCAGCAGCTTCAAAGCCAAACCTCAAGTGTTGATAACAGTCCAGGAAAGCACCTGCAATAATATTTTGCTGTGCTCTCCCTCTATCTTATCACGTTACAAAGTCCTTGAGATGAGGTCTTTTTGCAATTCTCTCCAATTCAAATAGAATACTTTCAAGCCTCTAGTTGGCAGTGTTACAAAGTTTCTTAATGCTCTTTCTCAGCCCCAACCGGAAAAAAGAATTAATATATACAAAAAAAAGGAAAAAAAAAAAAATAGCCAAAGGAAGCCTCTATCCTAAAAAAAATAAAAAAATCAAAGGGAGCCTAAAAGTATATATAAAAGAAAATTCAGTCCGGTTACCTAAGTCACAATAAAATATTTCCCATGGAATATAGGAAAAAAAAACAAAACACCCCAAGTCTCAATTTGACAGCACTTTAAAAACGCCGCTCAAACAATTTCAATCAAAAAAAAAATCTCACAGCTTCCTCCTCTCTTCAGAATGAACTTTCCAACCTCAGCGAATTTTCAACACAAAAGAGTTTTTCTCACCCAACCGACACACTTCAATCCAGTCACTTTCTTTTCGGAGCTGTCCCGACTTCAGCAGCTATGGAGGCTGCCTCTCCGCCGCCAGCAAAAGGGCTTCTTCCGAATCTAACCAGAGACTTTGCGATGTCTCTGGGATCCTGGAACAGTGCCCTTCACGATCACCGTCTCTCCGGGATGATTTAGGTCCGTTAGGACCGACCAGGGGCGAAAATATCAGCTGCGATCTCAGAGCCCCGAGATCGCAGCTGTAACGCCGGCACGAAGCTCCGCCTTCTCCACGACTGCTCGTGATTCCTGCTGTGCTAGCTGCCGAGGTACCCCCGATCCAGATGGGTCAGGGGGATATGGCTGCCCTGTAGGGACAGCTGAAGAGAGAGGGGAGTCGGACAGGGGGTTGGGGGTGTCGCAGACCCCCTCCTCCTCCGGAAAAACCCCTTTTTCCCAAGGCGGTGGAGCGGCGGTCAGCAATGGCCGCCACGAAGAAGCCAGCAACCAGGTAAGATTGCGCTGGAGGAAGTAAGAAGAGTGAAAGTGCTGTCTGAGCCAGGTCAAGTAACATCTTTCAAATTTGTTGGAACTGAGCTGTTTGAGTTGCTGGAGGATACATTGTATCCCTAAGAAGAGCGAAAGCGGCGGAGAAGCTGTTAAAGGGAACTTTTTTTTTTCTTCACTCTCCCACCCCATGGAAACAGCAAATATGTTTGGACATATTGGACATTGAAAGTGAATTATTCTGAAAATTGAAGCTAAGGGACAAAAGGGTTTCTGGACATTGAAAAACTTAAGAAATTGGAAAACCCTTATTAGAGGTATGGATTTCTGATTATTTAAAATTGATATTGCAAGTGGGAAGGGAGAGAAAAAAAAATTGGAGCAGAAGCTGAAAAAGGAGGAGATTGCCTAGAATCCCAAAGAAAGGTATATGGTAATTGGACCTCTTTGATTAAACATTAACCCCAGAAAGAGAAAGAGAAGAAGGAAGAAAAGTATTAATGTTTGGATTTTTTTTTTGAATTATTTTTGATTAAAAATATTTGTGGTTGTTTTGGGAAAAGTTTCTTTTTTCATGATGGCATCGCTTGTGGATGAACTAAAGACTGAATATCAAAAATATAAAAAGGAAGATACTTTGGGCACTTTGTTTCAATTCTTAGAAATAGCATTATGTACTTATGAAAAGTTGACTACACAGCAGAAGGACTGGGACAAAGAAGAAGAGGAAGAAGAAGCCATCTTTGATGAACAATGGGTTCTTTCCGGGGAGGAGGAGAAAAAGGATAAGAAAAAGGGGATTTTAAGAATTATAAAAACAACCAAAGAAGAGAAAAATGAGTGTAAAGGTGGAGGCAAGATTAGAAAGCAAAGGAAAGGGAGTAAGAAAAGGGAGGAGGAAAGACAAAGGGGTAAAAAGGGCAAGGAGAAGAATAAGCAAGAGAGAAAGGGGGGGAGGAGAAGCCTCAATGGGGGGAAGCAAGATCTAAAGAAAAAAAGTTTATTCAGAGACAATGGGTGAATTTAATTTAGAATAAAAGAGGGATTCTGGAGGGTACATAAGATTGTGTTTTTATTAGTGCTTTTACATAAGATTGTGCTTTTACATAAGATTGTGTATTTAGAGTATAAAATTCATTGTGTAATTTTAGAACCTATTGAACAGAATCCCAAGAAAAATTGTTATATGAAGTACTTTTAAGTTAGGGTAATGAGTTATAGACGTTAATCCAATTGGTGTACAGGAGAAGTATAATAAAAGAAAAAAGATGAATGGATAGTTGGAAATAGAACAGACAAAGAATATTATTGAAAATGGTAATAAGATATGAAAGGATATATAAAGGTTTTGTTATGGTTTTTTTTTGGATTTTGTATATTGAAAAAAGGCAAAAAAAATTTAATTAATAAGAAATAATTTGGATGAAAAGGAGAAGTTGGGATAAGATATGAAGTTAAATAGATAAAGTATTGATACTATAATTTGGAATTGTTATGTTCTGTTGGTTTTCTTCTTTTATTATTTTTTCTTAGAAAAGAACTTATAAGCTGTTATGCCTTGTGCATTGTTTATATAAAATTGATAAAAATGGTTTATATATATATATAAAAAAGAAAATGATAATAAGATATGGAAGGATATATAAAGTGAATATGATGTTTGAATTTGTGTCTGTGTGAAGAGTTTCAACCTGGGATCAGACAACCTTCAGAAAAGATCTTTTAGTTTTGTTTACTGTGTTTTCTGTAAAATTAATAAAATTTGTTTTTTTTTTTAAAAAAAGAGCGAATGGAACTCGACGGGGCTTCAAGCGAATTGGGGCTACTTTTGGATCTAAACTAAATGAGATTGGGGTCCCCTTATACTCGCCTAAACGGTCCGCGAAGACGTCGCTGAACTCAGAAACAAGGTCTTCCTCCCACTCACAACCACCGACTCGGTTCACGCCGGCCACCTCGATGCCTAGTGGCGCGAACCATTGGAGGCCTAATAGACTAGGCCTATCTCTGTTGATGATCGTTAGAGGTAAGTACGCTGTATGCGTTTTGAAGGAGACTCGGACTCGGCAGGACCCAACCACAGGGATTCGATTTCCTTGGTAGTCCTTGAGGATGAGGCGTTGAAATTGGAGGTCTTGGCATTGGATTGTGGGGATAAGTTGCTTGAGTGTCTTCCAAGACACCATCGAGAGGGACGATCCCGAGTCGACCTCCATGTGGCAAGGCTGGTTCTCGATGGCTACCATGATTCGAATTTTCTTAGTGTCCATGACTGAGGCGTGACCTATAATGATAGTATGGTGAGCCTCTTCTTTTTGCAAAGCTCGATTTCTGTAGGAGTGGTTTACTGGTGCTTGCCTTACAGGACGGTTTCCTGTCGATTGGCGATAGTTGGCCCCTTTTGAGGCCTGGCTGGGTCCTGGTAAGCTGCGGCAGATCCGGCTGATGTGGCCTCGTTTCCCACACTCATGGCAGAGTGCGTCGCGGAATTTGCATTCGGCCCTGGCATGGTTTGCTCCACAGCCAGCGCAAGGGCATAAGGGCTTAGGGAGAGGATCCCGGTCGGACCGCAGTCGATGGACCCCTTCTTCGTCGCTGTCTGACGACGAAGAGAGGTCCTCATGGTGTGTCGTTACGAGCTGCCCTTCTGAGTTGGGTAAGATTTCGCCGGTCGGTTGTGTTGCCGAAATGCGGCTTCGCCGTAATTGTGCAGCCGACTTTTTGGTCGCCTCCGCAGCCGTGGCTTCAGTGATGGCGTCAGCAAGGCTGATGTCACCTTTCGCCATCAGCTTGCTCTGCACGCCTAGCGCATCTAATCCCAGAATTACTCGGTCTCTTAGTGCTTCTTCTAAATCGGCAAACCCGCAGAGACCTCCTAAATTTCAGATGTCTGCCACGAAATCGGCCACGCTCTCTCCTTTTCGCTGGTTCCTTTGATAAAACTCGTGGCGTCTCATGAGTGTAGGCACGGTTGGCGCGTAATGATCTCTCAGGATGGGTTCGAGGTGGTCCCAGCTCATGGCTTTCACTTCTCGAGGTTTGGCGAGTGCTTTTGCCATTTTAAAAACAGCCGGGCCGCAGTGCGTCAGGAATAGTGCCCGCTTTTTTGCTGGTGTGGCGTCCTTCAAATTATTCATCTCAAGAAACATTTGGAAGCGATCCATGTAGGATTCCCTATCCTCTTGGTTTGGATCAAACGGAGTGGGTGGTACGATGCTGCTGGACATGGTTCCGTTGTTGGCGTCGTCTTCCACGTGCTCGGTCTTGCTTCCTGACTTCTTAGGTTCAGACGTCTCCAAATCCCATCCTCGTCGCCAGTGTTATGTACTTGGACATGGGTCGGAGTAAATGGAGACAGCCTCTGAATAGTGACTTTCAGCTCTTTATTAGCATAGTGACTTCTCAAAACAACAACAGTGAACCCTGCCTTATATAGGCAACCTTTGTGGGAATTGTCCAATAGCGAGCTATGAACGCAAGTACTTTAAACCAATAATAATCCTCTGTTAAGGGCCAATCGGATTCCTAAGAACTAGCCAATCCGATCTGGCCGCCTAACAGCCAATCAGAAGTGCAGGGCCAGAACCCTGCACTTTACCTCAAGCTCATACTTTATTAACTATGGTACATACACAACAGAGAGAATGCTGCAGTAAAAGAAAGAGACTTCCCATGCTGCTACTTTTCTCAATGATACAACATTTTCTCACTTAACTAATATTGTCTGCCCAGATGATGACTTCAGAAGACTTAAAACAAAAAAAACGGGCATTGTGACCATGTGCTGTTATTGTGGGTTATACGAAGAGACTGGTTTCATCACACATATGATGCTTGTCAAGAAATTGATCAATGTGGCCTCCCCTCATTTTCACGTGGAAGAGAATTAATGATATTAACATTTCCTTCATGTTTATGGTCTAATACAGAGAGATTGGGAGAATTAGGTCAACTACTTTGAAAAGGAAAGTGTACTTTATCTCCTTGAGCATATATATTTTTCTTACTGTATTTTAACATTCCTAAATTATTTTAGCTTCTGTTTTATCTGTCCTCAAAATGCTAGGATGATGTCTCTCAATAACAAGATGGTAAACCAATGTTTGTTTAACCATGAATTATTGACAAAGGCACAACTGGTCGGATTTTTATTTTGCAGTAAATTATAATCCAGTATTAAAAAATCCCAACAGTTGGGTTCATAATTTAAGACAAAACTGAACAAGCTACACATGTTTATATGAGAGAGAGAGAGAGAGAGAGAGAGAGAGAGAGAGAGAGAGAGAGAGAGAGAATCTTCCAGCAGTTTCCATTTCTATTTTTCTGCTGCAAAAGAAACACTGAAGAGTTGAAATTGTTTCATGATAAGTTAAAATTAGATTGTAAAGTAGAGGGAGGCTGCAGTCTGGTTTCTGAATGGAATAATAAGTAAAGAACAAACACTGAATAAAATAAGCAGGCAAATGTCTTTTCATTAGTGAACATTTTAACATTCATTTTAACATGAAGGAAAATTGCATCCTTCATTTTAATTTGAGGTTTGAAGCATTGGGGGACTCCTGGACTTATTGATAGGACATTTTGCTTCAGGTTCCCCCCAACAGCCCCACTCCTTTCTGAAGGGACATCAAAGCAGATGCTTAGAAAGTTGGTTTCCTAAATACCAACTGATCTGTGCTCTGGTCAATTGTCAGTTCAACATGAACTTTCTGGGTGTTCTTGACATAGTTGCTCAAATATCAATTGTCAATAGTAGTAGCACAGTTTCCAGGTAAAAAGTTCACATCCCGAGATCTTTTGTCTAATTGAATGTCTTCCTTTCTGTTGTAGTTCTGAAAATCTAAATATAGTTTCATTGCTGAAAATGAAAAAGAGAGGTATGTGAGGCAAACAATTTTACTATTGTTAAAGATATGATCCAATTCAGAGCTTATTCAGAGTTGGTGCATAAAACCAGAAATATAAATTAGAAGCTGGTGCATAAAACTGGGAGCATTAAATCTGCCAATGGCATAATAATTAAAAGCTTAGGAGAATTAAGAGTTTTTGGATCCTGAAGAAAAAAGCGGAAGAGAATCTCCAAGTCAGTGAGGAAACTACTCCTTTGTTACTCCTCTGTTTCTACCTATTGTTTCTGATAGTAAAGGCATTTGAACATCTTTCAGTAGGACCTTGATGCTAAGGTGAAGGAGAAAATCCTTTGCTTAACCTTGCTGATCTCTGACCACAAACATCGGAACTGTATTTTGAATTATAAATTCTGGTTTAAGATCTGTCTAAAGTGAAGCCCAGATGGTTTAACATCTTGAAAATTCTCGTTGCTCCAGTAGAAGAGCCTGTGCTGTCGTCCTCAGTCCCCACTTAAAAAGATTCTGAAGGAGATTTATTTACTAGTAAATTATAGAAGATAATCCACATCCAACTTCATCAGTTGCCAATTGGCAATCATGCATGTGTACATGATACATACAAATGGCTTCTAGGTATTAAGAATAGCTATGGAAATAAATAGGTGTGTGTTGTGTATGTGTATGTGGGGGGGAGGGGCTGGTGGGAACATTTGTGATCTGTAAGATCCTTTCTCAATAGTCCCCTGTACAATTCTGCAATGATGTACTTGAAATTTGCCCCAGGACATTTTCTGGAAGATACTTTTAGGAAAACATTTCTAGGATTATATCTAGAAATTTACTTTCCTTAATGTTAATTGAGGACATGTTTGAAATCATTTCTATAAACTGAGGGCAAAGAAAATGTTGTTTTTGAAGGGTATAGCTTTCAGTTTGTCTGGCTTTTTCAATGATATATCTTACCTTATCTGGTAATATGAACATTAATATTTACAGTCAATATACTTTGCAATAAAATGACAAACCAAATGAGATTTTAGTTTAATAGCTCGGTATTTATTTGATGGCATCTCTCTCTTGAACAATTCGAAAATGGAAAGTAAAATACAGTCATGGTGCTTAAAAAGTCTCAGGCATATTACATTGAAAATTCAATTTCTTATCTTTGTAGCATTTATTAGGTCACATACCAAGATTACTGTATTAATTGTAAGTAAGTTTAATTTGATACACATATTCTTGCAAAGAAATTAATTTAGGCTTAGACAGTCTAAATATAGATACATAAAAAAGGATGCACTGAATGTGTTTGTGTGTGTGTGTGTTTGTATATCCAGTGTTAAAAAATTATACGTATATGAATGCATATGCAAGCACACACAAATGTTCAATTTTTAAATCATCAAATAGAATACCAGACAACTTTGATTACTTATGGAAGTCCAGGATGCTTCAATAGTGGCCTTCAGCTCTTCTGCATTGTTCGGTCTCATGTCTCTCATCCTTCTCTATGGGGTTCAGGTCAGGCGAATTTGCTGGCCAATCAAGTACAGTAATCCCACAGTCATTGAACCAGATTTTGGTGCTTTTGGCAGTGTGGGCAGGTGCCAAGTCCTGCTGGAAAATGAAGTCAGCATCCCCATAAAGTTCGTCTGTGGAAGGAAGCATGAAGTGCTCCAAAATCTCTTGGTAGACGGCTGCATTGACCCTGGATTTAATGAAGCACAGTGGACCAACACCAGCAGATGACATGGCTCCCCAAATCAACACAGACTGTGGAAACTTCACACTGGACTTCAAGCATCTTGCAGTGTGTCCTCTCCATTCTTCCTCCAGACTCTGAGTCCTTGATTTCCAAATGAGATGCAAAAGTTGCTCTCATCAGAAAAGAGGACTTTGGACCACTGAGCAACAGACCAGGTCTGTTTTTCTTTAGCCCAGGTAAGTTGCTTCTGACATTGTTTGTTGTTCAGGAGTGGCTTGACAAGAGGAATATGACATTTGAAGCCCATGTCCAGGATCCATCTCTGTGTGATGGCTCTTGATGCATTGACTCCAGCCTCAGTCCACTCCTTGTGAAAGTCCCCAATACTTTTGAATGGCTTTTTCCTGACAATCCTCTCCAGGCTGAGGTCATCCCTGCTGCTTGTGCACCTTTTTCTTCCACACTTTTCCCTTCCACATAACTTTCTATTAATGTGCTTTGATACAGCACTTTGGGAACATCCAACTCCTTTTGCAATTACCTTTTGAGGCTTTCCCTCTTTATGGGGGGTGTCAATGATGGTTTTCTGCACAACTGTCCGGTCAGCAATCTTTCCCATGATTGTGTTTCCTTCTGAACCAGACTGAGAGACCATTTAAAGGCTCAGGAATCCTTTGCAGGTGTTATGGCTTGATTAGCTGATTAGAGTGGGACACTTTGAGCCTGAATACTGAACCTTTTCACAATATTCTAATTTTCTGAGATTGTGGATTTGGGATTTTCATGAGCTGTAAGCCATAATCATCTCAATTATGGCACATCACGGCTTGAACTATCTTGCTTTGCATGTAATGAGTCTATCTCATATATTAGTTTCACCTTTAAAGTTGCATTACTGAAATAAATGAACTTTTGCACGATATTCTTATTTTTTGAGTTTTACCTGTACACTCAATGTATTCAGAATTTGCAATATAACTACCTTTATTGCAGTAATTGACTAATTGGAATATGGGCAAATATTAAAGTGAAGAATTTTGCAACGAGTTCTTCAAATCATTCTTATAAATTTAAGATTTGAGAATGTGGGAAATTTTACCTACACCCTGAATTTGTCAGTTTGTTCATTCACATTATGTAATATAAATCAAACAGCATGGCCTATGGCTGGGTTTAAATATAATTCTTTGATCAGAATCTCTGAATTGGGCTAAAACTGTTTTTGAGCAGCATGGAATCTGTCACCTCTAAACATTAACCTCTAAACTGCATCTGCCTGTATCTTGTGATTCTATCTATTCGTGCAAGTTGCTTCTGAGCAGGAATCAGAAAATGTCAACAGGATTGCAATTATGGATCATGCATTTAGAATGTTATATGAAATCTAAAGGACAAATAAAGGCTGAGTTGGAGAAATACATGTGACTTGGAAGGCCCAACTATGATGTCAGGATTTCACCATCATGGTCATGATCATCATCATTTTAGCCATTGTCTATCCACTGCAGGAAGAAGGCGTCTTCTGCATGTTTCCAATCAATACGGTCCTGAGCTTTCTTTTGCCACCTGCAACTTGCTAATGTTGTCAATCCATCTTGTTTTAGGTCTCTTTCATAGACATTTTTAATCAAGTGAGATCCATTCTGATTGCTTTGGTCCATCTGCCATTAGTTCTCATTGGTTTGTGACCTGCCCATTTCCATTTCAATTCTTTTACTCTCTTGATGATATTGTATACTTTTGTTTGTTCTCTAATCCATGTTCAGGTCTTTCTATTTTGTCTTGTAATGCTGAGCATGTATCTTTTCATGATTTCAAATGAATGTAATGAAAACAGAGAAGCATATAATGATTTGTAGCAAGCATCAGCTGGGTCAATGAAAAAGAGATGTTTTATATAAGATGGCACTGATGCAACCTGTGAATACTTTCAAGTTAATTATCAGGTGACCTGGTTTTGCACCATAGTATGAATTGTACAAGATAGCAATATTCAATTGGAGACCAAAACTTTAGAAAATTGGCAGCATTCTTAAGAAGGACATATATTGTGTCATGCAAAATGTATATATAGTCAGTTTTAATTTTGGAGGTGAGAGTACTTTCTGAGTTAGTGCTGACTCCTGATGACTGTCTGAACTAATCCTTGCAGTTTTCTTGGCAAGATTCCAGAAGTTATTTGCCATTGCCATCTTCCTAGGGCTGGAAGAGAGGGTCTGGCCCATGCTGGCTTTGCTCCCAATTTCTGGCCCATTATACTAAACTGGCTCTCTTACTTTGAATGTAGACTGTACCAATTAGCTGTATTTTGATATTTCCCAGCAAATCAGAATTCTTTGTCATGACAGGGATCAACATGATGGCCAATATTCTCCAAAGAATCTCCATTGTATTCCTTCCCTTTAGCACCAAATAAATATGCAAAAAAATAATATAATATATATCATATGGAATCTCTGGAAAGAAAATTAATTTAATTAATGGCCAATATGTCCTTTTGCATTATTTATTTGTTTATTGAAATAGTCATGTTTCATCTTCAAACTTTAAAGGGATCCCCAAGATAATTCCAAATTAAAATTCAGTGAAGACTTCAGTACACATAGAAAAATAATAGAAATCAAACATAGCAAGCAGAAAAAGTGTTGTATTTATCAATAAAACTAAATTAATTCTATGTTTGGCAAAATGAAAAAAAATCTTAGTGAAATGGATACTTGGGCCAAGGAAATCCATATGTGGATGGATGGAACTCCATAGTGCTTGAAAATAATAGGAAACAAACTCTGCTTTCAGTTATCTAAATGCTAATTAATGCATACACAATAGACGTAATAACAGCATTGGATTATGTCCACACACAGACTGATCATCGGTATTGGTTGAATAGCATTAGAACTATATTTTGGTTATATATTTACATGATATACCTAACACTCTCCCAAATTATCATATCTAGGCATAAAGAAATCTAATGAGCAGGAATACAGTTTGGATGAGATTGAGGCTTGTATTATAATGGCCAGATCTTTCTTTTTCAGAAAGGAATTTAACTACCCTTGACTGCCCTCTGAGTACACAATTAGGACATTAATCAAAATGAAAATAGCAGGTAAGACATGTGGATGGTAACAAGGCTTTGCTGGCCACAACTGAGTCCTGATAATGCAGCATTTTTCAGAATTTAAAGACCTGACATTAGTCCTTGGCAGTTGTCAAGAATAGTCATCAATGGTTGCTGTGAATTGGTTGAAAGGACACCAGAGAACATTTTGCCAGCCTTATAACCTTCCCCGTCTAAAAGAACTGCCAAGAATGCCGGTACCTCAAATCATAGATGGGTTTCTTATAGATCAATATAATCATTGCCTTTTCAGGAATGCAGCTCAATTTGTTATTCTATATCTTTTTTCTTAGGTTTGGTTTCATCTTACCTTTGTAGGAAAGATAAAATACCCTTTGACATAAGTGAAGCTAAAAGGATTATACACTATTCTTCCAGTGAAAGGCTTTTTAGTCTTCTCACATTTGTTGTAATTCCTTGCTATGAAGGTACAATTCCTTGCTGAATTCATTGCTGTGACTGGTGCTAGCTTTAATGCTATCTGCAGAGATAAGGGAGAAATGTCTATTGATTTCCTGGCTTTTCACATTTCAAGAACTGCCCTTTTTGTGATTTAGAAAAAAACAAAAAAAAAAAAATTGTAGTATTCCTCAAATAAATGGACATGGAAACAGCTCTGATTTTGGGAGGGAAATTGATTTTTTGAGCAAAAAGTATGAATGTCCCCATAAATGAAAGATATTCTGGGTTTATTAAAATAAAGGTGAAAGCAGAACATCACTTACAACATTCATCTCAGGTTATCAATAGACTTAAAATAAAGTTACAGCTACTATGTGTGATAGGATCAGAATTTTGCTCATAGTTATGAAATCTTTGAAAAGATTATAAAGATCTTAGCTAGATCAATCCAAGAGAGGAAGATGTTTCTGGAAAGTTCCTCAGAGGATTTGAAAGAAATAGATCTCTCCAACAACTGGAAATAAATGACAAGAAATTATGGTTGTGAACTAGCACAATCAATTTGCTCACTGCCAATTAACTTAGGATGCCTATTTGGTGCCCATCGGTTCCTAAATAATTAGAAAAATTAATATATAAAAATGACTTTTTTTCTTTATTCTGAATATCCCATTTGCATTTTTTTTAAAAAAAAATCAGCCTTATTATGGAAGCCGGATACTTTGATAATTTTTATCAAATAAATCATGTTTCAATTTCCATGTTTTTCTTTCTTAAAATTGATTATTTCAAGAATACATGTCTACATATACCTTAAATAAATTAACAATATTTTCCAGAGCTTAATCTGTAACAGTAATAGTGAAATAAACAGTAAAAATAAAATAAGTGAAGCCTTACAAAATAAATGAGATAATGAATGATGCTGTGCCCAACAATTGATAAGAAAAGGAACAGAAGCCTTGGGATAAAAGTGAAAGTGAAAAGCCTGCCATTCACATTTTCATGCAACTTTTATTTTAGTTTTATACTGCAATGATAAACAAGGAACAGTTAAGTATACAGCAAGTTCCAAGTACTCTTTATTTTCTAAACATACACAGAAGAACCAAACAAATTCTACTTGTACTACATTGTAATATAAAGAATCTAAATTAGCACATTCATCATAAAAATGGTGCAACACTGGTTGAGCCTTTGTGTATGATATTGTTTGCAGCATTATTATTTTGTAAGCTTCGGAAAATACATTCAGAAATCCTTTAGTCATTTTTCCTTGAAGAACTGCAAAAATTCAAATTTATCTGATGTTTAGCCATCAGTAAATCTGGTTAATTTTTTTCCCTTTTTTCTAGGAGATGGTGACATTCATAACACAACAGTGACATCAAAACGACAAGTTTATGATGGTGTCATCAAAGAAATTCTGTCATGATGTTCTTGTGTCCTAATGTTTGACACAAGAGCATAAGTCATGCTGTTTGTGTGACAATGTTATCATTTATTGTGGTCATTTGCCCTTGATGTCCACTCATTAGGGGACTGGGGGAGCAATTGATTGTTGTCTTCTACATTTTAAATGGTATTAACTATTGAAGCATATAATGGCTAGATCCTTTCTGCAGGAGAATGTCTAATTGATTGGCTGATTATGTGCTGTCAAGTCAGTGCTTCTCTTAGCAACCACATAAATCAATTTCCTTCAAGATGATCTGATCCTACTTGGCCCTTCATGTCTTCCAATGGGTGAATCCATCACCACTATAATTGAATCCATCCATCTTGCTGTTGATCAATCTTTTTTCTTTTTCTTCCACCTTTCTCTATATTGTGGACTTCTTCTAGGTATTTGTGTAATGTGTTTAAAATAAGATAATTTGAGTTTTAATTTGAGTCATTTGTGCCTTAAGTTTTGTTTGTCATTTTTTTTCAATGATCCATTTGTTCATTTTCTTGGTTATCCATGGTATTCTCAGGAGTCTTCTCCAGCACCAAAGTTCAAAAGTGTTAATACTCTTTCATGCTTCCTTCTTCAAACTCCAATTTTGCTTCTATAGAATGTCATGGGGAAAACATTGCCTGAACAATTCTTCGTAGGTGTAGACATATCCTAACATCTGCATACTATATGTTTTCCAAGGTCTTCATGTCTACTCTGTCAAATATTAGTCTGTGGTGTATTTATTGGCTGCTGGTTTCTTTACTATTGATAGTTGAACCTAAAAGCAGTGACTTTAATATCTTCAATGTCAGTTCTAAAACTGATTGCTATATCTATGTTAGTTTAGTTTACTTTATTATCATTGCACCTCATACAATGAAATCAAACACCATCTTTAGTGCACATTATGACCATGAGCATAAAAATAAACACTAACACACATCCTTCACCCTTCACACATTGAACCAGAAACCCCCGACACCACACCAACACTGCACTATACAGCAGAATTCAAAAGAGCTACTGCCCTGGGATAGAAGCTGTTTTTCAGCCTATTTGTCCTTGTTTTTATTATTCTGTACTGTCTGCCAGATGGTAATAGTTCAAAAAAAGGGTGCCCAGGATGAGATGGATCTTTGAGAATGTTTTGAACTTTCTTAAGGCAGCGGGAGCTATAAAGCTCTTCCAAAGAGGGGAGAGGCCAACCAATGATCTTCTGGGCAATGACATTAACCCTCTGGAGTGCTTTCCTATCTGCCACTGTGCAATTGGCAAACCACACAGAGGTGCAGTAAGTTAAAATGTTCTCTATGGTGCAGCAGTAGAAGGTCACCAGCAGTTCCTCATTCAGTTGTTGTTTTCTGAGAAGCCTCGGGTTGTATAATCTCTGCTGGGCCCTATTGACCAGGGTCAGATCCTCTTTTATTGTAACACCCAGAAAATTAAAACTGGCCACTTGCTCCACTCGGTGTCCATTGATAAGCAAGGGCTGGATGTCTGGTCTGTTATGTTTTTGGCCCATCTTTTTTCACTGAGCTTCTTGAATTTTTTATTATTGAAGCTTATAGATAATTTGCATTTTCAAAATATGTTTGAATTCTGATAAAATAAATAAGATATATATTTCTTAATTCAGATTACTTACCTGGATCAGATTAAAGTCAATATTTCTCCAAAGGACTATATATGAGCCAATCCATTAAGGCTGATTTAAACTCCAAATAACTCAGTCTTGGACTTAATATTAGGTAAAATGAGATAGCAGCCACTTTAAGCAGTGAACTATCATTTTTAATTGCTATTCCAAACCTTGAATAGGAGTCATTTGTCTTTTTTTAAAAGGAGAACTTTGAGGAGATAGTAAATTTTCTTGGCATATACATGAATCAAGTTTTCAAATCTGCAAACTTCTCATTGTTATCTTAACAAAAGCACATTTTACAAATTGTGCACAGTTCATACACGGGACATATTTTTCAAATTTTATATGACATGCAATTTATTCCCCATGCTGAGGAAAGTGATTATAATTAGGCAATTAGGTGTGTTTTCTCTCAGACTCTGCTGCTCCCCATCAAGTTTCTAGTTTGTGAATCGGAAATGCAAGTTGAAAACCATGGACTGAAATTTGTGCCACTTTTTATTTCTTTCACCTGATCTATGCAGTTTTCAGCTATAGAATTTCAGTCTCCTATACCATAACAGTACAAGCTTATACCACTGTTATCTAGCTTTTTTTAAAAAATAAATTTCTAAATAACTTTTGCTAATGCCTGTCAAAACTGCAGTTATGGGTACATCTTCATTATATTAAATTGGCCTTCTAGATACATTCAGGAATGACTTGAACTTTTATATACAGTATAATAACAAAGTTTTCACACTTCACAATTTGTTATGTAAGATCCCTGATCCCAGTGCTGAATTTGTACAATTGCACTGTATTCATTTCTAGCCTTTCCATATAAAGTGTTCTGTGTTCTGAAACCATTGAGAAGGTGCCTTAGGGAAGATGGGTTGCAAAATGGTAGAATCCAGTTTTATCAGTGTAATGCAATAAATGATCAGAAAGCATAAATTCACAATAAATACGACTTTCTGAAGTGACTCTCACTCACATATACAATTAAATAATGTGCACTGAGAACTATTTGTTTACTTATGTGTCCTATTGTAAAGTAATAGAAATAAAGATATTTTTTTTTACAGTTGTGGAATATAATTTTCTTAACACTGCCAATTGTATTCTGCCTCTGAGAAATGGTAAAAGCATTTTCTCAGCTTAGTACTGTTGCATTTAAAAGCTCTAAATGAAATACATCCTTCTTTTGTAGTTCATTTCTTGATAACTAACTTCAAAAGAAAAATAAAACTACTATTTATAAGGAGAAGTGTCTATTATACCTTAAATCAGGGGTGGGATTCAAATTTTTTAACAACCGGTTCTGCAGGCGTGGATTAGTTGGTGGCCGTGGCTTGGTGCTCATGTTATTGGCTGGGCATGGCCAACTCAATATCACTCACATCAAGGCATGCATCTCCTCACCTGGCCTCTCGTGATTGTGGGGATGCTGCAACAGTCGTAAATGTGAAAAATGGTCATAAGTCACTTTTTTCAGTGCCATTGTAATTTTGAATGGTTACTCCACACAAGCAAAGTTCCAGCAAAGGAGGGGAAAAAAACTCCAGAGAAGTTCCTGAGACAGGAAGTTTAGTCCTGCCAAGAATGTAATCAGGGTTAACGGAGAAGCAATTTCTGTAAGCAACACCAGAATGTTTCCTTCCTGCCTTCCTTACAGGATTAGGCCAGTAATTTCTTCTAACAACCATTTCTCCGAACTGCTTAGAATGTTAACAACTGATTCTAGTGAATAGGTGCGAACTGATAGAACTCCACCCCTGCCTTAAATTGTGTTTTTTTAAAAAAAATTTGGGAGTAATAATATATGAGTATATTGCTATATGGCCACACAGTTTACTTCTCTAAAACTTCATCGTATTTTCTCATTTTTATCCTCTCTAGAAACATCATCAGTTTTGATATCTGTAAATCATTCTTATTTATATTAACATGACAAAATAAGACCTTACAGAACCTGTTAGGGATAACATTGTTTACCTTAACTGGTTTAGGTAAAATAATAAATATGTTATCATGGTTTGTTAGTTAAAGTGTCTGCAACTTTAACTGTAGGAATGTAATTAAGGGAGTGGTTGTAATAGCACAATAAAAGAAGCAAGACAACGGCAGCTTGCTCTCTCTGGCTTGATGATCCCTAATTACTTGATGAATTGAAGACTGCGTTTTTCCCCTACTGGAACGGGAGAGAGAAAGGACTGATTTATTGTAAGTGAACTGACATTGGATATTCTACACGGACTTTGCTAATTGAATATCCCTGAATGGACTGACTAAATGATACATGACTAATGGACTGTTATTTTGACTATGCTATAAACTCTAAATGGAATAAACTATATTTTGATAGCACAAGCGTATCTGTTATTTTTACTGTATGCTAACAAACATACAAACTTATCTCACTCATTTATCTGTGTGCCTATCTGACTAACGCTGCACATTCTGTTTAGCTTGTCTCCTTAACCCTGGTTGGGGAACACAGGCTTAACAGAACCTATGCAATAGGAAGCCAATTTAATAAAATTGATAATCCTTGTCTAGACATAAGCATCTGAAGTGTTTTTCTTCACTCGTTCCTCATATTTCATTTGGAAGGATGAGCTTTAGGTGCTTTTTCACTCTGAACCCAAACATCTTCCAAATGTGAAGTTCTGCAATTTTTCAGGCTGGGCTTAACTATGAGGCTGGAGATCTGAATCAGAAAGGAAATCCAGAGATGTCTATAGTGAAGCAAGTAGAAATGTGCTGATGATAGCCATAGGGTGACTATTTCATTAAACTTCTGAAAGATGTTTCGATCTCTTTTTTCATCACATGAAAGGGAATGTTGGGGAGGTGATGAATCACTCTGTTTGTGGATAATACTGCAAACAATCTAATATCGAGGGGGGGGGGATGAAAATTAGAGTTTATTGCTGTTATTTATTCTGAACTATAGCTGAAGAGAAGTAGTACCTTGCATATAGACAATATTTATAATAAAAATTATCACAAAGAGAACATCAGTGAACCATACAATTACCATAAGGGGTTTCTTTGGGTGGAAAAGAGAATGGTCTCAGACCTGATATGTTTTTTGTCTGATGTTGTAGTATGCATTGGACAGCCATATGAATAGATAGATAGATAGATAGATAGATAGATAGATAGATAGATAGATAGATATAAAGGCAGACAGATGAGAGAGAAAGAGATTTTGCTAGCTGCCATAAGATCATTAATGAATTCATAATAGCTCATATTGAAACAGATTTCCATGCTATTGTCTTTGGAAGTATTTGGACCTGTTTGGATTACAATTTTTTGCTTCGGTGCTAGCATTAATTTTACATTTTTAAAACATTCAGAAAGGTCTGTTTGCAAAAGGTTTTGCAGAAAAAAGTTTTTTTTAATGTGCATTAAAAAAGAAGTCAGAATTGTGATTACCTGGTCGCAACCTTTGCTATAGAAGGGAACAATGAAAAAATAAAAAAAAACCATAAGTGTGTTACAGTAAAAACAGTAAAGGATCTTTGCATACTAAACTTCTAGCTACATTCCAACTCAATTATACTCATCATGCACAGCAGCAATAACATGCACTTATATCATATGAAGATAGAGATCATATAATTATTAAAAGTTAATTTAGATGATTGGTGATCAACAGTGATCTGCTAAAGGTTTCAATGTAAATAAGCCAGGATGCCTATGAGGTGGGAGAGTTCAGTGGATATCCAAATGTCAAGAGGGTGACTGCAAACCATTTATAGAAATGTCTCTCAACCTTGGCTATTTGAACATTTGTGGAGCCAAGTTGGAGAATTCTGGGAGTTGAATTTCACCCATCTTAAAATGACCAAGGCTGAGAAACATTAATTTATAGTATATTATCCAGTTCTATCAGTTTATTGCTTTGCTTTGCAAAAGGCATAAATAGTGAGATTTATTTTTGTTCTGTTAATTGTAATACTGTTTAAGCAAATCCAGGAAGATTCATAAATGTCAGTTATTATGTTGTTGAGATTTGATCTCTTTCATCATATACACTATATTAGCAACCATTTATCTTAGCACCTATATTTCCGGCTGATCTCCTTATCTCCTAGGAAAAGGACACCAGTTGTGAAACGCATGCTTCATTTGATTAAACACCAGGGTCACCAGCATTGTTATAATCCCACTGCAATTTAGTGAATTTCTTCTTGTTTTAATCTGGCACAGGGCAAAATTTTACACTTATCAAGCTTGGCAGTGTTTCTTCTATTCTCAGAGGAATTCTTCCTGGGAATACCTCCAAGTTTTCAAACGAATGCCTCTGATTGTTAACTCAGCCTTTCCCAAGATGCTACTTTCTCTCAAATGAGATAAAATATAACCTAAAGTTACCTATTATTCCTTTTTAAAGTTTGAGACCCCTGTCCTAGATCACAGAGGGATGACAGAGGACAGCAGACACCTTGAATAGAAAGGTTTTGTTTTTTTCTTCTTGGCAATCCTTCATATAGAATCAGAGATGAAGCAGACACATCAGACAGGCTTCAGAAAAGTGGAGTATCATGTTTGATGCCACATGGATCCGGATCCACATTCAGCATATTGTCCACAAAGCTCTGGGTTATATAACTGGAAATTAGTCCCAGAGTTGTAGAGATGGCCTTGGGGCAAATATCAGAAATTGTTACACAAACAAAATGTGCAGAAACGTTCCTTAAGCCTTGGGAAAAGGATAGTTGTTGGGAAGAGAATCAATGTGGCTCCTCTTTAACTCAATGAGGTACAAAGGAGAAGGAAGGAAAATCACAATCAGGCTTCAATATTTCATTACTACATCATATCTCAATAAAGCCTGGTTCTAGTTTTCTTGTGGAGTCTAGTGTGTCTGAACTGATAAACAGAAGTAGCAGGTTGTGAACAAGCTTCTTCATGAGCAGATCAAATGTTTACTTAACATCATCAAGTGATGGGAATATTGAACTCAGGCTATGAAAATGCTTCCTGCTTTGTCCCATTCCAGGATTGTCCACCTGCTTATCTCACCTTGGATATATCCCACTGCTTGAACAAGAAGACCTCTAAGACCCCTTCCAGATCTGATTGATCTGATTGATTGAAAAAAATATTTAATTTGAGACAGTTTCTAAAACCTTTAAAGCCCTACTTTTTTCCCCAGTGCTTGTGGTCATATTGTTCTGCCCTCACTAGAGTCAATTGTCCCCCCCCTTTGTTGTGTAAATTCAACCACTTAAATATCGGTCAGGTAAGTCCACTATTTTACTTTATTTTAGTGAAATCTATGGAAATACACATCTTGCTTTGGTCATTTCAATAGAATATATAAGAATAAAAACCATCTCAGCACTCATGGAACTCAAGAAATTTTCACTTGCTTTCAGCAGGATTTAATTTGAGAATCTCTCATGTAGCAATAATTTTGAAGTGTTGAAGACAGTTGGAGAGAAGAAAATGATATGATGTATAAGAGTGTATTCCAGAGGCCCATTATAGCCTCTGTAACTTCCAGTAGGTTTCTGGATCCATTCAAAGTACTGGTTTGGCGTTATAAAACTCTACTTAGCTCTACCTGTCTTTAACTACTTATCCCTTGTATTTTGTACAGAGGCACTTTTTTTCCTCAAAAAGTTTTTTATTTTTTTATCTTTTACAAACATCTCTTTTAGTGAACAGTGTGATTCCAGGTTTTTACATTTCCATATAAACATGACCATAATCTATCTTATATATTCAATTTCTTATCATATCATTACATTTACCATTTTCTATAAATTTTCACAGATATTCTTATATTTTTCACATTTATTTTATCCATTTTTATTCATATCTTAACTTATTCTATTTTTCTTTGATTACATTTTTATCTTATTTCTTAACCTATATTCCTTATACTTTTATACTTTCATCATACAGAGACACTTTTTGAATGCTTCAGTGGAAAGAATGCTGTGGGAAACAGGGATTGTTAATAGCATGAAACCTGCATGAGTATTGATGAACTATTTGTAGCTTCAGAACTAAAGGTAGCTAGTTGATATTGATCATTATAATCATCTCCTCCCTCTCCTCCCTGTCCCCCTCCTCCTCATAATACAACATAAAGAAAAAGTACAAATAATTGCTTCACTGACTAATATTCTTTGGAGATTTGATTTTGACCCAGGAATCTAGCAATTATTCAAGTAACACCACAAAACGATGAAGAAGAAGATGTACTATGCACATAGCACTTAATTACTTATTTTTGATGTATTATAAGGAAATAATTTCAGTTCCTTGAATTGCTCTTTCCTCATATTTTAAAACATTCTCTAAGCTATTCTAAAGTTATTTAAAGAAAAGAGATTTTAAAAAATTGCAAATGAATTCTAGCATATCTAAGACAGCAGCATAACAATAATACAATAATGATGTTTTGCAATGTCTGTGGCAAGTTAAGAGGATATTTCCATATAAATGAGATTTCTAATTTTTAAGTTATTAAAACTACAAAATTTTGACCTTCCCAGTTTGTGTAAAGGATCAAGCCATCTTACTCTGCCATAGTCACTATATTTATGCGCAGTGGCTTGTCAAAGGCATCATTGAAGGAATCAACTCTCCTATCCCTTAAAAAATCATAAACATCCAATATTTGTTGTTCCCAAAGACTTTCCTATTTGGACTAGTTGATTTTTCCAGTATATGATACAGTGGTGAGATTCATTTTTTTTTTACTACCAGTTCTATGGGCGTGGTTTGGTGGGCGTGGCAGGGCAAAGATATCATAAAATCTCCAATCAGAGGTGGTATTTGCCGGTTTTCCGATGACTCAACATTTTCACTACCAGTTCTCCAGAACTGATCAGAACCTGTTGAATACCACTTCTGATATAATACATTCTTTAAATGTTGGGGAGAGCTTGTTGTTTATCAGCATATTTGTAGAATTTTGTTTACTGTATTATTCTTCCTTTTTTTGTTTTTTTGTTTTTGGGGTGTTTGTGTGAGATCAGTCTGGTATCATCTGCAGAGGGATCACATTTGGGTCACATTTTTCTTTATGAGGGAAAAGTATCTGACCAAGACAGTGTGCATACCATTACTTTATTTGTTTTCTTAAGTTTTTGTGGGTACTTACATGTATGGTATTCAGCTTTGTTCCCACATCATTATAGTTGTGCTTTATTACTTTACTTACATCTACTGCCTAATTGTTACTATTTGCTGCTCCTAAGGATAAGCCAACAATTTGCACTGATTCCTATTCACATCCTTATTATCTCTCTGATATTTACTTCTAAAATTTTCTTTATACAAATTCATTCCAAGAAGTGAATAGAATAATGAAATTGTATGTGATAACAAAAAATATAGTTGATGATATGCCCTTACTATTTGTTTCTTTTTATATTTAAAACATATTCAGGTATCTTTGCTTCCTATTTAAATAATCTTGATGGTACTTGCATTTGCTTAGTTGTATTCAACTACCATTTCACTGATAATATTTCAGATATTTTCCAATTAGAATAAAGAATATTTTCAATGGTTACATTTTTAAATGAGTCAAAGATCTCACAATACATTTTAGATTTGCATGTTCTAAATGTTGCCTATGCAAGTAATTGAGCATTTTACTTTTTGATTGTGTCTCTAATAGTATCATTAGTGACAGAAGGGAATGGGTATGCCTGTGATATTGAATCAGATTATAACAATAAGAGAAGATGCTACCAATATGAAACTGCAGATGTTTTGAAGCTATAATTACATTTGGCAGATCCTGTTCACTGTTGCCATTTCTTTCTTTACTCTTTTCAGCAAATTATCTTAACAGTTTTTAATAAACTAAAAGGAATTTATTCAATAGAAGTTGACAGTCTTTATTGAGACAAAGGTTTTTCAACCTAAGGAGAGTACAATAAAGTACTGGAAGAATATAACATAATTCTTCACTAGACTTTGCATGCAACACTTCTCACTGGCAATACAACAGATATCCTATTCAGATACAACATTGTACAGTGTTTACACTTGCCATCTTAAAAAAAAAAAAAAGGAAGACAACAAAGAGCATAAAAGGTTTCTGAGGTCATCAGTCCAGATTTACAGATTACAAATCTTGTGATAAAGTGATTTCACTATTAGACTGCAGTGAGCTTTTTTCATGATTACAAGTTCTTCTATGACAACTTGAATGAATTCTTAATTAAAAAGTGCTAGTGGTTTTTCTTACAGGAGCTGTCTTTTGAAATTATCTGAAACCTTGCCAATTAATACTGCTGTATTTAAGATTCACTTAAATGGGGACACCATGGTGATTATAAGCCCAAGGACCAGTTGTAACTTTATTTTTTCAATGCTAACTTTGAATGGCTACTAACCAAGGCAGTCATTAAGGGACGACTACTCCTTATAAAATGCATCTCACCAAACCAGTCTGGTACCAAGGGCCTTGATCATAATCCAAACAATCGGAGGACAAAAGATCATGGAAGGTTTTCTGTGATTGTATCCAAATTTACTAATAGTGTTTTTCCTTGCCCTTGTTTAGGTGGCTAATCTCGCTTGCTCAGTATCAACAAATGAAGAAGGAATTAACATTGTCCAAACAGCAGCCAATCATTTGGAGACCTTGTGCCCTCAGGTATGATTTCTCTTTTTACTACGTGTAAATACATAAGTGCGCAGAATGATTTTTCATCCACTCAATAGTCCTTGTGCTATTTGCAGTTTGAGAATAGGATTCATATGCAGTCTTGTGTGATTCCCCCCCCCCCCGCCACACACACACACAATTTTTCTCTCTCTGTCTTGAAGGATACTATGTGGCTTAAACTAAGAAAGATTTAGTCTGCTTTAGATCACACTTTCAGCTGCCAAGTCCTGTTCATTTGAGCTGCAATCTTTTCCTTTATTGATCAGAATATATATCCCCTTTAAACAAAAGTCTTGACGGTATAATTTATTAGCACTTAAATAAACCTCTCAGAATTTCCCTTGCTGTAGCTTCATTATTCAGGGCTGAAATTGCTTTTTTTTTTTTTATAGATAAAATGGAAGAGAGCATCAGGATCTCTTTGCTGGCTCCACCCTTGAGCTCCATCAAATTAATCAGGAGCTTACATGCAT
The DNA here is from genome assembly GCA_033807585.1 of Hydrophis major. Taxonomy (NCBI): domain Eukaryota; kingdom Metazoa; phylum Chordata; class Lepidosauria; order Squamata; family Elapidae; genus Hydrophis; species Hydrophis major. The sequence goes on from CM066331.1 coordinate 99,393,560, forward strand.
ACAATTGTGCATATAATACAGAGGCACTTTGCCTTCTTTCTATATTCTGTGTTATTCTGGGTGCCAGTCAAGGTTCTGATTATCACTTTGTTAAGTTTGGAGCATGGGCGAGAAAGAATGGAGACGAGCCTGTGGAACGGTGAACTTCAACTCTTTATTTACATGGTGTGACAGCTCAAACTGGATGGCCACTATAGCCTTCCTTATATAGGCAACCCAATAACTATTTAACCAATAACAATCCAGGAGCGCTAGCTCCGTTAACCAATACGAATGCCCCATTAATGGCCAATCAGATTCCCCTGAACGGGCCAATCCGATCCTGCCATTAACAGCCAATCAGAAGTGCAGGGCCAGAACCCTGCACTTGATTCCAAGCTCAAGATAACTTTATTAAACCTTTATGCATTCACAACACCCCTTCCCCCTGGCCTCTGTTTACAGGGCGCAGTTACATAGTCCTTAAGGTAGGATGGTTGCTTTATTAGTCTGCTTGATTTTCGCTGTGCGTTTTGCATTTGGCTGCAATCTCGCTGAGGTAGATCGTTGTTTGGCGAAGGGGTTGCCTCTGATTCAGAGTTCGCGTTTCCGTTGTCACCAATATCTTCGGCAACTCTCTGAGGTGAACCTACTCCCATCTCTGGTTCCAGTTCCTGTGTCTCTATTCCGCTATCGTTCCCTTCAAACAGGTTTTCCTCTAGTTGGATTTTGTCTTCTTCTGTATCTCCCTCCCCTCAGTTTGGTCATAAGGGAGTTCAGAAATGCCGGACCGGAGCCATGATCGTAATTGATCGATATGGCGTTTCCATAGTCTATTGTCAAGGCATTGTACAAGGTAGGATCTCGAGCCAGTTACACGGATTACTGTCGCGTCTACCCACAGCAGATCGCCTGATAGGTTTTTAGCGTACACCAAATCGCCTACCTGGAAGGTATGGCATTGGCTGCTGGATCCGAGTGGTTTTTCCGGTTCATAAGCTGGGTTAACCAGTCGAGGTGGGAGCGGAGCTTTCATCCCATTAGCAGTTCGGCGGGAGTTTTGTTGGTGACGCTCTGAGGTGTGATGTGTTGTAGAAAAAGGATTCGGTTGATTTTGTTGTCGATGTTATTGTAGTCTAATTTCTGCAAAGTTTTCTTAACAAACTGGACCATGCGCTCAGCCCTGCCATTGGTCGCAGGGTGCACAGGCGAGGTGAGCGCATGTCGGATGCCACGGTCAGCCAGGTACTGCTCAAAAGACAGCGCGGTAAATTGGGGCCCGTTATCAGATACCAGAACGTCTGGTAATCTGTGGGTTGCAAACAGTCTTTCCAATCCTTTGATGACCGCTTCGGTTGTCGTGTTCATCATGCGATGAATCTCGAGCCAAATTGAGCAGGCGTCGACAGTTAGAAGAAAGGTGTGGCCATTGGTCGGCCCAGCAAAGTCCAGGCGAATACGGGACCAGGGTCCCCGCAGTGTCTCCCATTCGGTTGGGATTGCTTTTGGTGGGGCATTGCTCACTTCCTGGCATCTATGACAAGCTTTAACCCAATTCTCGATTTGCTTGTCGATGCCTGGCCACAATGCGTAGCTTCGTGCGAGGGCTTTCATTCGCACGATGCCAGGGTGGCCATCGTGCAAGGTTCTCAGTACTGCTTGTTGGAGTCATTCTGGGATAACAACTCTATCACCCCAGATGATACAGCCCTTTTGAGAGAACAACTCTGTTTGTTGAGTCTTGAATGGTGCGAAGTCATCTGATAACTGGTCCAATGGCCATCCGCGTTCTACCCAGCTTAGGACTCATCTGGTTTCTCTCGCGATATCTCAGGCGGTTAATGGCAGTGCGTGGAGTGTCTCAATCTGTAACATGGTTACTGTTGGTGCGAGGTCATCGAGAGTCTCTGGAAGCGGTGCTCGGCTCAATGCGTCGGCATGGGGAATGGCTTTCCCTGGGTGGTATTGCAGCCGATAATTATAAGCAGCCAAGAATTCTGACCAGCGAGTCATCCTGGGGGATAATATGTAGGGAGTCGGCTTATCTCCGGCTATTATCCCCAATAACGGTTTGTGATCAGTCATGATAGTAAAAGCCCAGCCATACACATACTCGTGAAATCTTTTAACGGCAGATACAATTGCAAGGGCTTCTTTATCGATTTGGCTATAATTTTGCTCAGTTTTTGAAAGTGTCTTAGAAAAATATGCAACAGGGGCTTCGTTAACATTTGGCAGTACATGGCTCAAAATGGCGCCCACTCCGAAAGGTGAAGCATCACATGTGATATTTAACGGCAAAGTCTCATTGTACTGCATGAGTACAGCGTCAGAAGTCAGTAGTTTTTTTACATTACGGAACGCCTGTTCTTCTTTATGACCCCATAATCAAATTGCTTTTTTGTCTAGTAAACGATGTAATGGTTCAGCGACAGTTGCTTTATGTGGTAGAAATACGTTATAAAAGTTGATAAGACCTAGGAACGCCTGAAGATCGGCCTTGTTCCGAGGTCTGGGAGCATTTTTTATTGCTCTCAATTTACTGTCGGTAAGGTGAATACCCTGACTGTCAATTAGATACCCTAAAAACTCGACACGATCTGTACACAGTTTACACTTATTCTTTTTCACTTTAAGACCGGCGTCTTGGAATTTCTGCAGAACTAGTTTTAAACGATCCCGTAAGATTTTTTTTGTTGGTGCAGCAATTAATACATCGTCAAAGTAGGGGACTATGCCTTTAATCCCTTGTAGTAGCCTCTCCATAAGGCTCTGAAAAATTCCCGGGGCTACACTGGCTCCGAATTGGAGCCGGGTACATTTAAAGGCACCTCGGTGCATCACAATCGTTTGTGCCTGTGCCGTCTTTTCATCAACAGGTAGTTGCTGATATGCCTGAGCTAAGTCTAGTTTAGCAAAGACTTTTCCGCCCCCCAGGGAATGGATAAGGTGCTGTACCACCGGCACCAGATATGTATTTTGCTGTAGGGCGTGGTTCAGGGTGGCCCGATAGTCCCCATAAATTCGAATTGAACCATCTGGCTTAACTGGTGTTATGATTGGGGTCCCCAGGGAGAGTGATCGGTTGGCTCTAGCACCCCCTGAGCTATTAATTTAAAGAGCTGTTCATCGATTTTCGGCTTTAAGGCAAACGGAACTCAACGGGGCTTAAGGCGAATGGGAGCTATCTTTGGATTAAGGCTGAATGATATTGGGGTCTCCTTGTACTCACCTAATTTTTCCGCGAAGACGTCCCTGAATTCATGGACGAGGTCCTCCTCCCAGTCACTGCCGCTGACTCGGTTTATGCCTGCCACTTCAATGTCAAGTGGCCCGAACCATTGGAGGCCTAGCAGGCTAGGCCGATCTTTGTCGATCACAGTTAGTGGTAAGTACGCTGTGCGATTCTTGAATGAGACCCGGACTCAGTTGGATCCAATGACAGGGATTCGATTCCCTTGATTGTCCTTAAGAATAAGTCTTTGGGAACGCAGGTCTTGGCGCTGGATAGTGGGGATGAGTTGCTTGAGGGTCTTCCAGGAAACCATCAAGAGAGACGATCCCGAGTCAACTTCCATTTGGCAAGGCTGATTTTTGATGGCCACTGTAATTCGAATTTTCTTGGCATCCAAGGCAGAGGCGTGACCGATAATGATCGTCTGGTGAGCCTCTTCTCGCTTCGTGGGGCGATTCAAAACTGTAGGAGTGGTTTACTGGTTCTCGCCTTACAGGACGGTTTCCTGTCGATTGGTGATAATTAGCCCCTTTTGAGGCCTGGCTGGGTCCTTGGAAGCTTCGGCAGACCCGTCCGATGTGGCCTCTCTTCCCACACTCATGGCAGAGCGTGTCGCGGAATTTGCATTCGGACCTGGCATGGTTGGCTCCACAGCCGGCGCATGGGTGTAGGGACTTCGGGTAGGGGTCCCGATCGGACCGCAGTCGATGGACCTCTTCTTCGTCGCTGTCTGACGACTAAGAGAGGTCCTCGTGGTGGGCCGCTAATAGCTGTCCCTCTGACTTGGGTAAAATGTTGCCTGTCAGTTGGTGTACCGGAGCGCGGTTTCGGTGTAATTGGGCAGCCGACTTCCTGGTTGCTTCTGCTGCAGTAGCATCAGCGATGGCATCAGCAAGGCTGATGTTGCCTTTCGCCATCAGCTTCCTCTGCACGCCTGGTGCATCTAATCCCAGAACTATTCGATCTCTCAACGCCTCTTTCAAATCGGCGAATCCGCAGAGGCCTCCCAGATTTCGGAGGTCTGCTATGAAGTCGGCGACGCTTTCTCCTTTTTGCTGGTTTCTTTGATAGAACTCGTGCCGTCTCACGAGCGTGGGCACGGTCGGTGCGTAATGCGCTCTTAGTAGGGGTTCGAGGACGTCCCAGTCCATCGCCTTTACTTCTGCAGGTTTGGCTAGTGCTTTAGCCATCTTAAATACGGTTAGTCTGCAATGCGTTAGGAATACCACCCATTTCTTCCCGGTTGTGGCATCCTTTAAATTGTTAGTTTCCAAAAACATTTGGAAACAATCCATGTAGGACTCCCAGTCCTCTTGCACTGGGTCGAATGGAGCGGGTGGTACGACGCCGCCGGACATGGTTCCATCGTGTTGCGTTGTCAGTCACGTGCTCGGTGTTTCTTCTTAGTTCAGTCAGCTCCAACGTCGCCACATCCCACCCTCGTCGCCAGTGTTAAGTTTGGAGCATGGGCGAGAAAGAATGGAGACGAGCCTGTGGAACGGTGAACTTCAACTCTTTATTTGCATGGTGTGACAGCTCAAACTGGATGGCCGCTATAGCCTTCCTTATGTAGGCAACCCAATAACTATTGAACCAATAACAATCCAGGAGCGCTAGCTCCGTTAACCAATTCGAATGCCCTGTTAATGGCCAATCAGATTCCCCTGAACGGGCCAATCCGATCCTGCCATTAACAGCCAATCAGAAGTGCAGGGCCAGAACCCTGCACTTGACTCCAAGCTCAAGATAACTTTATTAAACCTTTATGCATTCACAACACACTTTTCAAGCTTTTCAATCTCCCTGAGTTCACCTATGCATCCCATAGGGCAGAGGCCCATCCCACTCCAGGCCCATTCCCTCAGATACGGCCATCTTGTGTGTCTTTGGAAGCATGCTTTTCCCATTGCTGCTCCTGCCCTATGGAACACCCTCACCCCTAGGTTCCTATAGGTCCCTGGCCTTTCATCCTTCCAGACATCACTTAAAACCTGGCTCTTCTTCCCCCCAGGTGTTGGGGTAATGCAAGGCCAGATTGGGATGAGAATGAGAGTGCAGTAAAGAAGGCTGCAACACCAGATCTTCTGATTTTATTTTTTATCGCTATTGGCTTTTATACCATTTTATATTGTTTTAAACCATTTTATTGGCTATTTGCCAGCCAGAGTTTTTTTTAAAGATGTGCAGTTTTATAAATGGTTTTTATATAAATAAATTATATAAACAGCAAGGCTGACTTCCACTGTATGGCCTAGGAAGGCATATCTGGGCTGCACAATTTGATTGTTAGATGGCGCCAAAGAGTTAGAATTGACACGTAGAGGCCATCTGGAATTTTGTCTAAGTATGAAACTTTTAAGATTAGAAATTGTTAGCCACAGCAAGTGGTATGCATATTTATATGAACATAAATGACACAAAGCTTACTCCCAGGTAAAATTGGCATAGGAATGCGGCTTCAGTTCCACTATTGATAAACACAGCCTATCTGCAGATATAAGCTAACCTTTGAAATTTCAACCAAAATATTATTAAAAAGGTGTTACCCATGGACAAGCAACCACTGAATCACAGGCAGGAAACTGCAAACGGTTGTCATCATTTATAAAATCATGCGATAGTAAGATTTAAAAATCTGAGCTCTGGTTTGCAGAAAAGTCAAACCCAATTTTGGCATGTATTTTGGAACTTAATATTCTTGGTTTATCAGTGAGTATATGTAATATCTGTTATCAAACTATCTTTTCAGCTACCATTAATATAATAATGAAGAGTTGCCAAGACTCCTGGTACAAAGCATGATTCAGAGGTGGACCAATTTGAAAAGAATGTTCAAACATTTAAATAAATATGGAAGCATTGTCTTCATTCAATGGGAAAATTCTTATTTCTGTATCCTCTTTGCCCTAGATTGATTAAATCAAATAATACTTTTCTTTTTATATAAACCATGACAGTGATTGTTGTTGTTTATAAGACTAAAACATTGGAACACAATTTAGTGCATCAACATATCCATATTTTAAGGCATGAGAACTTTACTGTTTCGTGTCTTGGCTTGTGAATAATCTCATGCAATGATTGAGAGGAAGGCTGTTCATTCAAACATGGTTGTGGAGGATATAACTAGTTACAAACCACCATAGAGATATTAGTGTGGAAATATGTGGCTCAAAATCCCCATTGATTTATGCCCACAAGGACATATACTGTATGTCGATGATGGGGAATTTGTCCTAGTAGAAAGACAGAAGTTAATGCATCCAGACTGGCCAGAGTGAAAGCCCTCCGGAATGTCATGGTGGTGACAGATAAATGACAGGAAGCTGGTATATTTCAGTTGGAAAATACTTCAATTGGTGCAAGTTGAGATTTATATCAGTTAAAAAACCAGTGTCCCAAATATATTGTTTAATGATATTTTATTGCTTTATTGCAAACTAATGGGGAAAGGTTCGTTATAGGCTGCTTCTGATAGCCTGTTTATGTCCCCATTCACCTTCTGTAATGAACAGAGTGCCTAGTTTGTGAATTTCACATTGTTCGTTTGATTTCAGTGTGTGCCTCTTGTTCTTGATTTTGTCCTACGTTATCTTTCATTATATTTTTTTCGATGGAAATTCTCAGTCATCCAGGTCATGGTTGTCCCAAAGCTGCTTTTTCAAGAGGCAACAGGACTTTCTTGTTTTTCTTTGAAGACGTTTCACTTCTCATCCAAGAAGCTTCTTCAGCTCTGACTGGATGGTGGGGAATGGAAGGATTTATATTCTTTGCAGACAGCTGGCCATTTGCAATCTTTTAGAGAGTCATTGAGGCCACTTGGAAGTTTGTCTGTGTTCTCAGGGTCACCTGAGTAGTGCAACAAGGTGTGGAGCCTTCTGCTGAAGGCTGCTGAAAGGGACTGTGTTGTGGAGCTGTGTTTTCTGCAGGTTGTTTTCTTCCCTGTGTCCCTTCACTGTTGAATGCAGGTGTAGGCTGATGGGGATCTCAAATTGATTATAAACTACAGGAACCATTTGCACTTCAGTTTGAGATGGACACAACACAGGCCCATCCCCAACAACCTGCGCCTGTGCAGGGCAGAGAACATCCTGCAGGGGACACATATTTGAAAAGGTATGTAATGGACATTTAATTGATTCCTAATTAAACTTGCCAGTTGGCCACCACCTGTGTCTAAGCAGGTATCTTTGACCTAGGACTTTCACTTCCACTACAATTTTAAGACATCCAGGTGGTATATTGTTTGAAAATACATGACTGTGCATGACTGCATTCCCACTCACGCTAGTAATATTATTACTAAATGATACAACAGTGGTGGGGCTCATCTCTGGAGGTGGTGGTAAGTCTGCCTACTGAGATGAGGTGGACTGGTTGCTTTCGTGGTGTGGAGACAATAATTTGGTCTTCAACACCAATAAGACCAAGCTTATAGAAGGAACAGATCAGACATCTAGCCCTTGCTTATCAATGGAGACTGAGTGGAGCAAGTGGCCAGTTTTAAGTTTCTGAGTGTTACCCTAAAAGAGTACCTGACCTGGGGTGCTCACATTGCAGCCCTGGCCAAAAGGGCCCAGCAAAGATTATACTACCTGAGACTTCTCAGAAAACAACAAGTGAATAAAAACTGCTAGTAACCTTCTACCGCTGCACCATAGAGAACATTTTAACATACTGCACCTCTGTATGGTTTGCCAATTGCACAGTGGCAGATAGGAAGGCACTCCAGAGGGTTAACATCATTGCCCAGAAGATCATTGGTTACCCTCTCCCCTCTTTGGAAGAGCTTTATAGCTCCCACTGCCTTAAGAAAGTTCAAAACATCCTCAAAGATCCAACTCATCCTGGGCACCCTTTTTTTGAAACTATTACCATCTGGCAAATGGTACAGGATAATAAAAACAAGCATAAATAGGTTGAAAAACAGCTTCTATCCCAGGGCAATAACTCTATTGAATTCTACTGTATAGAATGTGAAGGATGTGGGTTTGGGTTTATTTTCATAGTCATAATGTACACTGAAGATGGTATTTAATTTTGTTGTACAAAGTACAATGACAATAAAGTAAACTAAAGAGACATATTTCTCCATAGTAATATTTTTCTTAACGTACTCCTCAATGCAGGTGAGCTGTATATGCTATAATTATATTTTAACACTAATCTAATATTATATGACAATTAAAAATATTAATCACAATACTTTTCAGAAGCATACTTTGCCTTTTTAGATTATAAAAGCAACTTGACAAAGATAACCTCTGTCTGAATAGAACTATTATTTATTGTTCCAAAAAACACATTAAAAAGTTGTATAGTAGCCCATAAATGTGTAAAATACTGAAAGCATGTGTGAGATAGTTGGGACTTTTTCATTGAGCAGATTTACTATAATCCAAATGTAACTTTACACTTACTTAGTGCCATTTTATTATCAATTTGCTTGCTATTCACTCCCCGTTTGGTTTTTGAAAACTAAAAGTTTATCTCGGATGATTTATGACTGTCCTTGTAGATCACGTTGTGAATAGGATGATCAATTTACTCATATATAGAAATTCTTATCTTTTCTAGATACCTACCATTCATTTTAATACTTACCAGAGTGGTTGCAGGGTTAGATTTAAAAAAGGCAAGATGGCAGCCAGAATGGTACCCATGACACACATTGTCAGATTCACATGGAACAGTTCAGCCAAAGTTTAGTTCTTTATTTGCTAACACATAACAGACAGGATCTTGCCAGACTAAACCCTTATTACCCTCAGCCTAATGGATATACCTTGAGCAATAGTCAGTGGTGGGATTCAATTTTTTTTTTTATTACCAGTTCTGTGGGTGTGGTTTGGTGGGCATGGCAGGGGAAGGATACTGTAAAATCTCCAGTCAGAGGTAGTATTTGCTGGTTCTCCGAACTACTCAAAATTTCCACTATCGATTCTCCAGAACTGGTCAGAACCTGCTGAATACCACCTCTGGAAATAGCCCTGGATTGACTATCCAAATTCTCTTTTTCTGCCTCCTGTCCATCTCCAGGCTGTGCTGCCTCCTTTCTGGGAAGCTGCCGCTTCACTCTAGTCCTTCACATCAGCTTCTCCTCTGTGGCCTTTGTTATGTATTGAATATATATAGTTGTGTTAAGCCCTGCTAAAAGTGAAACTAACCTTTAGATGACCCTAACTGTTAACTCCAACTGTTTTGGTGGGAAATTTAGAACATTCATATTTGGGTGGGTTTTTTTTAAAGTATTGTGTCGTGTCCTCGAAAATGATGCCAGGAGTCGGTGACTTCAAATCATGCTCTTTTATTAAAGTAGGAACCGAACTGGCTCTTTGTAAAAGGTTCGCGGCTTTTATTCTTTTAGCCGCGGCGGCCACGACCAATGGCACCGCTTTGAATCTCCCGTGATTCGAATAGACCAATCGCGGGAGATTCTTAGCGAGCCAATCGGCGCGGCTCGCCTGACCAATCAGAGTGCCCCGCGCTTTAGCCAATCAAAGCGCGGGGATCTCAAGAATGCTAATTAAGGGACAGAACACCCCTCCCCTCTTGGTTTGGTCCTTACGTCGCGTAGTCACGTAGGTAGGCGGGGCTCCGTCTGAGCCTCCTTGACCTGCGCAGCTCAGTCGTAGGTTGGATCCCGGCCGGTTCGATCGGGATCTCTGTTGCTCCTGATGCCATTGTGGGAACCGGCTGGTCGGTCGGGCCGGGCCGCTCTCCATAGCTCCCTCCTGGGCCTCCCGGGTTGGTTGAGCTGCGGGTTTCGCCACTCCCGCTCGGTCTCCCCGGGTTGGTCGAGCTGGCCTGGCTGTCTCTTCCTGGCGAGGGGTCGTGCTGGCTGCTTTCCGGTAAGTATGGCTGGTTTATTCTTCTTTGGTTTTGGTCCCCTGGGTATTCCCTCCCCCCTTGGTTTGTGTTGTGGGGGTCGGTTTTGCCTGTTTGTGCGTCGGTGGTCTCTTGGTTGGTAGTCCTCGACCTCAATTGGTCGATGTGGCATTTCCAGGCTCGTCCTGGAATGTTTGTAGCCGGTACGAGTGTGGGCCTGTTATTTGTGTGATGACGGCCGGTACCCATAGTGGGTCTCCCGTCAGGTTTCTTGCGTATACGGAGTCGCCTGGTGCGAAATTTCGGTGTTTGCTGTTTGAGTCTGGGGGCTTTTCCGGGTTATACGTGGGGTGTAGCCTGTCGAGTGGGGACCTTAATTTCCTCCCCATTAATAGTTCGGCTGGGCTCTTATTCGTTGTGGTATTTGGGGTTATGTGTTGGGTGAAGAGTAGTTTGTTTATTTTCTCCTGGATCTCCCCGTGGTCTATTTTCCGGATGGTCTTCTTAGTGAATTGCACCATCCGTTCCGCCCTACCGTTCGCCGCCGGGTGCGCCAGTGCTGTCAGCGTGTGGCGGATGCCCCTTTCCGCTAGGAATTTTTCGAATTCCAGCGAGGTGAATTGGGGCCCGTTGTCGGAAACGACGACGTCTGGGAGGCCGTGAGTTGCAAAGAGTTTGCAGAGTTCCTTGATCACGGCCTCCGTGGTTGTTGTTTTCATGTTGCTTACCTCCAGCCAGTTGGAGTAAGCGTCTACGGTTATAAGGAAGGTGTGTCCTTTTGTGGGCCCGGCGAAGTCTATATGGATCCTAGACCAAGGTCCCCTTGGGGTTTCCCACTCTAGGACGGGTGCTGTGGGTGGGCTTGGCCTAGTTTCCTGGCATCGTTGGCACCTTGCTACCCAGGTCTCAATTTGTTTGTCCATCCCTGGCCACCAAGCGTAACTTCTGACAAGGGCTTTAGTCCTAACGATGCCAGGGTGCCCCTCGTGTAGTAGTTCCAGAACCTTCCCTTGTAGTTTTTCTGGAATGACCACCCTATCCCCCCATAGTATGCACCCTTTTAATAACGAGAGTTCCGTTTGCCGGTTCCAGAATGTTTTGACGGACTCGTCGTTGTCTCTTTCCGGCCACCCTTTCTCTACCCAATGCAACACCCGCGCCAGACGTTTGTCTTTATTTGTCTCTCGGGCAATGTCTGACGTGGTTATGGGCAGGTTGGGTAGAGTCTCTATGCTGAGGGTGGTCGTTGTGGGTGCTGGGTCGGTGTCAGGTTCCGGTAGCGGCGAGCGGCTTAAGGCGTCTGCATGGGAGATCGTCTTACCCGGTCTGTGTATGAGTCTGTAGTTGTAGGCTGCCAGGAACTCGGACCACCTTGTCATTCGGGGAGACAGAATGTTTGGGGTGGCCCGGTTTCCTGCAAGGATTCCCAGCAGCGGTTTGTGGTTGGTTATGATGGTAAATGTCCGGCTGTAGAAGTACTCGTGGAATCTTTTTACGGCGGCAACGATAGCCAGAGCCTCTTTGTCCAGCTGGCTATAGTTCCGCTCCGGTTTGGTGAGGGTCCTTGAAAAGAACGCGATGGGCGCTTCTTTTCCGTCGGGGAGGGTATGGCTGAGGACAGTGCCGACGCTGAAGGGTGATGCATCGCATGTGATGGCCAGAGGTAGGGTCTCGTTATACTGTATAAGGACGGCGTCCGAAGTAAGGAGGTCCTTTGTTCTTTGGAAGGCGGCTTGCTCGCGTTTCCCCCAAGTCCAGGTCGCCGCCTTGTCCAGGAGCCTATGCAAGGGCTCCGCCACCGTCACCTTTTGGGGCAGGAAAACATTGTAAAAGTTAAGTAGCCCCAGGAATGCCTGTAGTTCCGTCTTCGACTTGGGTGTGGGGGCTTCTTTGATCGCCTTGATTTTTTGGTTTGTGGGGTGAATGCCGTGACGGTCTAGGAGGTATCCTAGGAATTCAACCCATTCCGTATATAATTGGCATTTCTCCCTCTTTACTTTGAGCCCGGTCTCTTTGAATTTGGTTAGGACCTCCCTTAGGCGACCCTCTAGTTCAGCTTGGTTGGTTGCCGACACTAGGACGTCGTCGAAGTAAGGTACCACCCCCTTGATGCCTTGCAATATTCTTTCCATTAGGCTTTGGAATATTCCCGGTGCCACGCTGATTCCGAATTGGAGTCGGATGCATTTAAATGCTCCCCGGTGGGTGACTATGGTTTGCGCTTCTGCTGTTTGCTCATCAACTGGAACTGTTGGTATGCCTGGGCGAGGTCAAGCTTGGTGAAAACCTTGCCCCCTCCCAGTGAGTGCAGTAGGTGTTGCACTACTGGGACGGGGTAGGCGCTTTGTTGTAGCGCGCCATTTATGGTGGCCCACAGATCCTCACCGACCCATCGGGCTTGATCGGGGTGACTATGGGGGTCTCCCACCGGGCGTGGTCTATGGGCTGTAGGACCCCTTGCTTGACGAGCTTGTCAATTTGCTCGTCTATCTTGGGTTTAAGTGCGAATGGCACCCGCCTTGGTTTCAGGCGTTTTGGGGGGACGTTTGGGTCTAGGCTGAATGATATAAGGGGCCCTCGGTACTTGCCTAGGTTTCCGTCGAAGACCTCTTGGAATTCCCGGGCCAGTTGTTGCTCCCAGCTGTCGTCAGTAACATGGTCGACTCCCATGACTGCGATGCCGAGTGGGGCGAACCATTGCAGTCCCAGTAGGCTTGGGCGGTCGCGGTCGACGATTGTCAGGGGAAGCCTTTCGGTGTGCCCTTTATATGTGATGTTGAAGTGTTTGGTTCCGACTACCGGGATGCGGTTTCCCTGGTAGTCCTTTACGATGAGTCTCTGGCTGTCTAGGTTCCTCCTTTGGATGGTAGGCACCAAGCGCTTTATTTCATGCCATGCTATCATGGAGAGGTAGGACCCGGAGTCCACCTCCATTTTGCATGGCTGGCCCTCGATGCCTACCTCCACGTGGACCTTCCGGGCGTCATTGGTTATGGCGTGGCCAATGGTGACCGTCTGATGGGTCTTCTCTCTTCGCCGGTTATCGCCGCCTCGTAGGGATCGTCCGTTCCAGTCCCATCTGTTGTCCGAGGGGCGATCTCTGGTCCGGGGTGGTGTGCTCTCTCTCCTCTGGTCGCTCTGGTCCCATCGGGCCGGGCTGCGGTTCTTTTTAAGGTGGCAGACACGGGCGATGTGTCCCTTCTTGTCACAATGCCGGCAGATCGACTCGAAAAACCGACATTCGGACCTGGGGTGGTCACCTCCGCAACCGGCAAAGTTGGTCCTCGACTTACGACCCCGCCGGTTCCGTGGGTCGCGGCCTGCCTGGAGGCTATGAATGTCCTCCTCGTCATCGGAAGTGCCCGATGTTGAGTGGAAATCGCCCTGGTGGGTGGTCATCTCGGGTTGGGCCTCGGCCGACCTTGCAGGGTTGCTGTTCCCGCTGCGGTCCCCAGCGTTCGGTCTGCGCATGCGGTCGGCGGATGTTCGGGTTGCTTCAGCGGCTGCGGCTGCGGTGAGGGTGTCTGCTAGACTGATGTTGCCCTTGGCCATCAGCCGGCTCTGGAGGACGGGGTCCCACAAGCCGAGCACGATTCTGTCTCGCAGGGCGTCGTTCAGGTTGTCGAATTCGCAGAGCCCCCCTAGGCGTCGTAGTTCGGCGACGAAGTCGCTGAAATTCTCACCCGACTGTTGGTCCCGATGGTAGAACTCATTGCGCCGGATCAGGATGGGTACCTCTGGAGCGTAGTGCCGCCGAAGTATTGGCTCGAGGACGTCCCAGTCCATCGCGGTCACATCGGCGGGTTTGGCAAGCGCCTTGGCCATCTTGAATACTTTGGTCCCACAGTGGGTCAGGAAGACGGCGCGCTTCATGGGGCCGGTGGCGTCCTTCAGATCGCTGCACTCGAGGAACATGCGGAATCGGTCGGAGTACGATTCCCAGTCCTCAGTGGCGGGGTTGAAGGGTGCGGGGGGTGCGATTTTCGCCATCGTGGTGGTTCGTCTGGCTTCCGTCGGACACGTGGTTCGATTCAGGGTCTGGATCCCACCTTTGTCGCCAGTGTCGTGTCCTCGAAAATGATGCCAGGAGTCGATGACTTCAAATCATGCTCTTTTATTAAAGTAGGAACCAAACTGGCTCTTTGCAAAAGGTTCGCGGCTTTTATTCTTTTAGCCGCGGCGGCCGCGACCAATGGCACCGCTTTGAATCTCCCGTGATTTGAATAGACCAATCGCGGGAGATTCTTAGCAAGCCAATCGGAGCGGCTTGCCTGACCAGAGTGCCCCATGCTTTAGCCAATCAAAGCGCGGGGATCTCAAGAATGCTAATTAAGGGACAGAACATATTATGATTGGTTAAGGCCTTGTGGGCCCATAAATTACAGGCATTTGCCTGCTGTTTCTCAGTTCCAGTTTTGAGCCAATAAGTGCCGTTGTATCTATGCTGGTCTGCTTCTTGCCTCCTGAAGCCCACTACACAATAGCCTTCGTTTCTCACACACATAAAAATCAAGCAGAGCTTCAATCACACCATCGCAGCTGGCATCTTGACTTTTTTTTAATCCATACCCTTTTTTTTAATCCATACCCATCTCTGATACTTACATATATTGACACCAGCTGATTCAGTTGGAGGAGAGAGTGGGCAACAGTAAACAAAATTTTCTGCATAAAAATATACTTCAAAAGGGGATATATTTGGAAAGATGCATCCTGGAAAATAAATCTTGTCTTTGGAAATGACTGAAGACAACAATTATTTTGTACCTTGAAAAAAATGAAACTTCATGTTAGTGTTATAAATATATATAATGAGTTGCTAAAAATACAGTAAGAAAAGCTGTACACAAACTACTTGTATGTTAAAGGGATAATATAAATGCAACTTTCCAACTTGTAGCTTATTCACATGATAGAATTACGGAATTGAATAATACATGAAAACCCGTGTTAAAAAATGCATAATGGTATTGTCTATTTTTTATGGATTAATCTGTAACAGGTTTTGCATAGGTAATAATTGGTTTGTTCTGTTTACTCTCATTAAGCAAAGCCACAGAGAAAACTCTGCTTCTAAGGCTAATTTTGAGACTAGAGAAGTATTGAGTCTTTTAAAACACCAATTTTTTGTACTATGGATTGCAGTTGAAAACCCTTCAATTTTTCTCTATATATTATTTGCTTTTTCTCCACAGATTCTGATATAGACTTGGATTTTTTTTTCTCTAAATGATCCCCTTAAAAACTGTAAATCTTATTCATCAAGTAATTGAAATGTTTACTAGTTCTGTCCATCCTGAATCTATTAACACATGGACTATGTGTTACACACAGAGAGCCACTGCCTTTCCTACTTAACAGTATTTTCTACAAACACTGAGCATTGAACAAGGACACAGAAATTGGGTAAAAAAAGAAGTCAATGAGCTCGCCATCTGCCTTCAGCCTGGCAAAGCAGATGTTATTTCTCTAACAATGTCAACATTTTCTTAAGTGCCATTTCCAGCCATCCAATAAGGGTATTAATTAAAGGTACATATCATTAAATTGAGATTAGTGTTGTTAAAATGATAATAACATTTTGAAAAAGCAGGAAAAAATGCTTTAATGCTATTTCTTTTTGGTTGCTGCAGACTTACCCTTGTAGGAAAAAAAAATGTTTAATTTCCTTTCTGATGCACAGTTCCTGAAGCATTATTTGTTCATGGAACCAGAAGATAACAGTAACTGTAATAGTATTACTGTCAACCTAGAGGGGATCTTTTTATTTATTTATTTATTTATTTATTTATTTATTTATTTATTTATTTATTTATTTATTTATTTATTTATTTATTTGGTCAAAAGCTTACAATACAATAGAAATAAGAATAAACATAAGTTTAAATACAAGAAATAGGAACTAATAATTAGGGACAATAGGACAGGGATGGTAGACATGATTGTGTGCTTATGCACGCCCCTTACAGACCTCGTAGGAATGGGTTGAGGACAATAGAGGTTAGTTTGAGAGAAAAGAAATGGGGGTTTGAGCAGGTGACAACAGAATCGGGTAGTGAGTTCCAGACATTGATTACTCTGTTGCTGAAATCGTAGTTCCTGCAATCGAGTTTGGAGTGATTTACATTTAGTTTATATCTGTCATGTGCTCTTGTGTTGACTTGTGGTTAAAGCTGAAATATTCATTAGCTGGTAAGATCTTTTATGTACTATGCTTAAATCCTATCTTAGCTGGCATAGTTCAAGGTTGTCTAAGCCTAGAATCTCAAGTCTGGTGGTGTAGAGTATTCTGTTGCAAACAGAGAAATGTAGTAGTCTTCTGCTAAAATACTCCTGGACTTGCTCAGTTGTATTAATATCTGATATACAGTGTGGATTCCAGACAGCAGAGTTGTATTCAAGTATTGGCCTAGCAAAGGTTTTGATGCAAAGATTTTAGTGGTCTTCTAGTCCAATCCCCTGCTTGAGCAGGAGAAATTCTATATTATTCCAATAAAAGGTTGTCCAATCTCTTCTTAAAAACCTCCAGTGATGGAGCACCCACAACTTCTGAAGACAAGCTGTTCCACTGAATACAGGTAGTCCTTGACTTACAATGGTTCATTCAGTGACCGATTGAAGTTACAACAGCACTGAAAAAAGTAACTTAAGACCATTTTTCACACTTAAGACTGTTGCAGCATCCCCATGGTCACGTAATCAAAATTCAACTGATTCATATTTATGATGGTTGAAGCATCCTGTGGTAACATGATCCCTTTTTACAACCTTCTGACAAAAAAGTCAACAGGGAAGCCAGATTCACTTAACAATTATGTTACTAACTTAACAACTGCAGTGGTTTACTTAACAAATGTGGCAAGAAACATTGTAAAATGGGGCAAAGCTCACTTAACACATTTCTCACTTAGCAACATACATTTTGGGCTCTATTGTGGTCGTAAGTTGAGGACTATCTGTAATTGTTCTCACTGTCAGGGAATTTCTGCTTAGGTCTAGTTCTCTCTTTGATAAATTTCCATCCATTACTTCTTGTCTGGCCCTCAGATGCTTTGGAGAATACGACAATCTCCTCATCTTTGTGATAACCCTCAAATATTGGAAGATTGCTTTCTTGCACCCATGTCCTTAGATTAGACAATTTTAGTTCCTCAACTGTTCATTGTATATTTTAGTCTCCAGTCCCCTAATCATCTTTGCTTCTCTCCTCTGCATTTTTTCTTGAGTCTGAACCAGGGGCAGGATTCAAATTTCTCAACAACCGGTTCTGTGGGCATGGCCTGATTTGTCAGTGTGGCTTGGTCGTGTGACTGGCTGGGCATGGCTTGGTGATTGAGTGTGGCTTGGTAGCTACATGACTGGCTGGGTGTGGCTTGTATGTAAATATTGTAAATATTTATGTAAATGTTGATTTTTTAATGAAAAAAGAGCAACATTTACCCAAAATCAGGCAAAGTGGGCAGGCAGATTGAGGGTGAATCACAGATTCATTCAGGGATCTACCACTCTGCAATCTGCTTTCTGAGTTTGGACTGAAAAATAGAAGCTTCAGTCCTAAGGAAGGTTAACTCTGCTTTTAGATTAGCTAGAAAGCAGGATTTTCAACAATTTCCTGCTTTCTAGCTAATCTAAATCTCCTGGCACCGCTGATGGTCAGAACAGCTGATGGTCGGGGGGAAAAAAAGGAAAAATAGCAACTTACCAAAAATTAGGTAAAGGCATAATGCAGGCAAGTTGAATGGCACACATGCCAGGTAAGGAGTGAGTGGGTGGGACAGGGAGGGGAGGGGCCAGCCAGTGGTGTGATTTGCTGGTTCGCCGAACTGCACAGAATTTTAACAACCATTTCTATAGAATCACTCTGACCAGGTAGAATCCCACCCCTGGTCTGAACATATATTTTGTATCTTGGTGGTCAAAAATGGATGCAGTATTCCAAGTGTGGTCTTACCAGTGCAATATAAAGCAGTACTAACACTTCATGTGGTCTTGATACTATCCCTCTGTTGAATGCAGCCTAGGACTGCATTAGACTTTTGGCAGCTGTAGTACAATGATGGCTGTTCTGATCCAGCCTTCACAATCAATGAGAATACTCACGAGTAACACAAACTTTTTTTAAAATTTAAGTCAGGGCAGGAACAGTCTTTGTTCATGCTGGATCAACAAAACCAAAAATAAGTAGTCCCAAATGAAAGTCTTTTCCCCTTCTAAAACAGGGCATGAAACAGTCTGTCTACATGAGAACTCAAGATAAAAAGTCCTTTCAAGGATTAGCTGAGCAGAAACAGTCCCTGTTCACATTGGCTGAGGCAAATTCACTCCCTATTATTTCCCAGCAGGGAGATTCCCTTGGCACCCCAAAGACAGAACAATTAGTCTTGATGAACCTGGTTCTAGCAAAGGAATCTAATGTGATTGATATACCACACTGGAAAATGAATGGTTGTCTATGACAACCAGCCACTCCCAAACCCCTACTATTTATTTCCCAGCCAGGGAGGGGCTGGCTAGCATCTATGTCTGCTTTTCCCTGAGTGCCAGTTTATTGCTTTCCTTTGCTCTCCTCTCTTTTCCTCTCTACGCATACATGTATCTGGGATGGTTCCCATCTGTTCCTCCCCCTCACTCAGCTCAGACCCTGAAGACAGCTGCCTCTCCATCTGGGGGAGGATGGAAGGTCCCAGCTCAGCATCTTCCTCTGATCCTGCTTCCTCATCGGAGCCTTCCAAAGGCTCCGAAGCTGGCCCAGGTTCCCTCTCAACCTCCTCCTCATCTGACTCTGCTGCTAGCTCTGCTGGCAGCTGACAGGCCACAACACCGGCTTACATATAAGTGGTGGTTCATTAGGACTCCTAGATCCCCTTCATATTTACTACTGTTGAGCGAGATACCATATTTCTTTCATATAATTGGTAGCGCACTCATACAAAAAGATACCGCACTCATACAAAGCACAACTAGAAAATAAATTGGGATAATGCACCTTTATTGGTAAAGTAGATTATCTGTAATTGTTTAACAAAATAGCTGATTCCTTAGGGTTTTGGCAGCAGGATCCTGTCAATTTTTATCCAATGGAGTTTAAGGAGGCCTTCTGCCAATTCTCCAAAAAGCTCTAAGGGACATTTCCTCCCCTTTCCTTTGAAGACAAAAAAAACCACCTCTAGTTGTGAACAGACAAAATTGCTTTAGTGTACTATGTGTATTTGGAAACCAACAACCGTAAAAATATGCAGGGGGCAATATATAATACACAGGAACAAAGGTATCTTAAACCACAGTGAGCCTTAAATCACAGTGAGACTGAATTTCAGTTTGCTGAGATGTCAAACACATCAGTCAAATTAACTTTCCTTCATTCAACAATCTAAATAGCTTCCTTAAAGCATGGTACATTTTGAAACAATGCAAATCTCACCACAGCTGCTTTTGCAGAAGTCTTTGGTAGCAACTCATTTCACTTTCTCCTCAACTTTTTTTCTTGGACCAGTTTGTTTTTCTTCCTTCAGCCTGGCATCTTTGCATCCTCTATGCTCATCTACATCTTGCTGCCAATCCTCCCTGGCCAATACATACCAAACATATCCTACTGATGAAACATATCAACCCCTTTTCCATTGTGGCAAGTATACCAAGTAATTCAATTTCTTTTGCATCCTCCTAGTAGTTCTTTGTATGCTGTCTGGTTTGGGTGCATGGAAGAAAAACCTTGTGTTTTCCCCCTTTTAACTCTTTTTCACAAGAAGTCCTGTCTTTTCTTTGCTTTAAAGTGTTATCTCTTATTCTCTTTATCTCCTTAAGCTGCCTTTAGGCAAACAATTTTATTTATTTCTTCTTTTCTTAGCTATTGCCTTGAGGCTTCTGCATCTTTTTCCCACTGAGTATCTATTTGTCTCTGGGTCAAGTAAAGTCCTTTGCATCTGCAGTTCTTTATGTCTTTCTCAAACTCTGAGTTTAAGTGCTTCTTACTATAATTTTTAGGAAAACATCTCTTTTCTTTCTTGAGTTCTTTGTTCTTTTTTTCTCTCATAGGTTCCTCATTGTCCATCAACAGTCTCCATATCTATTTATTAAATTTCTTTTGTTTCCTTTAACAAGTGTGTGATCACAGAACCGGTTATACCCGTGGAATCCCACCCCTGCATGAAATGGTCACCCTCTGACATTATTGGCTGCTTGTTCCCAGGTTCCTGAACACAGAAGAAAGAAGGATGACTGTGATTTGAAATTGTTTCGAAGCATCTGAGCAGTAAAAACTGAAAAGTATGACAAATCAACAAAAACTGTTTCAGAATTATACTCTGTGTTTGTACAGTATTAGCATACTCAGAAACCCTCGCACCTGATTGGTCCGGACCAGCGGAGACCTGATTGGTCAACAGGTGAGCTGTGATTGGAGCACAAGGAATCTACCGCGATTGACTGTGCCAATCAAAGTGCTGAGATTCAAAGTGCTGCAATTGGCTGCCGAGCCGCGAGCCAGCCCTATATGAAGGGCTGCCATGGATCGCATTCTTAGACCTTTACCTATACCTAATAAAGAGCTGAACTCACGTAAATGGTCTCGCGTCTCTGTCGAACCGATCCACCTCAGATCTAACACTGGCGACGAAGGTGGGATCATGAGACAAAGAGACCATCCAGCACGTGGCGAGGCGGCACGCAGCAACCAGCAGCATGGCCGGAATCAACTCACCACTCATTCCCTTCAACCCTGCTACTGAGGACTGGGAATCCTATACCGATAGGTTCCAAATGTTCCTTGAGAGTAGCAACCTCAAGGACGCCAATGGCCACAAGAAACGGGCCGTGTTCCTCATGCACTGCGGGCCCGCAGTCTTCAAAATGGCCAAAGCCTTGGCCAAACCGATGGATGTCAAGGCGATGGAGTGGGACGATCTCTAGCCCCTGCTGTGGAGCCACTACGCCCCCGTCGTGCCCATCCTCATCCAGCGGCATGACTTCTACAGGTGGGATCAACACGAGGGCGAAGGGCTGGCTAACTTCATAGCAGCACTACAGGACCTGGGGAATCTGTGCGAGTTCACTGACCTGGACGAGGCCCTGCGAGACCGCGTCATCCTGTGACTCCGAGACTCCATCTTCCAGAGCCGCATCATGGCAAAGGGAGACATCTCCCTCACCGATGCCCTCACCGAAGCCGCTATAGCGGAAGCGGCCAAGAAATCAGTGGCTCGGATGCGACAATCGAGCATCATGCTGCGAGCAGCGACCGGAGAGGCAACATCGACCCCCGAGAGGAGGCCAACGACAGACCCAACAACCACACACCATGGCGACATCGACTCCTTCTCAGAAACCAAAGACGAGGAGGAGGAGATCCACCGCCTCCAATCAGCGCGGGAGCAGCGGGAACCAGTGGTTCCAGTGTGCCGGCTGCAGCGGTGATCACCCCTGAGCGGACTGTAGTTTTCTCGAAGCCATTTGCAGGCATTGTGAGAAATGGGGGCACATCGCCAAAGTGTGCCGGAATAAGAAGCACTACAGCCCGGATGCCAGCCCCCGACGGAGAGACAGCACCCCCACCAGGACCCAAGATCGCCAGATGGAGAACCGCTGGAGCTGGGAAGGTCAGAACAGGCGACTCCAAGAGATGAGACAGAGAGAGGAAACGCACCAGACTGTCGTCATCGGCCATTCCTCCACCAGCGACGCCAGAAAGGTATATGTGACGGTCAGGATAGAAGACCAGCAATGCGACATGGAGGTGGACTCAGGGTCTTTCCTCTCAATGGTCTCCTGGTGCACACTCAAGCGCCTGGTCCCCACCATCCGCCGCCAAGAACTGGAAGACCAAACACTAACCCTCAAAGACTATCAGGGAAACCGAATCCCTATAGTCGGTAGAGGCCATTTTAAAGTCACCTTCAAGGGCCACACAGAAGTGCTACTCCTGATGATTGTCGATCGAGATCGGCCGAGCCTGTTGGGACTGCAATGGTTCGCACCCCTGGGCATCAAAGTAACAGGCATACACCACATCGGAGAGGCAGACTGGGAAGCGGCACTCGTGAGGGACTTCCGGGAAGTCTTCGACGATCATTCAGGCAAGTACCGAGGGTCCCCTATTTCATTTAACATAGACCCAAACATCGCACCAATCCGCCTTAAGCCCAGGCGAGTGCCATTTGCACTCAAGCCCAAGATCGGTGAGCAACTCGATAAGCTCATCGCGCAAGGGGTGCTGGAACCGATTGATCATGCCTGGTAGGAGACCCCAATTGTCACCTCCATCAAGCCAGATGGGTCAGTGAGAATTTGTGGTGACTACAAGGCCACCCTAAACCATGCGCTCCAACAAAGCGCATACCCCGTCCCAGTAGTCCAGCATCTTCTGCACTCACTGGGGGGAGGCCGGATCTTCGCAAAGCTCGACCTGGCGCAAGCCTACCAGCAACTGCCAGTCAACACCATGACAGCAGAAGCCCAAACCATCGTAATGCACTGAGGGGCTTTCCGCTGCAACCGGCTCCAGTTTGGAGTCAGCATGGCACCTGGGGTCTTCCAAAGCCTTATGGAAAGACTCCTCCAAGGAATAGAAGGGATGGTGCCCTACTTTGATGACGTCTTGGTGGCTGCGAAAAATGAGAAACAACTAGAAGCCAGGTTGAGGGAGGTACTGCAGTAGTTCAGAGACTTGGGACTTAAAGTCAAGAAAGGGAAGTGCCAGCTACGGGCTGAAAGGGTCGAATTTCTGGTGTACCTCCTAGACAAACAAGGGATTCACCCCACAGAAAAGAAACTGAGAGCCATAAGGGAAGCACCGCGACCAAAAAACAAAATGGAATTACAGGCTTTCTTGGGACTGTTAAACTTTTACAATGTCTTCCTATCTCAAAAGGCAACTGTGGCGGAACCGCTACATAGGCTGTTAGATAAAACAGCCACCTGGACCTGGGGAGCACGGGAGGAGAGCGCTTTCAACAACATAAAGAACCTGCTAACATCCGACGTGGTACTAATCCAGTACAGTGAGACTCTGCCATTGACGGTAACTTGCAACACGTCACCATTTGGAATCGGCACCATCCTCAGCCACCAGCTACCAGATGGGAGGGAAGCACCCATCGCTTTCTCATAAAGGACACTTTCAAAGCCAGAGCAGAACTGCAGCCAGCTCGACAAAGAGGCCCTAGCAGTCGTCGCCGGCGTCAAGAAATTTCACGAATACCTTTACGGTAGGACTTTTACAATCATCACGGATCACAAGCCGCTGCTAGGAATCCTGGTGGGGAACAGGGCCACACCGAACATTCTATCACCAAGAATGATGAGGTGGTCCGAATTCCTAGCAGCATACAATTACCAGCTGATACACCAACCGGCAAGGACATCACCCGTGCAAACGCCCTAAGCCGGTCACCCTTACTGGACTGGGAAGATGACCTGGCACCCACAACAGAGGTACTCCAAATAGAGACAATATCCAACCCACTCGTGACTGCACCAGACATTGCCAGAGAAACAAATAAAGACAAACGGCTGGCGTGAGTCTTAAGCTGGGTGAGAAAAGGGTGGCCGGAAGGGGACATAGACGAACTATTCAGACCCTTCCGGAACAGACAAACCGAACTCTTTACCGAAAAGGGCTGCATACTTTGGGGGGACAGAGTGGTAATTCCTGAAAAATTACAGGAAAAGGTATTGGGAATGTTGCATGAGGGGCACCCGGGGATGGTTAAGATGAAAAGCCTGGCCAGAAGCTATGCATGGTGGCCAGGAATGGATAAACAGATCGAAACCTGGGTTGCCAAATGTAAACAATGCCAAGAGTCCAGATCCAATCCACCCGCCACCCCAACCCAAGAATGGGAAAAACCAAGAGGTCCGTGGTCCAGAATTCATATAGATTTCGCGGGGCCAACCAAGGGACATATGTACCTTATCACAGTAGATGCTTCCTCCAACTGGCTGGAGGTAAGCACTATGAAGTCAACCACAACGGAGGCGGTGATAAGGAAACTGAGCAAACTTTTCGCTACGCACGGCCTGCCAGATGTAATAGTGTCAGATAATGGGCCCCAGTTCACCGCACTAGCGTTTGAACAATTTCTGGCAGGCCAAGGGATACGCCATGCATTAACCGCACCGGCAAACCCGGCGGCGAACGGGCGGGCGGAACGCATGGTCCAAGAAAGCTATCCAGAAAATAGAAACAGCCAATATACAGGAAAAAATCAATAAAATGCTCCTCATTCAACACATTACACCTAGCGCAACCACAAACAAAAGCCCGGCGGAACTAATGATGGGCTGGAAACTACGCTCTACACTAGACAGAATGCACCCAACATATAACCCAGACAAACCCTCAGGTTCCTCCAGAAAATACAGAACATTCAACATAGGGGACCCAGTATATGCCAAAAACCTCACAGGAGAACCACTCTGGGTGCCAGTAACAATCACCCTGATAACCGGGCCCCTATCATACCGATTGGAAACTAGTGACGGGAAAAACTGGAAACGGCACATAAACCAACTTAGGTCAAGAATAGCCGCCACAACCAGCCAAACACCCAAACAAGAAACTAGAAGGGGGGGGGAATCGGTAAGTGATAGAGAAGGAACCGAAGGAAACCAACTAATGCAAGCAGAAAACCCCCCACCTAGAATAGATAAACCACTAATCCGATGCTACTCACCTGTAGACACAGGACCAATGGAGCACGAAACCCCGAGGTCTTCACCTGGAAGGAGCAGCCAAACCAGCTCACCCAGCCAGGAAAAACCAAGCGGGAGCAGAAGCGGCAGCTCAACCAGCCAGGAGAACCGGGAGGGAGCTACCAAGAAAGGCCCAGCTCAACGTTCCAGGCAGTTCCATCCCAAGGAACCGGAGTGACAGAGGAGGCATCTGAACTGGTCAACGACCACACCAGAACTGAACCACGCAGGTCAAGGAGACAGGGAAAAAGCCCCACCTACCTACGTGACTACATCACTATGCACCACAGGACAAAACCAAGAGGGGAGGGGTGTACAGTATTAGCATACTCAGAAACCCTCGCACCCGATTGGTCCAGACCAGCAGAGACCTGATTGGTCAACAGGTCGGCCGTGATTGGAGCACTAGGAATCTACCGCGATTGGCTGTGCCAATCGCGGGAGATTCAAAGTGCTGCAATTGGCTGCCGAGCCGCGAGCCAGCCCTATATGAAGGGCTGCCGTGGCTCACATTCTTAGACCTTTACCTATACCTAATAAAGAGCTGAACTCACATAAATGGTCTCGCATCTCTGTCGAACCGATCTGCCTCAGATCTAACAGTGTTCATCTGTGTATGGTAGTGTTCTCTAAAAGTAGCAACAGTAGTTTCTTTCTTATCCTGAGCTAAGGACCTTATTCATTTAGCAAATTTCAATGACTTCAGAGTCCAATAAACAAAAAGTCACAATTTCCTATTTTGTGTGGCTCATTTCAAGACTTTCCTAAATATTCTGAACTCTGTGTAAAGTATTAAATGTGCATTGGTCAAAGGCAATTTGAACTGAAACGGTGGCTTCACCTACAGGTGAGTTATTAAAATTTAAAAACAATTAAAACTAGGAAACAATTAATTAAGACTCAATCTGATATTTTTTTCCTTCTCTTTTCCCCCTCCTCTTATATAGTCCAAAATTATGATGATAATAAAGCACTAAGTAGATATTGAGTAAACATCAGCAATTATGCTCAGAGTGTTCCAGGTACAATTTTATTATTTATAGTGCACACTTCTGCACTATACTCCTGAAAGAGAACTGTTCTTAATGCAGACAGGTGTCCACATCTGAACAAATATGCAGGCAAATTCCATGGTATGAACAACAAATATCAGCCACCATTTCCTAGTAAAATTTATGACAATTTAGATTTGTGACTGCTACTTTTCTCTCTGTGTGTTTGTGCCTACTGAATAAAATTACTTCAAAAATTTACTAAGAGATATGTTATGAAAGTAGCTCTCTAGTTTTTAATTGCTCCCCATCAAAATATCTGACAGTCTTTAAGTGCATCAAGATTAGCTTATTAAAGTTCATCTTAAAAAATGATAGTAAAATGACAATATTCATTTACTACATTCAGGGAGAAGTTATTACAGTCAGAAATATAAATTCAGATTTCTTGTGATCACAGAATATACAAAATATATGATTAAATAAATATTCGTGATAAATAATTGGGTTTAAGAACATTGACTCAGTTAAAATGATAAGATGTAAGAATTATAGTTGTAAGACAGATACAAGACTATGTCGGATTGCAAATATTTCATTACTAAATACCATCTATATGGAATTGGACAAGTGCAGTCTGTTAATTGGTATCAGTTGTGTGTGGTCTCTCTCTCTCTTTCTCTCTCTCTGTCGTGTGTGTGTGTGTGTGTGTGTGATGTTCGTTATGAACCATTGTTTGGTTAGGAAAGTACAGTGAGTAATTTTCATCAAATGTAGCTTTTAATTATATGTTTTCATAAGACCACAAGTGGGATTTAAATCTATCTCCCTTGATCATAACTTGCTTGGAATACCAATCTTCTAGAGCAAGGGTGTCAAACTCATGTTGTTATATGACCTGTTGGGACTTTTTTCCCCTTCGCTAAACCAGACGTGGGCATGGCCAGTGGGTGACACATCTAGCCTGTGGGCCAGGAGTTTGACAGCCTTAATCTAGAGTGCTAGTATTATTTGTCTGATCTAAAATTTCTGTTGTTTCCCAGTTTAAAGTTAGAATAGAATAGAATAGAATAAAGCAGAGCAGAACAGAACAGAACAGAACAGAACAGAACAGAACAGAACAGAATAGAATAGAATAGAATAGAATAGAATAGAATTCTTTATTGGCTAAGTGTGATTGGACACACAAGGAATTTGTCTTGGTGCAAATGCTCTCAGTGTACATAAAAGAAAAGATACATTCATCAAGAGTCAAGAACCACAAGGTACAACACTTAATAATAGTCATAGGGTACAATAAGCAATCAAATCATACTAGGAAACATTCTTCTCTTTATAGAGGGAGATTAGTGATTTGATTCCACATCTTTTGATTGATAATTGGTGCTCCTACAACATTCTGCAAATCATTTTGCCTGTTAGTCCTATAATGTTGATCATCTAAATTATTTTGATTCCTGATTTATCATATTTAGGACTAGATGTTTAGGTTTGCATAGAATTCTTAGCATGGATTTGGTTGGCTGGTATGTTAAAATTATTAAAATGGTCAAAGTAATCTGTTGGTGGACTCAAAGATTCCTCCGATGTAAAAGAGGGCTATTTGTTCTGACCCAAGCCTTGTTCAAATCAAACAAACACAAAGAATGTATAAAAGCAAACCTTTTTAATGCAGCACTGTGAATTCTGCTCATTCACAGCCAAGAGTCATTCAAAACTAATTGTCCCAGATAAGAGCAAGCCCTTTCAGGGTTGCAAAAGGCTGCCAAGAACAAAAGACTAATTGCAGAGAAATATCCAAAGCCAGAAATTTCATAAAACAAACCGGAGTCAGCAGGGCTTCAACGAGGACTCTGAGTAGAAAGAACTTCTTTGCTTCCTGCAAAGAAGCCAACCCCGAAGGCTGGCTTTTATTCCTTATGGGAGGGGCCATCACCTTCCAGTCTTACACCCAGTTGCCCATGCTACTTCAGCTGCTCTTTCTTTGAGCAGCCTTGTGGGCACGCGCACTAAGCACAGGCTCCCTGGATCCCTCTTTGTCACTGCTGCCAGATTCCACAACCTCCAAAGACAGCATCCCACTCTCCGATAGTCCTGGCCCCATCCCTGCATCACACGCAGGCCCCTTGTCCGAGTCCTCGCTGTGAGAGACCTCAGCCATCTGCATCTGCTGCCGGCGAACCACAACACTATTCTTTTGTTACATTGTGATATTTGTGTTATATTCACTGAGATAGATATGCAGGTTTTGATGAATTTGCATGTACTGAAGGATATCTTATTGGCAGTTTATTTCCACTTTGTAAAATTGCTGGTGTGATTCAGTGCATTGTGGTTTCTCCAACTATGATTTTTATGCAATTCTTTTTCTATGATGTGGTGCTGCTAGTTAAGTGCTGTAGTTAAGGGCTTTTGCTATGTGGGTTGCTTTCCTGATAATTTAAGTTTGTTTTATATTTGTTATTATTTTCTCTGCTAAGGATGTCTAAGAGAGGTAGCTTGAGTAACTCTCTCCTTCTTGTGTGAACTTTATTTTACCCAACTCTGTGGTTATTTGTTCTTTCAAACTTTTCTTTTGTGATTTCTGAAAAGGATGTCATCTGTATTACATATGCCTATTTTTTGATGTATTATTAATGGAGGACTATAACTGCAAGTCATTATATTACTTCTTTCCCCTGGAGATAGAGTATCCCACTGGAACCCCTTTGAATTGTTTGTAGACCATCAGATTGAAAATATATGGTGATGTAGCACTTACAAGACTGAAAAACAAAAAAGAAAAATAAATCATCGAAGATGAACCATGTGCTCTATCAGCTCCTCTCTTATTGCAGTCAGGTGTGAATTTTTTTGTTATACCTTTGCCGCTATTCAAAATAAACTAAGATTAATTTAAATCTGAAAATTAAGTAATATGTAAAATATCTCTCTCTCTCTCTCTCTCTCTCTCTCTCTCTCTCCCTCCCTTCCTCCCTTCCTCTCTCTCTCTCTCTCTCTCTCTCTCTCTCTCTCTCTCTCTCTCTCTCTCTCTCTCTCTGTCTATTCTGACTCAGAGGAACCCTTCTGGGAAGGAGGGAACATGACTTCTAAGAAGTGGTTTCTTCCTGGCTCAAAAGCTGCAATGGCGGTTTGATTTGTATACAAATAATAGAGCAAAAAATAATCCATCTACCAATTGATATGAAGTTCTATGTGTATATAATAAAAACTAATACACATTAAATAAGAAAAGGCAAATGAAAAAGAGAGGAATAACAAGAACCCCCCCCCCCCCCCCAGGAAAGAGCAATTTAAAAAGAAAATAATAGCAGTTCAGGCTGCTGTTTATAACCTAGGAAAGCATTTTTAATATATATATATATAATAAGCATTCATGGTCAAACAACATAGCCAAGTTATGGGCTTCATTGACCCAATTGTATCTTTTTTCTGTCCCAGATAAAATTTAATTAAGCTGTTCAAACATCTCTATGCATCTTAGATGAGGCCATTACAGAGTCAGTAAACCAATGAAGATTTTCATAGTGGGTAGAGATTTTAGTTGTTTGTTGATACTTGTTGTGTTCTTATTATTCTAATATATATAATTATAATTATGCAACTGGGAAAGGGACAATTCAACTGGTCTAGCTAACACTTTACTGAATGCTGTTGTTAACATTACTATAAAAACAGTGATAGGATTCTAATTTTTTTACTACCGGTTCTGTGGGGGTGGCTTGGTGGCCATGGCAGGGGAAGGAGACTGTAAAATCTCCAGTCAGAGGTGGAATTTGCCGATTCTCTGAACTGTTCAAAATTTCCACTACTGGTTCTCCAAACTGGTCAGAACCAGTTATATATAATAATTTCCATCTCTTTGAAATATAGGAAGGAATTTAATACTAAGAATTCCAAGGGTGGAAGAGATAAGCAATTTGTTTCCAATCCCACGCTAATTAAAATTATTGTCCTATTTTTAAGAATATCTACTTGTCTTGCTCTCAGATGCCAATCATCAATTGATGGGGTAATGTTCTAATTCCATGGCCCAAGTCTTCTGCAGGAAAGGTTAAATCAAAATTCTTGAAAATATGATAATTTTTAATACAGGAAAACTTGGATTATTCCTTAAAACGGACACAAGTCTGGGTGATTTAAGAGTCAGCAGGTAATTCAGTGAGATTAGAGGATTCCTTTAAAATTGATTATGTCCTTCTTGTGAGAAGACAGATTGTTTCTTGTACCTTTGGGCAATTACTCAAGCTATTGTCTATGCCAACTCTATAGGTGGCAAGTGGAATGGGTGGCAGTATCTTTTGGATGTTTCAAGTGATTGGCATTTAGAGCTTCTACCTGTTCCCAAAAACTTCCCTATAGTTAGGCTTAACTTGTTGAGGCAGATGTCAGCCTCTCTCTTTGCATACAAACCTTCCTAGTACAGTAGTTTTAGAGTGTGAACTGTATGTTCCATTCTTTGCAGCCCTCCGGCTTAACTCATACAGCATATGGGGAAGACGCTCAAATGCTTGAGGCACTAAGGTTGAGTAAGGTTTTTCAGCCATACTTCTTGCTCTCCAGTGGAACACATGTGTCTCCTTATTTACTCTGTCTTTGAGGAGAAGCTATAAAAATTGATGTCTAAAAACTCTTTTGGGAATAATAAAGAAGTGGGTCACAAACAATTTTTATATACAGCAGCATTGTTAAGATAAATTGTTTCCTGTAAGTAAGGAGAATCTTTTTTCTGAAGTGGGAGGCTAGGATTCTAAACTATTGTTCTCAAATCAATAGCTTGTTGATTACATCTTAACAGGCTACCCAGAGACTTAATTATTCCTCTTCTGCCCAACCAGCAGTCTTTATGGGGCAAATTAAATTCAGTTTGCAAACAGACCTGATTAGGTTGGAGCACACTAGTCTGAGGGAGGGGGAGGGGCAGCAATACCAATTGCTGATCACCAGATTTGTCTGATAGATAAAGAGCTTATTTTGTCCATCAGCATGATTTTTTTTCCTCCCCTTAGCTAGGAGTGTCTTTTATGTTATGATTGGCTGGGGGATTCTGGGAGTTGAAGTCCACATATCTTAAAGTTGCCCAAGGTTGAGAAACGTGTTATGATGATTAGCATTTTTAAATGTCTGGAGCAACACCTTGATAAAACTGTTCTACGGTTATGAGTCTTTCAAACTAGCTATTACCTTAAGCAAGGTTGCCTCAGAATATGAACCTCATCTAGTGCTGAACATGAGTTTTATAATGGCATAGGATCCCAGGGACTATTCCAGGTTGATTTCTCCAATGATAAAATTGCTGGTACCTTTTTCAGAAAATGATTAAATGTTACTGGAGAGGATAAATATACAGTTTCAGGCTATGATGGCTTAAAGTTTTCTGGTAACATAGTAGTGAATGGTTTATGGTGCCCATAAGTTGGCCAATTTTCTGGTATTGAGTACATTTTCCAAATACTTCTTTAAGAGTTAAGCAATGTCATTTCTTCTCGTTTGTATCCCAGTAGTAACTGGTGAAAGACTCATGTTAGCTCTTGTTTTCTTAGTTCCAATGGTACCTAGAACTTTAGGATGATGTTCGGGTCAGATAAGGGTTAGCAATCTACCATCCTAGATTTTCTGTAAATTGTCCAGTGTTCACTAAAAGGATTGCCATTTTAGTACCATCTTGTAGTAAGAAAGTCTGTACATTATTGACCCATTTCTGAGACTTCCAAAATTCTCATTGTGTAATAATGTGGACTGTGGTCTAGTTTGGTTTTTTTTCCCAGTAGCTCAGGAAGACTGAGAACAAAAACCTCCAGCAAGTATCATCCTTGGTACTTAATCTCAAGAAAAGTTATTCAGCTTGCTACAGATAAGAATGACCAATCCATTGTGGGCTGGAGCATTGAAAGACTTCTTGTAATGCTCTATGTTATATGGATTATTATATTTGTATCCATATATGCATTATACATTGCAGGCTACTTATTGGTTGGAGTCATCAGGATAAGGGTCTCTGGAGACCAAGTATAGAGTAAGTCAAACATCCAGTCATATTAAAATTGAAGTTGTTCAGATATGAATCTGAATATCTAATTTAAAGAAATAAGCTTAGACAATGTGAGACAGCAGACAAATCAAATGAAATCAAAACCAAGCAATGTTACAGGGGATAATTTATCTTAAGGGATAAAGGAGCACATCCAACTGGACTTTTAATTAAAGGTCCTATGGTGAGGCCTGTTCCGCTAGAAATCAGTGTTTTCTAAATCAGCAATAAAAACATTAATATTTTTCAAGTTTTTTATATTATTTAGCTGGAACATAAAGATTTATGAAATCTTATTTTCCACAATATATGCTTATATTTTTGTAAAATCCTTTTCCTCTCACTTGATCTAAGAATATAGTAATAATTGGTACTTTATTTATAACAATCCCCCAATTCAGATAGGCTTAACATTTGGATTTACTCAGGGGTGGGGCTTCAAAAATTTTAGCGATGGGTTCTCTGCCCAGTTGCTGGGAGGGCGTGGCCATGGTGGCCGTGGCCTAGTCGGTCTCCTGCACCATGGTAGGGGAGTAGTTTTGTCATCCCTGGGCTCCAGAGGCTTTCCTTGAGCCTCCAGGAGGGCGAAATTGGCCTCCCCAAGCTCCGGAGGCTCTCTGGAAGCTGGCAAACGGGCCCATTTCTGCCCTTCCCGAACTTCTGGGAGGCCCGTTTTTCACCCTCCCTGAGCCTCCGTGCACACCCTGCACTTACCTACATCCAAGATGGGCCGTGTGGTGACTCCTGGGAGGAATGGGATGAGGTGGGCAGGGCCAGCCAGGAGTGGGATTTGGAGGTTCTCTGAACTGCACAAAATCTTAGCTTAGGGACTCTCTTGAGCCCCTGTGAACCCCCAGCAGCCCACCCCTGGATTTACTTGTTATTTGGATTTTCTTAACTAGTTGCTACCACACAAAATATATAAATTCCTTTGCCCCCCCCCCAATAAATAAATACATCAGTTTATTTAAAACATCTTATTATGCACTTTTTTGAATGTAGTGGTAATATGACTGTAAGTAACCAATACCAGTCTTAGGCCGTTGTCAATAATGTTTCTGTGATGTTTCATTCTGCCTTTTCACAGCCCTGAATGGTGACTGGATTTGAAGCAACATCACAAGTGTAGGGAAAGGGCTTTTGCCTGCAGAGGGGAGATGGGCGGGGCTGTCACACTTTCTTTTTTATTGAGGTCTGTGTGGATCATTGGATTCTGGTCCTGTGCTTGCTTTGATATATCAGCAATTTTATGTATGTGTGTGTTGGGGGGGGGGGGGCTGTTGTGTGCAGAGGGAAAGGAGAAATGAAACGTTGCATTGCTTATGCAAAACTCCAGGCCCAGTCTGGATATGTTTATATAAAATGCAAGGACTCTTTTAATCCATGGAAAGGAAAAGGATTTGCATAGACTGTAAAATCTCCTGGATCATTCTTGCTTTTTTAACCCATAAATTTATCTATCTATCTATCTATCTATCTATCTATCTATCTATCTATCTATCTATCTATCTATCTATCTATTTTGTCAAGCAATTATAAGATAACAGGTATATGTTTGTTTATACGTTCATAATAAATGGTACACCAACAGCCGTGTTATAAACAGATACTGCTCTCCTGATTTAGAGGTGATGACAGTCATGTGCAGACCCTTCTATCTACCTAGAGAACTGATAGTGGTGATTTTTACAGCTGTTTACATATCTCCTGATGCAAATATTAGTCGTGCACTTGCATATTTGCATATTACAATAAATAAACAAACTTATCCTGATGGGGCTGATATAATAACTGGTGATTTTAATAAGGCATGCTTAAAGACTGTATTTCCCGAATTTATTCAGTATGTGACATGTGCCACCAGATGTTACATAAACTATCAGCAGGACAACTGTGCGGATCTACTGCCTTTTGCGGAGGTGGAATAAAACAACACTTGATCATGTGTATTCTTATGTAAAGCTTGCATATAAAGCAGTGTCACTTCCACATCTGGGACTTTTAGATCATTTATCACTATTCCTTATACCAGCATACACCCCCCTCAGAAGGAAAACTAAGCCTGAAATCAAACTCATCAAGATCTGGCCAGAGAGAGCACTTGATCAGCTGCAGGATTGTTTCTCAAATATTAATTGGAATTTATTTGAACAAGAGGATTTGGAGGAATATACAAAAACTGTACTGTTTTACATCTTGACCTGTGTAGATACGGTTATTGTGAATAAACGCATCCGGATTTTTCCAAACCAGAAGCCCTGGCTGAACAAGGATGTGCAATTACTTCTCAAGACATGTGATATGGCATTCAGGTCTGAGGACAGGGTTTGGTATAACAAGGCAAGAGCGGAACTGAGGCGGGGCATCAAGGAGGCAAAAAAGGACTATAAAAGGAAGATTGAGGACCACTTCACAAATAATGATCCATGATGGGCTTGGCAGGGAATTAAAGATATCACTACCCTGTTTATCCAACAATATGGCCTTCCCCAATAGGAAGTCCCAGCATGTTTTATAGGCATGAAATGAAATTAAGCCCCTCCCCCCAAATTAAGGCCTATATTAAAACATGTGAAATAGGGGGGAATGGGGGGGCCCTTTCCGTCAGGAAGTACTTTTGTTGCACACCCGCATATGGTGCTGCCTGCATGGACCCCGATACGAAGTGCCCCACTAACGCCGAGGTCAACATCCAAGCCACCCGCCTGCCCGAAGATGCAAGGGGAGAGGGGAATTAAGTCACCCCTGAAAAGGCAGCCTAGCCATTTTTTCGGGGCTCAAAACAAAATAAGACCCGGCCTTATTATATGAGAACACGTAATTACAGGGGCAGCAACCCCACGTTGATCAATAAGGATGCATCACTGGCAGAAGAATTGAACTGCTTCTTTGCCCAATTCGAACTGAATAGGTCTTTGAACACACTGCCTCTACAAACCACCCGTACTCAGTACATACACCCGTTCACAGTACAAGAGTATGATGTGAAGCAGGTGCTTAGAGCAGTGAATGTGAAAAAGGCTGCTGGCCCTGATGGGATACCTGGGAAGGTACTCACAGCATGTGCTGACCAGCTCGCAGGTTTATTTTCAAATATTTTTAACCTTTCTCTTACACAAGCCATTGTTCCATCTTGTCTCAAAACTTCCATTATTATTCCAGTTCCCCAAAAGCCCTCTCTTGAAACTTTAAATGATTATAGACCAGTAGCTCTCACACCCATAATTATGAAGTGTTTTGAAATACTGGATTCGGATTCGGATTGCCTCCCATCAAACCTTGACCCATACCAGTTTGCCTATTGGAATAACAGATCCACAGAGGATGCTATTGCCATGGCTCTCCACGTTGCACTGAAACATCTGGAGCATAGTGGGAGCTAGGTAAGGATGCTTTTTGTTGATTACAGCTCAGCTTTTAATACCATCATTCCAGATACACTGATTAAGAAGTTGCTGGAAATGGGCCTCTCCTCTCACATCTGCTTTGGATAAAGGACTTTCTTACTAACAGACCCCAAACTGTTCGGATTGGCAGCTATTTTTCCTCCACTCTTGCTCTCAGCACTGGCTCTCCACAGAGTTATGTGCTGAGCCCCCTTTTGTATTCACTCTACACCTACGACTGCACTCCCTCTTGTCCCACTAACTCTATAATAAAATTTGCAGATGACACCACATTGATGGGACTCATATCAGGAGAAGATGAGACGGCCTATAAGTCAGAGGTTCTCAGACTGATCTTGTGGTGCAAGAGTCATAACCTCACCTGAACATCAAAAAGACCAAAGAATTGATTATAGACTACAGAAGATGCAAAGCAGAGTCTCTCCCACTATATATCAATGGAGACTGTGTGGAAAGAGTTCATAGTTTTAAATTTCTAGGAAATCATATTTCTGACAACCTTACTTGGTCGATCCACACTATGGCCACTGCAAAGAAGGCCCAACAGCGCCTGCACTTTCTGAGGCTGCTGAAAAAGAGTGGGCTGGGTGAGAAGTTGCCAGTTACTTTTTACTGTTCTACCATCGAGAGCATTTTGGCATACTTGTAACGTTGTGGTATGCTGGATGCTCTGTAATGGATAAGAAGATGCTCCAGAGAGTTATAAACACAGCACAAAAAATCATTGGTTGCTCTCTTTCTTCTTTGGAAGAGATTGCAAAGACCAGACTCCTCTCTAGAGCACTAAAAATCTCCACAGATTTTTTGTTCTCATCCTGGTCATTCATATTTTGAACTGTTACGATCAGGAAGACGCTATAGGTGTCTTAAAATGAGGACTAATAGACTGAGAAACAGTTTCTTTTCCAAGGCAATAATTGTCTTGAATCAAAAAATGCATATATGATTTAGCCCTATGTATATAGTGGCATTTTTAAACTATCTAACTATCTATGTTTTAGATAGGTTTTAGACTAGGTTTTTAATTATTATTTTAATTATTTTAATTTTTAAATACTCTGTAGTATGACTGTAATGTGGTGTTTGGGACACTGTGTTGGAGCAGCTTTCAAATTTCATTGTATTTGTAGAATGCAATGACAATAAAGGCATTCTATTCTATTCTATTCTATTCTAAGTATAAACATAATTATTAATACATGAAATGGATACATATAAGAAAAATAAAAAGAAACAATAGGACAGGGACGGTAGGCATGTTGGTGCGCTTATACACCCCCCTAAATCTAAACATTTTTGTCACCTTGAACTCATTGAGATAATACTGCTTTCAGTATGGCTTTTGGCAATAATAACAAATTTCCTCTGAATATTATGACTGAAACGGAATGCATGGATAATCATGTTGTGTAACTATCTCTTAAATTCCCTATAGTGACATTAGGTCACAATACGGATTTCTACTTTCAGCCAATATTCCATAGTAACTTCAATAGCTGTTAATTCACACTTAGTAATTTCTGCAGCTGAATAACAAGGTGGTTATTATAGTCTATAAAAGGGGATGATAATTGTGTGTGACACAGTATAATTCACCACACACTGGACCACAGTAATATTCCCCCCCCCCATTCACAGAATATCCCATTAACAAATTAGGATCCCACTAGTAATTGCAATTTACATAATCATCTACAAAATCCCTTTACTTCTCTTGCTGTATATTAGACTGCAGCACCTTGCACAGAAGTGCCCCTCTGGGATTGTTCTTCAAAAGTGTGAAGCTCCACAATTGCTCAAAGAGTCACTGTTGCCGCTTGATGGCCTCCTGAGAACTTGCATGCACACACATCTGCTTGGAAAGAAGAGGCTTCCTCTAGGACAGCTGGCTTTGTGGGGATTACAGGCATAGATGTGTATGAAGAATCTGGTAAGGCCTGCGAAGAATCAGATCTAAAGTGGCATGTTCCTAAAAGAAGCATCACTGAATCTCTCCCTCTCCCTTTTTCCCCTCTCTCTCACATACAAACACCTATATATATATTGTATAAGGATTACTCCTAGTTAATCAATTAAATTAGAAGTCATGTCATGAAAGCTTTCATCTTAGACCTAATCATAACATTTAAGGGACTAAATTCCAATCCAAAAGAGCCAGTAGTTGTGAAATAATAAGGGTACATCTAGTCGTCAATTTCCTTTTTTCATAGGCAGACCTGGAATCTGTTCTTCTCTACTCCTCTGGGTCCAAATGTTTAAAAGTTGCTATGTGTAATTTCCAGTTTATTTTGCACCCAGCAGATTTTGAGTCAGTTCTTACATCCTGATCAATTACATCCATCTACTTTCAGCTATCAAAAATAAAGTTTGAAGTTTATTTATTGAACATCAGCAAACTCCAAGAACAGAACTGGCAAAACAGGACAAAAGGCAGGGAGAAAGAGAAATCAACAACAGCAAGAGACAGAAGGGCAGAAGAGTTAATACCAGCAGTTTACATGATTGATATCAATCAATCAATCAATCAGCATTGACAGACTCAAAGAAAGTAACTTTTGTTATTCTAACCTTAAGCCTTCTATATACGTAGCAATACTGGAATAGGAAAGGAAAATAGGATATCAGGTGATCCCTTCTGTTGTGTCCGCGAAATGATGCCAGGAGTCGGTGACTTCAAATCATGCTCTTTATTTGAGGTTGGGGCAAAGGGAAAAAGGTCGCGGCTTTTATTCTTTTAGCCGCAGCGGCCGCGGCCAATGGCACCACTTTGAATCTCCCGCGATCCAAATGGACCAATCGCGGGAGATTCTTAGCGAGCCAATCGGCGCGGCTCGCCTGACCAATCAGAGTGCCCTGCGCTTTGGCCAATCAAAGCGCGGGGATCTCAAGAATGCTAATAAGGACAGAACACCTTCTTTAGTGTGCATGATTAAAAGAACAATTTGGTGGATGGAGATGATGCATTCAATTCAAAATATGTCATGTTCGTGGATATCTGTATTGATCGGAATTAAATGTTCCATAATCATAATCACTAGCTACGTACTCCCCTCTATGTTATAATGTACAGAAATATTGATGAGAGATCATGGCTCACAGAACATCCTTTATTTAGAATGCCTGCCTGCATCTGAAAGTTGTTTTTTCCTGTTTGTAGCCATGGAGCTCTGCATTTCTTTTCCTGTTAATAACTGGGGACAGATGTCTTACCTGGAGCTAATTTCTATATTTAGCCAAACAGTCAATCATATCACTTATGTTATGAACAAATTATGCCTTTGATACTTGCTTATTCAAAATGATGCATATCATTAGGGTACTTCTTTTGTGTCATGAATTTTTAATTTGTTTTGCAATCACATAATATTCAAACATAAACAAAGGAAAAGCAGCAAGAACAGAAACAGAATAAAACAGTGTCATTAATCCCACAATCTCATGATTTGGAAAGATGGATGGATGGTTCAGTTCTGTCCCTCTGGAAGGAGGAAGAGGTCTCCGAATTGTTTCCAGCTACTGGAAAAAATCCCTGCATTAGGATCTTCTTGCTGGAGGAAGCTATTGGATTGTGCTCCGGAAGAGTGAAAATCTGAGCAAAGACTCCTGAAGCAGCTTTTTGTATCTTTAACAGACAAAAGACTTATGATAGGAAATGTATGGGTGGATAAGCAAAGGCTAGCTCCTTGCTATCATCCTGTCAGTTGCAGAGCAAACATGCAAGAAGGAAAGCCTCTGAGATTAGCAATTGCACTGACAAAGAGCAGGCAGAGTGAAAAATAATGAAGACATTCCTGCTGCCCTATATAGACATCACTGTGCCTTGTAGGCTGTAAGGTGTAAGGGCCTGTAGTAGTCATGCAAATGAAGTCATACCTCCAGCCCTTCTCTGGATTTAGATATCCTCAAAACAATCAAAAGGGTGGCCCCAAGGACATTGGTGGGATTCAATTTTTTAAATACTGGTTCTGTGGGCATGGCTTGGTGGGTGTGGCAGGAAGCACATTGCAAAATCTCCATTCCCTCCCCACTCTGGGGGAAGGTTACTGCAACATCATATTCCCTCCCTGTTATGGACTAAGCCAACGCATCAGTAACAACCCTAATAGCTTTACTTTAACAGCAGGCTCGTAATCCTGCACTTCTCATTGGCCCACGAATAGCAAGTTGTGATTGGTCGTTTCTGGCTGATCTGATTGGCTGACAGTGAGTCTCTCTGATTGGACGCTTCTTAGAGAGGTAAATTCAAATCATTGGTTGTTTTGACAGCAGCCAGCTCTATAAAAGAACTGCTGCTGCCCAAGTATTTTGCTCTGTTCTGAAGTCATTAATAAAGAGTTGAAGTCACAGTTCGATGTCTCATCTCCGTTCCTTGCGCCCATGCTCAGAACATAACACTCCCCACTCCACTAACCTGCTTTCCAGCTCTGTTCTCCTGTGCAGGGCAATAAGAGAAGACCAAGCCAATCAGCTGGGACTCGGGAGGCAGAGAATAGATGGGGGTGGGGCCAGTCAGGGTGGCATTTGCCAGTTCTCCGAACTACTCAAAATTTCTGCTACCGGTTCTCCAGAACTGGTCAGAACCTGCTGAATACCACATCTGCCCAAGGATGTGATTAAAGCGCCATTCACTTTTTGAGTGTTTTGTGTGCTTCAGTCATACTGATATGACCATTCATTTGACTTTGGATCTTACTCTGTAGCCCTTAAAAGGTGTTAAAAGTAAGCCAGTCACTTTTTTTCATCGGGAAATGAAATAGCCATTCACTTTTTGAGTGTTTTGTGTGCTTCAGTCATACTGATGTGGCCATTCATTTGACTTTGGATCTTACTCTGTAGCCCTTAAAAAGTGTTAAAAGTAAGCCAGTCACTTTTTTTCATTGGGAAATGAAATAGCTGTGTGCATGTTGAGGGCAGCTTCTAGAGTCCTCACTTATATTGGGAAGAAGTTGCCATTCTTGACTTCTAAAAGTCCTATGGAACTGCCCACCACAAAGCCTGGAGTTTTATAGTCTTATTTACAATTGATAGAAACATTTGATTTATTGAGGGAGCATTCAAAAATGTGACTTTCTTCTGTATTTAGAGATATTACAATCTGTGCTTCCTCTTCAGATTTTTTCCCTTCTCACTCAATTTCAAATTACAGACCAAGCTTAAGCTCTGTAGTGGTACATAGCCAATATATAATACATAAACTTTACTTTGATATGTAGATGAGATATGTGTACATTTTTATGATATGACTGCTTTCAGAGGTGTGTGAGAAGAATTAACAAAAAACCCTGACAGAAATGGTAAAAGCAAGTACAATGGATGTATTGATAAATAAATAGAGATATTAGATGGTATATTGATATTAGAGATATCAATCTGTTGGGTTCTATAGAAAAAATAATGTCACTTCATTACAACTTAATTACATATGGCTAGTGATTAGAGAGCAGGACATAGAATATTTCTATAGGCATAGGATTAAACCAGGATTTACACAAATCAGTGTGGGTCTGTGTTATTGTACTGTAATCTGTGCCACCTAAGCTGTGGCAATTATTTTGTCAGAAACTAATTTGGAAAGATAAAAAGATGCAGTCCTCTATTTTTCATTTAGGAGTAAAAGAGTTAAGATAGTCTCTTTTACTAGGTTTCACAAGATTAAATATTTTAGTAACTATTTTTCTGCACTATTTTATTTGCATGTTTAACATTATATTGGTTTTGCCTTTAATTTTTTATTATCCATCTTGACTAATTGGCAGAATAGAAGGGCTGGAAACCAATCCATCAGTTAAAGAAAAAAATGTGTAGTATATACCCTGATCAGGGAAAATGGGGTTGGTTTTTTTTATTATCCATTGATATGGAATGTGAATTGCCTCATGTTAAGAGTTCTCTCTTTATTTCATACAATAAAGTGGAACATAAACATAATATTTTCAGCTGGACTATTTTTGAGAATGCATTTTCGAATGCCTGTTAAACCTGTGTCCAAAATAGCCTACTTTACAGGTTGCAGGGATAGGGAAGGGAGGGACCTATTGGAGAAGTGGGAGAAGTCATCAGAGCTGGATTGGTGGAGACTGTCAAAGACTGTTTTTCTGCTCAGTCACCTTTTCATGTCATTGGCAGCAAGATGTTTTTTTTTTTAACTAAGTGTGGCTTATGCTAAGCTGAGAAGAAAGGCTGACAAGGAGAAGCTAGAAATCCAAGGGCTGCCCCCTGCATTTTTTTCTTATCTGCTTGGAAGTAGGGAAACTCTTGGCAGAACCCTGTGCCTGGGTGAGATGAAACAAGAGATGTATCTCCAAAAAGCCCCTGTTGGCAGGTGATCAATAACTCACTAGCTCTGGTCAATGGGACAACCCATTATCTAAGGGTTAGGATTAGGGTTAGCTTCTTCTCTCCTGAAATCCCTCAGTATTTATTTTTTTGCCCTTTGCTCCAGTTGCTTTCCTTGGATCACTTTAGTCCTATTGGAAAATTCATCCTGTTCTGCTTTTTCTAGAGCCTTCACCAATGAGTTTCTTTTTCTTGACATATGGCACATATAAGGAGAGGAAAGTTGTCTCTTCATGCAGTTAAAAAACTGGTTCTGACTTGTCTTGGTTTAAACTGAGTGTGGAGCACAGGACTAGTTCTATGAAGAGACGGCTAGATCTGGTTTTCTATACCCAAGTTTAGTGCTCAATGTTTATAAGGATAAATTGTAGTTAAGTAGAAATAGCAGAGTACAAAAGCTTACTTGTGCTTCAGAAAGTGCAG
Organism: Hydrophis major; assembly: GCA_033807585.1. NCBI lineage: Eukaryota > Metazoa > Chordata > Lepidosauria > Squamata > Elapidae > Hydrophis > Hydrophis major. Next base: position 99,435,479 of record CM066331.1, read on the forward strand.
ATCAGGCAATTGTACAGATAGACACCTCTCTGGAAGCCTAGATGTCCATTCTTCCCTGCAAACTCAAGGCAAAACAAGCAGAAGCAGATCTCAGCCCCAACTGTTTATCAAGCACATTAGGCTAGCTTTGTGGTAGAAATCATGTTGGGGTAAATGGAGAATTGTTACTAAATTGTTCCTTAAACATAGTGCCTCAACTACAGTATTGTATGAACTGCATTAAAACAGTTACCATGTTATATTTGTACTACTGTTTGGGGGATATTAGGAGGGATCCTTGGCAGTTCTAAGGTGTAGCAGCTATATTTTAAGGGTAATTGCACTCAAATTTAATTTGCCTCTGCACATTTATAAGGTCACATTTTCTTTCACGTTTGTCAGAAGCCTTGGGAAAGAAAGATTGTTGTATTCATTTCCTCTTCCTTAAAGTCCATCTATCATGTAACTTTGTGCTACTAGGATCACACTGCTTTTCTTTAAATTAAAACATTAGCTAATGATAGGCTGTTTTTATTCCATTTCTAAATAGTCATATTAAAATGGAAATCTTTGTATAATTGGTGGCATTAAGAGCTTAGATTTAATCATAGTAAATGGTAATGCAAGGGTTGTTCTTTTGCTCTTATTAACAAGCCTATTTCTAATCTGAATGGTATAAGTGAATTCAATAAATCTATATTTAATTAAACCAAAATAATGATGTCCAGAACTGTAAGTTTATTTGAGAAAAGTTTTTAATTTCTAAGTTAGATTAATTGGATAATTAGTTGTTTTCCAATATGGATTTCTTATTCCTGCTATGGCTGGTTTGCAGAAAATGGAATGTCAAATAAACAATAATTTAAAACCAAAACTCTTCAGCTTCTCTAAGAAGACACGAGGTTTGGGAGGTATTATTTATTTTTTTGTTTTACATTGCTTTGGTGAACTCAGCCTATTCTGTTATTCTGTTTTCTTTTTATTTATGAAGTGTATGCTAAGCTCTTTAATCTGGCATTCTTGGAATTTCTCTAGACATCATATTGATGCATTTTATCAAAAGGTACTGAATCCCTCCATTAATTCAATACAGCATTCGGTGTAATCATGGAGAGTAATTATATCTCCTGTTTCCTGATTAAGTATTATTTAATCATATGGATGAGATGGTAAAAGCAATCCCTGGCAACATGATTTCAGATTGCAGTCAGGCATGCATGACTGATGCTGTGAAGGAGAGAACAGATCCTGGAAATGAAAAATCAGTTTATTGGAAAGAGATCAAAGTGCTTTTCTCTTTTTATATATGAGAAAATCTAACACCCAGGAAGAATTTGGCTACTCACTATACCTAATGTTGTGGTTTGCCAGCAGCTTGTGCAGACAGCAGCAGAATTGGATAGTGGGGAAGAACAGGGACCAGGCCGGGAGTCTAGAGATGACTCAGATGAGCGTCCTGCATCCAATACAGAGATGGAGCCAGGAACATCTGGGAGTTACGTGCTGACTTCGGAGCCTCCAGAATCTGGCAGCAGCGAGGCAGTGGAACAAGGGGACCCTGTTCCCAGTGCGTGTATGAGCAAAGCTGCTAGAAGGCAAGAGCAGCTGAAGAAGGATCAACTTGGGAGTAAGGCTTGGAGGTGATTGCTCCTCCCATAAGGTATAAAGGAAGTGCAAAGATAGAGAAACCTTTGAAGGAAGCAAAGTTGTTCGCTTTGTTCAGATTAAACCTTGAAACTCTGTGTGGATTTTATAATTTATTTGGTTTTTTGCAGTTTATTTGGCACTTTAGTTGTTGGCAGCAATTCAAAGGAGATAAAGGTGGGTGCTTATCTCGAAGGAACTGTATGGGACTCATTATGGGCTGGGAATGAAGATAATTTCCAGCGTTGAAATAAAACAAGAATTGTTTGGACTAAGCGGGTGCTTAATTACGATCTCAGGAAGCCTTGGTCAGAACACCCATGCTGTTGTTAGTGTAGACAAAGCTATAAATTCTACTAAATGGAATCATTTGGAGGGCACTGTCATAGCAATCCAAGGGAACATTCTCAAATGGTGTTGGGTAGGTCCTCAGATAGCCAGACTGAATCTTTGAGATAATTCAATTGCAGTTCAAAGGCCAACATTCTACACCCTTGAGATTTCAAGGACAGCAATTCCCGAGCAAAGAACCTGTTCAATCCTGGAAAAAGCAGAAAGAAAAATTATCAGGTTGAAAATGCTATGGGAGATTGAACCATCATACTAGTTTTGGGCAATCAAGTGCATTATTCCTTGGTTACAACAATGGAAGCATTTCTTGTTTACACTAAAGATTTGTATCTATCTAAATTATGTTTATGAGACTTCTGCCAAGACCTAACCTAAGGTGCTAAACTGTATAAAATTAGAAGGTATGTGATTTATATCTGAGTCTTGCTTATGAGCACCTAACACCTGTATTTGACTACTTTGGTTATGGCTAGGTATGCTTATTTCTTTAAATTGATTGATTGCCCAACTCTGGGGAGTACACATAGTTGATATCATTATTTTTCTTCCTATTATATGTGCTCCACTGTAGGATTACAATCAATGATCCTGGGCCAACTATTGTTATCCTTAGTAAATATGTTTAGATTAAAAAGAAATAAAAACCTAATTCAAAGGAAAGGGTCAGAAGTATTTACTAAAATTCCATTTGAATAATAGTTTAAACCTGACAAAATGTCACCAGTTCACAAGGTAACATTGGCTAGTATTGTTATATATGTAAATAGTTGAATAAAGGCAAGCTTGGGGTAAAGTGCAGGGTTCTGGCCCTGCACTTCTGATTGGGTGTTAAGCGGCTAGATTGGATTGGTCGGGTTCTGAGAATCTGATTGGCCCTTAACGAAGGACTCTTATTGGTACTGGAGCTAGTGTTTCACAGCTCCTATTGGTTATTTCACATTAGCATTGCCTATATAAAGCAGAGTTGTTGTTATACAAGTTAGAAGTCACTATGCAATAAAGAGTTGAAAGTTCACCAACTAAGACTGTCTCCATTCATTCTACCCATGCCTGAATCTATGACACTGGCGACGAGGATGGGATTTGGAGACATCTGATCTTAAGGAACTTGGAAGAAAACAGAGCACGTGAAAAAAAAACGGCGCCACCAACGGAAGCCATGTCCGGTGGCATCGTACCACCCGCTCCGTATGATCCAACCCAAGAGGATTGGGAATCCAACATGGATCGCTTTCAGATGTTCCTCGAAATGAACAACCTGAAGGACGCCACACCAGCCAAGAAGCGGGCGCTGTTCCTGACGTACTGTGGCCCGGCTGTCTTTAAAATGGCTAAAGCCCTCGAGAAGCCTCGAGAAGTGAAAGCAATAAGCTGGGACGACCTCGAACCTCTCCTGAGAGACCATTACGTGCCAACCGTACCCACACTCGTGAGACGCCACGAGTTCTATCAACGAAGCCAACGAAAAGGAGAGAGTGTGGCTGACTTCGTGGCAGACCTCCGGCACTTGGGAGGCCTCTGCTGGTTCACAGACTTTGATGAAGCATTGAGAGACCGCCTAATTCTGGGATTAGATGTACTAAGCGTGCAAAGCAAGCTGATAGTGAAGGGCGACATCGGCCTTGTTGACGTCATCGCCGAAGCCACTGCCGCTGAGGCGACCAAAAAGTCCGCAGAGCAGCTACGGCAAAGCCGAAACCCCACAAACCCACCGACAGGCGACATCTCACCCAGCTCAGAAGGGCAGTTGGCAACAACGCACTACGAGGACCTCTCTTCGTTGTCAGACAGCGATGAAGAAGGGGTCCATCGACTGCGTTCCGACCGGGACCCTCGTCCTAAAACCTCACGCCCTTGCGCTGGTTGCGGGGCAAACCATCCCAGGGCAGACTGCAAATTCTGCGACGCACTCTGCCACGAGTGCGGGAAACGAGGCCACATCGGTCGAGTCTGTCGCAGTTTACCGGGACCAAGCCCGGCCTCAAAGGGAACCAACTTTCGCCAATCGGCAGGAAACCGTCCTGTAAGGCGAGACCCAGCAAACCACTCCTACAGATATCGAGCGTTGCAGAAAGAAGAGGCTCACCATACTATCACAATAGGTCACGCCTCGGCCCTGGACGCTAAAAAGATTCGAGTTACAGTAGCCATAGAGAACCAACCCTGCCACATGGAGGTCGATTCGGGATCGTCCCTCTCGATGGTGTCGTGGAAGACATTAAAGCAGCTCATTCCTACCATCCAACGCCAAGACCTTCGAATGCAACGCCTTATCCTTAAAGATTACCAAGGGAATCGAATCCCTGTGGTCGGGTCTTGTCGAGTCCGCGTCTCGTTTAAAAAGCATACGGCATACTTACCTCTAACGATCATCGATAGGGACAGGCCTAGTTTGTTGGGCCTCCAATGGTTTGTGCCACTCGGCATCAAACTAGCCGGCGTGAACCGAGTCGGTGATTGCGAGTGGGAGGAGGATCTTATGTCTGAATTCAGCGATGTCTTCGCAGATCGTCTGGGCGAGTATAAGGGGACCCCAATTTTGTTCAGCCTCGACCCTAAGGTCGCCCCGATCCGTTTAAAGCCCCGTCGAGTTCCGTTCACCCTTCAGGCCAAGATAGATGAACAACTTGACAAACTAATTAAACAAGGGGTACTGCAACCCATTGATCATTCCCCATGGGAAACTCCTATTGTAACCCCCATTAAACCAGATGGGTCAATCCGAATCTGTGGGGACTACCGGGCCACTCTAAACCACGCCCTCCAACAGAACGCGTATCCAGTGCTGGTGGTGCAGCACCTCCTTCATTCTCTGGGAGGTGGAAAGGTTTTCGCTAAGCTAGATTTAGCTCAAGCCTATCAACAATTGCCCGTGGACAATAAAACAGCCCAAGCCCAAATGATAGTAACGCACAGAGGTGCTTTTAAATGTACCCGATTGCAGTTCGGGGTGAGTGTGGCCCCGGGAATATTCCAAAGTTTAATGGAATGATTGTTACAGGGAATCAAGGGCGTGGTTCCGTATTTTGATGACGTATTGATTGCAGCTCCTAGTAAAAAAATTCTGCAGAATCGTTTAAAATGTGTTCTTAAAAAATTCCAAGAAGCGGGATTGAAAGTAAAAAGGGATAAATGTCATCTGTATACCGACAGTGTTGAATTTCTAGGTTATCGCATTGATAATCAGGGTATTCACCCAACTGAGAGTAAATTAAGGGCGGTTAGAAATGCTCCCAGACCTTGTAACAAAACTGATCTTCAAGCATTTTTAGGCCTTATCAATTTCTACAATGTGTTTTTACTGCATAAGGCGACTGTGGCTGAACCATTACACTGGTTATTAGATAAGAAAGCATTATGGGTTTGGGGTTACCGAGAAGAAAAAGCGTTTAGAAATGTAAAAGATTTACTTACATCTGATTCTGTACTTATGCAATATAATGAAACATTACCCTTGGTTATAACTTGTGATGCCTCACTGTTTGGGGTGGGCGCTATCTTGAGCCATGTGCTACCTAATGGAAATGAGGCTCCCGTTGCATACTTTTCGAAGACTCTATCCCAGGCAGAACGTAACTATGGACAAATAGACAAGGAGGCTCTTGCAATTGTGTCAGCCATAAAAAAATTCCATGAATATGTATATGGAAAGACATTTACAATTGTAACCGATCACAAACCTTTATTGGGGATAATCGCTGGGGACAAACCAACCCCCTATATATTGTCCCCAAGAATGACTCAATGGTCAGAGTTCCTAGCTGCTTATAATTATCGATTGTTACATTGACCGGGGAAAGCCATTCCCCATGCCGACACACTCAGCAGAGCACCGCTACCAGAGACCCTCGACGATCCGGCACCAACAGTATCGGCGTTACAAATCGAAATGCTCAACTCGCCTCCTATGACCGCTCGAGATATCGCGAGGGAGACCAGACGAGACCACACCCTAGCACGAGTCCTAGGCTGGGTAGAGCGTGGATGGCCATTGGACCAAATCCCAGATGACTTCGCGCCATTTAAAACAAGACAGACTGAACTTTTTTCACAAAAAGGCTGCGTTATCTGGGGCGATAGAGTCGTCGTCCCAGAACGACTCCAAAAGACGCTGCTACAAATCTTGCACGATGGACATCCCGGGATCGTGCGAATGAAGGCACTCGCACGGAGCTACGCTTGGTGGCCAGGCATGGACCGACACATCGAGCAATGGGTCAAGGCCTGCACCAAGTGCCAACAAACCAGCAACGCACCGCCAAAAGCTGCACCGACCGAATGGGAGACGCCACGTGGACCCTGGTCCAGAATCCACCTGGATTTCGCAGGGCCGATCAAAGGACAGACATTGCTGTTGACTGTCGATGCATACTCTAATTGGTTAGAAATTCATCGAATGGCCAATACAACCTCCGAGGCAGTCATTAAAGTCCTCAATAGACTCTTTGCAACTCATGGATTGCCGGACGTCCTGGTGTCTGATAACGGACCACAGTTTACAGCGCTAATGTTTGAACAGTACCTTGCTGACAATGGCATCCGCCATGCACTCACCTCGCCGGCGCATCCTGCTACCAACGGCCGAGCGGAACGCATGGTACAATTTGTAAAAAAGACTTTACAAAAGATGGACTATGATAATCTTGACGAAAAAATAAACCGCATTCTACTTCTACAACACATCACTCCGCACAGCGAAACCGGCAGAACTCCCGCTGAACTTCTTATGGGGCAAAAACTCCGTTCCCGCCTCGACCGACTGCACCCTGCTTACGAGCCAGAAAAGCCTCCAGGATCCAGCGGACGCTACCGTACCTTCAAGGTAGGCGACCCCGTTTATGCAAGAAATTTATCGGGCGACCCAGTTTGGATTGAAGCAACGGTAATACACGAGACTGGGCCCAGATCCTATATTGTAAAATGTATTGATGAGAGACTATGGAAAAGACATATTGACCAATTACGGTCACGACTTATAACGGCTAACCAACAACTTCCCAACAACCAAACTGAGGGGGGGGGAAGGAAGAGAAGATGACGATATGCCAGGAAACCTGTTCCAAGAAAGCGATGAATCAAGTGAAACCCAGGAAATGGAGCAGGAAGAAGAATCATACGCTCCAAGGGAAATCACACCAGAACGAGAAGCTGAGCCACTACAAAACAACACCCTACCTCAACAGGACTGCACGCAGCCAGTCCAAAGGAAATCTGACAGACCCAAGAGACAACCGTCCTATTTAAAGGACTACATAGTCACAAACTAATTGTGAAGCCAGGGGGAAGGGGTGTTATGTTTGTAAATAGTTGAATAAAGGCAAGCTTGGGGTAAAGTGCAGGGTTCTGGCCCTGCACTTCTGATTGGGTGTTAAGCGGCTAGATCGGATTGGTCGGGTTCTGAGAATCTGATTGGCCCTTAACGAAGGACTCTTATTGGTACTGGAGCTAGTGTTTCACAGCTCCTATTGGTTATTTCACATTAGCATTGCCTATATAAAGCAGAGTTGTTGTTATACAAGTTAGAAGTCACTATGCAATAAAGAGTTGAAAGTTCACCAACTAAGAATGTCTCCATTCATTCTACCCATGCCTGAATCTATGACAAGTATAAAGTATACAACTGAAGCAAGCTATACCAACAATTAACAAAGACAAGAAGATAGAGGTTATAAATTGCCATAGTTTTGCATGCATTTCTTGAGCCTATTTTGAATGGCAGAATAATACATGACAATAAACCAGCTGACATGGGGTAATCGTTATCCTTTTCACAATAGCCATCAAACAATTCCAGATGGGCAAATTTAGCATATAAATTAAAATGCAATATGTATTTGACATTGCCACATTCTTGCAAGAACACTTCTTGGAATGTCTCATTTGCCAACTGCTGATAGAAAACTGATTTGCAGCAGAAACAATTAACAAGCAAGATGTGCTGAATCTGTATCATGCATGTTGCTGCAGCAGAAACCTGGATATGGACCACTGTATTCCATAGATAACAAAAGTTGGCTTACCAGCTTTGAATCTGGCTTGGTTCAATTTGTTTTCCATAGTAAGGCAAGATTCCACCATTCTGTATTGACACTCAAATATTTCAGCTGTCTCACACATACCTGCATACTGTTCAGCTCAGAAATCTGAGCCAAAATATAGGTTCCTCCCTGTGTTCTCTGGGGATCACAGATATGTGATTTGCACAACTGGACAATACAGAGTACCAAGTCAAGCACACTGGCTGACCAATGGAAGGTTGGAAGGAAACATAAAGGGGCTTGGGACCCCATCTATTTGTCTGTCCATAAATAATTCCCTAAAAAAATTAAATACAGTGAGATGAAAGGTGCCAGCAAGAAAAAGACTGAGATTAAATAATGGGCTAGAGCAGGCCAAGGGCTATGAAGTAAAACACGGAAGAAAAAGAAAATCTTCACTGCATGGTGAGGCAGTTGGGAAGCAGCTTAATTCTACTAATTCTACTAATGTCTTCTTTCTAAAACCTCAGTCTAGTGTAAAGTATATGCAGCTCACTCTGTATTTGCCAACACAGGTAGTCCTCATTTGACAACTACAATTGAGACCAGCAACTCAATTGTTAAGCAGAATATTTGTCAAGCGAAATTGCGGTTATACTTACTTCAGTGTTCTTTTGTTTTATGGACCTACAAAGATAAATGGAAGGATTGAACATATTTTTTATTACTGCTATAACAGCTAAAAGAGGACAACTTGTACATAAAAGCATAGAGAGATGCAATGCAAGGGGTGAATGGAAGCATACACACATCCAATGCATATCTGCCACAATTAAATCTTCACAAGTAAACACATAGGTACCTCAGGCATACCCACACAGAGAGGCAACATGTATGCATACATTGTTATTAGATCCTAGGGAGAAAGTGTACAGACACAATATTCATGGAGACATGCACAAATGCAGCACATTCATTTCTTACACTGGAGAAACCATGAATGACTACTGCTGATAAAGTGGTTGGAAGAATTCTGATAAAGTGGTTGGAAGAATTCTGCTGATAAAGTGGTTGGAAGAATTCTAGGAGCTGTGTTTTTTCTGCTTTATGTGATAAGAAAAACCATTCTTCATTCCATTGTATGTACAGTTTGGTTTTGAGTGCTACGGCATAAGTATCTTCAGGAGCTTTTAAGTTAAACTCTTTTTCCATTAAATATGTACTCTTAAGTATAACTTAACTGGTAAGTCTATTTACACTTTTAGTGCCTTTGTTCTTCTTCTGGAGTGTTTTCACAGCTAAGATGATACTTCTGCAAGCGCTGCATTGTCTATGCCACAGATTATTAAAGTGAAGATGTTTTTTGAAAATATGCAAAGCACATCAGTGAGATAATCTTGTCTGATAGCCTCTGTTAAATTCTGTGCATGGGTGCAAGGAACGGAGACGAGACAGTGAACAGTGAACTTCAAATCTTTATTAATCATTCTGAACAGAGCAAAAACCTAGGGCAGCAGCAGCCCTTTTATAGGGCAGGCTGCTGATCTAGTAACCAATGAGAAATGTGGAGTGTTAACCCCTTGAACCAATGAGAGTGGCTCGTTAACAGCCAATCAGATTCTCCTGAACAGACCAATCCGATATCGCTATTATTGGCCAATCAGAAGTGCAGGATTAGAACCCTGCTTTTTCTAAAGGTTTGATAAAACTTTATTTAAGCGTTTTATTAGTTCATAACACCCCTTCCCCCCGGGTTCTGTTTAAGAGGTGCGGTGACGTAATCCCTGAGGTATGAAGGTTGTTTTGACTGTCTATTAGATTTACGCTGTCCCACCGGTTCCTGTCTGTAACCCGGTTTCGGCGGGACATTTTTGGGCAAGTCAGGTACCAGTGGTTCCATATCCTCATTGGATAACTCGGTGCCGCTAATGTTCTCGTTGTTGTCCTCCGATCTTTGCGGGCTTGCTTCTGTTGAGGTGTTCCTCTGTGGTGAGGATACTCCCCTCCCTGATTCTTCTTCATTTGTCACGCCCGATTGCTGACGTCTTTCGCTTTCCACCATCTCGAATTTGGTTTCTTCGACATCCCCTCCCCCCTCAGTTTGGGAGTTACCAGAGTTGTGGAAACTAGGTTGTAGCCTTGAACGAAGCTGATCTATATGGTGTTTCCAAATTTTTCCGTCGCAGGTTTTCACACGGTATGACCTGGGTCCGGTGGCTTGACTTACGGTTGCCTTGACCCACAATGGTTTGCTGGAAGGTTTCTGGTGAAAACTAAGTCATCTATCTTGAACTTGTGGCATTTTCCGCTAGATCCACAGGGTTTCTCTGGCTCGTAAGACGGGTGAAGCCGGTCTAGGTGGGAACGGAGTTTGTGACCCATCAATAGTTCAGCTGGAGTCTTGGTGACGCTGTGTGGAGTGATGTGTTGGAGAAGGAGTATTCTGTTTATTTTATCTTCAATGTCCCCATAGTCCATTTTGTAGAGGTTTTTTTTAACAAATTGTACCATGCGCTCGGCTCTTCCGTTAGCTGCTGGGTGCACTGGCGAAGTTAGCGCATGGCGAATACCCCAGTCCGCTAAGTATTGTTCAAAGGGTAGAGCGGTAAACTGGGATCCGTTGTCGGAGACCAGAACGTCTGGCAGTCTATGTGTCATGAATAGCCTGTTCAATTTCCAGATGATGGACTCGGTTGTAGTACTCTTCATTTCGTGGATCTCGAGCCAGTTGGAATAGGCATCCACTGTTAGTAGGAACGTATGTTCCTTAGTAGATTCCAAAAAGTCAATGTGGATGAGGGACCACGGTCCCCGGGGTATTTTCCATTCTGTTGGAGTTGCTTTAGGTGGGGCAATGCTAACTTCTTGGCACTTTAAACAAGTCTTTACCCAGGCTTCGATCTGTTTGTCGATGCCCGGCCACCACGCATAGCTTCGTGTGAGCGCTTTCATATGCACGATGCCAGGGTGACCCTCATGCAGTGTTTTTAAAACTGCTCATTGTAACCACTCTCGGACGATGACTCTATCCCCCCATAGGATGCAGCCTTTTTGTGAAAAAAGTTCTGTTTGCCGGTTCTTGAAGGGGGTGAAGTCGTCAGGGGTTTGTTCTACTGGCCATCCCCGTTCGACTCAGCTAAGAACTCACGCTAAGATAGGATCGCATTTTGTTTCGATTGCAATATCTCTAGCTTTAGCGGTGCTGAATGTCGTGTTTCAATCTGAAGTGTCGTAAGGGTTGGAGCTGGGTCATCGACGATTTCCGAAAGTGGTGCACGGCTCAGTGCGTCAGCGTGGGGAATGGCTTTCCCCAGGCAGTGTTGCAGTCTATAATTGTACGCAGTCAAAAACTCTGACCAGCGAGTCATTCTAAGTGATAATATATAGGGGTTGGCTTGTCTCCCGCTATAATCCCCAGCAAAGGTTTGTGGTCGGTAACAATAGTAAAAACTCGTCCATATACTTATTCATGAAACCGTTTCACAGCAGATACAACAGCAAGAGCCTCTTTATCGATTTGACTATAGTTACGTTCAGCCTTTGATAGGGTCCTTGAAAAATAGGCAATAGGGGCCTCACTACCGTTTGGTAACACATGGCTCAAAATGGCTCCGACTCCAAACGGTGACACGTCAGATGTAATTGTTAAAGGCAAAGTCTCGTTATACTGCATTAAAACAGCATCTGAGGTTAATAAGTTTTTCACTTGTCGGAACGCGTGCTCCTCTCGGTGCCCCCAGACCCAGGTTGCTTTTTTGTCAAGAAGTCTATGTAGGGGCTCAGCTATGGTTGCTTTGTGGGGCAGGAAGATAATGTAAAAATTAATGAGCCCCAGAAAAGCTTGGAGATCAGTCTTATTTCTGGGTCTTGGGGCATTCTTGATTGCTTTTAGTTTGCTATTGGTGGGGTGAATGCCTTGTTTATCGATTAGGTACCCCAGGAACTCTACTTTATCTGTACACAATTGACATTTATTTTTTTTAACCTCAAGGCCAGAGTCTTTAAATTTCTGGAGAACCAATTTAAGACCCTCTTCTAGTATTTCTCTATTCGGGGCAGCAATTAAAACGTCATCAAAGTATGGTACGACCCCTTTGATCCCCTGCAAGAGTCTCTCCATCAAACTTTGAAAAATCCCTGGGGCTACGCTAACTCCGAATTGGAGTCGGTTGCACTTAAAGGCGCCTCGGTGCGTAATGATCGTTTGTGCCTCTGCTGTTTCTTTATCTACAGGGAGTTGTTGGTATGCCTGTGCTAAATCCAATTTAGCAAAGACTTTTCCACCTCCCAGGGAATGGAGAAAGTGTTGTACCACTGGCACCGGGTAAGCATTCTGTTGAAGGGCGTGATTCAGGGTGGCTCGGTAGTCCCCACAAATCCTTAACGATCCATCCAGTTTGATGGGTGTTACAATTGGGGTTTCCCAACGAGTGTGGTCTGTTGGTTCTAAAACACCCTGGGCTATTAATTTATCAAGCTGCTCGTCAATCTTTGGTTTAAGGGCAAAAGGTACCCGATGAGGCTTAAGGCAGATGGGGGCTACTTCAGGGTTAAGGTTAAATGATATCGGGGTCCCCTTGTACTCGCCTAGTTTGTCTGCAAAGACGTCCTGGAATTCCTGGATGAGGGCCTCCTCCCAGTCGTCGCTTCTGGTTTGGTGAATGCCGGCTACCTCGATCCCGAGTGGGGTGAACCATTGAAGGCCTAACAAGCTAGGCCCATCACGGTCAACGATGGTCAATGGTAAAGATGCAGTACAATTTTTGAATGAGACCTGGACTTGGCTGGATCCAATGACCGGAATTCGGTTTCCCTGATAATCCTTGAGTATGATTCTTTGGGTTCTGAGGTCTTGCCACTGGACGGCAGGGATTAATTGTTTAAGGGTCTTCCAGGAAACCATCGAGAGGGACGATCCTGAATCGACTTCCATCACGCAAGGCTGCTTTTCGATGGCGACCTTCACTTGGATCTTCTTTGCATCTAGTGATGAGGTGTGACCAATTGTAATGGTTTGGTGTGCCTCTTCTCGTTTCGTTGAATTGGCCAGTGGTTTATTTCTGTAGGAGTGGTTGTTCCATTGGTGGTTCAAATGTTCCCGACTCACAGGACGATTCCCTGTGGTTTGGCGGTAGTTGGTCCCCCTCTGAAGTGGGCTGGATTCTTGCTTGCTTCTACAGACCTTTCTGATGTGGCCTCTTTTCCCACAAAAATGGCAGAGCGCGTCGAGGAATTTGCAGTCTGATTGCGGGTGGTTTGCCCCACAACCTGCACATTGATGCTGTAGTCTTTGATTACGCTGGTGGCATTGGTCACGTTCAGACTGGAGCTGGTTGACCTCCTCCTCATCACTTTCTGATGACGATTCGAGGTTCTTGTGGTGGGTTGCCGTTGTGTGTCCCTCTAGGCAAGGTGAGGTTTCGCTGGTGAGTTGGCAGAGCGGTGCATTGGTGCGGCGCATTTGGGCAGCCGACTTCCTGGTTGCTTCTGCTCCAGTAGCATCAGTGATGGTATCTGCAAGGCTGATGTTGCCTTTCGCCATCAGCTTACTTTGTACACGTGGTGCATCTAGTCCCAGAACTATTCTGTCTCTCAAAGCTTCTTCGAGGTCAGCGAACCCACAGAGGCCTCCCAGGTTCCGGAGATCCGCGATGAAATCTGCAACGCTCTCTCCTTTCCGCTGGTCTCTCTGGTAAAATTCATGTCTTCGGACAAGCGTTGGTACGGTAGGTGCATAGTGGGCCCATAAGAGGGGCTCGAGGACGTCCCAGTCCATGGATTTCACCTCAGCCGGCTTTGCCAGTGCCTTGGCCATCTTAAAAATAGCAGGTCCGCAGTGGGTCAGGAATACCGCTCACTTTTTTGCCGTAGTGGCATCCTTCAAGTTGTTGGTCTCCAGAAACATCTGGAACCGGTCCATGTACGAGTCCCAGTGTTGTGCTGGGTCAAATGGAGTGGGTGGTATGGCACTGCCGGACATGGTTTCCGCTGTCGATGTGCCTTCAGCCACGTGCTCTGTTTGGTGCTCTGTAGTGTTCAGTTAGCTCTGACGTCTCCGCATCCCACCTTCGTCGCCAGTGTTGTTCTGCGCATGGGCGCAAGGAACGGAGACGAGACAGTGAACAGTGAACTTCAACTCTTTATTAATCATTCTGAACAGAGCAAAAACCTAAGGCAGCACCAGCCCTTTTATAGGGCAGGTGCTGATCTAGTAACCAATGAGAAATGTGGAGTGTTAACCCCTTGAACCAATGAGAGTGGCTCGTTAACAGCCAATCAGATTCTCCTGAACGGACCAATCTGATATCGCTATTATCGGCCAATCAGAAGTGCAGGTTTAGAACCCTGCTTTTTCTAAAGGTTTGATAAAACTTTATTTAAACGTTTTATTAGTTCATAACAGCCTCCTTTAGGATTTTTGTTTGTGGAAGATCATATTGTTGAGAATAGCACTGACTGCTAACTTTTACCAAGTAAGTCACATGATCTGTTGATCTAACTTTGGGCACTATTTGGTAATGCTTAGGGGTTGGTTAAGTGTGATTAGGGGTGACATGATAGCTGTTTATTAGTACTTGAGGGGCAATCACAGAAAGGACTGGGTTGACTTATTTTCCAAAGCACCTGAAGGCAGGACAAGAAAAGTAGAAGCTTGTTAAAGAGAAATCCAACCTGGAACTAAGGAGAAATTTCCTAATAGTGAGAACAATTAATCAATGGAACAATTTGCCTCTTGGAATCGTGGGTGCTCTATTGCTGGAGATTTTCAAGAAAATACTGGACAACCATTTGTCTGAGATGGAATAAGGTCTCTTGCCTTGGACTAGAAGACCTCCAAAGTCCCCCCCACCCTATGATTCTGTGCACCACACAGAAACTATCCTGTGATTCCATAAAGATTTAATTTTTGCATAGGACCACTTTATACTTTAGGACTCTTGTTGAGGTATCAAACTCTCAATTTTTCAAGATTTTAAGCCTATTGCTTCAAGATTGGATTGCCATGCCCATCAAGGTTCTATATTTGAAAAAGAAATGGTAAAATCTTACATTTATCCTTCTGCATTTAGATAAGAGGTTACCCTCTTATTTCCACTCTCTATCTCCATATTGAAGCTATTGGTACCAGCAAGTCTCCCCAGAAGCACAAGGCCTATCATGATTTCCCCATCATCATGTATGGTTTCTAGACTGTGGATGTAGCCCATATAATTGCTGGGAATACTGGGAAATCAGAGCAGAAATACATTAATTTAATTCATTTGATTTCTCCCATTTGCAATTACAAAAAGGGTCTCCAACATCGATTGTTTGTATGTAACTAACACACTGTTGAAATTAAGTGGTTTCTTTATGTTTTTTTTCCTGATCATACAGTATAGTTTTATTTATCTATATCCTGTTTTATGTATTAGTGATTTAATTTTCTTTTTCAATTGATTCCTAAATATTGAAAAGAAGGTAATGAGTGGCATAAATAAGTAATGAACTACACATGGTCCAATAAAAAAAAAATCCAAAGATTAAATTCAAGATTTTACATGATTTAAAAGAGAGAAGGGGAATAGTGGTTCTGAACCTTAACCTTCTTATAATAAGATTAGTTCTATGGTTCTATGGATATTCTGCAGAAATATCCTGGGTTGATGCAAACAGAAACAATCTATAAAAATAATGTGATAATAAGCAATATTTTAGCAATACTTTGATGCCTGGAACAAATATAGGAAAATAATTAGTCCATAAGTTTGCTCTCAATTCATTATTAAACTTCTACAGTATAATGAGGAAAGTATTAAGAAATGTGATAAGTAGGAAGCTAATAGCTTATTTGGATTGCAACATTTAATTATTACTAAAATGGAAATAACATGTTTTGAAATGCTGTCTATCCATTTTAGTACATTTTGGTGTCCAGTAGACTTGAAATACAATTTTTGATAAATCAATTTTAGTTTCAAATCTGTTGGTGCCATTTTAATGTTTTTAGAATATGCATTATTGGTGTGATTGATGTGGCGTTATTGGAGATCCCAATTCTTTAATCTGTAATTGATAAATTCCACTGGTAATTCAGCTAGAAATGTTATTGAACTTTTGATAAAGAGATGTGATGGGTTTAATTTTCATCATGGTATTCATTAAATGAGAAAGCAACTCAGATACCTTTGAAATTGCAAAGCATGTGGCCCCTATGGATTTATCCAAAGATACATCAGTTGAAAATAATGCTACTGTTTTGAACTAGGGAGACCAAATTCAGGTTGAAGCTAAGAAAAATCTTTAAAATAATAATGTTGTAATAACTGATTTAAAGTGATTATCCTGGCTTCTCCCTATACTTTCTAATAAAATATTTTTCACTCATTTGTAACTTAGAATTCTTCCAAAGAGTTAGACTTCTAATCTCACCAACTTTTTAGCTGCTGGGCATTTTTGCATACTAACTCTGATGATCTTCTTTCATCTTGTGAATTAAAAGGATTCTTTTGCTTTGGGAGGTTTTACCTTGCTTCTTTTCAAATCTCTCCTTGCCTTTTCCCTTAACTATTTCTGCAATTCTACATTGGACACCAAAACTACCAGATCCAATTTCTATTTTTTAGCCAGTCCTCAATTCCCAAAGTATATACCTGGAGCAGCTCATCTGCGTCTTATGTAGGCCGATGAAAAACTGCCTCACTCCTTCCATCTTTTGCAAACCTTGAGCTGTTTCTGGGAAATTATTTATATATTTATATACTTATCAAATTTATATGGCTCCCCATCTCATGAGAAGTGACTCGGTGACAATGAAATAAAAATAAATAAATACATAAAATAGTCATCATTAAAATATAAAACAGTCGCTCTTAAAATAGTAAAGAAACACAAAGCACAAGAGAGAATGAATATTAACCACAATGTGGAGCCATCTTAGAACTCCCCTGGGATTCTGAGGCTAACCACAAAGTGAGAGCTATGGCAGAGAAGACCCTCGTTCTGGCACCCATCAAGTATAAGTTCCTAGCAAATGGGACCTGCAGTATGCCTTCTCTGCCAGATATGGTGGGATAGGCTGATACAATCAGAGAGAGGTGATCCCTCAGGTCAGGAGTCAATCTTTTGGACCTCAGGAATCACTAAATTTTTCATTTTAAATCCCATGGACCACTAATATGATTTGCCTAATGACCGTTTGGGTGGACATGGCTAGGTGGTCATGTGACTGGGTGAGCATGGCCAACTCAATGTCACTCACATTGAGGGGTGCCTCGCCACCTCCTTCTCCTCCCAGCTACTCCTCACCTGCCCTCCCGGGCTCCTTAGGGCCCCAACAGGAAGCAGTTGTTGAAGCTAAGCAGTCCCCATAAGAAAGAGTTGGTCAAACAGCTGGCTCAGTTCAAACTGGATCTGGTCGAGAAGGAGGCTCATCAGAAGTGCCTCACTGAGAACTACGAGCATGGGCTTTCCAAGAAGAGGGAAGACCTGCAGGAGTGCAAGGCCAGGTCCTGGCACCTGGTGGCTCAGTGGGCTGAGATGGTCGGCCAGTTCCAGGCCATGACGCACTCCCAGTGGAATGAGAAGCTCCGGCTCTTTGCCACCAGTGGCGCTTCCCTCCAGCCTTCACCCAAATCCCCGCACCAGGAGGCCAAAGCAGACCCCAAGTCAGAATTTTTGCCCCCCTTTGACCTGCACAAAAAGACCCCAAAGGGGGAGACTCTCTGCAGCAACACAAACATTCATTGCATGTATCCAGCCCAGGGGTTGTAGTTTGAGGACCCCTGATTTTAATGCAATATTAAAAAATGCAAATAATTTTTCTGCGGACCGCCAAAATTTTCTCGTGGACCACCAGTGGTCCACAGACCACCAGTTGGTGACCGCTGCCTCAAGTAACCTGGTCCCATGCTATGAAGGACTTTAAAGATTAAAACCAGCACCTTGAATTGGACCCAGAAGTAAACTGGTAACAACTGCCTGAAGTTTAACAAACCATATCAGTTCTGGCCAGACTGTTGGAAATATATAATCTGTTATAATCTCTTGATATATATTTTGTGTCCAGTTAAGTCTTCCTTAACTTTCCCCTTTGGACTTTATACTTCTGACCTTAACTGACCTCTAACTTTGTTTTAGGTGTTATTTTTCCCATTTCAATCTTGGATAAGGTTCTGGCTATTTTTGTCATAGTTCCCACAACTGCATTTGTTTTGTGTGACTGGTTAAACTGTATTTTTTGTTTTCAGACAGAATATCAATGACAATTATTTACTTTATTGGAATTATCCAAGTAGTTTTTATGCTGAAGGACAGAAATGTGACATTGCGCTATAAAACCAGGAAGTTTTTTACATGCTGGTTTAATCTAGTTAGGTAATGAATGTTTAAATGTTCGTTCAGTTTATTAGTATAAATGTTATGGAGGTATGATTGTAATGTTCTGCCCAAAACTATATTGTTAAAATAGTTCTACAAACCAACGGTAAAAATTATTGATTATAACAAATTAAGTGAAAATTAAAGTCCAAAGTTTACATGAACAGAACAAGAGGAAAACAGGAGTCAAGATACAGATATAAAACTATTTAAAAAGTCCAGGTGCCAGTGACATTCAAACATCAAACATAGTTGAATTGCAGCAACTGAATTTTGAGATATATTCATATAGCTGATTTTTGCTCCTCCTCCATTCCAGCTTCTATTTCATGAAATTTAAATGGTATAGTTCTTCATCTCTTTCTCATAGTTGAATTCTTAAACTTAGCCTCTGATTGTCATGAATGATGATGACCCTATAGATTCAATTGTGTCTGAATCTCAGTGATTCTATGAACCAGATCTCTCCACATTTTTCAATCTTGTATGTCTTCTTTCAGTTGTTTTATGCTCCGATTGGTGTCAGCTTTGATGTTGTCTAACTACTGTGTTTTGGGCAGCCTCATTTCCTTTTACCACCAACCATTCTGAGCATAACTGCCTTTTCTAGTAAGTTTGATTGCATAGCATGGCCAAAAATAAGTGAAGCGGAATTTTGTGATTTTTTTGCCTTCTAGCGATACGTCTGGTTTTATGCACTCCAGCACTTGGTCCAGTCAAGATAGATACATCTGCATGTTTGTGCGTTTGATAGCATTCCATCTCATTGCAACTCCAAATCATGGCATGTTCTTGGCTTAGAAAACAGTTCTTGAGTTTCCTCCTTTGGGTCAATCACATTTTAGCCAGAAGAAAAAACTACTCTCCTGTCATTATCGTCTCTCGGAAACAGTAACTCTTCTTTTCATCCTACTAATTTGAATCAGGTAGAGATTCATGGCAAGAAGTTACTTTCTCAGTTTTCACTATTCTTGAGTTCCAAGAAAATCATTTCTCTCTCTCTCTGTTAAGCCACCACTAGGGCTTTTTATACTTAATCATAATTTTTAATATATTCCCCGCTGCCCACCCATCAAAAGTCAGCTTCCTCATATTTTGTTACTAGAAGCCTGTTTAGTTCTTTTGACTTTTGGTATCTTTGTCTATCTCACCTTTGCATTTTGTCTCCACAAATATTTCTTTCCTACTATTAAATAGTATATTACCTTAATGTTCAGAGGTTAATGGAAGTTAATGAAAATTTCTATATTAATTTGCACACCTTACTTTGCTTAAGGTTCATATGGGTGATGACATTTTATTGCCTACTTAATTTGTAGGCAGGACATTGTATTGCATTTGAAGATAAACTAATAATCTAAAGCATGTTAACAGCAATAACCAAATATAAATCATTCATGTTGGAAAACAACAACACAGACAGCTTATATTGGCCAGATCACAAACCACCCAGTCATAGGGCCTGTTGAAAAAGCCAACTCTTCATGGCTTTCCTAGGTATGGCCAGATTGGGTCAGGAAGAATGCTGTTTGGGTAGATGTTCACTGAGACCTGAAAAGAGGGAAAAAGAGGGAAAATTTTGGTGGAATTCTGAATCCTTGACCATAGTTCCTTCAATAGTTCTGTTGAAGGTTCTGTCTTGCAATTATTTCTTTGCTTTTTGACTAGGCAGGAAATTTAAATAATATATGTAAAGAGTCTGAACTCTGACCATTGACTGGAGCATACAAAATAACACTACTGACAGCAACAGCAGCAGCAACAACAACAACAGATAAAATCTCAAACTAAACAAACAGGCCAGATAAAATGACCTAAAAATAACATATATCAAACAAGCCTGACAGCAACTTCCATTTGAGTAATCCACTAATGGTCCTTAATTCATCAAACATTGTCATCTAAAACTCATCAACTGCTATTACAAGCATCTCCTTTTTCTTGACCATACAAATCAGCTCTTCCTATCTTTGCACATTTTGGCCTAGTGATGCACAGTACTCACAGCAACACAGTCGACTTGCATTTTGCACTGAATTGCAATTGAAGCTACTACTCCTGGCAATCAAAAATTCAATCACAGTGTATTGCTTAAAGCACACTGACAAGTATTCACTACAGGTTTTCATTTCAAGAACAATGGCAACATAATCTTTTTCTCCCAACAATGTCCCACTAAGAGAAGTGAAAGAACAAATGCTAAAGTAAGTGTACACAAGAACATCTAGTACTTCAGCACTGCCATCTTTTGGTGACTTACAACATTGGGTCATTACTTTTCATTCAGCCCTTCCATGGACTAGTGTAATTATTTATTAATAATCAAAACTAATTGTTTTGCTTAACTATTAATAGAAAGGAGGTAGAGGAATTGAATTACATATAGCAGTATTTATTAAGATGTGGTTGCTTAAAAGGGAGTGGAGATTAAGGCTGTGTCTTCATGAGAAGTTATAGTTTTTGCTCTCTGGGCTGGTTTGAAAGTAATTCCCTGTGACATCCAGAAAAACGTTCAATTCTCTCTGCCACATTTTGTAATAAACATTTGGCCAACTGGAACTTGTCCAAATTGAAGTGACCAGAATATTGTAGGCTTGGAAACCAGGCACTAGTTATCTAAAAAAAAAAAAAAAAAATAGTTAGGGGGAAATATTATGGTATTGTTGCATAAAATTATTTTCTCTTCCAAAAATCAAGGCTAGAATGTATCATTGGAAATTGCAGGAAGCAGATTTGGGCTATTAAAAGTAGATTTCTAATTTTAAGATTTGTTAGACTGTGAAAGCAAATGCCTTAAGGCATGGGTGTCAAACTGGCCACACCACATTGCTGTCATGTGATGTTTCGTGACATTTCTCCCATTCACAGAGCTAGGGTGGGCTTGGCCTGTGCATGATGCATCCAGCCCATGGACCACCAGTTTGACATCCCTGCCTTAAGAGGATCAAGGGTTCTTTTTCACTGAAGGTAGCTAAGAATAGGCTGGACGCTCATATATTACATCCTGCATATAGAAGTAGTCCTCAACTTGAGGCTACAATTGAGCCCAACATTTATGTTGCTAAGTGAGAAATTTGTTAGGTGAGTTTTGCCCCATTTTATGACTTTTCTTGCCACATTTGTTAAGCAAATCACTGTGGTTAAATTAGTAATATGGTGGTTAAGTGAAACTGGTTTCCCTATTGATTTTGCTTGCCAGAAGTTTGCAAAAATGGATCACATAACCCCAGGATGGTGTCATAAATGCGAGTCAGTTCTCAAGCATCCGAATGTAACTCATGTCACCATGGGGATGCTGCAACAGTCAAAAGTGTGAAAAATGGTCATAAGTCACTTTTCTCAGTGCTGTTGTAACTCTGAATGCTCACTAAGCGAACTGTTGGAAATTGAAGGTTGCCTGTGGCTATAAATCTGCAATATGGATTTTCAGTTGAGCAAAAATTGGCCTGGTGGTATTTTAAGTTCTTTTAACTGTACATTTCTGTGACTGGTTTTAAGTCTCTGTCCATATATCAGAGAATAAATTTCATAAAGGAAAATGCTGTCCAAATAATAGAACCAAGCTGTTAAGCAAGAGAAAACAGTGCAGATACGGATGATACAGAATGGAACCTGACTTAAAGGTCAAAAGCTGTTGGAGCCTAATAAGACATCCCTCTGCTCTCTTATTCAGCCCTGGACTAACAGTTCTGCCTTTATCTTTGATCCATGTGCGTCCCTTGATGGAATATTCAATGTGATGAACCAAGCTTGCTCTAGACAAATAGGTGCTGAATTCTTCAGTTAGGGAGAAGTCAAATGTTTGAAAATGAATTTTTATGTATAGACTGACTCAAACGCTTGCTAGTTGAAAACCAGTTAAGTCAATAAAGAATTGTTTTCGTCCCACTCACAGAGTGATTATGAGTATTGTAAAATGAAAATATAAAAACATACAAATTGTGTCTAGTAAATACTATATATCAAAGGGAATTAAAATTAGAATAATTTAAATTCAAAGTTTTAAAAGCTAGGAAGACCTTTAGGGCAGTGGTAGGATTCAAAAATTTTTTTTTACTATCACTTCTGTGGTTGTGGCTTGGTGTACATGGCAGGGGAAAGATACTGTAAAATCCCCATTCCCTCTCCACTCTAGGAGGAAGGTTACTGCAAAATCCCAATCCCTCCGCACCCCACTAACCTGCTTTCCAGCTCCAGTTCTCCTGTGCAGGGCAATAAAAGAAGACCCAGCTGATCACCTGGGACTCGGGAGGCGGAGAATAGATTGGGGCAGAGCCAGTCAGAGGTGGGATTGGCCGGTTCTCCGAACTGCTCAAAATTTCCGCTACCAGTTCTTCAGAACTGGTCAGAACCTGCTGAATACCACCTCTGCTTCAAGGCATCTACCAATAACATGGCTTTGTGCTCCTCTGTGAGTGCCAGGCAAGACTGCAGAGCCAAGTCTTCAAAGTTTTCTAAAAGGCTAGGAGAGTCAGGTCTGCCTCTCCTTGAGGGGTGGGCGTGATATTTCAAAGGACAAGGAAAGAGGAGGCTCTCTTCCTGTTATTGTATGGATACGGAAAGTATGACTTCCTATTTTGAAATAGATTGTTTTTATCAGTTGTGTATAGAGAAAGATGTCGAGTATTTTATATACAAAATTACAAGGAGAACCTTTTGAAATCAATGAATAGAAAGGGGATTTTGATTTAACTCTAGTAAATCAACATCTGTTATGTAGCATTTTTAATATAACTATCCTCCAGGTAAACCTGTGCTACTTGTCAACCCCCTTACAGTTGCTTTATTACCCAAAAAGGCTTTATTTTCACAGTCTTGTTAATTAAATTTCTTAAAAGGCAAAAAGAGGTTAGATTATAAAATCTTAGAAACTGGCTATATGTAATGCATAGTTGTGTGCTATTCTACTTTTCATTGGGATGAAATATATTTAAATCTTGCTTCCCTGCTGTCTATGTATTGAAAAAATTAGCATTGTAATATGCGAAGGACAACGGACTTCCCAAATCAAACTTATAAAAGTACAATGGTACCTCAGTACTCATCAGTATGTTATTCCAGAAGATGTGAAAATGTGATAAAACCGATGGGTACCAAGAAAACTATGTAATTTACCACAAGACTTACTATTTTGGCTGGAAGAAACAGGGAATCATGAGGCATCCAGCATCAGAAAGTTCTTCCTTGCACATTACCAGGAGAAAGATGAGTGATGGGATAAGATTTCTGCTTCACAACATGTCGAATACCGAATTTGATGAGTTTTGAAGCAGCTGAGTGCCCAGCAGAGGAGGTATTCAATAGGTTCTGACCAGTTCTGGAGAACCGGTAGTGGAAATTTTGAGTAGTTTGGAGAACTGGCAAATACTACCTCTGACTGGAGATTTTACAATATCCTTCCCTGCCACGCCCACCAAACCACACCCACAGAACCGATAGTAAAAACATTTGAATCCCACCACTGGTACTCAGGTATTACTGTATTGCTTCCAAATACAATTCTTTCTTTTTTAAAATCTATGATCAAATTACATAAAGAACTAGACAATCTGTGCCCTGTTGGGTCATCATTTCAGAGATATTTCCTTGCCTAAATAGAGAAACAAAATAATGACAGACGGGAAAAATAAACCAGTAGGACCGGGAGCAACTTCTGATTTCCTGCTGGCATCCCCATTGAGTTTCCTTGACAGGGAAGCTGACAGGGAGCATCAGAACTTATTTCCTCCCTCCCTCCCTTCCTCCTTTTCAGTAGCAGGTAAGGTGGCTGCTGCTGGGTGCAGAAGGAAATAAAGGATTGTGAAACTAGATGGGAAATTGTCGGGGAACATTGAAATGGAAATAACGTGATTGCAGCAGCATCCAGTAGCACTGAAGCAACTATAACTCCGCCACATTTCATTTCCTTAAGACTCATAGGTCCTGGATTTTGGACACATTCTGTAAGGTACTTGAGGTGCCTTGATTCAAAAATTATCACTCACACACAGGCACAAATACACAGACACACAGACACACACACCTATTGTAGGGAACTCTCTGATACTCAAGTGTAAAGTTTACGATACCAGATTATTTACAATGCTCATTATTTAACGAAAGGGTTCTACTTGCCTGTATCTGGAAGTGAATGAGAAACAGGAAGCTGTCTGGCAGATGGGTATCTGCTGAGCCAGGCCAGGATTACAATTCATTCCAGACTATGTTTGGATGCCTTCTGTCACTTGAATCCTGTCTGAGCTGGTAGTTAGAATGTCATATCCTGGTCATCCTTGTGAATATGAAGGAAAGCTTTTCCATCAGAAAGCTACCAAATATGAAGAAGCCAAGGGCTTAGATCTAGTGCCCAGCTATTTTGGCTCAGAATCCTTGACATTTTCTCACTGTGTCCTGCCATTATCCATAACTCAAGTTTAAATTGCTGAGAAGGTTATTATCTATGGTATTGTACTTTTATTTTGCATTAAAATTAAAATGCATTTATTTTTGTTTGGGGGGGGGGGTTATAGTTGTTTCAATATGTATATTTTCCTTAATCAATGTGCATAATAGTGTACATGTGGTGCTTTGATTAAAGTCAAGTGCTTTTCTGTCTGATCCTAGGATCTTTTCAACATGTTAGTCTGTTTATTTTTCCAAAGGTTATCAATGCTGCAGTAGCTCTTGCAGCCAAGCCCAAAAGCCAGGTGATAAAAAGCAACATGGAAATGTATAAAGCCACCTGGGAGAATCACATACGTATCCTCACAGAAGCTGTGGATGACATTACAAGCATTGATGACTTTCTTGGAGTATCAGGTTTGCCTCTTTCATTTTTTTCTTTTCTCTTTGAAATGCCTTTTTCCCCCTTAATGATTATTTGAGAGATGGCATAATTCCTTAGGAAGCTATGATGTATCATCTACCTTCTAGAACTTAGCCAGGTGTGAAATTAGTGTGAAGGAAAGTGAGTCTGAAGACAGAAGAATGCAATTGCTTCTGGTACCCAAAGGAGCTCACGAAAGATAGCAGAAGTTCTTCACTCTTTTCTCCTGTCCTCTACTAGAGGAAACACAGCATGCCTTGAAACATATGTAACATACTGTGGGATGTCTTTTAATAAAAATCAGTAGCAATCCCAAATAACTTTGAGATATTTTATGTAACCTACGTTGGGCGGAAAGCTAATTGGTGGAACCAATTCACACTTGGATTTTATGGTAAAAGTAATTATTAATTGTACACAATTGTAAATATGTTCTGAAAAAATTATTCAGCATTATGATACATAAAACGTTTTGGCACACTTCAAATAATATCCATTAGCTGCAAAGTTCAGAAGAAACCATTAGCATTCAAGACAATCTCAGAAAGTAAAAACGGCAATTTAGCCAACTTGGGTGTTGATGTTGCATTTAACCACTGTCTCATATACGAGGGACACTGGAAAACTAGTGTTAGAATGTCTCCATGTGCCCATATTGTGACTTATTTGATTTATTTTATTTATTTGACTTATTCATCAGTGGAAAGTCTCCAAAAATTTAAAAGCAATTAAAACATACAGGACATATACAAATTGTATTATCTTATATAGGAACAGAATCAAACTTACCTGGTTAAAATTTAAAAAAAATGGTTAAATGTGTTAAGCTAAGCAGTTAAATATTGTGGGCAAATTGAAATTGTTTGTAAAGTCTTCTTAAAAGCTAGTATGAAAGAGTCCCACTCATGTCTTGTGGATTGTGTTGTACAGAAATAGAGCAAAACCATGGAGAAAGCAGCAGATAAATTGGTTGGGGTTTTTACATGCAAATACTTGTGTGATTTGGTCCTGCATACACAAAATGTGTACATTCAATAAATTTGATGAAGAGGTTTCTGTTATGTCCGCCAGAAAAACTTCGCGGCTTTTTATTTCCAAGCCGCGGCGGCTGCAGCCAATGGCACCACTTTGAATCTCCCGCGATTCGAATTGACCAATCGCGGGAGATTCTCAGCGAGCCAATCGGCGCGGCTCGCCTAGCCAATCAGAGCGCCCCGCGCTTTAGCCAATCAAAGCGCGGGGATCTCAAGAATTCAAATGAGGGGACAGAACACCCCTCCCCTCTTGGTTCAGTTCTTACGTTGCGTAGTCCCATAGGTAGGCAGGGCTCCGTCTCTGCCTACTGGACCTGCGCAGGTCAGTCGTAGGTTGGATCCCTGCCGGTTCGGTCGGGGTCTCTGTTTCTCCAGACTCCGTTGTGGGAACCGCCTGGTCTGTCTGGCCGGGCCGCTCTCCGCAGCTCCCTCCTGGGCTACCCGGGTTGGTTGAGCTGCGGGTTTCGCCGCTCCCGCTCGGTCTTCCCGGGTTGGTTGAGCTGGCCTAGCTGTCTCTTCCTGGCGAGGTTTCGTGGATGGCTGCTTTCCGGTGAGTATGGCTGGTTTATTTTTTCTGGGTTTTGGTTCCCTGGGTATCCCCTCCCCTCTTGGTTTGTGTTGCAGGGGTTGGTTTTGCTTGGTTGCGCATCAGTGGTCTCTTGTGTGGTCGTCCTCGATCTTAACTGGTCGATGTGGCGTTTCCCCGCTTGTCCGTCGGTTGTTTGTAGCTGGTACGAGTGTGGGCCTGTTAGTTGTGTTATGACGGCTGGTACCCATAATGGGTCTCCGGTTAGGTTCTTCGCATAGACGGCGTCTCCTGGTGTGAAGGTTCGGTATTTGCTGGTGGAGTTTGGGGGTTTCTCTGGGTTGTACGTGGGGTGTAATCTATCGAGTGGGGACCTTATTTTCCTCCCCATTAGCAGTTCTGCTGGGCTTTTATTTATTTTGGTGTTTGGGGTTATGTGCTGTATGAAAAGTAATTTATTTATTTTGTCCTGGATCTCCCCGTGGTCTATTTTCTGGATGGTTTTCTTTATGAATTGAACCATCCGTTCCGCCCTACCGTTTGCCGCCGGATGCGCCGGGGCTGTCAGCGCGTGTCGTATGCCCCTCTCCGCTAGGAATTTTTCGAATTCTAGCGAGGTGAATTGGGGCCCATTGTCGGAAACGAGGACGTCTGGGAGGCCGTGTGTTGCGAAAAGTTTGCAGAGTTCTTTGGTCACGGCCTCCATGGTGGTTGTTCTCATGTTGCTTACCTCCAGCCAGTTGGAGTAAGCGTCTACGGTTATGAAGAAAGTGTGTCCTTTTGTGGGCCCGGCGAAATCTATGTGGATCCGAGACCACGGTCCCCTGGGGGTTTCCCACTCTAGGATGGGTGCTGCAGGTGGGCTTGGCCTAGTTTCCTGGCATCATTGGCACCTTGCTACCCAGGCCTCGATCTGTTTGTCCATCCCTGGCCACCACGCGTAACTTCTGGCCAGGGCTTTTGTCCTAACAATGCCCGGGTGCCCCTCGTGTAACAGTTCCAAGACCTTCCCTTGTAGTTTTTCCGGGATGACCACCCTATCCCCCCATTGTATGCACCCTTTTAGTAGCGAGAGTTCCGTTTGCCAGTTCTGGAATGTCCTGACGGACTCGTCGTTGTCCCTTTCCGGCCACCCTTTCTCTACCCAATGCAAAACCCGCATTTGTCTTTATTAGTTTCACGGGCAATGTCTGACGCGATTATGGGTGGGTTGGGTAGAGTCTCTATGCTGAGGGTGGTCGTCGTGGGTGCTGGGTCAGTGTCTGGTTCAGGTAACGGTGAGCGGCTTAAGGCATCCGCATGGGAGATAGTCTTACCAGGTCGGTGTGTGAGTCCGTAGCTGTAAGCAGCCAGGAATTCGGACCACCTTGTCATTCGGGTAGACAGAATGTTCGGGGTGGCCCTGTTCCCTGCAAGGATTCCCAGCAGCGGTTTGTGTTCGGTGATGATGGTAAACGTCCGGCCGTAGAGGTACTTGTGAAACCTTTTTACTGCGGCGACGATAGCCAAAGCCTCTTTGTCCAGCTGGCTGTAGTTCCGCTCCGGTTTGGTGAGGGTCCTTGAAAAGAACACGATGGGTGCTTCTTTTCCGTCGGGGAGAGTGTGGCTGAGGACAGCGCTGACGCCGAAGGGTGATGCGTCGCATGTGATGGCTAGTGGTAGGGTCTCGTTGTACTGGATGAGGACGGCATCCGAAGTCCTTGGTTTTTTTGAAGGCGGCTTCCTCGCGTTTCCCCCAAGTCCAGGTAGTTGCCTTGTCCAAAAGCCTATGCAAAGGCTCTGCCGCGGTCACCTTTTGGGGCAGGAAGACATTATAAAAGTTAAGTAGCCCCAGAAATGCCTGCAGTTCTCTTTTTGACTTGGGTGTGGGGGCTTCCTTTATGGCTTAAATTTTCTTGTTGGTGGGGTGAATGCCGTGTTGGTCTAGGAGGTATCCTAGGAATTCGACCCGCTCTGTGTACAGTTGGCATTTTTCCCTCTTCACTTTAAGCCCGGTTTCTTTGAACCTCGTTAGCACCTCCCTTAGGCGAGTCTCTAGTTCGGCCTGGTTGGTTGCCGATACTTGTCCATCATTGAATTATGGGACCACCCCCTTGATGCCCTGTAAGAGTCTTTCCATGAGACTCTGGAAAATTCCAGGTGCCACGCTGACTCCAAATTGGAGGCGGTTGCATCTAAAGTCTCCCCGGTGGGTGACTATGGTTTGTGCCTCGGCAGTTTCCTCGTCGACCGGCAGTTGCTGGTATGCTTGGGCCAGGTTGAGTTTCGCAAAAACTTTGCCCCCTCCCAGTGAGTGTAGGAGATGCTGCACTACGGGGATGGGATAAGCGCTTTGCTGCAAGGCGCCATTTAGGGTGGCCTTATAGTCCCCGCAGATTCTCACTGACCCATCAGGCTTAATCAGGGTGACTATGGGGGTCTCCCACCGGGCGTGGTCTATGGGTTGTAATACCCCTTGCTTGATGAGCTTGTCAATTTGCTCGTCTATCTTCGGTTTGAGTGCGAACGGTACCTGCCTTGGTTTTAGGCGTTTCGGGGGAACATTGGGGTCTAGGCTGAAGGATATAGGGGGCCCTTGGTACTTGCCTAGGGTGCCGTTGAACACTTTCTGGAAATCCCGGGCCAGTCGCTGCTCCCAGTCGGCTTCGGCGATGTGGTCGATGCCTGTGACTGCGATGCCTAGCGGTGCGAACCATTGAAGTCCCAGTAGGCTAGGTTGGTCTCGATCGACGATGGTTAAGGGAAGTCTTTCAGCGTGTCCCTTGTAGGTCACTGTTAACTGTCCTGTTCCGACTACAGGGATGCGGTTTCCCTGGTAGTCCTTGAGGATTAGTCTCTGGTTTTCTAGTTGCTTTCTCTGGGTGGTAGGCACCAAGCGTTTAATTTCTTGCCAGGCTACCATTGAGAGGTAGGACCCGGAGTCCACCTCCATTTTACAGGGTTCGCCTTCGATGCCTACCTCCATGTAGACCTTTCTGGCGTCTGTGGTTGTGGCGTGGCCGATGGTGACCGTCTGATGTGTCTCTTCTCTCTGCCTGGCCTCGCTGCTTCGTTGGGCTCGTCCGTTTCGCTCCCAGCGGTTGTCTGTTGGCCTTCTCTGGTCCTGGGGGGTGTGCTCTCTCGTCTCTGCTCGCTCGGGTCCCATTGCCTGGGGCTGTGGGTCTTCTTGAGGTGGCAAACGCGTGCGATGTGGCCCTTCTTGTTGCAGTGCTGGCAAATGGAGTCAAAGAACTGGCATTTGGATCTGGGGTGGTCGCCTCCGCAACCGGCACACACGGTCCTCGACTTACGACTCCGCCGGCTGCGCTGGTCGCGGCCTGCCTGGAGACGGTGGATGTCTTCCTCCTTGTCGGACGTGCCCGAGGTCGAGTGGAGTTCTCCTGGGTGGGTGGTGATTTCAGGTTGGGCCTCGGTCGACCTTGCAGGGTTGTTGTTTGTGGTGTGGTCCCCGGCGTTCGGTCTCCGCATGCGGTCTGCTGACTGTTGGGTTGCTTCGGCAGCCGCGGCTTCGGAGATGGCGTCGGCGAGAGCGATGTTGCCCTTAGCCATCAACCGACTTTGGAGGACGGGGTCCCAAAGGCCGAGCATGATTCGGTCCCGAAGGGCCTCGTTCATGTTGGAGAACTCGCATAGTCCTCCCAGGTGCCGCAGCTCTGCAACGAAATCACTGAGACTCTCACCCGACCGCTGGTCCCGCCGATAAAATTCATGCTGTCGGATGAGGATGGGCATGGCTGGAGCGTAGTGGTTCTGGAGCAATGGTTCGAGGTCCTTCCAATCCATCGCGGTAACGTCGGCAGGCTTGGCTAGCACTTTTGCCATCTTAAACACTGCGGGCCTGCAGTGTGTTAGGAAGATGGCTCGTTTCTTCGGTCCCGTGGCATCCTTCAGATCGTTGCATTCGAGGAACATGTGGAATCTGTCCTTGAAAGATTCCCAGTCCTCGGTAGCGGGGTTGAAGGGGGTTGGTGGCGCAATGCTGGCCATCTCGTCGGTCGGCTGGCTTCCGTCGGACACGTGCTTCGGTTCAGGATGAGAATCCCACCTTCGTCGCCAGTGTTATGTCCACGTGGACAGAAGCCAGGAGTCGGTGACTGTGTTTCAAGCTCTTTTTATTAGTCAGGAACCGAACTGAGGCTACAGGAAAACTTTGTGGCTTTTTATTTCCAAGACGCGGTGGCCGCGGCCAATGGCACCACTTTGAATCTCCCGCGATTTGTATTGACCAATCGCGGGAGATTCTCAGCAAGCCAATTGGTGCGGCTCGCCTAGCCAATCAGAGCGCCCCGCGCTTTGGCCAATCAAAGCACGGGGATCTCAAGAATTCAAATGAGGGGACAGAACAGTTTCATATAACATGTATGTGATCTTTTAAATAAATAATTAACAGAATAGATCAATATTTGGATGCTATCCAATTTAAATTTCCCCATTTATCATTTGTATTTTCCTCATTTTGGGTATATTCTCATTGTTCTCTTAACCTGCGTCTGTCCTATTCTGATATTGGTTGAATTCCAAACTGATTTAACAAACTAGCTTGAAGGCAGGGAGACTTTGGCAATAATTTATTGATGGCTACAGGTATAGACTCCCACAGATCGCTCCCCTCTTGCTGGCTATCTCAATTTTTCGTGCCAAGAAAGTAACTGCAAATTGTTTTCCCTTCTCAAGGTGGCACAACAATCTTTTAAAAAAAACAACAGCAACATTCTTTCCTTCTGGCATTTTTCCAGGTTTGGCTGATAAATATCTGCTTCTATCATTTTTGTGGGTATCTCTTAGTAGCGTAGTGGTTAAAACATTTGCCTGAATATAGGATGTCATTGGCCAAATCACAGCAGACGTTTTTTAGTTACTATTTTTCCCTAAGTTGTGCGTTTTATTGCTTAGGTGAACAATAAAACCAATACAGGTTTATTAGTGCATCATTTTATTATTTTCTCTGAGATGTAAATGACTTTATGGAACTTATTTATTTGGCTATCTGGGGAAAGGAAGGAAGGAAGGAAGGAAGGAGAGAGAAGGAAGTTCAGTGTTTCAATTTCAAACTAGTGGACTCTTTAAAAAAAAGCCAGCAGGGAATGGATACCTTAAGTAGATTTTTTTTTTAAATGGCTAAATTTTGAACCAGAGACTTTCTGCATATTAGGCAAATGCTATAACCACAGTCCTACTTTGACATAACTAACATGCAGTAGATATGTAGTGCAGCAGTTATAACAGAATGGATATTGGTGATCCTCTGACCAGGATAGGGGCTCTCATGCCACTGTGTGCTATGGCCAACCAAAGTGCAGTGTTTCTGTATTGGAGTGTGTTTCATTCTTGGCAACTTTATGGACTTCAACTCTCAATCCACACATCTTAAAGTTGCCAAATTTGAAAAAACATTCCATTAGGTCAAAGTTAAGTGCAGCAGCAAATCAAACAGCCATCTTTGAGTCAACTCAAACTGGAAAATGATGTTTTGAAATTAGAACAGGAAAACATAGGTAGAAATTGTATTTATGGGCTAGCGGTAAGGAGAAGATATCATTATCTTGCCTTCAAAAAATGGTTAGTACTTTGGATTTCTAATGAGGCAGCTGACAGTGCAAATATGCCTTAGTTCTTTTAGTTCTTCTCCTTGATCAGATTGCTTTTCTAATAAGGTGTCAAAATTGCAAAGTTGAAAATAAAACATGGATAAATATCTAGAAAACTGAATTCAGATGAAACAAGATAAAGAATTTGGGAACAAAAGCTTTTCCCTTTCCTTCTGGAATTATTGGCCCACACTTAGGGATCTGTATAAATCTGATATGTGCCAATGCCCTTTTGCTCATATGTCATCTTTTCATTTTTTTTCAGTTTAGAAAAAAACTGCCAAGGATATGTACTTCCCACAGATAAATGTACTTCCCACAGTTTCTCATGAATTTGTTTAAATTGCCTAGAAAAATGAAGGAATTTTTTGGGGTAGGATGCAAACTTCTGTTAAGAGTAAGCTCACCAAAACTAAAATAGCTAACTTTAGTCAATTGATTTTAATTTTCTTCTTCTTGTGCCATTTCCGTCATCAGACATTGGAGATCATGTTGGCAATCCTATTTTTATCAGCAGTCGTACAAAAAAGTGCTGCTGAGTTTTGTCCAATCAGTCCCTTAAAGCTATGATGTTCTTCTTCTGCCTGGACCTCATTTGCCTTTAATTTTTCCCTGGAGGATTAAATGAAGTAGGCCGTATTTTTCCGGATGTCACATCGCATATCCAAAATATTCTAACTTTTGCTTTTTTATGGTTTTGATTATTTCTCTTGGCTTTCCCAGGTGACTTATCACCTCCTCACTTCTGATTTTGTCATCCAACTTATATGTAGCAACCACCTGTAAAACTACGTTTCAACTGCTTCTAGTCTCTTCAAGTGCCTTTCTGTCAGAGACCAACTCTCCATTCCGTAGAGCAGGATAGAAAATATGTATTATCTGACTAGCCTGATTTTCAATTAATTTTTATAGACTATGCTAATCATAACAGCCAATATGGGGTAGTAGTTTAAGAGTTGGACCAAGAGGAACGAAATCTAGATTCTAGCCCTTTAAGTATAGATGTCAGCTGGATTCCTTTGGGCCAATTGAAGACTAGGAACACATCTGTCTAACAACTTGCACTAGATAGATATGGTAGATTGTTATCCATAACTTTCAATAGAACACCTCTTCATCCAGGAGTAGACTGATTTGGGCTGATGGTAAGAATCATCAAAATCAAGAATCATGATTAATATTGTTGGTACTTTTACCAGAAAAACCAGCTATATTTTTATCTCAAAAACTTGGATTCACAAAGCTTTGATTGATTGTCATGAACAACTAAAATTGGATCCATCCCATTTTCTTGGACAAATATTTCTCTATCTGTGACTCTTTCCTTTTGATGAGTTGAGAACAATATCTGCAAGACTGGCAAATTTGCATAATAGAACTCGGGTATTATGTGATATCGTACAATTGTGTATTCACAGAAGTAAATCCCACTGAATTTAGCATGACAGTTTGAGGCAAATGAGCTTAAGACTGCAGGACTGTTCTTTAAAAGTATTTTCATTTTGCTTTGTTTGGGCTGATATTGATGGAACAGTCTGCTAAATGCTGAAATAATTAGAATTTCTCAGAAAAAAAAATCTTTTACTTTTTAAACTGCACAAATTTGATTGCATTCTTTGATCCTTTTTTACTACTGCTATTACAACATATTATTCCAGTGTATTGTGTTTTCATGAATGTGTTTAACAATTCAAAGGCTTAAATGACACCAGAATAGTATACTACAGAATGGATCTGGCAGGTACTTTTAGTTTGTCCCATGGTGGACTTTTATGGTTCAGCTCATTTCTCTTGGCATATTTTCCTCACAGATTTAGTTTGCAGTCAACAATTTAGAAAACATCTAATCAAGTAAACTCCTTTAACTTTCTGTCATGTGCTAGGTTGAATCTTGATATGATGTATGGAAACTAATTGGATATTAATTGGCTGCCTCTTTCAAATGAAATATGTACTGCTGATTGGAATTACATTTTGCCACTTGGGTTCAAGAGTGAGTGTCATCCAATTGTATTGCCCAACTCCACACAGAGCCAGAAGCAAGATTATTCTACATATAAGCTAAAGACTTTGCTGTTGACAGTGAGTCCAACATTATGAAATGGTTTGATGGAATCACATGGAATCTTCAGCTTCAATCATATCAATACAAGAGCACACAATAGATACAAACTCAAGGTTAGCTGCACCAAATTTGATTGCAGAAAATACAACTTCAGCAACAGAGTTGTCAATGTCTGGAATACTCTACCTGACTGTGGTTTCTTCCCCAGCCCCCAAAAACTTTAATCTTAGACTATCTACTATTGACCTCACCCCTTTCCTAAGAGGTCTGTAGGGGGCGTCAGTCATGCCTACTGTCCCTGTCCTATTGTTTCTTTTTCTTTTTCTTATACGTATCCATCTCATGTAATCAAAACTATGTTGATACTTATACTTATTATCTTGTAAGTGATTGACAAATCAAATCAAATCAAATCAAATAAATAAATAAATAAATAAACCCTGTGAACTTAGAAAGTTTTGGCAAGAACCATATTGCATTGGAGAGAGGGAGAGAAGTAAAGTGATTTGATTGGCTGTGCTAAGAGATGAGATGCATTCAATTCTCATTCTGTGATCATATATCAGAGGGAATGTTGTGTCATGCTTTATTATACTTTTAATAAAAGTTGTTACACAGAAAAATTATAGCACTTCCTGATTTTGGGCTACCACAGACTAACTTGGCTCTCTTCCTACATATAGTATTCAGCTACCACTCTACTTAGCTATTTCCATATTTCCTGGTCATTATAAACTCTTTAAGTTTTAAGAATAAGTTTTTCATTTTTTCCCCTTCCTCTCTGTACCCCTTTTGTGTTATTTTCTTAGTTTATAAACTAGAGAGCAGGAATTGTTCTGATTTAGTTGAGCCAAGCCACTCTGAGAGCCTTAGCAAATGAAAACAGGGTAAAAGGCTTTAAAAGAATAATAAATAATTTTACTGGTGACAATAAGGAAAGTTTTACCTAAGGTACAAGCTATAGAGGGATGTAAACAAAGATATGATTAGCAACTCAAGAGGCTGAAAAAAAAAGTGTTCAGAACAGTCCCTGGTGCAATTTTTTTAAAAGAGGTTCTTGCATTAAAATTTCTTTCTGCAAAACTGAGGGATTTAAATAAAACCTGAAAGACCCCAGAACTGTAAATGGGATATGATTCTACATTATTTCAAGCAGATTCCTAGAAATATAAGCAGGGATACTAGTAATCTGTAATGCAAGTCCCAATTTAGTGAAATGAGGGAATTGCCATTTGTTTTTAACCTTTTTAGTTCTGTCATATAATTCTGTTTTGTTTTGGAGTCATGGAATCATTGAACAATAGAGTTGGAAAGTGTCTTAGATGTCATCTTGTCCAATTTACTTCTCAGTGTGAGATCTAATCACAGAGGACCATTCATCCTTTGTTTGAGTGCTTATGATAGCCTAATACATGAGTAATAGCTCATACAGTCAAGACGTCATTCCTGATGCATAGCTGACTCTAACTTTGTGTAGTTTTAACCCATTAGTAATAGTGCTGTTTCTTGTACAATAATTCTGTTTTCTATATGACAACTCTTTAAATTTTGAAGACTGCTATATAGCTCCTCTGTTGAAGAGAGAATGGCTAAGTCAGAGGGAGGAGCCAAATGGGAAATTAGTCTGGAATTCCTACTGAGCACAAGAAGGTCCAGTCTGGCATACACATACACCCTTGCATGCAGTTGAACCTTATCTAGTATAACCCAGGTGCAAATTATCAGTCTGAGAAAATTCCTGTGTTTATACTATAAATAGTTATTGTAATTGAAATCTTCAAATGTGGATCTGGTTGCTTGTGCATGATATCTAGTTTATTTTTTATATTTATAATTATATTGTATTGTATTATATTACATTATTATTATATTAGTAGACTAACCATAACAAAAGAAAACTTCCCAGCAAGTATATTCAACATGAACAATTTAGCACTGTCTCTTAAAGTACAACCAGATATACTTTCATTTCACATTTTACCCAATTTTCTATAAACTCATTTCTAAATCATCAGCTCAGCTGATTAGTCAAGAAAGAGTAAAAGTTATCAAAATTAATTAACAAATATATATCCTCACTTCTATTTAAAACCTAATCCCCAATGACTTTCTATAATAATAAATTCATTCAATTATAATTGAACATTGCAAAATTAGAAATTGTTAAACATTACCAGAATTAATAATAATTTCTTATGTGTTTATCAAAGGTACTAACATAAATTTTAAAAACCAATCCATTACATCCAATTAAACATTTCCAAAGCAAAAATTATCCAGTCAAAATAGGCATTAAACATCACCAAAGCCAGCAACCCATTATTATAACCTGCTATTGTAAATACCAAAAGTATTGTCATAGATATTGAAAACTAAACCTAAAATCAGTTAAATAATACCACAAGTGACAACCTATTATTTAACTATAATCAAACAAACCAATTTTACTTTTTTTCCATTTTTCCAGCAACCTTTAAATCTTTCTTGTAGCTTTTTGTGTCCTCTCAAAGTTCTTGTCATCTTTATCAAAGTCCATTGATAGATTCAATCTAGCCTTCCCAGTAAATCTTTTATATTCAATTTAAATAAATAATACACATTGTTCTTTTTATATCTTATTAGTATATTTCTGGGTTTTTTTTTTAAACAGTCTTCCAGATCCATGTTTAAATCTAATATTTCCATCTATTACTTGTAGATTATAAGTAATATCATTTTCAATTTTATTCAGAGAGGCTTGATCTATCCAGTTCTTTTTAGTTGTGATATAGAGTTAAATACTTCACACCATTCTTCAGTTTACAGACTGTAAATTTTCTGTAATTTAGCCATCTGGTGCTTTCTAGTAGCTAAGTTTCAAAGCCTTCTTATCAGCAACTTATAAATACAGAAATTATTTTCCACAGGAGAGGATATTTTTAGTTAACTTCCATATCTTTCTTCAAATCAATTTCATCCAAATTCTTCACATTTAAAAACTTTCCAAAGACAACATATAATCATTCTTTTACTGCATATTACAAAAATTAAAAAAAATACAAAACTGGAAACACATATTTCTCTTTCTTTGTAAATAGATTAAAAAGGGGGTCACCCAGCAAATAATTTTTTTTGCAAGACTGAAGGCTTTTCAATCTTAAAAAATGATAATAAAAAGGAAATCAAACTCAGGGTGATTTAAAAAGTGAGAGTAGGTTGAATTTTGAGTTCTTAGAAAAAGCTGCATTAATGGGTCAAGGTAGGATGTAATTCCCTGCTCAACAGAAGCATTTAGTCTCTGTGGTCAATTGACAAAAATACCCAGTTGTTCAGAATACATGAGGATCAGTGGTGGGATTCAATTTTTTTTTTACTACCGGTTCTGTGGGCATGGCTTGCTTGGCGTAGCAGGGGAAGAATATTGTAAAATCTCCAGTCAGAGGTAGTATTTGCGGGTTCTCTGAACCACTCAAAATTTCCGCTACCAGTTCTCTAGAAGTGGTCAGAACCTGAGGGTGATCTCAAGTTCAATCTTTACACCAGGAAAAATTATCAGCAATATGGATCTCGCATCCAGCTACCTTTGAACCACAATATCTGCTAACCAGCATGCACAATGGCACACATTAAAATGAAATTCGGAGTATAAGGGGACCCCGATCTCATTCAGTCTAGATCCAAAAATAGCTCCATTCGCTTGAAGCCCCGTCGAGTTCCGTTCGCTCTTAAAGCAAAAATCGACGAACAACTCGACAAGTTAATTGCTCAAGGGGTGTTGAAGCCCATCGATCACTCTCCATGGGAAACCCCTATTGTGACACCCATTAAGCCAGAGGGGTCAATCCGAATTTGTGGGGACTACCGGGCCACTTTGAACCACGCCCTACAGCAGAATGCGTATCCAGTTCCGGTGGTGCAGCACCTCCTCCATTCCTTGGGGGGCGGTAAGGTTTTCGCTAAATTAGATTTAGCCCAAGCTTTTCAACAATTACCAGTGGATGAAAAAACGGCTCAAGCCCAAACAATTGTAATGCACAGGGGTGCCTTTAAATGTACCCGATTGCAATTCGGAGTTAGTGTAGCCCTGGGGATCTTCCAGAGCCTTATGGAAAGGTTATTACAAGGAATCAAGGGCATGGTCCCTTATTTTGATGAAGTATTAATTGCAGCCCCTATCCAAAAAATCTTACAGGACCGTTTGAAATGCGTCCTAAAAAAATTTCAAGAGGCTGGACTTAAGGTGAAAAAAAATAAATGTCAATTATATACTGACAATGTTGAGTTTCTAGGGTACTGGATTGATAGCCAGGGCATTCATCCTACCGAGAGTAAATTAAAAGCGATCAAAAACGCTCCCAGGCCACGCAACAAGGCCGATCTCCAGGCGTTCTTAGGCCTCATTAATTTCTATAATGTATTTTTACCACACAAGGCAACTGTCGCTGAACCGTTACACCGATTATTAGATAAGAAAGCATTGTGGGTATGGGGTTACTGGGAAGAGCAAGCGTTCTGGAATGTTAAAAAACTGCTTACATCTGACTCTGTACTTATGCAGTATAACGAGACTTTGCCGTTAGTTATAACCTGCAATGCATCGCCTTTTGGGGTGGGCGCCATTTTGAGCCATGTACTGCCTAATGGGAATGAAGCCCCTGTTGCATACTTTTCGAAGACTCTTTCACAAGCAGAGCGGAACTATGGACAAATTGATAAAGAAGCCCTCGCAATCATTTCAGCTGTAAAAACATTTCATGAATATGTGTATGGAAGGACATTTACTATTATAACTGACCACAAACCTTTGCTAGGGATAATAGCCGGGGACAAGCCAACCCCCTACATATTATCCCCTAGAATGACCCGATGGTCAGAATTCCTAGCTGCTTATAATTATCGCCTGCAATATCACCCGGGGAAAGCCATTCCCTATGCCGATGCATTAAGCCGAGCACCGCTTCCAGAGACTCTCGACGATCCGGCACCAACGGCAACCACGTTGCAGATTGAAACACTCAACTCGCCACCTATGACCACCCAAGACATCGCGAGAGAAACCAAATGAGACCACACCCTAGCTCGAGTCCTAGGCTGGGTAGAACGTGGATGGCCATTGGACCAAGTACCAGATGACTTTGCACCATTCAAATCTCGACAGACTGAACTTTTTTCCCAAAAAGGCTGTATCATCTGGGGCGATAGAGTCGTTGTCCCAGAGCAACTCCGAAGACGCTGCTGCGAATTCTGCATGAGGGCCACCCCGGCATCGTGCGAATGAAGGCGCTTGCATGGAGCTATGCATGTTGGCCGGGCATGGACCGGCAAATCGAGCAGTGGGTTAAAGTGTGTTCCAATTGCCAACAAGTCAGCAACGCCCCACCAAAAGCCATGCCTACTGAATGGGAGATGCCATGTGGACCCTGGTCCAGAATCCACCTGGATTTCACGGGGCCAACCAAGGGCTATATCTTCCTACTGACAGTCGACGCATACTCCAACTGGTTAGAAATTCATCGTATGATGGCTACGACCTCCGAGGCGGTGATCAAGATTCTAAACAGACTCTTTGCAACCCACAGATTGCCAGATGTCCTGGTGTCCGATAACGGGCCACAGTTTACGGCACTAATGTTCGAGCAGTACCTCGCTGACCGCGGCATCTGCCATGCGCTCAACTCGCCTGCGCACCCTGCGACCAATGGCTGAGCTGAACGCATGGTCCAATTTGTTAAAAAGACTTTGCAAAAAGTGGACTATGGCAATATCGATGACAAGGTCAACCAAATTCTCTTTTTGCAGCACATAACTCCACATTGCGTCACTGGCAGAACTCCCACCAAAACTACTGATGGGACGAAGACTCCGCTCCCACCTCGACCGGTTGCACCCTGCTTACGAACCGGAAAAGCCAATAGGATCCAGCGGCCACTGTCGCACCTTCCAGGTAGGAGACCTCGTTTACGCACGGAACTTATCGGGTGACCCGTTATGGATAGAGGCGACAGTAGTACGAGTGACCGGCCCTAAATCATACGTAGTGAAATGCTGTGACAATAAACTGTGGAAACGGCATATCGACCAATTACGGTCACGACTCACGACGGCCAGTCAACAACTCCCCCATGACCAAACCGAGGGGGGGGGGAGGTACGGAAGAAGATGAATTTCCAGGGAATCTGCTCGAAGGGAGCGACGAACTAAGTGATACTCAGGAAATGGAGCAGGAAGGAGAAATGTTTGCACCGCAAGAAATTGCAGCTGAGCAAGAAGCAAAACCACTGCCAAACAACAATCTACCTCAACAGGATTGCAACCAACCAATCCAATGAAAATCCAAAAGAGTTAAAAGACAACCGTCCTATCTAAGGGACTATTTTACTACACCGTAATTAAGAAGCCGGGGGAAGGGGTGTTGTGTATGTACCACAGTTAATAAAGTATGAGCTTGAGGTAAAGTGCAGGGTTCTGGCCCTGCACTTCTGATTGGCTGTTAGGCGGCCAGATCGGATTGGTTAGTTCTGAGGAATCCGATTGGCCCTTAACAGAGAATTCTTATTGGTTAAAAGAGTTAGC
This sequence comes from Hydrophis major, assembly GCA_033807585.1. Taxonomy (NCBI): domain Eukaryota; kingdom Metazoa; phylum Chordata; class Lepidosauria; order Squamata; family Elapidae; genus Hydrophis; species Hydrophis major. The sequence continues at coordinate 99,476,360 of CM066331.1, forward strand.
GTTCATAGCTCGTTATTGGACAATTCTCACAAGGGTTGCCTATATAAGGCAGAGTTCACTGTTGTTGTTTTGAGAAGTCACTATGCAAATAAAGAGCTGAAAGTTCACTATTCAGAGGCTGTCTCCATTTACTCCGACCCATGTTCAGTACTTAACAGTAATCATGGAAAATGAAGAGTGAAACAGTATTCAGGAATCATGATAAAACATTTAAATTCATGGTATTGACTGCAATAGAATGTTTTCTGTGAGATTTTTGCTCTGCATTTAAATAGGGAATGCCATTGGCTCTGAATTTCTTATGTAAAATCCGTTTGCTTCTGTTTTGACTTTTTTTTTTTTTTAAATCCATGTGTGCCAGTTGTGTCCTGTCTTGAACCAGGAGGCTCTGTTGTATCTTACATGCCCTGCTTACTTCCTGAATGGGTTACTCACTGTAATGCACTCTACCTAAAGCATTCAGAAAAGCATTCACTAGACTTCGAAATGGAAGCACAAAACAATTTGTAAACCAACTGGCATACTGTATGTATAGATATGGAAGATGGCTTGATGTTTTTATGTTTTGTTTGTCATGTTTGTCTTAAAAACCAATCAAAATTAAAAAAGAAAAGAAAAGTATTCAGAAGCTGCAGCTAGTGCAAAATGAGGTGGCATGATTGGTTATGTGCATTCCTTGAGCAGTGCACAATATATCTTTGCTCCATGAACTGTGTTGGCTACTAATGTCCTTCTAGGACTAGGTGCAGTTCAAGGCTCTGTTGCTCTGATGTTCACCCTTTGGTTTGGTCATTGTGTCTTTACTGAATTAATCCCTGAGATAACTGAAAAATCCAACCCTAATATATTGAAGATTATTGTTATGGATTAAGCCAACGCAGCGATACAACCCTCAACAGCTTCGTCTTACAGCAGGCTTGTAATCCTGCAATTCTCATTGGCCCGTAGATAGCGAGTCGTGATTGGTCAGGTTTGGCCAGTCTGATTGGCTGTTAACGGGAACCCCTGATTGGACGCTTGTGAAAGCGATAGACTCAGTTCATTGGTTGTTTTGATGGCAGCAAGCTCTATAAAAGAGCTACTGCTGCCCAGATATTTTGCTCCATTCTTTCTTGTTAAATAAAGAGTTGAAGTCACCATCCGATGTCTCGTCTCCGTTCCTTTCGCCCATGCCCAGGACTTAACAATTATCTTCGGTTATCAACAAAACAACGGCCTTAGGAGCATGTGCGATCTTGAATAATTTCTGATCCAACAATAGTTGAAGGTCTTCGTTTCTATAGTTTGTGGTGACCACGAATTGTCCATTTTTGCACAAGTCATATACAACCTTTTAATGGGATAACAGATACTGAATGGATAGTACTTGGTTGGAAGAATGAGACTGTGTTAAATAGAATACATTGTAGGAGTCTGCTTGCTAATTATCCAGAAGTCAGGATGAAAGATATGTGTTTTAGGTGTGAAAATTCAACCATATGTTTGAGACTGTAGGGTGTTTTACAAGCCAACTGAAAGTAGGAAATATGCTTTATTCTCTTGTTTTCATTGGCAGTATAGAAAGCTTCCTCTGAATTTTTTTGCCTGCAGAGATTTGGAAAAAAATAATCAACTTTCAGTATATTTTATATAGCTCTAATAGTAAAGTTTGCCCCACATCCTTTACTCACTGCAACACTTTGTTCTTGCATACTGTTATGGCATCGTATCCAAAGACTAGTGCACAACTATCCTAGTTAAAGAGTCATTCTATTTTTGGATTGATTTTCATTTAAAAATAGAAGAATGTTATATGTGCTGGAAATATGAATGTTTGTGTCACTTAAGACCTTTAACTGTTCCAACTGAGTGTTACATCTATTTTTCTCAAGATTATTCAACCCTCTCCTTCTCCAGAGGTGTTTTTTGTTTTTGTTTTTTTTACAAAAATTGGTTATAACCAGCAGTAATTTTCAGAGATATATTTTTCTTGGTCTTAATGCAAAACAGCAAACTTAGAACTAGTTTTAGCTTAGTTTTAAATATTCTCCACTGGGATCAAGTTTTGAAGAAGCCCCCTTTCTATTACTTTGGACTGCTTTCATTTCTGTGCATCTTCTTTGCACTTAAAAAAAAAAGAATGTTAGGGATTTGGGCTTAGATTATATAATTAAAATGCTGTCATCCTGTTCTATTAAAACAATTGCTTTGACTTCTTCCAGTAAAGATCATGCAAATATATCATTGCATGATATTATAAAAAAGCTGTCCTTGAAATATATAATTGTTAAGAAAACACCAAATAAAAAGAAAATATGAAAGAAAGTTAAAAATAATGGATACTTTCAATGGCATAAAATTCAATAAATATCATTGGTGTACAACACTGAGGATATGGGAGATGTTAAGGTCAGGATTTCAGGACACCAAGTGAATTTGCAGTTTAATGAAGATATTCATGTCCAAAGAGAGAGTTGCTGTGGAGGAGGCCTTTGAAACACAGGTTAACAAGATTCTACACCTTTGAACATTGATTAGGAAGACTTTTAGAACTTACATACGCACAGTTTAGAACTTACATACGCACAGACACTTTAGAACTTACATACGCACAGCCTCTGTTTTTCATTAAAACTGCCCAGTGTTTTTAAGGCTTTCTTAAAGTAGGAGCATTTGTTTTTCAGGCTTGGATGAAGGCCTGGAAAAAAAAGGTTAATGAAGAACCAAAAAGGCTGCGTTGTCACTCATATGAAGCCAAAACACTTCCTCTCACTTATTATCACAGTATGAGCTACCCTAGCTTTCCTTTTCATATGCTTCCTTTGATATATTTGGGTAAATTCTCATTTCTTGAATCCATTGGTTGACTAAACTTCTAGCCTACTCCCGAATGACTAGTAACACAATGAAAACAATATACAGGTAGCCTTGATTTACAACTATAAGAGAGCCTGCCCCTGCAAGTCTTTATGGGTTTTTGAGGTGCCCATGTGGTTGCCTTGCTTAATGACCCTAATCCCTGCTCTTCTCATTGTATGAAGAGCCTTAGGTGGGTTGGCCCTCTGAGGCCTAGCACAGGCCCAGACCCGAACTGGAGCACATCCTCAGCTCACAGGGCTTCCCCAACCCACATGCTCTACTGACACCCTCCTGGGTTTCTGTAGGCCTTGGGCTTGCTTCCCACTTCACTAGATCCCACACCCTCCTCCCCATCCTTTATCATGTCTTGGTCACCTACATTTTCCTGTAGGTGAAGCAGCTACTTTGCCATGTGTTTAGGAAGCAGAGTCGGCTGATCTGCCCCTCAGCCTCCCTATACAGTACAGAGCTGCCTGGTAACATCCCAGAGAGGCAAGCCACATTTCAGAGCGGCCATAGTTAATTGCACTTACTCTCAAAATGGTGCCTGTTTCCAGGTTGGCACCACATGGGTTCTGTGTAGGAAAACGGTATGATAGAGCGACAATTATCCAAAGGAGCTCTATGGAAAAGGTAAGTGAATGAGTTGTGTTGGAGAGATGGGGAGGAGGGTGTGGGACACAGTAGGGTGGGAAGCATACACAAGGCTTGTGGCGATTAAGCGGGATGGGATGGGGGAAGATGGAGGGGCTCTAAAGTATCTCTGAAGTTGATTGTAAAGGCAGGCACATTATCATGTATTTTATCAATGGCTAGATAAGAAAATAGGGAAATAAAATACATTATAATATACAATATAATAATAAAGATAAGACAATGTAATGATTTATTATTATTGAATATAATGATTATCATGGAATGTATGATAATATAAATTAGATTTTGAGTTTTGCTTGAAAAGGATGTGAATTTATAATTATAGTCTAATAAGGAGACAATAACAATAATATAATATGCATAGCTGATTTATATAATATGAAGTTTGATCTAAACCAGAAGGGATAGATTGTTGATATTGTGCACAAGAGATATGTACCAACCGACACACGTATGAAATGGAAAGATGGTTTTATTTGATGTTTTATGTTTGTATTTGTTAATGTTTGTTGTCAAAATAAATAAAAAATAAAAAGGCAGGCACATTGTCAAGCACCCAAATTTTGTTCACATGTCCATGGCATGCTGTAGCAGCCATAACTTCAGGCAGGGTCATATTATCTCACCATGAAACTACTGCAGATTCTTCTAGGATTGTATAAAGAGCTTTGCCTGGGCCTGAGCAGATTGTAAATAACTTCTTCAAATGACAGCTACTACAGTATTTTTTGTTTGTCTCTTTCTGTGCTCTTTCTGGGGAAATAAACTTTGTAGCAAATCTAAGGTTAAAAAAATATTGTAAAATCTTTTACAACCAACTGTCTCGAAGCTGCTGGCATTTAATAGGGGAGGAGGTGGCAGTAATGATTCGAGTATACATTACAGATTCACAAAGCAAGTAAGATGAGGGTAACCATTTGGGGCCCTATTCCTTCCTATAAATTTTATTTTATTCTATATACAATATAATGCAGTGGTGCAGGTTTCATTATGCATGGAAGTCCCCCTGCATTGCTTTCTGAAAGGCTTTTGCAACTGTGCAATGGCACTTGAACACTAATGTCTCCGCCAGAGAGGAAGCTTTTGAGAGAATGCTCCTACAGATGGAAGGAAATGCAAGGCTCCCCAGTTCTCTATGCAGGGGTTTTATGGAATAGATAGAGCAGATGGGGGGAAAGGGTGGCATGATAATTCTAATTCTATGCAGAATCAAAAATTTGTCTCTCTTACACTTTTTTTTTTTTTAAATATTGTTAACTTACAAATATTGTTAACTTAAAATGACCTATTCAGATACGAGCAATTAATGTCCTTTGATTGTTGAAATCCTGAGATTCCACTCAAAGGTGTGAGTGAAAATTCTATGAAAATGCAGACAGTGAATAAGAGCTACATTAGGCTATAGGAAAGGAGTAAAAATGTTGGACTTTAGGCACAGAATTGAAATGTGCTTTCTCAAGAAAGGACATTCTTCGGCTGATATAAGATTCTGATCTGACATGCTGCAATAAGAATTCTAAATTATAGAGAAACATTTTTTCTTCAAGTATTGTCTTAAGACTGGTGTGTGATTTCCCAGGTAGAAGCTACCGTTACAAAGATCCGTCTCCAGCAGTCTTTGTATGAAAATGTTTCAGATCGCCTTGAATGAAAACTGAGTCATTTGTGAGCATTTTCATCATGAAGGCTGAAGGCAGGATGGAAACGAAACTGTTTTTTTTCTCATTATCCTTTAGTTGTTAAAAAGCTTTCCACCCAAAAACTGTTTTACATCAATGGTTACATATTGCTTTTTTCTTTCATCAAATTAGTGAATAAATCTGACATTTAGATTACTGTTGTCTAAAAAAAATCTGTAGGTAAGTACTAATAGAGTAGCTAAAATAAGTCTTCAAAATGTCTGCTGTTGAGGTCAATTGAGCAATTGTATTGTTTTCTAACCTAAAAATGTACTCTGAAATCTTTCAGTGAGACAAATTTATTCCTTAATTTTATTATATACTGCAGGAACTCTTTAAAGTCATTTGTGATAATTGAGATAACCTTTATATCAGTATTCAAGATGACACATTGGGAATAATTTGGGAAAGTGACATTCCATCAAACAAGTAAAAAATTTAAAAAAGTAAAATTTTAAAAGAATCAATTGTCCACTTGATGGTACAGTGAGACTGATGTTTAAGCATTGCTTTTGTGCATAATGGCATTTTTTGTTAAAGTGGCAACCTATTTTATTAGAAGATGTGCTGGAACTAATGAAAGTAAGATCAGTGGTAGGGATTCAGCCAGTTCGCACCACTTTGGGAGAACTGATTGTTAACTTTCTGAGCAGTTTGGTGAACTGGTTGTTGGAAGAAATTATTAGGGCAGAGAACCGGCTGTTTAATTATTTGAATCCCACCACCGAGTAAGATAGTAATAGCTGATCAGTGAAAATATTTCTATCAGTGAAAATTCTCAAAAGGATTAAGTACAAATTATAAATGTCGTGTCCGCAAAAGAAGCCAGGAGTCAGTGACTAAGTTTCAAGCTCTTTATTTAATAGTTGTGAACTGAACCGGCGAAAAGGAAAAAGCCCGCGGCTTTTATCCTTTTCGCTGCGGCGGCCGCGACCAATGGCAGCAATTCAAGTCTCCCGCTCTTGGAGCGAGCCAATCGCGGGAGACCTCAATCGGACCAATAAGCGCGGCTCGCCTGGCCAATCAGAAATCCCCGCGCTTTAGCCAATCAAAGCGCGGGGATTTCAAGTATGCAAATTAAGGACAGAACACCCCTCCCCTCTTGGTATAGTCCATCACGTTGCGTAGTCACGTAGGTAGGCGGGGCTCCGTCTAGTCCTACTTGACCTGCGCAACTCAGTTGCAAGCTGGATTTCGGTCGGAGCGGTCATGTTCTTGGCTGCTCCCTCTTCTGTGCGAACCGGCTGGATGATCGGGCCGGTTCCTTCTCCGTGGCTCCCACCTGGGCCTTCCGGGTTGGTTGAGCTACGGGTTTCGCCGCTCCCGCTTGGCTTCTCCAAGTTGGTAGAGCTGGCTGGGTGGTTCTTCTCCGGTGGGGACTCGCGATGGCTGCGTTCCGGTAAGTACTGCTGGTTTATTTTTTCTTGCATTTGTTTATTCGGGTATTCCCTCCCCCCTTGGTTCGTGTTTTGGGGGTTGAGGTCTGTTGCAGTTCGTGACCTGAGCTGGTCTATGTGTCGTTTCCAGGCTCGCCCATCGGTGGTTTGGAGCCGGTACGACCGTGGACCTGTGATTTGAGTGATGACGGCTGGGATCCATAGGGGGTCCCCCGTCAGATTTTTTGCGTACACTAAGTCACCGGGGGCAAAGGTCCGGTATTTTGTACTGGAGTCTGGGGGTCGCTCCGGGTTATATGTTGGGTGTAACCTGTCGAGCGGGGACCTCAGCTTCCTACCCATCAACAACTCGGCTGGGCTTTTGTTGGTAGTGGTGTTCGGGGTGATGTGTTGTATAAAGAGGAGTTTATTGATTTTGTCGTTGATCTCCCCGTGGTCCATTTTCCGGATGGTTTTTTTGGTAAATTGGACCATCCGTTCCGCCCTACCGTTCGCCGCCGGATGCGCCGGTGCTGTTAATGCGTGGCGGATGCCCCTCTCCGCCAGGAACCTCTCGAAGTCGAGGGAAGTAAACTGGGGCCCGTTGTCTGAGACAACGACGTCTGGGAGGCCGTGCGTGGAAAAGAGTTTGCAAAGTTCTTTAATAACGGCCTCCGTGGTTGTGGATTTCATGTCGCTTACCTCCAACCAGTTAGAGTAAGCGTCAACTGTGATCAGAAAGGTATGTCCATTCGTGGGACCGGCAAAGTCTAAATGGATTCTGGACCAGGGTCCCCTTGGTGTTTCCCAGTCCAGGATGGGTGCTGCGGGTGGGCTGGGTCTGGTCTCCTGGCATCGTTGGCATTTGGCTACCCATGCCTCTATCTGCTTGTCCATTCCTGGCCACCAAGCGTAACTCCTGGCCAGGGCTTTAGTTCTGACGATGCCAGGATGCCCTTCGTGCAGCATCTCTAAGACCCTCCCTTGCAACCTGTCCGGGATGACCACCCTGTCACCCCACAAAATACATCCCTTGAGTAGTGAAAGTTCAGTCTGGCGGTTTCTGAATATCTTAACGGATTCGTCACTGTCCTTTTCAGGCCAGCCTTTTTCCACCCAATGTAAAATTCGCGCCAGACGCCTGTCCTTGATAGTTTCCCTGGCAATGTCTGACGCGGTAATGGGTAGGTTGGGCAAGTTTTCGATGCTAAGGGTGTTTGTTGTTGGTGCTGGGTCAGGATCAGAGTCTGGTAAAGGCGAGCGGCTTAAAGCGTCCGCGTGCGAAATTTTCTTACCTGGCTTGTGTAATAGTTCATAGCTGTAGGCTGCCAGGAATTCGGACCACCTTGTCATCCGGGGTGATAAAATGTTCGGGGTGGCTCGGTTTCCAGCGAGGATGCCTAGCAACGGCTTGTGATCTGTCACAATGGTAAACGGGCGGCCATAAAGGTATTCGTGGAATCGCTTAACGGCGGCAACTATAGCCAAAGCTTCTTTGTCCAGCTGGCTATAGTTCCGCTCCGGTTTAGTTAGAGTCCTGGAAAAGAAGGCGATGGGTGCTTCTCTTTTGTCGGGGAGAGTATGGCTGAGGACAGCGCCGACGCCGAAAGGTGATGCGTCGCAAGTGACAACCAAGGGCAAGGTTTCGCTGAATTGAATCAGGACGGCATCGGAGGTGAGGAGGTCTTTGGTTTTTTGAAAGGCGGCTTGCTCTCGTCTCCCCCAAGTCCAAGTTGCCGCCTTATCCAGGAGCCTATGCAGAGGCTCCGCCGCCGTAGCCTTTTGGGGTAGGAAAACATTATAAAAATTCAGCAAGCCTAAGAAAGCCTGTAGTTCCGTTTTAGACTTTGGGGTGGGGGCTTCTTTGATGGCTTTCACTTTTTTAATTGTAGGGTGAATGCCCTGCCGGTCTAGAAGGTAGCCCAAGAATTCCACTCGCTCTGTGCATAGTTGGCATTTTTCTCGTTTTACTTTGAGTCCCGTTACTTTAAATTTTGTTAAGACCTCCCTGAGTCGGTTTTCTAATTCGGCTTCGTTTGGCGCCGCCACTAATACGTCATCAAAATAGGGCACCACCCCCTTGATGCCCTGTAGTAAACGTTCCATCAGGCTCTGAAAGATGCCTGGTGCCACGCTGACTCCGAACTGGAGCCGGTTACATTTGAATGCCCCCCGATGGGTAACGATGGTCTGGGCTTCCGCTGTTTTTTCGTCGACCGGTAACTGCTGATATGCCTGGGCGAGATCGAGCTTGGCAAAGACCTTGCCCCCTCCCAGTGAGTGCAGTAGGTGTTGCACGATTGGGATGGGGTAGGCGCTTTGTTGCAACGCGCCATTTAGGGTGGCCTTATAGTCCCCACAAATTCTCACGGACCCATCTGGCTTGACTGGGGTCACTATAGGGGTCTCCCATCGGGCATGGTCTATCGGCTGCAACACCCCCTGTTTGACGAGCTTGTCGAGCTGCTCGTCAATTTTAGGTTTTAGGGCGAATGGTACCCTCCTAGGTTTTAGCCGCTTGGGGGGAACCCTAGGGTCTAGGTCGAATGAGATAAGGGGCCCCTGGTACTTGCCCAGGCTTCCGTCGAAGACCTCCCGGAACTCCTGGGTTAGCCGCTGTTCCCAGCCATCATCGACGACGTGGTTGACTCCTGTCAGCGCGATGTCAAGCGGGGCGAACCATTGTAGGCCCAGCAGGCTTGGGCGGTCGCGATCGACGATTGTGAGTGGGAGTTGTTCGGTGCGGCCTTTGTAAGTTACATTAAAGTTCTTGGTGCCCACTACCGGGACGCGGTTTCCCTGGTAGTCTTTTATGATGATTTTTTGGGCATTAATGTTCCTCTTATGGAGGGTGGGCACTAGCCGTTTAATCTCGTGCCATGCAATCATGGAGAGGTAGGACCCGGAGTCCACCTCCATCTTGCATGGTTGGCCTTCTATATGGACTTCGACGTGTACCTTTCTGGCGCCGTCGGAGATGGCGTGGCCAATGGTCACCATCTGGTGGGTATCTTCCTTTCGCCGACTGTCGCCGCCTCTTGAAGATCGTTGGATTCGGTCCCACCGACCGTCCGATTGGCGATCTCTGGTCCTGGGCGGGGGACTTTCCTTCTTTCGGTCGTGATGTTCCCATCTGGGCGGGCTGCGGGTCTTTTTTTGGCGGCAAACTCGAGCGATGTGTCCCCGTCTTTCACAATGCCTGCAGATAGAGTCAAAAAATCGGCATTCTGATCTGGGGTGGTCGCCGCCGCACCCGGCACAGTTGGTTCTCGACCTGCGACTTCTTCGGTTCCGCTGGTCGCCGCGGCCTGTCTGCACGCGATGTATGTCCTCCTCGTCTTCTGACGTGCTGGACGTAGACTGGAATTCTCCGTAGTGTGCGGTTGATTCGTTTTTTGGGTCGGCCGACCTTGCCGGGTTGTTGTTTCCGCCCTTCGCGTCTGATTTTCGCATGCTGTCAGCGGAAGTGCGGGTTGCTTCTGCGGCTGCGGCTGCGGTGAGGGCGTCTGCTAGGCTGATGTCGCCTTTGGCCATAAGCCGGCTCTGGAGGGTAGAGTCCCATAGGCCGAGTACGAATCGGTCTCTTAGAAGGCTGTTCAGACCTTCAAACTCACAGAGTCCTCCTAGGCGCCGCAACTCGGCGACGAAATCGCTCAGTTTTTCGCCTGGTTTCTGATCTCGGCGGTAAAATTCGTTGCGCCGGATTAGGATGGGGACCTCGGGGGCATAATGGCGCCGCAGGATAGGTTCGAGAACGTCCCAGTCCATGGCGGTTGCGTCTGCCGGCTTGGCCAATGCCTTGGCCATCTGGAAGACCTCGGTTCCGCAGTGTGTGAGGAAGACGGCGCGTTTTAGCGGGCCCGGGGCGTCCTTCATTCCGGTGCACTCGAGGTACATGCGGAAACGGTCTGAAAACGATTCCCAGTCCTCGGTGGCGGGGTTGAAGGGGGCGGGCGGTGCGATTTTCGCCATCTCCGTGCTGAAACTGGCTCTTGTTGGACACGGGGTTCGGTTCAGGGTCGGGATCCCACCCTCGTCGCCAGTGTCGTGTCCGCAAAAGAAGCCAGGAGTCGGTGACTAAGTTTCAAGCTCTTTATTTGATAGTTGTGAACCGAACCGGCGAAAAGGAAAAAGCCCGCGGCTTTTATCCTTTTCGCTGCGGCGGCCACGGCCAATGGCAGCGATTCAAGTCTCCCGCTCTTGGAGCGAGCCAATCGCGGGAGACCTCAATCGGACCAATAAGCGCGGCTCGCCTGGCCAATCAGAAATCCCCGCGCTTTAGCCAATCAAAGCGCGGGGATTTCAAGTATTCAAATTAAGGACAGAACAATAAACAATCTATATAATGTTTATATATAACTTTAGGGATTGTACATGTTGTGTTTTTGTTTAAATCATAATCACGAGAGTAGGTTATAATAATTATTGCAGTTATAGGGACTTGGTGTCTCAGGTACCTAAGCTGACAATTAACAATTGACTTGTACAATTCCTCATCCTAATGCCCTCCAAGTTGTTCAAATTGAAATCCCATATTCCTCGGCCAACCCAGCTTCTGTTGATGCTTTCTGGGAAATTTGGAGTGAAAAATCTGAATGATTTGTAGAGTATCAGATTGGGTAAACTCAATAGAAATCAAATTAATATTGCCCTTTTTCAGTTTAAGTCCTAAAGTACAACACAAGATATATTCATTTGTATATGCTGATCTTTCTAAGGCTTGGAACACTGATTAAAATCATCATTCACTGATTCTTTAGTGTTTTGGTTGTTTGTGTCTGATGATTTGTTGAAAGTAAATTGCTGATGAAAAGCTAAGGCATTAAATAAAACATAGATGAATAAGTGCTGTAGCATACTACGGTAGAAGGCCTGGCGGGGAGGTAGGAATGTGCAATCAAAGTGTGAACACATAACTGAATATGATACATTGCCTTGGTGCCCATGCTGCAATCCTCTGTACAAGTGAAAATTCAGAATAGACCTTTCAATCTTATCCTCTATGACGGAGGTCCCCAAACTTGGCAACTTTAAGACTTGTGACTTCAACTCCCAGAACTGAAGTCCACAAAAATCTTAAAGTTGCCAAGTTTGGAGACCTCTGGTCTATGAAAATGGCTAATGACAACGAATGGATTGGGTCCTGAGTTCTGAAAGCAGATTGTGATTTGATGTGATGTGATATGAAGAGTTTGCTCTTCGAAAGGAAATGCTAGCAACTCAGTTTGAGAGATTGGGATGAAACAGAGGGAATGTTTTGATTCCTAGCAAAAATGGAATCTAAACTCTTTAGGATCTTAGGATCTGTAAGTTTATAGAAGGACAATCACTTCCCTTTTTTACAACCCTGTAACCCCTATTTGGAGTAGAGTCGAGGCAACTGGACAGAGCTGAATTTTTACTGGCCACACCCTTCCTGATGTGAAATTTACAGCAATTTTTTTTTGCGCCTTAGGAAACAAACATCTATCTAGGACTCTCATTTTGAGTGGGTGACTGGCATCTTTACCACTAGGCTGCTCTGTTTAGAAGTGCAATCACTACAGATGTCTAATCACTAATTCATTATGCCCTAAACTGGGCATTAGGAAGATGCAGTAGCCATTTTACTTGTAAATCATTCTGCTTTTTAAAAGCACGATTTCCTGAGATTCAGCTGAATAGAGCTAATGATAACCACTCAGTCAGTCATACAAGGTACACTGTGATTAATCATAAAGCATTTTGCATCTTCTTATAACATAGTGGGTCCAATATTGCCAATATTTGCAAACAGAGCCAGAATGTTGACATCAAATGGGAGTTAAGCAGGGAAGGCAATGATACATGCCTGGGTGAGGAAATTTATCCTGCCTACATTGAAGAAGAAATACAGTGATTATAGAGAAGAGGAGGAGAAGCAAATCAGTTTTCACCTTGATTTTATGGCCAACTGGCTAATGGCAGGTAGTTCAGACTGACAACCAGATTTAGAAAAAGAATGCTTTTGTCAGGCCGCTTATATCAAAGTGGAATTATTTTTGCATGCAGGGGGAGCAAAAGGCCAAAGTGAAAGCAAGCCTGTTAATTCTTTTTCGAGAATGACAGAAACTTGTATGACTTATCATTAAAGTTTCTCCATCACAGTGGAAGCAATTGGGTAATAAAGTGGCAAAGACAGCAGTCATCGGAAGAGAAGGGATCAAATCAGCTCTATCCCACCCCCAAAACGTTAAAACACAGCCAGGGATGGTGAAGAGAGTTAAATAATTATTAGACTACAGTTGGTGGGAACTCAGAAGGCATTTGCTGTCGATATAAAAGGTTACATTTCAGAAATGGAAGAGCTATTCTCTAAATTTGTGTGCATCCACTGGAAAAATGGGAGAGTTAAGACAAAACTCCAATGATGAAGGAAATGAATCAGAATCTCTTCTGAGGAAAAAAAAATGGCAAAACTTCAGTTGAACTGTCAAAACTAAACCAACAGAGCTTTTGGTCTGCTAACTTGAAGGGATCATTGGAGCTGGAATTTTAAAATGTCATTAAGGGATCAAAATCGCAGCATCAAAGGTGATGAGGAATTTTTTTTGGTAGAATATAAATGTCGGAAAAAGTGAATAGTCAGAAAATTTCAAACTACTTGAAATGTTACAGAAATTAAAACTAACAGCACCATTTGCTAAAGACAGTTAAGATTGAAAAGTATTACTAAATCTCAGGAATTTCTTCAGAGGAGAGGATGCAAAAAATATTCAGGTTGGGTTTTTGGTAATACAGCTGTGACTATTTTGACATTTTTGCAAATGCCCCTGAGACTTCCCTTTATTTTAATTCTTCAATATAAAAAATTGTTCTATTTTTTCCCCTTGTAATTAAAATGGCTTCTTACCAAATATGCAATTTTGGTAGATCTGATTTTTTTTTCTAAATGTATAAATCCAGCCCTGAGTTTTTTTTAAAGTTTTTATTTATTTATTTATAATTCTAATACATATCACCCTCCATCTCATATGTATGATTCTGCAATTACAGAAAATTAAAGCAAATCTACAATCAATTTAAAATAAAAAAACCCACTATAAAAACAAATAAAATGCATACATCTCACAGCCAAGATTATCCCATTTACCAAAACAATTGGTACAGCCTCTGCATTGGCCCTTGTGAATCCCAATGCCGGTTTGGGCCATCAGGGTTGGGGCTAAGGTGATCTCCAAGTAGATGATATTCCACAAGGTGGGTGCCTTGTGTCCTGCCAGATGACACTCCATGGCTTGCAGAACTCAAAGCATCCCCCTCTTGCCAGACCTTTTGGGGTAAATAGATGTAACTGGGGAGAAGGGATCCCTCAAGTAACGCAGTTCCATGTCAAGTAGGGCTTTCCACTATTCCAGAGGAGAGGGAATATATCATTTAGGTAATCTGTTAGGAAAATATAAGGAATTCCCCCCTACCCTTCTGTGATTCAAGGCTACCTACAGAGATAAAAGTCAGCATAATAATTTCCATCTGCACTTGGGGTTCAGGATGTAAAAAATTAGACCTGGGAAAGCTCAATTCATTTCATGCTCAAAGAACAAATAGCCTGATAGGACAAGGGAATTAAATACAGTCTTTTCCCAACCAGAGATCAACTTTATGGGGAATACAGCATGTGTTTCATTAAAAAAAAAACTAGATATATGATTTTAAAATACACACATATACAGTAGAATATATATGTGATTACAGAATGGTCCACGAGGTTCTTCAACATATCCAACTACAAGTGGTCCTCTTTTAACAAACATTCAATGATTATTCAAACTTGCAATGGTGAAATGGTGAGTGGTAGTTATGACTAATCCTAAGAGTTCAAGCTGGCACAGTGCCTTCTATAGTCCTGTAGTCATGATCGGGGGTGGTTGGCAGCCAGCCTGTATTTTTGATTGGTGCAGCATCCTCTGGTCACTTGATCATGATCTCTGCTGGTTTCCACAAGCAAAGTCAATGGGAAACTTGATAGGAAACCAGAAGTCATAATCACATGAGGTTATCACTTAATGTCATAATTGTGATGATGATGGCTTACAGCTCATGAAAATCCCAAATCCACAATCTCAGAAAATTAGATTACATGCCATCAATAAAACAAGGATTGTACATAGAACAATATCAGATCTCTGCAAAGTATAAGCATGCATATGTGCTCAGTACTTAGTTTGGGCCCCTTTTGCAGCAATTACTGTCTCAATGAGGCGTGGCATGGAAGCTATCAGCCTGTGGCACTGCTGAGGTGTTATGGAAGACCAGGATGCTTCAATAGCGGCCTTCAGCTCTTCTGCATTGTTCGGTCTCATGTCTCTCATCCTTCTCTCTGCAATGGCCCATAGATTATCTATGGGGTTCAGGTCAGGTGAGTTTGTTGGCCAGTCAAGCACAGTAATCCCACGGTCATTGAACCAGGTTTTAGTGCTTTTGGCAGTGTGGGCAGGTGCCAAGTCCTGCTGGAAAATTAAGTCAGCCTCCCTATTGACTCTGGACTTAACGAAGCACAGTGGACCAACACCAGCAGATGACATGGCTCCCCAAATCAACGCAGACTGTGGAAACTTCACACTGGACTTCAAGCATCTTGCAGTGTGTGCCTCTCCATTCTTCCTCCAGACTCTGGGTCCTTGGTTTCCAAATGAGATGCAAAAGTTGTTCTCATCAGAAAAGAGGACTTTGGACCACTGAGCAACAGATCAGTTCTGTTTTTCTTTAGCCCAGTAAGACACTTCTGACTTGTTTGTTGATCAGGAGCGGCTTGACAAGAGGAATAAGACATTTGAAGCCCATGTCCAGGATCTGTCTGTGTGTGGTGCCTCTTGATGCACTGACTCCAGCCTCAATCTACTTCTTGTGAAAGTCCCCAACACTTTTGAATGGCCTTTTCCTGACAATCCTCTCCAGGCTGCGGTCATCCCTGCTGCTTGTGCAACTTTTTCTTCCACACTTTCCCCTTCCACATAACTTTCTATTAATGTGCTTTGATACAGCACTTTGAAAACATCCAATGTCTTTTGCAATTACCTTTTGAGGCTTTCCCTCCTTATGGAGGGTGTCAATGATGGTTTTCTGCACAACTGTCAGGTCAGCAGTCTTTCCCATGATTGTGATTCCTACTGAATCAGACTGAGAGACCATTTAAAGGCTCAGGAACCCTTTGCAGGTGTTATGGCTTAATTAGCTGACTAGAGTGGGACACTTTGAGCCTAGAATACTGAACCTTTTTCACAATATTCTAATTTTCTGAGATTGTGGATTTGGGGTTTTCATGAGCTATAAGCCATAATCATCTCAATTACGACACATCATGGCTTGAACTATCTTGCTTTGCATGTAATGATTCTATCTCATATATTAGTTTCACCTTTTAAGTTGCATTACTGAAATAAATGAACTTTTGCACGATATTCTAATTTTTTGAGTTTCACCTGCAGACAAGATCAACTGGTCCTGTGATGTAGCCAGAACAATCTGCAGCTGGACACTCTTAAAACTGTAGAGAATATAGTAGATTTTAGAATAATCCCTTCTATTCTACCATCTTTTACAATATTAGGCAATACAGTATCAACAACAACAAAAAAAAAACACATTCAAGTTTCTACTTCTGTTATTTCCAACTTGAAAGAGACACCTAACATTAGAACCATCATTAAAAGGCATAAGAAAGAATGTTATTCCTGCATCAACCCATGAAGCTCAGATTGCCCAAAAATCTGCTGATAAATTTTTACAGAGGAATTATTAAGTCTGTCATTTGAACCTCAACTGTCTAGTTTGGCACAGCAACCAGACAGGACACCGACAGACTTCAATGGATAGTTAGAACTACAGGAAAAAAAAAACCTGCAACCAGTCTATTTTCTATTGAGGCTCTGTATACTGCACAAACCAGAAAGAAAGCTAAGAAAATATCTACAGATCCCTCACATCCTAGTCATGATCTATTTCAACTTCTCCCCTCAGGATGCCACTATATAGCATTGCATGCGAAAATAACTAAGCATAAAGTCTGCTGAACACTTAATTCCCACAGCACTGTCTCATTTCACATCTTTTCTCATCTTTCTTACAATCTTCTCCTGTTGGTTTCTTATGATTTATCAATTGTTGTTTGTAATTTAAGATTAATGATTGTACCTATGATTTATGACCTATGGCCTATTTCTTGCTGTTTATATGTATACTGTGAGCTTATGCACTGGAGACAAATTCCTTGTGTGTCCAATTACCCTTGGCCAATAAAGCTCTTCTTCTCTCCTCTCCTCTCCTCTTAAAATGTGACATAACTGGAGATATAATTCAAAATCACAGCTGCCTCCTTTTCCTGCCTCCTATGCCAATGGCAAAGATCTTTTCACTTTGCATTTTTCTGTCATCTGATCTATCAGTCTTCTGGCGTCATTTTTTTTTCTTCTTTAAAAATCTGTCTTTAGTTCTGTTTGATAATACTTTTTTCCCTTTCTACGAATAAGCTATTTCCCAATATATGTGTATGTGTGTAGTGTTAATATTCTGATTCATTACTTTTTTTTTACTTATCTGTCTTTTTCCATTATGCTTATCTATATTTTCCATTATTGAGATATCTACTAGAATATTTAAAGATTTCTTAATGCCACCAGCTCTGGTAAATAGGAAAAAAAAATATTTTAGATAACAGGAATCATCTAAATCAGAATAAATCAGTTAAAAGTTCTACTCAATATGTTTGAATACAAATAAAAAATAAAGATGAAGTTGGACTCATTAACTTTAGTTTTTCAATCATTAAGGATAACTTCTTAGAAAAGATGTGCTTTTTATGTGGTGGGAGATCCTTGACTAGCAGTCCTCTTGACTACGCAGAGGCTATGAGTTTGCCTATAAAAATGCCTTACTTCCATAGACACTCCTGTATGCACCAAAGAACCTCTTTAGAATCAAAATACAAAGCATTCAACATCCCTTATTATGCTGGATAGTTGTGTGGGGGAGGGGCAATGACATCATGCTCATTATGATGTCATCACAGAGCTTAGTTGTGCAACAATTCTAATGTCCACAGGCTTTTAAACAAATACCTATGATCTCACTTTAACTGAAGCTTCATTGAATAAGAATGTAATTATACATACACAAATGTATAAATATATACATACATACATATATATAGAATAGAACAATCTTCAGTCACTACTAAGTTATCAAAAATATTATACAGATTCTGTCTTTTGAACGTAAAATCTCAAACCCATTCATTTATATATTTAACAGAACATATCAGACTAAGCTTTCAGCATCTGAATGTGATCTGTTTTAAAAAAATCAAAAGAAAGGCAATAAAATGCAAGGAGGACAACACAATATATTGTACAAAGGATTTGTTTAAATTTTCAAACGAATAGAGTTGGTGTCAAACTTAGAAACCCAAAGTTTCTAGTCTCAAATGAAAAATTAATTATGATTTAAATTCTATTGTTGATGTACTTCCCCACTCTCATCCATGTTTGTCATTTTGTGTATGGCATATGTCCTTTTGCTTTTATGAATCTAGTCCAACCACTCGTATAGTCTAGGTTCATTAGAAATGGGACTCATACAGTATATCCAAAAACTTGATTTGTTATTTAAATTCATTCAACTAAGTCTTGGCTGCTACATCTCACATTTATGAATGCAGCGTGACATTTTTACAGCCTCTTGCAATTTTCAGTTTTGAGCTATACATAATCTTACTGCTGCTTAATGAGCTTACTATCAGTTTTTCTGGGATAAGAAATATAACTAACCTCAATTTAGTAGAATTAAGTTGGAGTTCACAGGGCATGTGTAATAAAAGGACAATGCGTAAGAAAGATGCTACCCATCATTCCAGTTTCATGGGTGTGTACGTATGTCATGTGTACATGCCCTATATTTATAAGATGTATAAACTTCAATAATCTCTACCCATAGATTTTTGGTGGTATGAGTTGCACACACAGAAACTGTCTGCCCATTTATCCTTTATATCTTGAGAGCCTTCCATGCATTTCCATGCATCCTGTTTTCTGTTGTTTTTCTCTGGATTCTCCAGAGAAGTACAAATGCTGCTATGATGACTCTTGTTGCCCTTGAGAGGCAAAGAGTCAGAGAGGTCTCTTATACTAACACAAAGTTGCAGAGTGTTAGTGGAGAAGAATAAACCCATGTAAAGTTCATGCTCTCTTCTTTTGGCTTCTGCTCTGATAAATGGAGACAACTGAAGCTTCCTTGCTTGGTTTCAGTTCATAGAGAAGCTCAAACACACCTTCTGGGGTTCTTTTGCTCACTGATAAAGTAGAGGCAGTCTACTTGTGAAGGCTAAATCCAGGAGATGCCCAATTAGGAAGAAGTGGCTAAAACAGTTGTGTCTTGTTCGAATGACAAGAACCTTCACAAGGCACAAGACTAGGGAAAACATTCATGACTGCTCGTGAGTAGCTTCAGGGTGAGGTTTAAACACAATCATGTGTGCTTAATATTAGATTTTAAAAATAAATATTACATGTCCAGGAGGGAAGTGGGTAATCACATCTCATGGGAGGTTGTAATTCCTTATGCTAATTTCCTTGTAAGGGAAGGAAGTTTTATCTGAAATCATAGTCAACAAGAAGGTTTTCATTCTTTTTCTTTGTACTGTAGGATTTCAGTGATTACTGCACACACACACACACACACACACACACACACCTTTGCTAATTTAAAGAAGATTCTATAGAGCAGTGGCATAATTGTTAATTTTTTATGAGCTCCTTCATCCTGGCATGACAGAAACAAGTAGGATTCTATGCTTTTCTTTAGCTTTACTATAAAACTTTACTATTTAACTGTAACCTTCCTCTTTTACCTTCTGTTTTAGGTGGTTTATAATAGCTTCCAACAGCACAATTAAAAGTGATACATTATTAACCACTATCAACTCTGCTTCTGCAGACGATGGTGTTTACTGGAGCTGGGGCTTTCTGAACAGATATTCTTTGATAATGTAGCTCTTGCTGCATTGAATTGAAGGTTGTAACTGATATGGGTTGAAAAGGATAGCTTTTCCTGTAATTGAAAATGTTCTCTAAAGGCATGTCATTGGCAGTCTTCAACTTAACATAATGTATTAAAACTAAAGCAACAAGAAAAATCATTTTCAATTTATCTTTTCTTGATTACGGTGGACATAGCGATAAGAGATTTGGTACAGTATTGACAAGGCATTTAAATGGATGCTTTCCACATTCAATTCTCTGCCAACTTTAAAAAAGGTGTTTGAAAGCTATAGCCTTTCATCCCTCACCATTTTGTAGCAGACGAAGAAGGTGGAAGTATGAAAGCCAGTAATTTTCAAATCACATTCCTTCCAATGTCATGGTTCCTCAGAAGATTGGGGAAATGATCAGTAACATTAACACAGCTTTCCCTTAGACACAGCATGGTCACTTTTGAAGTTAGAAATGTGTGATATACTCCAAGTTTGCTTCAAATTAACTAGGAAATGTGACATTTTTTAAAAGAAAGAATTTGTCTCATACTGGGACTCCTTCAAACTGAGAGCTCAGAAACTGCTTTTCCATCCCTCATAATGTCCCAGACTTTTTTCTACCAGTCCCCTCAGGCAATTTTCACTTTTCTTACTTTTTGAACCAAGAGACAAGCAACAGAGAGCCGACTTGGCTAAAGCTAAACTAGGGAGAACAAAGTTCATGTCTCCGCTTGACCAAGTTGTTTTGAAACAGTTATTTCCCATCAGTCCAACTTTTTTTTTTGTCAATTGCTTACAAGATAATAGGTATAAGTAAAAACATAGTTATGAATACATGGATACATATAAGAAAAATAAAAACATAAAAGAAATAATAGGACAGGGATGGTACGCACATTGGTGCGCATATGCACGCCCCCTACAGACCTCTTAGGAAAGGGGTGAGGTCAATAGTAGACAGTCTAAGGTTAAAGTTTTTGGGATTTGGGGAAGAAGCCACAAAGTCAGGTAGAGTATTCCAGAAATTGACCACTCTGTTGCTGAAGTCGTATTTCTTGCAATCAAGTTTGGTGCAATTAACCTTGAGTTTGTATCTATTGTGCGCTCTTGTGTTGTTAGGGTTAAAGCTGAAGTATTCATTGACAGGTAGGACATTGCAATGTATGATTTTATATACTATACTTAGCTCGGACCGAAGGTGGTATAGTTCTAGATTTTCTAGATCTAGAATTTTGAGTCTGGTGGCATAAGGTATTCTGCAACGAATAGAGGAGTGGAGAATTCTTCTTGTGAAATATTTCTGGACTTTCTCAACTGTGTTAATATCAGATACATAATGTGGGTTCCAGACTGATGAGATGTATTTGAGGATTGGTCTAGCAAATGTTTTGTATGCTCTAGTGATTAGTGTAATATTACCAGAGAAAAAGCTACGTAAGATTAGGTTAACAACTTTTAATGCCTTTTTGGCTATGTAGTTACAGTGGGCTGTAACTTAGGTCATTTGAGATGAGTACTCCAAGATCCTTGACAGAGTTTGGATCATCAACAAGTTCTTGACTATTCACCCTGTATTTTATTTTCTGATTTTTTTTTTTGCCAGGACAGAGCATTTATTTGTTGAGATTTGAAGTTGCCATTTGTTTGACCATTCTGATACATAGTCAAGATCTTTTTGAAGGGTACAGTATTGTCTGTGGTTTTGAATAGTTTTGCATCATCAGCGAAGAGAACACAGTTGCTCTTGATATGATCACAGAGATCATTTATGTAGAGTATGAAAAGAGTTGATCCTAGAACACTGCCTTGGGGGACACCACTGTTGACAGGTACAGAATTTGATAGGACATTCCCAATTTTGACCATTTGTTGTCTGTTTGACAGGAATCTTCTATCCCGTTATGCAGTTGTCCAGAGATACCATAAGATTTTAGTTTTAGGAGTAGTTTGTGGTGTACCACTGAATCAAAGGCTTACAGAAGTATATGCAGATTGCGTCTATTGCTTTGCCCTGATCAAGTTGTGTAGTCCATATGTTTTTGCAGTGTAAGAGGATAGTTTTTTTCTTAAAACCAAATTGTTTTTTTGAGAGTAGGTTGTTTGTTTCTAAGTGGAGGATGATGGATTGCTTAATAATTGATTTTATGACTTTACAGGTGACGCAGCATAAAGAGATTGGTCTGTAATTTTCAACTAGGATGGGGTCTCCCTTTTTGAAGATGGGGATGACCGTGGCTTGTGACCATAGTTTTGGCAAGGAGCTGGTCCTGAAAGATTTTTCAAAGATTATGCTTAGAGGTTCGGCTATGGCAATGGGTAGGTTTTTGAAGAAGTAGGCGCATATTCTGTCCATTCCAATAGATAAGAGATGGTTTTAGATTTATATGGTTGGATTTAGGTTTGTGGGCTCAAATGGGGGAACCCCTCCCTCAAGAAAAAGGGAACATACATTTAGTAAATAAAGGTGATTGACAGTGATATAAGATATTTTTCCATACATCATAGTGAAACTTTAGGCAGGAACTTTTGGACAAAATACTTGAGAAATCATAATATTTTTTAATTACTAGAGCAAGTCTGAAGCAAGCCACTGTGAATCTGAATGAGCTAAAAATGCTCATTATGTGATTGGCTTCATAGAACTGGAAGAAACTATTTGGAAGAGCTCTGTAGCAATCTTGACTGGAGAGAGAATAAGTTATTCTCAGCACACTGGGTGCTCACTTAGCACCTGTTGGCACCTCCTTATACCAAGTACATATCTTTCTGGGATTGCATAAACTCAGCTTCAGGAGGCCAGGAAAATAAACGACTTCTTCAAGGAGAATGTTGCTGTGCTTTCAATCATCTTTTCCCCTTAGAATCCAGATCACTTTAGAGCTGTACTAATTAAACCAACAAATCCCACCCTTTTATCAGTGTGGGAATCCAAATGAAAGTAATGCTTAACAGAAACTGCCTGGCCTCCACTTGAACACATCCTGTGAAGGGAAGTACTCAACTTTCTTGGTTGCTTAATAATTTTAGATTCTAGTTTTCTTATTAAACTGCTCCTACTGCTAGATACTTCCTCAGTGTGGTGTCATATCCATCAAGGTCATCTTTACTGTCTACACCTGGAGAAACTTCAAATACTATCTGAAGAGAGTCTGAAGAGTAATTTTTTTTTTTTTTTAATAATTCATGGCACAGTTGGAGGTTTAGACTGGATTTGATATTTTTATCTACTTTTCAAGCCCTTCTCAAGGAGTTAGGATAAGCAGATGTTGTTGTTTGATAGCACTGAAGATATTGTCACCGGATGTAAGTAAAGCTGAAGTAAAGCTGGGTAAAGCTGCCTTTTGCAATTGATGGATGGTGATTTTGTCAATGCTGATGGTGTTCCAGTTGTTTTGGGAGAGTACCCAGGATGCCTATTATTATTGGTACTTTTTTTGTTACGTTGTGCCATATCAGTTCTTCCCATAGGAGTCCTGGAAACACAATACAGGAAAATCCCATAGGAGACCCAGTACTGTCCCTGTGATATGGATACCAAAGAAAACACAGTCTTTTGCATGTTTTACAGCGATATTCACCATGAGTTGATTATGTTTCTTTTTTTAAAATTTCCAGGGTGTTCTGATAGCTTTTATCTGCACCATCTGTTAAATAATCAAGATAAATTTATTCTTCTAAAAGTAGCAAAATTTTGTACATTATTTGTAATACCTGCTGTCTCCAGGTACTGCCACATAAGTTATGTAGTTTTTTTTTTTTGTCTTTCTTATCGACAGTTGTTAAGTCTGAGGTCTTAACAACAGATGCTTGTCTGAATTCTAAAATCCCAGAGCACTTCAGCTTCTTAACTTTCAATTACTTCGTCTGTTTTGTGCTCCACTGGTTCTTGCTTACAGGCAAATGGGATTTCTTGCAGATTTTCCATTGCACCATTGTTTGTCATAACATTGTTTGTAATCAGTGTGTGCAATCTTCTTGCTGAAGGTAACTGTTTCTTCAGCTTCTTTGCAGAAGTGGCATTTGATATCTGCTGCTATCTTCTCAATGCTGGGTTTGTACCAGTATATATTTGTTCCTAAGGCTTGGTCTTACACAGCCAGGATTAAGTCCTCGGTCTCTTTCTTAGCTTTTCTGTTTTTAACAACTGCCAGGTCTTGTTATCTGCTTGGATATGCAATAGTGGGTTCCATTCCATGAAGTTGCATGAAGTTCTCTTGGCAGCTGAATGGAAAGGTAGAAATGTCTCCAGATATGGAGTCAAAAGTCAAGATGGCACCTGCAATGGTACAATCAGAGATCCATTTTTTTGTGATGCACATAAAAAACAGGTGGGGCTAAATTCACATTGTGCAGCTGTATGGAAGTATCATCCATCTGAATCCTAACCAGCCTCACTTAGTTTGTATGCTCAGAGAAGGTCATTGAGGGACTGCCAATATTGAACATGTGTGTGTTTGTGTGTGTATGTGTTTATGAATATATATATATGTTTTCTTAAGTTTTCGCGGGTACTTACATGTATGGCATTCAGCTTTGTTCGGGTATTTTCCCACATCATAATAGTGGTGCTTTTAAAGTTGTAGCAACGTTTCAGCAGAATCTCATCTGCCATCATCAGGCTTCTGTATAGTGTTCGTCTGTTAGTCAGACTTTTACAGTGGTTTCTGATTTAAATTTGGGGCAGCCTATTGCTGTGCCAGAATGGTTTTTTCTTCATCCTGATTGGTTGAGAGTCTTGGTCTGTGTTTATTGGTCTTGGAGTTTGCTGTGTTCTGCTTCTAAGTTCATGCTCACTTTATATACCATTCATATCTCATTAACCATTCTATATTTTCTATATAACTTCTCCCTTCTTTTCACTCTCTTAATTATATTTTGTTTATTTCATCTTATTTCAAAATCATTATGTTTGTATCTTTTGTCCGTTCTTTTCCAATCATCTATTTATCTCTTCTCTTTAGCAAATAATTTCCCCTGTAATCACTTTTAAGGTGTGATGCCTTTCCCTAAAGTAACACTTAAAATAATACATAATTTCTATCCTGATTCTGCTTAGTACATTCTACATGTTGCATTTTGAAAAAAAAAGAATAATAAACTTATAATATATATAATTTCCATTCTAATTCTAATTAATGGTATAACTAAGCATTAATCATTTTATACATTCTCTTTGATATTTTATTAAATATTGAAATCTATCATTATAAAACATTTTAATATTTTAATATTTTGTCAAATCTTATAATATCCCAATAGACTATTTCAAATGCAAATACTACAATACTATCTTATGTACTCTTGCAGAATCTTTCTTAAATTATATACTGTCCTTTATCCTTTATCTCTAAAAAAGATATCTTGTTTCAGACCGTGGCTTTTTTCCCCCTTTTCCCTCCCTTTCTTCTCCAGTCTGATCTTTTTGCCCCCCCTCTCCTAACCTCCACCTTTTTAGCTTCCCCTCTCTGTTGTAATTCTCTTTTCAATTGCTTTCTAACATTGTACCTTTTTTTCACCTTATTTTTCTTTTTCTTGGTTGTTTTATTGAATCTTAAATTCTCATTTTTCCTTCTTCTCTTCCTATTTTCTTTCTTAATCAAACTTTTTTGTCCATTAAAAATGGCTTCCTTTTCTTCTTCTTCTTCTCCTTCTCCTTCTTCCTCAAGTATTTGCTGGTATGTAGAAACTGCCATTTCTAAAAAGTGGAAGACAGCTCCCAATGAATTCTTGCCATTTTGTTCTCTTTCTGTGAATTTTTCATATTCCATTTTTAGTTGATCCACAGATGGTGCCATTGTAAATTTTTAAAAACAACCCAGATGTTTTTAATCTTAAAGTAATTTGCAAATGTCAAAGTTATCAAAAAATCCAAACAGACAGGAATTATTTCCTCTTCTTCTCTTTGCAGCTTTTCCTCCTGGGGCAAAATCCCAAATATATTTTAAAGCCGTATTACAATTAGTTGTTGGTCTTATAATCTTCAAAACGTCTCCTCCAACAAGTTTTTAAAGATTTTTTTTTTTTTAGTCCTCTCCTTCTCACTTATAACAAAGAGCTTGTTTTTACCTTAAAGAAGCAGGTTTTTCTATGCTCATTTGCTTTCTCTGTAAGGAAGGGGAGTGAACTTTCCTTCAGCACTTTCGCCGCCCGTAACAACTTCTTTTGGAAACAAATGTATCAATCCAAAAGTCAGGTTTCCAGGGTGTTTTAAAAGTAACTTAATGTCCCGGTTCAGCCAAGAAAACTTCTCCTTCTATCTTCCTCCTGCACAGTCTTATCTGGTTGAAGATTCCTTTGTGACTGCCATTTCTGACAGCTGCTCCACCGCCTCAGGAAAAAGGAGTCTAGCGGGCTGGGGAAAGGGGGTGCAATATCCCCAGACCCCTGCCTGGATCTCCTCTGTCTTCCGTTGCCTCTTTGGGGCAGCGACAACCCCCAAATCCAGTTGGATCGGGGGTACCTCTGTTTAAAACTTTTAAACAAGAAGATAAAAACTAATATAAAAGGAAGTAAGGAAGAAAAAAGGAATCAACAAAAAAGGAAAAAAACTGCAAGAAAAGAAAAAAAGTTTAAGAAAAATAGAAAAATATATATTAAAAATGGCTTCTGAATCCATTTTTTAACAACAGTTATAAGTAGAAATATATTTCAATCTTTCTAAGGTTACATCTTGATTCTCTTGTTTCTATAAATTATCCAATCAAATAATCCAAACCATAAATCACAAGTTCATTTTTACAGAAAAACGTCCTTAAGAGGCTTTCAGGCACCAATATGCCAAACTGAATTGCTAATGCTACACTTAGGAAATTTCCCCCCAGAACATTAAACAAATAGAAAAAAAAATAAAAGAGGGAGGGGAGCTCAGTTTGCACAATGCTGCTTAAAGTATTATCTGCCAGATGATTGTATTAAAACATTAAATTTCCTATTGCTGCAAATCTACAATACATGAATAGAATTTGTGCTGGTAAAGGAGCTGTGATAATAAGATTATGTGACAATAAATTTTAGCTTATGCTCAAATTCATGTTTCAAATTAGTTTTGACTTGTTGCCAATATTAAGATCATAA
Source organism: Hydrophis major (assembly GCA_033807585.1). NCBI lineage: Eukaryota > Metazoa > Chordata > Lepidosauria > Squamata > Elapidae > Hydrophis > Hydrophis major. The sequence goes on from CM066331.1 coordinate 99,502,969, forward strand.
TTTCATAAATTCAAGTGACTCAAATTAAATTGCAGGATGTATTGTAAATAAGCAAATGGTACAAAGATGATTGAGCTCTTATCATAGATCTGACTAACATTATATTGCTGCCATTATAATAACACCTTTCAGATGAATGCACCACATGCTGCTAATTCTAGGTATATTTTGAATGCAACTGTATATAACTTGTCAGAAGTAATAATTCAGAAACCTTTATTTAAACATTAGAGCCTGTAAAGCTTGTTGGTAGGACTAATAAAAATGTAATCCTGATGTAGTTAATCCGTAACCATTTACAGAATCCAATCTGATCCCACTGCAATACAATATATATTAAAAAAAAACCAATGCAATATATATGAAAACCAGCAATAAGTGTGATGATTTACAACAGATGTTGGAAGAATACCAGATTGGACTGTTGAAGAGAAACTATTTCAAACTCTCAATAGTGGTGTCCCCCAAGGCAGTGTTCTAGGACCAACTCTCTTCATACTCTACATAAATGACCTCTGTGATCATATTAAGAGCAACTGCGTTCTCTTCGCTGATGATGTAAAGCTATTCAACACCACAGACAATACTGCTACCCTTCAAAAAGATCTTGACTATGTATCAGAATGGTCAAACAAATGACAACTTCAAATCTCAACAAATAATGTTCTGTCTTACATATTGGCAAAAAAAATCAGAAAATAAAATACAGGCTGAATAGTCAAGACCTTGTTGATGATCCAAGCTCTGTAAAGGACCTTGGAATATTCATCTCTAATGATCTAAGTGCTAGAGCCCACTATAACTACATAACCAAAAAGGCATTAAGAATTGTTAACCTAATCCTACATAGCTTCTTCTCTGGTAACATCACACTACTAACTAGAGCATACAAAACATTTGCTCGACCAATCCTCAAATACAACTCATCAGTCTGGAACCCACATTACATATCTAATATTAGCACAGTTGCAGGAAATACTACTTCAGCAACAAAGTGGTCAATGTCTGGAATACTCTACCTGACTCTGGTTACTTCCCCAAACCCCAAAAACTTTAACCTTAGACTGTCTACTATTGACCTCACCCCTTTCTTAAGAGGTCTGTAGGCGGCGTGCATAAGCGTACCTACCATAAGTGCCTACCGTCCCTGTCCTATTATTTCTTTTATTTTTCTTATATGTACCCATTTCATGTATTCATAACTATGTATATACTTATACCTATTATCTTGTAAGTGATTGACAAATCAAAATAAATAAATACAAAAATAAAATAAAACCTTTTGGTAGTGTAATGTGCTTCCCCCCCCCCTCTGGAAGGGTCCTCTTCTTACAAATCTTTCTTTGAGAGATTTATCATTTTAGCCAATCAATAAAGGCACATTGCCAAACTATAACCTTGATGTTTTGCAATCCAAACTACAGGTGTAATCCTCTACTAGATAGCCGATATACAATGGACAGCATAATTATTAAAAATATCAATCTTTTCTAATGAATTGTGATCCTTATAACTGCAGAGCTAACACCATAGAGCTCTGGCTTTAGTATTAAATATCCTTAGGGTTGCTGATAAATGCTGTCTCCCTGTGGTCCTATAAAATCTAAGAAAACCACACTGGGGTCTCTAAGCAATCTCTGTTATATTTTTCAAGTATCCCTTCCATGAACTAGGTTCTTGGAAAACAGACCATGGATATTTAAAAAAGTTTCACCTGTTGTGTATGATTCATGTTCAAATTTCATTTGTAAATTTAGAGTTCTGGGTGAAGAGTATCAATTTTGATTGGATGATTTATGACTAGTAGGAAGTGATGGCTGGAAGGATTCCCTTCAGTCTCATCAGGGTTCCTGAAAAAGCTGTCAGATCATCTATATTCAGGAACATAAAAAGGTGCTTATTGGCTAATTTTCGACTGGTTTCTAAGAATGCATGTAATCTTTTGAAATTTATTGATTTCCAAGGGTAACACAAACAGCATTTAGAAGGTGGAGAGGATGCTTATCTGAAATGTTCATTTTCCTTGCAATGGGACCATGTGCAAGATGGAAGAAAAGGAGAAACAAACAATGTGGAAAGTACTTGGGGCAGTGTTTCTTGTTCTAATTTAAAATATTTATGAAGAAAGAAAGGATGATAAAGGAAACAGAAGGAAATGTGTTGTAGCAATTTTATTTCAAAAATGAAGAATTGAAGCAAATAAGCTTTTAATAATACCTGAACATGAAATAACCCTGCCCCAAGACCCATTCAAGAAAAGGAAGAACTGGTTGTGATCAGACTATATGAAATACCTTTGATCAGGAATTTTGGAGAATTAAAGATTTTCAGTATATGTAGTCTTGTTTAGCAACCATAATTGGAACTGGCAATTCAGCTGATGAGTGAAATGGTCACTTAAGTGGAACTGCAACTGTGATTACAGTCTTATTTCAGTTTTCCTTTGATGCATGGACCTGCAAAGCTGGTGAGAATTGATTATAAAATTATTACATTTTCATCACTGTTATAGTTGTGAACAACCATCAAGGAAGGACTACCTGTATTAGCTTTACATAAAAAAGCAAGACAGGAAGAAAATGGACTCATTTGAGCTGTGGTGATGGAGAACATATTCCTTGGACAGGAAAGGGGATGAAAAATATACTGGAGTGCATAACACTAGACCTGTCATTGGAAGGCAAAATCATGAAACTGCGTCTCACTTACTTTGACCATGTCATGTGGGGGAATTCACTGGAGAAAGCAAATATGTTTTCAAGAGTTAGCAGTAAAGGGAAACTAGGCCATCAAAGAATATGGTGGCTGGATACTATCAAACTGATGCCAGCCAGGGCATAGAAAAACTATAAAGTAGTAGTCCAAGATAGGAAGAAGTGGAGAGACAGGCTGGTAGAATCACCTACTGAATGCATAACTATCATCGCCATCTTTACTAGAGAAAACAATTCTTGACTTGTAAAAAAAAATAAGAGCCCTGTTATCAGTAGCTCTCGTTAGACAGACAGAAGTACAACAAATTCTGAATGGCCCAAACCTCTGTTTGCAAAACTTAAGGAAATAACACTGGGACCTATATTTTAAACACATTTGTAAACTACACAGAAAGTTGGCTATCACTGGAGTAGAGATTCTCCTACAACTTTTTTTGCCTTGTGGAGTTTTAAAAGGGAACGCCCATGGATCAATTAATAACAACTTTTCTGGAGATGCTGTTAAAGTAGCATAATGAATGAGCCTATCTCTGTAGGAGAGCAATCAGTTTCCTGTGAAACACTGTCCAAAATTTCTTTCTAACAGTTCTCTGTATTTTCTCCTTCCACCTCTCCACAGTGTGATTTAAATAAGGCAGATTGTGTGATTTTTAAAAAGAATAGAATAAATGGTGTCACAACTCTTTAAGGGCGAGATGCAGTTTGCCAACTTCAGTGGGCTACAGGACAACAGTAATTAAATATCAGCATGACCTTGTCACAGTATTTCCAGTCACAGAAACAAACATGTCTATTTTGAAATCCCTCCTGGGAATATTAATGCACTCCTTAATATATACATAGGATTCATGTTTCAAGACATGTTGAATTCAAGTACTTGAAAATGGATTTCTGTTTTGCTTAAATCATAATAAACATTTTCTTTTCAATATTCACAGAAAACATGAGTATTACAAATTTAAGAAAGGTACAAATATAACTTTCCTTGCTTGTTCAAATGGTAAAATACATCCAATGCATTTCCAGATGTCAGAAGGGCTACTATTTCACTGTGACAGTGATGGTGGCCATTCCTCTGGTACCTTTGTAATATGCCATGAGATACAATATGACAGCCAGTTGTGGATTTTAGTGCTTGGCAAACCGTATAGCAGAAGAGCTGTATTAGTTTATGTAGTAAAAACGTCGGGTAGCATCTTGAAATCATCAGATTCAGAAATTGTGTTAGAATAAAGATTCTCCAGGAAAGATGAACATGGAAACATCCTTCTTCAGTTCTTATGACTTTCATTCTTTTGTCCTTTTTTAAAGAGAATTTTACATTGAGATTATATTTAGAGTATCTCAGTCCTTTGGTTATCTGGATATGATCTTTTTTTGCTACCAGGATTAAGGAACTAATTAAGTGTAGATGCAAAATTTATTTTATCATACTCTTCTTAGGAAGCTCTATATTTGGAAGATTTAAAAGATTATGGGCAATAACTAAGTCTTATATTCCCATAGAGTCTTGGAGCTACTCCCAAAGACACCAGACAGACAAAGTGTTCAGCTCAATGTGAAACTGCCAAACTGAGCCACAGGTCGGATTATTGACAACTTGACTGTAAATTCTCCAGTTTCACACAATTCCTTGATTTAATGAAATGAAAGGATAATGAATTGAATTTAATGAATTGAAAGGATAGTGAAAGCATAGCAACCTGGATTCAATGTAGTTGACTCAAGGTTGTCATTCTTGGGGTAGCGAATTTCAATTCAATGAGAATTGAATCCCTTAAAAATAGATTCTCAAAAATTAATGTTAAATTCTCAAAATAGATTTTGTTCTGTTGTTCAATCTCCCTCTCCAGTCCGGCTTTGTTCTTCAATAATTTAAAAGGAACCATCTGGATATGTTTATTTTGCCTCTCTGTAGCATGCATGTGTACACACACACACACACACACACACACACACACATTGTACAAGCTAATCATTGCCTAAGAGAGACTTTTGTTAAACTCCCTACAGCTGAGCATAATAGCAAACACAGAGGACATTAATGAGGTTCCTCTCTTATTCTAGCTAGCAAGAAAATGCTAGTGTATAATTGCTCTGGGGTGATATAAGATCTCGGAGGGATTTTTAGCAAATAATGATAGATCAGGAGTTCTTGTTCCATTCTGAGTATTCATCCTGTGTGTTGGAAATCTGCAAAGAGTAAAATGAAAAAAAAAAAAAAGAAGTGTTGCTTGTTGGTGTCTCTGTTTGGTTCTTTTCTCAAAGTAAGCAAAAAAGCAGGAGAGCTAGACAAACTATATGTAAATAATAAACTGCTATTTTTGCTTCTAAAGATAAACAGCAATAAAGTATGCTTCTATATGTCTATAAATACAGACTTTGAAGCAATTGACTGTTGTAATGCTTCTAAGTAGGTATGTATAGAATTGCAATCATAGTAGAATTTGTCTTTATATCTTTTACCTTTATAAATATTCTTGTGATGCATGGTTTTTGCGGATAGGGTTTTGTTATTTTTGCTGTTTGCTTTTTGCTTTAGTGAAACGCTGCAGGCCATAGACATTTCCTTCTATTTGGACATATGTTACTAATGCAATGGAGAGCTTGAATGAGATTAATGAAGGAAAATGTGCATAGCATTTTTATCAGTTTCGTGTCAGTCTGAATGCCAGGAACACTGTTCCACACAATTTTAAATAAATGATTTAGGTGAGAGAGAAATATTGAACTAGATGCCAATCTGAAAGTTAGTTGGCACATTCTCATTTTGGAATGATGAAAGTGGCAATAAACTGGATTTTGGATGAAAAGTATATCAATCATCCAGGATTGGCCCTAATACTATGCGTACACACAATGAAGGTTTGTTCTGTAATCATTTTATGTACTTTTAAAATGTTTTTTTTTACTTTTTAAAAAGATTGAGCAATATAACATATGTAGGAATAGTGATAGATAATATCTGCAGGTGTTGTAAATATGCTAATGCATGAATTACAATATTTTAGTCAAGGAAAATCCTTTGTTTGAATTTCATAATCATTATGATGAATTCAATAGGTAGCCTTCAACAATTTCTGTGGGCTCTATCCATCCTTTTAAAGAAAGAACAAGTAGCAGCTGTCATGAGTGTGTCACTAGCTTCCCAGGTCATGCTTAGCAGATCTGATCCCTCACTCCCACCCAGTCCATTTTGTTAGCTGTGTAAGGGGATATTTATGCCAAATAGGTCTTAAGCATTCTGAATTTTCAAAGCACTGTATGAACACTTAGCAAAAAAATAACGTACAGTCAAAACTATGAACCACAACACAAAAAGTTTTACAATTTAATCTCTATCTTCCTTTTTTTGGACTATAATTAGAATGCAGCATTTTTCTATTCTGAATGATAAGATACATAAAATGATTGTTGTTTATATTATATCTGATTTATTGGAGTAAGACTTAATGCATCTAATTTAATTCTATTGACTTTCCCTAGATTAATCAACTAATAGATTTTTTCCATTTTCATGTTGCCTGGATAAAACAAATTGACTTATAGTCTAAAAAATAGGCAATACAATAGGAACTGGTGGTAGCAAACCAGGAACATTATGTTCAGTCTTAGTAAAGATAACTGGGGGACACAGAACAAAAATAAGCAACGCATGGAACTTAGAACAGATGTGAGATTACTTCTCAAGCTAAGACATTTAAAGTGAGGAATGTCTTCCCATGTAATTATAGTGATTTTTCTCAATAAAGTTTGATTAGATGTGATAAAATTACTCATTGAAAAGTAGGGGCTGATGAGACAGCTGTTCTCTATATATTTTTTTAAAATATTTGTGGACAACCTAATTCAGATTTATATGTTTCTAATTGGGGATCACAATGACTAAGTGATTAAGGGGACATGATGGTTCAGAGGTTAAAGACACAAATTTTATGACAGTTGTTAAGACTGGGCCCATAACCAGTGTTAAGCCTGGTTTCCCCAACCAGGGTTAGGGAGACAAGCTAAACAGGATGTGCAGCGTTAGTCAGATAGGCACACAGATAAATGAGTGAGCTAAGCTTGTATGTTTATTAACATACAGTAAAAATAACAGATACACTTGTGCTATCAAAAATATAGTTTATTCCATTATGAGTTCATAGCATAGTCAAAATAACAGTCCGATAGTCATGTATCATTTAGTCAGTCCATTCAGGGATATTCAGTTAGCAAAGTCCGTGCAGAATATCCTATGTCAGTTCACTTACAAATCAGTCCTTTGTTTCTCTCCCGTTCGAACAATGCAGTCTTGATTCCAAGCAGTAATCAGGGATTATCAAAGCCAGAGAGAGCAAGCTGTCGTCTTGCTTCTTTTAAAGTGCTTTCACAACCACTCCCCTAATTACAGTCCTACAGTTAAAGTTACAGACACTTTAACTTACAAACTATGATTACTTAGTTATTATTTTACCTAAACCAGTTAGGGCAAACAATGTTATCCCTAACAACAGTCAAGGTTTGAGACCCGAGCACTGTGTGATGGGGTGAGGTCCCATAACAAGTCCCAGCTCCTGCCCATCTAGCAGTTCAAAAGCATGCAATTGCAAGTAGGTTAATAGATATCACCTTGGTGGGAAGGTAACAGTGTTCCATATGCCTCAGTGTATAGTCATGCTGGCCACATGATCATGGAAATGTCTTCAGCATATTTTTCAAATACTGATCTGTCAAGCATGTAAATGCTTTATTCTTCAGCAGTCAATGCCAAATATCTGAATTTGTACATACATGTATATTCATTATGCATTGACATCTTCAGTGATTGCTGAGAGAAAAGTTATAAAGCATGCATTGGGATGTCATAATGCAAATTCCGCCAATGCACAATACACATTCAGGGTATTGTACATTTTTCACCTAAATTCATCCCTGATTCTCCCATTGTCACTGTTCACTGGAGCCAAACATGAACTGTTGACGATCTCTCGGTTCCTACTTTCATATATATCTATCATATGTAGCCTTTCCATGGCATGGAGCTTCTTCCCAGTGATATTTGCCCATCTTATAGGATGCAGCAGGGGAGGCATACTTTGAGACAGAGACCATCTGGTATCACAACCCAAAAAGAGAGACTTTCCTGTTGTCATGCCACTGTTCCCACTGTCATGTCCCTGGTGCAGACTGACTTGGAGGGAGAGGAGGAACAGCCAACAGGGAATGGAAGTATGGCTCCGGAGGTTGTGGAGGAGGCTGGAGAAGGGGAGAGGCCAGCTGAGTGGTCAGAGGAGGAACCAGGCCCATCCCCTCTCCATCCTAGGGCATGCAGGGATAAGGGAGAGACGTGGTCTACTCGGGAGGAGAGGGCCTTGATCCTCTTCATGGGCTGCAGCTGTGATAACTGAATAAGTTAGGTCGGACATGTGTACAAGTGAACGCTGGAAATAAAGCATGGAAATATCTCTAGTTTATGATTTCTCTCTAAGTTTGGCATCCTTCCCAGTATGTGTTATCTGTGGACGTCCTCCAGCCCTTATCTTGCCTGGTTTGTGTTGCTTTTTTCCTTCTTCTTGTAACAGTTTGTGTGGGAGTTTTTTTGTCTTCCATCAAGAATATTTGGAGCTTGGAAGCAAAGTGAAGAAATAAAAGGGGCTTTGCCTGTTTTCTGTTTTCTGTTTTCTGTGTTTGTTTTGTATCCCACCCTGGGTCCTCACACCCACCCTCTGGAACACAATACAACAGCATTCATAATCTTAAAATGATTGATGCAGAGTTCTTCTTCTTCTTCATATGGTTCTCAATTATGCATCAGTACAGTTACTTTTTTGTTCTTCTTTGCATTCTGAGAATTCAGTTCTAAGCTTGGTGCCAATGTCTCATTTTGGATCTAATTAATAATATCCTCTACTTGCTACTGTATACTTTTAAATTGTATAATAATGCAATCTACATGTCATAGAGTGGATTATTATAATACCAAAATAATTAGGTAATCCTCGCCCATTGCTTCTCTGCTTCTTTTTCCTCCCCCCCCCCCCCCATATACACCTTACAGACATTTTCAAGGAAAAGACAAGGCCATCCTGATTAAGTGCAAGTCTGCTTTGTAAGTGATTTACAAATTGCAACTTAAATAATCAGTTTCCAGCTGGTATCTCAGAAAGACATACAGTAGAGGACAAATTTCAGTGCCATGGAACAGACATTCCATTTGATAAAGCAGGATTTGGTAAAGCAAATATATAGCAGATACAATAGAATATTTTCCCAAAACAATGTCTTCACCTGAGCAATTATGTAGGAATAGCAGGTGGCCATTACCTTCTGACAATATTTTATTAGCATCTCTGAAATGGATAGCACTTAGTTATGCATAATCTAATGTAATAGTCACTCTATATTCACTTTGCACAAAGTATAAAACATTGCAGACATGTCTATACTCATATAATATTAAGAGAGCAAGGAGAATAAATATAAAATATTAGTGCTCTTTCTTTTTTTCTTTTTCCTCCAAGTCTAGTCTTTAAAAAGTATAGAATTAACTAAAATGTTTCAACTGTTGATTGAAAAGTTATATCAACACTATCGGGATGAGTGGAAAACTTCTTTCATAAGTTCCAGGCTTTGTTTCAAGAAAGAACCATTGGGAAAAACAGTTTAGCATCTATGTTATGCAGCTTTTTGACTGGCAGATTCATGTACTATTAAAAGTCTGCTTTAACAGCTCACAATTTGAACATCTTCTAGAAATGACTCCAATTAAAACAATTCTTTTTTACTGCCAGTGGCAGATTGAGGCTCACTGGTGCCCTAAGCACTGGCAAATCTTGGTGTCCCCTTCCTTTGTACATACAAGGTTTTTTTTTACAAATCTTCATTGCTTTTTTTTTTCTTTATAAACTTTGGGGTGTCCCCCTTTGGGCCTGGTGCCCTAAGCACATGCTTAGTCTGCTTAATGGTTAATACACCACTGATTACTGCATCTTTCTCCCTTGATTAGGCCTCAATAAGACACATATTTTTTTTTATTCAAATCATTCACTTGAAATATTATTTGGAACATTTAATGACCTTAAAAAACAAGCAAAATTTAGCACTCCCTGTCTTCAGTAATATACTTACTTGGTAGCCTTACCCACATCCTTAATACAAATATGATAATTGGTGTCACTTCACATTCTCTACTTCTCCAGATAGGAGAAGGATGATAATTCCCCACTATTTTGCATGTGAAATTCACCTGGCCTGAATCCTCAGGTAATAATTGAAGGTCAGATATAAGTGTATTAATAATTAAAATGATGCAGCTTGACTCAGCATGTGCCATATTAAGTTTACTTGTATAGATTATATATTCCTGCGAAGAGTATCAACATATCACTTGATCATTTTTCATTTCCTTCTGTGTCAACAGAAATGATTGAATAAACAATTACTTGTTTTGGTGGTTTTGAAATTAAAACACATAAATGAATAATTAAAACAATGGGAAGAATAGTATGCAAAGAATAGAACACTTTAAATGCTCAAAAGATTTCAAAACTGTAGATTAAAAAACATAGTGCAATAAAGAATTGAGGACTTAATTCCCAGAAAACATAACAATCCAGAGTTGCTTCTGGTGAAATGGGCAGCTGTGTAAATGTGTTATATTAATCAATAACACAGTCAGGACACACCAATATACACTCTATCTTATGCGGCAAGCTAGTCCTAACATGGAAAGAAGCAGGCAGATTTTCAAGACCTTCCTGGATCTGGGCAATTCTAATTTGGAGGGAGATAATGCCACATTCCAAAATAATATCCCATTATTGAGCAGCTGTATGACAGCATTGATCAAATGGTAATTATGACTGGTCCTTGAAGTGATGCCCATTGCAGCATCTCTGTGATCATGTGATCAAAATCTGGGAGATGGGCATCCTGCTCGTACTTATGACTGCAAGCTGCTCATCAACTCAGTTTTACTTATCTAATTCCCCACCACCACCTCCACAATCACTTACCATTTGGCCTGCTGCATTGTGAAGGACTAGCCATTGTCTTGGCTGGGCAAGCTACTTTTTCCATTCTATCCTGTTAGTAAGCTATTTCCTTACTGTGAAGTGCTAGAATTTCAAGTTGTCAACATTCCCTTGGGCAGAACCTATTGTGAAAGGGTGGGGTTTATTTTACATCATCGGCATCACCTTTATGAGGACATCATGACTCCTACTGGTCTCGATATAAAAATGATGTTGAAATCCTAGAAACAATGCAGAGATGAGCACAAAGATAAGACATCTGGAGCCTAAACCATCTGAGATAACTGTCTTTCAGTACTTGAGAGGCTGTCATAGAGAATTGGGAGTCAAATTATTCTCCAAAGCACCTGAGGGCAAGACAAAAAGTAATGGGTGGAAGATCATTAAAGAGAGATTCATCCTAGAAGTAAGAAGTATAATGACAGTGAGTATAATTTATCAATTGGAATGTCTTCCCTCTGAAAGTTATGGGTATTTCATCACTGGAGGTTTTCAAGAAGAGATTGGACAGCCATTTGTCTGGAATGGTATAGGGCAGAGGTGGGATTCTAATTTTTTAACAACTGGTTCTGTGGGCGTGTCGTAGTTGGTGGGTGTGGCTTGGTGGTCATGTGACTGGGTGGACATGGCTCGGTGGTCATGTTATTGGTTGGGTGTGGCCAACTCAATGTCACTCACATCAAGGCATGCATCTCCTCGCCTGGTCTCTCATAACTGTGTCATAAGTGTGAAAAATGGTCATAAGTCACTTTTTTCAGTGCCATTGTAACTTTGAATGGTCACTCCATACAAGCAAAGTACCAGTAAAGGAGGGGAAAAAAAACTCCAGAGAAGTTCCTGAGACAGGAAGTCTAGTCCTGCCAAGAATGTAATAAGGGTTAACGGAGAGGCAGTTTCTGTAAGCAACACCAGAATGTTTCCTTCCTGCTTTCCTCACAGGATTAGGCTAGTAATTTCTTCTAACAACCGGTTCTCCAAATTGCTTATAATGTTAACAACAGGTTCTAGCGAACAGGTGCGAACCGGTAGAATCCCACCCCTGGTATGGGGCTGTGGTGGCGAACCTATGGCACACATGCCAAAAGTGTCACACAGAGCCATTACTGCTGGCATGTGAGCCCTCACTCAGAAAAGGTTTACTGCACATGTGTGCGCGCTGCCTGTCCACCAGCTCATTGTCAGGTATCTGCCGCACATGCGTGTGGGCGTGTGGGAGACATGCGCACATGTGCAGAAGCATGCAGCATGGTCATGCGGGTGGCACGGGTCATGCACACATGCACAGGGGCATGAGGGGGTGCGCACATTGCCTTCTGGGTGATGGCACATGAGCACACAAGCACATACATGCAATTATCAGCATGGGAGTTCAAAAAGGTTAGCCACCATTGGTGTAGGGTCTCCTGCTTGAGAAGGGAGCTGGACTAGACACTAGAAGACCTTCAAGATTCCTTCTGTTATATTCTCTGTTCTATCTTGCAAGTCACTGTGGGACAGCTCTTTATCAAATCTGGCTTTGTATGGAATTCTCTAAAAATATAATTAAGGTATTTTAGAACTCCCAGATAAGTACTGCTGTGAGCTCTGCCCTTTTCTGTACTGTTTTATTACTGAACAATTGTTTTATTATCTTATTCAACATGCCTTGCTCATTTTCTTCTATTGAGGTAATATTAAAACCCAGCAGAGGTTATGATACACATTTCTTAATTAGAGCCAGGTTTATGTGCATAAAACCAGCTAGGTCCCTTGGTTCTGTGAATTTTCTTTGTTAATAAGCACTCACTTGAAGACTTTTTTTTGTTAAAAATCAGAAGAAGTCTGGTAGCATCTTTTATGACTGGCCAACTTTATTAGAAAGCATAAGCTTTTGTGACCTGCATCTCCTTCATCAGAGGCATTAAATAACTAGTGCAGGGCTTCTTAGCCTTGGCAACATTAAGACATGTGCACCTCAACTCTCAGAATTTTGCAGTTGAAGTTGCACAGGTCTTAAATTTGCCAGGGTTGAAATAAACTGAACTAGAATGATGCAGGATTAGTGTAGGAGATGACCAGGCTGAGCCCAAGGGAGGGGTCCAATGCATCATAAATCACAAGTCCACACACGCACAAGAGATCTAACACTAGCTCACCTTGAATGCCTCTCTTATCTCTCCCTCACTTCCCTTGACCACTTGTTGGTCAGATTCTTGTAGAGAGCTTAAGCTTGCAATAAACCTTGATACTTATTTGAACTGCCTGAATCTCCTGATTTCCCCAGTGCTTGACACATTGTTTGTTATGAAAGACATTTCAGAACACAGCACTGATCTATGTTTTATTATGTGAAGCTAGAACTGTTGGCTTCATACTGCCCTGCTATGGGAGTGTACTTTCTCCCTTGACATTATACAGTAGTTTAATTTTTAACGCATTATTGTTCTGCTGCAGGGCAATGTTATGAGAAAGGTGCTTAGGAAGTAAATGAGATAAAGACAGAAATTTTAGTGATCTACAGAAACATAGCCTTCTCTGCTATGGGTTTTACTCACTATCAGCATGAGTTATTGTTGGTTGAATCTGTTCTGCTTGCCACAGATTATGTCTGCCAACACAGAAAATGTCTACCCGTTAGAACTGAATTGAAGCTTCAACACAATTTTGCCGATCAGATCGTTTTGTAGACTGAAGTGAACATTTTTATTTGAACACTTTTAATTATATAGAGCAACTGAAAAGTTGTTTGTAATCCTTGTATTACAGAATAATATGTTGGATGAAATTTGACATTTGGTCTGAAGAGGGGCTCTTATATAGAGATGATTGAACACAAATAATGCAGGAAATTAAGGCTACAAAAAGATTATGAGCTGCTGATTAATTATTCTAATTTTAATTTCCTTTGTGGAGGCTTGGTATAGATTTTCTTTCTGACTGTGGCATGTTTTAGCCAATCTTAAAATATATAATACTAACCTGAGGATTTTACTTTTACTTAGGTGCAAAGTCTATTGGGTATTATTGGAATAGTAATTTTCCTTCAGACTAGCTTCCCAGGAGCTGGAAATTAAAAATGATAGATTAGGTTGAAAATATAATAAACCAAATAAATAGTTGAAGAATGATGTGCTTATACCATATTAAACGACTGCTATTATAAAAAGTAAATACTGACATATACCTCCAAAATATAGAAAAAGAAGGAAAACTTTGCAAAATGTCCATAAGAATTCATGAATATTTCTCTATAGATCTTTAAAGAATTCCTTTATATTAGTACAATACATTGTTTATATACTGACCTACACTCACATAAGAAATTTTGCTGTAACATCAGTCAGTTGGTTTCATTCATTTTCCAAAACTAGTCAAGGCATTTGATCTAAGTAACCTTGTGTGATCTCATTTTCTCATAGAAAGTCATATTCTGGAGGATGTAAACAAGTGCATTATTGCCCTAAGAGAGCAGAATCCTGATGAACTGGACCGTGCAGCTGGCGCCATCCGTGGGAGGGCAGCAAGAGTGGCAGACATTGTCTCTGGTGAGATGGACAATTATGAGACAGGAGCCTACACCGAAGGAGTGATGAGAAATGTGCGCTATCTCTCAAATGCCGGTATGTATATATGCATTTTTTCTTAGGTTCTAAATTTCTGTTGTGTTTTCATGAGGAATATAAACTAATTTACTAAAACTGAAATTGTAGTTGACTCATGTATTTTATTACAAAAGTTAAAAGTATCCATTTAGAGATATTTGCATAGATTTCTGTGTGCACTAGCAGACCTATGTTTTCTATGTTTGATATCTGTCTCACATGTTCATTGCTAAATATAAACATAGATAAACATGACATTATCAGGACATTAATACTTTCTCATATAAATACTTTGGCTATGATTGGACAATTTTTGACCAGTGGATTTAGCAAGAATGTTGGATTTATGCTTCAATCTGTATTTTGGCAGAATGAGTATCAAGGTTACACTATGCATGAAAACTATGTATGAGTGCATGAAAGTTAGGAATGGGAACTGGAAAGCCACTGGCTAAAAGGTCATTTAATAGGTGGCCATAAGAGATCCACTTGATCACAATTCTCAGGCTGAGATTATATCTATGAAGAAGTAATCTGAACCCTTGAAATAGCTATTTAACATCAAAGAAAACAGAACAAGCCTTTTCATTTATTCATCCGCTTTTTTATCCATCTTTATTATTTGTATAAATAGCTCAAGGTGAAGAACTTATATAATAGTCTTTCTTCCTCCTATTTATCCCACAACAACAACCCTGTGAAATAAGGTGGGCCTAAAGTGTGACTAGAAATCTTGGTCTCCTGGTTTCTAGGGCAGCAACTTTACCACTGTACCAAATTTTCACCAATCATACTGTTGTGAATGAATAAATGTTAAAGTTATCTTGAGCTTGAAGTCAAGTACAGGGTTCTGGCCCTGCACTTCTGATTGGCTGTTAATGGCAAGATCGGATTGGTCCGTTCAGGAGAATCTGATTGGCCATTAACAGGCCATTCTCATTGGTTAATGGAGCTAGCACTCCCGGATTGCTATTGGTTGAATAGTTAATAAGTTGCCTATATAAGGAAGGCTATAGCAGCCATCCAGTTCGAGCTGTCACACCATGTAAATAAAGAGTTGAAGTTCACTGTTTCTACCGACTCGTCTCCATTATTCGCACCCATGCTCCAGACTTAACACTGGTGATGAGGATGGGATGTGGAGACATCAGAATTGACTAAACAACGAAGAAACAACTGAGCACGTGGCTGAAATGCACAACGGTGGAACCATGTCCAGCGGCGTAGTACCACCCGCTCCGTTCGACCCAGCGCAAGAGGACTGGGAGTCCTACATGGACCATTTCCAAATGTTCTTGAAAATGAATAATCTGAAGGATGCCACAACCGGGAAGAAATGGCCGGTATTCCTGACGCATTGCGGGCCGACCGTATTCAAGATGGCCAAGGCACTAGCAAAACCGGCTGACGTGAAGGCCATGGACTGGGACGTCCTCGAATTGCTACTAAGGGCCCACTATGCACTGACCATTCCAATGCTCGTAAGACGGCATGGGTTCTACCAAAGAAACCAGTGGCAAGGAGAAAGCGTTGCCGATTTTGTTGCGGACCTCCGAAACTTGGGAGGCCTCTGCGATTTCGCCGACCTAGAAGAGGCCTTGAGAGACCGAGTAGTTCTCGGATTAGATGCTCTAAACCTGCAGAGCAAAATAATGGCTAAGGGCAACATTAGCCTTGCCGAAGCCATCGCTGAGGCTATGGCAGCGGAAGCAACCAAGAAGTCGGCTGCCCAACTACTCCGAAATCGCGCTCCGATGCACCAACCAGCCGGCAAACTTTCACCTAAGTCGGAAGGACAGCTTTCGACAGCCCACCATGAGGACCTCTCTTCATCGTCAGAAAGCAACGAAGAAGAGGTCCATCGACTGCGGTCCGATCGGGACCGTTACCCGAAGTTCCAGCAACTGTGCGCTGGCTGCGGGGCCAACCATTACCTCTCTGATTGCAAATTCCGCGACGCGCTCTAGTACGAGTGTGGGAAATGAGGCCATATCGGACGGGTCTGCAGAAGTCTCCTCGGACCCAGCCAGACCTCAAAAGGGGCCAATTTTCGCCAATCGACAGGAAACCATCCTGTAAGGCGAGAACCAGCAAACCACTCCTACAGCAACCGACCCGTGAATCGCCTAACGAGGCGAGAAGAGGCTCACCAAACAATCACTATCAGCCATGCCTCTTCATTGGATGCTAAGAAAATTTGAGTTAAAGTGGACATCGAAAATCAGCCTTGCCAAATGGAAGTTGACTCGGGATCGTCTCTTTCAATGGTCTCCTGGAAAACCCTCAAGCAACTCATCCCTACTATCCGGCGCCAAGACCTTCAATTCCAAAGGCTCATGCTAAAAGACTACCAGGGGAACCGGATTCCAGTCGTAGGATCCAGTCGAGTCCAGGTTTTGTTCAAGAACCGCATAGCGTACTTACCCCTGACGGTGATCGACAAGGACCGGCCTAGCCTGTTAGGCCTGCAATGGTTCACACCACTCGGCATTGAAGTGGCAGGCATTAACCGAATCAGCGGCAGTGACTGGGAGGAGGACGTTGCCTACGAATTCAAGGACGTCTTCGCGGAAAAGCTAGGCAAGTACAAGGGGACCCCGATATCCTTTAGCCTTAATCCAAAAATAGCTCCCATCCGCCTTAAGCCTTGTCAAGTTTCGTACGCCCTAAAGCCAAAAATCAACGAACAGCTTGATAAGTTGATAGCCCAGGGAATGTTAAAGCCAACTGATCACTCTCCCTGGGAAACCCCAATCATGACACCAATTAAGCTGGACGGCTCAATTAGAATTTGTAGGGACTACCGAGCCACCTTAAACCACGCCCTGCAACAAAATCCATATCCGGTGCCGGTGGTGCAACACCTCCATTCCCTGGGGGGCGGAAAAGTCTTCGCTAAACTGGACTTAGCTCAGGCTTATCAGCAACTGCTGGTTGATGAAAAAACGGCACAGGCACAGACAATTGTAATGCACCGAAGTGCCTTTAAGTGTACGCAGCTCCAATTCGGAGTCAGTGTAGCCCCGGGGATGTTTCAGAGCCTAATGGAGAGACTCTTGCAGGGGATCAAAGGCATTGTCCCCTACTTTGACGATGTGCTAATTGCTGCCCCCACTCCAAAAATGTTACGGGATCGTTTAAGACTGGTTCTACAAAAATTCCAAGAAGCAGGCCTTAAGGTGAAGAAAAATAAGTGCAGGCTGTGTACAGATCGTGTTGAATTCTTAGGGTACTTAATTGACAGTCAGGGTATTCACCCTACCGATAGCAAATTGAGAGCAATAAAAAACGCTCCCAAACCCCGGAACAAGGCCGACCTCCAGGTGTTTTTAGGCCTCATCAATTTCTATAATGTATTCTTGCCGCACAAGGCGACGGTTGCTGAACCTTTACATTGACTAGAAAATCAACCGAATCCTTTTTCTACAGCACATCACACCTCACAGTGTCACCAACAAAATTCCCACCGAGCTGCTAATGGGACGGAAGTTCCGCTCCCACCTCGACCAGTTACATCCAGCTTACGAACCGGAAAAACCACTTGGATCCAGCGGCCAATGCCGTACCTTCCAGGTAGGCGATTTAGTATTCGCTAAAAACTTATCGGGCGATCCACTGTGGGTAGAAGCGACGGTAATCCATGTAACCAGCCCAAAATCATACCTTGTCCAGTGCCCTGACGATAGACTTTGGAAGCACCATATTGATCAACTACGATCACGGCTGCAGTCAGGCAATTCCGAACTCCCTTATAACCAAACTGAGGGGAGGGGGGGAGATACAGAGGAAGACGAATTTCAACTAGAGGAAAATCTTTTTGAAGGGAATGATAGTGGAACAGAAACGCGGGAACAGAAACCAGGGATAGGAGTGAGTTCACCTCAGGGAGTTGCCGAAGATATTGGTGACAACGAAAACGCGAACTCTGAACCAGAGGCACCCCTTTCGCCAAACAACGCTCTACCTCAACAAGAGTGCAGCCAAATGCCAGGCGCACAGCGAAAATCAAAAAGACTAATAAAACAACCGTCCTACCTCAAGGACTACGTGACCGCACCCCGTAAACAGAAGCCAGGGGGAAGGGGTGTTGTGAATGAATAAATGTTAAATAAAGTTATCTTGAGCTTGAAGTCAAGTGCAGGGCTCTGGCCCTGCACTTCTGATTGGCTGTTAATGGCAAGATCGGATTGGTCCGTTCAGGAGAATCTGATTGGCCATTAACAGGCCATTCTCATTGGTTAATGGAGCTAGTGCTCCAGGATTGCTATTGGTTGAATAGTTAATAAGTTGCCTATATAAGGAAGGCTATAGCAGCCATCCAGTTCGAGCTGTCACACCATGTAAATAAAGAGTTGAAGTTCACTGTTTCTACCGACTCATCTCCATTATTCGCACCGATGCTCCAGACTTAACACATACATTTTTTAAAAAAATAAAGCACTGTACTTTTTTTGTTTTGGTGGGAGATATCCTTTCAGATTCAGTGAGATAATTCCCTGCTTCCACCAGAGTCCAATCTGCTTAAATAGTGCCGCCAAGGATTAAATTAGAAATATAGCTCTTCATGTCAATTGTGTGGTGTACTATTAAGCTAGAATTCCTCTGTCAAAAATTGTGATTATTACTTGGTTTGTATTAAAATGTAGCTTCTGGAATTTTGAACAAGACATTCCTCTTTCTCACTACAAATGTAATATAAGAGTCAAATGGGCTGTAGAGATATTTATTCAAATAATCTATTTTCCTTTGTGTCCTGAGGGATATACAAACATGTTAATTTCAATGTCTCCCATTTTTCCTTTCTCCATTTTACCTCATTATGGTATCACTTCATTATTTTTAAAAGGTTGGCATAACAATTTGTACATATTTTCATATGCATTTTTCCAAAATGCATAATTTTAAATCAACTTCTCCCAGGAAGTGTTGTTCCTTGTTGTTTATATATCCCATTAAAATATTTATTTTATCCCAATAAAATATGTCCACACCAAAGGACAACAGAAGCATGCCTTTTTCCTCTTTCCTTCGGAATAGCAACCCCCCTGGACACTGGAATGGCCCCTTTCCTTCTGACATTCAGAAAGTCTATGAAACTTTAATGTCTTCTAACAGTGCCTTAGGAGTTGAATGATATGGCTTTCAGTGCAAAATATTTTAACTGTAGATGTGTTAATGGTAATATATTTCTGGGTTCTCCCATGAGCTGTTCAGAGCATCCAGAAGTGGGAGGTGCTTCAGTCTCTTCTGGAAAGGCTGGGCTTAAAAATCTGGGACGCTCCTCCTCCTCCACCGGACACCTCCTCAGCGCCCCCCAGTTTTAGCTCAGCCTTTGTGGTAAGAGGTTGTGCACTCCCTGACTGGAATGGTTTCTGATTCAGCTAGTCAAGATTCAGGTTTGCTCTTGGGTTAATTCGGCTTGCAAATTTTTCCCCCTATTAATCTGGCAATTTCAAGGCTTGTGGCTCTATTAGGTTATTACCCCGATCAGTTGAGAGCAGCTCTTTGTGACTGGCGGAGCCTGACACTTCGCAGGCAGTCTGAGATGGCCGCTTCAGGCAATTAGCCTATCTAATTCGCTGATCGTCTTATCTTTGTGATCTTGCTGGAACGCTCGCAACTGTGGCTCACTTCTCCTTACAGGATCATTTGTCTGACATTTTGGAGAGTCAGCAGCAGCGGCTCGTTAAACTGCTCAGGCATTTAACATCGGAGATTCTGCCTTTCCACCTTTTTAAATGGCTGGCTTCAAGTTCGCGCCTAAATATTACAGGCGCCATTCCCCGCTGGCTTCTCTTCTTGGGGACTGTGGCAAGTACTTTCCCACTCCACTTTCCTGGGATTATTTCTATCTTTCCCTGCTGGCATTGGATAAGCAGGCTCGTCCTTAAACAGGAATTTTTTTCCCCCTCTCGCAATTGCTTTTCGATCGTTACATTGGAGCGAAGCCTCAAGTGCCATTTCAAACAGCGGGACGTTTTTGACATGAAAGGATCCATCCAGGACCTGTATAAATGGTTTCCCTTGTTGGGGACCAGGGATCCTGAATATTTCTTGCTTGGAGAGCTTGGGAGGTTTCTCCCTCGAGCCGCTCGGAGCAT
Organism: Hydrophis major; assembly: GCA_033807585.1. Classification (NCBI taxonomy): domain Eukaryota; kingdom Metazoa; phylum Chordata; class Lepidosauria; order Squamata; family Elapidae; genus Hydrophis; species Hydrophis major. Next base: position 99,523,380 of record CM066331.1, read on the forward strand.
CCAGAGAGTGGGATATGCTTCCGAGTCCTCTTCTTGCAGGCTGAGCTTTAGCTAAGGAAACGCTCCGCCCCCTCATGTGACTCCACGTAGTGTTCCCCCAGTCTTTTGCTCAGCCTCGAAGAGGCAGGCTGTTATTGAAAGGAGCCTGCAGCACATGTCCAGATCAGGCTTCTCTCCATGGGCTGCTGACCATGACTCCTTATCCATCAGATCCCTTCCACAGCCGGATCCCCCGGTTGGTCAGGTACTCTCTCAGAGGGACAGCCCTCCTCCAGTAGGGGCCCAGGAGGAGGAGGAGGTAGGGGACTTTGGTGACTTCAGGGAAGAGGACTCCCGGATGGGATCCTCCCATTATAGTGAGCCCCTCTTAGAGGTGGACCTCATGGAGGGGGAGATGTCGGAGGATGAGGGGGCTTCTCCCAACCAACCCATAGTCGGGGGGCTGTTCAAGCCACACTTGTTTAAATCCCTCCTCTTTAAGGCAAGAACGTCTCTGGTCTTCTTCCCCAGTCTCCCTCTGACTGCCCCCCCGCCTCAGAGAGACCAGAGGACTCCATTTTCACACAACCAGTGGTGGAAGCTGAGATCATCCCAACCCCACCAATCTTCGTAGACCTAGTGATGAAGCAACTTGCTTCCACAGGAGCCTCCCCTACACCCTCTAACCTAGACAAGAGATTCTTCAATCTCGATTCGGCAATGTCTACCCTGCTAAACATCCTGGAAGTCGACGATCCCATTGTGGGCCTTGCTTCCTCCTCTACCCCCATTGAGGCCCTAGAGGCCTTGAAACCTGAGGACAAGTGGACGGAACTGGTGTCGTGTCAAGCTCATCTATCCGACGCTTGGGCCATTAAATCGGCTACGGCTGCTTCATTTTTTACGAGGTCCTCTATCCACTGGCTCCGGCAGCTGAGAGAACACGTCCTCACGTCCAATGTGAGGGCGCACCAAGACATAGCGAAACTGGTGGCCGCAGCTGAGTTTTCAGCTGATGCCACTTACCAATCGGTAAAGTTCTCTTCCAGAGCAATAACATCCCATGTCACAGCTCACCACCTACTGTGGCTCAAGCACTGGCAGGCAGATATTAAAAACAAGGACAAGCTGGCCACTGCTCCCGTCAAGGGAGACAAACTGTTCGGCCCGGCCTTGGAACCCCTGCTGGTTGAGGGCCGCAGCAAGAGGAAGTACCTGCCCTCCCTTTTTCGGAGGCCAGACACAAGAGGCCCCCACCCTTTTGGAAGGGCTTCCCCCACCCCTCCTACCAACTCCCCTTCCCACCCAGATACCCGAGACCCCCTTCCTTCTGGTCTCAGGACCGCTCGGACTCAGGAGACAGAAACAGATGGGGCGGCAACTATAAGAGGCCCTTTAGGGGATCAGGGGGGAGGCCCTACCGCCGACCCAGATAGATTTTCTTCCTCCCTCCCCATCGGCGGCCGCCTTAGACACTTCGCCGCTCAATGGGACAAATCCACATCCAATGCATGGGTTAGGGACACTGTCAGGTTCGGTCTCGCCCTTGAGTTCCGGTCCGCCCCCACTGATTTCTTTATGACATCCCCCACCTCAAGAGATCCCACCAAACGGGCACTAATGGATGCAGCCATCCAATACCTGCTTGACATTCAGGCCATTCAATCCGTTCCACTGGCCCAGAGGGGACGAGGATTCTACTCCCACCTCTTTGTGGTGCCCAAGCATTCTGGGGGATGCAGGGCTATATTAGATTTAAAACGGCTAAACCGCCACCTTATCCAGCACAAATTCAAAATGCACACCCTGCAATCGATTCTCTTGGATACCAGGCGGGGTGACTGGTTATCTCCATAGATCTCTCGGAGGCATACCTGCATATTCCAATTCGGCCCTCTCACCATGAATTCCTTAGGTTCTGTTATAATAACCATCACTATCAATACGTGGCCCTCCCCTTTGGTCTGGCCTCGGCCCCCAGGACCTTCACCAAGGTCCTCGCGGCCCTGGCTGCTCACCTCAGGAGCGTGCCTGTCCACCTTCACTGCTGTTTGGACGATATCCTGATTCTCTCCCCGCCCAAGACCCAGGCAGTCAGGGACACCAGAGCCACCCTCTCCGCTCTCCTGGCACACAGGTTCCTTATTAATTGGAATAAGAGTCAACTGACCCTATCCACCCGAATCACCCACTTGGGAGCCATAATTGATTCGGTTACAGAAAGGGTCTTCCTCTCTTCGGAGAGGTTCCTCAGCATTCAAGCTCTGGTCAAACAGATTAGGCGATCAAGGAGTGTGGCGTTACTTGACCATTCTAAATTATTGGGTAAGATGGTTTCATGCATCTCAATTATTCCCTGGGCCCGTTTACACAGCAGATCCCTCCAGTGGTTCCTGCTCCCATTCCAAAGATCCGGAAGAAGCAACTCGAGGTCCAGAGTCAAGGTGCCTCCGAGGGTCCTCATGTCTCTCCTCTGGTGGACCAACCCCGCCATCAACAGGGGCCACCTCTTCTCAGAACCTCAGCGGCTAACCCTCACCACGGACGCCAGCCTATCCGGTTGGGGTGCTCATGTCAACTCACTCTCGGCACAGGGCAAGTGGTCACCGATCAAGCAAAGATGCAGCATCAACTGGCTGGAGCTTCACGCCATCCACCTGGCCCTGCGCAGATTCCTCCCCTTGGTACGCGGGCGTCACGTCCTTATTCTCACGGACAACATCACGGCCAAAGCCCATATCAACAGGCAAGGAGGCACCCAGTCTATTCAGTTGATGAGGGAGACCGAGCGCCTCTGCCGTTGGGCAGAATCCAACCTTCTCTCACTCAAAGCTGAGCATATCTCCAGAATCTCCAACATCCAGGCGGATTGGCTGAGCAGGGCCACGGTGGACCAAGCAGTATGGCGCCTTCATCCATCCCTATTCAAGGAGGCGTTCAGAATATTTGGCCTCCCGAGGGTGGATCTCTTCGCCTCCCCGTCCAACGCACAGCTCCCATGGTTTTTTCTCCAGGTACCAGTCTCATGGGTCGGAGAACCACAACGCGCTACGATGTTGATGGCCCCCAGGGCTCTTATATGCCTTCTCGCCGCTGCCGCTGATTCCCAGAGTCATAAAGAAACTCATTCATGAGAGGGCAGACCTGTTCCTGGTGGCTCCTTATTGGCCCAGGAGACCGTGGTTCGCGGACCTCCGCAATCTTTCGGTAGTGCCGCCATGGAGGATCCCCCCAGACAGGATCTCCCTCTCTCAGGGACCCCTTCTGCATCCAGAGCCCCAATGGCTCCAGCTAGCCGTCTGGAGGTTGAACGGATCCGTTTGACAAGAGAAAAATTCTCCAGTCAAGTAATTGACACTATTTTGGCTGCCAGGTGACCCTCCACCACACGAATTTACGATGCCACTTGGAAGGGCTTTTCCAAGTGGTGTAGCGGGTTCCAAGTTGACCCCCTCTCTCCCTCTATTGCACAGGTCTTGGAATTCCTTCAAGAAGGCCTATGTAAAGGGCTTGCCCCCAACACCCTGAGACGGCAGGTTGCTGCCCTCTCAACCATTGTTTCTTGTGATAACTTCAGTTCTCTCTCTCATCACCCCCGGGTTAGAGCTTTCCTTAGGGGCGCCACCAACTTGTGCCCTCCGACTGTTTACAGGTTCCCCACATGGGACCTCAACAAGGTCCTCGTTTCACTTACAGAGCACCCGTTTGAACCCCTGAGGGAGTCCTCCCTTCAATTTCTAACGTTTAAAGTAGTCTTTCTAGTGGCCATTACTTCTGCTCATAGGGTCTCGGAAATAACAGCATTGTCAATCAGAAACGATTTATGCGTGTTCCACGCTGATCGGGTGGTCCTTCGGCCCGAACCCACCTTCTTACCCAAGGTTAACTCATCCTTCCACAGGTCTCAGGAACTGGTCCTCCCAAACTTTTGACCCAGACCCTCAAGGGACAGGGAAACCCTTTGACACACCCTGGATGTTAGAAGGGCCTTGCGCATATACATTAACCGCACTCAACTCCTGAGAAGATCAGAATCCCTCTTCCTCTTTTTTCAGCCCAGGACATTGGGGCTCAAAGTCTCGCCCTCAACCATCAGTCGCTGGATTAAGGCGACTATCACCAGGTGCTATCTATCACAATCTCTGCCCGCTCCTGGGGGAATAACCGCTCATTCCACCAGGAGTGCAGCTACTTCGGCGGCTTGGGCCACGCAAGCCCCAATCACCGACATATGTCGGGCAGCCACTTGGGCCTCTCCATCCCCTTTCATCAGACATTACAAAATAGACTTATACACCTCAGCAGAGGCCTCTTTTGGCCGACGAGTCCTACAGAGGGTCATCAGTGACCCGGAAGGGCTTCTGCCCCAGACGGAGTCCCACCCGTAAGACAGCCAAGCTTTGGTATGTCCCACTCTCTGGATGCTCCGAGCGGCTCAAGGGAGAATGGGCGTTGGTTCTTACCTGATACGCCCCTTCTCGACGAGCTGCGAGGAGCATCCAACCCCACCCTAACTCCTCCATCTGGTGGGTATTCTAGTTTCAGCCAAAGAGCCAATAGTTGATTAGAAGGATTTCTTAACCTTTCTTCTCGTTATCGCAAAAAACTGGGGGAACGCTACGTGGAGTCACATGAGGGGGCAGAGCGTTTTCTCAGCTAAAGCTCAGCCTGCAAGAAGAGGACTCGGAAGCACATCCCACTCTCTGGATGCTCCTCGCGGCTCGCCGAGAAGGAGCGTATCAGGTAAGAACCAACACCCATTCTCTTGCTGGGAACCCTTAGATACTGTTTCCATATATACGGGCTTACATATAGATATAGGCATATGTATATATATGTGTGTTTGTATATATACAAAACTCATACCACTTCTTGGAAATGATCAAAGATCTACATGTGGAGCAGGAAGATCTGCTTGTAAGTTTTGACGTGGTTTCACTATTCACTCAAGTCCCGATAAAAGAGACCCTTGAAATCATCAAAAATAAATACCAACCAGCTAAACACCTCATGGCACTAACAGAACACTGCTTAACCAACACATATTTCATATACAAAGGACAAAGATACAAACAAATTGAAGGAGCCCCCATGGGATCACCACTGTCACCTGTCATTGCAAACCTGTTCATGGAAGAATTCGAATCCAGAGCCCTGGCTAATGCCATACTCAAACCCAAACTATGGTTAAGATATATCGATGACACATTCGTGATTTGGCCCCATGGACAAGAAAACCTAAACAACTTCCTAACACACCTAAACAGCGCACACCCCAAAATCAAGTTCACCATGGAAACAGAAACAAACAAACAACTACCATTCCTAGATGTACTAATCTACAAGAAAACAGATGGCACACTAGGACACACCATATACCAGAAGAAAACACACACCAACCGCTACCTCAACGTCCAATCCCACCACCACCCAGCACAGATAAACTCCGTGGCTAAAACACTAATTACTAGAACCAAACGCCTGGCAGACAATACACACATTAAGACTGAATTATGCACCCTGACTAAAATATTGACAGCCAACGGCTTCCACAAAAGCAAAATCACCAACTTGATCCACAAAAACACACTGAGACATAACAGAGACCCAGAAGTTGAACAGACCTATGGAACAGCTGTCCTGCCCTACATAAAAGGCAGTACAGACAAAATTAGTAAGATTCTATACAGACACCACATCAAGACTGCCTTCAAAACAGACAGAAAAATAGCAGCCATCCTCAGGAACCCCAAAGACAAAATTGACCTGGAAAACCAAGGCATATATGAAGTCCCCTGTGCATCATGCCCGGCCACATACATTGGACAGACCAATAGAAGAATAAGCACCCGCCTGGATGAACACAAAAATGCAGTCAAAAAGCTGGAACACACTTCCTCACTCGTCCAACACATGGAAGCCACAGGTCATAACATCAACTTCAATGGCACCAAAACCCTAGTCACCATAGAAAATCCCAGCCACAGAATCATCAGAGAAGCCATAGAGATTGAAAAAAGACCAGAAAGCATGAACAGAAGAGATGATTCCACCAGGCTGTCAATCATTTGGAAGCCTGCAGTCACAAACAAAAAAATCTCCACACCACAAGCCAGGCAAACACCTGGGCACAAACAAATCCCCCCTGATACCTCCAGCTCAAACACACCCCAACCAGGCACCCAGATGAAACCCAGCTTCCTAACTAATGATAGCCGTCCATTTACCCGAAGCCAAGCTGCACTAAAGGCCTCCAATAAAGTAACACAATGTTGCCAGCCAATCAAGATACAAAAAGAGCCCCCCCCAAAAAAAAACAGACAGAAGATATTAATAGCAGAACATAGCAAACTCCAAGACCAATAAACACAGACCAAGACTCTCAACCAATCAGGAGGAAGAAAAAACCATTCTGGCACAGCAATAGGCTGCCCCAAATTTAAATCTGAAACCACTGTAAAAGTCTGACTCACAGACAAACACTACACAGAAGCCTGATGATGGCAGATGAGATTCTGCTGAAACGTTGCTACAACTTTAAAAGCACCACTATTATGACGTGGGAAAATACCCGAACAAAGCTGAATGCCAGATATATATATATATATATATATATATATATATATATATATATATATATATGTTTTCTGAGGTTCTCGCGGGTATTTGTATGTGGATCTTTGGTTGTTCGGGTTTTCTCCCGCGTAAGATTGGAAGTATCTAGGCAACGTTTCGATGAAGTCTCATTCATCATCTTCAGGCTTGGTCTTCAGCTCTGTGCTTCTCAGAGTGATGTGAGCTTGCAGCTGCTTCTTCCTTTTAACTGCTAGTGGGGGTGTGACTTGATTGGGTGGGGGCTTGGCTGTGTTCTGATTGGGTGGGGGTGTGTTCTCATTGGTTGGGGGTTTGGCTATGTTCTGATTGGTTGGGGGGTTGGCTGTGTTCTGATTGGCTGGAGGCGTGTTCTGTTCAGGTGGAGGCTTGATTGTGCTCAGGTTAGTCTTAGTTGCTGGAGGGTTTGAGCTGGTGAGCTGTGATCTAGCTGTTTGGCTTCGAGTTCGTGGTCGTGCTGCATCTTCATGGTGGAGGTCAGTTCGCTTCAAGTATGGCTCAGAGGGGTTTGAGGTGGGTAGTGATGCAGCTGCAGTGCGGCTTCTGGTCCGTGGTCGTGTTTCATCTTCTGTGTGGGTGTGAGTCTGCTTTCTACGTGGAAGTGGGGTGGTGGCATCTTGTGTGGCTCTCAGGGGTGTGGGTCTGGTGTCATTCTTCATGTTAGGTACGCGTCTGTTCATGAGGGCGGGTTTCCAAATGGCTGGTAGGCGGGAGGTATCATCTCGTTTATTCATGCTGTGTGGGCGTTTTTCTATCTCTATGGCTTCTCTGATGATTCTGCTGCTGAAGTGTTCGGTTTTGGCGATAGTTCTGGTATTTTTAAAGTCAATCTCATGTCCTGTGGCTTTGAGGTGTTGGACCAGGGAAGAGGTCGGTTCTTCCTTTTTGATTGAGTTCTTATGTTCTTCAATGCGTGCACCTATTCTTCTGTTAGTCTGTCCAATGTATGTGGTGGGGCAGGCAGTGCAAGGGATTTCGTATACTCCTTGATTTTCCAACTCGATTCTGTCCTTAGGGTTTCTTAGGATGGTGGATATCTTTCTGTTTGTGCAGAATGCTGTCTTAATGTTGTGTTTTTGGAGGATCTTGCTAATTTTATATATATATATATATGTATGTATGTATGTATGTATGTATGTATGTATGTATGTATGTATAGACTTACACTCCTGGAGAAGCACCCTACTTTCAACCACAGGGGTAGGCACCACTCTTAAGTACAAATAATAACAACAACAACAACAACAATAATAATAATAATAACAACAACAATAATAATAATTTTTTAAAAAATTAAAGTTAGAGACATGAGGTTCAGTCCTCCACAATGGAAGGTGACAACGTCTTCCGCTCCAAGACAAATAAGTCCTGAGATAAGTCAGTGGACCCCAAAAAGGCCTCTAAGGTAGCGGATAAGGATGCCCATAGATGGCACCAAGCCTTGGAAAGGCAGTGGCAGAAACGGGCCAGGGAGGCGGACAAGAGGCTGACCCACTAAAACAAGGAATGTCGAATGATGAAGGCCTCATTCCGGACCAACCTACCTTTTCTGGCCTTTTTTGTCCACACCTCTTTAAATCTTTACTGTTCAAAGAAAAGAACACTACTAAACTAGGCACATCAAGCCCTCATCCATTGTCAACAGGGTCTCAGGACGAATCCAAGGATCTAATATTCTCACAACCGGCTAATGAGGCAGAAACTATTCCTGTCCCTCGAATGTTTGCTGAATTAGTACAAAACCAATGGGCATCAGCAGCATCCTACCCAGCCCCAAAAGGGTACAATAAACAATATTATAATTTGGCACCAGAGTTTTCAAATTTTCTCAAACGTCTGAACAGATAATTGGTTTATCGAAAATTCAAAATGACTACTCTCCAGTCCATTCTGCTCAGCATCACAGAGAACGATGTCCTGACCTCTATAGATCTGACAGAGGCTTATCCACATATACCAATTAGACCTGCTCACTACAAATACCTTAGATTTTGCTATTGTGATTAGCATTATGAATATATCGCCCTACCATTCGATCTGGCTTTGGCCCCTAGGACTTTTACCAAGGTCCTAGTGGCTTGGCTGCCTCCCTCAGGATCAAATCTATTCGTTTACAATGTTATCTGGATGATATTTTAATTTTGTCATCTTCCAGACATCAAGCAAATTTGGATACCAAGATTACTCTGGAGATCCTTCAAGGTCACGGCTTTTCCATAAATTGGGATAAAAGCCATTTGATCCCTTCAACTAGGTTAGTTCATTTAGGGGCAGTGATAGATACCGTGGAGGGCAAGGTTTTTCTCTCTTAGGACATGTTGAATCGTATCCAGTCTTTGGCCAGAGAGATCAGAGCCTTAAAGAGGGTTCCCCTGGCAGTTCTGTCTCAACTGTTAGGGAAACTGATTTCTTGTATTTCCATTGTGCCTTGGGCTTGATTCCATTCTACAGATCTGCAGTGGTTCCTGCTACCTTTCTAGCGATCCAGAAGAGCCACTTCCAACTTCTGGATAAAGGTACCGCACAATGTTCTCCAATCGCTCCACTGGTGGTTGGAAAACATGATAAACAAGGGGTGTCCTTTCAAGGAACCTTCCAGGGCAATGATCACAACTGACACCAGCCTGGTAGGATGGGGAGCTCACTTCCAATCCCACACTGCACAGGGAATTTGGACTATTTTCAAAAAATCACAAAACATCAACCTGTTGGAGCTGCGAGCAGTTCATCTGGCATTACACAGTTTTCTACCTCTTTTGCAATCACACCACTTTCTGGTCTTGACAGACAATATCACAACCAAGGCCCACGTAAACAGACAGGGGGGTACTCACTCCAAACTTCTGATGTTGGAGAGAGCCAGGTTGTTCAAGTGGGCCGAGGCCAATCTGTTGTCACTCAAGGCAGAGCACATAGCTGGGGCCTTAAGCACACAAGCGGACTGGCTCAGCAGGATCTTGATAGATCAGGCAGAGTGGCACCTATACCCATCTCTCTTCCAGGAAGCAGTGTGAAGGTTTGGGCAACCGGTGATCAATCTATTTGCCTCTCCCCGCAACGCTCAATTGCCCTGGTATATTTCAAGGTACCCGACTCATGGGGTGGAGGCTGTCAACGCTCTGCGATGTCAGTGGCCTCCCGGACTTCTATATGCATTTCCTCCACTCCCTGTAATATCCAGGTTGATCCAGAAGTTATTGGAGGAACAAGCGGAACTGATATTGGTTGCCTCTTCCTGGCCCAGGCAAATGTGGTTTGCGGACTTACAGGACCTGTCGAGAGAACAACCTTGGAAAATTCCACCGTCGAGGGTTTCCCTCTCGCAAGGGCCGGTACTTCACCTGGACCCACAATGGCTCAGCCTAGCCATATGGAGGTTGAGTGGAACCGTTTAAGGACCCAAAAGATTTCAGAGGATGCCATTGCCACCATACAAGCATCCAGACGGTCCTCTACAAATCGTATATATGAGGCCACATGGTCCACTTTCTGTCTCTGGTGCCGGGGACCTAAAATCGACCCAACTGCCCCTTCAATAGGACAATTATTGGATTTTTTACAGGAGGGGTTGACCAAGGATCTATCTCCAAATACTTTACGCAGACAGGTGGCGGCCTTAGCCTCAGTGATATTCTGGGGTGACCTTCGTACCATCGCACACCATCCACATATCCACAGCTTTCTTAAAGGTGCTGCAAACTTACGACCTCCTGTAATTCACCGCTGTTCCACTTGGGAGCTGAACAAGGTGCTAACTGCACTTACAACTGCCCCGTTCAAGCCTTTAAGAACTGCTAGTCTCAAATTCCTGACATATAAGGTGGTCTTCTTAATTGCGATCACATCAGCAAGGAGGATTTCCAAGTTGGCAGCATTGTCGATGAGAAAGGACCCGTGCGTGTTTCATGCAGACAGAGTGGTTTTCAGATTGGATCTATCGTTCATCCCTAAAGTAAATTCAGCCTTCCACAGAGCACAGGAGTTGGTGCTTCCAAATTTTTGTCCGAAACCATCGCATAGACTGCAGCATCAATGGCATCGACTTGACGTTTGAAGGGCGTTAAGCATCTATCTAGACCGCACAGCGGCATTTCAAAAATCTGAGGCTCTACTCCTATCCTTCCACTTTCGGACATAGGGTGTCATCGATGACCATTGGTAGATGGTTGAGAGCCACCATAGCTAAAAGTTACAAATGCCAGTCCATCTCAGTTCCTAAGGGCATTACAGCCCACTCAACAAGGAGTGCGGCAACATCAGCATCACGGGCCACTCGGGCTTCAATAGATAAAATCTGCAGAGTGGCAACTTGGGCTTCACCATCGCCCTTTGTCAGAAATTATAAAATTGATGTCTACGCCTCAGCAGATGCTTCATTTGGCAGAAGAGTCCTGCAGAGGGTCCATAGAGTTTAGGAGTGGATTTTGATCCAGACGGAGTCCCTCCCCAAGGACAGGCCAAGCTTTGGTATGTCCCACTTCTGGATGCTCTGAACAGCTCATGGGAGAAAGGGCGTTGGTACCCCTGTTCTCTGTGAGCTGTGAAGAGCATCCAGCACCACCCATTTCTTTCCATCTGGTGGGGTTCCGTTCCGGTCAGGGATCTAGATTAGGTGATGAATCCTGGACTTTGGCACTCAATCTTCGCAAAACTGGGGGACGCTGAAGAGGTGTCCCGTGGAGGAGGAGGAGGAGCGTCCTGGAGTTTTAAGCCCAGCCTTTCCAGAAGAGACTGAAGCACCTCCCACTTCTGGATGTTCTTCACAGCTCACAGGGAACGGGCGTATCAGGTAAGTACCAATGTCCTTTTTCATAAATTTAATTGGAATCATTTTGCAATGAGTAACTATCAGTACTTTCAGTATCTCCACAAACAAATATTCTTTGGAATAATAGTTGTCTTTAGTCCATCTAGTCATAGTGATCGATTAATGAAGAATATGTTCAAAATATCAACCTTCTTTCTATCCTGTTTCTTCAAAATGTAATGTGTTGTTTTCATTAGTTTGGTTGTCTTTATATTTGATTTGACTTCCATTTTTCACTGTGCTTCTTGACTTTTCTTACTAGAGTTTGCAGATGCTTTGCATTTTCAGCTATCAGCATAGTCTCATCAATACAGGTTACGGATGTTTCTTCCTTCAGTTTCAAAACAATATTCATCTTCTTCCAGTCTAGCTTTTTCTGTGACTGTTTTTCTATATGTATTTCTTCCAGTGTCCTTATGTATACTTTTGTAGTCTTGCATGTTGTCTCTTTGAACATTTTTCTGAAATTCTTTGTTGAGTTTCTTCTTGAGAGCTTAATCTTTCACAGCATTGACTTCTTTTCTCTTCTTGGCATTTCCACTATTTGTTCTGACACCCAGATTGCTCTCTTCTGTCTCTTAATCCTTGACAATCTGTTTTCACATTCCTCCTTTACAGTACTTATTTTAAGTTCATTTCAGAGTTCTTCTGATTTTGGATTAATGAGATTCAGGACTTCAAAGTGATTCCTGATGTACTCCTTGAAAATGGAGGGAATGTTGTTTAAACTGGTTGTCTTCCTCCTCCTCCTGTAGCTCAGCTTAGAACCATCCTATAAGAAGTTCATGATCTGTTTTACACTCAGCCCCTGGCCATGTCTTTGTTGTTATAACTAAGCTCCTCTACCTTTTTAGCAATAATCCACTCTGTTTAATTTCTATGTACTCCAACTATTGATGTTAATGGGCATCATTTTGGTTGTTGACAGACAGTGATAGCTATGAAGAAAACATTGGAGTGATAGCAATGGATAAGTGATTCTCCTGCTTCATTATGGCTTCTTAAGAAATATAATTTAAGTATATAATAATTATACATACACTTGTATGTGTATGTATGTATATGTACATGTGTGTGTGTGTATGTGTATGTATATATGTATGTATCTATGTGTCTATGTGTCTATGTATTTATGTATCTATGTATCTATGTATCTATGTATCTATGTATCTATGTATCTATCTATCTATCTATCTATCTATCTGTCTGTCTGTCTGTCTGTCTGTCTGTCTGTCTGTCTGTCTGTCTCTCTCTCTCTGTGTGTGTGTGTGTGTATGAATCTTTGGTTATTCGGGTTTTCTCCCGCGTAAGATTGGAAGTATCTAGGCAACGTTTTGATGAAGTCGCATTCATCATCTTCAGGCTTGGTCTTCAGCTCTGTGCTTCTCAGAGTGATTTGAGCTTGCAGCTGCTTCTTCTTTTTAACTGCTTGTGGGGGTGTGACTTGATTGGGTGGGGGCTTGGCTGTGTTCTGATTGGTTGGGGGTGTGTTCTCATTGGTTGGGGGTTTGGCTGTGTTCTGATTGGTTGGGGGGTTGGCTGTGTTCTGATTGGCTGGAGGCGTGTTCTGTTCAGGTGGGGGCTTGGTTGTGCTCAGGTTAGTCTTAGTTGCTGGGGGATTTGAACTGGTGAGCTGTGATCTTGCTGTTTGGGTTTGAGTTCGTGGTCGTGCTGCATCTTCATGGTGGGGGTCAGTTCGCTTCATGTATGGCTCAGAGGGGTTTGAAGTGGGTAGTGATGCAGCTGCAGTGCGGCTTCTGGTCCGTGGTCGTATCTCATCTTCTGTGTGGGTGTGAGTCTGCTTTCTACGTGAAAGTGTGGTGGTGGCATCTTGTGTGGCTCTCAGGGGTGTGGGTCTGGTGTCTTCATGTTAGGTACTCGTCTGTTCATGAGGGCGGGTTTCCAAATGGCTGGTAGGCGGGAGGTATCATCTTGTTTATTCATGCTGTGTGGGCGTTTTTCTATCTCTATGGCTTCTCTGATTATTCTGCTGCTAAAGTGTTCGGTTTTGGTGATAGTTCTGATATTTTTAAAGTCAATCTCATGTCCTGTGGCTTTGGGGTGTTAGACCAGGGAAGAGGTCGGTTCTTCCTTTTTGATTGAGTTCTTATGTTCTTCAATGCGTGCACTTATTTTTCTGTTATGTATGTGGTGGGGTAGGCAGTGCAAGGGATTTCATATACTCCTTGATTTTCTAACTCGATTTTGTCCTTAGGGTTTCTTAGGATGGTGGATATCTTTCTGTTTGTGCAGAATGCTGTCTTAATGTTGTGTTTTTGGAGGATCTTGCTGATTTTGTCTGTAGTGCCTTTTATATATGGGAGGAGGGCTTTGCCATTCTCTTGTTCTCTGTCTTGGATTTTGGTTGGGGTTTCTTTTTGGATTAGGTAGGTGATTTTCTTTCTTTGGAATCCATTGGCTGTCATCACGCTGATGAGAGTGTGTAGTTCGGTCTCTAGGTGTTGTTCATCGGCTAAGCATTTTGTTCTGGAGATGAGTGTCTCGGCTACGGAATTGATCTGTGCTGGGTGGTAGTGTGAGAGTGAGTGTAGATAGTGGTTTGTATGTGTTTTCTTCTGGTAGATGGTATGTCCTAGGGAGCCATTGGATTTTTTTGTATACCAAGACATCTAGGAAGGGGAGTTGGTTGTTAGCTTCTGGGTGTGAGTAAGTTGTTCAGTTTTTCTTTCCCATGTGGCCAGATTATGAAGGTGTCATCTACATATTTGAGCCAGAGTTTGGGTTTGTGATCATATTTTTCTAGAGCTTGTGTTTCAGAGTGTTCCATGTAGAGGTTAGCGATGACAGGTGAGAGGGGTGATCCCATGGGTGTTCCTTCTATTTGTATTTTTGTCCGTTGTAGGTGAAGTATGTATTGGACAGGCAGTGGATGGTCAGATCTAGGATGTGCTTGGGGGGGTTGCATTTGTTTTGGATGGCTGTCAAGGCTTCTTTTATTGGCACTTGGGTGAAGAGGGGTATGACATCGAAGCTCACTAGTAGGTCACTGGGTTGTAAGTTTTGTTTCTTTATGATCTCGATGAACTGGAATGAGTTTCTTATGTGTGAGTTGATGGATTCTGCATAGGGCTGTAGTTGTTTGGCGAAAAATTTGGCTAGGTTTTGTAGAGGTGAGCCTATGGAGCTGACTATTGGTCTAAGTGGGGTTCCTTCTTTGTGTATCTTGGGGAGACCATAAAGTTTAGGGCATCTGGATGATTTCTCTTTGGGTATGCTTCTTTGCTGGATTTCTTCACTGATGGTGAAGGCTTTTATTTTGGATATGGTGGTTTTTTCTAGGTAGGTGGTGGGGTCTGTCTTTCGGGGTTTGTATGTGGGATCTTGGAGTAGGTTGGTTAACTTGGATCGGTAGTCAGATGTGTTCATAACCACTGTCGCGTTGCCCTTGTCTGCTGGTAGGATTATTATGCTGGTGTCTTTTTCAGGTTAAGTAGTGTAGTTTGTTCTTCTTTGGATAAGTTGCTTTTGGGTGGTTTGCTAGTGCAGAGGATGTTGGTAATTTCGAGTCTGATTCTATTAGCATCATCAGGGTTGGTTTTGGTCAGGCTGGTTTCAACTCCGCATATGATGGTTTCTGTGGGGATGTGTTTGGGAGCGACAGCAAAGTTGAATCCTTTAGAAAGGACCTTGGTTTCGGATTCGGTGAGGATCTTATCTGAGATGTTGTGCACTGTTTGTTTCATGTGTGGCTGTGAGGGGCGAGGAGCTGGTTTCTGGCGTTGTTGTAGTTTTCTGAGTTTGTTGGTGTGTGTGTCTGTCTTGAGGATGGTCTGTGTTTCGGCTCTCCAGACAGCGAGCTGTTTGGATTTGTCCCAAAGTAAGGGGTGAATCTTGTTGCTGAGTCTGAGGTGAAGTGTGAGGAGATCTTTGCTGATTTGGTCTAGGAGAAATCTTTTTGTGTGAAGTTCATTTCTAATCATGATTTTGTGTGAAGTTCATTTCTAAAGATGATGAATGAGACTTCATCAAAATGTTGCCTGGATACTTCCAATGTGTGAAGTTCATTTCTAATTAGGGCCAATTCTGTTCTTTTTAGGATGTGTTTGGTGGCTGCTGTGTTGGTGTGGAATTTCAAATGGAAGCTCTTTGGACTTCAAGTTTTTCATAAGTCCTGGTCAGATGGTGGGTTTCCTCCCCGTAGTGGTGCAATATTTGTTTTCTGAGGTTCTCATGGGTATTTGTATGTGGATCTTTGGTTATTCAGGTTTTCTCCCACGTAAGATTGGAAGTATCTAGGCAACGTTCTGATTGGCTGTGTTCTGATTGGCTGGGGGTGTCTTCTGTTCAGGTGGGGACTTGGTTGTGCTCAGGTTAGTCTTGGCTACCGGGGGATTTGAGCTGGTGAGCTGTGATCCTGTTGTTTGGCTTTGCGTTCGTGGTCATGCCACATCTTCATGATGGGCATTAGTTTACTTCATGTATGGGTCGGAGGGGCTTGAAGCGGATAGTGATGCAGCTGTGGTACAGCTTGTGGTCCATGGTCATGTCTTATCATCTGTATGGGTGTGAGTCTGCTTTCTATGTGGAGGTGTTGTGCTAGCATCTTGTGTGGCCCTTGTGGGTGTGGTTCTGGTGTCATTCTTCATGTTAGGTACTCGTTTGTTAGTGAGGGTGGGTTTCCAAATGGCTGGTAGGCGGGAGGTGTCATCTCATTTATTCATGCTGTGTGGGCGTTTTTCTATCTCTACGGCTTCTCTGATTATTCTGTTGTTGAAGTATTCAGTTTTGGCGATAGTTCTGGTATTTTTAAAGTCAATCTTATGTCCTGTGGCTTTAAGGTGTTGGACCAGGGAAGAGGTCAGTTCTTCTTTTTCATGTGCCAGATTTTTTTTGGGGTGTGTGTGCCAGTGAACATTTAATGAGGAGGTCTAAATATATACATTGGGTCTAAAATATTTCATAGTCAGGTCTATGCTGTTCCCCATGTTATTTTTCCAAGAGAGGGACTATGTTTAATTTACTTTGCTCTTGACATCCACGTCACAAGACCTCTAGTAGCAGAGTACATGTGCTTTTTTATTTCCTTTAAAAGTAATAAAACCATTCTTCAACAACTGAAAAAAAATCTTCCTCTCCACCATTAAATCAATGTACAACAGCTAAATAAGAAAGGCCTGGATAAAGAGATGGAACCTCAGGTTCATATTTTTCATTTACATAGACACAGAATGATAGAACGAAAGCAAAAGAATATTTGCTGGAAAAAACTGGGAAAGATTTTTGCCAGCTTGTCCTACTTACGCTCCAAACGTTATTCTTGCTACTTTGAGAAAGGGATGCTAACTAAATCAACTTTACACTTTTCCAATAGAGTTCTTCATGTGTTTTTAATGGTGGTCCATGTTTAATGTAATATGTATTAAGTCTAAGATTAACTGAATGCTGCTTTTTGTAGCAGTCTTGGTTGTGGAGTATCTATTCAGAGTCCATTTCTAGTTAGCAAAAAATGCTACGGTTACTTTATGCCACATCTTTGATTCCACTTTAGGAAAATTTATACTGAAAGGCCAATTCATGCTGTAATCAGAAAACAAGTTCCCTGTGTGTATGTAAATCATTCTCAATTTTGACTCTTAGCTATATAGGCTTTGTTTTGTCTGTCAGTGCCAATTATTTCATAGAAAATGACAGATTTTTAAAGAGAAAAACAGAGCACAGAAAAGTACATTCCATAATTGTTCTTTAACAAGATCTGTGACTTGAAGGGTATTTTAATAGAAGAAACTATATGTAGCTCAAGGTCTGTGAAGTCCTTGGTGCTCTCTGTGTTTGGTTGTTTGCTTGGAGGTATTTCATTATTTGATTAAGTGATACCAGTGCTCGGGTGATATTTTGAAGAAATTAAAACGTGTGTTATATAGGGATAATTTTCTTGTTTATGCAATAAAATGGACTATAAATTAATATAAATATTTCCTGGTAATATCTCAGATTATATGACTTGATCAACATAATAAAATATGTCTGTTAAAACATTCTTGTGTGGATTCATTCAGGATTTTTTGTTGATGCATAAACAAAATCCCGGGTACTACAATATAAAAATGCATTAAATATGAAAATGAATAGATTTTGTAGCAATGTCCTTCCTTTGGCAATCTTCCTTTTCCAGTATCCAATTCGGTTTTGTTTTCTTTCAGAGCAGAGGCTGGAGGATGATTTATCTCATTTTTGCTTGTATGTTATTACCCCTTTGTTTGTTTGGTGGGTTAAAGCATATCCCTTTTGTATCAATGCCCAAAGGAGCTATTGGAGTCTACTATATTTCTTGGCATAGCCTAATCCTGCTTTAAGCAAATTAAAATTGCATTAGTTCAGATCAAGATTAATTGATCCTACAGATTAACTATCCTATAAGCCATACCATTATATGTTTAATGGGATTCAAGAAATCTTAAATCTTCTGCTTTGTATTCCTGAAATGCAACCACAGCAGCATATTTTGTCATTTTTGTTTAGGTTTTGACCAATTTCCATAATGCCTGGAATATACTGGAACAAATAAATCAAATACAAAAAAGATTGATATAAATAAACTCTAGTGTTTGAACAATAATTTCTCTAGATTTGATAAATAGAAATTGAATATATAATTTGGGGGGAAGGACCTGGAATTCCCCATGTAACAATTTGTTCCTGGGGACATGAGAGTTGACCTGGAGAATATTTGTTCCTGCAGACAGGGATGCGAGCAAACCCTCTTACGATTAGCTAAATCCCAATGCAATACTAGGTATACCAGCGCAAGGTTGCCTGTCATGGACAGGGAACCAGTTAAAGTAGAGGAAAACAATGTTAAATGAAAACTTTGCTGTGGAGTTTTAATACTCTGGAGTTCCCTCATTGGTTATTCTCAGCCAACTGAGGCTTAAAATTCTCCTTTTTGGGCTGTTGAAACCACTGTATAAATTTGCTATGATCTTATATGTGTGTACTTTGTACCTGTGTTGTTGAAATTGAACAGAACTGGACTCTAGTTTTGTTTGGTTCCTTATATGCCATTTAAAACCTCCTGTATAAACTTTGGTTTATCTTTTAATCCTCCTGTGAAATACTAGCTTTTGTCTTCTCCAAAGCTGCAGGTGCAAAAGTTCCACCATGATTGATCAAGAGATAAGCCACAAGGAAGATTAATTTATTGTTTTTCAGTTCAACAATCAAGCCGGGGTGAAAAATAAAATAAGCCAAATTGTATAATAGCAATTATCTGCTCAGCAAGGGTTTCAAGGAGTATAATACAACAGTATAATACTATCGGAAAAAGAAATAGAAAGAATTATATATATTGAAATTATATAGGAGACTTATTTTGCTTTGTCTTTTTTCCGGTTCTTCCATAATGCTTGCTTGTTTCTCTGAATATTTTCTGAATCAGGAAGTTCTACTTCTTTTCAGTATACCCTCAACTTCACTGCTGAAATTGGAGGACAGCCATCTTCTCCCAGCTCTGAATCAGACACAAATTGGCTCAAAAATTGCCCAGCTGCGTTATAACTAGAAACATCTGCAGTCTGGGTAGCACTGGAAGTTTCCAGAGTTATAAAGTTCCATCTCTTTTAGACTGTGGTATCTCCAGAGCATCCTCCTACTCTGCAACTGAGTCATTCTTTGAGATCTGGTTCATAAACTTCCAGGACTACTAATCTGATTATTGACTTTCTTGTTCAACAACTTAGTTTTCTCCTTGTTGTTAGGATGTTAAGGACTCTGTGTTGTTTGATCTGAGCTTGTAGCCTGAGTCATTGAATATCCATGGACCATTTCCTAGGAAATTAACACCCAATTTTTCAGATTAATATGATTCAGTTTTATATAACAGTACTAGATTACAAAACCATAATAGGTTTTTTATTTACTTAGAGCACATTGCAGTCTTCTGATAAGAAATGTTATATTGTTATATATTTATTCATGGTCAATGATCACATAATATACATTATGTCACCTGAAGGCCATGTAAACCAAACCTGAAAACAATATGATTAAAATTGTTTTTGTAGCATTTGAATTGCTCTAAAACAATGAAATGGTGATTGAACAAATGCCGCTGTCCTGAATATCACGGATGATTTATCTGCTAAAGGAAAACAAGAAAGCCTTCTTCTGAATACTCATGAAAATTAGTTTAGGAGCCTAATTCAGTCCTTTAATCTGAGCCTTAGAGAAATATATGGGCCACTGATTCAACTTGCCAATATGGGCAGCTCTATTTCTTGAAGAAGACCATCATTAAATCCCCTTTCTAACAATAATGAAAGCAGCATACTGAACCTAGACGTAGGGAAAGTTGCTATTTACACAGGTGCTTGCCTCTCCTTGCTGAGGAGAGTCTGCCAAATAAGTCTGACCTATACAATTTTAGGCTAGAACTTAGTGGTTTCTTTAGAACCAGAGCTACCACTCATAACTTCATTTCTGATAAGACTTTTTCAAACCCACAGGATTTCTGATAAGTCACTTAGAAGAGATGGGAATTGTAGAAATTTAATGAAGAACCACGTTGCTTAATTATCTTTAGATGTGTAAATACTCCAGTTAAGTAGGAACAAACTTCATAGTTACTCTATATATTTGCAGGATAAATACCCACTACACATGGAATATATTTGCAGAATTATTTGCTAGTTATTCCTTTTAATGAGAAACCACCCTTTAATAGTCCTTCAATTGCAAATATCCACAATCTTTGATCTGAGAGTCATGAGACTATTGTAATAATATATCCCTCCTTCCCTCCCTGCCCCGTAATGTGATTGAATTTAGAAAATATTTTCAATATTTTTAATTTATGGATTTGAAATTCATACCGTATCATCTGTTGCATGTTTACTCGAGAATCAGTATAGATAGGCCTGCATGTTAATCTTATGGTCTCTTTTCTGTTTGAATAATATTTTGCAAAAAGCCTTATCAGTTTTAGTTTTTGTATTGAGAATGTATTGAGAGAAATAAAGAAGTGATAGTGCCATAGCAATAAAATTCAATTACTTGCCATGATCAAAGATAAAATGTTATTAAACATATAGTAATTTCCTTAAATTCAAAACTTTCAAGGGTGTCATTTATGCCAACTGTGTGGTCAGATAAACTTTTAGAACTCTACTAAATATACTTCTCAGCCATACAACTGTAAAGTATTAATTGCATGCTGTAGTAACACATCAGCTTCTAAATGTTATTACCGACCTCATTTACTGACCTAGATTTTACTGATACATTGTGTAAGAAGTTCATGATCTACAAAGGCACATAGAACTATTGTACTGTTTTGCATGTCCAAAAAAATCTAGGCAAGCCACAAGAAGGTTTAGTCTCCTGCTTAAACAGTATGTCAACCTAAGATGTGGTATTGATTCATTTTGGACTATCTGCATTAATAAAATGTCACATTTCTTCAAAAGATCATCAAAATTATGTTGTGGGCTGTGATGACATATCTAGACTTCTTCAAATATACTGCAATTTGGGCAAATTTGCTTATGTTCCATGTCTTTCTCTAGTCTGGATTTTCTAATCCTGGACCACAGGGGAAGTATATAAGGATTGGAAAAGGGCTGATGTGGTTCCCATCTTCAAGAAAGGTGGGGGAACGGATCCAGGAAACTACAGACCAATCAGTCTAACATCAATATCTGGGAAGATCCTGGAAAACAGATCTGAGAACAACTAGAAGCAAATAAAGTTATAACTAGTAGCCAGCATGGATTTGTTAAAAACAGATCATGCCAAACCAATCTTATTTCATTCTTTGATAAAGTCACTAAGTTAGCAGACCAGTGAAATGCTGTGGACATAGTATACTTAGATTTCAGAAAGGCATTTGATAAAGTGGACCACAACTACAGAAAGTTAGTTACCAAACTACAGAAAAAATGTTGAGACTTTGGAAAAAGTTCAGAGAAGAGCAACTAAGATGATCAAAGGCCTGGAGACTAAATCATATGAAGAGTGGCTGCAGGTTTTGGGTCTGGCTAGTCTAGAGAAAAGAAGAATTAAGGCTGACATGATAGCAGTATTCCAGTAGTTGAAGGATTGCCACAAAGAAGAGCAGGGTCACATTATTCTCCAAAGCACCAGAGGGCAGGTCAAGAAACAATGGTTGGAAACTAATCAAAGAGAGAAGCAACCTGGAATTAAGAAGAAACTGCCTAACAGTGAGGAAAAATAACCAATGGAACAGCTTTCCACCAGAAATTGTGGGGGGCTCCTTCACTGGAGGTTTTTAAGAAGAGACTAGACAGCCACTTGTCTGAGGTGGTATAAGTTGTCCTCCTTGAGCAGGGAGTTGGACTAGAAGACCTCCAAGGTCCCTTCCAGCTCTATTCTATAATCATTACTACTAATAAATTCCATTTGCTACTTTATCCCAATATCTGCTTTTAAGAGGGAGATGCCTTGCTGGAATTGTTCAGCTTCCTCCTCCTGACTCTAGAGTATCTAAGTGGGTAGATAAATGTATCCCATAGGGAAATTCACTAAAAGGATCTGATATGCCATTATGTATATTATTATGCAGTTGATATGAAGAGCGATAAAAAGGTATGACATTGTTCATAATTCAATTTTCTTCATTACATCTGCCCAAGAGATGGGGGAAGAAAAAGCTTATGAGCTGTTCAACCTCTGGTATTAAAATAGTTAATATATTTCATGTTTACATTTATTAACACTGTATGAAAGAAATATATGTTTATATTGGTGTTATTTAGGCATTTTTTTTTTTAAAAAAAAAAACCCTTTCTTTCTTTTTAAATATTTTACCTTCTTTGCTTTGAGTGCCACTGCCCAAGTTTAAACCTGGTTGTAGCTTTGGTAATGTGGGCTCCAGGTGAAGAATATAGGTTTGAATATCCATCTCAGCTGAGTCTAGTTCTGGTTGCAAAGGTGAAGAACTTTTATAAGAGATACATAAAGGGTTGAGTTAAAATCCCACAAATAATTAACTGGGAACTTTCAAGGAGTTTAATCAATTATTCTAGATCAGAGGTCTCCAAATTTGACAACTTTAAGACTTGTGGACTTCAACTCTCCAGCCAACATAGTTTAAAGCACAGCTGGCTGGCAAATTCTGGGAGTTGAAGTCCACAAGTCTTAAAGTTGCCAAGTTTCTAGATAGTGTGGAGAGAAGACCAACATAGCTAATAAAGGGTCTGGAGAAAAAAATGTTTGATGGGGGAGTTGAAGGAGTTAGGTATGTCTAGCCAAGAGGTCTCCAAACTTGGCAACTTTAAGACTTGTGGACTTCAATTCCCAGAATTCCTCAGCCAGCATAGAATTCTGGGAATTGAAGTCCACAAGTCTTAAAGTTGCCAAGTTTGGGGATCCCTGACTCTAGCCTATCAAACAGAAGGATTATGGGGGACATGATAACTTCTTCCAGTACTTGAGGGGCTGTCACAAAGAAGAGGGATTGACTTATTTTTCAAAGCAACAAAGGGCAGGGCAAGAAATAATTGGTAGAAGCTTTTTAAAGAGAAATTCAACCTAGAAATAAGGAGAAATTTCCTGACAGTGACAACAATTAATCAATGAAACAGCTTGCTTTCTGGAGTTATGGAGACTCAATCAATTGAGGTTTTCAAAACTAGATTGGACAACTATTTGACCAGAATGGTATAAGGCCATGATGGTGAACCTATGGCACAGGTGCCAGAAGTGGCACACAGAGCCATCCAGCATGCAAGCCATCGCCCCAGAGAAAGTTCACTGTGCATATGCGCCCACCACCTGTCTGCCAACTGATTGTCAGGTAGTTGCTGTGCATGTGCAGTGAGGGAGGGTCGTGTGGGAGATGCACGTGCATGTGCAGAAAGGCTCAGGGTGCATGCAGGGATCACGCACGCATGCGCAGAAATGTATGCCATGCATGGGGGTTGTGCGTGCATGCACAGAGATGCGTGGCGTGCACACAGGGTGTCATGCGTACATGCGCAGAGGGTGTGGGGGGTCACGTGAATTGACTTATGGGTGTTGGCATGCATGCACATGCTCACACACTTTTGGCACACAAGGACAGAAAGCAGGGGTGGGATTCAAATTTTTAACAACCGGTTCTGTGGCCGTGGCTTAGGTGGTGGGCATGGCTTGGTGGTCATGTTATTGGCTAGGCGTGGCCAACTCAATATCACTCACATCAAGGCACGCATCACCTCGCCTGGCCTTTCATGACTGTGGGGATGCTTCAACAGTCGTAAGTGTGAAAAATGGTCATGAGTCATTTTTTTCAGTGCCATTGTAACTTTGAATGGTCACTCCACACAAGCAGAGTACCAGCAAAGGAGGGGAAAAAAAAACTCCAGAGACGTTCCTGAGACAGGAAGTCTAGTCTTGCCAAGAATGTAATAAGGGTTAACGGAGAGGCAGTTTCTGTAAGCAACACCAGAATGTTTCCTTCCTGCCTTCCTTACAGGATTAGGCCAGAAATTTCTTCTAACAACCGGTTCTCCAAACTGCTTAGAATGTTAACAACCAGTTCTAGTGAATAGGTGCAAACTGGTAGAATCCCACCCATGATGGAAAGGTTAGCCATCACTGATATAATGATAGTGTTAGATTTGTTTTTTGCTATTTTTTTTCCCTAGATGTTCTTTGTATACACCATTTTTTTCTACTTTATATCTTGCCATTCTTTTCAAACTGAGGAGAGCATTGATTAATAAATGCATCTTTGCAAGCGATGTTCTATAATATAATGCATTTTATGGTTTGTTTTCTCTAATATACGTTTTCTCTGTGATATGTTGACTTTTGCATATATTAATTGGAAATCTGAATCCCCAAATGTGAAGAATTGCAGCTGGATTAATATCTGCATGTCTTTTAATCCAGTTCTGGCTATGCAAATTAGCTAATTTTGCATTAAAATGTCAAGCTAGCAAATTGCTGTTCCAATCCTAATCCTCATCACTATAGCTATGCAAAGAATTTTGTAAGTATAGCTATCCACAGTGCACAGTGATGTGTAGAATGATGCCCATTGTTGCATTTGCAAATAAAATTGGATAGGAAATAACTATTCCTCTCATCTGTTTTCAATATTTTGTTCCTGGTCTAGTTTTCCTTATTTTTTTATTTATAAGGAACTTGAATTATTAGTTGTGAACTTGGCGTGTGCCTTGATTAGGAAAACTACAAAGATTTTAGAGATTACCAACCTAAAACAAACAAAGGGGAAACATTGTATTTATGAAGTGAACGTGAATTCTTTTGTTATGGAAAGTAGGGAAGAAACTGAAACAGGTTACAGGACAGGCTGTGAATGGATAAAACTTGGGAGTGCTCAGCTCAGTTTAGTCCACCTTGATTAATATCTTTAATTTTACACATTGCTTGACATAGGTAGTTGTGAATGAACATCATTATAACATTTTTCCAAGAGAGATGTATTCATATTTCCAAATAGTTAAATTATAGAATCAAATGTTACATCTGGAATTTCTAATAAAATCAGGAATTTATATTGCAACTGCACAGAATAGCAGATACTTTTAAAATGTCATTTGTTGTTGGAATAAAGGATTGAGAACCTCCACAGTTGGCTATTTAGAAACTTCAGAAATCAATGTTAATAAAAATATTTCTAGATAATTTCATGGACTGGTCTTTCTTTTGTGTTATTAGTTTTCACTGTGTCAAAAGTCAGGGGGGAAAGGGATAGGAACATTCCAGATATCCATACATTTACAGTGGTATTTAACATATATGTACCTTAGCTTTAAAAATTATACACATATATATCTATATATATAAAAGCAAAATATTATTCACACATCATCACAAATTCTCCAAAACTGTAAAGCCTACAAACTTGAAATTTGGCACATACGTTCCTCTTGGCTTCTAGGTGCTCACGAAGAAAGGATTTTTCGAAATGACCATCACAGCATTAGTATTTTGTATATTATTGTTAACATGCTCTGATGCCAAGGAGTTCTACTCCCCCTCCCCACCTGAAAAGAAATCTGTTCCAAATGCAAAACACAAGAAGAGGAGAGGAGTTTCAGTTTTAATTTCACAGCACCAAGCTGCTTTAGTACAGAACCGTTGAGCTAAGCCACACCCAGGCTCCTTGCTTTCTCCTCCTTGCTCAGACAGCAAATACTATTTCAATTTCCAAACAGTCATCAACTTTCTCACACACTGACAAGATGCTAGCCAGATGAATACCAATGGATGCTGGTAGGCAGAGGCACATTTTTTTCCCCTTATTTTCCTCCCCCAAAACTAAGCCCGATCACATAGTTTCATAGTGAAGCATCGGTATAGAGCTAGTATGATACATATTCTTACTTTCCACAATTCAGAGACTTTCAATTCAGAGACTTTTGTGTGTTATGTGTGTATGTGTATTTGTGTATGTCTAATGTTTCATACACTATTTTATTTCTTTTTATTTAAAATGGAAAATGTTATTTCCTCCACAGCAATTTTATCTATCAGCCATTTCAGTGGATGATCTGCATCACTCTCTGTACTGAGCAAAGACAAGAAATAATAATTAAAATTAAAAAAAAAATAGCATCAAAAGATTAATTAGGCCAGCATTGATTTATTTGTATAGATTTGTATAATATTCAGTTGACCAACAACTCTGGTAGTTAACAAACAATGGAATAACCTATTGTTATTGTTATTGCAATAACTGTCAAAGCAATTAAAACACCTCAATATGTACAGATGAACTCTGCACACCAGATGAACCCTAACCCCAGGTTGGGTTTACATCACAACCTGCCCCAATCCCCAGGGAAAATCCAGATTTTCAGCAGTTTATGAAAAGCCAGCAAAGTCAGAGCCATCTGAATGACCGGTTGTTAGGCTGGGGACAGGCACTTAAAGGAGAAGGTATGTTTCCTGGATCTTCTTAGATGGCATTGATAATAATGGAGGCACAGCATTGTGTTTGCGCAATCAGATCCATAACCAAGCTGTCTCTTTCCAGCCACTGCAGTGACTTCAGGATTACTTTTAATGTTATAATCTAGTTAGTCTAATATTCTTTAATAGTGAATGTTCCATTTCTTCAAATAACTAGAGATAATATGTCTCTCATACTATAAAATATTGCTGGGTCGAATGTTTTTTTATTGATGAACCCATTCTTGCACTAGAATTTTCTTTTGCAAGCAGTCTGCCACATTCTGGAAGTCTACTATCTAAAAATCAAGTAATTTAAACATTTAATTTTTTTCTTAAGAATCAAGTCAGAAATTTGTGACCTTATATTTTATAACCCTTTTTGACTTTGATATTTATTGGTACTTGGCTCAAAGTTAGCATAAAGAATATAGATTACTTTCTGTCAAAGGAGCTGTTAGCTAATTTTCATTTAATTTATGTGTAAAGCCAAATGCTTTTTCTTGGAGATTTTCGGTATTTGATTTGCTAATATTCTTGCCCAAATTAAATTGCGCAACTATTGATTTCTCTGTCACAGTAGAATCAGTGTGCATCTCGCTCAGAACACGATCACCTGGTGGGAGGCAGGTAGAAGTTCATAACAGGAATTCTCTTATGTACCTGTCCATAAAAGCATAAAGTACAGTGCCTAACTATTTCCCACTTGTTAAGTCTTGCCTTAAATAGACTTGACAATGTTATTGTAACTTGTTGCTCATAAAATAATTATTTTCCTAACAAATCCTTACATTCTGATTTCTGTTTCTTATTCGTCTAATTTGCACTCTATGTCAGGTAGCTGAGATATTAATTATACCGTATTAGAGAATGAGAGGGGGCATGGTGGCTCAGCAGTTAAAGATGCTGAATTTGTCAGCTGGAAAGCTAACAGACAGGGTTTGAGATCTGAGTGCTGCATAACAGGGTGAGCTCCCATTCTTGCCTCAGTTCCTCCCCACCAAGCCGTTCAAAAGCATACAAATGCAAATCAATAGGTACCAAGTTGGTGCGAAAGTAAAAGTGTTTGTACCTTTGGTGATAGTCATTTATTTATTTACTTATTTATTTGGTTTGTCAATTGCTTACAAGATAATAGGCATAAGTAAAAACATAGTTATGAATACATGGATACATGTAAGAAAAAAAAAAAACAATAGGACAGGGACGGTAGGCACCTTGGTGCACTTATGCATGCCCCCTTCAGACCTCTTAGGAAAGGGGTGAGGTCAATAGTAGACAGTCTAAGATTAAAGTTTTTGGGGTTTGGGGAAGAAACCACAGAGTCAAGTAGAGTATTCCAGACATTGACCACTCTGTTGCTGAAGTCGTATTTCCTGCAATCAAGTTTGGCACAATTAACCTTGAGTTTGTATCTATTGTTTGCTCTAGTGTTGTTATGGCTGAAGTTGAAGTATTCATTGACAGGCAGGACATTGCAATGTATGATTTTATATACTATACTTAGATCGGACCAAAGGCAGCATAGGTCTAGATTTTCTAGGTCTAGAATTTTGAGTCTGGTGGCATAAGGTATTCTGGAACGAGTAGAGGAGTGGAGAACTCTTCTTGCGAAATATTTCTGGACTCTCTCAACTGTGCTAATATCAGATACATAATGTGGGTTCCAGACCGATGAGCTGTATTTGAGAATTGGTCTAGCAAATATTTTGTATGCTCCAGTTAGTAGTGTAATATTACCAGAGAAAAAGCTACATAAGATTAGGTTAACAACTTTTAATGTCTTTTTGGCTATGTAGTTACAGAGGGCTCTAGCACTTAGATCATTAGAGATGAGTACTCCAAGATGCTTGACAGAGTTTAGATCATCAACAAGGTCTTGACTATTCAGCCTGTATTTTATTTTATTTTATTTTTATTTTATTTTCATGCTGGCTACATGACGACAGAAAATGTCTTTGGAGCACAATGGCTCCCTTGACTAAGAAATAAAGATGAGCACCGGGCCCTAGAATTGAATACGACTGATAGGGAAACTTTTATTTTTCTTTGCTTTACAGATTGAGATATATATTCTTTAATATGTGTGTTCTTACCTAGTATCTTACATATTTTCCATCTGTAAGCAATTTGTTCATAGATTGCAGGTGACATCAACTTCTCCATCCATTGAGTAAATGGACCCATACATTCATGTTTCTGTTTTGAAAAATTAGCTTTCTAGCATCAAGAAGGCACCAGAATATTCAATTCTATTGTCTAACTTCCAATTTCCATATTTTAGGAATGTAAGTCAGAAGAATATGGATATTTAAAAATATTAAAACCAGTCTCAAAGTCAAATTAATGCATGGAACGTTAGTTTTCCCACAATAGAATAATTTTAGGTCAATGCAAAAATGTAGATTTGATGATTAGCCACACTGCATGGCTAACAAAACAGTGCTTTACTAATACATTTTCTATGCAAATGCAAAGGAATCCAATAAGACCAAGATATAATTTTGGGTTGAATAAGCCACAGTTTAAGATCTATTGGAGTTTTCAAAGCAGAGATTAAGACAGTTTCCTTTATCTGATGCAATATCCTATTATATATATAGTTAAACTTCACACTGAATTAAAATTATAGATTTTTTGTTTTACATTTCCTTTTACTGCATTCACATTGCTCTCTGTGGGACAATAAAAACCTCTGCATGATAATGAAATCATTAACATCAGCATCACATGGATGAATATTTTTTATTATGGTCACTGATCAGAATTGCAAAGGAAAACACATAACAAATAAAAATAAAATAAAAACAAGACATGATAAAAAGTTGGTGGTGGTTCATCAATGAGTAATGAAAGTCTACCTAATTTTACAGGCAGTGTAGCAAAATAGATTTTGTGGTGCCTTCAGAATACAAATTTCAATTAATCTATGTTCAAACATACAGTTAAACTCAATGGAGCGCTATGCAATGTCTGTGCTGCTAAAATTTAATAATGCTTTATTTTTATTAGTTAATGTCTATTTTCCACCTTCTCAAAATAGGTCCCAATTAACAATTTGTGGTCCAAGTTCAAAGCATGCATAAGCACCCAAATATTTAATAACTCCTCTGTTTATGTAATAGTTTCTGGTGACTTGAACATAAGGGTGGTTTCAAAGGATTAAGCATTTTTGTTATGGATTAAACCATTGCAGCGATACAACCAAAACAGCTTCATCTTACAACAGGCTTGTAATCCTGCAATTCTTATTGGCCCGTGAATAGCGAGTCACGATTGGTCAGGCTTGGCCAGTCTGATTGGCTGTTAACGGAAGCCCCTGTTTGGACGCTTGTGAAAGCGAAAGACTCAGTTCATTGGTTGTTTAACGGCAGCAAGCTCTATAAAAGAGCTACTGCTGCCCAGGTTTTCCGCTCCAGTCTTTCTTGTTAAATAAAGAGTTGAAGTCACAGTCTGATGTCTCGTCTCCATTCTTACGCCCATGCCCAGAACTTAACACTGGTGACGAGGATGGGATTAGGAGACGATAGAGCTGACTAGAACATATCGGACAAAGAAAGAGCACATGGTGAAAGAGCACCCGAAACAGACGGCAAGATGACTAGGGGCCCCATACCACCCGCTCCATTCGACCCAGCAACCGAAGACTGGGACTCGTATATAGACCGCTTCCAGATGTTCCTGGAGACCAACAATTTAAAAGATGCCATGTCTGGCAAGAAACGAGCAGTGTTCCTGACTCATTGCGGCCCCACCGTTTTCAAGATGGCTAAAGCACTAGCAAAACCGGCAGAAGTGAAGAACATGGATTAGGACACCCTTGCTCCAATCCTCAGGGCCCATTACGCACCCACCGTACCGACACTGATACGAACACACGAATTTTACCAGAGGGACCAATGGAAGGACGAGAGCGTTGGTAATTTCGTAGCTGACCTCTGGAACCTAGCAGGCCTTTGTGGTTTTGCAAACTTAGAGGAAGCCCTAAGAGACCGAATAGTTCTGGGATTAAATGCACCACACGTGCAGAGTAAGCTGATGGCGAAAGGTGACATCAGCCTTACAAATGTCATCGCTGACGCTACTGCAGCAGAAGCAACCAGGAAATCAGCCGCTCGAATGCCCCGAGCGAAAGCACCGCTTCGCCAACTTGCCAACAAGGCACTACTTGCCACTGAGAAGCACGCTACCACTACCCACCACGAAGACCTCGAGTCATCCTCAGACAGTGATGTAGAGGAGGTCAACCGGCTCCGCTTGGAATGAGAGCAAAGGAACCAGCGACGTCCACGCCAATGTGCGGGTTGCGGGGCAAACCACCCACGATCGGACTGCAAATTCCTCGATGCACTCTGCCGTAACTGTGGAAAGAAAGGCCACATCGCGAAGGTCTGAAGAAGCAGACGAGAATCCAGTCCCAGCCGAAAGGAGAGCAACCTCCATCAGGAGATAAGCAAACCTCCTGAAAACCGGGACTGTCTTAACCACCAATGGAACAACCACTACTATTACAGAAACCAAGCACCTGCCTTTTCAACGAGACGAGAAGAGGCCCACCAAACCATTATCATCGGCCAAGCTTCGTCGCTCGATGCAAGGAAAATACGAGTGAAGGTTACTATTGAGAATCGACCATGTGTGATGAAAGTTGATTCGGGATCGTCCCTGTCGATGGTATCCTGGAAAACCCTCAAGCAACTGATACCTGCCATCTCCCGCCAGGACCTCAGCACACAGCGAATCATCCTGAAAGACTATCAAGGAAACAGAATCCCAGTTGTCGGTTCCAGCAACGTCCAAGTATCATTCAAGGACCGCACAGCAACGCTTCCCCTAATTGTCGTCGATCGTGACCGACCCAGCTTGTTAGTGCTACAGTGGTTCGCCCCACTCGGAATTGAACTAGCCGGCATACACCATACCAGAAATGACGACTGGGAAGAGGCCCTCATCCAGGAATTCCAGGACGTGTTCACAGGAACATTAGGTAAGCACAAGGGGACCCCTATATCGTTTAATCTCAGTCCTGATGTAGCTCCCATTCGGCTAAAACCCCATCGCGTACCTTTTGCCTTAAAACCTAAAATCGACGAGCAGCTAGATAAACTGATAGCCCAGGGCATGTTGGAACCGATTGACCACGCCCATTGGGAAACCCTGATAGTAACGCCCATGAAGCCAGATGGTTCGTTAAGAATTTACGGGAACTATCGGGCCACCCTAAATCATGCTCTTCAACAGAGCATTTATCCAGTACTGGTGGTTCAACACCTTCTTCATTCCCTGGGTGGTGGAAAAGTATTTGCAAAACTAGATTTAGCTCAGGCGTACCAGCAACTCCCTGTGGACGCAGAAACTGCAGAAGCCCAGACAATAGTTACACATAGAGGCACTTTTAAGTGCAATAGACTCCAATTCGGAGTAAGCATGGTGCCGGGCATTTTCCAAAATTTAATGGAGAGACTATTACAAGGCATAAAAGGCGTCGTGCCTTTTTTTGACGATCTCCTAATAGCTGCCCCCACTAAAGAAGCATTAGTACAACGGCTCAGAAAAGTCCTGCAGAAATTCAAAGACGCGGGTCTTAAGGTAAAACGAGACAAATGCCAACTTTGTACGGAGAGAGTAGAGTTCCTGGGATACCTTCTCGACAGACAGGGAATCCAACCCACCGAAAAAAAACTAACCACAGAAAAAAAAAGCCCCGAGACTTAGGAATAAGACAGACCTTCAAGCCTTCCTGGGACTCATTAACTTTTATAACATTTTCTTGCCCCAGAAGGCAACCGTAGCCAAACCCCTATATAGACTCCTCGATAAAAAGGCTCCTTGGGTTTGGGGATGGCGTGAAGAGATAGCGTTCAAAGGGATAGCATTCAAAGACCTTTTAACCTCCGATGCCGTATTAATGCAGTATAACAAACTCTCCCTTTGACGGTCACCTGTGATGCCTCACCATTTGGAGTAGGAGCCATCTTAAGCCATGTCCTCCCAAATGGAAATGAGGCACCCATTGCGTTCTTTTCGAGAACTTTGTCTAAAACCGAAAGGAACTATAATCAACTTGATAAAGAGGCCCTCGCTATTATATCCGCAATTAAACGTTTCCATGAATATGTATATGGGAGACCCTTTACCATAATTACAGACCACAAGCCGTTACTTGGGATCTTGGCAGGAAACAACCAAACTCCCCATATATTATCACCAAGAATGACACGTTGGTCAAAATTTTTAGCCGCCTACGATTACCGTTTGCAACATTGCCTGGGGAAAACCATTCCCCACGCTGACGCTTTGAGCCGCTTGCCACTACCAGACATTATAGAGGACCCTGCTCCGACCATTACCGTACTACAAATAGAAACCCTCAAATCGCCGCCATTAACCGCTCGAGACATAGCCTTAGAGACAAAAAAGGACCCTGTTTTGACACGAGTCCTCAGCTGGGTAGAAAGTGGTTGGCTGATAAGTGAAACTGATGACACGTTCAAGCCATTTAAAAATCATCAAACGGAACTGTTCTCCCAGAAGCGTGGCATAGTATGGGGAGACAGAGTCATAGTCCCGGAAAATATAGGGTATTGAAAATGCTGCACAAGGGACACCCAGGCATCGTGCGGATGAAGGCATTGGCCAGGAGTTACGCATGGTAGCCTGGTTTAGATAGACAAATAGAAACTTGGGTAGCAAAATGCAGCAAATGCCAGGAGACTCACCCTGCTCCTCCAAAGACTCCCCCAACTCAGTGGGAAACGCCTCGAGGTCCGTGGTCCTGTATCCACATTGATTTTGCGGGACCCACGACACACTTTCCTCTTAACGGTGGATGCCTATTCAAACTGGCTTGAAGTCCAAAAAATGGAAAGCACCACCACAGACACAGTCACTAAAAAACTGAATAAACTATTCGCTACCCATGGACTTCCTGATGTCCTTATCTCAGATAACGGCCCCCAATTCACTGCTCTGCTATTCGAACAATACCTGGCTGATCGGGGCATCCGCCATGCTTTAACATCTCCAGCTCACCCTGCAGCCAATGGTAGGGCTGAGTGAATAGTTCAATTTGTAAAACAGACCCTGCATAAAATGGACCACGGTGACATTGATGACAAAATAAACCGAATGCTTTTTATTCAATATATAACCCCAAACAGTACCACGAACAAAACCCCAGCTGAACTCCTGATGGGCCGGAAACTTCGCTCGCATCTTGATCGCCTCCACCCAAACTACACGCCAGAACAGTCCCTGGGATCCAGCAGTAAGTGTCAGGCATTCCAGGAAGGTGATCTCGTGTTTGCGAAAAACTTCTTGGGGGACCCATTGTGGGTCCTCGCTACCATAACACAACTTACAGGACCCCGATCGTATCATCTACAAACGGCAGACGGTAAGATGTGGAAATACCACATAGACCAACTCCGTTCCCGATTAGTGCCGGAACCTCCAGCTGGGGGGGGGAGGAACATGGAGGAGGACGAAGAAGAAATCAAAACCCAACAGCCCAGGGGATACTCACCATCTGAGGGAGAACCGGACCGGGGAGCGGCCTCGCTACGTGACAACACAGCGATGGAGGTGGATCCAGGGAACCCGGAAGACAGCGCCGACGAGGGCAACCCGGAACTACAGTCTTCACTATCCGGCCCAACAAACAGCCCACCGGAGCCAGAACCATAACCATAACCATAACGAAACCCGGTGGAACAGTGCAGGTTGAGCAGGCAGGTGAAGCAGCCTGCCTATCTGCGTGAATATGTCACCCCACCCCTCAGACGGAACCAAGGGGGGGAGGGGTGTTATGGATTAAACCATCGCAACGATACAACCGAAACAGTTTCATCTTACAACAGGCTTGTAATCCTGCAATCTTATTGGCCTGTGAATAGCGAGTCGCGATTGGTCAGGCTTGGCCAGTCTTATTGGCTGTTAATGGAAGCTCCTGATTGGACGCTTATGAAAGCGATAGACTCAGTTCATTGGTTGTTTAACGGCAGCAAGCTCTATAAAAGAGCTACTGCTGCCCAGGTTTTCCGCTCCAGTCTTTCTTGTTAAATAAAGAGTTGAAGTCACAGTCCGATGTCTCGTCTCCGTTCTTACGCCCATGCCCAGAACTTAACAATTTCTATTCAGTTTTATTTATTTATTGAATTTATATGCTGCTCAACACATCAGTTCGGTGACTCTTTGTTCAGTTCCTCCAATACTTTCCAGAAATAGTTACAATCCCAATTCTATCAAGTCAGCAATATAAAACTTCAAAAGTGGATTGCAAATGGTTGAATTTATTACAAATGATTAACAAACTACATTTGTATATATTGAATAACTCCACCAGAAATGATTTCCCTGGTGAATTCTCCCACTGGGTTGGATTAAAACCTTCCCTTGATTAAATCTCATGTTAATCTTATGTAATTTAATTTAATTAAAGAGTAATCTAATTACTCTTGTGCAAAAATGTTATCTAGACAATTAATCTGAGATTTACCATTTTCCAGGTATCACAATTATACAAGCATTCAACAGTTGCTACAGAACCTACTCCAATTTTGGAAATGGACTCAGGCTGTACCAGATGATTCAGTAACTCAATGAACATTTCTCAGGTGTTTCTCTCTGCAGCAATATTGCAATTTCAGTCTACTATATAGTTGTAGTAAGAGAAGTCTGGGAATTAATATAAAAATGAGAGAAAAAAATGTATTGTGTGTATTTAAATGCATTTTTTTAACTTGAACATCTTTATTGTGGTCAAAGACCAGTACCTAATAAAACTCACTAATATGAAACCAATTGCTTTTATGTGCATAAGTGCAAATCATAAATTTAATTGGCTGTATCGGTCAATTGATTACAATTTTTACATATAATAGAACAGAATTTAGCTACACTTAGCATGACAGAAACATACAACTGTGAGTAAAAATCTATATACCATTAAAACTCTTGTGTTTGTTTGATAAATTGTAATTTTCAATTGGACAAAACATTGCATCGTAGGGCAAAATTTTGTCAACAATGGTACCTCAATTGGGCAGAATGGTGAGAGCCATTATTCCGAAGGAAATGAAATTTGGGGAGCTTTTGCTGCTTCAGTTCTGCTGCACTGCAGCTGTTCACTGCTGCCACTATAGGGAACTGTGGTCACATGATCCAAATGTTCAATATTCCTTGACAGTTACCAATAAGTCAATGGGAATGAGGAAGGAACTGGTGTAATTGCTGATGCTCCTTGCCACCTTCCCTATAACAAAGTCTTTGCTTGTGGAAAGCTTGCAGGCAGTAAGTCAAAGGAGAAAGAGTAAAATCTCTTTGTGCATCAGAGGTGTTATTTAGCAGGTTCTGACCAGTTCTGGAGAACTGTAGCGGAAATTTGGAGTAGTACAGAGAACTGGCAAATCCCACCCCTGACTGGAGATTTTACAGTGTCCTCCCTCTGCGATGCCCACTAAGCCACATCCACAGAACCAGTAGTAAAAAATTTTGAATCTCACTACTGCACTACATGTGTGCACTCCTTTGTTCTCTCCCCCATCTAGCAACAGCCATATACCTACCTGCTGGGAAGGAAAGAGAAGGAGGAAGAGGGAGGGAATAGAAGGTGGAAGGAAGAAAGAAGGAGGGAGGGAGGGAAGGAGGAAAGAAGAAAAAGGGAGGAGAGGAGAGGAGAGAAGGAAAGAAGACTTCCAATGCTCACTGTCAGTTTCCCATAAAGAAATTCCACTGCAGTTTTGAGAGGAAATTTTCGAAGAAGAGGTTAGTTCCATACATTGGTTTAAAAATATAAATTCATTTTCACATTAAAAGACAAGCAAATTAATGTTGTATTTCACTCCACTTACTGAAGTCATTCAATGTTTTATTATGTTCCTCCCCATAAAATCAGTGTGATCATTTGTACTGATTACAGAATAACAGAATTAGAAGGGACCTTGGACATCTTCTAATCCAACCCCCTGCACAAGCAGGAGACCCTACAGAAACTACAGAATGGTGTTTAGTTCTGGACAAATGGATGTCCAGTCTTATCTTGAAAGCCTCCAGTGATGAAGCAACCAGAACTTCTGAAGGCAAGCTTCCATTGGTTGATTGTTTTACTGTCAGAAATATTCTCCAATTTCTAGGCTGAATCTCTAGGTTGAAGCCTTTGGGTGCTTTGGAAATAGGTTAACCCCTTGCTCTCTGTGGCAGCCTCTCAAATATTGGAAGATGCTATCATATCACCCCTTAGTCTTTCTCTTTCTTTGACTAGACATACCCAGTTCCTACAACTGTTCATCACAGTTGCTAATCTGCAGCCTTGTAATCATCTTTGTTGATTTTCTCTGCACTTTTTCTAGAGCTCATCATTTTTTTTTGTATTGTGGTGACAAAAACTGGACACAGTATTCCAAGTATGGTTTTACCAAAGCAGTATACACTGTTACTGATACTTTATGTGACCCTCTGTTGATGCAGCCTATGACCATATTGGCTTTTATGAAAACTGCAGCACACTGTTGGCTCATATTGAAGTGGTTGCCCATTAGGACCCTAGATTCTTAGGCTTTGCATATCTTTTAATTTACAAATAGTTGTGGGTTTTTTTTTCATTTATACTTACTATACAATTGTAATGCAGCTATTTCTGCTACTGATTTGTTAACAAATGCAGTATTTGCAGGGTAACTCTGCTCACAACCAGGAATTTGATCCTGACCAACTCAAGACTGACTCAGCCTTCCATCCTTCCAAGGTCAGTAAAATAAGGATCCAGATTAGTGGGGACAATATGCTGACTCTGTAAACTGTTTAGAGGGAGCTGTAAAGCAGAGGTTTCCAACCAGTGGTCCACGGACCACCAGAGAAAATTTTGGTGGACCGCAGCACACCTGTGTCTTCAACAGGGGTGATACTGCTGTCGGATGGACTGATGTGCGCAGGAGATCACGGCATTAGAGCCCTTCTTGGGTGTTCCCTGGCCTGCAAGGGTGTGGGGGTGGGGGGAAAGGAGCCTCTGAACTGGCAGCCAAGCTAAGTGCCTGAAGGACCCCATCCCGTCAGTGGGAGTCCAGGTGCTTCAGCAAGCGGCATGTTGGATTCATATTAGTGGTCCGCAGGATTTAAAATTATGAATTTGCTGGTCTCCGAGGTCTAAAAAGTTGGTGGCCCCTGCTGTAAAGCACTGTGAAGTGGTATATAAGTCTAAGTGCTAAGTGCTAAGTGCCAGTGTTAAGCCTGGGTTCCCCAACCAGGGTTAAGGAGGCAAGCTAAGCAGAATGTGCAGCGTTACTCAGATAGGCACACAGATAAATGAGTGAGATAAGTTTGTATGTTTGTTTGTTTTTTGAAACAAATTTTTATTAATTTTAAAGATAAAACAACACATCATTAACCATTAAATACATAAACACATAAAACCTCTTAACATTGTAAATCCTTACAAGTCAAACAAAACATTATTTTTATACAGCATAATTCCAATTTATCCCATCTCCATATGGACACACAAATATCTTTCAGCAAATTTCTCATTATTTCTCTTTACTCCTATTCAATTTCATTTCTCTTCCATATTTATCCATTTTATAGTCATCATATTCTTTTCTTTCTGGCTTGTTTAAATTATTCTCATCTAACATTCCTCCAAGGTTTTATTGATTCTTTTTTCCTTTTTTTTTATAAAAAACAAATTTTGTTAGTTTTACCATAAACACAATACACAAACATACAAACACAAAACATAAACAAAACTAAAAGATCTTTTCTGAAGGTTGTCTGTTCCCGGGTTAAAACTCTTCACACAGACACAAATTCCAACATCATATTCAACCCATATCTCCTTCCAAATCTTATTATCATTTTCTTTTTTATATATATATATAAAAACCATTTTTATCAGTTTTATAAAAACAATGCACGAAGAATCAAGGCATAGCAGCTTATAAATTCTTTTCTAAGAAAAAATAATAATAAAAGACCAATAAGGCATAACATTTCCAGATTATAATATCAATATTTCATATAATATTAACTTCATGTCTTGTCCCTACTTCTCCTTTCCATCCAAATTATTTATTAATTAAAATGTTATTGCCTTTTATCAATATGCAAAATCCCAAAAAAAAACAAACATATATATCCTTCCATATCTTATTACCATTTTCAACAACATTCTTTGTCTGTTCTATTTCCAATTATCCATTCATCTTTTTTTTCTTTTACTATACTTCTCCTGTACACCAATTGGAGTAACATCTATAACTCATTACCCTAACTTAGAAATACTACATATAGCAATCTTTCTTGGGATTCTGTTTAATAGATTCTAAAATTACACAATGAATTTTATACTCTAAATACACATATAAAAAACACAATCTTATGTACCCTCCAGAATCCCTCTTTTATCCTAAGTTAAATTCACCCATTGTCTCTAAATAAACTTTTTTTCTTTAGGTCTTGCTTCCCCCCATAAAGGCTTCTCCTCCCCCCCTTTCTCTCTTGCTTATTCTTCTCCTTGCCCTTTCTACCCCTTTGCTTTTTCCCTTCGCTTTTCTTACTCCTTTTCCTTTGCTTTCTAACCTTGCCTCCATCTTTTCGCTCATTTTTCTCTCTTTTGGTTGTTTTTATAATTCTTAAAATCCCCTTTTTCTTATCCTTTTTCTCCTCCTCTCCGGAAGGGACCCATTGTTCATCAAAGATGGCTTCTTCTTCCTCTTCTTCCTTGTCCCAGTCCTTCTGCTGCGTAATCAACTTTTCAACAGAACATAACGCCATTTCTAAGAATTGAAACAAAGCGCCCAAAGTATCTTCTTTTTTATATTTTTGATATTCAATCTCTAGTTCATCCACAAACGATGCTATTATAAAAAGGGAAACTTTTTCCAAAACAACCACAAGTATTTTTAATCAAAGACAATCAAAAGCAATTAAAAAAAAAAGTTCCAAAAGTTAATACTTTTCTTCCTTCTTCTCTTTCTCTTTCTGGATTAATTTTTAATCAAAGAGGTCCAATTACCATATATCTTCCTTTGGGATCCACAAAGACGTTCTAGACAATCTCCTCCTTTTTCAGCTTCTGCTCCAATTTTTTTTCTCCCTTCCCACTTGCAATAACAATTTTAAATAATCAGAAATCCATACCTCCAGCAAAGATTTTCCAATTTCTTAAATTTTTCAATGTCCAAAAATCCCTTTGTCTCTTAGCTTCAACTTTCAAAGCAATCCACTTTCAATGTCTAATATATCCAAATATTTCTGCTATTTCCGTGGGTTGGGAGAGTAAAAAAAAAAAAAAAAAGTTCCCTTTAACAGCTTCCCCGCCGCTTTTCGCTCTTCTTAGGGATACAATGTATCCTCCAGCAATTCAAGCAGCTCAATTCCAGGCAATTTAAAAGGTGTTACTTGACCCGGCTCAGACAGAACTTTCACTCTTCACACTTCCTCCAGCACAGTTCTTACCCGGTTGCTGGCTTCTTCGTGGCGGCCATTGCTGACCGCCGCTCCACCGCCTTGGGAAAAAGGGGTTTTCCCTGAGAAGGGGGGGGTCTGCGACACCCCCACCTCCCTATCCGACTCCCCTCTCTCTTCAGCTGTCCCTACAGGGCAGCCATATCCCCCTGACCCATCTGGATCGGGGGTACCTCGACGGCTAGCACAGCAGGAATCGCGAGCTGTCGCGAATTCCTGCTGCCCCGAAGCCACGCGAAACCGGAAGTTTGAAGTTTGTATGTTTGTTAACATACAGTAAAAAAATAAAAGATACGCTTGTGCTATCAAAAATATGGTTTATTCCATTATGAGTTCATAGCATAGTCAAAATAACAGTCTAATAGTCATGTATCATTTAGTCAGTCCATTCAAGGATATTCAGTTAGCAAAGTCCATGTAGAAATATCCTATATCAGTTCACTTACAAATCAGTCCTTTGTTTATCTCTCCCGTTCGAGTAACGCAGTCTTGAGTCCATGCAGTAATTAGGGATCATCAAAGCTAGAGAGAGAGCAAGCTGTCATCTTGCTTCTTTTAAAGTGCTTTCACAACCACTCCCTTAATTACATCCCTATATTTAAAGTTGCAGACACTTTAACTTATAAACTATGATTACATATTTATTATTTTACCTAAACCAGTTAGGGTAAACAATGTTACCCCTAACAGCTATTATAATAATATTTCTCTTATTGGCTCCTGAAATTGAGATAATCTGTTCCTATTTATTTTCCAAAGTTCTAAATATCTTCAATAAGCAGAGCTTTGTGGGTGATTCTTTTTTTGGTGTTGTTCTGTTTAACTTAAACAAAATATCAATTGTTCCTCTCTTTTGCTGGTATCCAAGAATTTCTGGAATTAGCTATGAGTGAAACCATCAAAAGGAAGCACTTTTTTTTTCTGTTTTAGGTTTTAAAGTTATAATTCCTAGTTTAATTTTGTACGCACACCCTCTTGATTTTGCAGTAGAAACTACAGAATGGTGTTTAGTTCTGCTTTGGACTGGTTCTAGACAAAGTGAACAATGAATACAGAAGTGTAGGGATTAAGTGTCTTCAAGTTTCGCCACACTTTTCTCTTCATACTAATGGATTTGTAGTATGACTAAGGTTTGAGTATATCCTTTGGGGGTAGAAGTAACAACCATTGACTGATGATCAATGCCAAATAAAATATATGAAGCCATGCAGTTACTACATGCATTATGTGAAATAACTGCAAAATGCTAGTGTTGTGTATGTACCATAGTTAATAAAGTATGAACTTGAGGTAAAGTGCAGGGTTCTGGCCCTGCACTTCTGATTGGCTGTTAGGTGGCCAGATCGGATTGGTTAGTTCTTAGGAATCCGATTGACCCTTAACAGAGGATTCTTATTGGTTAAAAGTGCTAGCGTTCATAGCTCGTTATTGGACAATTCTTACAAGGGTTGCCTATATAAGGCAGAGTTCACTGTTGTTGTTTTGAGAAGTCACTATGCTAATAAAGAGCTGAAAATCCCTATTCAGAGGCTGTCTCCATTTACTCCGACCCATGTCCAAGTACTTAACACTGGCGACGAGGATGGGATGTGGAGACGTCTGAACCGAAGAAGCCAGGAAGCAATACCGAGCACGTGATAGATGACGCCAACAACGGAACCATGTCCGGCAGCATCGTACCACCCGCTCCGTTCGATCCAAACCAAGA
The DNA here is from genome assembly GCA_033807585.1 of Hydrophis major. Classification (NCBI taxonomy): domain Eukaryota; kingdom Metazoa; phylum Chordata; class Lepidosauria; order Squamata; family Elapidae; genus Hydrophis; species Hydrophis major. The sequence goes on from CM066331.1 coordinate 99,564,824, forward strand.
GGATTGGGAATCCTACATGGATCGCTTCCAAATGTTTCTCGAGACGAATAACTTGAAGGACGCCACATCAGCAAAGAAACGGGCACTGTTCCTGACGCATTGCGGCCCAGCTGTATTTAAGATGGCTAAAGCACTCGCCAAACCTCAAGAAGTGAAAGCCATGAGCTGGGACGACCTTGAACCCATCCTGAGAGACCATTACGTGCCAACCATGCCTACACTCGTGAGACGCCACGAGTTTTATCAGAGAAACCAACGAAAAGGGGAGAGCGTGGCCGATTTCATAGCGGACCTCCGAAATTTAGAGGGTCTCTGCGGGTTCGCTGATTTAGAAGAGGCACTAAGAGATCGAGTAATTCTGGGATTAGATGCGCTAGGCGTGCAAAGCAAGTTGATGGCGAAAGGCGACATCAGCCTTGCTGATGCCATCGCCAAAGCCACGGCCGCGGAGGCAACCAAAAAGTCGGCTGCACAATTACAGCGAAGCCGCACTCCGGTAACACCACCGACCAGCGAAATCTTACCCAACTCAGAAGGGCAGCTTCTAACAACACACCACGAGGACCTCTCTTCGTCGTCAGACAGCGACGAAGAAGGGGTCCATCGACTGCGGTCCGACCGGGATCCTCGCCCGAAGCCCTTACGCCCTTGCACTGGCTGTGGAGCAAACCATGCCAGGGCCGAATGCAAATTCCGCGACGCACTCTGCCATGAGTGCGGGAAACGAGGCCACATCGGCTGGGTCTGCCGCAGCTTACCAGGACCCAGCCAGGCCTCAAAAGTGGCCAACTATCGCCAATCAACAGGAAACCGTCCTGTAAGGCGAGAGCCAGTAAACCACTCCTACAGAAATTGAGCTTTGCAAAAAGAAGAGGCTCACCATACTATCACTATCGGTCACGCCTCAGTTTTGGACACTAAGAAAATCCGAGTCACGGTAGCCATCGAGAACCAGCCTTGCCACATGGAGGTTGACTCAGGATCATCCTCTCGATGGTGTCTTGGAAGACACTCAAGCAACTCATCCCCACAATTCAACGCCAAGACCTCCAATTTCAACGCCCCATCCTCAAGGACTACCAAGGAAATCGAATCCCTGTTGTCGGGTCCTGCCGAGTCCGAGTTTCCTTCAAGAAGCATACAGCGTACTTACCTCTAATGATCATCGATAGAGATAGGCCTAGCATTGAAGTGGCCGGCGTGGACCGAGTCGGTGGTTGTGAGTGGAAGGAAGACCTTATCTCTGAGTTCAGCGACGTCTTCATGGACAGCTTAGGCGAGTATAAGGGGACCCCAATCTCATTTAGTCTAGATCAAAAAGTAGCCCCCATTCACTTGAAGCCCCGTCGAGTTCCATTCGCTCTTAAAGCCAAGATCGACGAACAACTCGACAAGCTAATTGCTCAAGGGGTGTTGAAGCCCATCGATCATTCTCCATGGGAAACCCCTATTGTAACACCCATTAAGCCAGACGGGTCAATCCGAATTTGTGGGGACTACCAGGCCACTTTAAACCACACCCTACAGCAGAATGCGTACCCAGTTCTGGTGGTGCAGCACCTCCTCCATTCCTTGGGGGGCGGAAAGGCTTTCGCTAAATTAGATTTAGCTCAAGCTTATCAACAACTACCAGTGGATGAAAAAACAGCCCAAGCCCAAACAATTGTAATGCACAGAGATGCCTTTAAATGTACTCGATTACAATTCGGAGTTATTGTACCCCGGGGATCTTCCAGAGCCTCATGGAACGGTTATTACAGGAAATAAAGGGCATGTTTCCTTATTTTGATGACGTATTAATTGCAGCCCCTACCAAAAAAATCTTGCAGGATAGTTTGAAATGCGTTCTTAAAAAATTCCAAGAGGCTGGACTTAAGGTGAAAAAAAATAAATGTCACTTATATACTGACAATGTTGAGTTTCTAGGATACCGAATTGATAGCCAGGGCATTCATCCTACTGAGGGTAAATTAAAAGCGATCAAAAACGCTCCCAGACCACGCAACAAGGCCGATCTCCAGGCATTCTTAGGCCTCATTATTTTCTATAATGTATTTTTACCGCACAAAGCAACTGTCGCTGAACCGTAACACCGATTATTAGATAAGAAAGCATTGTGGGTATGGGGTTACCGGGAAGAGCAAGCGTTCCGGAATGTTAAAAAACTGCTCACATCTGACTCTGTACTTATGCAGTATAACGAGACTTTGCCGTTAGTTATAACCTGCGATGCATCGCCTTTCGGGGTGGGTGCCATTTTGAGCCATGTACTGCCTAATGGGAACGAAGCCCCTGTTGCATACTTTTCGAAGACTCTTGCCTGACGTCCTAGTGTCCGATAACGGGCCACAGTTTACGGCACTAATGTTCGAGCAGTACCTCGCTGACCGTGGCATCCGCCATGCGCTCACCTCACCTCTGCACCCTGCGACTAATGGCTGAGCGGAACGCATGGTCCAATTTGTTAAAAAGACTTTGCAAAAAATGGACTATGACAATATCGATGACAAGGTCAACCAAATTCTCTTTTTGCAACACATAACTCCACACAGCGTCACCGGCAGAACTCCCACAGAATTACTGATGGGACGAAGACTCCGCTCCCACCTCGACCGGTTGCACCCTGCTTATGAACCAGAAAAGCCAATAGGATCCAGTGGCCGCTGTCGTACCTTCCAGGTAGGAGACCTCATTTATGCACAAAACTTATCGGGCGATACGTTATGGATAGAGGCGACAGTAGTACAAATGACCGGCCCCAAATCCTACGTAGTGAAATGCTGTGACAATAGACTTTGGAAACCGCATATCGACCAATTACGGTCACGACTCACAACGGCCAGTCAACAACTCCCCCATGACCAAACCGAGGGGGGGGGAGGTACGGAAGAAGATGAAGTTCCAGGGAACTTGCTCGAAGGGAGCAACAAACTAAGTGATACTCAGGAAATGGAGCAGGAAGGAGAATCGTTTGCACCGCAAGAAATTGCACCTGAGCAAGAAGCAAAACCACTGCCAAACAACAATCTACCTCAACAGGATTGCAACCAACCAATCCAACGAAAATCCAAAAGAGTTAAAAGACAACTGTCCTATCTAAAGGACTATATAACTACACCGTAATTAAGAAGCCAGGGGGAAAGGGTGTTGTGTATGTACCATAGTTAATAAGGTATGAGCTTGAGGTAAAGTGCAAGGTTCTGGCCCTGCACTTCTGATTGGCTGTTAGGCGGCCAGATCGGATTGGTTAGTTCTGAGGAATCCAATTGGCCCTTAACAGAGGATTCTTATTGGTTAAAAGAGCTAGCATTCATAGCTCGTTATTGGACAATTCTTACAAGGGTTGCCTATATAAGGCAGAGTTCACTGTTGTTGTTTTGAGAAGTCACTATGCTAATAAAGAGCTGAAAGTCACTTTTCAGAGGCTATCTCCATTTACTCTGACCCATGTCCAAGTACTTAACAGCTAGAGTGCACCCCATTTTTAAGGTTAGTTTTTCAGGAAATTATAAGGTTTTGTTCAGCTCTAGGAATAAAGAAAAAGGCTTTTGCTAAGCACATAGCAATCATCTGGTGGCACTATAAAGTGCAAAATCTGCAACATTTTGCAGTGCTGTCTATAATTTGATACTTTGCAATGCCTGGTGAGAAATTCACTCAATCTACCATTCCTGTTAAGCCTGGTTTCCCCAACCAGGGTTAGGGAGACAAGCTAAACAGAATGTGCAGCGTTAGTCAGATAGGCACACAGATAAATGAGTGAGCTAAGCTTGTATGTTTATTAACATACAGTAAAAATAACAGATACGCTTGTGCTATCAAAAATATAGTTTATTCCATTATGAGTTCATAGCATAGTCAAAATAACAGTCCAATAGTCATGTATCATTTAGTCAGTCCATTCAGGGATATTCAGTTAGCAAAGTCCGTGTAGAAATATCCTATGTCAATTCACTTACAAGTCAGTCCTTTGTTTTCTCTCCCGTTCGAGCAATGCAGTCTTGTGTCCTTGCAGTAATCAGGGATCATCAAAGCCAGAGAGAGAGCAAGCTGCAGCCTTGCTTCTTTTAAAGTGCTTTCACAACCACTCCCTTAATTACTATCCCACAGTTAAAGTTGCAGACACTTTAACATACAAACTATGATTACATATTATTATTTACCTAAACCAGTTAGGGTAAAACAATGTTATCCCTAACAATTCCCATAGTGTAAACTGTAAGTGCATTAGGGTCATGGGGAATAATTGGGGAATTTTAATTTCTCTGAGGACCATGCTTTCTTTAACAATGGTGTGTGTGATTCTAATGAAAGGATTGCATAATGATGGACTTTCCCATTGAACCAATATGGCTGTTCTTATTTTCCGAAGCCTTGGTGCAGCAGTGTGTCAAAATTTGTAAAAGTAAAAATAATGCCCTGCTGCATGATATAAGCCGTGCCCCTGCTGAATATGGGTGTGATACCATCTACCATCTTGCTAATATTCCCCATCCCACCCTTGAAGATGTTGCTGCATTGGAGACACAATACTTGCAATGTTTATTTACCAGATTACTACAAAAAAAATTACTACCAACCTGCCTTCAAAAGAGCAGGTTTTTCCCGAATGCCATCACTCTGCTAAACAAATAAATCCTTCAACACTGTTCAACTATTTAGAAAGTCTGCAGTACTGTTACTATATGCCTTGGTTTTCCAGGTCAATTTTATCTTTGGGTATACCTGGAAAACCAACCAACCAACCATTGACCTGGAAAACCAAGGCATATATGAAATCCCCTGTGCATCATGCCTGGCCACATACATTGGACAGACCAATAGAAGAATAAGTACCCGCCTGGATGAACACAAAAATTCAGTCAAAAAGCTGGAACACACTTCCTCACTAGTCCAACACATGGAAACCACAGGTCATAGCATCAACTTCAATGGCACCAAAACCCTAGCCACTATAGAAAATCCCAGCCACAGAATCATCAGAGAAGCCATAGAGATTGAAAAAAGACCAGAAAGCATGAATAGAAGAGATGATTCCACCAGACTGTCAATCATTTGGAAGCCTGCACTCACAAACAAAAAAATATCCACATCTTTAGCCAGACAAGCACCTGGGCACAAACAGATCCCCCCGATACCTCCAGCTCAAACACACCCCAACCAGGCTCCCAGATGAAACTTAGCTTCCTAACAAATGATAGCCATCCATTTACCCGGAGCCAAGCTGCACTAAAGGCCTCCAATAAAGGAATACAATGTTGCCAGCCAATAAAGATACAAAAAGAGCCAAAAAACAGACAGAAGATATTAGAAACACCAATCAAGCAGAACACAGCAAACTCCAAGACCAATAAACACAGACCAAGACTATGTCAAAAACACAGACCAAAACCAATCAAGATGAAGAAAAAAAACAATTCTGGCACAGCAATAGGCTGCCCCAAATTTAAATCTGAAACCACTATAAAAGTCTGATCACAGATGAACACTATACAGAAGCCTGATGATGGCAGATGAGATTCTGCCAAAACGTTGCTACAACTTTAAAAGCACAACTACAATGACGTGGGAAAATACCTGAACAAAACTGAATACCATACATGTAAGTACCCACGAAAACTTAAGAAATATATATATATAAAATGCAGTGAGAGACTTTTCACTGAATAGGTCATAATTTTTTCCTCACATGCCACAAGTATCAGGTGCCCTGTAGTTTGTAGATAAATGTCCTCATTCTTCAGTCATCTCTAGTGATCTGCTTCTTCTCTCATTTCAGATATATCCTGCAATAATGTCAAGAGGTAGTTCCTCCCAGGGAGTTTTCCAATTCAGTAACTGTGAAGAGTTGAAGGGTTGCAAATGATGGAATGAGTGCATTTTACAAAGAAAGCACATACAAAAAGCAGTTTGAACACTTCACAGCAAGGCTTTAAGCTAACAAATGCTAGCTGCCCTAAATTTGAAAAAAAAATTCTGAGATGCCTTTAAAACAAAAGCATCTCAAAAATGAAAACAAAAGCATCTACTCTTAAACACATGAAGGAAGAATTTGCTTTGTTTACCTAAACTCTAGAATAGGCTCAAGAGAAGATCACCCTGGTCTTGTGCCAAAAATATGAACAATGACATACAATATTTGGAGATGATACCTGGAGTACCAGAGATAATACTGTAAGAATGGAAAACTATCTGTGTTCTTATTCTAAAACATAATGAAGAAGGCTAAGTTTGTCTATTAATCTTAAATGCATACCCAATATCTTTCTGGAACCATCACATGAAAATATTTTGGCAAGTAACAGAAATATATTCAAATACATAAGCTTATTATTATTGATCAACATGCAGCCAGCCAGATGTTCAGACTGAATTTGGCATTTTGTCTACCTATCAAGTCTTTACCAAGATCCTGGGATAGGTAGATCAGGATGTTTGATGGTGTTACAGATGTCGTTGCAGGACGGAAGCTGTTGTGAGTGAAGAGGCCTTTTGCAATGAACTGATGGCGAATTTGTCAACACCTATGGTGTTCAAATGGTTGTTTCGGGATTGTTCCCAAGGCACCTATTACTATTACCCTTGCTTGTGTTTGCCACGGTCATTCTATTTCTATTTTTATGTCTTTGTATTTTGTTATATTTTCCAATTCTTTTTCTTCTATTCTGCTGTTTCTATGTCAATTTTTATGCCACACAGACTTCTTCTATATTTGCCATTAAACAGCTATTACCACTTGAATTGCTTTTTCTCCTGCCCTTCAGAAAGTATTTCATCTGCAACTTGTGCTCTTGTATTTGATTATTGTTGTACCACACTTTCTAATCAAGTTGGATCCTGAATATGTTCACTTTCTATGAGTGTTCTATCATTTTGTAATCCCATTTATCAAGGTGGCTGTCTAATCTTTCCATATTCCTTTAGCCTCAATCACCTCTTGTAACTGTTTTTTTTTTTTTTTGGGGGGGGGGAGTGCTGTAAATTGTCCTGTGGTTTATCTGATCTTCTTAAAAATATCTTTTTTTCCTCCTGACTTTCCTTCTTTGTTAACATTCTCAATTGAGGCATCTTTCCTTATTCTTGATGTTTTGTTTAGATCTCTTATGTTCTTATTAATACCCAAGGCTTTCTGGCTCCATCTTTTCCTGGCTGTTATGAAAACTTGTTCTGAAAGCTTTTCCTCTTTGCTATTTTGGGATTATTTATGTATTTATTTTGTGCTTCTTGCTCCACAGGGTCGTCTCTCCTTCTATAACCTTTTTGTTTCTCATTTGTATAAGCGTATGGAATCTATTCCTTATGTTTATCTTATATTCTAAATGTATGTTCTCCAGGTTAAATTTTACTTGAATGTCCGCTCTTTATTTTTTATATTTAACAAATATATTTTAAATAAATAATTTTCTATCTCACTATTTCTATTTGTATTTAATTGGATTGAAAACATCTACTTTTATGTTTTCTATTTCTATTTTATGTAGCTGATTTGATGTCCTTTAAAATAAGTCTTGACATTTAAGACAGGTATAATCTAAACTTGGCATTAAATAAAACAGTTCAACAAATAAAATATTGAATAAATACTACATAATAGAATTAAAATCCAAACTCATTTTCAAATAAAACCCCAACATTTTAATTAAAAAAATAATAAAAGTTGGTTTTCTGCCAGAACTGAGTAACCTGAATAGACTAACCATGAAAACCAAACCACTGGGGGGGGGGGGAGGGGATTAAGAAGAAGAAAGAAAACTAATGCCAGCAAACAAAATGCACACATCAGCTGAATCCAAACATCAACAAAGGCAATGAGAGGATGCAAAGACTGTTTAGAACAGAGGTGTCAACCTCAGTTTCATTGAAGGCCACATCAGGGTTGTGTTTGACCTGGGGGGCTGGGGTGGGCACGGCCAATTTGATGTCACTTGGGTCAGGGGGGCCTGTGGAGGCCTGAGCACTCTGCCAGTGAAAATGGACTCCTCCACTTCTGGCTGCGATGGCTATTCCTGCAATCCTCTGTCAATGAAAATGGAGCTTGCTGGGGCTGTATGTGGCCCTCCTGAGCTCTGTTTTTGCTGGCAGAGACACTGTGGGTTGGTCCTTTGCTGTTTCCAGGGTGGCGCTGTGGGCCAGATCTAAGCACCCCATGGGCTGAATCTGGCTCCCGGGCCTTGAGTTTGACACCCCTGGTTTAGAAGGTAGCTCCTGCCATAAACTTAAAAGGGGTCTGCAGATGTTCCTTGGAAATTACAGAAGAAAAACTTGCCATTATTGTTTTCTAAGTTGCACTGTATCTGCAAATGATGATAAAGCTTAAAATGCATTCTTCAGTCCCTGTAATTGCCATTTTAATATGTAATGTTTTAAACATTAGTGCAGACTTTTAAAGAATTTACCCATTTATTTACAAAGGGGACAAGAGAGTCTTTAAGATAACATAAATAAGCTACAATTTGATCCAACTATATCCATCCTACTTTGTACCTTTCATTTGCTTTTAGTAATGGGATAAGAAAATTCACAGCATGAAAAATAAAAGGTAATTTATTGTGATAGCCTTGGTATGATTGTTAGTGTGGTGGTCTCTAGATATACCGGATTATATTCTTATCATTTCAAGCCATCATGTCATTCAATCACAGTGACTGGAAATTGTATATGGTATATTCCAATATATGTGTATAAGAGAAAGAGTTGTGTAGTGGCTGGGCTAAACCTATAGGGTAAATAGTTTGAAGTCTCAAGCCTCCTTTCCCAGAAATCCTTTGGATGTTCCCATCCTGACTCTATTTCCTCCCTTGATGTTGCAAATTGGTACTTTCCACAACTTCTATCTATCTTCCTGAGGGATGTCTTTCTCCTTCTCCTTCCATCAGAGTCACAAAAGAGGTAGGACTTCTTCTCCTTATGCAGGCAAAAGGGGAAAAAACAATAAAGGGGAAATTACTGTGATCACACAGCCTCCTGGCCCTGCCTGCTTAGGCATGTGACTAAGGAAATTGATAGCTCCCTTTGTTTGAGAGATAATGTAGATCACTCTTACAAGGTTTATGTTGAATCAACTTTTTATTTTAAAAAGGGACAAGAGAGAAGATTCATTTTTTAGTATTTTTTAGTAGCTACATATAAAAATAGAAAAGCTAAACTTATATATAAGGTCTTAAAGGAGCTTTTAACAACAGTAACAAATATTAAAAATGTAAAGTACTGATATCCAAATGATATCCATATCTCCTTTTCCTGGGTCCAAAGTCAACTCTGATGCAGAACACTCTGAAATTGCATAAAGTCACACATTGTTGAAATTCTCCCTATTAATGACAATTGCAAGTTTTCCCATTTCTTCAAGTCTGTAGCTATCTGTTGTTTGAGTTTAATATAATTATTCTCTTTTAATGTGCTACATCTTGCTGTGAAATATATCCCCAGATACTTAACCTTATTTGTAACTTGGATTTTCAAAAGGTCTGCCAGTTCTTCTCCTTGTCTCAGTAACATATTCTTTGTCAAAATCTTTGTTTTATCTTTATTTATTTTCAAACCAGCCACCTCTCCATATGTCTCTATCTTTTCCAATAACTTTGGAGCTGTTTCTAGCGGGTCTTCCAGAATAAAAGCTAAGTCATCAGCAAAAGCTTGTAGTTTGAATTCTTCCTTTTTAATTTTCATTCCTTTTATACTTTTATCATCCCTAATATTTCTATTCAACACTTCCAAAGTCAACACAAATAGCAAAGGAGATAGGGGACACCCTTGTCTTGTGCCTTTTCTTATATTAATAAAATCTGTAAGTTCTCCCTCCATCATTTGCTGTCTGTTTATTGTATATGGCTTCTATTGCTTGAATAAATTTTCTGGCAAAACCCATCTGTTCCAATAGTAGTAACATAAATCTCCAGTTCACATTGTCAAATGCCTTTTGAGCATCTAGGCATATCAAAGCCATTTGCTTTTCAGGATGAGCCTCATAGTATTCCAAAGTATCCAAGATTACTCTCATATTGTCTCTGATTTGTCTCTTTGGCAGAAATCCATTTTGATCTGGGTGGATAAAATTATTTAAATATTTTTTAAGTCTTTCTGCTAAAATTGAAGCAAAAATTTTATAATCTGCATTCAATAAAGAAATAGGTCTATAGTTCTTAATTTGCAGTGGGTCAACCTCTTCTTTTGGAATAAGTGTAATATAAGCCTCTGACCATGTTTTGGGTATCATCTTCTTTGACATAACTTCATTCATAACTTCTAACAGTGGGATGCTCAATGATTCTTGAAATGTTTTATAGAATTCTGCCGGAAGCCCATCTGGACCTGGTGCTTTCCCATTATTTTGTTTCTTAAGTGCTTCATTTAATTCCATCATTGTTATATTGCTTTCTAGCATTTCTTCAGTCTCTTTAGGTATCTTCGGTAAGTTGGCATTCTGTAAATACTGTTTGATTTTTTCCTTATCAATATTCTCTTGTTTATATAGTTGCCCATAAAAATCTCAAATAATTTCCTTTTTCTCCTTATTACCATAACAAACTTGGCCTTGATCATCTATTAGCTTCAATATTTTTCTTGATTCCTTGTCCTTTCTCAATTTATATGCTAGCCATCTACCTGGTTTATCTGCATCTTCAAAATAATTCTGTTTAGAATTTCTAATTTTCTGTGCCAATTCCTCTTTCTCTATTAATTCCAGAGAAGGCGGAGCTTCGTTTCGGCGATACAGCTGCGATCTCGGGGCTCTGAGATCGCAGCCGATATTTTCGCCCCTGGTCGGTCCCAACGGACCTAAACCGTCCCTTAGAGACGGGGATTGTGAAGGGCACTGTCCCAGGATCCCAGAGATATCGCAAAATCTCTGATTTGATCCGGGAGAAGCCCTTTTGCTGGCAGCGGAGAGGCAGGCTCCATAGCTGCTGAAGTCGGGACAGCTCTGGAAAGAAAGTGGCAGGAGTGAAAGTGTGTCGGCTGGGTGAGAAACTTCTTTTGTGTTGTAAATTTGCTGAGATTTGAAAGGACATCCTGAATAGAGAAGAAACCTGTGAGCGGCGTTTTTTAAAGTGACGTCAAATTGAGGCTTGGATTTTTTTTTCTCTTTCTTTTACTTTTTTTTGGGGACTTTAGTGTGACTTTGTAGGTAACCGGATTGAATTTTCTTTTATATATATTTTTATACTCCTTTTGATTTTTTAATTTTCTTTTAGGATAGAGGCTCCCTTTGGCTATTTTTTTCTTTTTTTTTTTTCTGTATAAATTATTCTTTTTCTCTGGCTGGGGGGAAGGGGGAAAGAGCATTAAGAAACTTTGTAACACTGCCAACTAGAGGCTTGAAAATATTTGATTTGAATTGGAGAGAATGGTAAGAAGACTCCTTCTCAAGGACATCTTAATGTGATAAGATAGAGGGAGAGCACAGCAAAATATTATTACAGGTGTTTTCCTGGACTCTTATCAATATTTCAACACTTGAGGCTTGGCTTTGAAGCTGCTGGAGAAGAGAGTCATAATAAGAGCCTTGGATAACAGTGTGCATATATATATATATATTCCAATCTTATGCGGGAGAAAACCCGAATAACCAAAGATCCACATACAAATACCCGCGAGAACCTCAGAAAACATCAGGCTTCTGTATGGTGTTTGTCTGTGAGTCAAATTTTTACAGTGGTTTCAGATGTGCATCATGCCCGGCCACATACATTGGACAGACCAATAGAAGAATAAGCACCCGCCTGGATGAACACAAAAATGCAGTCAAAAAGCTGGAACACACTTCCTCACTCGTCCAACATATGGAAGCCACAGGTCATAACATCAACTTCAATGGCACCAAAACCCTAGCCACCATTGAAAATCCCAGCCACAGAATCATCAGAGAAGCCATAGAGATTGAAAAAAGACCAGAAAGCACTGGTTGTGCAGAATGCTGTCTTAATGTTGTGTTTTTGGAGGATCTTGCTAATTTTGTCCGTAGTGCCTTTTATATATGGGAGGAGGGCTTTGCCATTCTCTTGTTCTTTGTCTTGGATTTTGGCTGGGGTTTCTTTTTGGATTAGGTGGGTGATCTTCTTTCTTTGGAATCCATTGGCTGTCAGCACGCCGGTGAGAGTGTGTAGTTCGGTCTCTAGGTGTTGTTCATCGGCTAAGCATTTTGTTCTGGAGATGAGTGTCTCGGCTACGGAATTGATCTGTGCTGGGTGGTGGTGTGAGAGTGCGTGTAGATCGCGGTTTGTATGTGTTTTCTTCTGGTAGATGGTGTGTCCTAGGGAGCCATTGGATTTTTTGTATACCAAGACATCTAGGAAGGGAAGTTGGTTGTTAGCTTCTGTTTCCATGGTGAATTGTATTTTGGGGTGTTGGCTGTTGAGGTGTGTGAGGAAGTTGTTCAGTTTTTCTTTCCCGTGTGGCCAGATTATGAAGGTGTCATCTACGTATCTGAGCCAGAGTTTGGGTTTGTGATCATATTTTTCTAGAGCTTGTGTTTCAAAGTGTTCCATGTAGAGGTTTGCGATGACAGGTGAGAGGGGTGATCCCATGGGTGAAGTATGTATTGGATAGGCAGTGGTTGGTCAGATCTAGGATGTGCTTGGGGGGGTTGTATTTGTTTTGGATGGCTGTCAAGGCTTCTTTTATTGGCACTTGGGTGAAGAGGGCTATGACATCGAAGCTCACTAGTAGGTCACTGGGTTGTAAGTTTTGTTTCTTTATGATCTCGATGAACTGGAATGAGTTTCTTACGTGTGAGTTGATGGATTCTGCATAGGGCTGTAGTTGTTTGGCGAGAAATTTGGCTAGGTTTTGTAGAGGTGAGCCTATGGAGCTGACTATTGGTCTAAGTGGGGTTCCTTCTTTGTGTATCTTGGGGAGACCATAAAGTTTAGGGCATCTGGATGATTTCTCTCTGGGTATGATTCTTTGCTGGATTTCTTCACTGATGGGGGAGGCTTTTATTTTGGATCTGGTGGTTTTTTTCTAGGTAGGTGGTGGGGTCTGTCTTTAGAGGTTTGTATGTGGGGTCTTGGAGTAGGTTGGTTAACTTGGATTGGTAGTCAGATGTGTTCATAACCACTGTCGCGTTTCCCTTGTCTGCTGGTAGGATTATTATGCTGGTGTCTTCTTTCAGGTTAAGTAGTGCAGTTTGTTCTTTGAATAAGTTGCTTTTGGGTGGTTTGCTAGTGCAGAGGATGTTGGTGATTTCGAGTCTGATTCTATAGGCATCATCAGGGTTGGTTTTGGTCAGGCTGGTTTCAACTCCGCATATGATGGTTTCTGTGGGGATGTGTTTGGGAGTGACAGCAAAGTTGAATCCTTTAGAAAGGACCTTGGTTTCGGCTTCGGTGAGGATCTTGTCTGAGATGTTGTGCACTGTTTGTTTCATGTGTGGCTGTGAGGGGGGAGGAGTTGGTTTCTGGCGTTGTTGTAGTTTTCTGAGTTTGTTGGTGTGTGTGTCTGTCTTGAGGGTGGTCTGTGTTTCGGCTCTCCAGACAGCGAGCTGTTTGGATTTGTCCCAAAGTAAGGGGTGAATCTTGTTGCTGAGTCTGAGGTGAAGTGTGAGGAGATCTTTGTTGATTTGGTCTAGGATAAATCTTTTTGTGTGAAGTTCATTTCTAATTAGGGCCAATTCTGTTCTTTTTAGGATGCGTTTGGTGGCTGCTGTGTTGGTGTGGAATTTCAATTGGAAGCTTGTGGGAATTAAATTTTGATCTCGGCAGTTGCATAGGAATGCGAGGTCACATAAAACCCACACCCCTGAGAGTCACACAAGATGCCACCACCACACTTCCACGTAGAAAGCAGACTCACACCCACACAGAAGATGAAACACGACCACAGACCAGAAGCCGCACTGCAGCTGCATCACTACCCACCTCAAACCCCTCTGAGCCATACATGAAGCGAACTGACCTCCACCATGAAGATGCAGCACGACCACGAACTCGAAGCCAAACAGCAAGATCACAGCTCACCAGCTCAAACCCTCCAGCAACTAAGACTAACCTGAGCACAATCAAGCCCCCACCTGAACAGAACACGCCTCCAGCCAATCAGAACACAGCCAACCCCCCAACCAATCAGAACACAGCCAAACCCCCAACCAATGAGAACACACCCCCACCCAATCAGAACACAGTTAAGCCCCCACCCAATCAAGTCACACCCCCACTAGCAGTTAAAAGGAAGAAGCAGCTGCGAGCTCACATCACTCTGAGAAGCACAGAGCTGAAGACCAAGCCTGAAGATGATGAATGAGACTTCATCGAAACGTTGCCTAGATACTTCCAATCTTACGCGGGAGAAAACCCGAATAACCAAAGATCCATATATATATATATATATATATATATATATATATATCTGGCATTCAGCTTTGTTCGGGTATTTTCCCACGTCATAATAGTGGTGCTTTTAAAGTTGTAGCAACGTTTCAGCAGAATCTCATCTGCCATCATCAGGCTTCTGTATAGTGTTCGTCTGTGAGTCAGACTTTTACAATGGTTTCAGATTTAAATTTGGGGCAGCCTATTGCTGTATCAGAATGGTTTTTTCTTCCTCCTGATTGGTTGAGAGTCTTGGTCTGTGTTTATTGGTCTTGGAGTTTGCTGTGTTCTGCTACTAATATCTTCTGTCTGTTTTTTTTTTTGGGGGGGGCTCTTTTTGTATCTTGATTGGCTGGCAACATTGTGTTACTTTATTGGAGGCTTTTAGTGCAGCTTGGCTTTGGGTAAATGGACGGCTATCATTAGTTAGGAAGCTGGGTTTCATCTGGGTGCCTGGTTGGGGTGTGTTTAAGCTGGAGGTATCAGGGGGGATCTGTTTGTGCCCAGGTGTTTGCCTGGCTTGTGGTGTGGAGATTTTTTTGTTTGTGAGTGCAGGCTTCCAAATGATTGACAGCCTGGTGGAATCATCTCTTCTGTTCATGCTTTCTGGTCTTTTTTCAATCTCTATGGCTTCTCTGTGGCTGGGATTTTCTATGGTGGCTAGGGTTTTGGTGCCATTGAAGTTGATGTTATGACCTGTGGCTTCCTTGTGTTGGATGAGTGAGGAAGTGTGTTTCAGCTTTTTGACTGCATTTTTGTGTTCATCCAGGCGGGTGCTTATTCTTCTATTGGTCTGTCCAATGTATGTGGCCGGGCATGATGCACAGGGGACTTCATATATGCCTTGGTTTTCCAGGTCAATTTTGTCTTTGGGGTTCCTTAGGATGGCTGCTATTTTTCTGTCTGTTTTGAAGGCAGTCTTGATGTGGTGTCTGTATAGAATCTTACTAATTTTGTCTGTAGTGCCTCTTATGTAGGGCAGGACAGCTGTTCCATAGATCTGTTCATCTTCTGGGTCTCTATTATGTCTCAGTGTGTTTTTGTGGATCAAGTTGGTGATTTTGCTTTTGTGGAAGCCGTTGGCTGTCAATATTTTAGTCAGGGTGCATAGTTCAGTCTTAATATGTGTCTTGTCTGCCAGGCGTTTGGTTCTAGTAATTAGTGTTTTAGCCACGGAGTTTATCTGTGCTGGGTGGTGGTGGGATTGGGCCTTGAGGTAGCAGTTGGTGTGTGTTTTCTTCTGGTATATGGTGTGTCCTAGTGTGCCATCTGTTTTCTTGTAGATTAGTACATCTAGGAATGGTAGTTGTTTGTTTCTGTTTCCATGGTGAACTTGATTTTGGGGTGTGCGCTGTTTAGGTGAGTTCGGAAGTTGTTTAGGTTTTCTTGTCCATGGGGCCAAATCACGAATGTGTCATCGATATATCTTAACCATAGTTTGGGTTTGAGTATGGCATTAGCCAGGGCTCTGGATTCCAATTCAGATTCGAAATCTGAAACCACTGTAAAAGTCTGACTCACAGACAAACACCATACAGAAGCCTGATGATGGCAGATGAGATTCTGCTGAAACGTTGCTACAACTTTAAAAGCACCACTATTATGACGTGGGAAAATACCCGAACAAAGCTGAATGCCAGACATGTAAGTACCCGCGAATACTTAAGAATATATATATATATATATATATATATATATATATATATATATATATATATATGTTTTCTGAGGTTCTCGCGGGTACTCGAAGCCAAACAGCAAGATCACAGCTCACCAGCTCAAACCCTCCAGCAACTAAGACTAACCTGAGCACAATCAAGCCCCCACCTGAACAGAACACGCCTCCAGCCAATCAGAACACAGCCAACCCCCCAACCAATCAGAACACAGCCAAACCCCCAACCAATGAGAACACCCCCCCAACCAATGAGAACACCCCCCCATCCAATCAGAACACAGCCAAGCCCCCAGCCAATCAAGTCACACCCCCAGGAGCAGTTAAAAGGAAGAAGCAGCTGCGAGCTCACATCACTCTGAGAAGCACAGAGCTGAAGACCAAGCCTGAAGATGATGAATGAGACTTCATCGAAACGTTGCCTAGATACTTCCAATCTTACGCGGGAGAAAACCCGAATAACCAAAGATCCATATATATATATATATATATATATCTGGCATTCAGCTTTGTTCGGGTATTTTCCCACGTCATAATAGTGGTGCTTTTAAAGTTGTAGCAACGTTTCAGCAGAATCTCATCTGCCATCATCAGGCTTCTGTATAGTGTTCGTCTGTGAGTCAGACTTTTACAATGGTTTCAGATTTAAATTTGGGGCAGCCTATTGCTGTATCAGAATGGTTTTTTCTTCCTCCTGATTGGTTGAGAGTCTTGGTCTGTGTTTATTGGTCTTGGAGTTTGCTGTGTTCTGCTACTAATATCTTCTGTCTGGTTTTTTTTTGGGGGGGGGCTCTTTTTGTATCTTGATTGGCTGGCAACATTGTGTTACTTTATTGGAGGCCTTTAGTGCAGCTTGGCTTTGGGTAAATGGATGGCTATCATTAGTTAGGAAGCTGGGTTTCATCTGGGTGCCTGGTTGGGGTGTGTTTGAGCTGGAGGTATCAGGGGGGATTTGTTTGTGCCCAGGTGTTTGCCTGGCTTGTGGTGTGGAGATTTTTTTGTTTGTGACTGCAGGCTTCCAAATGATTGACAGCCTGGTGGAATCATCTCTTCTGTTCATGTTTTCTGGTCTTTTTTCAATCTCTATGGCTTCTCTGTGGCTGGGATTTTCTATGGTGGCTAGGGTTTTGGTGCCATTGAAGTTGATGTTATGACCTGTGGCTTCCTTGTGTTGGATGAGTGAGGAAGTGTGTTTCAGCTTTTTGACTGCATTTTTGTGTTCATCCAGGCGGGTGCTTATTCTTCTATTGGTCTGTCCAATGTATGTGGCCGGGCATGATGCACAGGGGACTTCATATATGCCTTGGTTTTCCAGGTCAATTTTGTCTTTGGGGTTCCTGAGGATGGCTGCTATTTTTCTGTCTGTTTTGAAGGCAGTCTTGATGTGGTGTCTGTATAGAATCTTACTAATTTTGTCTGTAGTGCCTCTTATGTAGGGCAGGACAGCTGTTCCATAGATCTGTTCATCTTCTGGGTCTCTATTATGTCTCAGTGTGTTTTTGTGGATCAAGTTGGTGATTTTGCTTTTGTGGAAGCCGTTGGCTGTCAATATTTTAGTCAGGGTATATATATAAAACTTGTGATATCCCTATTCACCAGCCTTTTTGTAAATTTCAATTCTAGTAATATTCTTATTTTATTTCAAAGGGAAAGCCTCAGAGTTTTGTTTTTTTTTTTCTCTATTTTTCCTTTTTTCTCCTTATCTTTATTGGGATCCTTTTGCTTTTTCTATTTATGTTTTTGGACCACTCTGTTTTTCTTTTTTGATTATTGAGACTTCTCAACTGGATTCAGGTGTGAAGAACCTGAAGGAATCTCTTCTTTTCTTTTTTCTTTTTGTTCTTTTTTTCTCTTAATCAATATTATTATTTTGGGGGGTTTTTTTCTTTCTATTTTTTATTTTTTATGGGGGACTACTTTGTAATTGGATTTGGGTCTAGAAGAACCTGAAGATCTTTTCTTCTTCCTTTTTTCCTCTTTCTTCTTTGGTTTTGGGCCTTTTACTATTGGACTTTTCCATTTTGGATTATAATTGGCTACTCTACCAGTTGGATTAAAAGTTAAAAAGAATTTAAAGATTTGGAAGCATTAAAATGAGCAGGAAACCAATATCATCTGGCATTTCTACTTCTACCTATGCATCCCCACCAGTTGGAGGACAACGTTTAATTCAGACAATGTTGAAGCAAGATAAAGAAGAAGAAAAAGTAACTTTACAGATGATTATGCAAGGAATTCAAGATCTCAAGATAAAATCGGACACCATTGAACAAAGAATAGAGAACATTGAACAAAGAATGGAGAAGACTGATGAAAAAGTGGAAAATATTAAACAAATGATGGTGAAGTATGAGGAGAGATTCCAAAAAACATAAAGTCACACATTGTGATAGAATCAATGAAAGATTAACCAGCAGACACAAACAAAATTAAATAATGCACTTGTTGCATAACTTTTCCCTAATAAATGACTGAGATGATATTTCTATGCCACATTGTTACCTGGAAAACCTTTAAAAAAACCCTCTGACCAGTTCTGGAGAACCAGTAGCGGAAATTTTGAGTAGTTCGGAAAACCAGCAAATGCCACCTCTGACTGGATATTTTACTTTCCCCTGCCATGCCCACCAAGCCACGCCCACAGAACCGGTAGTAAAAAAATTTGAATCCCACTACTGGATGGAGCTTGTGATTCTATTCTATTCTATATTTATTTATTTATTTATTTATTTGTCAATTGCTTACAAGATAATAGGTAATAATATATACATAGTTAATAATATATACATAGTTATGAATACATGAAATGGGTACATATAAGAAAAATAAAAGAAACAATAGGACAGGGACGGTAGGCACCTTGGTGCATTTATGCACACCCCTTACAGAACTCTTAGGAAAGGGGTGAGGTAAATAGTAGGCAGTCTAAGGTTAAAGTTTTTGGGGTTTGGGGAAGAAACTACAGAGTCAGGTAGAGTATTCCAGACATTGACTACTCTGTTGCTGAAGTCGTATTTCTTGCAATCAAGTTTGGTGCAATTAACCTTGAGTTTGTATCTATTGTTTGCTCTTGTGTTGTTGTGGTTGAAGTTGAAGTCTTCATTGACAGGCAGGACATTGCAGTGTATGATTTTATATACCATACTTAGATCAGATTGAAGACGGCGTAATTCAAAGTTTTCTAGGTCTAGAATTTCAAGTCTGGTGGCATAAGGTATTCTACAACGAGTAGAGGAGTGGAGAACTCTTCTTGTGAAATATTTCTGAACTTTCTCAACTGTGCTAATATCAGACATGTAATGTGGGTTTCAGACCGATGAGCTGTATTCGAATATTGGTCTAGCAAATATTTTGTATGCTCTAATTAGTAGTGTGACATTACCAGAGGAAAAGCTACGTAGGATTAGGTTAACAACTCTTAATGCTTTTTTGGCTATGTAGTCACAGTGGCCTCTAGCACTTAGATCATCAGATATGAGTATCCAAGGTCCTTTACAGAACTTGGATCATCAACAAGGTCTTGATGATTCAGCTTGTATTTTATTTTCTGATTTTTTTTGCCAATATGTAAGACAGAGCATTATTTGTTGAGATTTGAAGTTGCCATTTGTTTGACCATTCTGATACATAGTCAAGATCTTTTTGATTCTGCTGGAGATGGAGAAGATGTGCATTCCTAGTTTGAGAAGCAGCTGTCAATTTTATGAATGTTGCAAAGTCTCCTAACGTGTTGAATGTTTTCAGGAGGAGAAGAAAAAAAGAACTAAAAATAATGCTTATGG
Source organism: Hydrophis major (assembly GCA_033807585.1). Classification (NCBI taxonomy): domain Eukaryota; kingdom Metazoa; phylum Chordata; class Lepidosauria; order Squamata; family Elapidae; genus Hydrophis; species Hydrophis major. The sequence goes on from CM066331.1 coordinate 99,584,590, forward strand.
GACTAGATTAAGAATTTAGAATTCACTACCATAGATTTGCAGATCTCTTTATTAATGTTGCAGAAGAATTCCTCCAAAATGATTAACAGGCAGATGGATCCCTGCAAGTATAGAAGATGGTTTATTTTACAAGAAATATTCCTCTGCAGTAGCTTTACCATGCCATTTCATAAAGCCCTGTTTAGGACAATGGTATTGCTTTTAGAACAGAGGTATTGCTTTTATGCTCTGAGTTCATTTGCCCATAGATCTCTTCTACCTGCCACTTAGTTTCAGTGCCTATCATATTTTTGCATATTTATTTATTTATAAAATTTATATTGCTGTCTACTTGTTTATGGCGACTCAAGACGACTTACAGGACATAAAAGCACAATACAAAATAAATAAATATTATAAAGAATAAAAATAATAACACACACACACCAGTGACAACACACATTCATATCAGCCATTTAACATGCTCCATTCTGTTCTGGGTTTTCCAGGCCCGCTGGCATAAACACATCTTCAGGGCCTTCCAAAAGAGTGTTAGAGTGGGGGGACGGGACATCTAATTTCTGGGGGGTTGGGAAAGCCCCCACAAAGCTACCACAGGAGCAAGGGCCTTTTTCTGGGTCCTGCCAGATATATCTCCTTAGGAAACAGGACCTGCAACACTTCTTGCCTCCTCACTCTAATGGGTTGGATAGAAGTGACTGCCAAGAGACAGTCCCTCAGATAACCTGGTCCCAAGTCATGAAGGCTTTAAAGGTGACAACCAGCACCTTGAATTGCACCCAGAAGCAAATCGGCAACCAGTGCAATTTCTGCAGGAGAGCCAATATAACGGCACAGGTCTGCACAAAATCATGTGGGCCATTGATTAGGGATTGTTGGTCCAGGAAATGGCATAACTGGAACATAACCCACAGTTGTACAAAGAGCCTCATGGCCACAACTGCCATCTGCTCTTTGGACAGGAATCGTGATCCAGGAGAACCCCCAGATTACATCCAGGGTCTGTTTGGGGCAGTGTCATCCCATCCAAGACCAAAGGTGGCAGTTCTCCATGGGTCAAAGAACCCCAAATCCAGTCTTGCCAGGGTTCAATTTCAACCTGTTGCTCCCATCCAGCCCCTAACAGCCTCCAGGTACTGTGAGAGAGAGGTCATGGGATCACTTAACTCACCATGGACTAAGATATACAGCTGAGTATCATCAGCAAACTGATGATATCTCAGTCTGTGTTGATGGATGATCTCACCCAATGGCTTCATGTAAATATTGAAGAGGAATGGAGAGAATGCTGCCCCTGCGGGACCCTGTAAAGCAATGGGCAAGGACTGGATTTCTCACCTCCTATTAACACTGACTGAGAGCTGCCATAGAGGAAGGAAGTGAATACATGGATGGTATAAGTTTTCTTCTCAAGTCTCTCTCTCTCGGTGGTGATGTGTGTTCAAGTTAGGGTTGATTCTTAGTGACTGCCTGGACTAATCCTTATGGTTTACAAAAGTGGTTTTGCCTTGCCTTCTTCCTATGGCTGAAAGACACTGATTGGCCCAAGGTCATCCTGCTGGCTCCATGCCTAAGAATTAGAACTTGAGGTCTCCAGGTTTTCTAGCCTGCTGCCTTAACCAAAGTGGCATTCTCTCAGTTTTAGTTTTAAATATATTAAAGAATGATGTATTATGATACCCAGAATAATTTGAGGACAGTTAACATACATTTTATAATTTATGACATCATAATTTGGTTGCAACTTCAGATACTTTTTGATTGTACTATTTAAGACACTAACATCTGCACAGTAATCACAGTATTTGCTTCCATGTTGTTCCTGTACAGTACTCCTCAAATTGACATTAGTTTTGAAGTTCCTGTTAGTGATTGTGACACTCTGTCATTTGATTTCCAAAGTCTACTGGAGTCTCCAGTCTTGATGGATATATTTCCATTGTGGGGTACAGATTCTCACAGCTTCTACTTAGATCAAGGGTCTCCAACCTTGACAACTTTAAGACTTGTGGACTTCAACTCCCAGAGTTCCTGGGACTTGAACTCCACAAGTCTTAGGGTTGCCAAGGTTGGAGGCCCCTGACTTAAATGACTGTTCAGATTTAGATTTCCAGTAAAACAAGGGACCAATGGTCATTAAAAACTTACTTTAAAATTCTAGATTTTGATTAGTAATTAGTGAACCCCACACATACCTATCGTAATTTAAGAATGGATTTGCCATGCAAGAGTAGAGTGGAACAATGGAAAACATACAGTTTCTCCTCTGGGATAAGAGTTCTGTGTATGTAATGCTTGCACCTACACTTATTATAAGCCTAGTGATGGGTTTGTTGTGATTTGCCATGTTCCTCCATTTCATTATTACCTGGTCTCCTTTTATGTGAAAATGTCAGGGATTTAATCTGCAATTTTCTTCATGAAAACCATGTTCCTATCAGAAAGCCAGGCGATTTTTAGACAAAAATATTTTTGTCACTTTTATCACTACTTTATTTCTTAGATTTCAGTGACATCCTCCAACTGTTAGTTCCTGTTATGGTTTAAGCAAAATCAATTACTCAATTTCAAGAATATATAGCAAAAAATAGTTAAAATTAAACACTTCCAAGATACAAAATTTATATATATGTATGGTTCAGAGGGGTTTGAGATGGGTAGTGATGTCACTACCCATCTCAAACCCCTCTGAACCATACATGAAGCGAACTGACCCCCACCATGAAGATGCAGCACGACCACGAACTCGAAGCCAAACAGCAAGATCACAGCTCACCAGCTCAAACCCTCCAGCAACTAAGACTAACCTGAGCACAATCAAGCCCCCACCTGAACAGAACACGCCTCCAGCCAATCAAAACACAGCCAACCCCCCAACCAATCAGAACACAGCCAAACCCCCAACCAATGAGAACACCCCCCCATCCAATCAGAACACAGCCAAGCCCCCAGCCAATCAAGTCACACCCCCAGGAGCAGTTAAAAGGAAGAAGCAGCTGCGAGCTCACATCACTCTGAGAAGCACAGAGCTGAAGACCAAGCCTGAAGATGATGAATGAGACTTCATCGAAACGTTGCCTAGATAATTCCAATCTTACGCGGGAGAAAACCCGAATAACCAAAGATCCATATATATATATATATATATATATATATATATATATATATATATATATATATATATATATATATATATATATATTTCTGAGGTTTTTGCGGGTATTTGTATGTGGATCTTTGGTTTTTCAGGTTTTCTCCCGCGTAAAATTGGAAGTGACTAGGCAACGTTTCGATGAAGTCTCATTCATCATCTTCAGGCTTGTGTCTTCAGCTTTGTGCTTCTCGGAGTAATGTGAGCTTGCATCTGCTTCTTCCTTTTAACTGCTAGTGGGGGTGTGACTTGATTGGGTGGGGGCTTGGCTGTGTTCTGATTGGCTGGGGGTGTGTTCTGTTCAGGTGGGGGCTTGGTTGTGCTCAGGTTAGTCTTAGTTGCTGGGGGATTTGAGCTGGTGAGTTGTAATCCTGCTGTTTGGCTTCGCGTTTGTGGTCATGCCACATCTTTATGGTGGGCGTCAGTTTGCTTCATGTATGCGTCGGAAGGGTTTGAAGCGGGAAGTGATTCAGCTGCAGTGCAGCTTCTGGTCTGTGGTCATGTCTCATCTTCTGTGTGAGTGTGAGTCTGCTTTGTATGTGGAAGTGTGGTGGTAGCATCTTGTGTGGCCCTCGTGGGTGTGGGTCTGGTGTCATTCTTCATGTTAGGTACTCATTTGTTAATGAGGGTGGGTTTCTAAATGGCTGGTAGGCAGGAGGTATCATCTCATTTATTCATGCTGTGTGGGCGTTTTTCTATCTCTATGGCTTCTCTGATTATTCTGTTGTTGAAGTGTTCAGTTTTGGTGATAGTTCTGGTATTTTTAAAGTCAATCTCATGTCCTGTGGCTTTGAGGTGCTGGACCAGGGAAGAGATCGGTTCTCAATCAAAAAAGAAGAACTGACCTCTTCCCTGGTCCAACACCTCAAAGCCACAGGACATGAGATTGATTTTAAAAATTCCAGAACTATCACCAAAACCGAACACTTCAACAACACCTAATTCCTGGCCGAAATGTCTTGAGGCACAACCAGGTCTTCAATACCTTATGAAAGGTTAACAAGAATATATTATGCTATAAAATACTGGTTTTTCTGAAGAATTGTGATGGAGCAAATATGATGAAAGAACTACTTTTATTGGGAACAGGTGATACTGTATTAAATAGCATTTAGGGTTGCTACTATAGAATAAGTAGAATCTGGCACAATAACAGTAACTGTGAGAGGACAGACATTTTAATAGGAACCAGCAGCATGCTGCAGTAGTCAAAAAAGCCAATGCTTGCCTTCAGAAGTTGTGGGTGCTCCATTACTGGAGGCTTTTAGGAAGAGTATGGGTAACAACTTGAATGGCATAGGGTCTCCTGCTTGAGCAGTGGGTTGGACTAGAAGACCTCCAAGGTCTCTTCCAACTCTGTTATTCTGTTATTCTATTACTAAAATCTTATGAGGAGAAAAGGGAACTTCAAGGTAAGGCTGAAGGTCACCACTTAACTTCATTGCACTTACATCGTTTGCTCTGCTTATACCTTCTAATCCATTGTTATCTTTAAAAAATCAAAAGCTAGACAATTTGAAAACTACGTCAGATAAAATGCATACTTCAAATTGGTTGTGGCTAAAAGAGACTGCAGCAGGTAGTCTCTTTCATCCCGATTAATTTGCAACGAGTAAGAGATAATCTTTAATCAAACTGAGAGAACAATTTTATTAATTGCACACATGGCTAAATTAAAGCTGTGTTCCTGTTTTAAATTGTATTAGTTGCAGCATTATCTGTGTTTACTGTTTAAGCTGCTCCTTTCCTGGGCTCTTGCCAGCTTGGCTAAGCTGATTTAAGGAAATCTTGTCAGAACTCATAGAATTTTGGCAGCAGTTTCAGGACTTCTGTGCATGTATAACTGACTGAGATAGAACACAGTCTAGTCTTCAACATTTGCTGTGGGTGTACATTCATGGTTTGGGACATCATTCAATTTCACTTCCCTTTCTTAATTTATTGTTTTCTCCTAGTACCTTCTGTGTGAACTAGACTTAATTAGGGATTTCCAAAACTCAGTTTAAGTACAAATTTCAGGTGTAGAAGAAGACAAGGAAGAACACAAAGGAGGTTCATCACAGTCAGTATCCGTTATATCTAAGTACCTCAGTTTATTTCAAAGCAAATCCAACAGTTTCCCACTGTTGACTGCTCATGGGAAGCCTACAGGGAAAGCCACAAATGACAATCACATGATTTTGGGACACTGCAATTGGTAATAAGCATAAATTGGATGCCAAGCGCCCAAATTTTGTTCATGTGACAACGGCGGTGTTGCAATGGCCAGAATTTAGAGGTTTGGTCAAAAGTCTCTTTGTTCAGCACTGTCAGACCTTTAAAAAGTTACTGAACAAATGGAAATTAAGTGAGAACCATCTGTATATATCAGAGGTCTCCAAATTTGGCAACTTTAAGACTTGTAGACTTCAACTCCCAAAATTCTGGAAATTGAAGTCCACAAGTCTTAAAGTTGCCAAGTTTGGAGACCTCTTGGCTAGACATACCTGACTCCTTCATCATACAATTTTGCCTCCAGCTCCTTTATTACCTATGTTGGCTGGAGAATTCTGGGAGTTGAAGTCTACAAGTCTTAAAGTTGCCAAGTTTCAGGATCCCTGGTATATAGGAATACAAATTTAGTAAGGTTAATGATGGAACATTGTTAAACAAGGCATATTTTTACTTGGGATACATACATAAGATTCATAATAAAGTGCTGTTAATTTAGAGAAAAGAACTAACTTTGTAATGAGAGTTTCCTGTACTGACACTTGATGAAAAGTGGAAATAGTTGTGCTTTTCTCTTTGAATTTAATTAATTTCAGAATTGCCTTTGAAGTAAACAGGTAATAACTGGTTTGTGGTATCATCAAATCAATTTATTCATCTTAATCCCCCCCCCCCCCGTTCTATAGTGCTTGGACATGAGCCAAGTTATCATTATGACAAAAAAAAGTAACAGAGTGACACTATATAGCAGAGAATGGTCAAGCCAGGGATAAGAGATAAATGAGGAATTAATGGGGACAACAAAGTGAAGGATGAAACACTGCACACACATTTTGAATGCCATTGAATCTTGTCTAGTCTCACAAATGGTTAGCCTGAGAAGATACTTGTATGTAGACTTGAGCAATAAAACAGCTTGTTGAACTCTTCAAGGGTGGGTCTTTTATTTGTGATTGACATGCTAAGTTTTTATTATGCAAAATTTTCCTAAAGAATCTATCTTATATTTGATTTTGCATTCCTTTTAACTTGTTTAGGGAGATAAAAGTTTTCTTTTGTTGTTGTTTTACTGAAATATAAAGAAGGAATAAAAATTGTTCATTCAAAGCAAGTCATTCATTCAAGATAGAGGGGTTCTTTTAGATACAGATCTACAGGCAACAATAATGCTACACATTACTCTAGTATAATAAGATTTGATTATTTTTGAGAAATCTATTCACTTATATGTATTAAGAGAAAAGGAAAATGCCATTTTGGTTTTGAATAAGGAAAGTATCTACTTAAACCAATCAAAAGCTCAGGAAGAAAAATATGTTCAATTAAAATCAAATGAGCCATTTCAATAATAGAATAGAATAGAATTCTTTATTGGCCAAGTGTGATTGAACACACAAGGAATTTGTCTTGGTGCAAATGTTCTCAGTGTACATAAGACATAACATAATGATAATTGGAAAAAAAACAAAAAACACAGCATATATAGCCAGTTCTTTTCAAAGTCTCAAAAACCCATGGGAAGAGAACTTTAAATATAGTGAACTATTTCTCATTAAATTTCCTTTCTCTTTTGAGAGCAGTCTATTGTTGACCACAACAATAAACCAACTTCCATTTAAAATTATATTGCTGCATTTTAAACATTTCATAGATTCTTTTGTGGGGAAAGTATTGTAATCAAATTGGTCTAGATTTATCACCTTGGGTGGCAATGGCCATTGCATTTTTAATTTTCGTTTAAAGTTTGAAGAAACTGAAAAACTCAACTATCCTTGGCATGGAACCTATATGTACTTTTTGTAGTTGGTTTAGAACAGGGCTGCCAAACTCCCAGCATGTGGCTGGATGCATAACACGCTGGTCACGCCCATGCCAGGTTTAGCAAAGGAGAAAAAAATCCTGATAGTCACATGACGCTACCGTGATGAAGTGAATTTGACACCCCTGGTTTAGAATAAATAACAACAGAAGACAAGGGTTGTTAACATTATTTGGTATGGTGGATCATTAAAATGTTTTTAATTTTGTGGTACAGAAACATGGAATTCTCAGAAATTTGTCAAGTGAAGGCATTTTGCTTCAAGTACTGAACAATTTTTAAAATCCATTTCCTCTACCTTTCTAATTTTTATTTGCTTTCAATGGTATTTTAAAGTGTGGGGAAATAGCATTATCAAAAAATAGCAAAACAGCAATAGTTTTAAATATCCCATTAATTAATAATTATTTTACTGTTATTGTTATTATTTGTATTATTTATATTTTTTTCTTTACCATTGCCTTAAAAATTTTCTTGTTAGGAATATAAAATTCAGAAATTCAAAAGACATGAATGTACAAGTATTTTGTTGTTATTATTAAATTACATTTTTATTTTTTCCTAAATGATTCCATTATAAGTAATTCTAGTGGTTATAATATTGGTAAGTAATAATAGTACCTGTATTTTTATTCTGCCTGGGTTCTTGAAGGCAAGGTAAGATCATAGTCAAATGATCAAACAAATAGAAATAAAAAATTAATATTCTGAAAGTCCTTAATGCTTAGTACTAATGGTTGATTAGTATCAATAAAACAAATAATTTTGTTATGACCATGATATCTATGTGCCTATTGAAAAAACCCTAATAATTCCTATTAACAAAACTACACTGCTCAAAAAAATAAAGGGAACACAAAAATAAGACATCCTATGCCTGTATGTTCCATGACCTATCTTCATCTTTCTGACATTACTTTCTTCTTTTTTCCCCATATATTCATTGGCTCTTGGAAAAGTGCTGTGCTCACATATGCAGGAGAGACAAAATACATCCTCTAAATAATTTTTGAAGAATTCAAAAGCTTCAAAATAGTATATATACTATTTGTGTTGCATATGCCTGTTTACTTTCTTTTTCTACACTATTTTGCCCCTTTTTCTTAAGTTTCTGATTTAAGGCAGCTAAAAATATGAATAGGGAGCCCAAGAACAGCCATTTCAGACTGATCCCACTGATAATCAAAAGCTGATTGACTTATATGATTCATTATCAATTTACATCAAGTTTTGTGGACAAATTAAATATTGAAACGTACATTGTATAATGAATATAGTACTGATACTTGTCCCTCAATTTCTCTCAAAATGTATGAAGCATTCTTGGAGTCCTTTCAGATTTTTAAAGAATGCTTATAATCTTATTTTATTCCCATCAAGTATAGAGGGACCAGGTACATCCTGTTTTCTTCTGCTACCCATCTGTGCACCCTTGCTGATTATCAAATTTTTTGATTCCGAAAAAAGCTTACAAGAAGAGATTGTTTAAAGTTTCTTCCCTGGGGACTGAATTGCACAGGGGAAGCCGGTGATCCTGCCAATAAAAAACATGTTTTTTCAAAATTGGGAACATCTTATAAATAAGGGAAATACAAGAACATTGATGATCATTTCATGAATTTCTTTTCAACTAAATTTCATTTTCATTAAATTGAAGAATGGTTTTAGAAAGGCAAAATAAACATGAACATGCTAGTTGTAAGCCAGTCTCAATTCAATGCAGTTCAAAATTAAGAGAGAAGAGTTTAAAAGTCATTCAACAACCACCTTTTAAAAAATTTATTTGACAGTGATTCCAGAATTTATTACTCAAGTCAACACTGCACTGGAAAACATAAACAGGAATACGATTCATCTGTTTGATGATAATCAATTTGTTGACATCTCTAAGAAGATTTATGACACAGTTCATGACATTAGATGTTCAGTTATGATGATTCGGGTAAGTGTTTGATGTTTTTCATTCATTTCTAATTAACAGATGTGTCATTAATATTGCTATGCAACATTAATATGGGCAGAAACTAAACAAAAATAATGTGGAAATAGCAGTTTCAGTGGTATTTTTTTCAGTATAATAAAAAGTATTGGAATGTTGCTGAATAAAAACATATTATTGCATCATGGACCTATTATATCTACTACAGGTGAAAGAAATGCACTGTAAATTTTTTCCCTATGTCCCAGGACTTTTCTCATTTCTTTAAAGATATATTGTAAGTAAACAATGATGGGAAGCAGCACTTCAAACTTTAAGTGTATATTATTTCTAAATACTCCCTAGGTGCAATCAGCATGTGGATATGGCAGAGGCTATCCTACCCTTATCACAATGTCAATCTCTGGGATTCAAATACCCACAGGCCAAGCACTGGGCCAGAGTTGTATTCACTCCCAGCAGCATGGTGCTTGAATCTGAAAATTGGTGAATAGTCTTCTCTGATGTCCCAAAGATACTTTTTCAAAAGTCAACTGGACTTTCTGGTTCTTCTTTGAAGACATTTTGCTTCTCATTCAAGAAGCTTCTTCAGAGCTGAAGAAGCTTCTTGAATGAGAAGTGAAATGTCTTCAAAGAAAAACCAGAAAGTCCAGTTGACTTTTGAGAAAGTATCTTTGGGACAACCATGACCTGAATGACTGAGAATCTCCATAGACACTCTTCTCTTATGTACATTGAAAGACAAACTGGTGGGGCTACATTAAGGTAAACAGAATCTGAGTCCGAGAAGAGTTTGAGGTAAATAGAATCCAAGTCCTTCCCATGCAGTCATTTATTTGAAAACAGGCTCCTATTCAAGCCTTCTGTTCCATTTCACAGAAAGCAACAGCAGTATGCAGCAAAGAAATAGCTAAACCTTAAAATGTGAAGCCCTTTATAGCAGTGGTTGCCAACTGGTGGGCCGGGGACCACTGGTGGTCCGCAAGAAAAATTTGGTGGTTCAATAGAGAAATGTCCCCACTGTAAAGCACTTCCCCCAAAGCAATTAATCCAGGCTGCTTAGTAACACAAGGCTGCACCATGCACATGGCCCATGGGAACACAAGGCTGAGCTACTCACATGGCCTGCCCACCCGCTGGCCCCCACCCTTTGGCTGAGTGCAAACGTTACCTTGAGTAGAGCCACACAAACTGGAACTGGAAGGTAAGACCAACGGTGAGGGAGGGAAATCTGCCCCGGGGTGGCTTGCTGACATTGGTGGGAAAGTTGGTGTCATATTCCAGAACTGCAGTAGTCACAAGACTAGCCCTTTAGTCATCCCAGAGAGGCTCTTCCAGTCCATGGCAGGCTGGTGTACCCAGGTGAAGGAGCAGCTGCTCCAGGATGACCAAAGAACCAATCCTGTGACTACTGCAGCTCTGGAATATGGGACTGACTTTCCCACCAACATCAGCAAGCTACCATAAGTCAAAATTCATTAGTGGTCCACAGGATTTAAAATTATGAGTTTGGTGGTCCCTGAGGTCCAAAAAATTGGCAACCCTTGCTTTATAGTGTAACAAGTAGGACCTTTCATCCTACTTTACTTCTCATGGCTTTTCATTGCTGCTCCCTTTTGTCACTCATGATCTCTCCACATGGTTGTTCCATTTTCTATTCATACTTCTGTCTTTTGAGTGCTTTGAGTGCATACTTCTGTCTATGCTTTGAGTGCATACTTCTGTCTTTTCAGGTGCTCTGATTTTTCATATCTTTTTTTCTTTTTCCTACACAAGCATATTCTTTACAAGATGCCACTGCAACAACTACTACAAATATAGAATGCCATTGCCTTGCTCCTCCCAACTGTCTCATAGGCACCCTCTGTAGCAGTGTTCCTCAACCTTGGAAACTTGAAAATGTGTGGACTTTACCTCCCAGCATTTCCCAGCCAGCATCTGGGAGTTGGAATCTACACATCTCCAAATTGCAAGTGGGGAAACAATTTCTACAGTTTCTTTGGGCAGCCCTGGACTAGCAAGGAAGAGCACCAGGTGGCTTAACTGTCTAAGGCAAAATCAGAGATACTGGACACCTAAGGATAAAGATATTAGACTCTTTAAATCCAATAGATTCAATGCTAGAAGTGAATCTGTTATATATTTGCATACTTACCTATGATAGGTTCGTCTGTGGTGGCAGAAGATTTGAAGAGCCGACATTGGCTACAAGCTGTGAGCAGCCAGCTATAAAAAAAGGCTGCCGTAGTTTCTCCGCATGTGATTACTAGAAAGAAAATAAAAAGGAAAAAAGGTCAACTGGGTCTTGAATCTCTTTTCCCACAATGCAACACTGGCAATGAAGGTGGGATAGTGAGACAAAGGAGCTCAGTTGTGCACGTGGTAACAAGGACCAAGCGAGACAAAATGGCCAGGAACAACTAGCCACCCACACTATTCAACCCAACAACCGAAGACTGGGAATCCTACATCGACCGATTCCTCATGCTTCTAGAAGGGAGCAATCTCCAAAGAATATCCAAAAATAGGATGAGAGCCGTCTTCCTCACCCACTGTGGTCCCACAGTATTCAAAATGGCAAAGGCATTGGCAGCGCCCAACAATGTAAAGACGATGGCGTGGATGGACCTAGAGCAATTACTGCGACCAACCATTTCATGCCTCATCAAAAGACACGAATTTTATTGGCGTGACCAAAAGGAACACGAGAGCATTGGAGATTTTGTTGCAGCACAAAGAGACATTGGCGGAGCATGCGAATTTCAAAACATGGATGAGGTCATGAGGGACCGCCTGGTCCTTGGATTAAAGGACCTCACACTACAGGGTCGACTACTAACAAAACCTAAGATAACTTTGAAGGAGGCAATAGAAGAAGCCACCGCAGCAGAAGCCACACAGAAATCGACAGCCACCATGCGACAAATGAAAAGAAACCCCCAAAACACTAGTCAAACACATAATAAGACACCAGAGGAAACAAAAAAATCCACCACCACAACACACCACGAGAACATCAAATTCCAATCAGAAGACGAAGAGGAAGAAGAAGAGGTAAATCAACTACAGTCAGAAAAAGGTAGACGGGAACGAAATGAAAGAAAGTCAGAATTCCGTTGTGCCGGGTGTGGAGGAAACCATCCACGTTCCGAATGCTGTTTCTTCGATGCTATTTGCAGGTACTGTGAATGGTGGGGACACATAGCTAGGGCATGCTGAACTAAAAATAATTATGGCCCTAGACAAAAATGGAATACCCCCCCCCAAGAGAGGGAAAAGCAAATAGGGAGCCATTGGAGTCAAGAAAACAGAAACAAGAGATGGAAAGAAGCAAACAGAAAAGAGGAAACACATCAAACAATAACCATTGGGCACTCAAAATACAAAAACTCACACTAAAGGACTACCAGGGAAACAGAATTCCTGTAGTAGGTACCGAACATTTCAAAGTTGAATTCAAAAAACACACTAAAGTCCTTCCATTAACCATAGTCAACTGGGATCGACCCAGCCTACTGGGACTCGAATGGTTTGCACCATTAGGAATCGGAGTAACTGGAATAAACAGCATTACTGAGACAGACTGGGAAGAGAACCTGATGAAAGAATTCCAGGACGTCTTCAACAGAGAACTGGGTAAGTACCAAGGGTCCGCTATCTCATTTAATTTAAATCCAAAGATAGCCCCTATAAGACTAAAGGCAAGGCAAGTTCCTTTTGTGTTAAAACCAAAAATTGATAAACAATTAGATAAACTTATCGCACAGGGGGTATTAGAACCAATAGACCACGCAAGGTGGGAAACCCCAATTGTGACTCCTATCAAACCAGATGGGTCCGTACGCGTCTGCAGAGACTACAAGGCCACCCTCAACCATGCGCTACAACAAAGCGTATACCCAATTCACAGCAATAACATTTGAAAGATTCCTAGCAGAACAAGGGGTAAGGCATGCACTAACAGCGCTGGGACGTCCGGCTACGAATGGACGGGTGGAACACATGGTCCGTTATACTAAGGAAACACTACACAAATTGGGACCTGGAAATATACAGGAAAAGATAGACAAACTACTAAGTATACAACACATTACACCAAACACCACAACAAATAAAACCCCAGCAGAATTATTAATGGGAAGAAAACTAAGATCAAACCTAGACAGACTACACACCACATATAGCCCAGAAAAGCCAGCAGACTCCTCCAGTAAGTGCCGCACATTCAAAACAGGGGACCTAGTCTATGCAAAAAACCTCATGGGGGAACCATTGTGGATACCGGCAATAATAACCCAAATAACAGGACCCCAGTCATACAGGGTAGACACAGAGGATGGAAAGAGCTGGAAGAGACACATAGACCAAATCAGATTGAGGACCACACTGAGAAACACTAACAATCAGGATGAGGAGGGGGGAGAACCTACACAAATAAAGGAATTGCCGCAAACATTAAACAAAAATAGCCAAACCAGAGTAGGGGGAGACCCCCTCAAACACAAACTAAAGGGGAGGGGGAGACCCTCCACAAGTAAAATAAGTGACAAAATAAACCCGAACAATGACACAACAACCAATACTAACATTAGTCCCAATCGGAAATTGCAAACATGTACCTGAAACTATAGAAGAAGAAAACAACCTGGGGAGACAGGAGCAGGCTTCGAAGAACCATCAGGAAGCCATTCCTGGTGGGAGCAGCCGAGCCAACTCAATCAGCCAGGAAAAACCTGGCAGGAACGGCATGGCTGACTCTACCTTCCAGGAGGCTCCACGGAAAAGAACGGGAAAAACAGCAACCCTGTCTGAACAGTCCAGAAGTGAACTCACAACTGAATTGCACAGGTCCAGTCGGAACCATAAGAGCCCCACCTACTTACGTGACTACGTAAGATAGGTGAGGCCCTGATTGGTTAGATTGGACCACATGGGGAGGGGTGTTATATATTTGCATACTTACCTATGGTCCATAGTGGCGGGAGATTTGAAGAGCCATCATTGGCCACGAGCTGCAACCAGCCAGCTAAAAAAAGGCTGCCACGGTTTCTCCGCATGCGATTACTAGAAAGAAAATAAAAAGGAAAAAAGGTCAACTGGGTCTCAAGTCTCTTTTCCCACAATGCAACAGAATCCTTTGATTTTTATATGCAAATTAGTTAGAGATGATAAGCAGGTTTAGTATGTTATTCATGCTTATAAAAGCTTTTTAGAAGTTTTATAGAAAAGTAGATTCCTGCCTATACATAAAAAAAAACCAAATTATTTGCTAAATGACACATTTCTTTCAAGTACTGCACCCACATGAACGTAGTCAATGCAGAATGAACACTTTTATTATTAGATGAGCAAATTCATCAGTACATATTTCTAAGGAATGTTGACTTTCACCTCTGGAAAGAAAAACAAATTTTCCTTCTAAGAAACACATTTTAATTTTATCAGCATGCTACACAATGGTAACTATTTTTTGCACAATTTTTCTAAGAGAAGTTGCAAATACTGGGCTGATGTAGTAGGGACTAAGTGATATTGGGGTTTTCAGAACCAAATATATAAATATTAAATTTACACATGAAACAAACACTTCAAATAAGCTTTTTACAGTTTTCTAAATGTTATTATCACTGACTTTATAACCATGTATTAAGTGCATTGGCCATTTTTTAAAAAAATTGCATAGTTGTAGTATTTAGCAAAAGAATATGTAGCTATTTATTCGTATAAATGTGGTGAAGCCAAAAACATAGGAAAATTGTACAAAATGATTTAGAACAGAGTGTATGAAAATGTGCATGCTTCAGTAAACACCCAGAAAACCTTTCTCACTCTCTCTCTGCCCCTTCGAATATCCCCAGCTGCAAGCAAAGAGGATGCAAGAGCTTTTCTCAGATTGAAAACAACTCTTGCTGTCATTGTCCAAAAAAATCAGCAGGCACAACCTGCCCTTCCTCCACCAAAAAGGCAAGCCATTATTTCCTAATTTGCCTTTGCCTTATTTCCTAATTTCCTAATTTGCCTTTGTGTAATTTGGTCATCTGAAAGTATTTGCCAATGTCCTTCAGAGCAAATTGTTCTTAGGATTTACCACTTTCAGTCTAATCTGCTACAAGACCTCTTGTAGAAATTCTATCTTTTGTGCCTGCCCCTCTTTAATTTTCCAGAAGATATTGATTGGCTATTTGCAAAATAATCTAAGCAGTTGTTCTAAAGCAGAGGTCCCCAAACTTGGCAACTTTAAGACTTGTGGACTTCAATTCCCAGAATTCTCCAGAAAGGCAATATAAACATGAACATGCTAATTGTAAGCCCAAATCTCCAGAATTCTGGGAGTTGAAGTCCACAAGTCTTAAAATTGCCAAGTTTGGAGACCTCTGCTCTAAAGTGATCAAGATACCATTCTTCATTTGGCATTTACAATAGTGAAACAAATCGCACAGTGGCAATTTTGTCCCCATATTGTTTTTTGCTAAAGTGTCAGCAGTAAATAATGACAATGTATTTTCTAAACAAAGCCTATACACAAGAGCTATATGATCACAATTTATCCCCACTGTTCCAGCTCCACCTTTCTGTTCCAGGAAAGCCAGCTGGGTCCACTTCTAGAAGGAGAATAAAAGCTGATAGATCTACTGTGAATTTGCCATTCTTCTCTTCACTTGGGCTGTTGTAACAGTTGCAAGAATCTCAGAATCAAATCAGCCCAGATCAAGTTCAACTTCATTTTTAAATGCAAAGAGCAGGGCAATGTGCAGTTTCCTGGTTGTATGCAAACACAATCTGAGCAGTTGCTTAGAAGGGGAACCTGTCAAGTCACTTTACCCCTTTAAGTATCTGAGAAAATAATGCTACCCAGCTGGAAGGCAAAGTGAGATCAAGGTTCCTGAGCAGTCGACAAACTCTTATTTGATAGGAAAGGGAAGATTTGGAGTTGCAAGTCAGTTGAGTCAGAAAAAAAAAATTAGAATAGTTGTTGAAGGCACACAAGCATTTGTTTAGGGACAGAAATCTCTGTGAGCTGTACTATGTGTTAGATGATGCATGTCAGTGTGAAGCTCAGTGACAAGAAAAATTGTAGTATCACTGTCTCTTGATAAGAGAGAAAGCAGTATGTATGGCTTCAGTATTTTCAGCTGATTAAAATAATTGGTGTTTCTTAAAAATGCTCCATACTAATCTGGAAGCAAGATAATTTGTAGAAGTATCAGTTGAAATTATGCGTCACTATAAGCCATTAAATGTTATTTATTTATTTTTTGTTTTCATTGTACTTTCCAAGATGGCTGTATATATTCCATTGATCTGTGCCCCAGGGACAATTCCTATTATTCATAAACCTTCAAGTAATAAATAACCTAAACTATTATCTCATATTTCCTTTTCTTCCTTCCCCAAAATATTATATTACAATCTCTCTCCTTCATCTAACTCAGGGGTGTCAAACTCAAGGCCCAGGGGCCAGATCCCACGGGACTGCCCTGGAAATAGCAAAAGATTGTCCCACAGTGATTTTGCCAGCGAAAACAGCTCCTGGGCTCTGTTTTTGGCTACTGTGGCCTCTTGCAACCCTCTGCCAGTGAAAACAGAGCTCAGTAGCCCGTTTTTGCTGGTGGAGCATGCGAGCCAACACAGGCACCCCTGACACAAGTGATGTCGAGTCGGCCATGCCCATCCTGGCCCCCCAAGGTCAAACACAATCCTGATGCGGCCCTCAATGGAATCAAGTTTGACATCCCTGCTCTAGCTACTAAAAGGGGTGGGGTGGCGCAAGTGATGCTGGTTGGTAGGAAGATAGATTAGGCATCAAACTCCAAGGTCTTAGTGTTAAATATGATTTATCTGTAACAGAATAGTTAACTCTGAATTCTGAGAAAAGCTAACAAAACATTTCTGTCCCCTAAATTTCAGCATAGTCCACCGCTCACCTGAGACATTGCAGGGTTTATTTTAATTTCACAAGGCCCACTAACTACTAGCACTGACCTCATTCCCACAAAACTAGGGTGGGTATTTTGACTAACAAAAAAAGGAGAAAGCCAGGAGAAAACCTGTATTTGGAATGAAGGATGCATTTAATTAGGTACTAGACAATCAATCCTAGATTTATTTTAAGATGTGTATTAGGCATTTCAGCATATCTGTGCATTATTTAGGCATGTAAACCTTCAACAGCAGCCAAGGTGAGGAAATTAGCATGCATTATGGCTGGGATACATTGATTCTCTGCCAGATGCACCAGGCTTCTGATTATACAAGGAATTCAGTGCTAATGTGAGCAAAGATTCTTGATCAAAATGTAACTGGGGGAGGCAGATGAAAATATCAATTCATGAGGCTTCCTTCCAACATGAAAGAGACTGTCTCAATGGAAGTTTTAACTGTGTAACTACAATGAATTGTGTGTGTGCTACACAGAACTCTGTCAACTGATGTTATTAGGCTTTTAACAGTGATGTTCAAAATTCAAGCAATTCCTCACAAAAAAATAAATATTTAGGAGCCAAATGAAATTTAACACAAATGCATACTGTATTCCTGTGGTAACAGCAGAATGTCAAATGATTGACAAGCATCTTGCTTCCATTATTATTCTGAAAGATGATCTGTGGAAAATGACAATTAGTCCCCTGCTAGATTATTGGTTCAAAATAATTAAGCTTCCCATTTTTTCTGTAAAAGTGCCAGAGTGCTCTGATACTTTTATAATTTCTTTATTCACTGTTTAGCATATTTTCCATTCCCTATTATCTTATATCTTTTAGCTTTTTCATAGTAAATTTAGGTCCTTTCAAATGTTTGCCAATGATGACTTATAATTTAAAAGATTACTGGCAATTGCAAGAGAGATGATTGAAACAACCAATAAAATTTGATCTGTTCAGGTCATTAAATTAGGAATGATCAAACAGGACACAGACATATGTTTGAATTCAAATGATTTCATCTCTTATTTTTATACCAAGATACACATGAGAACATAGGGATCATATTTCTGATATTCAGAATATTAGGAAAAGCTACACTGCCTTTAAAAAGCAGGGCTGAGCCAAGGACAAAATTGAAATTCAGATTCATTCATGTACTTATTTACATTATTTCCATGCCACCCAATCATGTCATCTCCAGAAGTGGATATTGAAAGCCAATATATAAAAATAACCACATTAAGATAATTAAATGTAACATTTATTTCTGATTTTTTTTTTAAAAAATGTAAATGTCAAGAATTAAAAAAAAACAAAAATAATTGCCATATATTCCATGCTCACCAAAAGCTCACCAGAACCAGAAGAAATGAAGAAATAAATGTAAAGAAGCAGCTTCCAATCTTCTTTATAGCAGTTACAATTTTATCAACTGTACTCCCTCTTTAAGGCAACATCCTGATTCTTTTCTTTTCATATTTCACCCTTTCTAACAATCAAATCCATAAATCACAATTTTTCTCCATTTCCAACAAAAATTCCACAAAGGTTTTCAGTCACTATAGATGTCTTGTCCTTAATCAAACAAGACAATTTTGTTATTTCTCCAAATATTGTCATCTTCATCAGCCATTCCACCATTGTAGATATTAGCATATCTTTCTAGCCTTGTGCATATAATTATCTTGCTACAGTTACAAAACTGCATGTACAAAAAACAATCTTTCATGGGTTTTTTCTAATGGACAGTCTATAATTTCACCTCTCCCATTGTGATCTTGACTGAATGTTGATCTTTAAAATTCTTTGTTTTGCTGTATTTGCATCCAGAATTTTCTAGCTTTTTTACAAATCCACCACGATAGAATGACCCTTCAATTTTCCATGCTTCCAGCATAAATTTAAA
This sequence comes from Hydrophis major, assembly GCA_033807585.1. Lineage (NCBI taxonomy): Eukaryota > Metazoa > Chordata > Lepidosauria > Squamata > Elapidae > Hydrophis > Hydrophis major. Next base: position 99,603,541 of record CM066331.1, read on the forward strand.
GTACTTTTACATATCCTAGATAATTTTTCTGATGTCAAAAAGTTCTCTTTTAAATTATAAGGTATATTTCAGTCATTTCAACCATGTCATCTCCCATTGGTCCAGCTGTATATTATAAATTAAATTCTTAGCTAATTTTATCATGCACTCTTTAACTTGTTCTTCCTCCATTTCAAATTTCAGTAGAAGCTTATGCATTTTGGCCATGACATTCCTAATATTTGTACATAACAAATTCTATCTTATATAACCCATTTCCAGTTGTTGTTGTTTTCTGTCTAAATTAATCTTTTCTTTTAATTGTATACATAAGAACCATTGAAAACTAAATTCCTTTATCATTAATTGTTCTCTTGATTTTGTTTTTAGTTCATCAAGTTTCCTAATTAAAATACCAATATCTTGGAATGTTAATCATTTCTCCTTATTCTCTGTTATATAATACGCTTCCTATGCTGAAACTAACAAAGGGAACTTCTGGCACCATTTCATACTTTCAGTATGGAATTTCTAACATAATGATTTTTAAAATTTACATTACCATTATCATACCATAAAAAGTGTTGCCACCCAAATCTGAAATTGTGTCCTTCTAGTGTTAATATCCATTTATTTCTCAAAAGTAACCATTTTTTCATCCAAACTGAATGGCAGGCTGCAAAATATAATTTAAAATCAGGCAAGCCATTAGTTTGGAGCAAATTCAAAGCTCCATATCCAACATTCCAGTGATTAATTATTAAAATAATGATTTAAGTACATTGTGCAGGATTTGGAGTTTAAATCTCAATAATTTGGATTGGAGAGTTTCAAAAGATCTTGACTCTTGACAAATACATTGTGCCCATGGAATAGAAGGCTCATCATTTTAACTTTATATTCTACAGAGCTGGGCAATTAATATCTTTTCTATTGTTTTAAATTGCACTATAGGGTGAGACTGAAAGAGAAAAAAAACTCCATTATTCTTTGTCAAGAAAAAGAATAAAATGAAATGAGATAACAATTGCAAGTAGAAAAGACAAAAAGAATCTCACAGGAAAAAGAATAGCTGACAACAAAGCTACTGCTATAGTGTTTGAAAGTAACTGTCGAGGGCAGAAGATACTTCTTGGAAATTGCACAGCAGAATAAAAAATAAACCTTTTTCTTGTCCTAAAGCTCTATTAGAAACTTTCTTCGTTTTCACAGATTCAGAACCATTGTCTGAAACCAGAAACCAGAAAGAAGTTGGAACTCTAGAACCAAAATAAGAATTCCTAAGTTATAAATAGAAGTAGCTACCATTAGCTCAGTAGTTAGTGAATAAAAGTTGGAGACAGAATAGTCCACATACGGTATTCTTAAATGAACAGGAGATGCACACATAAACACGGGGACCTGATAATCTCTTAAACCCATTCACAACATGAAGTTTGGAGGGCCAGATGGTTTCCAAAAAGCTCTTTGTACTTGATGAAAACTAACATATGGAAAGAAGATTTCAGCGCAAGGACCATTGATAGAGAAGTGTGTGCTTTCTTTTAAAGATTTCCTAGCTATGTTATGCTTAAGAGAAACTAAAAATAATATCAATGCAGGAAGCACAGATCACAAATATGACAAAAAATGGCTCATTGACCATCAGTTTAATAATTATTTGCACAGTTGGTTGAGAAAAAGGGGCCCATCTGTTGCCAATTTCTGTCAAGCATCTCTATTTTGCATTCGTTTGCATTTTTCTGCAGCTACAAAAGAGAATGAAAAAGAGAGATATTTGTGTTTTACCATGAACTGGGCAAATATTCGCCCTTTAAATGAAACCTGGGATCTTACTTTCTGATACAAACTGTATTGCAAAGAACTAGCTAATGAAAAATCACGTCTTTAGTCTCCTCACAAAAAGAAAAAAAAAAGTTATGCTTTCTGCTTTAGGGTCTGATGGTATGAAACAGTCCTGAATGAAAGAACAAAATGATTTCTAACTCAATATCTAATAACAAGATTTCAGGAAGAAATTCAAAAGGAAAGAAACAGCATAATTACTTTCCCACAACTATTTTATATCTCAGTCCAGGACATCCACAGCAGGCAATGGGTGTCAAAAAAAACACAAAACCCCAAAATGGCAGCTACGACCCCACAATTCAAGTTCTGGCCACTTTTTAAGATTTGTGCATGTAAAAAGGGTGGAAGGCCTCACTCATCCTGTCATGGCTGCCATCTTGATTGATTTTTTTTTTTGACATTTCCCACTGAAGGCGCACACACACACACACACACACAGAGAGAGAGAGAGAGAGAGCGCCTAACCAATCATTCTCAAACAATGACATTGCTTATGAAAAGAACCTTGTCTAGAAGACTGTAGTGATGGTGATGGTTATTAACCAGTATTTATTAACCAGTATAAAATAGATAGAAATATCACAAGGAGTAATCTCCAAGATATTTGCTATAAATAAATGTCATACTGTTCTCTCAATGTGCAAGGACAGCCAAATTATTTTGTCCCGCATCTCTCTTCCCTTTTCCCTAAACACAAAAACACAAAAACAAAACCTGGTGCATTTTTTGTCACAACTCCACCTCCCAAACTTAATTTTCCTGTGATGAAGTCGTCATCCTCATAATGGTGGGTCCGTGTCCCATATTCTGAATTATTATCTTGAGAATGTTAATAGTAGAGATAAGAGTACTATTGCCAAGTCTATAATCAACTCTGCATAAAAGTATCTCCTAAATAGTTGGATGTGTAGGAGAGAACTTAACATATAAATTAATGTATATTTACTTTGGGAATTTATATATTCTATATCACTATCTCTATCTCTGTCTGTCTATCTCTATCTATCTATCTATCTATCTATCTATCTATCTATCTTCATTCGATATAGTGTTAGCTTTTTATTCTTGGAGAACCAACGGTGCCTCCTCATGATGGTTGTCTGGGAAATTTTTAAATAGGATGGGAAGTCACTAAAGGCATTTACTGTTCAAGAGAAATAGGACTGACGCACAGCAAGCAGACCTAACAGAGAGAGATGCTATCACTGGAATGTCAGCAGGAGTTAAAGGGTAGTAAACCCATGAACTAAAATGCATCAATGGGCAGCATTCCTGTTGAGAGATGAAAACTTGTCTGTGAAAGGTTAACTCCATGGTTTCTGCAAAGAAAACAAAATTTAAGAAAGCTCTTCACAGTTTGTGAACAGGAAACTAAGCTTTTCCATTGCCTCCAACTGGGCAGCATCAGACCATTTGGAACCTAAATCAACCAGTTTTTAGGTAGGGGAGTATCCACATGATGTCAAAATGATCCACCACTCTCTCTCTTTCAGACCTGCAGCTTCAGCATGAGGTCAGATTGGACAGCCTCAATTGCTCTTTTCACTGAAGCAAGAAAAAAATGGATCATTTGGATCTTTAAAAAAAAAGCATGAGGGCATTTAGTAGAAAGGCACAACATGCTGTTAGTTGTTAGAATGGCTACATTTTGCTACCGAAAGAGATAGATAAAATGGATGCACACAGACATTTTGACAACATGGAAGGTGTACCTGTGCTGGGTGGTTTGGGAAGGAAACTTGCAAGTGACATATCAGTAGAATAATAGTGAGGTATTGCAGATCTGCCGTGCTATCTGAAAACTTGCCAACATGAAGGCCAATCATAATTTTTGTCTGTATTAGCCCCAATGTTTTTGTTTTTATTTAAATTTAGTTATTTCAACATATTAAGCGAACTTGACTTTAGTCAATCTTTTAACTGAAAGTAAAAGCTTTTTCTTAGTTCATAATTTAAAGAAATCATTTGCTTAATAAAACACTGTCAAAAAAGCTGCCAAGAATGCTGTCTAGAAAATAATAGCAGTTTCTTAAAGTGCATGCATTGCTGTTATAACCATTGAGTTCATTTTTATGACTCCAGCTTCGGTATCAATTGCTGTCAGCTTTTTCAGTAATTGCTAAGATTGAGATAGAGGACAGAAATCATTGTGTAGGTTACATAAAAGAAAACTGAAGCAATCTTAAATCAAGATGTGTATGCATACATGCTCACACATACTCACCCTTATATTGGAGTTGGGGAGAGAGGGAGAGAGTATAATATAAACTATCTGGAAAACAGCTGAATAAATCTGGAGTCCATATTTATAAAGCTGGTCTATCTCAAGTGGGAGAGATATGAAAGCTTTGCTTTGCTTTATAATTCTTGCTATATTGGCTCTTGCACTGTGCATTTATGGGGAATAAAAACCTGCCTCAGGCTTGGAATCAGCACCAGCAGTCAGAGGCCTCCCCAAAGAATCACTGCCATGCTACCAGGCTCCTGGGCATCAGCTCAGAAGTTCAAATGGTGGTTTGAAGGCAGCTGGTACTGAACATAGCTCTCCTGCTGCCACTGTCAAAACCTGCCTGAGTGCATCAAAGGTAGTGGGGTCTGTTATGGACTAAGCCAACACAGCAATACAACCCTCAACAGCTTCGTCTTGCAGCAGGCTTGTAATCCTGCACGTCTCATTGGTCTGAAGATAGCGAGTCGTGATTGGTCGTTTTTGGCCAGTCTGATTGGCTGTTAACGGGACCCCCTGATTGGACGCTTGTGAAAGCGGTAAACTCAAATCATTGGTTGTTTTGACAGCAGCCAGCTCTATAAAAGAGCTGCTGCTGCCCGAGTATTCTCTCTGTTCTTTCCTGTTAAATAAAGAGTTGAAGTCACCATTCGATGTCTCCGTTCCTTGCGCCCATGCCCAGGACTTAACACTGGTGATGAGGGTGGGATGCAGAGATGATAGAGCTGATTAAGAACACATCGAACAAGACAGAGCATGTGGCGAAAGAGCGCACGCAACAAATGGCAAGATGACCAGCAGCGCCTTACTACCCTCTCCATTTGACCCAGCAACCAAAGACTGGGACTCGTATATAGATCGCTTCCAGATGTTTCTGGAAACCAACAACTTAAAAGATGCTATGACTGGCAAGAAACGAGCGGTGTTCCTGATTCATTGCGGCCCCGTCATTTTCAAAATGGCTAAAGCACTAGCAAAACCAGCAGAAGTGAAGACCATGGATTGGGATACCCTCGCTCCAATCCTCCGGGCCCATTACGCACCCGCAGTACCTACACTGATACGAAGACATGAATTTTACCAGAGGGACCAACGGAAGGACGAGAGCGTTGGTAATTTCGTAGCCGACCTCCAGAACCTAAGAGGCCTTTGTGGTTTTGCAAACTTAGAGGAAGCCCTGAGAGACTGCATAGTTCTGGGCTTAAATGCACCACATGTGCAGAGTAAACTGATGGTGAAAGGCAACATCAGCCTTACAGATGTCATCACCAACACTACTGCTGCAGAAGCAACCAGGAAGTCAGCCGTTCGAATGTGCCGAGCAAACACACCGCTTCGCCAACTTGCCAACGAGACCCCACTCATCACTGAGAAGCACGCTACCACTACCCACCACGAAGACCTCGAGTCATCCTCAGACAGTGATGAAGAGGAGGTCCACTGGCTCCGCTCGGAACAAGAGCAAAGGAACCAGAAACGTCCGCGCCAATGTGCTGGTTGCGGAGCAAACCACCCGCGATCGAACTGCAAATTCCTCGACGCACTCTGCCGTAAAAAAGGCCACATCGCGAAGGTCTGCAGAAGCAGACAAGAGTCCAGTCCCAACCGAAGGGAGAACAATCCCCATCGGGAGATAAGCAAACCTCCTGAGAACCGGGACTGTCTGAACCACCAATGGAACAACCACTAGTACTACAGAAACCAAGCACCTGCCTCTTCAACGAGACAAGAAGAGGCCTACCAAACCATTATCATCGGCCACGCTTCATCATTCAATGCAAGAAAGATCCGCGTAAGGGTTACTATTGAGAATCGACCGTGCGTGATGGAAGTCGATTCGGGATCATCCCTATCGATGGTATCCTGGAAAACCCTCAAACAGCTGATCCCTGCCATTTGCCGCCAGGACCTCAGCACGCAATGAATCATTCTGAAAGATTACCAGGGAAACAGAATCCCAGTTGTCGGTTCCAGCAATGTTCAAGTATCCTTTAAGGACCGCTTCCCCTGACTGTCGGCGATTGTGACCGACCCAGCTTGTTAGGATTACAGTGGTTTGCCCCACTAGGGATTGAACTAGCCGGCATACACCAAACCAGAAGCGATGACTGGGAAGAGGCTCTCATCCAGGAATTCCAGGACGTGTTCACAGGAACATTAGGCAAGTACAAGTGGACCCCTATATCATTTAATCTCAGCCCCGATGTAGCTCCCATTCAATTTAAGCCTCATTGAGTACTGTTTGCCTTAAAACCGAAGATCGACAAGCAGCTAGATAAACTGATAGCCCAGGGCGGATTGGAACCGATTGACCATGCCCACTGGGAAACCCCGATAGTAACGCCCATGAAGCCAGATGGTTTGTTAAGAATTTGCGGGGATTACCGGGCCACCCTAAATCATGCTCTTCAACAGAGCGCTTATCCAGTACTGGTGGTTCAACACCTTCTTCATTCCCTGGGTGGAGGAAAAATATTCGCGAAATTGGACTTAGCTCAGGCGTACCAGCAACTACCTGTAGACGCAGCAACTGCAGAAGCCCAGACAATAGTTACACATAGAGGCGCTTTTAAGTGCAATAGACTCCAATTCGGAGTAAGTGTGGCGCTGGGCATTTTCCAAAATTTAATGGAGAGACTATTACAAGGCATAAAAGGCATCGTGCCTTTTTTTGACGACGTCCTAATAGCTGCCCCCACCAAGGAATTACTAGTACAACGACTCAGAAAAGTCCTGCAGAAATTCAAAGACGCTGGTCTGAAGGTAAAAAGGGACAAGTGTCAACTTTGTACGGAGAGAGTGGAGTTCCTGGGATACCTTCTCCACAGACAGGGAATCCACCCCACCGAAAAAAAGCTAACCACAATCAAAAAAGCCCTGAAACCTAGGAATAAGACAGACCTCCAAGCCTTCCTGGGACTCATTAACTTTTATAACATTTTCTTGCCCCAGAAAGCAACCGTAGCCGAGCCCCTACATAGACTCATCGATAAAAAGGCTTCCTGGGTTTGGGGACAGCGTGAAGAGAAAGTGTTCAAAGAGATAAAGGACCTTTTAACCTCCGATGCTGTATTAATGTAATACAACGAGACTCTACCTTTGACGGTTACCTGTGATGCCTCACCATTTGGAGTAGGAGCCATCTTAAGCTATATCCTACCAAATGGAAATGAGGCACCAATTGCGTTCTTTTCGAGAACTTTGTCTAAAACCGAAAGGAACTATAGTCAACTTGATAAAAAGGCTCTCGCTATTGTATCCGCAATTAAACGTTTCCATGAATACTTATATGGGAGACCCTTTACCATAATTACAGACCACAAGCCGCTACTTGGTATTTTGGCGGGAAACAAACCAACTCCCTATATCTTATCACCAAGAATGACACGTTGGTCAGAATTTTTAGCCGCCTATGATTACCGATTACAACATCGCCCGGGGAAAACCATTCCCAACGCTGACGCTTTGATCCACTCTCCACTACCAGACATTATAGAGGACCCTGCTCCAACCGTAGCCGTATTAGAAATTGAAACCCTCAAATCACAGCCACTAACCGCTCAAGACATAGCCTTAAAGACAAAAAAGGACCCTGTTTTGGCATGAGTCCTCAGCTGGGTAGAATGGGGTTGGCTGGATGGTGCAACCAATGACACGTTCAAGCCATTTAGGCATCGTCAAACAGAACTATTTTCCCAGAAAGGCTGCATAGTGTGGGGAGACAGAGTCATAGTCTTGGAGAAATTGCAATATAGGGTATTGAAAATGCTGCACGATGGACATCCAGGCATTGTGCGGATGAAGGCATTAGCCAGGAGTTACGTATGGTGGCCTGGTTTAGATAAACAAATAGAGACCTGGGTAGCAAAATGTAGTAAATGCCAGGAGATTCACTCCACTCCTCCAAAGACTCCCCCAACTCAGTGGGAAATGCCTCGAGGTCCTTGGTCCCACATCCACGTCGATTTTGCGGGACCCACAAGAGGACACACTTTCCTCCTTACAGTGGATGCCTATTCAAACTGGCTTGAAGTCCACAAGATGAAAAGCACCACCACAGACGCAGTCACTAAAAACTGAATAAACTATTCACTACCCACGGACTTCCCGATGTCCTGGTCTCAGATAATGGCCCCCAATTCACTGCCCTGCCATTCGAACAATACCTGGCAGATCGGGGCATCCGCCATGCTTTAACATCACCAGCTCACCCTGCGGCCAATGGTAGAGCTGAGCGAATGGTTCAATTTGTAAAACAGACCCTGCACAAAATGGACCACAGCGACATTGACGACAAAATAAACCAAATGCTTCTTCTCCAACATATAACCCCAAACAGCACCATGAACGAAACCCCAGCTGAACTCCTCATGGGCCGGAAACTTCGCTCGCATCTTGATCGCCTCCACCCAAACTACACGCCGGAACAACCCCCGGGATCCAGCAGCAAATGTCGGGCATTCCAGGAAGGGGACCTTGTGTTTGCAAAAACCTTCTCGGGCGACCCATTGTGGGTCCCCGTGACAATAACACAACTTACAGGACCCCGATCCTATCACTTACAAACAGCAGACGGTAAGATGTGGAAAGGCCACATAGACCAGCTCCTTTCCAGATTGGCACCGGAACTGCTAGCTTGGGGGGGGGGGAAGGAACATTGAGGAGGACGAAGAAGAAATGATAATCGAAATCCAACAGCCCGCACAACCAAACAGGGGATACTCACCATCCAAAGGAGAACCGAGCCAGGGAGCGGCCTCGCCACGTGAAAGCACCGCGATGGAAGCGGATCCAGGGTACCCGGAAGACAGCGCTGACGTAAGCAGGGAAAGCAGCCCGAGACCACAATCTTCGCCATCCAAACCAGCTAGCAGCCCACTGGAACCAGAACCAGGACAGAACCTGGTGGAACAGCGCAGGTCGAGCAGACAGGTGAAGCATCCTGCCTACTTGCGAGAATACGTCACCCCACCCCTCTGATGGAACCAAGGAGGGAGGGGTGTTATGGACTAAGCCAACACAGCAATACAACCCTCAACAGCTTCGTCTTGCAGCAGGCTTGTAATTCTGCACGTCTCATTGGTCCGAAGATAGCGAATCATGATCGGTCGTTTTTGGCCAGTCTGATTGGCTGTTAATGGGACCCCCTGATTGGACACTCGTGAAAGCGGTAAACTCAAATCATTGGTTGTTTTGACAGCAGCCAGCTCTATAAAAGAGCTGCTGCTGCTCGAGTATTCTCTCTGTTCTTTCCTGTTAAATAAAGAGTTGAAGTCACCGTTTGATGTCTCGTCTCCGTTCCTTGCGCCCATGCCCAGGACTTAACAGGTCAGTGAGGGAGCCCTCAGACAAGAGTCTGTGAAGGCTAGATGGGAGGTTGATCTTGAGCATGACAGCAATTATTCTGTTTTTCTCTCACCTATATCAAGTCCAGAATATAAGAGATGCCTCCAGGCTATCACAATTTCTTTTCAAGGACATGAAATTGAATGTGCTTAAGTATTCAGGCCAGCAGCTTTGAGGTGGATGGGATGAAAAGGAACCAGGGATTAATTTAATATTTGAGGATAAGTGCAGGACCTCTGGAAAAGCGGAGAGATTGCTTTAGATGAAATAGGCAAAAGTTTGATTTTATTTTATATCTACCGAGGCTTCCCGTTTCTAGAATCCATTGACAAAAGCCACTTCATCAGTTCTGGTAAGAGACCATGCGCCTTGCAGAAAGGACAGAGAAGCAAAGTCTCTGTTTTCAGAGGCTGCTCATTCATGGGGGAGGAGGAAGGGAGGGACCAGTATCTGCAGTTCATCTCTCCTCACACCTTTGTGGATTTTGCAGTTCCTGGAATCCCAAAATTCCTACCCACCCCCACTTTGTAGGAAAAGAATAGTGATCGAAGTTAGCAATATTGTTACATGCTGAACAATATGACATCATAGCTACCACATAATTTTTCTTCCCTTGTGAATAGGGATCAGGCAGTTTGCAGGGTGTAGCCAAAGAAATATTAACATTTTATAATTTTATAGTAGCAATCAGCAATTTTTAATTGGATAGATTCTTATAATTGTCATCTACCATGTTTTGAAAGAAACTACTCAGAGCAAGGATACTGAATGTCAATATACATAAATTTCATCATTCATTCATTCATTCATTCATCTCCAAATCTTAAAATAACAGATTAATTAAATTTATATTTTAAATTGTGAGGCTATACATTATTTATTTCTGATTTTTTTTAAATAATACATATTACTGGAGTCTCGCAGCAATTAAACAAAATAGCAAGATGATAAAAACTGTTAACACAATTCTGCTTTAAAAAAAAAGGATAAAAGAAACGGTGGTAACATGGGCTAGAGATTTTGGGTATAACATAAAATTGGATCAATGGCAAATATGGGAAAGGAATAAAAATGTTATGCTTGCCACAGCATACAAGGAGAATTTATTTAAAATGTTTTACTGATGATATCTCCCGCCAGCTAGGCTGGCTAAGATGTATAAAAATCAATCCCCCAAATATTGGAAATGTTTAACGGAACGGGGCACATACTATCATGCATGGTGAAGCTGTAAAAAAGCACAAGAGTTTTGGCACAGGATTGGAAAATGGCTGGAAGAAATGATGGGATTTAAAATAGACCATAGATCAGAATGGTTTTTTTTTTTGGGGAATTTTACCAAAAAAAAAAAATATATAAGGAAGAGTTATCCTTGATAATACACATCATCACTGCGGCAAGAATGGTATTTGCCCAGAAGTAGAAGAAGAAACAAATCCCCAGTGAAGAGGAAGTAATAAATAAAATTTTGATTTGCGCTGAAATGGATTGGCTAACACTAGAGATGAAAAATAAGGATGAATCAGAATATTATATAATTTGGAAATAGATTTTACTATTGGTGGGGACAGAAAGGAAGGGTTTAAGGTGGAAAAGAGTTGTTAAGAAGACTTCAGTGATCATGAGACTAAAATAATACCAAGAATTTTGAAAGATGCAAGTGAGGATGAATTAATGTAAGTATGTGTATGTATATGTACAAATGTAAATAAGATCTATATTCTATTATATTTCACTAGAATGATGACCAAAAGTTATGTCAAAATGACTCCACCACTTTCAATGTTTTTAAATGTTATGTTTAATTTAAGAAAAAAACAATTCTGCTTTAATAACAAGTCCATCAGCAAGCTTCAATTTAGAAATTACTAAATCAGCAAGAGCCTTACTGTCTTTCACCGTGTCTTAGGCATGAAAACATGATGATCCACTGAATGATCTGGAGAGAAGACCCTGGGATCACTTTTAGAAAATATCTGAGGGATCAATTAAAGTCAATTACAGTATTCCCTACCACCTGCTCCTTCCAGAGTGTTCAGACCAGATTTTTTTCACTCCCAGTTTTTATAATAAACTTTTATCAGAACACATAACACATCTTGAAAATGAGAGTCAGAATTGCTAGTATTTTTTCTGTACTAAAGAATAATACACCAAGATGCCTTACATTGCCAGTTCATTGTACAATTTGCTTCTGTTTCATCTGGTTTCATTTGCAGCTTTTCAAACACCAGGGCAGAGAGTGTTCCTTAAAAGTGCCATCTCCTGTCTTTTCCAGAAAGCAATTAGATTTTTTTTTTGTTCCCAATTGAATGATGTTTGCTCAATTCTTGTTTCAGCTGGGATATAAAATGCTGAAAACCACAGTAGGGCAATAATAAAAATGAATGTCACACTGCGACTTCTAACATTGTATCCTAACCTGTGCATTTTCTTATTCTTAACAACTTCCCTCTATTATTTTACACCAGCTGAAATTTTCCATGTAGAAGTTACAAGTTCTTTTTCTTGGGAGGGAGAAGCAGGTTTTTGAAAGGTTTTTTTTGGGGGGGTGGGGGGGCATGTTGAATAAATTAATGTCAGAGGAAGAACACTTTCCTTTGAGATGTAATTGCAGCTGTCATCATTTTGAAATATTGCACATTTCTTTACACAAGATTGAAGGCAGACTCACCTGGCGGTTTCACGCTTGTTGGTTGGAAGATCTCTAATAGCTTAGGAGTAGCTAATGAGCAATTTCTGAAAGTGATCAGAAAGAAGTCAAGATAGGAACCTTGATGGTACAAAGATCCACCTGTTTTTTATGAACTTTTTCATATTCTAATTCACTATAGTAATTGCAAATATGGAAAAATAAATTGTGCTATTTGCCTCCCTTTCCATTAATAAAAATAATAGCTGTCTATTGCCATGCATATGGCACTAAATATTGATAGAGCCAGAGTAATCCTATGACTTGAATGGACTTAAAGCCACCTTTCTTCAATCAGATGATAGGAAAGTGGGGGAACCTGACCCTTATCAGAAACCCTGCATTGTTAAAGCTCTTATTTTCAATTAGGAGTTAGCTTGACCATTCCCAGAAATCACTCAGAGAAAGAATAGTCCTTTTGTTTTTTAGCCACTGAACAACTACTTCAATAATCATTGTGTTTGTTTAATATTTTATTTTTTGTTTTTGTTTGCAGTTTTGTGGGCCATAGACAGTAAAACAATGCAAAAATACTAAATCTAATCAGGGAAATCAAAGCAAGAGAAAAGAGGCACACTCTCTGGGATTTAGTATTAATGACAGAAACTGTTGGAAGGCTACTTGTATATATGGCCTATTAACTGAGTTCAAGATTTTAAACTACTTAATTTTAAGCTACAGTTAACATTCTCTAGAGATTCTGAAAGATGCATTTACTGAACTAAATTCTAGCATCTCTTATTTTCTAGTGGCACTTACATAATTAGAGAAGTAAAAATATTTAGGTTTATATTTCATGGGTTTGCATGGACATTTTTTTTTTTTTTTACAAAATTGTGTTTCTATTAGAAACTTGAATAACCAAGTTATTTATTTACTCAATATAGCCCTTGTTTATGTGCTCTGGGGGACATCAACAAAATTTGAAATAAAGGAGCTGGCTTGGTTCCACAAGAAGGGAAGAGGTGTATGAGACCCATTCATATAGTAAACTCCCTAAGTCTCCTTAACTAGTCCTCTGTAGTGAAATTGCAGAAGAAAAGTGGGGAACTAGTAGAATGTATCCTTTTTGTTATGTAAGGCAGGAGTGTCAAACTCGCATCATCATGGTGGTGTCACATGATATATCATGACTTTTTTCCCCTTCTAAACCAGGGTAAACTCGGCATGGCCATGGCCAGTACAGGACACATCCGGCCCACGAGCTGCAAATTTAACACCCCTGATGTAAGGAGTATATGTTGGTTGTAAATTAGTAGTTTATGTATGAAGTTATATGATCTTCAACTTTAACTTTAGTGATAGCACTTTGGTGTAACGAGCTCAACTGACTATATATACATAGGGTGCCATAATAGATAAAATATTACCTAGAAAACAGATGACCTTATATTTTCACAGAACAATAGAAATGGTCAGTTTAGATGGAAAGGCATACATTTGTTAAATTATCCCTTAGAGATTAACTCTAAACAGAGTTCCTGAAACAGGGTTGGCCCCAAGCTGGTTTCGAGGTATATCTGCTGTTTTTATCAGCTGAAAGAATTTAAGTTCTATTTGTCATTACTCATATCTTTTATAGTTTCAATAAAATCTTGAAGAAACTTTATCAAATTCTCTGTTCAGTGTGTCCAGTCCTCCTGACTGTTGCCCTAGAGCAAGATATCTACCAGTCTTGTAGGAATAGATACTGGCCATCAATCTAAAGCTGACTAGAGATGATTTCTTCATGACAATGGAGTCAGAAAACATTTCATAAATGAAGTAGAAAAGAAAATCTCTGCTCTACTTAATTTATGAAATCAAGATCAAATATTTATTGGGACAACTCCATGGTTGTCATGGATGATGAGAAATCCTGAGTCATTGATGACTGAACATCCTCCAGAGCAATCTTGCACCATACTAAAATCAATCTGGCTTGTGAGGTGGACAGTAGACTTACACTCTCTTATGCTGGCTTGTCCATCCATCTACAGCACTTGCACTCAAAACTTGTGGCTTGCAGAATGGAGTATCTGGTCAGTGAGACAGAATTTCTACAAACTATATCAATTCTACTGACTCTACTGTTTTCTCTGCCAATTTTACCTTGTGTCATGGTTGACTCGCTTTGCAGCCCTGTTTGCAACCAGACAACAGTAATGGAAAAGGGGAAGGGAATGCATTGGAATCTAAGGGAGGTTTGAGAAGGAAATTTGGAGGTAGCAAGTTGAAAACAGAGTGTCTAGCCAAATGAAATGACCCCACTGAGTTGAACCTCCCAGTCTCCATCCAAAACCCAAACTTGGAACAGTTGAGGGGGAAGTTCGGAGGGATGGAGATTCATTGGCAGGCCAGGAGTCATGAAAACCCCAGTGGTCCCGGCTACTCCTTCCCCTCCTATTCTTCAGCCAGCAGCACCGAGGGCCCTGGCTGTAGCCAGGACAGTGAGTTTCGCTACTCCTCTATTGTAGCTGGCAGCAACAGTAACCACGGCTACAGTCAGAGCTTCACATAAGCAGCCACAGCTAGAATCCCAGCATTGGCATTAGTGGCAGCTGATATTCTGCTTCAGGGTGTTGTCCAGGTATTGGAAGGAGCACCAGGCACCTCCCCCCATCGATGGATGCCCAAACCGCTTAGCCCATTTCCTACACGGAACATTATTGGAGCAATGCATTCAATGATATTGCTTGGGTCATCGTGGCCAACCTGGAAGAGAATGCTTCAGAGTGGTTGGTGTTGCTGCATGATGAAAATGCCCCAGATCTGGATGACCTTGACACCTTCATGCAAGTTCTGTGAGAGTGGTTTGAAGATCCATCATGGTGGCCCAGTGCACGGAAGCCTGTTTCTGTGCCCTAAAGCAGGGGAAGTGACCAGTAACAGAGTACATACCAGAGGGAGCATTCAGCAGGTTCTGACCAGTTCTGGAGAACCGGTAGCGGAAATTTTGAGTAGTTCGGAGAACCAGCAAACATCACTTCTGGCTGGAGATTTTACAGTATCCTTCCCCTGCTATGCCCACCAAGCCACACCCACAAAACCGGTAGTAATTTTTTTTGAACCCCACTACTGGTACATACATTTTCAGTAAAGTTGGTGGGGGAGGAATGTCCCAGGAGATTCTTTTTCCTGTCTAACCCAGTAGGACAGTTTACACCTTGTAGCACTGAGTAGCCTGGCAAATTAAACCAGTGGAGTGAATTTCCTCATTTTTATTAGGCTGCCACCTGAAAGGAAGTGAGACTTGTCATTGTCCTGCTCTCCTTTCCCTGCAATAAGCCTGTCACCATATCTCCTCCTGATGATGATCATTTCTTCAGTATTTGCACCAGGCCAATTTCCTTGTGCCATTTCCCCCATTTTTGACACATTTCTTAATGCTAGGCCACAGAAAATCAATTCTGATTTCTATTTCTTTCTCCTATAATTTATATAACTATATACTAAAACTTCCCTGTTTCTATGTAACCTCTAATTGGGGGAAGAGGTGCATCACAGGACAAAACTTTTCCAGCCAAGGTACCTCAGATGAACTAATTTACAGATTGCCTTCAAAACCTGGGACTCGTGATTCCCAAGGAATTAAACTTCATAAAATATTTTAATAGAAAATCATAAAAAAATTTGTGACATAAGCTCAAAATGTCATAAGCCCTTCCCTGTGGGCAATTCATGGTGTTTGACTGTGCTATACTCCAACATGGGAAGTATAGGCAGATACATCTTTGAGTATCTTGCTGAACTTATTCAGCATACTTTAACAGTATGAAACAGCAGCAAACTGGGCATGCAGATTGCACTAATAAATAATGAAAAATTATGAACATTTATTTTGTTTCTTTTGAGTTTTTCCGTTCCCTCTAAAATCCCAGAGGCTTCTTATAATTTCATTTTCAAAATATGAATTGTCTGTACAAAGAAATGTTGACAGTCCCAGCCAGAAACACCAGAAAAGGCCACGGCTGCTACTCGTTGGCTTCTGTAAAATAATAATTTTTGCTCAGTGTAACTGCTCCTCATAATTCTCCAAAAAAACACTTTTCATTCTGTACAGTAATGCATCAATTACAGGAGCAGGTGCTCACCAATGAACAGGTAGCCCTTCAACTTTGCACAGGTATTGACTGTGTCTGTGGGTGCTAATGAGCCCTATTAGTATATGATTGATGAGCCTGTTGGCAGAGGAGCACCAAACTATCTTGGAAACAACAGCACAGGAGCTCAAGCTGTGAAATTATAGAGGCATGGGAGGAATTTAATGTAGCATTTTCCCACAAATGGTTTATACCCTTTGCAAGGTCTCCAGAAGACTTGCAAGCAATGTTGGTGACATAATTTGTTTCAACAAGTGGAGTAATGTGTAGATTCTTTTGTTGAACTTATATCTCAAGGTTATTGTCCTTCAGAATGACCAAAGCAGACCTTGAACTTGGCAGAGTCTCAGATATTAACATTACCCTGCAGAATGAGTGACCAAGATTCTGGCCTGGACCACTATAAATGATAGATGACAGGTTATTTATCTTATGACACATCTAATTTTGTTCCTGCAGATACCAAAATAGCACTACATAGAGAATCTTTTATTGTGTTCTTATGCTCTAGGTTATTATTTATGAATCTTTTCACATCACAGAGCAGTAACAAAAACAATACTTTTCAATTTACAGTGTCTTCCATCCAACATGTCTCACCATGTTGGGATGAAGGGATGCAATAGAGATCCTGAAGTGGGGGAAAAACATTTAACCTTTTTGATATGTGTCTGCAAAGGGTATATTTTTCTTTTTCTTTTTCTTGATTGCCTCCCCAAGTCCTGTGTGTATTCTCTTTCTGTTTCCTCAATCTGTGTAGAGGACATACAACATTATGCCTTGCTGTTTCTCTGGATATGCACTTGGTAATTTAAAGAATCACATTCTTTAACATAATTTGCCGAAGCTTCTTGTCAATCTTATTGTGCTATTTTTAATGTTGGCTTGCTACCCTGAAAATCAAAAGGCAATTCACTAAATTACATTGAAGCTTAAGTATAATCCTCCCCCCATCATTCCTTCATCCTCCCCTCATTATTTTTGAAATCATAGTCATGTGATGAGCTATATTATAAACTGATTTTCATTTTCAAAAGTCTTTTGACATGTAAGAGATTGAGAGTTGTTGTTTATTAAATCTAGATCCAAAATCTTCTTGGGCAGGTAGAACATTTGCAGGTGTTTCAGGGGTCCTGGCAAAAGTAGTGAATTTTAAGTAGTTTTTTTTTTTTCTAAAAAAAAAAACCTGAAAAAGAATGGCAAAAGCAGCAATTTTCATTTTATTGTTCTTAAATGAAAATTACTGTAAAGTAGGTTTACTGGCGCTCTTACTGATTTATGGATACCTTGCAAATGGCACAACTTTAGATGTTCATTTGCTTCAATATAATTTACATTAAAATGAAAGGGATATGAGAAGTGCAATAAATATTTTCCCTCTTCATGTTAAGCATTTAGTTGAAAAATAACTTCAATGTATGGATGCTTCTATTATGATAGTTGCCATTTTTGTTTCATTAACACAAAATATTCATAAATTTTGAATGGGGATCATTGTTGAATTTATTACACCATATATAGGTATTTTGTACATTAGCAGAAGGCTTTTAAAAATAAACTTAAAAGGAAACTAAACTGGAAACATTGCATCTAGACACATTTTCTGAAGGAATATAACTTCATCAATCCATCTTTATATGTAAAATGAGTAATTACATTATATCTTCTATTTTCTATAAATTGTATACTGCTTCCTAAGACTCTGACAGCTAATTAATATAATTAATTTTATTCAAAATATGCAAACGTACATTCTAGAAGTTGTCATTTGGCATGTTCAAAAAACAGCAGGAAAATGTATGCATATATTAGATGCATTTTGTATCTATACTCCAAGGCTTTAATATGTATTTCTGGTTCATCTGTCAGATTTTTCTTTTGTGTAATTCAAAATTTGATGACAAACTCTTTCATTTTATCCTATTATGCAGAAAAGTTCATCTTTTTCATGGTGTGCATTTTTGTCTTTATTCTAACAATAGCTAAAAGGATTCAGACATTTTGAATAATTACAGTATGTCTAGTGTGATTATATGAAATGATCCTGAAAATCTCTTTGCAATCAGCTTCTATGAAGTTTTATTGTTTGCATATCAAATTCATTAATATATTGAAACTATACCAAAAGAACTAAAGCATTTGAGTCTGACAAAGGCAGATAACCTGGAATGTTCAGGGATTCTCTCTCATCTGAAAAAGAATGGGAACTGCCTTATATGACAACTCCCTTTGTACAATAAAAGATGTATACTCATCCCTAATGAATGGTGTTAAGTTTGAGCATGGGCGAGAAAGAATGGAGACAAGTTTCTGAATGGTGAACTTCAGCTCTTTATTTACATCGTGACTTGCTCATTTAATATCAGTAAAACCCGCCTTATATAGGCAAACCTTGTAACGTTTAACCAATAACAAGCTAGGAACACTAGCTTTTATAACCAATAGGAACTCTCTGTTAAGGGCCAATCGGATTCCTCGGAATGGGCCAATCGGATTCCCCGGAATGGGCCAATCCGGTCCGGCCACTTAACAGCCAATCAGAAGTGCAGGGCCAGAACCCTGCACTTACTCCAAGCTCACACTTTATTAATTATATTGCATACACAATACCCCTTCCCCCTGGTTCCTTAGTTCAGGGCGCAGTTACATAGTCCCTTAAATGGGAAGCTTGTCTTTTTAGTCTCTTTGATTTTCGTTGTATCGGCTGGTTGCAATCTTGCTGAGGTAGATCGTTGTCTGGCAGTGGAGCTGTCTCTGGTTCAGAGTTCACTTCTACGTCGTTGCCCACATTTTCCTCGATTCCCTGAGGTGCAAACGTTTCTCCCTCCGGCTCCACTTCCTGAGTTTCAAATAAATCGTCGTTTCCTTTGAACAGGTTTCCTAGGGCTTCATCTTCTTCTGTACCTCCCCCCCCCCTCAGTTTGGTCATAGGGGAGTTGCGAATTGGCCGCTGCAAGCCGCGACCGTAATTGGTCGATATGCTGTTTCCAAAGTTTATCGTCAAGGCATTGCACGAGGTAGGATCTAGGGCCAGTTACACGTACTACTGTCACTTCCACCCACAACGGGTCGCCCGATAGGTTTTTTGCATAAACCAGGTCTCCTACCTGGAAGGTGCGACAGCGGCCACTGGATCCTAGTGGTTTCTCTGGTTCATACGCAGGGTGCAACCGGTCAAGGTGGGAGCGGAGCTTTCGTCCCATTAGCAGTTCAGCGGGAGTTTTGCTGGTGACGCTATGTGGGGTGATGTGTTGCAAAAAGAGGATTTGGTTGACCTTGTCGTCAATGTTGTCGTAGTCTACCTTTTGCAAGATTTTCTTCACAAATTGAACCATGCGTTCTGCTTGGCCATTGCTCGCAGGGTGCGCAGGTGAGGTGAGCTCATGGCGGATGCCGCGGTCAGCGAGGTACTGCTCGAATGCTAGTGCAGTAAATTGTGGGCTGTTATCGGATACCAGGACGTCTGGTAATCCGTGGGTTGCAAAGAGTCTGTTTAGAATCTTGATGACCGCCTCGGAGGTCGTAGTCATCATGCAATGAATTTTGAGCCAATTGGAGTAGGCATCGACGGTAAGCAGAAAGGTGTGGCCCTTGGTTGGCCCCGCGAAGTCCAGGTGAATTCAGGACCAGGGTCCACGTGGTGTCTCCCATTCAGTAGGCATGGCTTTTGGTGGGGCGTTGCTGACTTCTTGGCATTTGGGACAAGCTTTAACCCACTGTTGGATTTGCTTGTCAATGCCTGGCCACCATGCGTAGCTTTGTGCAAGGGCTTTCATTTGCACGATGCCAGGATGGCCATCATGCAAAGTTCTCAGCAGCGCTTTTCAGAGCTGTTCTGGAATAACGACTCTATCGTCCCAGATGACACAGCCTTTCTGGGAGAAGAGTTCAAATGGTGTGAAGTCATCTGATAACTGGTCCAATGGCCATCCGTGCTCTACCCAGCCTAGGACGTGTGCTAGGGTGTGGTCGCATTTGGTTTCTCTCGCGATATCTCGGGCGGTCAGTGGTGGCGAGTTGAGCGCTTCATTTGCAACGTGGTTACTGTTGGTGCTAGATCGCCGAGAGTCTCTGGAAGTGGTGCTTGGCTCAATGCGTCAGCGTGGGGAATGGCCTTCCCCGGGCGGTATTGCAGCCGATAGTTATAAGCAGCTAAGAATTCTGACCATCGGGTCATCCTAGGGGATAATATGTAGGGAGTTGGCTTATCTCTGGCTATTATCCCCAATAACGGCTTGTGGTCAGTCACAATAGTAAAAACCCTACCATACACGTATTCGTGAAATCTTTTCACAGCTGAGACAATCGTGAGGGCTTCTTTATCAATTTGTCCATAGTTCCGCTCCGTTTTTGACAGAGTTTGAAAAATATGCAACAGGGGTTTTGTTCCCATTAGGCAGTACGTGGCTCAAAATGGCGCCCACCCCAAAAGGCTATGCATCACAGGTTATAACTAACAGCAAAGTCTCGTTATACTGCATGAGTACAGAGTCAGAAGTGAGCAGTTTTTTAACATTTCGGAACGCCTGTTCTTCACGGTAACCCCATAACCAAATTGCTTTTTTATCTAATAAACGGTGTAACGGTTCAGCGACAGTTGCTTTGTGCGGTAAAAATACATTATAGAAATTAATGAGGCCTAAGAATGCCTGGAGATCGGCCTTGTTTCTTGGCCTGGGAGCGTTTTTGATCGCTTTTAATTTACTTTCGGTAGGGTGAATGCCCTGGCTATCAATCAGGTATCCTAAAAACTCAACACTGTCAGTACACAATTTACATTTGTTTTTTTTAACTTTTAAGACCGGCCTCTTGGAATTTTTTTAGGACTAATTTTAACCGGTCCTGTAAGATTTTTTTTGTTGGGGCTGCAATTAATACATCGTCAAAATAGGGATTCACGCCCTTAATCCCTTGCAATAACCTTTCCATAAGGCTCTGAAAAATCCCCGGGGCTACACTTACTCCGAATTGCAGCCGGGTACATTTAAAGGCATCTCGGTGCGTCACAATAGTTTGGGCCTGTGCCGTTTTTTCATCTACTGGTAATTGCTGATATTCCTGAGCTAAATCCAATTTAGCGAAAACTTTCCCGCCCCCCAGGGAATGGAGGAGGTGCTGCACCACCAGAACTGGATATGCGTTCTGCTGCAGGGCATGGTTCAAAGTGGCCCAGTAGTCCCCACAAATTCGGATTGACCCGTCTGGTTTAATGGGAGTTACAATAGGGGTTTCCCACGGGGAGTGATCGATGGGTTCCAACAGCCCCTGAGCTATCAGTTTGTCGAGTTGTTCGTCAATTTTCGATTTTAAGGCAAACGGAACTCAATGGGGCTTTAGGCAAGTGGGAGCTATTTTTGGATCTAAGCTGAATGAGATCGGGGTCCCCTTGTACTCGCCTAAGCTGTCCGCAAAGACGTCCCTGAACTCAGAGATAAGGTCTTCCTCCCAGTCACAGCCACCGACTCGGTTTACGCCGGCCACTTCAATGCCGAGTGGCGCGAACCATTGGAGGCCCAGTAGGCTAGGCCTATCTCTATCGATGACCGTTAAAGGTAAGGATGCTGTGTGCTTCTTGAAAGAGACTCGGACTCGGCAGGACCCAACGATGGGGATTCGATTCCCCTGGTAGTCCTTGAGGATGAGGCATTGGAAACGGAGATCTTGGCGTTGAATTGTGGGGATGAGTTGCTTGAGTGTCTTCCATGACACCATCGAGAGGGACAATCCCAAGTCGACCTCCATGTGGCAAGGCTGGTTCTTGATGGCTACTGTGACTCGGATTTTCTTAGTGTCTAAGGCTGAGGCGTGACCGATAGTGATAGTATGGTGAGCCTCTTCTCTCTGCAAAGCTCGATTTCTGTAGGAGTGGTTTACTGGCTCTCGCCTTACAGGACAGTTTCCTGTTGATTGGCGATAGTTAGCCCCTTTTGAGGCCTGGCTGGGTCCTGGCAAGCTGCGGCAGACCCGTCCGATGTGGCCTCATTTCCCGCACTCATGGCAGAGTGCGGAATCTGCATTCGGATCTGGCATGATTGGCTCCACAGCCAGCGCAAGGGCATAAGGGCTTCGGCTGAGGGTCCCGGTCGGACCGCAGTCGATGGACCCCTTCTTCGTCACTGTCTGACAATGAAGAGAGGTCCTCGTGGTGCATTGTCGCGAGCTGCCCTTCTGAACTAGGTGAGATTTCGCTGGCCGGTGGTGGTACCGGAGTGCGGTTTCGGCATAGTTGTGCAGCCGACTTCTTGATTGCTTCTGCTGCGGTAGCATCGGCAATGGCGTCGGCAAGGCTGATGTTGCCTTTCGCCATCAGCTTGCTTTGAACGCCTGGTGCATCTAATCCCAGAACTATGCGATCTCTTAGTGCTTCTTCTAGATCGGTGAATCCGCAGAGGCCTCCCAGATTTCGGAGGTCTGCTATGAAGTCAGCTTCGCTCTCTCCCTTTCGCTGGCTTCTTTGTAAAACTCGTGGCATCTCACGAGTGTAGGCACAGTTGGGGCATAGTGGTCTCGCAGGTTAGATTCGAGGTCGTCCCAATCCATGGCCTTCACTTCTCGGGGTTTGGCTAGTGCCTTAGCCATCTTAAATACGGTTGGACCGCAATGCGTCAGGAACACCGCCCGTTTCTTCCCGGCTGTGGCGTCCTTTAAGTTGTTCATCTCTTGGAACATTTGGAAACGATCCATGTAAGATTCCCAGTCTTCTTGTGATGGATCGAATGGAGCGGGTGGTACGATGCCGCCGGACATGGTTCCATTGTTGGCGTCGTCTGTCATGTGCTCAGTGTTCTTCGAAGTTTCGTTGGTTCAGATGTCTCCACATCCCATCCTCATCGCCAGTGTTAAGTTTGAGCATGGACGAGAAAGAATGGAGACAAGCCTCTGAACGGTGAACTTCAGCTCTTTATTTACATCGTGACTTGCTCTTCTAACAGCAGTAAAACCCACCTTATATAGGCAAACCTTGTAACGTTTAACCAATAACAAGCTAGGAACGCTAGCTTTTATAACCAATAAGAATTCTCTGTTAAGGGCCAATCGGATTCCCCGGAACGGGCCAATCCGGTCCAGCCACTTAACAGGCAATCAGAAGTGCAGGGCCAGAACCCTGCACTTACTCCAAGTTCACACTTTATTAATTATATTGCATACACAACAAATGGTGTCCAACAAGATACAGATTAGTGGTGAGAAAAGTAAGGTCCTGCACCTAGGTAAGAAAAACCAAATACATAGATAAGCTCATGGATAGGCCATGGATGTCAAACTCAAGGCCCGTGGGCTGGATGCAGCCTGTGATGTGGTTGGATCCAGCCTGTAGGCCATCCTGGTCTACCTAAGCGAAGAGGAAAGATGGGCCCAGTCTACCCAGTGTGAAGAAAGATCAGGCCAGCAGAACTTCAGCCCGATCTACCCAGTACGAAGAGGAAAGATCAGACCAGCATAGCTTCGGCCCAGTTTACCCAATTGGTTTTCCAGAGCAACGGCCTCCTGCAACCCTCTGCCAGTTAAAACGAAGCTCGCCCTGCAGTCGTGGGATTCAAACTTTTTTACTACTGGTTCTGTGGGCGTGGCTTGGTGGGCATGGAAAGGGAAGGATACTGTAAAATCTCCAGTCAGAGGTGATATTTGCCGGTTCTCCGAACTACTCAAAATTTCCATTACCGGTTCTCCAGAACTGGTCAGAACCTGCCTTATGTGACACCCTCCCAAACTCCATTTTACCTGACAGAGGCACTGCGGGCCAGTCCTTCGCTGTCTCCAGGACAGCCCTGTGGGCCAGATCTAAGCACTCCATGGGTCTTGAATTTGACACCCTTGTCTTAAAAGCACCTGAAGGCAGGACAAGAAGCAATGGATGGGAAGCTCATCAAAGAGAAATCCAACCTGGAACTAAAGAGAAATTTCCTAACAGCAAAAACAATTACTCTCAGTGGAATAGCTTGCCTCACAGAGTTTTGGATGTCCCTTCACTGGAGGTTTTCAAGAAAAGATTGGACATTCATTTGTCTGGGATGCAAAAATGTCTCCTGCCTGGAGCAGAGGGTTGGAGTAGAAGACTTCGAGGATCTCCTCCAACCCTATGATTTTATGTCTACCAAGTAATGTTCATTTATTTATATGCTTGTGGCCTTTCCCCTGAATGATATCACAACTACTAGAATTTATATTTATTAATCTACTGTGATATGCAGTTCAATTCCTTGCAGATTTATTAAAAAATAATTCGAATTCAGTTTTTATGGGATTTACTCCTAGTGTTTGCTACAATGTTGATTGCAATCTCAGCATACCTTCAATCCTCCAAAAATATTTTGCTAAGCCTCATGTTTACCTGACATAAGCTAAGAACGCTATGGTCTTAATTTTATAGGACTATCACACATGGTGTGACATGCTATCACAGTCTAATATATTTTAATTAAGATTAATCTGTTTCTGGTCTGCAAACCAGAGGTATCTCTTTCTTTATCTTGGACTTAATGGGAAACTTGTATTTAACTTTCACTCATATTATGCTTTGATTGATAAGTTAATGAGACAAGCAGATTAATATAAGATTAATACTGTGAGAGTTTAGTGAATAACTAATATATATATTTATTTAAAAAAATACCATTTGAATTCATGTTTACTATGCTGTTTCACAGATATGTTTTTCTAAAATGATTTGGGGTTGCTGTAGGCTTGCCTGCTAAGCAAAAAGAAAATTAATTAGGCATGACCACTTACGATGTCATTATTCATTTGTGTATCTCATTAGGACAGTAAGGGTAAAATAATCTGAAACTCTGTGAATTGCCTGATCTCCCAGGAACCACCTGGCTGCCAGAATGTTCTTTAGCACTTATCTTTCCGCCTGGGTTGGTTGGGATTTGCCTTGCTAGTATCTCTTTTCTGTGCTAGAAGGAGCGGGCTAGATATAGCACAGGCAAGCAGTCTACTCTCAGGCCAAGTTTCCACAATCATCATCCTGAAGTCAGAAAATATGGAAATAAGTGATTCCTCTTCCTCTATTTCTTGAGTTTATGGAGTTTAACAGCCAACACAAAGTCACTATTTTAAGATGAAGAGGAGGAGGAAGAGGAGGAGGATCCTAACAAAACATATTTTAAGGCTTCCCATAGCATACTGGCTTATAAGATATATTTGTCTAAATAGTAGAAGATAGTTAATATCATGATATTTGATATCTACGTATATGTTTATTTTCTTTATCTTACTCTCTCTCTATAAAAGTGAAATACCACTCATGCATCATCACAAAATCTCCAGAACCGTAAAGCCTACAAACTTGAAATTTGGCCCATATGTTCCTCTTGGCTTCTAGGTGCTCACTAAGAAAGGATTTTTTTCAAAATGACTATCAGAGCATTAGTATTTCATATATTGTTATTAACACGCTCTGATGCTAAGGAGTTCTACTCCCCCTCCCCACCTGAAAAGAAATCTGTTCCAAATGCAAAACACAAGCAGAGGAGAGAAGTTTCAGTTTCACAGCACCAAGCAGATTTAGTACAGAACAGTTGTGCTAAGCCACACCCAGGCTCCTTGCTTTCTCCTTGCTCACACCTCAAATACTGTTTCAGTTTCCAAACAGCCCTCAACTCTCTCACACACTGACAGGACGCTAGCCAGATGAGTATTGATGGATACTGGTAGGTAGAGGCAGACTTTTTCCCTCCTTATTTGCCTCCCCAAAAACTAAGCCCAATCACATAGTTTCGTAGTGAAGCATGAGTATAGAGCTAGTATCATTATATTCTTATTGGCAGTGGCACTCTGAAGTTTCAAAGAGAGGAGTTTTTTCCCCCCTGAATCTTTTTTGTTCAATGCTGTTTAACTGGAGAGATTTCAAAAAATAAAGCTAGTACCTCTATAATTAAAGAAGGAGAACTTTGCTCCATTTTCTTAATATCATGGAAAAATCACAAACTTCACTTTCTGTCTTTCCTCCCCTCCTTTGTGTGTGTGTGTGTGTGTGTGCATAGAACCCGTGAAAGAATTATCTGCTTTTTTTTTTCATCAGAATGGAGCTTGTATATTGTGGATATGCATCTTCCTGTGGCAGATGTCTAAAATAATTCTATGAAGAAAAAGATCAGGGGTTTGCCGGTTTTGCGTGGCTTCGGCAGTAGTAGGAATTCGTGACTGCTCGCGATTCCTGCTGTGCTTGCTGCCAAGGTGCCCCCAATCCAAATGGGTCTGGAGGATATGGCTGCCCTGTAGAGGCAGCCGAAGAGAGAGGGGATCCGGACAGGGGTTTGGGGGTGTTGCAGACCCCCTCCTTAGCCAGAAAAACCCCTTTTTCCCAAGGTGGTGGAGCGGCGGTCAGTGATGGCCGCCACAAAGAAGTCTGCAGCCGGGTAAGATTTGTGGTGGAGGAAGCAGGAGAAGTGAAAGTGCTGGCTGAGCCAAGACAATAACAACTCTTAAATACCCTGGAAACTGAACTGCTTGAATTGCCTGAGGATACATTGTTTCCCAAAGAAAATTGGAAAGCGCCGGTGAAAGCTGTCAAGGGAAAGTTTTTTTTTCTTCATTCTCCCTCCCCATAGAAATAGCAGATGGAGATCTGGAAAATCTACTTGGGCACCAAAGGTAATTCAATTTGAAATTTAAAGCCAAGGGATAAAGGATTTCTGGACATTGGATTTAAAAAAACAACAACTTAAATTTCTTTTTATTTTTTATAAGGGGAAAGGAAGTGATAAAGACTCATTATAAGGTTGTACTGAAGGAGATTGCTTTGAGCCTATAAGAACAGGATTAAAAGATATTAAGACTTCTAGAAGATCATCTTGGAAGTGTGTATTTGAATTCTACCCTAGGAGGTGAAAATATAGAAAGAAGAAAGTGCTAAATGAAACTGTTTGCTCTGATTTGGTTTTCTTTGTGACTTTGAGGTTTCTGTGAAATTTAGTTTTTTTAAAAAAGGGACTAAAGACATTAGGGTTGCGTTAAAAAAGAAAGAAAGAAAAAATAGCATTATCTTTTGAAGGACTACAAATGGAATTTCAAAAACTGAAAAAAAGAAGATAAGGGCTCTTCTGGATCTGTCTTTCACTTTTTGGAAATGACGATTTCTACCTATCAAGAAATACGACAATGACAGGAAGACTGGGATGAAGGAGAAGAAGCTATCTTTAATGGACAAACACACTTAGTGGAGGAAGAAGAGCGGAAGGGGGGCAAGGAAAAGATGAACTTAGAACTTAAAAATGCAACCAAGAAAAAGAAAAAGGAGATGCAAAAGCAGAAAGGGAAGACTAAGAGAGTGAAATTGGAGAGATGGGGGGGGGTCAAAAAGTTAGAATGGAGAAGAAAGAAAGGGGGAAAGGAAAGAGAAGTCATAAAGGCTTTAAACAAGATGCTAAAAATGATTTTTTTTTTTCAGAGATAAGGGGTGAGATAATTTTTAAAAATGATTCTGCAAAAGTACATAATAATGCATTGTAGACATTAGTATTTGAAGCTGAGTTAGAAAATTAGAATATTATATGATTTTAAAATGTATTAAAAGGAAGTCATGATTTAATTATAGAGTTTAATTTCTTATGAAATATTATCTTTATTGTTTAAGAATTAATAATAGAATTTATTTTCCTATGAAACATTGTCTTTACTATATTATAAATTTAATATTTCTTTTTTACTTGTTTTTAGTTTTATTATTACTTATCAAACTCAATATTATTTGTTTGTTTTACTGTTTTCAAATGTAATACTTTGAATGTACAGAGCAGAATCAGCACGGAAATATGTATTATTTTAAGTGTTATTTAGGGGGAAGATAAAAAGTTGTCATACTTCAATCTGGGTTTACAGGAGAAATATTGTATTAGATAGAAAGGATAAGTAGGTGATTGAAAGAAAACAGACCAAAGATGCAAATATAATTATTTAATTGAGGTGAAATAAATAAAATAGAATTAAAAGAATGAGTAGGAGAGAGAAAATATATGGAAAATAGAGAATGCCAAATAAGATATGAGATAGTTTATTAAGTGAGTATAAATTTTGATTGATGTCTGTATAAAAAGAGTTAACTCGGGGTAAGCCGCCTTCCAAAAACAAATTCTATGTCTTTATGTTTTGTGTAATGTTTGTTTAAGTCTGACAGGATGTGGAAAAATACTTATGAAAATATATATATTTTTAAGGCAGAAGAAATATGATTAAATAGAAGGAAAGGGAGTAATAAAGAAAAGTTTTGAAAAGATATGAAGTTGATTAGATAAGATAAATATATATATAGAAGTGTGATAATTTGGAATTATCTTCTTTTTAAATAAGATGATTTATTTGTTTCTTCTAGAAAATATATTTTATGTTACTACATCTTATGTCTTGTTTGTGTGTGTTAAAAAAAAAATAAAGTTTGTTAAAAAAAAAAAGAAAGAAAAAGATCAGAAAATTACTTGAGCAATGTTGTTACTAGGGTGGCTGCTTTACATCTCTTAAAGTGTAAATGGACATTTATCCATTCTGGCAACTCTTTTTTCTCCTTGGATAAAGCTGTATATCCTCAGACGTCAAGGATATGAATTAAAAGATTTGCAGCAGCAAATTGCTGGGCTGCTTGGCACCAAGTGTCTTACAGTCCAGTTTTCTGGCTCAAACAGGAAAGAGAAGGAAAAGAATGCTGATGTCATATGGTGTGCAGTTGAAAGCTGTGTATTCTGCCAATTACCTGGATAGGGGATAATACAACCATTACTTACTGTATACCCAAGATTAACTTGTATATGTGCTGTGTGGAATAACTACTTCACTCTCATTTCTTCCTTCAAGAAAAAAATCCTTCTTGAATATTTAGTTAGCAGTAGAAGGTTGCTATCATAGCTGTCCATGATCTTAATAATTGAAGATCAACAATGCCTTAACAATTACCCACTATGTGTCTGAGGCCAATAAATAATTCATGGTTTGTCTTAAAGTCTTCACTAGAAGCTCTGTTGACCATTTAATAATTACTAGGTAACCAATAAACAGAAAACAATATTCACAAAATGTTACTAATCTATTTTCTGCATTACTGTATTGCCTGTATCCAATCCAGATCTTCCTATAATTCCAGCTTCTTCCTTTATTCCAAATTTTGCCTTCCTTTTATCTTTTTAAAAGTTGCGTTTATCAACATCAATTGAACGAAGAATGCCTCAATATCTTCCACTGTTATATCTATACTTAGGGCATCTACATTTATAACATTAATATCTACTGCAGTAAATTGGTAATACAGTAAATACAGTCTTGTCTTGCACATTGTCTCATTACTTGTCAAGAAAGACTCAGCATTAATCTAAATATCACAAAAGAAATAAACATTTCTTTTTTAAAAAAATACAGTATTCCTCTAAATAGTCTGGCCTATAATCAGATGCAACAAACTAATTGTGAATGCTACCATACCAATCCTTCATCAAACACTCAATAGCAATAGCACTTAGACTTATGTATTGCTTCACAGTGTTTGCAGCCCTCTCTAAGCCGTTTATAGAGTCAGCATATCGTTCCCAACAATCTGGGTGGTTTTTCAGGATGTACAATGGAATGAGGCAGCATTATTAGACCAGTTCCAGGAGGGTTTGTCATCAGAGCTCCTGGATGAATGCCCTCACCCTTCAGGAGTTCATGCATCTGTGTCTTCATATCGATGCTAGACTTCAGTAGCGATGGGTGCAACGACGAACAGAGACTCTATCTGTTTCCAGCAAGATGGCGCTCTTGGTGGAAGTGCCTTTGGAGGAACCCATGCAGTTGGGGGCTGGCCGCCCTTGCCTGACTCAAGAAGAAAAGGATAGACATTGTCATTGTTATGTTCTGCGCATGGGCTCAAGGAATGGAGATGAGGCAGTGAACAGTGAACTTCAACTCTTTATTAATCATTCTGAACAGAGCAAAAATCCTAGTGCAGCAGCAGCCCTTTTATAGGGCAGGCTGCTGACCTATTAGCCAATGAGAAACATGGAAGTGTTAAACCCTTGAACCAATGAGAGTGTCTCGTTAACAGCCAATCAGATTCCCCAGAACGGACCAATCCGATATCGCTATTATCGGCCAATCAGAAGTGCAGGATTAGAACCCTGCTTTTTCTTAAGGTTTGTTAAAACTTTATTTAAGCGCTTTTATTAGTTCATAACACCCCTTCCCCTCGGGTTCTGTTTGAGGGGTGCGGTGATGTAATCCCTAAGATATGTAGGTTGTTTTAACTGTCCATTGGATTTGCGGTATCCCACCGGTTCCTGTCTGTAGTCCGGTTTCGGTGGGACGTTTTTGGACATATCTGGTACAGGCAGTTCCGCATCCTCACTGGACAACTCAGTGCCGCTAATGCTGTCATTGTTGTCCTCCGATCTTTGCGGGCTTGCTTCCGTTGAGGTATTCCTCTGTGGCGAGGAGAGTCCCCTCCCTGATTCTTCTTCATTTATAGCGCCCAATTGCTGACTTCCCTCGCTTCTCAGTTTGGGAGTCACAGGAGTTGCAGCAACTGGGTTGCAGCCTAGAGCGAAGCTGATCTATATGGCGTTTCCATATTTTTCCGTTGCAGGTTTGCACACAGTACGATCTGGGCCCAGTGGTTTGAATTACGGTTGCTTCGACCGATAATGGTTCGCTGGAGAGGTTTTTGGCGAAAACTAAGTCGCCTACCTTGAACTCGTGGCATTTTCCACTAGATCCACAGGGTTTCTCTGGCTCGTAGGACGGGTGAAGCCGGTTGAGATGGGAACGGAGCTTGCGTCCCATCAACAGTTCAGCTGGAGTCTTGTTGGTGACGCTGTGCGGAGTGATGTGTTGGAGTAGGAGTATTCTGTTTATTTTTTCGTCAATGTCCCCATAGTCCATTTTGTGGAGAGTTTTTTTAACAAATTGTGCCATGCGCTCGGCCCTGCCATTAGCCGCAGGGTGCACTGGTGAAGTTAGCGCATGGCGGATACCCCGGTCCGCGAAGTATTGTTCAAAAGCCAGGGCGGTGAACTGGGATCCATTGTCGGAGACCAGAACGTCTGGCAGCCCATGCGTTGCAAATAGCCTATTCAATTTTCGGATAACGGACTCGGTTGTAGTATTCTTCATTTTGTGGATCTCGAGCCAGTTGGAATAGGCATCCACTGTTAGGAGGAACGTATGTCCTACGCAAAGTCAATGTGGATGCGGGACCACGGCCCCTGGGGGGTTTCCCATTCTGCTGGGGTTGCTCTTGGTGGGGCACTGCTGACTTCTTGGCACTTTAAATAAGTCTTTACCCAGGCTTCGATCTGTTTGTCAATGCCCGGCCACCACGCGTAGCTTCGTGCGAGCGCTTTCATATGCACAATGCCGGGGTGACCGTTATGCAATGTTTTCAATACTGCTCATTGTAACCGCTCTGGGATGATGACTCTATCTCCCCATAGGATGCAGCCTTTTTGCGAAAAAAGTTCTGTTTGCCAGTTTCTGAAAGGGGTAAAGTAGTCAGGGGTTTGTTCTACTGGCCATCCTCATTCAACCCAGCTAAGAACTCGCGCCAAGACAGGATCTCGTTTTGTTTCGATTGCAATGTCTCTGGCTGTTAGCGGTGGTGAATGTCGTGTTTCAATCTGGAGTGCCATAAGGGTTGGAGCTGGGTCGTCGACGGTTTCTGGAAGTGGGGCATGGCTCAATGCATCAGCGTGGGGAATGGCTTTCCCCGGGCGGTGTTGTAATTTATAGTTGTACGCAGCTAAAAACTCCAACCAGCGAGTCATTCTAGGTGACAATATATAGGGGGTTGGCTTGTCTCCCGCTATAATCCCTAGCAAAGGTTTGTGGTCGGTAACAATAGTAAAAACTCGTCCATACACATATTCATGAAACTGTTTCACAGCAGGTACAACAGCAAGAGCCTCTTTGTTGATCTGGCTATAGTTACATTCAGCCTTTGATAGGGTCCTTGAAAAATAGGCAATAGGGGCCTCACTACCATTTGGTAACACATGACTCAAAATGGCTCCTACTCCAAATGGTGACGCGTCACATGTGATTGTTTTTTTTAAAAAAACAAATTTTATTAATTTTACAAAAACAGTGCACAAACAATCAAGGCATAACAGCTTATAAATTCTTTTCTAAAAAAAAAAAAGTAATAATCAAAGAAGAAAACCAATAGAACATAATGATGCCAAATTATAATATCAATATTTACTTTATTTATTTAACTTTATATCTTATCCCAACTTCTCCTTTTCATCCAAATTATTTCTTGCTAATTAAAATTTCATTGCCTTTTATCAACATACAAAACACAGAAAACATAACAAAACTTAAAACATCTTTTCTGAAAGCTGCTTGATCCCGAGTTAAAACTCTTCACACAGACGAAATTTACACATCAAATTCACTTTATATATCCTTCCCTATCTTATTACCATTTTCAATAACATTCAATAACATTTTGTCTGTTCTATTTCCAACTATCCATTCATCTTTTTTCTTTTACTATACTTCTCCTACACACTAATTGGAGTGATGCCTTTAACTCATTGCCCTAACTTAAAAATACTTCATTTAACACTTAATTTATCTTGGGATTCTGTTTAGTACATTCTAAAATTACACAATAAATTTTATAAGAAAGATTCTACTCTAAATACACATATAAAAACACAATCTTATGTACCTTCCAGAATGTCCCCCTTTTTTATCCTTCACCCGTTGTCTCTAAATAAGCTTTTTTTCTTTAGATTTTGCTTCCCACCATTGAGGCTTCTCCTCCTCCCCTTTCTCTCTTGCTTATTCTTCTCCTTGCCCTTTTTACCCCTTTGTCTCTCCTCCTCCCTTTTCTTACTCCCTTTCCATTGCTTTCTAACCTTGCATCCACCTTTCCTCTCATTTTTCTCTTTTTTGGTTGTTTTTTCAAACCTTAAAATCCCCTTTTTCTTATCCTCTTTCTCCTCCTCCCTGGAAAAAACCCATTGTTCATCAAAGATGGCTTCTTGTTCCTCTTCTTCTTTGTCCCAGTCATTCTGCTGCGTAGTCAACTTTTCATAAGAACATAAAGCCATTTCTAAAAATTGAAATTAAGTGCCCAAAGTATCTTTTCCATCTTGTTCTTCCTTTTTATATTTTTGATATTCAGTCTTTAGTTCATCCACAAGTGATGCCATCATGAAAAGAGAAACTTTTCCCAAAGCAACCACCCAAGTATTTTTAATCAAAAATAGTTCAGAAAAAGTTCAAAAAATTAATACTTTTCTTCTTTCTTCTATTTCTCTTTCTGGGGTTACTGTTTAATCAAAGAGGTCCAATTACCATATATCTTCTTTGGGATTCTAGGCAATCTCCTCCTTTTTCCACTTCTGCTCCAATTTTTTTCCTCTCCCTTCCCACTTGCAACATCAATTTTTAAATGATCAGAAATCCATACCTCTAATAAGGGTTTTCCAATTCCTTAAATTTTTAAGTCCAATGTCCAAGAAGTCTTTTATCCCTTGACTTCAACTTTCAAAATAATTCACCTTCAGTGCCCAAATAAATTTCAAATCTTCATCTGCTGTTTCTATGGGGTGAGAGAGTGAAGGAAAAAAAAAAATCCCTTTAAGAGCTTCTCCGCCGCTTTCCACTCTTCTTAGGGATACAATGTATCCTCCAGCAATTCAGACAGTTCAGTTCCAGTGAGTTTAAAAGATGTTGATTGACCCGGCTCAGCCAACACTTTCACTTTTCTTGCTTCCTCCAGCATGATCTTATCCGGTTGCAGGCTTCTTCATGGCGGCCATTACTGACTGCCGCTCCACCACCTCGGGAAAAAGGGGTTTTTCCGGATGAGGAGGGGGTCTGTGACACCCCCAAACCCCTGTCCGGCTCCCCTCTCTCTTCGGCTGTCCCTAGAGGACAGCCATATCCCCCTGACCCAGGCGAATTCCTACTGCCACCAAAGCCAAGCGGAACCGGAAACCCGAGTCACATGTAATTGTTAAAGGCAAAGTCTCGTTATACTGCATTAAAACAGCATCTGAGGCTAGTAAGTTTTTCACTTGTCAGAATGTGTGCTCCTCTTGGTGTCCCCAGACCCAGGTTGCTTTTTTGTCGAGAAGTCTATGTAGGCGCTCAGCTACGGTCGCTTTCTGAGGCAAGAAAATGTTGTAAAAGTTAATGAGCCCCAGGAAAGCTTGGAGATCAATCCTATTTCTGGGTCTTGGGGCATTTTTGATTGCCCTTAGTTTGTTATTAGTGGGGTGAATGCCTTGTTTATCGATTAGGTACCCCAGGAACTCAACTTTATCTGCACACAGTTGACATTTTTTTTTTTTTTAACCTTAAGGCCAGAGTCTTTAAATTTCTGGAGAACCATTTTAAGACGCTTTTCTAGTATTTCTCTATTCGGGGCAGCAATTAAAACATCATCAAAGTATGGCACGACCCCCTTGATCCCTTGCAAGAGTCTCTCCATCAGACTTTGAAAAATCCCTGGGGCTACGCTCACTCCGAATTGGAGTCAATTTCACTTAAAGGCGCCTCAGTGCGTAACGATCGTCTGTACCTCTGCGTTTTTTTAATCTACAGGCAGTTGTTGGTATGCCTGTGCTAAATCCAATTTAGCGAAGACTTTTCCACCCCCCAGGGAATGGAGAAGGTGTACAACCGGCACTGGTTAAGCATTGTGTTGAAGGGCGTGATTAAGGGTGGCCTGGTAGATCCCACAAATCCTTAACGATCCATCCGGTTTGATGGGTGTTACAATTGGGGTTTCCCAACGAGCATGGTCAGTTGGTTCTAAAACACCCTGTGCTATTAATTTATCGAGCTGTTCGTCAATTTTTGCTTTAAGGGCAAAAGGTACCTGACAAGGCTTAAGGCGGATGGGGGCTACTTCAGGGTTAAGGTTAAATGATATCAACATCCCCTTGTACTCGCCTAGTTTGTCTGCAAAGACGTCCTGGAATTCCTGGACGATGACCTCCTCCCACTCGTTGCTTCTGGTTTGGTGAATGCTGGCTACCTCGATCCCAAGTGGGGCAAACCATTGAAGGCCTAACAAGCTACGCCGGTCACGGTCAACGACAGTCAGTGGTAATGACGCAGTACGATTTTTGAATGATACTTGGACTTGGCTGGATCCAACAACCGGAATTTGGTTTCCCCTCTGAAGTGGGCTGGATCCTTGCTTGCTTCTACAGACCTTCCCGATGTGGCCTCTTTTCCCACAGAAATGGCAGAGCGCGTCGAGGAATTTGCAGTCTGATCGCGAGTGGTTTGCCCCACAACCCACGCATTGGTGCGGTAGTCTTTGATTCTGCTGGTGGCGTTGGCCACGTTCAGACCGGAGCCAGTTGACCTCCTCCTCATCACTTTCTGATGGCGATTTGAGGTCCTCGTGGTGGGTTGCTGTTGTGTCTCTCTCTAGGCGAGGTGAGGTATCGCTGGCGAGTTGACGGAGCGGTGCGTTGGTGCAGCACATTCGGGCAGCCGACTTCCTGGTTGCTTCTGCTGCAGTAGTGTCCTTGATGACATCAGCAAGGTCGATGTCCCCTTTGGCCATGATCTTGCTCTGTATCGTCTGGTCATCTAATCCCAGAACTATTCGGTCTCTCAGAGCTTCTTCAAGGTCTGTAAACCCACAGAGGCCTCCCAGGTTCCGGAGATCCACGATGAAATCTGCAATGCTCTCTCCTTTCCACTGGTCCCTCTGGTAAAATTCATGTCTTCGGACAAGTGTTGGTACGGCGGGTGCATAGTGGACCCATAGAAGGGGTGCGAGGATGTCCCAGTCCATGGTTTTCACCTCAGCCGGTTTTGCTAGTGCCTTGGCCATCTTAAAGACGGCAGGCTCCCAATGGGTCAGGAACACTGCTCACTTTTTTCCCATAGTGGCATCCTTCAAGTTATTGGTCTCCAGAAACATCTGGAACCAGTCTATGTACGAGTCCCAGTCTTCTTGTGCCGGATCAAATGGAGCAGGTGGTATGGCGTCGCCGGACATGGTTTCCGTTGTCGATGCGCCTTCAGCCACGTGCTCTGTTTGGTACTCTGTAGTGTTCAGTCAGCTCTGATGTCTTCGCATCCCACCTTCATCACCAGTGTTATGTTCTGCGCATGGGCGCAAGGAATGGAGACGAGGCAGTGAACAGTGAACTTCAACTCTTTATTAGTCATTCTGAACAGAGCAAAATCCCTAGGGCAGCAGCCAATGAGAAACATGGAAGTGTTAAACCCTTGAACCAATGAGAGTGGCTCGTTAACAGCCAATCAGATTCCCCAGAACGGACCAATCCGATATCACTATTATCGGCCAATCAGGATTAGAACCCTGCTTTTTCTTAAGGTTTGTTAAAACTTTATTTAAGCACTTTTATTCATTCATAACAGTCATAATGATTTATGCCTCTATTGTGGCAATCAAGGCCATTTTGCGGCCAAGTGTCCTGTTAAGACATCCACAGCAGCGACGCCTGCGGTGGTGGGAAATGAGCATCACTCAGCCTACGGGGGTCTGTAGGTTGGGGTGTAAAGTTCTTAGGCCCACCATCTTCACCAACCTTGCCATCCTCACCACCTTTGACATCTCCACCACAATTGTTATTGGTGAAGCATCTTGTGCTGACAGCAAGTGTGTTTGTGCCTGGTGTGGGAGCAGTGGAGATCCAAGCCTTGGTCGATTAAGGGGCCACAGCCAATTTCATGGATGCTCATTTTGTAGAGCAGTGGTTCATTCCTCAGCAATAGGTGTCCCCGCCAGTAATGGTAGAGACAATTGATGGTCGGCCCCTTCGTTCAGGAACTGTGGTTGCTGCAACCAAACTGCTTTGCATGTGTATTGGGCAGCATGTGGAGAAAACCGTGTTCTACATTACTGCAGTGCCTCATTTTATGGTGGTGCTGGGTTTGGAGTGGTTACAGGCCCATGATCCACAGATTGTCTGGTCGTCTGGAGCTGTACAGTTCCTTGATAGGAAGTGTGCCAACCATTGCTTGCACTCCTGTGCAGGGAGTGCGGCTTCGCCTGTGGATCTACCTGCGGAGTTGGTGGACTTTGCTGATGTGTTTGGGGAGAAGGAGGTGGATCAGCTGCCTCTGCATCGGGCATATGACTGTCCAATCAACTTGTTGCCCGATGCAAAATTGCCAGTGGGTCAGATATATTCCCTGTCGGAACCGGAGTTGGCTGTGTTGTGGGATTTTATTGACAAGAACTTCCAGAAAGGGTTTATCTGGCCTTCTACCTCCCCATTGGCTGCACCGGTGCTTTTTGTAAAAAAGAAATAAGAAGAGCTACGTTTGTGTTGTGATTATTGAATGCAATCGCAGTGAGGAATCGGTACCCACTTCCCCTCATCCCTGAACTGATTGAGCGGCTTCATCAAGCTAAGATCTTTACAAAGTTGGACTTGTGTAGGGCCTACATTCTGGTTCGCATTCGTGCAGGGGACGAGTGGAAAACAGCTTTCCGGACGAGGTACAGGCATTTTGAGTATACCGTGATGCCTTTTGGATTAACCAATGCCCCAGCTATGTTCATACATTTCATGCACGATGTCTTCTGTGATTTGTTGGATAAATTCGCCCATCCCCTCCCATTTGTGACTTTATGACTGTAATTTTGTCGCTTGTATCCTTACAATTTATATTGACTCTTTCCTAGTATGATTTGGTTGCTTATTGTACCTGTGACTATTATTAAGTGTTGTACCTGATGATTCTTGACTCTTGATGAATATTTCTTTTTGTTTATGTACACTGAGAGCATTTGCACCAAGACAAATTCCTCATGTGTCCAATCACACTTGGCCAATAAAGAATTCTATTCTATTCTATTCTATTCTATTCTATTCTATTCTATTCTATTCTATTCTATTCTATTCTATTCTATTCTATTCCATTCCATTCCATTCCATTCTATTCTATACAAACTAGTAAGAGAAATCACAAAACAAAACATTCTCAGTTGGGTTTGTGATCAAAATATTTGCAGAATTGGAAAGAACTTTAAAAATAAACTTTTTCAATCCCCAGTTCATTGCAACATCTTCTAGAACACGGGTATCAAACCCTATTGCGTCACATGACATCACGTTACATATTGTGACTTTTTTGTCATTGCAGAGCTATGGTGGGCATGGTCTGTGGCTGATGCATCTGGCCCGTGGGCCACCAGTTTGACATCTCTGTTCTAGAACATCTCTCTTAGGTGACCATCCAGATCCAGTGAAGGAAATCTTATCACTTATGACAACTTGTTCCAGTGATGAACTGTCACGTCTAATTTGAACCAACTTTGTTGTAGTTCTAGCCAATTGGTTGGGTCCTACCTTTGGAGCAACTCAGATTAAGGCCTTTCTCTCTTTTGTATGGCAGCCCTTTGAGATATTGAAAGAGTGTTATTACATATCCCCTTAACCTACTCTTCTGTAGGTAAGCTATATACTTATTTATTTTACTGATCCTGATAGAACTTGGTTTTCAGATGTATCATAGTCTTAGTAACTTTACTCTGACCTCATTTCAATTTGTTATTGTCGTTTTTTAACTATAGTGCCAAAAACAGGATTAAGTATTCCAAATACAATCAGACTAGGACAAAATACAGGAAAATAATTACTTTCTATGATTCCCAAGACATGTTTAAAAGGAACACCCAGATTCTTTTCACACACACTACTTTAAAGCTACTATGGATAAGCCAGGTCTCTCCCATTCTATATTTGTGTTTTACTTTATATTACATTTAAATTCCATTTTACTCAACTGAGCTCTCTATTCAAAGTCATCTAGAATTTGTTGAATCTATTCTGTGTCTGTCCTCTAAAATATTAATCATGCCTCAAAGCTTTGTTGATATAAGTGCTTTCAGAGGACCAAATTTTAGAATATTTTTTTTCTACAGGAACAAAGAGACATAGCCGAAATCCAAATATATTTTGAAAGTTAAATACATGAAGCATAAATGAATTTTCTACAGAATTTGAGTACGGTCAAGCAAATTGCACATTTTGAAAAATGTTCTTCAGAGCTTCTGAAAAGCAAGAATTTGAAAAAATGGTGGCTGCTTTTGACCTCTGCATAGTTGAATGATTATTTGCAGTGGTTTGATTTGTGGCATCAGGCTTACAATTGTCAGTGCATCCCTTATTTTACCACATAATTCAGAAGTTTAAAACATTCAAAAATTGGAGGTGTATGTAAGTCATTTGCTATAAGATGAATGGCAAATACATTCAATAAATAAATAAACATACCTCAATAAATTTATAGTGAGATTTGTTGGCTATGTGACTTTCCATGCAAAGTGTCTATTTATAATTTAAGTGAAAAATACTTCATTGAATAATTAATATAGGAAATAAAAAAATTAGATCATTAGAAAGGAATAAAAATATTTTGTTAGTCTCCATCTACAGAATAGAATAATTTATTTACATTCCATGTGATTAATTAATTTATTTCTTGTATGTTAAGAATTTAGTCAAAAACGTGGCCTGGTCATAGAATGAAACAGAATGGTTTATGATGGATACCCTCCATTGGAATCTGAGGGATGCCATATACTCCACATGGTCTTGTGAGACTTCTCAGTAGCATTCAACTTGCTACCTCTGGTATCTTTCTGGGCTATTTGCTGCAAAGGTAGCTTAGAGTCAGTTGTTATGGGTGGAGAGTAGTCAAGTCTGTGGTTGCTTAAACTGCTAGGAAAGGCATTTTGGGATGTGGTATCTTTAATATGCTGATGGTACTTGCCATTACATTGCCACCCTAGGCTTGCTTAGGGAACAACAAGATTGTCCTTATCTTGTATCTACAGAGAATGAGGAACTGAATGAGATAGAAGAGGCCTAAATGGAATCCCAGCAAAACACTTAATATTTACTTGGTGACATCTTGGTTTCTCTTAGTTCCTGTGTTGGTTTCGAATGGGACTTAATTCAGAGCTAGTGCTGTGGACTCATGGCACTTGCTCAAGCATCAGATACAGATTTTGGCAGGAAGGCCTTCACCCAGATTCAGATGATACACTAGTACTTTTCAATTGCCAATACTCTTATTCCAAACTCTTATTCAGTTGTCACACCTGCAGCCCATGAAGAGGATCAAGACCCTCTCCTCCCGAGGAGACAACATCTCTCCCTTATCCTCTCCTCCCTGTGTGCCCTAGGATGGATAGGGGATGGGCTTGGGTCCTCCTTTGACTGCTCAGCTGGCCTCTGCCCTTCCCCAGCCTCCTCCACAACCTCTGGAGCCACACTCCCACTCCCTGTCGGCTGTTCCTCCTCTCCCTCAGGGTCAGTCTCCATGAGGGGCACGACAGCCATTTAATCATATGACATCAGTTAGTGTGACCCAATTTCCATCCCACAAATTAATGAAATTATTTATATAAGGATCAGAGTAATATGAGCATTCATTAGAATAGAATAGAATAGAATAGAATAGAATAGAATAGAATAGAATAGAATAGAATAGAATAGAATAGAATTCTTTTATTGGCCAAGTGTGGTTGGACACACAAGGAATTTGTCTTGGTGCAAATACTCTCAGTGTACATGAAAAGATACATTAAAAAAAAGATACATTCGTCAAGAATCATAAGGTATAACATTTAGTGATAGTTATAGGTTACAATAAGCAATCCAATCATATTAGGAAACAGTCAATATAAATTGTAAGGATTCAAGTGACAAAGTTACAGTCATAGAGTCATAACTGGGAGGGGATGGATGATAAGGAGTGATGAGAAGATTAATAGTAATACTAGTTCAGACTTTGTAAATAGTTGGATAGTGTTGAGGAAATTATTTGTTTGGCAGAATGATTACTTTTGGGAGGAAACTGTCCTTGTGTCTAGCAGTTCTGGTGTGCAGTGCTCTATCTTGTCATTTTGAGGGAAAGAGTTGAAACAGTTTGTGTCTGAATGGTAAGGTAAATATTTTCACATCCCTCTTTTTGACTCGTGCAGTATACAGGTCCTCGACTGAAGGCAAGTTGGTAGCAATTGTTTTTTCTGCAGTCCTAATCATCCTCTGAAGTCTGTGTCTGTCCTGTTGGGTTGCAGAACCAAACCAGACAGTTATAGAAGTGCAGATGATCGAGTCAATAGTTCCTTTGTAGAACTGTATCAGCAGCTCCTTGGGCAGTTTGAGAAAAAGCAAGCAAGCTTCAACTCTGGACTTATTCCAATTTTAATTGTGCAAATGATGCCTTTCTATTAGGAGTGACATTCGTGTGCTTTTTAGCAGGATAGAAATATGATTTCATTATTATGTCAATACTTTAGTGAAATATGGAACTGCAATCTTGTGAGAGCCTTCAGTATAACTAATAAAAAAACCTTTTACCAAAGTTCTCAAGATCCACATGTGGATGAACATCATCTGAAACTTACAAGGACTGTAATATATGAGTTTAGCAAATGGAACATAAAAATAAATTTTAAAAATTCTTCTGATGTGCAGAAGGATAAAAGTCCTGTTTTATCAAAGTGTACTAAATTAACATCTTCTTATATGTTATTGATGGAAAGATCACTGAAATGTTTACAGACCTTCAAAGAACATTTTAATGGAGTGTCATATTTTAAATTACTTTTTCCACAAGATGAAGCACATCCATACCAACTTGAGGAGGCAAAGAAAAAAATGATTAAGATTTTAGAGGAATTAAAAGATAGATAGATCTATTTTTAATCACTCAGTGCAACCTTTAAATTGTCTTTCATTCTGTCAAGATCATGTGAAGATCACAATTATGGACACTGGAGCTATCCTAGTGCTACGGTGAGGTTATGATTTTTTTTTTTTTAAATAATTCCAAAGCTAAATGTCTATGGAGATTCCCAAAGGGCTTTTTTTTTTTTTTTAACCAAGAAAGAGTAACTATTCTAAAACTATTATCTTTAATCTCATGATTTGGTTGCCCTGATCCTGCAAGAGCCCCATCTGTAGGAACAGATATCTTTGTATAAAGATGGTAGAGATGGATGTTTCAGTTTGAGGCACATTAGAATATTTATTTGGATCTCTCTGAAGAGATAAATGGAACTGGGAATATATGGATCAAGAGGAAGCAAAATGTTAATATGGGGCCTAAGCAGAGCTTGTGATACCTAATGCATCCTAGAGGTTGACTCATTGGTACTACTGAGGTCTAACTATTGATTTGTCACCGATGAATGGAACATCTTTGCTAAACTGTTATTGTTATTTGTTATTGTTATTGCACTTACTGACTTTCCTACATTCCTCTCTTACAGAACTGAAAATATACTTACAGTATGACTAAATGGATTTAAAAGAATTGCTTCTTCTCTTGAGAAAAATATATTTG
The DNA here is from genome assembly GCA_033807585.1 of Hydrophis major. NCBI lineage: Eukaryota > Metazoa > Chordata > Lepidosauria > Squamata > Elapidae > Hydrophis > Hydrophis major. The sequence continues at coordinate 99,645,992 of CM066331.1, forward strand.
GAATCTCTCTTTGATCTTTGTACCTTTCAATTAGCTTCTGCATTTGACTCAGAACTGTCTCCCGTCTTGCTATTTAATTCCCTTGCCTTATTTCTAAGTGTCTTTGCTTCACTTTTTGTGCTGTAATGCACATGTACGACTTTTGAAAATTGTGGCATAGGAGTTTTTATTTCCCTCTTAACAGATGCTTTTTATTTTCAAATTTTAAAGCATAATGCAAAATTTAACAAATACAGATAAAAAAGATCTAAAAAGGAAGGAATATGAATATATATTTCTATTCTAGCTGAAGAGAACTAGTTCAAAATCCAAAGAACCAAGGGTTGTTGGTCCAATATATATGCAATGAACTCCACAACACAGAACTGCTTTTCTCACATTGTAGCATATTATATTCTCTGTATAAGGCAGATCACTGTTATTTCACACCTTCCGGGACAAGTATAAAATGTGAATCCTAGCTTCTTCTTCTTTTTTTTTTGTAAATTTTATTTGAATTTTCACAGAGAAAAAAAATACAAATAAAACATCTTTTTTGAAAGTAGCGTAATCCAAGGTTACACTTCTTCGTACAGATACAAATTCAAGTTCATGCTCATTTTTATATTTTATTCCATATCTTATTACTATTTTACATAGCTTCTCCCCTCTTTTAATTTTCTCAGTTTTATTTTAATTATCTCATCTCAATTCAAATCATTGTATTTATATTTTTTGTCTGTCCTGTTTCAATTATCTATTATCTTTTCTCATTAAACAAAATTTCTCCTGTAGTTACTGATTGGAGTATGACGCCTTTATATCTTTTAAGTTTATCCATTTAACTCTTATTTAGGCTTCAATATATACCCTAAAGTTATAACATTCAATATAATACATAACTTCCATTCGGATTCTGCTTGGTACATTCTTAAAATACACACTATATTCTTAAAAAAAGAAAAAAAATATAAATGTATGTAATTAAAACAACACATTCCATTCCAATTCAATTCTATCATTAATATTAATATTCATTAAAATCTTAACTTCTTTAACATTACTTTTCAATTAAATATCATACTTCTATGGGAACAATTATAAGCTTTCCATAGTTAATTCCCCCCCCTTTCACTGATATTTTATAAAACATTAACTAATTAAAATGTTCCCGTTCCTTCCTAATTCAATTTTCTCATTTATTTTATTTCACTTATTTTATTAACAAACATTTCACTAAATCATACTAACTATTTTATCCCTCATTTTAATCATACATTGTTTCCAATTTTCTAAAGTTATTTCTATTACTAATATAATAATACAACCTTATGTATCTTTACAGAATCCCTTTTTCAGTTAGATTTTCACCCATTATCTCTAAATAGGTCCTGTTTCTCTATATCTTGCTCCGGTCCTTTGTAACTTCTTTTCCTTCTTCCCTTTCTTCTCTCTTCCCTTTTTACCCCCTTGTCTCTCTACCTCTATTTCTCTCTTCTGTATTCCCCTTTTCTGTTGCTTACTAGTATTATACTTATTTTTCGAATTATTTTTTCTTTTCTTTGATTGCTTTTTTAAGTCTTAAATTCTCCATTCTCTTCCCCCCCTTTCCTTTTTCTTCCCCACATAAAATTACTTGTTCATTAAAGATGGCTTCTTCTTTGTCCCAATCTTCTTGTTTTGCAGACGTTTCTTGTTGTTTCTCATAGTTCCAAATCTCCATTTCTAAGAATTGAAAAACGAGGCCAAAAGAACCCTTCCCTTCTTGTGCATCTTCTTTGTACTTTTTAAGTTCCATTTTCAATTCATCCAGAAGTGGTGCCATTGTATAAATTTTTAAACAACCACCCGATTAATTTTAGTCATTCAAATGTAATAACCAAGAATCCAAAGATCACCAAATAATCCAAATACACGCAAGCTGTTTATTTTTGCTCTTTTTTCACTTTCTCTTCCTGGGGTTACTGTTTAATTACAAAGTTTCAGTTAAAATGTATCTTTTAGAAGTCTTGTTGAAGTTTTACTGTGGATTCTTTTTAATTCCAGGCAGTCTCCTCCGTCTTCCAGATCTTGCTCTTATTCTTTTTCTCTCCCTTCCTGCTTATAGAAAAAAAAAATTAGTGTCCAGAAATCTTCATTATCCCTTTGACATTTTGTTTTATTTTCAGCTTAATTGCCTATTGATGTCAAAGTGCATTTTTCTGATTTCTTATTTAAGTCTCTTAGTTGTCAGTATAAGGAAGGAGAGAGAAGAAAAAAAAAGTCAAACCTTTCCCTTTTCACTTTCCTTTGCTGCTTCCAACTCTTCTTTGGGAGTATGTTATTTTTTTGTAAGTTTAAATTCCAGGGTACCTTAGTTGTTGCTTTTGCAATTTAACCCAGTCAGCTAAAACTTTCACTTCTTATCTTCCTTCTGCACATTCTTTTCTGGTCAAGTTCTTCTTTGTGGTGGCCATTTCTGACTACCACTGCAACTGCCTTCGGGAAAGGGAGTAATAGTCAGCTGAGGAGGAGAGATGCTCTCCTCAACCCTGATGGCGATCTCCCCCCTCTTCACCACCTCTATGGGGTGGCTTAGCCCCGAAACCAGCCGGCTCGGGGCACTCCAGCGGCGAGCCCAGACTGAAACTGTGCACGATTGTGGATTTCTGTCTGTCGCCAAAGAGACTTCAGACCGGAAGCCGTGAATCGTAGCTTCTGAGTAACCCAAATAACAATGTCAGGAATATTTGCTTGAGAACAGGCTTCATGGGACTCCCTGTGATGATATTAACAAAGGGGTCTTAATAATGAAAATAATAAATCACAAGTTTTCATGTTTACATTTCTGTTCAAATATCTCATGATGTATTAACCATTGATCATCCTTCTTGGATGACATTCTTAAGCAGAAAAAGAAATATTCCCTGTGTTTATTTAGAATTGCTGATAATGTAGCTGGGATATCTTCCATGCAGAACAATGTTCCTGAGCCTTGGCCTTGCTTATGTCATCTTTCCACATTTTTATAACAACCTTAGATAATATCAATAAGCAATCATGTTTCCTGAAATTTAACAAACAAGAGCTACCCAGCCTTAAGCAGTTTTCATGGTTGTGCTATTCAAATGCTATTAGTAAATCAAATTCGGAGGATATGAAATAAGGACTCAGCGAAGGCTGATTCATAGGTAGATGTGAATGATGTGTGTCATGACTGAACTGACTATAGCAGCTTAGAGTATAATTACAGTGACCATATTTTCTTGGAAAAAATAAAGGACAAACTCAAAAAATGAGAAAATCTGTGTCATAAAAATAGAAATATTAATAATAATAATTATTTAGAACTTTGTTTTACACAGGAAAATTTATGAGCAAAATCCAGGAAACAATACAAGCATGAATATTCTAATAAAATATATAAAATCAATGTATGTAATTTTATTTTTGAAATACAATTCATTTTCCTTAACTAACATGAATGAAAAAGACTGCCTTAAGTCATACTGTTTGTATGATAAAATTTAATTAACCAAAATAAAAGACAAAAGTGAGTTTTTGAAAAACAAATTTAAATAAATCTTTCTGAACTGAAGAACTCATCTTTATAATCAGGGATGTATGGTCATTGAAAATCACATGTGAACTAGATGGAAATGCTTCAGTATTAGGTTTAAATATAAATATTCTCAAAATTATGATAATGCATAGAGTTCCATAGGAATAAATGATCATGTGAAGATGGCAAGGAGGGAAAACTATAGATATACCCAGGGGTCTTGTTTGTTTTAGCAATAGCCCAGGAAGAGGATCATTACCATTATAACAGATGACTACTAATGTGACCTCATCTGGGGATGTTCACATGATGCTCTTGTTCAGTGTATTTCAACATTTGACAACTAAAATATGTATGGATTTCAATTCCAAGAATTCCTTAGGTAGATCCTTTCATGCCCCTGGTGGAGACTGACTCTGAGGGAGAGGAGGAACAGCCGACAGGGAATGGAAGTGTAGCTCCGTTGTGAAGGAGGCTGGGGAAGGGCAGAGGCTGGCTGAGCAGCCAGAGGAGGACCCAGGCCCATCTCCTATCCATCCTAGGGCACACAAGCAGGAGAGGGCCTTGATCCTCTTTATGGGCTGTAGGTGTGAGAACTGCATAAGATTTTGGACCTGTGTTCTGGCAAACGCTGGAGACAAAGCGTGTTTTATTTTGGTTTGAGGTTATCTTGGTTGGCGTCCTTCCAACAGACTGTGCCTTGTTATCTCCTTGAATTTGGTAAATACTTCTCCTGTTCCGTTGTGGAAATGTTGTCATTGTAGTTTGTTTGGTTTTTATTTTCACCTGTGTCTGCTCATTAAATTCAGACTGTATTGCTTTCTTTTGAAGACTATTTTTGAGTACGTTTTATTTCCGACTGAAAATTATTGAACAGTGGGGCCAAGTTGGAAGCATTAAAGGACATTTATTTACATTTTGGATTTTGTTACCTTTGTGTTACACTCTGGATTATTGCAGATCCCCTCATAAGAGACTTAGATTCCCCCCCCCCCCTTGAAGTCAGTTGACTCTTATCTGGTGCCAATTCACCTTGGCTGCTAGGAATTTAGTTTGTTGTGTATAGGTAGCATGAAAAAAATATATTTTTGAACTCTATTGTCTGATTCCTGACTTCTTATTCCTGACAGAAATATTGCTCTAGCCCTAATTTAATAACCTTATAGCACTTTGGGGAGGGGGGGGTACCATATTTTGCTACTAACATCTCATATACTGTAGGATATTGTTAAGAAATCCCTTAGCTCAGTGGTCTCATTAATTAGGCTTCCTTGCTTTTTTCCTTAATGTTGTGTTTATAAATTTGCTTGAATGAGCAAAGATTTGAGAGCTGAATTTGCTCAACTTGATAAGTTTGATTAGGGTTAGGGGGTGGGATAGTTGTTTTATTTTGGTTTGCATTTTGATTTGTAATTTAGTGTGTAGTGTGACTTCAACTGCTTGATTAGTTTATGATTCAGTGCACTGTTCTATCCTAAGCAATGGACTATTCAATCATCAGATTAAGTCTGTTTTCTGACAGCATTCTCTAAATCAAAAATCTGATATTGCTTGTTCGAAAGTTTATTCCACTCTACTTATGTCACTTTGATGATTTGGATTGAGATCCCATTGGCAGATTGTCTGAATCTGTTTGGAAGAATCATCCCACACAAAAAGTGGGACCTGTGGGAGAAAAGGGAAGGTAGCTGGTCAGATCTATAGCTTTAGTTTCCTCCTTAGCATCTGTCTTCACAGTTGGAAGATTTATTATTTTTTCTTTAGACTTCCTGTCTGGTTTAGTCTCTTGTATGAGATTTCGAATAAGGCAGGGATGCAGCTCAGATACAGGTTTTCCAGTGCAGATGGTCACTTCTTTAGCGCCTTTTCTGTCCTGTCTTATCAAAGAGGTAGATTTGTGGCTGTGCAGATGCAGATAGATAATTCCACAAAACATCCATAACAAAGTACATTTATTGGTACATCAGGTATCTTCATAACTCACATTTGTGACAAAGCTCTTCTATAATGACCAATCCTTTGTATATCAGCATTGCAGATAAAATATGGTTCTTTTCCTAACCCATCATTTAGCGGTAAGCTGCCTATTAGTACATGAGTCCAGGCAAGAATGGAGGAAAACCTCCCTCAACCTCTCGAGGTTCAATTTAGTGACCAATCAGGATTACAGATGTAGCCACATGACATGAATTACATTTCCCAGGATACCTTTAACTACATTTACCATGATGCATTCCATTAAGGGGACAGTTCACAATTCCTAAGTAACTAACCAATTCCCATAGACTGGCTGGGACAGCACAGCGCCTGAAAGGGTAAAGAAACAGATTGGAAAATAATAGAGTTGGAAAGGATCTTGGAGGCCTCCTAATCCAACCCCCTGCTCAAGCAGGAGACTAGTCTATACCTTTCCAGAGAAATGGCTGCCCAATCTCTTCTTTAAAAACAAATGAAGAAGAAATGAAAAGTGAGATGGAATCAACAACTTCCTGCAGATGAGTGTGAATATATGAAGAAAGAATGCAAGGACAGTTACATAAATATCTGCTGAACCATTAAAGAGATGAGCTCGAGATAAAGAAACTCAAAATTGATCCACCTTGATTTTCTTTTATAAAGAATTCCTCTTTCTCTCCTCTTACAGAAGAGAAAAAGAGGAATTGTCAAGTTTTCATAATTCTGTAATTATGCTCTGCAAACAAGAAGTAGAATTCTAACAGTTGTCATGGAGTTCTTTTCTTGGATGGTCTATTTTGAAGAGCTGAAAGGTTTCTCCTCATTCAACTTGCTTTTTACCTCTTTATAAAGTAATTAGCAGATTTTAATAGACTTGCTCATCTGTATATCACATTTATATAGTTTTTCAAAATAGCTTTCAACAGGTGAGAAACCTGCCAGAAAAATACATTGGACACCAAAATTCTACATATAATTGATTCAAATTTAACTTTTAACAAATATTAATCTCATGAATTGAGCTCAGAAATTAGATACACATCTCCACTCAAGTATGCTGATAGTTATAGAACAGGCATGTCAAACTCAATTTCATCAGGGCTGTGGTTAACCTTGGGGGTAGGTGGGCAAGGCTGACTGGATGGGTGTGGTCAACTGCTTGGGTGTGGCCAACTTGATGTCACTCCCCAAACTGCTGGCATGTTTCCTCTTCGCATTGGGTAGACCAAGCCGAAGCTACGCTGGCTGGATCTTTTTTCAAACTGGGCAGACTGGGCTGATCTTTAATCTTCACATTGGGTAGATCAGGCTGACCCTGCAGGCCAGATTCAACCACATTGTGGGTCAGATCCGGCCATGGGACTTGAATTTGACACTGCTGTAATAGAAAATTCCTTCATCATAAACTAATTATTTTCATTTATCCTCTATTTATTCACCAGGATTTTCTTACATGTAAAGATAGTAAATTAGCAAAACACATTTTTATAAGCGTATGTTTATTTCAAGCTCAAGAATCCTATATAAAATATATTCAAATTTCTTTAGAAGTCATTTTGAATTTCTCAAAATAATGACATTTTTATTCCTTCCCCCAAGGCTCATAGACATGGTTCTAGTAGTGCCAAGAAATCAGAGCTTACAGGATAGGGTAATAAACCTTACCAATGAAATGTTGAGGGTGTCAGGATCCTAGCAATCGCCCTAATTAAATCATGATTCTTGAGCCAAACTTCAAAAAACTTCAAAAGATTTATTAGAGGTAACAGACTGGCACTGCCCTGTATGTCGCCTCGAATAAATCTTTTGAAGTTTTTTGAAGTTTGGCTCAAGAATTATGAGTTAATTAGGGTGATTACTGGAATCCTGACAGCAAGCCAACTCTGGCATATGTCATTTACAGTCACCTGTGCCCCTTTTCCCCCTCCCTCCTGGGCATGTCATAAACCAGATTCTCCAATTGAGCAAATTCACGGGCTGGGTGTCATCATTCACGTTCTCCAATTAAATATATTCGCGGGAAAAAGCTCTGGTATTTTACTACAATCTAACTAAAAGAGTTAGAATATACTTTTGATTTCAAACTGCTGCACTGCTCTTCCAGATTTCCTTCCTCCCCCCAAACCTTTTTTATGGCAACTACTAAAACAAGCATAGGAGTTACCCGAGGGGCTCAGTTAAAAATACCTCTCAAAAACTAGCCCAGTGAAATATTTTATACATCAAATGTGATATGACAAACTATAAATGTATTAAAATTTATTCATCTCAGAAATAGTAGGTTCTTTTTTTTAATATAAATTTTATTTGGATTTTCACAAAATACAAATAAAACATCTTTTTTTGAGAATAGCATGATCCCAGGTTATCACTTCTCCATACAGACACAAACTCAATTTCATATTCATCTTTGTGTTCTCTTCCATGTCTTGTTACTATTTTAACATTTTCTCCATAATTTTTCCCCTCCCTTGGTTTTCTCAACTTTATTTTTAATAATGTCATATCTAAATTCAATTATATGTTTAAGCTTTTTATCTATTTCTAAGCTTCAATGTCTTTCTAGTCATTATATTTATACTTTTGTCTGTCCTGCTTCAATTTCATATTATCTTTTCTCATTAAACAAATTTTTCCCTGTAGTTACTAATTGGAGTATGACACCTTTATATCTTTTAATTTTATCCATTCAACTCTTATTTAAACTTCAATTTATGCCTTTAGAATAATAATATTCAATATAGTACATAACTTCCAACTGAATTCTGTACATTCTTAAAATACACACTAATATATATGATGTGGGAAAATGACGTGGGAAAATACCCGAACAAAGCTGAATGCCATACATATAAGTACCCGCGAAAACTTAAGAAAACAAATATCAAACCTCTATGGGGAGGGAATAAACAGCCAGATCAAAACCTAGGAGAAACTGGAAATTAAAAGAGCAGGAATACTATGTGACCTCCAATTCCTACACAGCTGCAGAGACAACAATACTACACCAACCTGCTTCAAATTAACATTTCATCAAAGCACAGCAGCCACTAAACGTATCCTGAAAAGAACTGAAATGGCTCTACTAAGGAACGAGCTCCACAGTAAGAGATTCCAATTAGATCAGTTAAACAAACACAAAAATGCAGTCAAAAAGCTGGAACACACTTCCTTACTAGTCCAACACATGGAAGCCACAGGTCATAGCATCAACTTGAATGGCACCAAAACCCTAGCCACTATAGAAAACACTAGCCACAGAATCATAAGAGAAGCCATAGAGATTGAAAAAAGACCAGAAAGCATGAACAGAAGAGATGATTCCACCAGGCTGTCAATCATTTGGAAGCCTGCACTCACAAACAAAAAAATCTCCACACCACAAGCCAGACAAACACCTGGGCACAAACAGATCTCCCCTAATACCTCCAGCTCAAACACACCCCAACCAGGCACCCAGATGAAACCCAGCTTCCTAATTAATGATAGCCGTGCATTTACCTGAAGCCAAGCTGCACTGAAGGCCTTCAATAAAGTAACACAATGCTGCCAGCCAATCAAGATACAAAAAGAGCCAAAAAAAAAAAAAAAAAGTCAGAAGACATCAGAAACACCAATCAAGCAGAACACAGCAAACTCCAAGACCAATAAACACAGACCAAGACTCCCAACCAATCAGGATGAAGAAAAAACCATTCTGGCACAGCAATAGGCTGCCCCAAATTTAAATCTGAAACCACTGTAAAAGTCTGACTCACAGACGAACACTATACAGAAGCCTGATGATGGCAGATGAGATTCTGCTGAAACGTTGCTACAACTTTAAAAGCACCACTACTATGACGTGGGAAAATACCCGAACGTTTCGATGAAGTCTCATTCATCATCTTCAGGCTTGGTCTTCAGCTCTGTGCTTCTCAGAGTGATGTGAGCTTGCAGCTGCTTCTTCCTTTTAACTGCTCCTGGGGGTGTGACTTGATTGGCTGGGGGCTTGGCTGTGTTCTGATTGGATGGGGGGGGTTCTCATTGGTTGGGGGTTTGGCTGTGTTCTGATTGGTTGGGGGGTTGGCTGTGTTCTGATTGGCTGGAGGCGTGTTCTGTTCAGGTGGGGGCTTGATTGTGCTCAGGTTAGTCTTAGTTGCTGGAAGGTTTGAGCTGGTGAGCTGTGATCTTGCTGTTTGGCTTCGAGTTCGTGGTCGTGCTGCATCTTCATGGTGGGGGTCAGTTCGCTTCATGTATGGCTCAGAGGGGTTTGAGGTGGGTAGTGATGCAGCTGCAGTGCAGCTTCTGGTCCGTGGTCGTGTTTCATCTTCTGTGTGGGTGTGAGTCTGCTTTCTATGTGGAAGTGTGGTGGTGGCATCTTGTGTGGCTATCAGGGGTGTGGGTCTGGTGTCACTCTTCATGTTAGGTATGCGTCTATTCATGAGGGCGGGTTTCCAAATGGCTGGTAGGCGGGAGGCATCATCTCGTTTATTCATGCTGTGTGGGCGTTTTTCTATCTCTATGGCTTCTCTAATGATTCTGCTGCTGAAGTGTTCGGTTTTGGCGATAGTTCTGGTATTTTTAAAGTCAATCTCATGTCCTGTGGCTTTGAGGTGTTGGACCAGGGAAGAGGTCGGTTCTTCCTTTTTGATTGAGTTCTTATGTTCTTCAATGCGTGCACCTATTCTTCTGTTAGTCTGTCCAATGTATGTGGTGGGGCAGGCAGTGCAAGGGATTTCATATACTCCTTGATTTTCTAACTCGATTCTGTCCTTAGGGTTTCTTAGGATGGTGGATATCTTTCTGTTTGTGCAGAATGCTGTCTTAATGTTGTGTTTTTGGAGGATCTTGCTGATTTTGTCCGTAGTGCCTTTTATATATGGGAGGAGGGCTTTGCCATTCTCTTGTTCTTTGTCTTGGATTTTGGCTGGGGTTTCTTTTTGGATTAGGTGGGTGATCTTCTTTCTTTGGAATCCATTGGCTGTCAGCACGCCGGTGAGAGTGTGTAGTTCTGTCTCTAGGTGTTGTTCATCGGCTAAGCATTTTGTTCTGGAGATGAGTGTCTCAGCTACAGAATTGATCTGTGCTGGGTGGTGGTGTGAGAGTGCGTGTAGATAGCGGTTTGTATGTGTTTTCTTCTGGAAGATGGTGTGTCCTAGGGAGCCATTGGATTTTTTGTATACCAAGACATCTAGGAAGGGAAGTTGGTTGTTAGCTTCTGTTTCCATGGTGAATTGTATTTTGGGGTGTTGGCTGTTGAGGTGTGTGAGGAAGTTGTTCAGTTTTTCTTTCCCGTGTGGCCAGATTATGAAGGTGTCATCTACGTATCTGAGCCAGAGTTTGGGTTTGTGATCATATTTTTCTAGAGCTTGTGTTTCAAAGTGTTCCATGTAAAGGTTAGCGATGACAGGTGAGAGGGGTGATCCCATGGGTGCTCCTTCTATTTGTTTGTATTTTTGTCCATTGTAGGTGAAGTATGTATTGGATAGGCAGTGGTTGGTCAGATCTAGGATGTGCTTGGGGGGGTTGTATTTGTTTTGGATGGCTGTCAAGGCTTCTTTTATTGGCACTTGGGTGAAGAGGGATATGACATCGAAGCTCACTAGTAGGTCACTGGGTTGTAAGTTTTGTTTCTTTATGATCTCGATGAACTGGAATGAGTTTCTTACGTGTGAGTTGATGGATTCTGCATAGGGCTGTAGTTGTTTGGCGAGAAATTTGGCTAGGTTTTGTAGAGGTGAGCCTATGGAGCTGACTATTGGTCTAAGTGGGGTTCCTTCTTTGTGTATCTTGGGGAGACCATAAAGTTTAGGGCATCTGGATGATTTCTCTCTGGGTATGATTCTTTGCTGGATTTCTTCACTGATGGGGGAGGCTTTTATTTTGGATCTGGTGTTTTTTTCTAGGTAGGTGGTGGGGTCTGTCTTTAGGGGTTTGTATGTGGGGTCTTGGAGTAGGTTGGTTAACTTGGATTGGTAGTCAGATGTGTTCATAACCACTGTCGCGTTTCCCTTGTCTGCTGGTAGGATTATTATGCTGGTGTCTTCTTTCAGGTTAAGTAGTGCAGTTTGTTCTTCTTTGGATAAGTTGCTTTTGGGTGGTTTGCTAGTGCAGAGGAAGTTGGTGATTTCGAGTCTGATTCTATTAGCATCATCAGGGTTGGTTTTGGTCAGGCTGGTTTCAACTTCGCATATGATGGTTTCTGTGGGGATGTGTTTGGGAGCGACAGCAAAGTTGAATCCTTTAGAAAGGACCTTGGTTTCGGCTTCGGTGAGGATCTTGTCTGAGATGTTGTGCACTGTTTGTTTCATGTGTGGCTGTGAGGGGGGAGGAGTTGGTTTCTGGCGTTGTTGTAGTTTTCTGAGTTTGTTGGTGTGTGTGTCTGTCTTGAGGGTGGTCTGTGTTTCGGCTCTCCAGACAGCGAGCTGTTTGGATTTGTCCCAAAGTAAGGGGTGAATCTTGTTGCTGAGTCTGAGGTGAAGTGTGAGGAGATCTTTGTTGATTTGGTCTAGGAGAAATCTTTTTGTGTGAAGTTCATTTCTAATTAGGGCCAATTCTGTTCTTTTTAGGATGCGTTTGGTGGCTGCTGTGTTGGTGTGGAATTTCAATTGGAAGCTTGTGGGAATTAAATTTTGATCTAGGCAGTTGCATAGGAATGCGAGGTCACATAAAATGGAAGCTCTTTGGACTTCAAGTTTTTCATAAGTCCTGGTCAGATGGTGGGTTTCCTCCCCGTAGAGGTGCAATATTTGTTTTCTGAGGTTCTCGCGGGTACTTGTATGTGGATCTTTGGTTATTCGGGTTTTCTCCCGCGTAAGATTGGAAGTATCTGGGCAACGTTTCGATGAAGTCTCATTCATCATCTTCAGGCTTGGTCTTCAGCTCTGTGCTTCTCATCACTCATACTATCTCATCACACATACTATCATATGTACCTTTGCAGAATCCCTTTTTCAATTACATTTTCACCCATTATCTCTAAATAGGCTTATACTTTCAATGCTTATACATTTTCCCTGTTTCTCTATATCTTGTTTCTGTCTTTTATAACTTCTTTTCCTTTCCTTCTTCCCCCTCTTCTTCTCCCTCCCCTTTTTGCCCCCTTGTCTCTCTACTTCTAATTCTCTCTTCTGTAATCCTGTCTTCTGTTGCTTCCCAACATTGTAATTATTTTTCAAACTATTCTTTTTTTGTTGTTGTTTTTTCAAAACTTAAACTTTTAACTCTCTTTCCCCCCCTTTTTCCCCCCACATAAAATTACTTGATCATTAAAGATAGCTTCTTCTTTGTCCCAACCTTCTTATTCTACAAGTGTTTCTTGTTGTTTCTCATAGTTCCAGATCTCCATTTCTAAAAATTGAAATACAAAGCCAAAAGAATCTCTTCCTTCTTGTGCATCTTCTTCCTGTTTTTTAAGTTCCATTTTCAGTTCTTCCAAAAGTGATGCCATTTTAAACACTTTTAAACAACCACCTGATTGATTTTAGTCATTTAAGTCCAATAGCCAAGAATCCAAAAATCACCAAGTAATCCAAATAATCCAAAGCTGTTTCTTCTTGCTTCTTTTTTCCACTTTCTCTTCCTGGGGTTCTATTATTTTGTTACAAAGTTTCAGTTAGAATATATATTTTAGGAACCTTGTTAAAGTTTCACTGTAAGTTCCTTTTAGTTCCAGGCAGTTTCTTCCATTTTTCCAAATCCCGCCCTTTTATTCTTTCCTTTTCTCTCCTTTCCTTCTTTTCAAGGTTTTTGAGTATCCAAAAGTCTTTATTATTCCTTTGACATTTTATTTTCAGCTTAAATGCCTATTGATGTCAAAGTGGATTTTTGTCAATTTCTTACTTAACTCTCTTAGCTGTCAGTATAAGGAAGGGAAGAAAAAAAAAGCCAAATCCTTTCCCTTCTCTCTCTCCTTTGCTGCTTCAAAATCTTTTGAAACAATGCTACTTTTTATAGTTCAAATTTCAGGGTAGCTTACGTTGTTGCTTTTTCAGTTCAACCTGGTCAATCAAAACTTTCTCTTCTTATCTTCCTCCTGCACATTCTTTTCCAGTCAAGTTTTTCTTTGAGGTGGCCATTTCTGACCACCGCTGCAACCGCCTTCAGGAAAGGGAGTGTTAGGGATAACATTGTTTACCCTAACTGGTTTAGGTAAAATAATAACTATGTAATCATGGTTTGTTAGTTAAAGTGTCTGCAACTTTAAATATGAGAATGTAATTAGGGGAGTGGTTGTGAAAGCACTTTAAAAGAAGCAAGACGACAGCTTGCTCTCTCTGGCTTTGATGATCCCTAATTACTGCTTGGAATCAAGACTGCATTGCTCGAACGGGAGAAAAACAAAGGACTGATTTGTAAGTGAACTGACATAGGATATTCTGCACGAACTTTGCTAACTGAATATCCCTGAATGGACTGACTAAATGATACATGACTATTGGACTGTTATTTTGACTATGCTATGAACTCATAATGGAATAAACTATATTTTTGATAGCACAAGCTATCTGTTATCTGTTATTTTTATTGTATGTTAAGAAACATACAAGCTTAGCTCACTCATTTATCTGTGTGCCTATCTGACTAACGCTGCACATTCTGTTTAGCTTGTCTCCTTAACCCTGGTTGGGGAACCCAGGCTTAACACTGGTTATGGGCCCAGGCTTAACAATGGTTATGGGCCCAGAGGCTGCAAAGTCAGTTTAACTAGGATAAAACAGATTTATGTAAAAGTGAGAGTTTATGTTGTTATACATTACAGTAAACAGACAGCTGTGTTTTATTAATTATAGTTTTATATCCATATAAAGAAAACATGGCACAAGTCAATCTACAAAGTTTATTCCTTATATCCAAGCTGGATGGAACAAATTATGTATCATGGTCTATGAAATGTAGTCTGCTTCTACGAAGAGAAGGTTTGTGGAACATAATTGAAAATCCACCAAACGTAGAAGAATGGGATCCAGAGGATGCTGAAGATAGACTAAAAATAGAAGAATTTATGCATAAAAAGGAACATGCTATTTGCATAATTGGGTTAACCTTAACTGACCAAATACTTTTTCATATCCATGGAGAACAAACGGCTGTTGGGTGTTGGCAGAAGCTGAAGAGGATTTATGTACGAGATAACGTTGGTGCTCACATAAATCTAACATGGAAGCTTTTCAGGACGCATCTCCAAACAAATGGTGATATGCTGAGTCATTTGAAAACTATGCAAAGCATTTTTCAAGAACTGCACAAGAAAGAGCTTATTTTCTCTGCACTACACCAAGTCTACATAATTCTATCTTCACTTGATGAAAGTTATGATAACTACGTAACTTCCCTTGAAATTTTGCCAAAGGAAAGCCTAACTTTAACTGATATAACTGGCAGATTGATTGAAGAGACCAGAAGAAGGCTTGAAAGAGATGAATTAAGGAGGCAGCAACCTCAAAAAGAAGATAATGAATCTCCTACTGCATACGCAATTAAAAAGTGTTTTAATTGTGGAGGAAGAGGACATTTGGCAAGTATTTGTAAAAAAGCAAAGTACCAGAACGCTGGCCAGAATACAAAAAGTCATCAAAAGATAAATAAAAATTTAGAGTTAGCCATGTATACTAACGAAGCTGTAAAAAATCATTTATGGGTGGTTGACAGTGGAGCATCCCACTGTATAACAAATGATAACAAAAATTTTATTAAAATGTCCCAGAGTACACAGCAGATATTGTTAGCCAATGGCTGGAAACTGAAAGCTAAAGGTCAAGGAAAAGCATATTGTTCTTTTATAAAAGAGAATGTAAAAATGTTATATGTACCACAACTTAAGTTTAATTTAATTTCAGTGAGAATTTTGGTTAAACTAGGATTTGTAGTTACATTTAAAGGAGATAACTGCATAATTGAAAAAGAAGATAAGAAAATTACTGCATCTTTAAGAGGTGAATTATATGTGTTAAATGATGATGGTTTAGAAGTGGCTAACACAGTTTATGAAAATAAGAAACCTCATGATGAATGTATTCACTTGTTACATCGAAGGCTAGGGCATTTAAATTTTAAAATGCTTAAGAAAACTGTTGAATTATCTAAGGGAATAAGTTTGAAACCTTGTAATAAGTATTTGCAATGTTATGCCTGTAATCAAAGCAAGAGCAGGGTCATACCGGCTAATAGAGTTGATGGATTTACTCCCAAAGAACCTTTAGAAGTACTATTTGCTGATTTAATAGGTCCGAAAAAACCAAGTGTAGGAGGAGCTCGTTACATAGTAAGTATAATGGACCACTGTTCTAGATATGGGTTTTGCTATTTAATGAAGAGCAAAACTGAAACGTATCTAAATCTCTTTAATTGGATTAAATTTGCTGAAAGAAAAACTAAAAAGAAATTAGTAACTCTTATAACAGATAATGGTACGGAATTTACAAATAATAAATTCCAGAACAGACTAAGAATGTTAGGTATTCAACATAAAAAGTCTGCACCATATAGGCCACAACATAATGCCTTTATAGAGAGAAGAGGCCAAATATTACAATCAATGACATGTACTATGATGTCTGATTCAGGATTACCTGACAGTTTATGGGGAGGAGCAATAATGTGTGGTAATCATATATTAAATAATGTTGTTAATTCAACAACAGGTGAATTACCATTCACATTGTGGCATGGTACAAAACCTGATTTAAGTTACATGCACACATTTGGAGCACCAGCATGGGTGCATATCCCTTCACAACTTAGACAAAAAGAACAGCATAGAGCTAAAAGATTATTTTTTGTAGGATATAAATCTAATCATAGATCTTATAGATTCTGGGAACCAGGTACATCTAGAGTTTACACCAGTGCTAGTGCTAAATTCCTAGAACATGTAGGATGGAATAGATTAGAGCAAGATTTAAATAATGAAGTAATTATTACAAAAGGCAGAAAGATCAGACTAGTTATAAGAAGAGTCCAATTAAAGAAGAAGTCCATGAAGAGCAAATAGGACCAGAACAAGAGGAAACAGTTGATCAGGAAGAGTTAGATAATCAAGAAGAGTTAATAAAGGAAAGTCCACCTGTAAGTCCTGTAATACCTAGACTTACTACACGTGTAACTAGACCACCTGATAGGTATCAAGCAAGTATAGTTTGCCAAGTAACTAAAGTTCCAACTAGTGTAGATGAACTTAGGATGTATCCTGCTAAGGATCAGGAGAATTGGCAAAAGGCAATGGAAAAAGAACTAAATTCATTAAAGGTATGAAAGTATATGAAGATGCTAAATTACCTCCAGGAGAAAAATGCATTGGGTGCAAATGGATATTTAAAGTAAAAACTGGAAATGATGGGACTGTTATCCATAAAGCTAGGTTAGTAGCTCAAGGATTTAATCAAACTGCATCTGATTACGATGAAGTTTTTGCACCAAGTCTTAAAGCAACATCTTTAAGAGCAGCATTAGTGTGGGTAGCTAAGAAAAACTATGTCATTAACCATTTAGATGTAGAAAATGCTTATTTGCATGCACCATTGCAGCACACTATATATTTAAGAAAACCAGTCGGTATAAAAGACAATAAAGTAAATAGTAATGATTGTTGGAAACTCAAAAAGAGTCTTTACGGGTTGAAGCAATCTGGGTTTGAGTGGAACCAATATATTGTGAAAGAATTAAACAATATAGGTTTTAAATCTGGTTTAGCAGATCCATGTGTGTTTAAAAGAGAAAATAATGGAAGGGTGTCATTATTGTTATTATTTATAGATGATATTGCTTTGATAACTAAGACTAATAATGAAGCTAATGAGATTATATCATTATTAGCTAAAAAGATAAAATTAAAGCATTTAGGTGAAATTAAAAAGTATCTAGGATTGACAATTAACAAAACAAAAAATGGTTTTAAGATATCTCAAGAAGATAAAATTTGCCAATTAATTAAAACGTATAAAATGGAACTTTGTAAGCCGGCAAAGACTCCAATGAGTCAGGAAGTTTGCCAAACTGATGATCAAAGTCCCAAATTTGATAAGTCCATATATCAATCTTTGATTGGCAGCTTATCATATATAAGCAATTGGTCTAGGCCTGATATAGCTTATCGTGTTAATCAGCTGGCACGTTTTAATTCGGATCCACATCAATGTCATTGGCAATCATTAAAGAGAATTTTAAGATATCTTAAAGGAACAATGAACCATGCATTGTATATAGAACCAAAGGGTGATTTGAGTCTTAGTGCCTATGCAGATGCAAGTTTTGCAACTGATATAAACACTAGAAAATCAACATCTGGGATGGCTATATTATTTGGTAAGACACTAATAGGGTGGAGGTCAATCAGACAACAGCATATTAGCTTGTCCACAATGGAAGCGGAATTTTCATGTCTGTCATTACTATGCACTGACTTAATTCTGTACAAACAGTTATTATTAGACATGGGTATAACTGTTAAAGATTCCATTATTGTGCACGAGGACAACCAAGCAGCTATAAAGTTAGCTACTAGTATTGCTGTAAAAACTAGATCAAAGCATACTGATTTAAGATACTTAAATGTTAGAGAATCTGTAAAGAATGGGCTAATTAAATTGGAATACTGCATGACGGAAGAAAACATTGCAGACCAATTTACAAAAGCTCAAGGAGTAATTAAGTTTAAAGAGAGTTGTAACAAATATGATTTAAAAGTTTAAATAGTTATTATTATTATTTAACCTAAAAGGGGAGAATGTTAGGGATAACATTGTTTACCCTAACTGGTTTAGGTAAAATAATAACTATGTAATCATGGTTTGTTAGTTAAAGTGTCTGCAACTTTAAATATGGGAATGTAATTAGGGGAGTGGTTGTGAAAGCACTTTAAAAGAAGCAAGACGACAGCTTGCTCTCTCTGGCTTTGATGATCCCTAATTACTGCTTGGAATCAAGACTGCATTGCTCGAACGGGAGAGAAACAAAGGACTGATTTGTAAGTGAACTGACATCGGATATTCTGCACGGACTTTGCTAACTGAATATCCCTGAATGGACTGACTAAATGATACATGACTATTGGACTGTTATTTTGACTATGCTATGAACTCATAATGGAATAAACTATATTTTTGATAGCACAAGCGTATCTGTTATTTTTACTGTATGTTAACAAACATACAAGCTTAGTTTAGCATTTATCTGTGTGCCTCTCTGACTAACACTGCACATTCTGTTTAGCTTGTCTCCTTAACCCTGATTGGGGAACCCAGGCTTAACAGGGAGCAATGGCCAGCTGAGGAGCAGAGATGCAGCTCTCCTCAACAATGCTGACAGTCTCCCCCCCTCTTCACCACCTCTATGGGATGGCTTTGCCCTAAATCCAGCCAGCTTGGGGAGCTCCGGCAGCGAGCACAGATCAAAACAGTGCATGATCGCTGATTTTGGTCTGTCGCTGAAGAAGCTCAAACTGGAAGGGGCTCAGTTAAAAACACCTCTGAAATGCTAGCCCAATGAAATATTTTATACATCAAATGTGATATGACAAACTATAAATGTATTGAAATTCATTCATCCCAGAAATAGTGTTCAGCAGGTTCTGACCAGTTCTAGAGAACCAGTAGAGGAAATTTTGAGAACCGCCAAATTCTACCTCTGACTGGAGATTTTACAGTATCCTTCCCCAGCCATGCCCACCAACCCATGCCCACAAAACCAGAAGTATAAAAAAAATTGAATCCCACCACTAACCTCTCAATCGATACAAAAGCCATGAGTGGAGCAAAGAACCATGAAAAGATAGATGCTTGACATTACAAGACAAGACAGAAAGACCTGAACATGGATTAGAGAACAAACAAAAGTTTACTGTATCTTTAAGAAAGTAAAAGAATTGAAATGGAAATGGGCTGGTCAGATAGTTAGAAGAACAGGTGAACCAAGGCAGTGATAGAATGGATACCACTTGATAAAAAGCATCCACGAAAGAGACCTAAAACAAGATTGTTCGATGACATCAGCAAGTATTGCGGGCCCAATTGACAAAAGAAAGTTTAGAACTGTATAGGTTGGAAACATGCGGAAGAGGCCTTCATCCTGCAGTAGATAGATGATGGCAAAAATGATGACAACGACGATACCTAAAAACCTCAGTTGCATATAATGAAGGTATTCCACATTCAAGCCTTTAAATATCATACCACCACAAAGAATATGACTTGTTTCTATAGGAAAAAATGGATGAGCTTTTAAGCATATTCTAAGTACTCTTCCCTCTTGTTTGTTTTGAGTGCTATTGCTTTATATAAATCAATTTTTGTTTTGGAAGAGGCCAAGAGTAATCTTTTATATGCTGTATAAGAATTACTTACTCTAGTCTTTTGGGAGTGAAAGACAATGAATTTGAAAAACAAATGTTCAATCTTTCCAATAAACTAGGGCCGCAATAAAATGTTGTGGTGGAGGCAAAGGCATCTGAGGGAGGGTGAAAGTGTCAATTTGATGACTATGATTGTAAAAGGGGGGCAATATTTCATTTACACTGTCACAACTGAACTTCTTGTATTAATCCTTTCTAACACTTGTATATGGGGACACCCTTTTTCATTTCTTATTTAATAGATTCCCTAGAGTTTGTGACCGGAGAGCACATTTAGTTTTTATTGCACTGCTTAAGTTTCCTTCTTTTATGAATTTTTCCCCTCTGTGTTTTTTCTTTTGGTTTTCTTGGCAAATCTTGGAGCCCACTTGCTAAATCTTTCTTCTGCTGAGGCTATAACATTAAATATTTTAAACTCCTAGCTGGAAGAGGGAGAATAAGTCTTCACATAGAATAATATTTGATCAGCAAAATGAAGCTTTAGGGCTTCATGTGGATTCTGACCTCCCTTTTTACACCTTGGAGTACTTTTGACTACAGCTGCTAAAAATCAGTTTCATGGCACTGTTTCCACCATTTTGAATAAGAACCTACCCAAATTGTAATGCTACTCTAACAAATACTTTGTTAAGCCTGGTTTCCCCAACCAGGGTTAGGGAGACAAGCTAAATAGAATGTGCAGCGTTAGTCAGATAGGCACACAGATAAATGAGTGAGCTAAGCTTGTATGTTTATTAACATACAGTAAAAATGACAGATACGCTTGTGCTATCAAAAATATAGTTTATTCCATTATGAGTTCATAGCATAGTCAAAATAACAGTCCAATAGTCATGTATCATTTAGTCAGTCCATTCAGGGATATTCAGTTAGCAAAGTCCGTGTAGAATATCCTATATCAATTCACTTACAAGTCAGTCCTTTGTTTTCTCTCCCGTTTGAGCAATGCAGTCTTGATTCCAAGCAGTAATCAGGGATCATCAAAGCCAGAGAGAGAGCAAGCTGCCGTCTTGCTTCTTTTAAAGTGCTTTCACAACCACTCCCCTGATTACATTCCCATATTTAAAGTTGCAGACACTTTAACATATAAACCATGATAACATATTATTATTTACCTAAACCAGTTAGGGTATACAATGTTATCCCTAACATACTTCATGCTGGGTTTTTTTTTGTTTTGTTTTTTAAGCAAATTCTCAGCTCCTCCAAAAATCCCAGCCAGCCAGCACAAACACAAGAAAGGTCTTGGATTTTTTTTTTCAGAATCATAGGACTGAAGATTCAATATTCACAGACAGAAAATGTCCTAAATCCTTTCTAGGCCCCATGATGGCATCTGGATTGAAGGCTGAGTGTGCTCCTCCCTCAAAATATCTCCACCATTTATAGGAAAGCCTAATCCAGTCACCACACAACTAGAAACATAAGGCATCTCCTTCTGGAGGAACTTCACTCTGGCAAATCTAAAGCAAAGACATATTCTCCAGTTAAGAAGAAATCCACGCATGTTTTACAATTTCTGACCAGACTAGGGGTGGGATTTAACAGGTATTACTACCGGTTCGGTAATTACATTTTGCACACGCATGCACTGTGTGCGTGTAAAATAAAACTAAAGCTGTGCCACTCGGATAGCTGATAAGTGCTGTGCGCAGGTGCGCAGCATTCAAAAAACACCCTTTTTACTGATTTTTCAACCTCAGCTGTGCCACGCAAAGCAGCTGAGGTTGAAAAAGTAGGAAATAAAGGTCAGGTAAGAGCCCAGGTGGGCGGGTGGGCCAAACAGCAGCAGACACAGAACCAGTTCTATGTCTGCTGCTCTTCAGAGCTACTGGTTCTACAGAGCCAGGCAGAACCAGTAGCATCCCGCCCCTGGACCAGACCCTATAATTTTAAAAATGGAAAAAGTAACTATTTGTGCAAACTGTATTTTTCTCTGTTCATACCCTAAAAGACCAACATTGCTCTACTTAGCTAAATTGATCTATTCCATTCTAAAAATGATGGTTTCAATGAGATGAAAGCATCTTATGAGTTGATTTTTATATGTATGTGTTGTCATTTTTGTATGTGCATATTTTGTATGTCACATAGCTAGCTACCTGATAACTTGTAACTGAGAAATACAATCTTCTCCAACTTTCCCGCATCTATGTTATATATTTCTGTCTTGGTGACTTTGACTGTGCTCTCTGAGCTGAAGTAAGCTTTGAAAAACACCATGAAACTTAAACATCTTTGCAGTTAAAGTTCCAGCCACATTCTAAGTTTACATCAGTCAAGTAATTTCTACACTACATGTATGGCAACTGTGGCTCTGGGTTCTTCAATTCTTCATTCAATTCAATTCTTGAATACACTGAGAGTCATCTTACTCATCACTATGAATAGTAAATTTATTTGTCTTACTTGAATAAAAAAGATAGCGTAAATTGTAGATTCTGCAACATAAAACAGGAATACATGCCTCAAAAATATAATATATTCCTATTATAGAAATCACATGCTAAACTATTTCTTTACTCTGCAGTTATTCCAATATCATTTAAAAACCACATTGACTATCATATGTAACCACATACTATAGGAAGCAAACTGACATAAATTCTGCAACAGAAGAGACTGAAGATTGTTGCATAAGGCACCATTAATACAGATAGAAAGCATTGCATGGTTGATTGTCAGAAATGGCATTCTTAGTAATACTTGGGTGGAAGAGTACCATGAAACCCTACACTAGGGCTAAAAACCCCTGAAACCTTCCCAGAACCATGCAAGAGGAAACCACATTCCTATTATTGAAGAGAAAACAATATGGATGTGTTCCTCTAGTTCCAAGGGAATGGGTTCTACTCAAGTGACTTAAAAGCCTGTTGACTAATATGTTCAGAACTATCCAGTTCTTTTGTTATAGATCAGGAGTCCCCAAATTTGGCAACTTTAAGACTTGTGGACTTCAGCTCCACAAGTTGAAGTCCACAAGTCTTAAAGTTGCCAAGTTAGGAGACCTCTGTTATAGATAAAGGGGATCTTTGGTATGCATCATGAACACAAGAGGGGAAATTGATGCCACCATATAGTTTTCCTGATTCTTCTCAGTAAGTCTATGGGGGCTGTAGATTGAAAAAGTTGGTATGGCTGTCTTGACTCCCACTTCTTTTTCATACATGTTGCACATATGACATGGTGTTGGATATAAATCATATGATTGCAGCTGCTATCCTGACTTTTGACACCTTCCCATCCTGGATACCTTTGCTCCCCAACCTATTCCTAGTCTCTGATAATGCTAAGCTCCTTTCATTGTGGACTAGGACTCCTACAGAAAGCTTGTCCAGGAGACAGATAACAATAAAAGTTGCAGTTATACTAACATATGAAAAAGCTGCTTCAGATTTAGTCATCACATATATTTTGAAAAGCAAGCAGAGCAAATGAGAGAATAATATTTCCATTTTGTTTTTAAAGACTCAAATTATGTTCTTTATGAATGGTACATAATACATCCACTTACAATATATACATATTGTAAAGAATAGCTAAGTATTCTACATACTTTCAAATGTAATAAAAACAAAACAAGCTGCTGCTTATACCCCCTATTTCAACTAATTGATACCATTCGAATTTCATTCATTGCTATTGAAAGGTATTGCGGCCAACTTTTGATAAATACCACATATAAGAATCACTTGCATAAAGCATCCAGAACATTTTTAAAAAGGTACATTTTATATGTAGAAAGTAATCTTGTACTAATGTGTTTTTGAATTTCCATTATATGGAATATGCAAAATGTGTGAGAGCTTCATTCAAACATTGTCTCATGCTGTTGTGAAAACAGATACATTATTTTGTTCTTCAGCACTTATAAAGGAAATTTACAATTGAGTAGGCACAAAATAG
The DNA here is from genome assembly GCA_033807585.1 of Hydrophis major. Classification (NCBI taxonomy): domain Eukaryota; kingdom Metazoa; phylum Chordata; class Lepidosauria; order Squamata; family Elapidae; genus Hydrophis; species Hydrophis major. Next base: position 99,669,703 of record CM066331.1, read on the forward strand.
TGTAATCAAATTAGTTTCCTGTTGGCTCAAAATATAGCACTTCCTCATGAGTAATCATTGCGTAGAAGTAAAATTATACAGTTACACAATGAAACTTTATTGTGGCCTTTAGGGAAGAGAATAAAATAAAACTGTAATAAAAATCTATAAGCTTGTAATTGTTAATAAAGCTAAAAATTAGACTTAAAATACAATAACACTACATAAAAATAAATTAATATAGTAATAATTTAATATATAGTTTATAACAGTCCTTGTTAGGGATAACATGGTTTACCCTAACTGGTTTAGGTAAAATAATAAATATGTAATCATGGTTTATAAATCTCCAATTGTATGTGCTAGGACAACACTTCCCACTTTTGTAGCTTAGCAGCCTGGCTGGGTGGAGGCGAAGGGATTGTGTGAGTGGTGGGTGCCCACATTCAAGCACAGCTCCACTCGTGCAAAAGAGAAGTGAAGCACAGTTTCACAATCTTTCAGGCTTCTTCACAGTAGACAGTTTGAGATTGAAGCTGTGAGGGGTTGAGGCTGTAACAATGGAGTTGGGTAGGGCGTTCCAGATGTTGACCACTCTGTTGCTGAAGTTGTATTTTCTGCAATCGAGTTTGGAGCTGTTTACCTTGAGTTTTTATCGGTTGTTTGCCCCTTTATTATTCTGATTAATTCTCTAAATATCAAATAACAACACATTTCAAGCCAGATTTTGATTTTAGGAAATGTAATTTTGTATATTTTGTAGGGGAAGAAGGCCAAGAGATCATACAATAATGTATTAGAATTTTTTTAAAGAAAAATCTGTTGAAACAGTACGTTTCATATGTTAGCCAATAAAATTAGGCATCTATACCCATGAATATATTGCACTACCATAATGATGAAATGTTTGGTAATATCAGCATACAAATCTTGTACTATTATGAGAAATGTAACGTGTAATTATTACTCTACTGTAAATCTCTAAAATGCTACAGGATGAGAATATTCATGCTTTTTAGATAGCAGAAGAAGCCTAGAATAACCTCTTCAATTCCTTTTGGGAATCTAGACTAAATGTAGTATTAAAAGATGCCCAAAAGAAATAATCCACAGACTAGATACCTTCCATGCAGAGTTGGTATTCAGCAGGTTCTGACCAGTTCTGGAGAACCGGTAGCTGAAATTTTGAGTAGTTTGGAGAACCAGCAAATACCACCTCTGGCTGGCCCTGCTCCCATCTATTCTCTGCCTCCTGAGTCCCAGATGATTGGCTGGGTCTTCTTTTGTTGCCCTGCACAGGAGAAATGCCAGATGGGGTGGGGAGGGAATGGGATTTTGCAGTATCCTTCCCCTACCATGCCCACCAAGCCACACCCACAGAACCAGTAGTAAAAAAAAAAATTGAATCCCACCACTGCTTCCATGGCAGAATTGAATGATAACGTGATGTTTCTTTTCCAGACCCCAGAAGAATTAGAAGATGTATCTGACCTTGAAGAAGATCATGATGCCCACAGTCGCACCAGTATTCAGACAGAAGGAAAAACCGACAGGGTAAGTATGGAAAAAAGCTGAACAGAATGCCAATATATTACTATCTTCTTCTACCAGTTTCAGCATAACATATTGTTACAGCAAAATAGATGCATAATGAACAGGAAAAGATTGAAAGTCTAAATACTAAACATTTAATTAAACTTGCCTGCTCAAAATACAGACTTTTATATTCCATGAGTTTTACTTTGACTAGCCAGCCTAAAAAAAGAAAAAGTATTACTATTAAGGAACTTCATATCCTGCTATAAATTTAAATGAGTTTGAAATTATTTTAATATTAGAAGTGCATATCAGTGGGAAGGAAGAAGTTCATTTGGTGTGGATCTTTAAGGAGACTGATAAACTTGCACTCTCTGAATTAACTGTTCTGCCATGCAGAGACCCATATGCTGCATTGAAAATATATTCCCATAAATATATAGGAATATATTAGGAAAAGCTGCATTAATAATCAACAAATTATTATATTAAAGTTGCAATACACACACATACAAACATATAGACCAGGGTTGTCAAACTCAAGTCCCATGGCCCATGGGGTACTTAGATCTGAACTGTGGAGCCGCCCTGGAAACAGCAAAGGACCGGCCCGCGGTGCCACTCCCAGCGAAAATGGAGCTCAGGAGGGCCATGCACGGCCCCCTCTGAGCTCCATTTTCGCTGGCAGAGGCCGTCACAGCCAAAAACGGAGCGCAGGAGCCCATTTTTGCTGGCAAAGCGCTTGGGCTGCCACATGAGTGACATCAAGCTGGGCATGCCCACCCCAGCCCCCAATAACAAAACACTCATGTTTCTAAAAGGCATTACTTTATTGATTAACTGAACAAATCAATTGTTCACTTACTATACTGAAGAGCCAGCTCAATGGGAAGAACAAGATACATACTGTCAACATGTGTGCCCTGCCAGTTATCAGATTCCCTGCTGGTATAGTGAGTTGGCCAAGAAGGATGTGGAAGTTGCCATGTAAAGATCCTCCTCACAAATGTATAGATTCCACCCCAAGTCCAACATTCAGAGACTGTATACCAGCCAGAAAGAAGGAGGTCAGGGTCCGCTGAATGTCAAAGCCACTATTATGCATGAAACCCAGAGCATCCAGGAATACATCAGTAAAGTAGAATATGGGCTAGACCTGCCTAAATCTAGATAGGAGCTCCCACAGAAGGTTGGGAAAATAATAGGGAAAATGAAATACTGTGGAATTTCCAGACCCAGATAGACAGGCAAGTATTAAGTAATTAACCAGACCTCGTGGTAATCGACAAAGACCAATAGAGCAGTGGTGATAGATGTAGCAATGCCATGTGACAGCAATATCAGGAAGAGGGAGTATGAGAAGCTGGAGAAGTACCAGGACCTGAAGAAAGAATTGGAGAGGATTTGGAAAGTAAAATGTCAAAGTGGCCCAGTGATGGGAGGAGCACTCAGGGTTGTGACTCCTACGCAAGGAGAGTGACTCCAACAGATTCCCTATTTCATTGGAGCTCCAGAAAAGGGCAGTGCTAGGCACAGCTGAGATCCTGCATAGATCCCTCAAACTCCCAGGACCTCAAAAGGGATTATTTTATTTATTAACTGAACCATCGTAAACTATAAATATTCTTAAATTGCATTTTTGTTATGCCTTACCAACAATAACCTTAAAATATACCAAGTAATTTTCACTGCAGTTTATCTGAACCATGTATAGTCCTATTTATTTAGAAATTACAAAAGGAAGTAAAAGCACCATAAATGCATATTTAGATGGCTGTGACAACTTGGGAGTAATTTTTTTGGTAAGAAATATAATCATGCTCCAAATATTATATCCAAAGTTAAGACACAGTTTTGTTTGCAAGTCAATATTGCAGGGTTATTTGAAAGGGGCACTGAAATGTTTAAGAATGACTTTAATTAGAGTAGCAAATTTTCCTTAATATGTGCATGATTATTTTAAAAAGCCAAGAGGTCATTCCTTAGAATATAGTTGATTTCTTCTCGATTTCAGAGCTTTAGGGAGCTCCAGAAGCCTAGTGTTGGTCAGTTGTGTGGTTTCATATCATTAGTCTTTCCACGTCTTCAGCAAATTATTTGGTTTGTAGAGAAATCATTATTTCTGAGATACCAGCATTGCTATAATTTCTTTTTTTTTGCAACTCAGAGCCTCCCTATTGCTTCTGCTTTTCAGCTTTCCAACCGACTAATTTCTCCACAGAGTTTTAGATCTAATTTTCCCCCACTTCCTCCATTCATAGACCACAATACTTACATGGCATTTATTTATATGTATTAATGTATATTCAAATAATATAGATTGCATGATAATAATTATCAATGAATACTTGTGATTATAGAAATGAGATTCAGTCAAATGCTTCCAGTTGTGTTGCTAAGTTTCCATCTGCAACAAAGTTGTTGAAAAGATATCCCTTTTTTAAGACTTTTTTTTTTTGAGGTTTTATATGATTATTACGGTGTCTTGTTTGTATTTGGTCATTGCTTCTGTGAGCATCATTAAATCAATCTGATTTTGTACAAGGAATTCACCACAGTGCGTAGTGCTGGCAATTCCAGGAAAAGAAATCTGATACATTCTTTATTCACTTGACTTTAAAATCTAGAATACAGTAGACGGCATAAAATTGATACTGGGGAACACAGTAAAAAATCTGTTTCACTAAAAATTCATGCCTCCTGCAGTATTATAATAAAATACAAAGTTCTTTAAAAGAAAGGAAATGGGCAGAATAAGACTGCATAATTTCCCTGAAGGGGAATTTCTAATGTCTTGATGCTACAGGATAGCTGAAAATCTCCCTGGGAAATAGAGACTCTCTTTCAGGAAAACAGTACACAGTTTTTGGCCATTTGACCTCAGAGCTCAAAACAGGCAAAAAGTGACATGATTCCTTAAAGTCTCCCTAAAGCCTTTTGATGTTTTAAAGCTTCCTATCTTTGTTCATATAATATCCATGGGCAAAAACAGAAATACGTAGATCCTTTCTCCAGATGTAAAGCTGAAAGGGAGAAAATGAAACCCAAACTATGGTTAAGATACATTGATGACACAACATTGTGATTTGGCCCCATGGAAAAGAAAACCTAAACAATTTCCAAACACACCTAAATAGCACACCCCCCAAAATCAAGTTCACCATGGAAACGGAAACAAACAAACAACTACCATTCCTAGATGTACTAATCTACAAAAAAAACAGATGGAACACTAGGACACACCGTATACCAGAAGAAAACACACACTAACCGTTACCTCAACGCCCAATCCCACCACCACCCAGCACAGATAAACTCCGTGGCTAAAACACTAATTACTAGAACCAAATGCCTGGCAGACAAGACACACATCAAGACTCAACTATGCACCCTGACTAAAGTACTGACAGCCAACGGCTTCCACAAAAGCAAAATCACCGGCTTGATCCACCAAAACACACTGAGACATAATAGAGACCCAGAAGATGAACAGACCTATGGAACAGCTGTCCTGCCCTACATAAGAGGTACTACAGACAAAATCAGAAAGATACTACACAGACACCACATCAAGACTGCCTTCAAAACAGACAGAAAAATAGCAGCCATCCTCAGAAACCCCAAAGATAAAATTGACCTGGAAAACCAAGGCATATACGAAGTCCCCTGTGCATCATGCCCGGCCACATACATTGGACAGACCAATAGAAGAATAAGTACCCGCCTGGATGAACACAAAAATGCAGTCAAAAAGCTGGAACACATTTCCTCACTAGTCCAACACATGGAAGCCACAGGTCATAGCACAACTTCAGTGGCACCAAAACCCTAGCCACCATAGAAAATCCCAGCCACAGAATCATCAGAGAAGCCATAGAGATTGAAAAAAGACCAGAAAGCATGAACAGAAGAGATGATTCTACCAGGCTGTCAATCATTTGGAAGCCTGCACTCACAAACAAAAAAATCTCCACACCACAAGCCAGGCAAACACCTGGGCACAAACAGATTCCCCCCTGATACCTCCAGCTCAAACACACCCCAACCAGGCACCCAGATGAAACCCAGCTTCCAAACTAATGATAGCCGTCCATTTACCCGAAGCCATATATATGGCATTCAGCTTTGTTCGGGTATTTTCCCACGTCATAGTAGTGGTGCATTTAAAGTTGTAGCAACGTTTCAGCAGACTCTCATCTACCATTCTGCTGAAACGTTGCTACAACTTTAAAAGCACCACTACTATGATGTGGGAAAATACCCGAACAAAGCTGAATGCCAGACATGTAAGTACCCGCGAAAACTTAAGAAAACATATATATATATATATACACATACACACATACATATACATACACACACATGCACACACACACATATATATATAAAATATATGAAATATATCCAATATATATATATATATATATATATATATATATATATATATATATATATATATATATGAAAGAGGAAAAGTAAAAACTGCTTTTTGTTCTGCAAGCATGAGCCATTTAGTGAATCATTTTACTTCAGGCTTCCCTAATTTAGCAGACAGAATTCGTCTGTTGGCCATAGATAAATGGGAATCTTTTAAATGGTTTCTAAAGAAACTTCTTCCTAAAAGTTATTCTAATTGACTTATGACTGTGCTTGGAATTGGGCTATTCATGCTGTAGATAGAATGAAATATAAAAACTAAAAAAAAAACATTTTAATCTGACCTTAAAGTCCTTTGATAAACAATGTAATTCAACCACATTGATGTATCATCTGAATTGACCTTATTTAGCTTCTATAGTACATACTGTACTTCTATAGTACAGTACATATAGGACATATAGGACAATGAATATAAGAAAAGATACTTGTGGAACATAGTGTGACACAGGTCAGATTATCCGGGATTATCCATTCCTTAGTGCAGAAAATTACCAGAAAACTCAACATCAAAAAGTTAGCATTCCTTCAACAATTGTCCCTAATTAATTGGTTGATGTGTATTAGATCATGATAATTATATTGTATCCAATATAATGCAACTACAACTCCTTAAGAAACCTACAGGGACATTATGTTATTTATATAAACCTTTTATAATCATAGAATTTATCTTGCACCCAGTATAATGCAACTACCACAACTCTTTAAGAAATCTACAGAGATAATCATGTTATTTATATAAACTCTTGGGATCATAGAATGTATCTTAGTTAATATACAAGAGCTAATGGGCTTGCTATCCTCTCAAGTAGTTAATAATACTTTCTAATTTTATCCCCACATAGAATAAAACTGAAGATGGATCATAACTATTTATGAGAAGTTTTCACTGATCCAAATCACGTTCATATATTAATGGGATAGTAAAATGCTTTCAGGCTAAAACTGTAGCTATATTTAAGGAATAAAGGCACTTAATCATGCTTATTTGTATCTTGGGGCATTTTTAATCCAAATCCAACCTCTTATACTTTGTTTTTTATATATTAACACTATATATATTAACAGCTTTCTTTTATAAGGAAAATGATCAAATAGCGCAAATCAGAAGACTCTGCTAAGTTCTTTGGTTTTTCAAACAGAAACTATATTGGCACTCTCTGGGATGTTTATTGTAAAAACATTAAATCCTAACACACTATATTGATTGGGATCATTAAATAAGCACCTCACCACTCACAAACATTCATTTGGCGTGTGGAATATGAGTTGGAAGAGCTTTTTCATCTGGAGAACCTCAAGCAATACCCAAGATGGAAGGTATGTAAAAGCAAATCAAGATGTCAATCATGATCGCACAAAGTCCTATTTGTCATACATGTGATATGTCATATGTATGATGCCCATAAAAAATGGAGGGTATTCATCACATAGTGTCAGTCCTTCAATGTAGGTCAGGTGTAGAAGAGGAGATAAATGGCAGGGAAGTCCTCATAAACAAGCAACACTAAATGGAAGATTGGATGCATCTTTATTGAAGAAGGCAATTATAAATGAAAGGCTATTGTGATAAATTTCTTGGTAACTGGGGGGAGGGCAATAAGTTTAGAGTCCAGTTTTTTAGACAGATATGGACAGAAGGTGAAAATTTAATGGAAATATATTTTTAAGGTCCCCTACTGCAATATTTGCTTGCATTTGTTGCCAAGTTGTATGGAGGAAGAGTATGCAAGCTTACCTTCTGGTTCTAGTGCATCTGGTTGCTTGTTCTTTTTTTTTTTTTTTTTTATAACAAATTTTATTAATTTTACAAAAACAGTACACAAATAATCCAGGCATAACAACTTGAAAAATCTTTTCTAAAAAAAATAAAAATAAAGATGGTCGGTCTCGGATCGCTTCTCTGGGTTTGAAATCGTTTCGCTGGTCGCTGGTCATAGCCTGATGCTCGATTGCCGCATCCGAGTTGCTGATTTCTTGGCTGCTTCAGCCGCGGTTGCCTCGGTGAGGGCATCGGCGAGCGAGATGTCGCCCTTCGCCATGATGCGGCTCTGGAGAATGGGGTCTCGGAGTCCCAGGACGATGCGGTCTCACAGGGCCTCGTCCAGGTTGGCAAACTCACACAGGCTGCCCAAGTCTTGCAGCGCCGCCATGACATCGCTGAGCCCCTCGCCCTCGCATTGATCCCGCCTGTAGAAATCGTGCCGCCAGATAAGGATGGGCATGACGGGGGCGTAGTGGTTCCGTAACAGGGGCTCGAGATTGCCCCATTCCATGGTCTTGACGTCCTCTGGTTTGGCCAAGGCTTTGGCCATCTTAAACACTGCGGGCTCGCAGTGTGTGAGAAATACGGCTCGTTTCTTGTGGCCGTTGGCATCTTTAAGGTTGCTACTCTTGAGGAACATCTGGAACCTATTGGTATAGGATTCCCAGTCCTCGGTAGCAGGGTTGAAGGGTGTGGGTGGTGAGTTGATGCTGGCCATGCTGCTTGCTGCTGCGTGCCACCTCGCCACATGCTGGGTGGTCTCCTTGTCTCACGATCCCACCTTCATCGCCAGTGTTAGATCTGAGGTGGATCGGTTTGAAGGAGACGCGAGACCATCTTAGTGAGTTCAGCTCTTTATTTAGAATAAGAACAGTCTGGAAAATGCGAGTTGCGGCAGCCCTTCATATAGGGCTGGCTAGCGGCTCTGTGGCCAATGGCAGCGCTTTGAATCTCCCGCGATTGGCACAGCCAATCGCGGTAGATTCCTAGCGCTCCAATCATGGCCGAGGCTTCGACCAATCGGGTTGCTGTCCGTCCGGACCAATCAGTTGTGAGGGTTTAGAGTATGCTAATACAGCACACTGTGGTTTCTCTGTTTCAGCTTGCAAACCTCTCAAACTGCTGCTGCTCTCCCAACCAGATCATTAACTGTACCTCTAAATCTTTGCATGAAGTTCTGGTAATTGTTCAGTAATGGATCACTGCCCTCAATGAAGGGCATGGTTTATTTGGCTGCTCCTTCTTTTAGCAGACTCAGAATAAAAGCCACTTTGGCTGTAGAAATTCTGCTGTCTGATCCACCATAAATAGTTCACAGTAAGTTGCAAAAGCCAGAAATCGATCCTGGGTTCTGCCACACTTTCCTGGCGGACTCCCATGAAAGGAAAGACATATTGATTGGGCTGCAAGCTGCTGGACTGCTGGCTGAAGTAACCCCAATCTCAAACGCTGATTAGCTGTAGCATGACATTTTACAGGTTATTTCTATATCCTTTTTCCTGTTAATATTGTAACAATACCTGAACAAGTTATTCTGCTAGCAGGAGGATGCCCTGAGGATCTGATGCCATTTCCATGAACAAAGGCAGGCTCTTTTATTAAAGAGTAATGTAGTGAAGCTTTCAAGATTGGGGTAGGCCATGTCAGGAAAAGACACCATAAGAATTACTGAAAGTCTATTATTGTAAAGTATAATAACAGAACCCTGGGAGCCTGCCAAATTTTTCCACTCTTCTATCAAAGAGAATTAAGACAGACTTGTATTTCTTTCTCACACTCTCTTCTTTTCTAGGGATAAACTGATGTTTATTTAATTGCTCTTACATTCTGACTTCTCCAGAGATGGTCACAGCCACCATTTGGTTTTCTAATCACATGAGAGTCAATGGAACTAAAATGGAGAGGGGGGTGCTTTGAAAACCCCTCTACATTTTCCCACCTAAGGGAAGATAATATGGAAAAGTTACATTGCTGGTGGACTACTGATATTTTCTGCCAGGGAACAAGTTCTGAGGATTGGACTAGATGACCTACAAGGTCCCTTCCAACTCTGATTATCTGTTAATCTGTTTAACTTATTATTGAATGAGTCTTGGCTAATAGCGCAGATTGCAGAATAGGGGACAATAATGCAAACTATTTTCTAACTATTTCACCAGATTAGAAAGAGGAGGCAGGAAATACCATTTCACTCATAAGAGAAAGGTGGGATAAGGGAGGAAGAATGGAAGGAGGAGAGGCTAATCCCAAAACTATCTTCTGCAGGGAAGGGCCAAAGGGGAGGGATATTTCTCTGAATAATTACCAAGGAAAGAGGAAATTTACATTCTCCAACAAGGAAAGGGGATTAGAAACAAACATGTTTTCTTTTTTACTCAATTCCCAAAAAATGTCCAATACTTCTCTTGTTTAACCATCAGGAAGAGTTTGTGAGCAAAGCAACAGAATTAATTAATTTTCATTGTGGTAGACAACTTTTGTAAATTCATTCTGATGATTGCAATGTTGGGTATGAGAAAGGTGAACTCACCTGCCGCACAAGCATTTCTTCCACTGATAATGATACAAGTTGGCTAAACATTAAACCTAGCCACAGGGCTGTTGGAGAGATGCCAACTGGCCACTACTTTGGCCACTATTTTGGAGAGCCACCAAACAATGCTGCAAAAGGGTACCTTGACCAGCAGCTGTTTCTTACAAACATCAGAGGAGCAACACTTCTTGAAGTAGCCCATGTGAAGTATCCTTCTCCCCATTTCATGCTGCCAACTGGTAATCAAAGCATGTTAGCAGATCTTATGCAAACTCTGCACAGATAATTCATACAGTGTGTTAAGTTCTGCGCGTGGGCACAAGGAACGGAGATGAGACAGTGAACAGTGAACTTCAACTCTTTATTAATCATTCTGAACAGAGCAAAACCCTAGGGCAAGCTGCCGCTCTAGTAACCAATAAGCTTTATAGGCAAGCTGCCGCTCTAGTAATCAATAAGAGACGTGGAATTTTAACCCCTTGAACCAATGAGAGTGGCTCGTTAATAGCCAATCAGATTCTCCTGAACGGACCAATCCGATATTGCTATTATCAGCCAATCAGAAGTGCAGGGCTAGAATCCTGCTATTTTTTAAAGCTTTTGATAAACTTTATTTAAGTGTTTTTATTAGTTCATAACACCCCTTCCCCCCAGGTTCCGTTTGGGGGGTGAGGTGATGTAATCTCTGAGGTAGGAAGGTTGCTTTGACTGTCTATTGGATTTACGCTGTCCCACCGGTTCTTGTCCGTAAGCCTGTTTTGGCGGGGCATTTTCGGGCAAGTCGGGTGCCAGCGGTTCCTCGTTGGAAGACTTGGTGCCGCTAATGTTCTCGTCATTGTCCTCTGGCCTTTGCGGGCTTGCCTCTGTTGAGGTGTTCCTCTGTGGCGAGGCCACGCACTTCCTTGATCCTTCTTCATTAGTTACACCCGATTGTTGACTTCTTTCGTTCCTGCTTTCTGCCATCTCGAAATTGGTTTCTTCAACATCCCCTCCCCCCTCAGTTTGGGAGTTACCGGAATCATGGAAACTAGCTTGTAGCCTCGAGCGAAGCTGATCTATGTGGCGTTTCCATATTTTTCCGTTGCAGGTTTTCACCCGGTACGACCTGGGTCCAGTGGCTTGAATAACAGTGGCCTCGATCCACAACGGTTCGCCAGAAAGTTTTCTGGTGAAAACTAAGTCACCTGTCTTGAACTCGTGGCATTTTCCGCTAGATCCACAGGGTTTCTCTGGCTCATAAGACGGGTGAAGCGGAGTTTGCGTCCCATCAATAGCTCCGCTGGAGTCTTGTTGGTGATGCTGTGCGGAGTGATGTGTTGGAGAAGGAGTATTCCATTTATCTTATCTTCAATGTCCCCATAGTCCATTTTGTAGAGGGTTTTTTTTAACAAACTGTATCATGTGCTCAGCTCTTCCGTTAGCCGCAGGGTGCACTGGTGAAGTTAGCGCATGGTGAATACCTCAGTCTGCTAAGTATTGTTCAAAAGGGAGTGCAGTAAACTGGGGTCCGTTGTCGGATACCAGAACGTCTGGCAATCCATGCGTCGCGAATAATCTGTTCAACTTCCGGATGACAGACTCGGTTGTGGTACTCTTTATTTCGTGGATCTCAAGCCAGTTTGAATAGGCATCCACTGTTAAGAGGAACGTATGTCCCTTAGTAGGTCCCGCAAAGTCAATATGGATGCGGGACCACAGTCCCCGAGGTGTTTCCCATTCTGTCGGAGTTGCCTTTGGTGGGGCATTGCTAACTTCCTGGCACTTATAACAAGTCTTTACCCAGGCTTCGATCTGTTTGTTGATGCCCGGTCACCACGCGTAGCTTCGTGCGAGCGCTTTCATACGCATGATGCCGGGGTGGCCCTCATGCAGTGTCTTTAATACCGCTCGTTGTAACCGCTCTGGGACGATGACTCTATCCCCCCAAGGATGCAGCCTTTTTGCGAAAAAAGTTCTGTTTGCCAATTCTTGAAGGGAATGAAATCATCAGGGGTTTGATCTACTGGCCATCCTCCTTCGACCCAGCTAAGAACTTGCTTTAAGATAGGATCGCGTTTTGTTTCGATCGCAATATCTCTAGCTGTTAGCGGCAGTAAATGTAGCGTTTCAATCTGGAGCGTTGTAAGGGTTGGAGCTGGGTCATTGATGGTTTGCGGAAGTGGTGCACGGCTCAATGCATCAGCGTGGGGAATGGCTTTCCCCGGGTGGTGTTGCAGCTTATAATTGTATGCAGCCAAAAACTCCAAGTCATTCTAGGTGATAATATATAGGGGGTTGGCTTGTCTCCTGCTATAATCCCCAGCAACGGTTTGTGGTCAGTAACAACAGTAAAAACTCGTCCATAAATATATTCATGAAACCGTTTAACAGCAGATACAACAGCAAGATCCTCTTTATCAATTTGACTATAGTTTGATAAAGTTCTTGAAAAATAGGCAATAGGGGCTTCACTACCGTTTGGTAACACATAGCTCAAAATGGCTCCTACTCCAAATGGTGACGCGTCACATGTGATTGTGAAAGGCAAAGTCTCGTTATACTGCATTAAAACAGCATCTGAAGTAAACAGGTTTTTCACTTGTCGGAACGCGTGCTCCTCTCGGTGCCCCCAAACCCAGGTTGCTTTTTTGTCAAGAAGCTGATGTAGGGGCTCAGCTACGGTCGCTTTGTGGGGCAGGAAGATGTTGTAAAAATTAATAAGCCCCAGGAAACCTTGGAGATCAGTCTTATTTTGGGGTGTTGGGGCGTTCTTGATTGCTCTTAACTTGCTACTGGTGGGGTGAATGCCTTGTTTATCGATTAGGTACCCCAGGAACTCTACTTTATCTGTACACAGTTGACATTTATGTTTTTTAACTTTAAGGCCAGAGTCTTTAAATTTCTGGAGAACCAGTCTAAGATGTTCCTTTAGTATTTCTCTATTTGGGGCAGCCATTAAAACATCATCAAAGTATGGTACGACCCCTTTTATTCCCTGTAATAGTCTCTCCATCAAGCTCTGAAAGATCCCTGGGGCCACGCTAACTCTGAATTGGAGTCGGTTGCACTTAAAAGCGCCTCGGTGCGTAACAATCGTTTGTGCCTCTGCTGTTTTTTTTATCTACAGGCAGTTGTTGGTACGCCTGTGCTAAATCCAATTTAGCGAAGATTTTTCCACCCCCCAGGGAATGGAGGAGGTATTGTACCACCGGCACTGGGTAAGCGTTCTGTTGAAGGGCATGATTCAGGGTGGCACGGTAGTCCCCACAAATCCTTAACAAACATCCTGTTTGATGGGTGTTACGATTGGGGTTTTCCAAGGAGCATTGTCGGTTGGTTCTAAAACACCCTGGGCTATTAATTTGTCAAGCTGCTCATCAATCTTTGGTTTAAAGGCAAAAGGGACTCGACGAGGCTTAAGGCGGATGGGGGCTACTTCAGGGTTAAGGTTAAATGATATCGGGGTCCCCTTGTACTCACCTAGTTTGTCTGCAAAGACATCCTGGAATTCCTGGGTGAGGGCCTCCTCCCAGTCGTCGCTTCTGGTTTGGTGAATGCCAGCTACTTCAATCCCAAGTGGAGCAAACCATTGAAGGCCTAACAAGCTAGGCCAATCACGGTCAACGACAGTCAAGGGTAAAGATGCAGTATGATTTTTGAATGAGACCTGGACTAGGCTGGATCCAACGACCGGAATTCGGTTTCCTTGATAGTCCTTGAGAATGATTCTTTGGATTCTGAGGTCTTGTCGCCGAACGGCAGGGATTAATTGTTTAAGGGTCTTCCAGGAAACCATCGAGAGGGATGATCCTGAATTGACTTCCATCATGCAGGGCTGGTTTTTGATGGCGACCTTCACTCGGATCTTCTTTGCATCTAATGATGATGCGTGACCAATCGTGATGGTTTGGTGTGCCTCTTCTCGTTTCATTGAATGGGTTAGTGGTTTATTTCTGAAGGAGTGATTGTTCCATTGGAGGTTCAAATGTTCCCAATTCACAGGATGACTTTCTATGGGTTGGCAGTAGTTGGTCCCCCTCTGAAGTGGGCTGGATCCTAGCTTGCTTCTACAGACCTTTCTGATGTGGCCTCTCTTCCCACAAATATGGCAGAGTGCGTAGAGGAATTTGCAGTCTGATCGTGGGTGGTTTGCCCCACAACCTGCTCATTGATACTGCAGTCTCTGGTTACACTGGTGGCATTGGTCTCGTTCAGACTGGAGCCGGTTGACTTCTTCCTCATCACTTTCTGATGATGATTCGAGGTCCTCGTGGTGGGTTGCCATTGCATGTCCCTCAAGGTGAGATGAGGTTTTGCCAGCGAGTTGGCGGAGTGGGGCGTTGGTGCGGTGCATTCAGGCAGCTGACTTCCTGGTTGCTTCTGTTGCAGTAGCATCAGCGATGATATCTGCAAGGCTGATGTCACCTTTCACCATCAGCTTACTTTGCACGTGTGGTGCAATTTGGTCTCTTAGAGTTTCTTCGAGGTCGGCGAACCCGCAGAGGCCTCCCAGGTTCCAGAGATCCACGATGAAATCTGCAATGCTTTCCCCTTTCCGCTGGTCTCTCTGGTAAAATTCATGTCTTTGGACAAGCGTTGGTACGGTAGGTGCATAGTGGGCCCGTAGGAGGGGCTCGAGGACGTCCCAGTCCATGGATTTCACCTCAGCCGGTTTCACCAGTGCCTTAGCCATCTTAAAAATGGCAGGTCCGTGTGAATATGATGTGTGAATTTCGTCTGTGTGAAGAGTTTTAACTCGGGACCAAGCAGCCTTCAGAAAAGATGTTTTAGGTTTTGTTTTGTCTTTTATGTTCTGTGTTTTGTATGTTGATAAAAGGCAATAAAATTTTAATTGGCAAGAAATAACTTGGATAATTAGAAGGAAAAGGAGAAGTTGGGATAAGATATGAAGTTAAATAGATAATGTAAATATTGATTATAATCTGGAATCATTTTGTATGTTCTATTGGTTTTCTTCTTTAATTTTTTTTTTTTTAGAAAAGAATTTGTAAGCAGGTATGCCTTGATTGTTTGTGCATTGTTCTTGTAAAATCAATAAAATTTGTTTAAAACAAAAAACAAAAAACGGCAGGTTCGCAGTGAGTCAGGAATACCGCTCGCTTTTTCCCAGTAGTGGCATCCTTCAAGTTGTTGGTCTCCAGAAACATCTGGAACTGGTCCATGTATGAGTCCCAGTCTTCTTGTGCCGGGTCGAATGGAGCGGGTGGTATGGTGCCACCAGTCATGGTTTCCGCCGTTTATGCACCTTCAGCCACGTGCTCTGTTTAGTGCTCTGTAATGTTCAGTCAACTCTGATGTCTCCATATCCCATCCTCGTCGCCAGTGTTAAGTTCTGCGTATGGGTGCAAGGCACGGAGACGAGACAGTGAACAGTGAACTTCAACTCTTTATTAATCATTCTGAACAGAGCAAAACCCTAGGGCAACAGCAGCCCTTTTATAGGCAAGCTGCCGCTCTAGTAACCAATAAGAGACATGGAATTTTAACCCCTTGAACCAATGAGAGTGGCTCATTAATAGCCAATCAGATTCTCTTGAACGGACCAATCCGATATCGCTATTATCGGCCAATCAGAAGTGCAGGGCTAGAACCCTGCTATTTTCTAAAGCTTTTGATAAACTTTATTTAAGTGTTTTTATTAGTTCATAACACAGTGTGTGGTGTCACTGTCCAGATATGCTTAACAGCAAAAAGAAATTGTGTAGAAAACCAAAGATTTTAACTGCATTTGAAAGTCATCCACCTTGAGAACATACTGTGTGAAATTATTGTTTCCTATAAAGATGAGTAAACAAAATAGCTGGCAATTAAAGTACAAACACTCCCCTTTGGAATCTAAATTATGCCTTAACATTACTGCATTTGAAGGGTAAGACAAACAGGATTTCCTCAAAGTACATTACACTAACTGCTTTTTTAATTTTTCGCAAATATAGATGAAAGAATGGTGTATACATCGCACAGTAACTTTCTTTAAGAGATTTAATTCACTTGAAACCATATTACCCTGAAAATCTAGACGATTTTCCTCATGATGAAAAGTCAATACTAAATTTCAATAATATTAAGAATAAAAATAAATAAAACATGTCTTGGAGTTGTTTCCTAACAGGCCATCAAGGTAAACTGGGTTTGTAAACTGGGTTCAGGTTCAGTAATTCTGTAGTTTCTTTTTTATGGTTTAGTAGTAACCCATCCAGTGTGATTTCTTCAACAAACCATGATTAAGCATATTATCATTACTATGACCGTATGTTGTTTTAAGAATTACATAATCATTACAGAATTACAGAATAATTCTGTATTGGATCCTAAGCTTCCAAACAGACAGGAAGTAGCAGGTGAAGCTAGGCAGAATCACATCTGATACCTCCTCCCCAAGGCTGTGTGCTTTCTCCACTTCTCTTTTCCCTATATACCAATGACTGCATCTCAAATGACCCATCTGTTAAAATACTGAAGTTTGCTGATGACACAATAGTGATAGGTCTCATTCGAGAAAACAATGAATCCACATACAACTTGCCTCATGATATAACCAGAACAATCTGGAACTGAACACACTCAAAATCATAGAAATAGTGGTAGACTTTAGAAAAAACCCTCCCATACTACCACCTCTTACAATACTAGAAAACACCGAATCAACAGTAGAGACCTTCAAATTTCTAGGTTCTACTATATCACATGAACTAAAATGGACACCAAACATCAAAAATATCATCAAAAAGATTGCAGTTCCATATTTCACTAAAGTATTGACATAATAATGAAATCATATTTCTATCCTGCTAAAAAGCACACGAATGTCACTCCTAATAGAAAGGCATCATTTGCACAATTAAAATTGGAATAAGTCCAGAGTTGAAGCTTGCTTGCTTTTTCTCAAACTGCCCAAGGAGCTGCTGATACAGTTCTACAAAGGAACTATTGACTCGATCATCTGCACTTCTATAACTGTCTGGTTTGGTTCTGCAACCCAACAGGACAGACACAGACTTCAGAGGATGATTAGGACTGCAGAAAAAACAATTACTACCAACCTGCCTTCAATCGAGGACCTGCATATTGCACAAGTCAAAAAGAGGGCTGTGAAAATATTTACAGACCCCTCACATCCCAGACATAAACTGTTTCAACTTCTTCCCTCAAAATGATGCTATAGAGCACTGCACACCAGAACAACTAGACACAAGAACAGTTTTTTCCGAATACCATCACTCTGCTAAACAAATAATTCCCTCAACATTGTCCAACTATTTACAAAGTCTGCACTACTATTACTGTTAATCTTCTCATCACTCTTTATCACCCATCCCCTACCACTTGTGACTGTATGACTGTAACTTTGTCGCTTGTATCCTTACGATTTATATTGACTGTTTCCTAGTATGATTGGATTGCTTATTGTACCCTATGACTATCATTAAGTATTGTACCTGACAATTCTTGACGAATGTCTCTTTTCTTTCATGTATACTGAGAGTATTTGCACCAAGAAAAATTCCTTGTGTGTCCAACCACATTTGCCCAATAAAGAATTCTATTCTATTCTATAACTAAATTGGAAGGGACCTTGGAAGTGTTCTAGTCCAACCCACTGTCCTTGCTTAAAGATCAATCACTTAACAATTGTTCAAAGTTTATGACAGCCTTGGAAAGGGTACTTTACAGCCTGTAAGCAATTCTGACTATTATAACACATTGCACTCCACCCCACACATGGTCACTTGATTACATTTCTGGCCTATGTCAATCAGTTCACATTTACAATCAGTTGCAGCATGACCACAACTTTTTGTTGTTTCCAGGGGAAAAACAACACCCATTGGGTATACTGGATTTGCTTAGATGACCAAGTGATTTCATTAAGAAGTGAAGTAATTCTTTATGGCCAACCAAAACATTCTGAATTTCAGCCTTTTTAACGAGTTCTCTGAGTGGTTCAACAAACTCAAAACATTTTATTTCTGATGAGCTAACTTCATTTTGAAATTTTTAGATGTATACTTTGTGTTTCGTAAAATTTAAGACTCATTGATTTACAAAAAATTGATATTCCAGTCTCTCATTTCACATATCATATTAAAGTATTTTTTTTAATTATACATAAAACCGTTTTGCTGATTTCACTTCAAATTTGGTATTTCTTAAAATTCTTAGTATTGCAGTTGCCTTTGATTAGTAAAGGATCTGGGTGTGTTTTTCTTCAATACATATTGAAAAGCAGTGATAAATTTATAACAACCGGCAAAATCATAACATTTAGAGTTTGTAAAAACAATACAGTAATAACAACAACATTAAATATTATGAAATGTCAGGTTCTTATTTTTTATTTAGTGTTCCCCTAATGTATACATTCCTGTGTACCTTTCAGTTATGTGCTTTGAAAGCATAAGGAGTAAAGATTAACTGAATTTCATTAAGCTTATATTACTTGAGTGTATTAGCATACAAACTAAATAATGTGTCTAAAATTCAAGAACAGAATTGAAATTCCTAAGCTAAATGAGGGAACAGATGTGTGGATCAAAAGAGGAAGAAAACAGGGCTAAATAAAATATTATTTCAAGTTTTTTTTTCCTTCATTCAGGGTTGATCTGCCATACATGGAGACATAGATAAATTCACAGGCAGGCTTCTTATATAACGTGGACTGTTTTTGCACTGAATTCTTTATTCAATTAATCATTTATTTAACAAAAGATGTATGAATCATTTCATATAATTTGTGCTTGCTTCTTCCCTTATGAACATCATAATAATTGTAGTCCTCAAATACTCCATTTGTCCTTGAATTTTAACAGCTGGTTTAAATACCACTGACACTTCCACCAGAATCTCGATTTCTTTCAAAAACAGTTTGCCTTGTATCTTTGGAGACAATCCATCTGAATTTTCCCCCCTTTGGCTGTTTTTCTTCATCTTCATCTAAAAAAAAAAGACTTAGATGTTCCCCTTAACCACACACTTGTATTTGAAGCAACATTGGCACAGCCAAAGACCACCTGACCATAAGATCTAAGTTATGGGATGGATTAGAAATGTTCATCAGTACTGATTCTGTGGGTCTCAGAGAACAGAGCCCTAGCAATATATTACCCATAGATTCTGCACAGGGTTGTCCATGTGGTTTCTCTGTAGAAGATTCTATAATTAATATATAGCAGGCGGAAATAGGTAAGCATCCATTTCCATCTGGACTCTGGTTTGAATCTGAAAAATTGATACATGCACATTGTATATGAAGTTAGAGTGCATTGTATTAGAGAGTGTTGCATGGATTTTCTAGATAATAGCCACCATTTTGAATTTTACTTGGAAACCTACCAGCCAGGTTAGTGCTTAAGCAGGGACTAGAACTTATGCTTTCCTACTTTCTAGCCTGGTGTATTAAATCACTACACCAAACATGCTCTCGTTGCATGCTAAGGATCCAAGTTAAATCGTCACCATTACAGGAAACTCGTCTATCTGAATAGAAGTTACTACAGATCAAAAAACAACTAACCAAAATAATATTCTATGTTATGTCCAAGCTGCTGAAGCAGTGGTCAAAAATTTAAAAAGGGGGAAATTCTAACTTGCAGCTTGGAATGAAAGAAATTTTAATTTAGTCTACATTTTAACTGAAGTGATCTAATATGTACATACAGTGCTAACACATATTTTCCATTCTGTACATATATGAACATATTAGAAAAGATTGAACATTTTTGTTTAAACTTTGGAAACAATACCAAAATAATTTTATATTTGTTGTAAATCTTTTACAGAAACTGCAGTAATGGGATTGAATGGATTTATGATGAATCCAACATCATTATGGGACCAGTAAACTGATTTGTCAATCAACTTTATAATTTTATAACATATGTTATGGCTCCCCCTTCAAAGTTCCAACAAAACAAAATCAAAGGCAACCGCCCCAAAACTCAAATCCAACAGAAAGGAATCTTACAAGATTATATTCCACACGCCCTGTTATCACAACAGTTCAGGCATAAATTCTCCAAGCTCTGAGTCTCTGCCGAAAACCTCTGCACGTAATCAAACATTTTGTTCCTGACAAACCTCCCCCACACAGCTGTGTCCTTTTATAATCCTTGAAGCAATTAGGCTCGCCCTCCCTTCTAACTGAGTTTGTTTCCGTGAACCACCTAGATGGGCATGTCAATCTCTAACAATTCAGACTCCAAAATCTCAGCAGGTTCCAGTCTTTCATCATCAGAGTCATCAGAGTCAAAAGTCACAGCAGGATCGATCCTTTCAGACACAACATTTTCATAACTAAAGCACACAAAGATCAAAAGAATAATATGAGGTTAGAAAATTGTTTTTAGCTGAAATTTAAACTTCAGTCAAATGTAACTGAAAACCTTCTCAACTCTTTTTTCAGATTATCCCCTTTATGATGAAAAGTCCTTGTACCTCTGATTTAGCCATCAGAGAAAATTACCACTGAGATCAGTTCCTGAGTCTGATTATCATGTATATCATGTATGAGCAGAAAGGCCCAGCACTATTAAGTAGGTGAGAATAAATAAATGACCTAAAGAAAGTTGCTTCTAGCTGTGTTGCTTGTTAGGTTCTTAAATGTAGAGTTCAGTAATTGTAGAACAAAGAAAGGTCATGAACCTTTTAAATGTCCCCAGTGTATAGGACATGTTTTCAATATATTTATCAAACTTGCTTAAAGCTAATTGGAATTCTAAAGCAGAAGTTATATTCTATTTCACAATTTGCATGATTTTAAATAATTAATCTATCATATCTATAGAATGTATTCAGAATACATTGGAACATTACCTGCATTTACCTTTTCTTTTACATGAACTACCCTCACATTCATGGAGTTGCTTGCCTCTATGCAATAAAGTTGCTTCAGCTACTTAAGAATAGCTCTGGTTGTGCCTTACAAGAACATTCATAATCTTTGAAATGGTATTATGCCATGCATGATGGCATCATAGCTTCTGCTGGATCCATAATCATATGGGCTAGAACATACTATAAACAGAGGGGGCTAGCAAGTATGTCTTCACACTCTGTCCACTTTTCACATATGGCAAGGCCTTCTAAAAAGTGGAAAATAGTAGGAGAACAAAACAGATGGGACTAAGATACAGGTGGTATTCAGCAGTTCTGACCAGTTCTGGAGAACCGATAGCAGAAATTTTGAGTAGTTTAGAGAAATGGTGGTAATGGTGGGGAGGGCATGGAGATTTTATAGTATTCTTCCCCTGCCATGCCCATCAAGCCACACCCACCAAGCCATGCCATGCCCACTAAGCCTCACCCACAGAACTGTAGTAAAAAAATTTGAATCCCAACACTGGATCAAGATAAAAATCTTTGACATCATGTGCATCAAGATTAAATAAGGCATTGTTAAAATCTCTAATTTTGAGTTGGACATCTGACAATCTTATGATCACTGCTGACAGAAATATAATTTCATTCCAAATTTTAGTATTTTCCTCTTCCGTTGTTTTAAGCGTTACTATTTGATGGCAATTTAGGAGCAGGAGATTGAAAGCCATGCCAAAGACTTGGTTGATGGAGAGGGGAACACATATATTATAGGGTTGCAGTCTGTGTACTTTGTGTTAGAAGCCAGCAAATTATGTGTCTCTTATGTGTCTCCAGAAGTTGTTCTTGAAATTTTGATAAATTATGAATGTAGACAGCAACAACCTAAAAGAATCAAGGTAAGACTGTGATGAGGAAGAATTCTTCTTATTGGGCTACTTAGATAATCCTGAACTGATTTTTTATGACCCTATCAGGACTGGGAGACAAGAAGAAACTTTCAAAATTTCTGTTGGAACAAATTGGCCAGTTGTTGATCAGATAAAGCAACTGGTGTCGATGGTGGTTGTAAACATTAGTGCTTCAGTATATATGAACAGGGTGCAAATCCCTAACCTGTCTGTTTGGTACATGCATCATGGAGGAAGGATAGCCACACATAGGTAGCTAGATTTTTTTTCAGACTGAATGGATAATTTTTGGACCACAAATGAGTGAGTTGCCAAATTGCCCCAAAGATGCTGATACATCTTTATCCCTCTAATTGTGCCAATCTAAATATACTTTATAGTGCTGAAAGTCTATCAAAATAATAGCCCAATGTAGCTTATATGTAGAGTAATTAAGTAATTAGAAGAGTAATTAAAGTGAGTTACTCTTTTATGTTTCCTTGGCAAGTGGAAAACAAAGTGTGGCACGTTTATGTTTGCTGCCACATCCAACAACCTTCCTTTGTCAGGATCTGAAGGATTGTGGTGCTGAGAATAGGAAGGATTGAGCAAGCCATTAAAGGGTACGGGCATTGCAGAAAAGATTATGCACACACTAAATAGATGGAAACATGAGAAAGAAACACCTCCCCTTAATTTTGTTTGGTTATAAAGTGGGACAGAGAGAAACTTTTGACAGTTTTTTGTTATTGTACTGTATTTCACAACATTGAAGAGAGTTCCTGGAATTCCTGCTATGCCTCTTCCTTGACCTAGCCTATCTTGAAGGTCATAAATCACAGCACTGTGCAAACCTGTGATCTCTAACTAACTCTAATGCTGCTATTTGCCACTTGCCTTACCAACAGTAGGGAATTTGGAGGATCAAGATTTTCAAGATTAATGCCAAGTTCTAAGAGACTTGCGAGCTCGTGGAACAAAAGTCACTTAGATTTCTGGAAAGATTTTTATTGCTGGTTGGATAAAATTACAACATTTTGAAATCCTGCGAAAGTGATTTTCTTATAAAATTTAGTGTAATTAAGGTTGACTCATTTTGAATGTCTGTCTCATGCTTTTCCTCTCCCCTGGACCCAAAAATCTCTTCTATAAGAGTCCCATTTATGTCTATAATTGTACTTGTTAGGAATCTGTCCACCAATTACTATGTTGGCAATATATAAAACAACAATGTATGTTTGTAGCTTTAAGACAAAATAACTGTATTGATTTATACTATATTCCGATTGATTGATTATATTGCAAATTACCATAAGAGGGAGCTGGAGATCATAATTTGCTCTCTGACATTCTGCCTCTCTGACATTCTGTCCCTCTGACATTCTGTTGCTATCTAAGGTTCTCTGTTGTATTTATGCTGTGCTTGTACTTTGATATCTTTGTTTACTGTAAATGACAAACGCAACTGGTAAGAAGATTTTGTAATTGGATATTCTTTGGGCTGTAAAACATATATGACCTGGACCGTTTATTGGACTGTGCTATTTCTTAAAGTAAACTTTAACTCAATTTAGTGTATCAGTGTGTGGCTTAATAATTATTCATAACTATTCTCATAAACGTTTCCATGTGCACATCCTTGTTACTCAAGGGTTATTCTGTACATTTTATAACAGTACTTTCTATAATTGTACTGTCTATAATTGTCTGACTTCCTAAAATTTGTAAGGCTTTCCATCATAAAGTGGTGGAGTTATTTTGCTTTTTACCAGGCTTGTAATTCTGGGACAGTTCTGCCCACAAAGTATTGTATGTACACAGGCAAATGTTGGAAATAGTAGCAAGAAAAAAAGAAAATATTATATACAGTTTTATAAATGTGATTCCTTAAAATAAAAATGAAATTATATTCAAATGAATCAGCTAATTAACCAAGGAAAACATATTATAATGTATGTTTAACTAGAACTGGTGAACTGTGAGTGTTTTGCCTCCCATTGCAATGTTAATTTGTATCCAGTGGCAGAGAGATAGGTGGATAGATATTTTTATTTTATTTATTTTATTTATTTATTTTGATTTGTCAATCGTTTACAAGATAATAGGTATAAGTATATACATAGTTATGAATACATGAAATGGGTACATATAAGAAAAATAAAAGAAACAATAGGACGGGGTGGTAGGCATGTTGGTAGACTTATGCACGCCCCCTACAGACCTCTTAGGAAAGGGGTGAGGTCAACAATAGACAGTCCAAGGTTAAAGTTTTTGGAGTTTGGTGAAGAAACTACAGAGTTAGGTAGAGTATTCCAGACATTGACCACTCTGTTGCTGAAGTCGTGTTCACTGCAATCAAGTTTGGTGCGGTTAACCTTGAGTTTGTATCTATTGTGTGCTTTTGTGTTGTTATGGTTGAGGCTGAAGTATTCATTGACAAGTAAGTCATTGCAATTATGATTTTATATACCATACTTAGATCAGAATGAAGATGGCATAATTCAAAGTTTTCTAGGTCTAGAATTTCAAGTCTGGTAGCATAAGGTATTCTACAACGAGTAGACGAGTGAAGAATTTGTGAAATATTTCTGGACTTTCTCAACTGTGTTAATATCAGACACATAATGTGGGTTCCAGACTGATGAGCTGTATTCGAGTATTGGTCTAGCAAATGTTTTGTATGCTCTAGTTAGTAGTGTGATATTAGCAGAGAAAAAGCTATGTAGGATTAGGTTAACAACTCTTAATGCCTTTTTGGCTATGTAGTTACAATGGGCTCTAGCACTTAGATCATTAGAGATGAGTATTCCAAGGTCTGTTACAGAGCTTGGATCATCAACAAGGTCTTGACTATTTAGCTTGATGTTTTTGCCAATATGTAAGAATTTATTTGTTGAGATTTGAAGTTGCCATTTGTTTGACCATTCTGATACACATTCAAGGTCTTTTTGAATGGTAGCAGTATTGTCTGTGGTATTGAACACCTTTACATCATCAGCGAGGAGAACACAGTTGCTCTTAATATGATCACAGAAGTAATTTATGAAGTGTATGAAGAGGGTTAGTCGTAGAACACTGCCTTGGGGGACACCACTATTGACAGGTACAGAATTTGATAGCACACTGCCAATTTTGACCATTTGTTGTCTGTTTGACAGGAATGCTTCTATCCAGTTATGCAGTTGTCTAGATACCATAAATTTTAGTTTTAAGAGTAGTTTGCCATGTACCATCGAATCAAAGGCTTTACAGAAGTCTATGTAGATTGCATCTATTGCTTTGCCCTGATCGAGTTGTGTAGTCCATATGTTTTTGCAGTGTAAGAGTTGCAGATTGCACGATAGTTTTTTTCTGAAACTAAATTGGTTATTAGAGAATAGGTTGTTTGTCTTTAAGTGGAGGATAATGGATTGGTTAATAATTGATTCCATTACTTTACAGGTGATGCAGCATAAGGAGATTGGTCTGTAATTTTCAACTAAGCTGGGATCTCTCTTTTTGAAGATGGGAATGACCGTGGCTTGTGACCATAGTTTTGGCAAGGAGCTGGTCCTGAAAGATTTTTCAAAGATTATGCTTAGAGGTTCTGCTATGGCAGTGGATAGCTTTTTAAAGAAGTAGGCACATATTCTGTCTGGTCCAATAGACAGAGATGGTTTTAGATTGCGTAGTGCTTTTTCAATATTGTCTTCTGTAAAATCGATATGTATTAGATCATTGTAGTTTACTGTAGTTCAGCTGGGAAATACTGGACATGATCCATTGCTGTTTACAAATACTGAGCCAAAGAACGTGTTAAAGATGTTGGCTTTAATGGTGTCATCATTGCAGTCTTTACCATTAGGTCCTTTCAGGGGTGGGATGGACCTTGAGTCTTTTAGCTTGATGTTTACAAAATTGTCAAAAACCCAGATGGAATTGGTGCATAGAAGATTTTCCTCTTGTTTAATGTGATAATTGGTGCATTCAGTCTTTATCTGGTGGCATAAATTTTTGTATCGGCTTTTAAAGTTGGCAACATGACCAGTTTTGTTTTTCTGTCAAAGTGATCTCTTTTTGGATTCAAGTTGATATTGGTACATATAGTTTGATGACTCTTTTGACTTCAAGTAAATATATGTTGTAATGGTCTTCAACAGTATTGCATCCAGTGAATAGAGATTGCCAATCAAGGGATGAGAGATTGTTGTCTATAAGATCATAGTTACTTTTTTTGAAGTTATAATTGGGGATTACATCATTGTGATTATTTTTGTGTGGGCGTATGTTGAGACAAAAGTCAATCATATTGTGGTCATTGCTGGAAAAGGGTTCTTTAGTTTGTATTCCATAAATTAAATTCAAACTATTGCAGAAGATGAGATTGAGGCAGTTGTTAAGTCTAGTATTGATGGTTACTAGTTGTTCCAGTCCCAGATTTGTAATAGCATTATAGAAGGTTGCATGTATGGGTTTAGTTGTACATTCGTTTAAGGTCCAGTTAATATGAGGTAGATTCAAGTCACCAAGAAAGATAAAAGCATGTGGGCAGGATGCTGCCCATGTTAGTCATGAATTTAGCTTGTTTACATGTTCAATGTCATAATCAGGTGCTCTGTAACATAGTAAGAATCGAAATGTGATATTTAAGGATAGTTCACAGATGATGGTCTCAGGAAGAGTAAGCTCCTAGGTAACTTGGATGTTTTTTAGATGCAAGGACTTTTTATAAAAGATAGCAACACCACCTCCTCTATGAATTTCATGATCTGATCAGTAAACATGATAGTCTCTTACTGTGGTAATGGAGTCAGGGAGAGATGCGTTGAGCCATGTTTCACAGATAAATATGATGTCGAATTTAGCCATATTTAGTAAGAGGAGAAATTCAGGTATTTTTTTCATAAGGCTTCTTGCACTGAGTAGCTTGCATTTAAGGCCAGTTGTAGTTGGAATTGAGGTAGTTAGGGGCGTGCATGCCTAGTCTTGGGTGATGGTGGAATAGTTGAAGTAGGACTGTGGTTGAAGGTTGAAGCTGAACTGCAGGTTGTGTGACTTACTTTTGATACAGTCAGCACGGTGGTCAATGTACAGGTCCTTCCATTGTCTAGATGTTTTTTGAGTTCTGTGCAGAGTACATGGGAGCAGGAACATTGCTGTATGGTTAGGTCAGGGCAAGAATGGAGGTACTTTATATGCTGTTGACATTGTCATTTTATAATTTTGAGACCACAGTTTCTGCCATTTGTCTAAATCAATCCCATATCCAAAATTCTTCCCCCAAACAATCATAGTTTCTTTGACTTGTTCTTCCTCTAATTTCATTCCCAGTAAATAACCATATAATTTTTTAATAACTTTCTCATCAGTACCCATCAAGATCTTATCTAAATCAGTCTGCTTATCATAAAATCCCTCCGTTTTAGAATCTTCATCATACCTTGAATGTATTTGTGCATATGAAAACCAATTCATCCTTATACCTTGTTCCTCTAAGTTTTGGATCGATTTAAGTTCACCCTTTTCATCCAATATCTAACTGTTTGTTCCGTCTTGTAAATTATAGGATAGGAAAATGCTTCAATGGTCGATAACCAAACTGGAATTTTCAAATAACATTGTCTTTTTATCTTCTCCCAATTTAACCACAAAGACTCCCGTACATAATGTCTTCTAAAATAACCCTGTGTTTTAGTTCCCTTATACCATAAAAAAGCATGCCAACCCAACAGCAAATCATGCCCTTCTAATGTCAACAACCTATGTTTCCTTAATGTTATCCATTCTTTGACCCACATCAAACTTGCAGCTTGATAATACAATTCCCAATGAGGCAAGCCAAAACCTCCTCTAATTCTAGCATCTTGCAAAAGCTTTAGCTTTATTCTTGCTTTTTTACCTTGCCATATAAACTTCAACATGATTTTATTTAAATCTTCAAAATAGTCTTTTCCAAGCCTAATTGGTATTTTTTGAAACAAAAATAAAATTCTAGGTAAAATATTCATCTTAATTGTTGAAATTCTCCCTATTAATGACAATTGCAAGTTTTCCCACTTCTTCAAATCTGTAGTTATCTGTTGTTTAAGTTTAATATAATTATTCTCCTTTAATGTGCTACATCTTGTTGTCAAATATATCCCCAGATACTTAACCTTATTTGTAACTTGAATTTTCAAAAGATCTGCCAGTTCTTCTCTCTGTCTCAATAGCATATTCTTTGTCAAAATCTTTATTTTATCTTTGTTTATTTTCAAACCAGCCACCTCTCCATAAGTCTCTATCTTTTCCAATAACTTTGGAGCTGTTTCTAGCGGATCTTCCAAAATAAAAGCTAAGTCATCAGCAAAAGCTTGTAGCTTGAATTCTTCCTTCTTAATTTTCATTCCTTTTATGCTTTTATCATCCCTAATATTTCTATTCAACACTTCCAAGGTCAACACAAATAGCAAAGGAGATAGGGGGCATCCTTGTCTTGTACCTTTCCTTATATTAATAAAATCTGTAAGTTCCCCCTCCATCATTACCCTTGCTGTCTGTTTATTATATATGGCTTCTATTGCTTGAGTAAATTTTTTAGCAAAACCCATCTGCTCCAATAATAATAACATAAATCTCCAGTTCACATTGTCAAATGATTTTTGAGCATCTAGGAATATCAAAGCCATTTGCTTTTCAGGATGAGCCTCATAGTATTCCAAAGTGTCCAAGATTACTCTCATATTGTCTCTAATTTGTCTCTTTGGCAGAAATCCATTTTGATCTGGGTGAATAAAATTATTTAGATATTTTTTAAATCTTTCTGCTAAAATTGAAGCAAAGATTTTATAGTCTGCGTTCAATAAAGAAATAGGTCTATAATTCTTAATTTGCGGTGGGTCAGTCTCTTCCTTTGGTATACGTGAAATGTAATCCTCTGACCATGTTTTAGGTATCATCTTTTTTAACATAACTTCATTCATAACTTCTAACAATTGGATGCTCAATGATTCTTGAAATGTTTTATAGAATTCTGCTGGAAGCCCATCTGGACCCGGTGCTTTCCCATTATTTTGTCTCTTAAATGCTTCATTTAATTCCATCATTGTTATATTGCTTTCTAGCATTTCTTCAGTCTCTTTAGGTATCTTTGGTAAATTAGCTTCCTGTAAATACTGTTTGACTTTTTCTTCATCGATATTCTCTTGTTTATATAATTGCCCATAAAAATCTCGAATAATTTCTTTTTTCTCCTTATTCCCATAACAAACTTGGCCTTGTTCATCTATTAACTTCAATATTTTTCTTGATTCCTTCTCTTTTCTCAATTTATATGCTAGCCATCTACCTGGTTTATTTGCATCTTCAAAATAATTCTGTTTAGAGTTTCTGATTTTCTGTGCCAGTTCTTCTTTCTCTATTAATTCCATTTTATGTTTAATTACATCCAGCTTCAATTTAATATCCTTTTTCTGTGGCATTTTCTGTAATTCTTTTTCAAGAATTTTGTACTCATCTTCCAAGGCCTTAAAAGCTTGCCTTTTCCTAATATTCTTTTTTCTTGTATAATCTATTATCAAACCTGGAGATTCTTATGGTTGGTGTTGCTTTTGGCAAGTGAATTTATAGTATAAATGAATTTACGTTTGCTTGATTCATTTTTGCAAATGACCCTGTAGAAGCATGGGTCTACACAGCTGTCTCTCTTTTTGAGCTCTTGGCCAATGCGGGAAATGTCAAGTATTTCATCAGGGGAGATGGTTGATGCTTGATAATCACTGATGATGTTTCGAACAGTTGTGATGTCATCATTGTAATTGATGTCCTCTAGACCAAATAAGATGGTGTTTGGACATTTCTGTTCGTGCTCAAAAGCTTCTCTGATGAGAATGGGGATATCATTATTTGTCTGATTTATATTTTTTTGTGTGGATTGGGTTGTGGATTGGGTTGTGGTTGTTGGGTAGAGATGTGGTTTGTAGCTATTGGATGTTCAGGTTTTTGCATTGTGTCTTTTTTTTCAAGTTGGATAATCTTTCTTTTAAAGCATCCAGGGATGCTACTATGGTGTCAAGGGATGTTATTCGTGTTTCTATGGTGTCAACTCTTTCAAACAGATCTAGTTTGGGTCTGCATGATTTGCAGAGTTATGGAAACTCATTGGATGATTCTAGGTATTGAATCATTTGCTCGGGTAATCCCAAGCAGTCATGATAAGCGTATTTGTTACATAGAGAACATTTGATGGAATTTTCATGAACCTTTAGAGTTTTATAGCATTTAAGGCATGTGCAGGAGTCTTGTGGTTCATTGGTGGGGATTACTTTCTCTTTAGGTTGTGGTTTGGCATTGGATTTTTTTCTTGGCATGGTAGGTTTGTTAAGATGGTACATTGATTAAATTAATTAATGAAAAAATGTTGGGTAATCAATATAGCCAATATCACACCAATCAATCAATTGCAATAATCTCTCTAGTCAAATAATTTTGGTCAGCAACAATCAACCTAATCAATTAATTACACTAATTGCTATTCAATTAATTACACTAATCATTAATCACACTGTTCAACTAAATTCACTAAATCATTAATTTTACTAATCAATTAAATTACATGAATCTTGATCTTTTAAACTAATCAGTAATCACACCATTTGCATTAAACACTCTAATCACACTAATCAATTAAAACAATAAATCAATTAAACCATTAATAAATTATTTTATAGAAATTGATTATCTAATCACTGATACAGGTAATGAGGTAGAAAATTTATTCGTTTTGAGGTAATGAATTAATCAGTATTTGATTCAAGTAATGAGGTAGTATTGAGTGTCTGCAAGGAATGGGTTAATTGTTTTACTAGCAGCTGTTATTTACTGGGTGGGAGGAATTTATTGCTCCAATGGTTGCTGCTATTATGCTGTAAACAATAGGCTATAACAGGATGTTCAAAATCACACTGGATTATTGAAAGAGAGCAAAACTCACTGAATTAAAACACTTTAACTACAATCAAGATGTCTCTGAATAAGATTGTTTTCCAATAGTTCCCCAATGTTCTTCAAGTTGAGTAGTAGTAAAAATACAGTCCAGAAATTTGGGTTAACCAATCCAATCTGTCTTTTACTTTTCAAGTTACTTTTAGCTGCAATATCTTTTCTTTCTTTACTAAATCTGACAGTCACTCCCGATCGTTAATCGCAGCTAATTTCCTCCTTTGAGTCCCACTTTCCAAGGAAAATTCCACTGCAGAAATTGGAGTGATTCTTACCAAGACTAAGCAGATCTTGTTTACAAGATCTTTCCTTTCTTTTTCACTTCTGTCTCAGCTGCCTTCCTGGCTTCGATTCAGCCATACTGGCAGTTCTCTTTTTAGTTCGGATGGAGGGGTTTTCTTTGGGTTAGTCAAGGAGACTCTCCTCTCCTCGCAACCACCAAAGTATCTCTCTGCCTTTACCACCCATCCAGGATAACTTTTGGCTCCTCAGGGCTTGAAGAAATCAGCAGGACTTCATAGAGCTGCCGCTCGTCTGCACCGCTTCATTGCTTCACTGGAAGCATTTTATTATAGTCCAAGAAATATAAAAAGAAAACACTAGAAACAAAACAAACAACAAACTGCAAAATATATGAACGAAATAATAATGTTTAAAGTTACCGGTGCTATTAAAGTTAGAGCAGTAGAATTGGATCTAAATCTATAAATAGGTTAAATTCTGCCTTCTTCACCTGAATACTTTCGGTTCCTAGAAAACTTCAAAAGGGACTTGAGATGTGATTTGGGGAAGAGTTTCATCCTTCTCAAGTTATTATCTTTTATCTTTTGAACCACACCCAGGTCTTCCTGTGAAAGACCCCAATCTTTCAAGAGAAATTTTTAATAGCAGAACATGTCATTGTTCCAATGTTAATGCTATTTTAAAATGGGGCTCTGCTCTGCATGTCCTTTTATAGGCAGTAATGTGTTTAATTGTTAAAGGTGATGGTGATTCTTATCACCAATGAACACCCAGAAGCATGGGGAACTAAGCATGAGGTGGGCACTGTTTCCCATTGCACAGAAAGCCAAGTATCAGAGGTGACCTCTTCCAATGTAGGAAACCATCCATGAGCATGTTGAACGGTCTTGTTTGCTCAAGAATGCAGTTGAAGTTGTTGTTTACTTTAAATAACATCTCTCATAGGACAGTTCTTTGCTTATATTACAGGATTTATTGTGGTGCACTTAGGAAACCACTAGGAAAAAGCTAGTTATTCCCTATCTCTAGTAAACTTAGAAGTGAGAATGAGGTCATGTTCTCTTGTTTTTCTTTTTTAATTCCAGACTGTGATGAGCTTGGTTTTGGGCGGTAAACTGAACAACTGAATTTTTGTTTCTTCAAGCTACCATTTCCTTTCTGAACATTTCAGACATTGGCATTTTACTATTTTTAAATTTCGAACAGTTCCACTGCAATTTCAGAGCAATTCATTCTGATCACCTTTTGGCAAGGCAGATGGTATAATCCTTGACAGCTGCAAAGAAGACGGTGATCATTATAAAGGAGCTTCCAGGCAATTCCTGGAAATTAAAGCATAACTAGAAGGAAGAATTGAACATGGACCTTAAAAATGACTGACTAGTATATTCATATGTCATGCCTTGGGGAACAATTGCAATGTGTCTTCATATAAGTTATTCCTTCAACAGAATTCAAATTGAAGGTAGTCTGCTTGGCAATAGAATGAAGTAGTTGTGGATCCAGCTTCCACTGCATCCTTCCTGTCTCTGTCTCTGCATGTGGCATACGTTCCCTCTATAAATGAGGAGTATATTTTATTCTTCTAAAAGGCTTTTAGAAGAATATCTACAGCATTTCACATTTCAGTGCTAGAATTTAGGACAGGGAAAATAATTAGCCCAAAACAAAAGTATGACCCCATTATACCAAAAGTACAACCAAAATCCAGTTGTATCCCAAGCCTAGCTCACTACATTACAGCAGCTCTCTGTGTACACTGAATGCAAAATAAGAGAAAGTCTCTATTTTCCAAAGCCAAAATGGGCAGCAGACGTCATTATCTAAAGACTCAATTGATATTCACCATGGTATGCAGTATATGGAAGATTGCTACTGGAATGGTAAAGGGAATATGTGGAATAGAGAATTAATTTACAAATGACTAAACTAAAATGGTATTTGGTATCTGTAAAACTAAAAGAAAGTGGAAAGTTGAAATAGATATGAACATTTTGGTTCAGTTATAAACAAATGAGTTAAAATGTCAGAAAGTATGAACTGGTGCCATCTATGTTGTTTTCAGAATGTATAGTAATATACAATCACATGCTAGTATATGATATGAAAGTAAGAAAGAAAGAATGTATAAATTGGTAATACTTGTATGTTAGGTTCCAGTGAATGATGATAATAGAAAAAACAAAGGTAGCTCTTGAGAGAAATTGTACCACATTTTGAATGAATGTATTTCAGAGAAATAAGTTATTCTGTTCAATGATGTGAAAAGATGAGTGAGACCTAGATGATAAAATAGAGATGTAAGAGTAAATGAGAATGGTGATTGTTCAGTGAGGAGCCATTCGGAAAACATTTGCTTGTTTTGATCACATGGATTAAATACATATTTTAAGCATGTGTATAATAACCATATACAGAATTAGAAATCTGTACCCCTTTACAAGCTTTTGAAGATCTAGATACAGCTGCCTGATCTACTCTTTCCTTCTACTGTAATGCTGAAAGACATTCCAAACTTGGAATGATAAATAGAACTTTGAAAATTTGGGCAATATTAAAAGGGCTTTTCTCTGCTCATTTTAATGGCTGGACAAACAGATATGGAGAGAGATAGTTATTTCATATAAAAGAGTCCTCTTGGGAAGAAAAGCCTGAATGACCGCTACATCAGGGGTCACTGAACTTTTGGACCTCAGGAACCACCAAACTCATAATTTTAAATCCCAGGGACTACGAACTGTTTCTATGGGTGTATCCTAATTTGTGGGTGTGGCTTGGTGGTCATGTGACTGGCTGGGCATGGCTTGTATGTAAAAATTATAAATATTTATATAAATATTGAATTTTTTTATAAAAAAGAGCAACTTTTACCCAAAATCAGGCAAAGCAGGCAGGCAGCTTGAGTTGCTCACAGAATCATTCAGCTATCCATCTATCTGCCATCGGCTAGCTCAGTCTGTCACATAAAATTTGCTAGCAAGCAAACTCACAAAATTAACTCACAACACACCATGTATGTAAATATCGAATTTTTTATTTAAAAAAAGAGCAACTTTTACCCAAAATCAAGCAAAGCAGGCAGGCAGATTGAGTTGCTCACAGAATCACAGATTCATTCAGAGATCTATCTATCTGCCATCAGCTAGCTGAGTCTGTCACATAAAATTTGCTTGCCGTGAGTCTGCACTGAATAATAGAACCTTCAGACCTAAGGGAGTTTCGGCTGTGCTTAAAAGCAGAGCTGAAGATCTAAAGACTAGCCAGAAAGCAAGAAATCCAATCATTTCCTGCTTCCTAGCTAATCTAATCTCCCGGCACAGCAGAACAGCTGATGGTTGGAAAAAGGAAAAATAGCAATTTAGCAGATAAGTTTGCTGGGTGGGGAGGGTTTCCATGGGCCATGTGGGCAGTGCAGCCTTGTATTTCTGCACAGCCTAGATTAATTGCTTTGGGGAAGTGCTCTGGGAATGAGATTTCTCTGCATCCCACCAAAATTTTCTTGCGGCCCACCAGTTGGCAACTGCTGTACTAGATCATGGCTGTGAACACCTTACTAAAACTACACCAACTGGCATACTTTATAATTGCACCAGGAAGTTGCCTTTGGGTAATTCAATACACAAGTTAAATAGATTAGGAAGAAATAAAAGCAAGTTGAAATCTGCACAGAGTTGTCTCCCTTGGTGTTGTGGCCTATTCTTCTATATCCCCTTACATACTACACACTGTAGAACTTGCTTTCCCTTGTCACAGGAACCTGTGCAACTTTAAGACTTGTGGACTTCAATTCCATGCTGGCTGAAGAATTCTGGGAATCCACAAGTCTTAAAGTTGTCAAGAGATGGAGACCTCTGCTAAAAGGAAAACAGCAATGCTACATTTA
Source organism: Hydrophis major (assembly GCA_033807585.1). Classification (NCBI taxonomy): domain Eukaryota; kingdom Metazoa; phylum Chordata; class Lepidosauria; order Squamata; family Elapidae; genus Hydrophis; species Hydrophis major. Next base: position 99,704,745 of record CM066331.1, read on the forward strand.
GCAAAGTAGTTGTAGTGGAGCATAAAATGTCTTCTTTTAGTGATATTTTATTTATTTATTATTTATTTTATTTGGTTTGCCAGTTGCTTACAAGATCATAGGTATAAGTAAAAACATAGTTATGGATACATATAAGAATGGCCTGTTAAATTAAAATAAATGCTAGAAGAAGAAAGGTTTATTTGTGCATAGATCTATGCTAGCTACGATCTTTGGTCAACATCTAATAAAATTTTGCCCTTTTATAGAAATTTGTGGATTAGATTTTAGCTGTTTCACAGTCTCATCTTGTTTACAGCAATAGTTTGTTAAAGTCCCTTCCAATCTATAAAAGGAGAACCTCCTCTGATAGAGGTAGATGTTTTGCAGATCAAATTATCTTGATTTTGCAGGCAAAGATGACACAGTTGCCAGAGGCGGAGAAAGAAAAGATAGCTGAACAAGTGGCTGATTTTAAGAAAGTCAAGAGTGAGCTTGATAAGGAGATTGAAATATGGGATGACACCAGCAATGACATCATCGTTCTCGCTAAACAGATGTGTGTGATTATGATGGAGATGACAGACTTCACAAGGTAATTTAAAAGAAGGTAAAGCAGGAATTTAAAGGAAATATATATTTCTGAGCACTGGAAATCTTTGTCACATTCAAAATAGAAAAGAGAAAAGTTTTATAATGATAGGTGACAAGTGCATGTCAAAACTAATAGAACTGAAAATTGAAATGTTCACTGTAAAATATTGAAGTGTCACAATGATTGTTTAAAGCAGGGGTATCCAACCTTTAAGACTTGTTGACTTTTAATTCCCAGAATTTCCAAGGCAATGATTGAAGTCTACAAGTCTTAAAGTTGCCAAGGTTGGATAACCCTGCTTTAAAGTGTTTGGAGGAAGACAGTGAGATGTTGTCCTTTTTGATTCCCTTCTATTTTGTTTATGATTATTTACTCTAGGTGACCCTATTATGATGGATACACAATAAAATGATCTAATGCAAAGAAGACCTTTGGTTAAGAAATAATTTATGACAACTGAAAAACTTGGAATTTACTCACTTAGTGCTTTTCATTGTGAACATTGATGTCTGTCTTAAAAACCCAAATCAATTTTGCACTAATTCAATTGCCATGGATTTTCTCAATGAACCATGAAGATTATTCTTCAGAAAGCAAGTGGCAGGCATGGAGGTCTCTAGGTTGAAATGAAACTTTTACATTCAGAAGGGAAAGAAAATGCATATTCAAGCAATTTTAATAGGTTGTGTAGATATGTTTTTTGTTTAAAGTTTCCACACAATGCTGATGTTCTAAATAAAACAGTAGGCTATCAAAAGATAACATACTAGAACTAACACATGGTTAGTAATGGCTTATACAAAGACTGGGTTGTATCCATCTATATAAAATGATCCTTGATACAATACCAATTTTGATGCAGTACAGGGAGAATGGCAAGTTTTGGTAAATCCCTAATTAATCAATCCCTAATTTTATTTAGAAGCTTGGAGAAAATGCAGAAAGAAGTTTAGAAGACTACTATGAAGATGATAGGGAAATTACTAAAATGGATTCTTTTTCTGTTGCTGATAATTAATTCAAAAAGATGTGATATTCTTATTTTGTAGGTATTCAGTGCTCTTCAGCCACCTATCAAATAATATAATCATTTAAAGCAGACAAATAAACATTCTCTGTCTAGAAATTGAACCTATTGTTACACAATGATGTGCTACACTAGTTTTCTGGAAGCTTCCATTTCAACACATTTGTATTTACAAAGATTTATAGATTTATTACCTACCATGATTGTGTTAGAAGATTTCCCTACCCCGAGAATTTCTGGTCCCCTTTTTAAAAGAGGAACTCAAAACAGCTCCTGTCACCTTGGCTTTTTTTGACCCTACCCTAGGGACACTCCCAACTATTTTTCAGCTTTCTGAAAATAGTTCAAGGAAAGTGTAACTACATAGTTCTAAATATGGCTGCACCCCCTCTCTTTGTCCCCTAAGAAAAACAAAATGATCTAGAACACCCTGTCTCTTCTGTACACCACAAGGAAGGATACTTAAGACTGCTCTCTAGCCAAACACTTTCATATAAATTTTGGTATATTGCAAAAACATTACAGCTAAATAAAACAATAAACTAAAGGTGTTACAGGTTGTGTAATATACAGCCTGAATCAATACATCTGTATATACAGAAAACATTTTTTTCCATTGAAAGTCACTAAAGGGGTTTTAAAATGTCATCTTTATGTATATACTTTAAATGTGCAATCCAGGAAGGATTCTTTACTTTATTTTACTGATTAACCCTTGGGCCATATCGAAGTGCAGAGGTCCAGACACAAATTATTACTAAAATCTGATAAAAACAATTTAAAATGAAATTGGATAAAACCAGGGGTGGTTTTTAACAACCAGTTCTGTGGGTGTGGATTAGTTGGTGGGTGTGGCTTGGTAGTCATGTGACTGGGTGGACATGGCTTGGTGGTCATGTTATTGGCTGGGTGTGGCCAACTCAACATCACTCACACCGAGGCTTGCATCTCCTCGCCTGGCCTCTCATGACTGTAGGGATGCTGCAACAGTCGTAAGTATGAAAAATGGTCATAAGTCACTTTTTCAGTGCCATTATAACTTTGAATGGTCACTCCACACAAGCAAAGTACAGCAAAGGAGGGTAAAAAATCTCCAGAGACATTCCTGAGACAGGAAGTCTAGTCCTACCAGAATGTAATAAGGTTTAATGGAGAGGCAGTTTCTGTAAGCAACACCAGAATGTTTCCTTCCTGCCTTCCTTACAGGATTAGGCCAGTGATTTCTTCTAACAACCAATTCTCCGAACTGCTTATAATGTTAACAACTAGTTCTAGCAAATAGGTGAGAACTTGTAGAATCCCACCCCTGGGTAAAACACAATTTAAAATGAAATTGGAATAAAATACAATGTAAAATGAAATTGGAATAAAATACAATGTAAAATGAAATTGGAATAAAATACAATTTAAAATGAAATTGGAATAAAATGCAATAATTTAATATATAGATAAATAAAATATGATAAAATTATATTTCGGCATTTCCCTTACAATCTACCACAATCAGTCCCACATCTCAACCGAACCATTTTGCTTAAGTACTGTGCTGTGTTAAATGTTATTTTCAGATTCTAGCCACATGAAAAGTAAGTTGACTAGAGAGGATACATATATTTAAAAAGTTTTCACAAAATATAGTTTCACAAGCAGAATCTTGGAACCTCTCTCCTGCTGCCTATATCACTTTTTAGTGGTGCCGACAGAAAAGGAAGCAAAGGAATGAACGTAGGCTAATGCTGCAGCCAGGGCCTTAGAGGGCAACATTTCTTGCCAGGGATAATTCCCTTTATACCATCCAAACTGCAGGGCAATTTCCCACCTTGATCTGCAAATTTCCCAAACTTTCCAGAGCAGGTTGTTGGAATATGAGGGAAACTGAAAGAGGAAGGAAATTGGCAAAGAGTCTTTTTCCTCATTTGAAAAAGACTACTGCTGAACTAATAGTCATCTATGAGATTTTTTGAGGACAAAATACCACTTGTGGATCCACTTCATTGCATTGATCAATTTAAATTGAATGAACATTTTCACTTTATGATAAAACAACTTGTACTAGTTTCTTATAATGCTTCCAGCCAAAAGCTTTCTCTGCTTGGTCTTCTCTAATCAGTTATATATAAATACTAGGATACATAAATACTTTTTATCACTCAGTTATATTAAGGGCAATTTTTGTCTGTAGATGTGAAAAAAAAGCCAATATGTTCAATACAGAATGAATTCCAGCAGTTTTTAATCCAGAGTAAATTGTATTTAAGTGTAGGAACTTCAGCAGCCTTGGAGTTTACTGGGCAATTAACTCTGATTTGGTGCATTGATTTCAGTGAAAGCTAATTGTAGTTTAGGCTGGATCTGTTCAGAATCTGCTCAGATCTTTTTAGTTTGGATTGTTGCAAATGGGATATTCAAAAGTCAAGATGGTCACCGACTCCTGGCGTCTTTTTGCGGTCACGACAGTCACCATAACTGTGCTATGTTATATCTACTGTATGTTATCAAATAGAGGCTTTGGTGTGGCCGCCATCTTGACTACCTTGCTATCACACCAAAGATAATTCTGGTAATAAGGAGGGTACATGAAAAAGGCACAAATAGATCTTTTTTATGTCATAAATGCCTGGGTTGTGTAAAAAAAAAGATTTAGATAAAGCTGGGGAAGAGGCATCAGGAGCATTCCTGGAGGAGGATGAAGAATGAATCTGACTGGACTCAGGTTTGAGCTGCTATTAGGGCCTACCTCATGGCAGTAAGAGTGAGGAAATCTTAATATTTCCCCAACATCATTGCATCCAAGGATAGCCATCCAGGTGCCTTGTTTCATGTGACCACCTGGGGAGCACAATGGCTCACCTGGTTAAGATGCTGGGATGGAGGTTAGCAAGCCCACATTTGAGATTCAAGTGCTGCTGTGGGGCAGAGTTGAGCTCCCATCCTTCACTCCAGCTCCTGCCGGGGACATGAAAAAACTGGGCATCCCCCAGGAAACAGTGATCTCACTGGCTAATCCTTTCAACCCAAAAGCGCCTTCATGCTTCAGGCACAAATGCAATATGACCTCTCTTGGTTAGAGAGCCCCAAAATTCCAGATTTTTTTTTAAGGTAACAGGTTGAAGTTTTCCATTGACAGCATACTCTCTTTCTTCTGAATAATGAAAGCATTTTTTTTTTTTTTTTTGGTAAGCTAATATACTGGAGAGAAGAAAATATTTTATAGAAGAAATGCCATCCGGATTATACAAGGTTAAGGGGGAAAAAGACAAATATAATTCATATTTTATGTATTTCAGGTGTTTTAAAACCTAAACACTATATAAGGAGAACTGAAAAGTTGACATTTTCATCTTATGGATATTTTGTCCCTTTGGGGACAAATAAAAATATAGTTGATAATCTAAAATCTCAAATAGCAGTAGCTTTTTTTTTTTTTTTAAATTCATGAAATAAGGTATATTTTAATAACATCTTTTTTGCAAAGCAGATGACTTCACATTTTGAAACATTCTGGTTTTGCATCAGAGGCAGTATTCAGCAGGTTCTGAAGAACCGCTAGCAGAAATTTTGAGTAGTTCAGAGAACCGGTAAATATCACTTCTGACTGGAGATTTTACAGTATCCTTCCCAGCCACACCCACCAAGCCACGTACACAAAACCGGTAGTAAAAAAATTTGAATCCCACCACGGTTTTGCATGAATGTTTCAGCTCCACCATCAATTGCTGAATTGTTACAATTTAACTAAATTATTTATGAATTTAAGAAATCTGGATATAATATACTTTATTTCCAAAGTAAAATGCTATCTAATAGTGAAAATCATAATGCCCAGGATGTTTGGGAGATGCCTTTCTCAAGGAGAAGCAGCTGATGTTCCATATAATCTTTCTAGATAAAGGCCATTTGGTGCCCAGAAGTGGCTGCCATTTTGAAAGCGGTCACAATTCTCAGACTGCAAGAATTACTGTGACTCCTAAACTGGTGCCAACTTGGGATAGTACACAATAGCTTCTGACTAGGAAGGTCACACAATGCTTCTCATTGGGAAAGACAATCTAATGGAAAGATAAGTAGAGCAAGGCATGATGGGGGAGGAGGCCCAAGAGGGTGAGGCCCTATGGGGAGGAAGCTGGGCTAGGAGTGCCTCAGGGGGTGAGGGAGACCCTGGGAGGCCAAAGGCAGATCATGGGTGACTGGGGAAGTGTTGCAGTACAGAGCTTGTCCTCACAGACCCAGGGGTGGGATTCTACCTGGTCAGACCGGTTCTATAGAATGGGGTGTTATGATATTGTGCAGTTCGGAGAACTGGCAAATCATGCCACTGGCTGGCCCCTCCTCTTCCCTCTCCACCCACTCACTCCTTACCTGGCATGTGTGCCATCCAACTTGCCTGCCCTGTGCCTTCGCCTAATTTTTGGTAAGTTGCTATTTTTCCTTTCTTCCCCCCTAACCATCAGCTGTTCCAACTAAGCTGTACCTTAGATTAGGTAGAAAGCAGGAAATGGTTGGATTTCTTGCTTTCTAGCTAATCTAAAAGCAGAGCTGAAGCTTCCTTAGGACTGAAGCTTCAATTTTTCAGTGCAGACTCAGGTAACAGATTGCAGAAAGGTAGATTTCTGAGTGAATCTGTGATTCTGTGAGCAACTCAATCTGCCTGCCTGCTTTGCCTGATTTTGTGAAAGTTGCTCTTTTTTAATAAAAAAATCAATATTTCCATAAATATTTACAATATTTACATACAAGCCACGCCCAGCCAGTGATATGACTACCAAGCCATGCCCAGTCAGCAAGCCATATCCACCCAATCACATGACCACCAAGACACACCCACAAATTAGGCCATACCTACAGAATCAGTTGTTAAGAAATTTGAATCCCACTCCTGCACATACCCCGTTCATTCTACAATGGGGAGAGCCAGGATTGTGTTCATTAAGTGAGGCAATCGCATGGGTACCTCCCCTAAACACTGTGACAATTTGTGACTATAATTCCAGGCTCAATTGTGGTCAAAAGTCAAGGACTACCTGTACTTCCATTTAGCAAAGGTAGCCGTTTGTAAAGTGTGTCCACTACAATCTAAACGAGAGATGATGAAGACATGAATCACAATGGCCATTTCTTTTCCCTAGCAGAGCTATAGCTGTTGCAAAGGACAAATGTTCTAAAATATCGTAATTGCCATTTCCCGCACCCCACCCCTTTCACAGTTTCTTTAGGAAAGCTCAGGAGAAAAAAAAAAATCTCATTGTTGGGAGCCATAGGCTGACACAGTAAACTGCTTAGAGAGGGTTATAAAGCACTAAAACACAGTCAAAGTGCTATTGCCATTGCTATCAAGAAAGAACAAGAGCAGCAATTAAAAATATCTGTTCTTTTAACTACGTACCCGTGGTAGTATGCTATCGGTTCAGCCGAGCTGGTAGTAAAAAAAAAAGGCTGAGAGGAGGAAAAGAGCCTCTGACATCAGCTGAGAGGATAAAAGAATGGAAAGCGAATGGGAGGGTCACTCCTAGCTTTTTGTTTCTTCATCCTCTCATCTGATTGGCTTGTTAGGGATGTACCCATTAGGGGCACTTGTGCCCATGCGATCACCCACCAAACCAGAAGTGACTAAGGTAGTATCCAACTACTGCTATGTACCACACTTGAGTTTCTTGAATTTGTTGAGAAATTTGTAAAAAGCATTTAAAATGTACATTGTCATTGTTTTCTGGAATATTTTTAAGCCTTTTGAGCAGCCTAGTCTCTATGCCTCCTGACACTTTCAAAGGACGCCAAAAGTTTAATGAATCAGGACTTACTTTTACTGAAGCCATATTAATTCTTTCAACAGACTTTTCAAAACGTTTAATTCTCTGGCTTTTATATCTAGTTAATATTGAAATTTCTGGAATATTTCCTAGATTTCTTTTTACAAATTTGACATCACAGTGGCTATTCAGTACCTTATATTAATATAATAGCTGGCCCTAGAGATGTGTGATGTATTCTTGATGAGGGGCTATACATTTTCACATTTGAGTTGGAACTATTTTAGAGTTTGGATCTAGCTGATGAATTGAATAGCATCTGGACCCTCAGAGAAAACCAGCTGGATTCATTACTAACAGCAAAAGTGCCGCAGCATGCTCTCAGTGATATGTGTAAGTAAAATAAACATATTAAGGAAGATTAAGTAAAATGCATACAGTTCAAAGAACTCGGTAAGACAGAAGATTGGAAATAATGATAGTTATAAATTACACAGACAATTGTTACAAAATATGGAATGGACTTAGGATTTAAGCAAATATTGAAACTTGTCACTTTAAGTGTATAACCTTCGGGCAGTTATCTCTATCACACTGCAACATATCAGAACTTTAAAAGGAATATAATCCATTGTTCAGCTCTGAGCTGCTAGTTGAGCATACAGCATATAGCCTTCCTTCTTTCTCAAAAAGCATTGGAACACTACAGCCCCATGACTTATAACAGAGTTGGAAGGGACCTTGGAGGTCTTCTAGTCCACCCTTTGTTCAAGTCAGGAGACCTTATGCCAAATATTGGTGTAAATAATGATTTCACAAAAGATTCCCAGTGGAAACTAAGCCAACCTGCTTTGTCTCTGTGACGCTTTCACTAAGTGGATATTAAGAGAGCATGGCCTGAGTTCCAGAGGGTCTACAACCTGGAACCAAGCTCAGGTTCTCCAACTGAAAAGCAAAAGCTGGCTTTGCTTCAACTAACTTGAGGCAGGGATCCAGTTGCAAGGAACAATTTTTTTTAAGGCAGCCAGATCTATTGTCTATTTCTCATAGGTCAATGAAGATTAGTAAATAGTTATGTGGAGCTCTGATGTGTCTTCAGGGGCAGTTTTGACTTTTCCTTCTGTGTGATATATAGTCAATGTCTCTAAAATGTTATGTTTTCCTGAATTGCTGATGGGAAGGAAATCATCTCAAACTTTCTCTTCATGTAGAACAACCTGTCTTATACAGAGGATGAGGAGACAATAATTACCTTGGAGTTCTGATAAATATTTATTTGATCAGACACTTAAAAATAAAAAAAAAAATAGGTGGAAAATATGCAAGTATGTTGTATGAATAAACGTGTTTTCCCTTTTTTATGAATGTTCTGATGAGGTTCTCTTCTGTTGTCTCTAATTTTAAAGCAAAACTATATTAATAGCTTTCCCTTCAAGCTATAATAACATGCATAAATTCAGCCCTAAACTCTGAGAGTGGTTCAGGTATGCCTACTTAAAGGCAAAAGGGGAAAGGTATTGCTAGAAGCTGATGACATGGACACATATATTCACTTCACATCAAAGTATCTGATGATTGAAACTATATCTGGATTTCAAAGGTGCCCTCCTCAATGCGTTTGGATTAACTATGCAGAATGAGATTCGAAGGAATTTCTACTGTCAATGCAGCAAGCTAACAGTAAGAACTGTGGCACAAAACTAGGAAGAAAATCGCTGTCTCACGCAGAGATGACATGCACCTTTTCTTTCAGATTCCTTAGAAACACAGCAGAGGTGAACTTATTATTTTCCTTGTGGGAATTGCATTAAAGATCTATCTTCTAGAACAAACCAAAGAGTAAGTGAAAGTGAATGAGGCAAAGAGGCTTCCTACTGAAGACCTAGCCAAACACAACAGTTTCTACATCTGCAGACAGAAGCAGTTGCTTAATTAATTAAAGCAGCTGACCTCTTTTTCTCTGGGACCTGAAAATACATACGAAATAATTATCATGCTGTCATTTTTTCCGAAATGTCTGTATCACTCATTAAAAGTAGAGTGGCCATCTGTGTGAAGTCCCACGGGCTAAATCCTGCCATAATTTCCTTCAGTGGGGGGAAAAATGAATTCTCTCCTTGCATATAGGATTCTGAAGTGCATATTAGCCAGAGCTGACAAATTACAGCGGCCAGAGGACCCTAGAGGAGGAAAAGACAGATCATGAAAAATAGGTGTTGTGCAGAGAGAAATACAATAAAAGGCACAATTTATGTTCGAGAGTGCTAGCATCAGTAGAAAGGGCAAGTGTGAAGCCTTCTTAGAAAAAAAATAATCGAGAGGCACCGAGTCAGTTATGATAAGGTCAGCCCATACCATTATCCAATTCACCATCCCCCTTATAAAAGTCATGCTGTAATTTGCATTGTTTTAGGTATTATTTCAGAGTACATATGACCTGCAACCTTTCAGGCTTAAGACACTTTTACATGGGGGTGGGGGGTGGGGCGGAAGACCATTGATCACAGCAGTTGTACATAGACTAGACTAGAATACTTTATTTGGCCAAGTCTGATTAGATGCACAAGGAATATGTCTCCTATGCCGAAGCTCTCAATATGCAGGCAAAGCAAAAGAATCATCATCATCATCTCAATAAGAGGGGTATAAGATGACATGAAGGATAAATGATAATACAACAGCCATACTAAATGGGTAAATATACACAGACATTAGATAGCCCTGTGAGAATTAGGTGTTCAGCAGATGGATGGCACGAAGGAATAAACTGTCCCTAAGTTTCGTTGTTTTATCATGCAATGCCCTATAGAGGTTGGACGTGTCATTTAATGGGGTGAAAATTAATTTTTGCAATGTTTTTTCAAAGGGGTTGTAAAATATGTGTCTGTACACCAAGAATTCAAATATGTTGTTATTTTTGCAATTTTACAACATTTAGCTTGGTGTGGCAAATCATATACCCCACAAATACTGTTAACTTTTATCTTCTCAAAATTACACCTTGTGATACAAAAATTAAAGTTTTTTTTTCTCCATGAATGTTATCTAGCTAAGCAAAAATCCATGCAACCATAAACTAACATCAGAAAGCAATAATCTGAGTTACAAAAATGTTTAAGTGAGTTTTATCAAGTCCTATTTTGATTTGTTTGATTCATCAGCCACCAACTTGCTTCTTGATCTCTGATATAACCCTCGGGTTTCTCATGTGCTTGCTGCCTCTGTGACCTTATTCACACATCTCTCCATTGATTGAGTTATTTTGGTACTTGCATTGATTCGTCAATGAACTTCTTTATTTCCACTGTAGTCAGTTTGCACGTCAAAGGTGGCTCATATACACTTTCAGACCACTCAATCAGCTCCACCAGAGTGGATGCCCTGGCTTGACCTTTTCCCAGTGCATGACACCATCTTCATAGCCAGTAATAATATTTGTAGAATCTCCTCCAATGGCTTTTATCAATGCCTTTCTTCTTCATGAAATATACCAGATTATCTACAATTACTTGGGCAGGTTTTTGTTTTTGAGCCTTTCTCTGGAGTGAAATAATACTTTCCACCTGGCTCACTGCACACAGAATAATGTTCTTTGATGGTATTGGGGAATTGCTGGTCTGAACTATTTGCTGAGGAATTGCTGGTCTGAAAAGTTATGATATTTATGTAGTTATTTACCAATCACATCTGCTGGTACATTATATTAAACTAACTAAAAGGTCTTTACAATCTCCAAGGCATGTCACAACTTTTGAGCACCCTTAATGTTTGGAAATTGAAATTTGAAAAATTTGATAGGCCCTACTACAGCAGCATCCTTAGGGGAGGAGTTGAAACAGTTTATGTCCAAGAGGTGAGGCGTCTGTAGGTATTTTCTCAGCCATCCTTCTGATCTGTACCATATATGAAAGGCAGGCTGGTTGCAATTTGTCTTTCTGCAGTCTTAATTATCTGTTGGTGTCTCTTCCTGTCCTGTTTGATTGCTGTACCCAACCAGACTGTTTTAGAAGTTCAAATGACAGACTTAATGATTCCTTTGTAGAACTATCAACAACTCCTGGGGTATTCATTTCCTGAGTTGTTTGTTTATTAGTTTGTTTGTGTATTTATTTATTTATGGCTACCAGGATCTGCAAAAGAGGCAGAATTTTTGACTCTCCTTTTCACAGTAGTTGGATATAACAGGCATATTGTGGCTATTGATACATTTATTTTATTGCTTCTTCTAAAAACAAGAACAACTGAATGTTGAAGCTCTATAGTTCAGGATTTTGCCACTAAATCTTGGTAATATAATATTGAGACAATTTGGGAAGACAGAATCTTCCCACTTTGGACACAGATATGGTAATAGTGATAGAGAAAACATTTTAAATAGGAAATTTTCGGAGACAAAATTTCCCTTCTCAGCTTGGAAGTTCTCTTCTGGCTTGTGGGAAATATTGCAATGATACACAAATGCACATCAGAGTTGTTCCAAATTCAGAGTGTCTCTGTTTCAAGCTTGAAATACTTCCAATATAGTTGGGATACTTTATTGGAACAGCTTATTTCAAACTCAAAACAATTTGGATTCCACATATTTCCTACACTGTTAGTGAGTAATAGTCATAATTATGCAAAGCCTCACATCTGTTGAGATGTATATTTGCAATGTAAATCTTGGTAAAATAATAGCCATGGGTCCATATTATTAAATATTTCCCCATAGGAACAATAAATCCAACCAAGCAATGCTGTGGAGGTTCTATCTCTTATGTCAGGCTGAAGCCTACAAATGACATTGCAAAATCCAATCAAGTCCAGTCCTTTATATACTTGCACTTAAGGGACAGAATTAACTAAAGTCATATGTTTCTTACCTACTAGACAGATCCTGAGAGATTCTAGGGTATAGCTTCCCTGAACCTCTTCCCTACTTCTCCACCCAAGTTGGGACTGTGCAGTCTCTTAATCAGGACTTCTCTAGAAAGGCTTTGTGTTGTTAAATTTTATCCCCAATTATAACTTCAAAAAAGGCAACTATGATCTTATAGAAAACGATCTCTCATCTCTTGATTGGCAACTTCTATTCACTGGATGCAATATTGTTGAAGACCATTACAACATATTTTTACTTGAAGTCAAAAGAGTCATCAACTGTATGTCCCAGTAACAACTCCCCCCCCCCCCAAAAAAAAAACAGATTACCCATAACAATAAGGAAGCCTCAATCAAAAAAGAAATCACTTCGGTGGAAAAACAAATCCGGTCATGTTGCCAACTTCAAAAGCCAATACAAAAATTTATGCCATCAGATAAAGACTGAATGTACCAATTATCACATTAAACAAGAAAAAAAAACGTTCTATGCACCAATTCCATGCGTGTTTTCTACAATTTTGTGAGCAACAAACTAAAAGACTCAAGGTCCATCCCACCCCTGAAAGGACCTAATGGTAAAGACTGCAACGATGACACCATCAATGCAAATCTCTTTCACACAATCTTTGGCTCGGTATTTTTAAACAGCAATGGATCATGCCCAGTATTTCCTAGTCAAACCACAGACAACTACAATGATCTAATACATATCGATTTTACAGAAGACATTGTTGAAAAAGCACTTCACAATCTAAAACCATCTCTATCTATTGGACCAGACAGAATATGTGCCTACTTCTTAAAAAAGCTACCCACTGCCATAGCCGAACCTCTAAGCATAATCTTTGAAAAATCTTTCAGGACCAGCTCCTTGCCAAAACTATGGTCACAAGCCACGGTCATCCCCATCTTCAAAAAGGGAGACCCCAGCCTAGTTGAAAATTACAGACCAATCTCCTTATGCTGCATCACCTGTAAAGTAATGGAATCAATTATTAACCAATCCATTATCCTCCACTTAGAGACAAACAACCTACTCTCTAATAAACAATTTAGTTTCAGAAAAAAACTATCGTGCAATCTGCAACTCTTACACTGCAAAAACATATGGACTACACAACTCGATCAGGGCAAAGCAATAGGCACAATTTACATAGACTTCTGTAAAGCCTTTGATTCAGTGGTACACAACAAACTACTCCTAAAACTAAAATCTTATGGTATCTCTGGACACCTGCATAACTGAATAGAAGCTTTCCTGTCAAACAGACAACAAATGGTCAAAATTGGGAGCGTCCTATCAAATTCTGTACCTGTCAACAGTGGTGTCCCCCAAGGCACTGTTCTTGGACCAATTCTCTTCATACTCTACATAAATGACCTCTGTGATCATATTAAGAGCAACTGTGTTCTCTTCAACTGATGATGTAAAGCTATTCAACACCACAGACAATACTGCTACCTTTCAAAAAGACCTTGAATGTGTATCAGAATGGTCAAACAAATGGCAACTTCAAATCTCAACAAATAAATGCTCTGTCCTACACATTGGCAAAAAAATAATAATCAGAAAATAAAATACAGGCTGAATGGTCAAGACCTTGTTGATGATCCAAACTCTGTCAATGATCTTGGAATACTCATCTCTAATGACCTAAGTGCTAGAGCCCACTGTAACTACATAGCCAAAAAGGCATTAAGAGTTGTTAACCTAATCTTATGTAGCTTTTTCTCTGGTATTATTACACTAATAACTAGAGCATACAAAACATTTGCTAGACCAATATTAGAATACAGCTCATCAGTCTGGAACCCACATTACGTATCTGATATGAACACAGTTGAGAAAGTCCAGAAATATTTCACAAGAAGAGTTCTCCACTCCTCTACTCATTGCAGAATACCTTATGCCACCAGACTTGAAACTCTAAACTTAAAAAACCTAGAAATATGCCGCCTTCAGTCTGATCTAAGTATAGTATATAAAATCATACATTGCAATGTCCTACCTGTCAATGAATACTTCAGCTTCAACCATAACAACACAAGAGCAAACAATAGATACAAACTCAAGGTTAACCGCACCAAACTTGATTGCAGGAAATACGACTTCAGCAACAGAGTGGTCAGTGTTTGGAATACTCTACCTGACTCTGTGGTTTCTTCCCCAAACCTCCAAAACTTTAACCTTAAACTTTCTACTATTGACCTCACCCCTTTCCTAAGAGGTCTGTAGGGGGCGTGCATAAGCGCATCAACATGCCTACCGTCTCTTTCCTATCGTTTCTTTTATTTTTCTTATATTTATCCATGTATTCATAACTATGTTTTTTTACTGATACCTATTATCTTGTAAGCAATTGCCAAACCAAATAAATAAAGCTCTTCCCATTTTACCTGCAGGTGCACGTTCTATGACACACATTGTTTGTTGTGGAGTCCCGGAGAGGGAAGAAAAAGCTTCAGCTTAACCACAGCAAACTAGGTTGGCTAGGATGGGTCCAGATTCTCTCTTTTTCAGTCCTGGTTTGGATCAAAGACAAGACTACCCCAGACAGAACCACTCCACAATATGGGGGTCTCAGCTCCTGTTTGAAGAGCAGGTGACAGTTGTGGATGAGTAAGGGTATATGTGAGATTTATATAGTTTTGTGTTTTGCACCAATTCTGCCCTTTCCTGGATCAGGAGATGCTGGGCACAGTGACTCATGCTTTGGTTAGCTCCTGAATGGTTTATTGCAATCTACTCTACATAGGACTGCATTGAAGAGCATTCAGAAGCTTCATGTGGTCCACCATCCACCAGTGTGAGCAATTGTGGGTATTGTGGGTTCTTGAGCTGCACTGGCTCCCAGGTTACTTCCACAAGCAATGCAAAATGTTTGCCTTTACTTGTAAATATTTACATGGCATGGACTCAAGGTATCTGAAGTGCTGCCTAATATTATTGAGCCGTGGTGGCATAGTGGTTAGAATACATTACTGCAAGCTACTTCTGCTGACTGCTAGCTGCAGTTTGGTAATTCACTTCTCACCAGGCTCAAGGTTGACTCAGCCTTCCATTCTTCCGAGATGGATAAAATGAGGACCCAGATTGTTGGGGGCAATAGGCTGACTCTCTAAACCACTTAGAGAGGGCTGTAAAGCACTATGAAGCTGTATATAAGTTTAACTGCTATTGCTATTGCTGTTATTCTTTCTCCCTTTCCATGCTCTGGGTCCCTTCTATCAGGGTTTGTCACTAGTGAGACCTGGGATCATCCCCTTTCTGCAACAGAACCTGCCTTCTAGAACACAGGACCACCTGAAGTTAGGTTGGCTCCAACCCTGTTCATTTATTGGAAAGCCCTGAAAACCTGACTGTTTTTCTGACTACAAAGATTGAGAAACTGATTGGGTCCTTCTTGTTGATACATGGCAGCTCCTTTTTGTTTAATGACTTCTAATATGCATTTTTATATTGTATTTTTTTTTTTAAAAAAAATCTTCATTAGCCATGCAGAGTCGCATTAGTACAATAAGCAGTCATTTAAATTGATTTAAATAAATATAATCAAAAGGACACATTAGCCTTTGAAATATTGTTGAGGAGGATATTTTCCCGGTGGGTCAGAGATAAGTATGTGGAAAAAAGACAGATTGAAATATTTGGATAAGAGATTGTAATATATAATGAAAAGATATTTGAATGATGAATTACTAAGGTATTAGGAACTTTGAAATGTAATTAGACTTCCATATTAAAAAGAAATACCTGTCACAACTGTGTAACAGATGTTCCAAGAAGGTATCAAATGCAATCCTAAGCCCCTTGATCTAGTTACTGTCAGCAACCAAAAAGAAAATGATAAGTAGGGGTGGGATTCCACCGGTTCTGTCCACTTCTGCAGAACTGGTTGCTCTGAAGAGAAGCAAACAGGAACATACATAGAACCGGTTCTATGTTTGCTGCTGTTTTGGCTCACCCACCCACCCGGGCTCTTACCTGACAAGTGCAGCTGCTTTGCGCAACATAGCTGCAGTTGAAAAGCAGGAAAAAAGGGCTTTTCCAACTGCTGCACACTTGCACGCAGTGCTGCTCAGCTGTCCAGGCAGCTCTGCAGGTCATAAATTGCACTCGTACATGCATGCAGAGCGACAGAACCGGTAGTTATACTGGTTGGATGCCATCCCAAATGATAAGCATCAAACATTAAAACCACTCAGTGGTGGGATTCAAATATTTTACTCCCGGTTCTGTGGGTGTGGCTTGGTGGGCATGGTGGGGGAAGGATACTGTAAAATCTCCAGTCAGAGGTGATATTTGCCGGTTCTCTGCACTACTCAAAATATCCGCTACCAGTTCTCCAGAACAAGTCATAACCTGCTGAACACCACCATGAACCACTGCTTTTATGATTGAAGTGACCTTTTTTTCTTTCTCAACAAAATGGCTGATACTCAAAGGTGCAGGTTCTACTTATTCTCAAACAACTTCTGTCTTTGAACTCATATGGAAAGAGTTGCATTCAAATGCATTGTGCCCCTTAATAATAAGGTTGTGTTGGATACTGTAAGTTTTTTTTTTTTTTCAGCCATGGTTTAGAAGTGATTTGCTGTTACCTTCAACTTTTCAGTGTGGTTGACAGTCTTCAGATTTTGTGTCTATCACCCACTGATCATCTCAACATGCTTTCTCAATTTATGCCAACATCGCCTAGATGTTGCCATTTGTTGTAGGCTAGTTGGGTGGAATTCTTACCCCTGTATCATTCAGAGGATTATGGGTGGTGAAGTGTTGCATGATAAAAGGAGCCCCTACTCCATCTTCTAATTATAAGACCCTGTGGATAATTTTATTTATATTCTGCTTTTATATCATTCTCTCAGAAGGTAATTGTAATCAGGCAACTCAGTAGCAATCATTGGGTTAATCTGATTTGCCTTCAAGTTGTTTTGAGAGAGCAAAGCTACTGCAGCTGAGTTCCAAGAATCAGAATCCTATTATCCTTTGGGAGATAAGACTAGTTTTTGTATTATTTTAAATAACAACTGACCATCTCTGATTCTATAAAATTCTTAATAAATGTATTGACTGATAAATTGAAATTGATTCAAACATTTTGCCCAGTGCAGTTCCCCTTTAAAACATTTTGCTGGGTGCTGTAAAAGAACTTGGAACTGACCTTGAGAAAGATATGAGAAAGTAAAGTGGCTTTCAAGATTGATATTGGTTTTTTGAAGTAGGCCAGTTCAAGAAACAGAGGCAGCAGAGATACTTGGAACATACTTTATTGTAATAAGGTAAGATACAGATTTTTTTTAAAACTGTCCAAATTCCTCCCTGACTCATCTATGGATTTCTATGCAATTTGGATTCTTAAACCAATAGATATTTTTCTCTGGCTTACAGGGAAGATAAAACATCAACCAGGATCCTTAAAAATTCATCAAGAGGTTTTCTAAAAAATAATTCTATGAAGAATTATATTAAAAGATATAACTAACAAAGAAACCTAATAGATGTACATAGACATATATCGAAGGAAAAATATAGGGGGATAGTAAGAAAAAATAAGATAAAGCAGATAAGATAATAAGAAAAAAACCCTCCCCCTTTCATCCTCAGCAAGCATATTAACATTAATAATGTATCCCTGTCTCTTAAAATGAAACCAGATCCATGTTCATTCCATTCCTAACCCCATTTTCTATAAGCTCATCTCTGAATCTTCAGCTTTCCTTAGTAATCAACAAAGATCCAGTAAAAATTAATAAAAATACCTAACAACATAAGCATATAATTCCTCTTTCCATTTAGCCTAAACCTCTAATTCCTCTCTTAACAATTGAACATTACCA
The DNA here is from genome assembly GCA_033807585.1 of Hydrophis major. Taxonomy (NCBI): domain Eukaryota; kingdom Metazoa; phylum Chordata; class Lepidosauria; order Squamata; family Elapidae; genus Hydrophis; species Hydrophis major. The sequence continues at coordinate 99,722,797 of CM066331.1, forward strand.
AAATATATAAATAAGTAAAATTGAAAGCTATTAAACATTACCAGAAATAACATAACTCCTTATCTAGTTATCCAAGATGCAAGTATTGAAAACTAATTCATTATACCTCTAAACATTTACAAAAGAGAACAACCCAGATAACCATTAAATATATCCAAAAATAGCACCCCATCATTTTATCACAAACAGACCAATATTGTAGTTTCTCCCTTCTTTTTTCAAACCATCTCTAAGTCCCATAAATAAAATTCTAACTCCTATTTTCTACTACTCTCTGTTCCTCTTCTCTTCAAGTTATTGTTATCTTTATTCAAGTTCACTCTAGTAAATCACTTGAATTTCAGTTTAAAAGCTTACTCCCCTTTGCTACATTACTTCTATGTTTTTTATTTTTAGATCATTGTCCAATTCCACTTGTAAATCCAGTATTTCCATCTCTTTCTTGTAAATTGCATTTTTAAGTCCATTTCAATTGTCTTCAAAGGAGTTTGTTCATCTTCAGCAGGGGTGTCAAACTGGCGGCCGTGGATCAGATGTATCATGCACAGATCATGCCCACCCCAGCTCTGCAAAGAGTAAAACATCACGATACATCATGTGACGGCAATGTGACACCACAAGTTTGACACCCGTGATTTTCACTAACAACTCAAGGTTAATTGCACCAAACTTGATTGTAGGAAATACGACTTCAGCAACAGAGTGGTCAATGTCTGGAATACTCTACTTGACTCTGTGGTTTCTTCCCCAAACCCCAAAAACTTTAACTTTAGACTGTCTACCATTGACCTCACCCCCTTCCTAAGAGGCCTGTAGGGGGCATGCATAAGCACACCAACATGCCTACCGTCCCTGTCCTATGGTTTCTTTTATTTATTTTTCTTATATGTATCCATGTATTCATAACTATGTTTTTACTAATACCTATTATCTTGTAAGCAATTGACATAAATAAACAAACAAACAAACAAACAAACTTTTAGTTCCAGTGAAAAGTTAAATTGCTCAAGCACTTCATATGCCCGTAGTTTAAAAGTTTTCTTTAAAGTAGCTATGGTGTGCTTTCGTAGTCGCCTATCAAAGTCTTGTTTTGCATCAAAATGTAAACAGAATGATTTTCCCACTCTAGAGGATCTTTCAAATTAGTTTCAAAATATTTCTTTAAATCAGATTCACAAAGTATTTAAACACTTGAAAAACAACTCTAAAGCCACTCCTTTGTTGTATATTGCAGAGTTACAAAAAGAAAATAAAAATCTTACAAAACTGATAAGACTAGTTTTCTTTTTTATCAAACAGATTGATAGAAAACTCCCCCAGCTACTAGGCTTGGGGCTAAATAGGCAGTCACAATGGAATGTAAGAATGACATTGGGAAATGAGGGGAAGAAATGCTGCCTATAGAAAACAGTCTGAGAAGAGAGGAAGGAAGTTGCAGTTTCTCAACAATCAGAGAAAGAAACTTACAAAGGACCTGCCTCAATAGATCAAACCATTAAAACTGGATGTGAGAAGTTTCTGTCTTTAGACTTACAGGATTCCACTAATGTACCCTTACAATAAAGAACAGTTAGTTCATCTTGTTATGTTTTCTTTCTAGTTTTACCTGGGAGGGATGACGCTATACAAAAGGATACATTTTAAAGTGATTAAAAAGATAAGGCTTAGTAAAATCTTGAATCTACAAAAGACTGCATTGACAGCTCAGAGCACAATGGAACCTGCAATTCATAGGTGATTGCAAGAGATTGCAAAAACATTGATTTCTGCCATGTATTCACCAAAATCAAATATTGACGAGAACAAAGCTGGTGTCATTTACTGCAATGGCACAGTTCTGTAGAGCTTTAGCAGGAGTTCAAGTCACCTGCCCAGGAGCTTCAGGACGTGTTCCTTGTTTGTGGCTGTAGGAGGTACTTTGAATTTGCCTCCTCCACTCCAGCTGTTGGAGCATTATGCAGCCATGAGATCAGGAGAAGGGCCTTGGTTACAGATATGCTAAGATGCTATCATTTAACTGGCAAAATGTCTATGGAGATTCTCAGTCATTCAAGGTCATGGTTATCCCAAAGGGGTTTGTTCAAGAGGCAACTGGACTTTCTGGTTTTTCTTTGAAGATTTTTTGCTTCTCATCCAAGAAGTGTTATAGAAACTGAAAAAGCTTCTCGGGAGAGAAATGAAACATCTTCAAAGAAAAATAAGAAATCCCAGTTGCCTCTGAAAAAGCATGTTTGGGTTAACTGGTAAAACTTGCAAGGTGCGTAAAATGTCCGAGATATCTTTGCAGCTGGAAAGTTTTCCTCATGCAGCCAATTTTTCCCCCCACAACTTCGCAGATGCACCCAAAGGGGAAAAAAAAAAAAAAAACTTTATTCAAAGACATGGAAGGTGCTAACAATTCACTTATTTCCTTCTTGTGTGAGTAAGGAACAAAGTAACTTTTGTTGTTCCTGGATCCTCAGTAGCTGATGCTGTTGGCCTGCTGGAGGTGAAGGTTGACTGATTTTAGGTGTTTCCTGATTCATCTCCGCATTTGAAGGCTAGGAGAAGGGAAGAGAAAGCTGGTCAGTTTCATACTGCCTTTTGAGGATTTGGCAGAGGGAAATGATACAGTACAGAAACGCTCATGGAAATTAGCCAGTGACTGGCAGCTTTCACACTTTCACTTTTCACTGGTTATTGCAGTGAAAAACATTACTTGGTTGATTAGTTGTGAAACATAAGTTTAACAGATGGATCAGTGCGCTAATGACACACACATACATATATATATGTGTTTTCTTAAGTTTTTGCGGGTACTTATATATATATATATATACACACACATATATGCATAATTTAGTAATATAGGGCTTTTGTGATGCCTTATGCTAGAATTGGCAACAAATAGCACTCTGGTTGCTAACTACATTCCAGCATCCTTGAAAATATGGCAAAAAATCGAGGGATACTTAGTGTTGGAGAACAGCAAAATCTGCAATGCCACAAATTTTGTAAGATAAGGGAAGTAACGTCTTCCAGGACCTCAATTTCCATAATTTTTGACACATTATCTTTTTTTAAAAAAATAAAGTTTTATTGAGTTTTAACAAAACAAATAAAACATTTTATTTGAATACAGCATCATTCTAGGTTATCACATTTCCATACAGACACAATTTCATATGCATATGTATATTCAACTTATGTATTCAACTTCATATCTTTTTACTCTTTTTCCAACACATTATCTTAATGATCAGAGTTTATGAAACTTGTATTCCAAAACAGGGTGTAGTTCCTAGGAATGCTTGTTTTCAACCTCTGATGAATGCTAATTTCTGACAATGCTAATTGAGAATTTAGAAATATTTCCATTTATTCAAACTTTCATGGATAAGTGATTTAAAAGAAAGAATGGTAAAGAATAGAAAGTCAGTGTCTTGGCATATCACATTCATCATTCTGTTCTCTCATGATCTCTTAAATGAACAAAGGCCTTCTAGACTACATAATTTAACAGCAGCCTCTAAAAACACTACTCCGTGGACTATACATAAAAGTAGTTCCCCAAAGAGCTGGACAGAGAGTTGGAATATATATGTAATTTACCATGGTCATAAATGTGGGTCTCTGGATAGTTGGCTCATGAGAGTATGATATGTGACTTCTGGCAGTCCTTCCAAATAGAGAGCATATGGTGCTTTTAAATGAGGGGCAAATTGGAAATATTCACAGGCATCTATCCAGAGTTAGATAAGGGAACACTCAAAACAGAGAGATTCAGAGTATTAGCATACAAATGAATGATGTCTACTTTTTTCAGGAGATTAAAATTGTTAATGTTTAAAAAATGGATAACCAAAGGTAAGAGTGTGGGATTGTTAATGGCAACTACAAAAGCAACTATTTGTAATTCTGTTTCTTGAGATGTAGCTGCAGAAAGTTGTAGAACAGGGCTGTCAAGCTTGTGGACTTCTGCTGGATGTGTCATGCGCTGGCCACAGCCACAGCTGGTTTAGAGAAAGGGGAAAAAGTCAGAATATGTCACATGATGATGCCATGACAACATGAGTTTGACTCCCTGTTGTAGAAGGATAGAATAGAATAGAATTCTTTATTGGCCAAGTGTGATTGGACATACAAGGAATTTGTCTTGGTGCAAATACTCTCAGTATACATAAAAGAAAAGATACATTTATCAAAAATCATAAGGTACAACATTTAATGATAGTCATAGGGTACAATAAGCAATCCAATCATACTAGGAAACAGTCAATATAAATCGTAAGGATACAAGAGACAAAGTTACAGTCACACAGTCACAAGTGGGAGGGGATGGGTGGTAAGGAGTGATGAGAAGATTAACAGTAATATTAGTGCACACTTTGTAATAGTTGAACAATGTTAAGGGAAATATTTGTTTGGCAGAATGATGGGGAAAAAACTGTTTCAGGGGGAAAAACTGTTCTAGAAGAATGTAGAGGAGTGACATGATAGCAGTTCCAATATTTAACAGCCTGCCACAATGAAGGGGGGGGGGGGTCAACCTATTTTCCAAAGCACCAAAAGGCAAGATAAGAAACAATGGATGGAAATTAATCAAAGAAAGAATCAGCCTAGAACTAAGGAGAAATGTCTTAATGGTGAGAACAATTAACAATGGGATGCCGTCAGAAGTGGTGGTGCCACCACTGGAGGCATTTAAGAAGAGACTGGACAGCCACTTGTCTGGAATGGTATAGGGTCTCCTGGGGTTTAGAGCAGAAAACCTACTGTCAACTCATAAAACATTTTGTATACACATTTTATAGTTGACAACAGAAAGAAGGAGGGGGGAGTTTCAAAGAGCAGGCAACAGTATGAAATCAAAAATACATTCCATTCATATTTTCTTCAAAGACTGATTAGATGGCTGAAGCTTCTGTCTCAAAAAAATCTAATTGGAGAGCATGATTGATGACTCTTAGCTGTGGACGTTTTTTCATTGGATGATACATCCAGAGGGCTGAGGGGGGAAAGCAAGATCAAGGATGACAGTGAATTACATATCTCAGAGTTGGCGACGCCCAGGTTAGTGGCGGATGTAGAATGTTAACTTCAAATAAATCCTCTTTAGTTTTGGGAGTGTGGCTTGAGACTCATGATTTAATTGGAGTAACTGACGGAACCCTGACACCTACAAGGTCCCTTATTATGATAGGGATGTTTCCCTGAATCCAGAAGATCTTTCCCCTTTTGGGACCATTGGGCATATTTGATATTGTAAGAGCACATCATGGGGGGGAAAAATGCCTGTCCCAAGAGGCAGGTTGTAAATTGGTTGGCACACTGCATATTAATAATCACCAAAAAGCTAATTTACAAGATCTATGGTGTCCAAAAGATTCATGGCTGATTTTCAGTTCACATTTAAGGTGAGTGGACAAAGAAATAGGATGGGATAGGATAGGATAGGATAGGATAGAATAGAATAGAATAGAATAGAATAGAATAGAATAATAGAGTTGAAAGGGACCTTGGAGGTCTTCTAGTCCAACCCCCTGCTTAGGCAGGAAACCCTACACTACTTCAGACAAATGGTTATCCAGTGTTGGAGCATTCACAACTTCCAGAGACAAGTTGTTCCACTGATTAATTGTTCTAATTGTCAGGAAATTTCTCCTTAGTTCTAAGTTGCTTCTCTCCATAGAAAGCTATTTCCACTTTTTTTAGGCACACATCTGGGGTCTATGTTGAGTTAAGATTATTTTGAAAATAGAAGCATCTCTTTGCAGCTGCCATCTACCTGTTTATTTAAAATTGAAATAAAAATTTAGAAAATAAAAGGGGACATGTGAGTTTATAGGCCCAAAGCTGATTTTAATGGACAATATATTGAGCACCCCAACCCTAAACTATCAATATTGGCTTATAATAACAATAATAAAAATAAATAAGAAATATTTCTTTAAAATAAGAATACTCCATACCAGTTACACCAAGACACAAAGGCACAACAATATTCCTTGGCATTAGGATGTTCACCTTACAGTAGATTCCTTTTGATAAAACTTATTTACTTTGTCAATTTAGTCATTTGATAACTGACATGTGATAAAATAGAACATTGTGCTTTGTATCTGTGACAACTTACTAAACTCTTTTAAACTGTTAATGGCTTAGTTGTAAATAATACAAAACCAGGAAATCTCTTTTGACATCTGGAGGAAGGTATTTAAATCATTTGTTGAATGTGGTTTAAGAGAAATGCTTGCTGAATATAGCCTTCAGGTTAGCATACTGTATGAATATTCTAATGGGTCATACTGACTGAGGAGGTCAATATGATTTTACTTGGAACAACAATACTGACTTTATTTGGTACTGTGATTATTTGGTACTGAGGAAGTGGGTAGGGAAAGGATGCAGTCCAGTGGAGTAATCCAGCCCAGTTATTATGTGTAGGAGAAAGAGAGTGAAGACAGCCCCTCCCTGATAGTTCTACAGAGTATCCAGTAGATCCAGATAGCAGAGTCCTCAGTCTGGCAAGATTTTGTCTGTAGGTGTGGAACAATAAAAAAATCAGCTTGGAAGAATCTCCACATGTCAGGTACAAATAATTCTTGATATTTTACAAAAGTTCATGCTAAAACAATGTGAGTAAATTCTTGACACATCCCACAGTATTGGACTGCCTCTCCCTGATAATATCTGCCTATAGTACCAATAAAGTAGGCATACTCCAGGTTCCCTGAAATCTTGTGAACTAGTGGGAATTTTATTGTTATCAGCCATGTGTCATCATTTATCTCGTAGCCTCTGTAGATACATTCATGTTGATATCCACCAACAACCTAGTAATGCAAACCTTGCATTACTTTTTCTTTCCAGTGCTGTATGACTACTGCTTTAGTCAACCCCCATGTCTGAAAAGTCCATGGATCTTCAAATCAGAACACATAGTCAAGAAGAGCATTATATTTTTAATCCCTGGTGATTGATTCAGTGTCATATTATCAGTCTAGTTGATGTAAGCCCCAAATGTGTCAATCACACAATAAGTCCAAAATAAATGAGTTAATATTGTATCTCCATCAACTTCCTTTATCAGAGTCCTACAAAAAGAATTTTCTGGTTTAGGAGCCAGTTAATTCCTCCAAAATATCTATTAGTATGGAACTTCATAAGCAGTGATAGCACTTAGAACAAGTAAATCAAATAACAAATGCTTAAGTTCAATAAACTGCTAAAGAGCACCAAGATAAATCAATTTTTATTCATTTGTTTTTTAATTCTTCAGAAGTTTTCTAAATGGCTAGTATAGAAGACAAAATCCTAATATACTATTTGTACCAATCCACTCGAAGAATTATGGAAACCAGTCTTTTCTAACACCATAAATGTAACTGTTGTGATAATTGTTGAAATGAAAAGGAGTAGTAAAATTGGTAACATCTTCCGATGATAAATGCAGTAAACTGACTTTGTATAAAATAGTCTATCCCAGGAGTCTTCAAACTTGACAGCTTTAAGACTTGTGGACTTCAAGTCCCAGAATTCCTTCTCCAGTCATGTCAGCTCAGGAATTCTGGGAGTTGAAGTCTACAAGTCTTAAACTTGCCAAGTTTGAAGACCCTTGATCTATCCCTTTTGGACAAAGAATGAATATTATGCACTTCAGATTTTTTTTAAAAAAAAATGATATACTGTTTTTACTTAAATCCTTAATAATGGTACAATATAGGTAGTCATTGACTTATGATCACAATGGAGCCCAAAATTTATGTTGCTAAGTGAGATGGTTGTTAAGTGAATTTTGCCTCATTTTACAATCTTTCTTGGCACAATTGCTAAGTGAATTGTGGCAATTGTTAAGTTAGTTAACATGGTTGTCAAGTGAATCTGTCTGCCCCATTAACTTTGCTTGTCGGAAGGTCACAAAAGGGGATCCCATGACCTTGGGACACTGCAAACATCATGAATATGAGTCACTTGCCAAGTATCTGAATTTTGATCATGTGACCATGGCACTGCTTATTGGAGGTCTCGATCTGAAACTGGTGGGCAAGACATTCTGTTGCAGGCATACGTGCAGGAAAAATAGCTGTTCCTCGGTGGTAATGTGCCTTCATGAAACTTTCTCCTATTTTCATGCTTTCTGAAGTGTTTGAGGCCCATATCATACATGGTACCAATGGAAGAGGATATTTGTACCTCAGGGTTGAACTGCAGGGTCCTTGATGCTCTCTGAGCTTAGCGGTTTTCTTGCAGACGTTTCATTACCAAACTGGGTAAAATAATCAGTGCTAGAAAGGAAGTGGGATTCTAGCACTAATGATATTACCTAGTTTAGAAATGAAACGTCTGAAAGAAAACCATCAAGCTCAAGAGAGTACCAAGGATCTTACAATTGGGGGAATTTGTGGATAGATCCTTAGATTTAAACATTTGGTTTGCTCTTTAGTATTCAATCAGACATTGCAATGCAACATTTTAGATTTTTTAAACTCTGCAACATTTAGATCTTAGTTAAGGTTTTTTTTTTTTTTTTTTAAATCACTTGTACACTTTAATTGCAAGGCAATAAATTGCCAGGCAGATATTTTTATTTTCACCAATTTAGCTATTTATATTGAAATCATGCCTATACCTGAAGTCTAGTCAAGTGGCAGGTATATAATTTGGTGTGCTTTAATCTGTTATTGGAAAGACAAATAGAATGTGAGAGATACCAGAGAGGTTTTTTTTTTTTTTTTTTAATAATCTGTCAAAATTAAGAGAACAAAAGAGAAGTTTGGGAAAATAATGTTGTTTCACAGTAACAATGTTCTCATTTCCTGTCTTATTTTCACTACAGGTTTATCAACTGCCTTTAAGGTTTATGTCAGATCTATATCTCCTTTCTGTGTAAATCAAAGAGGCTTTTATTTTTTAAATGTTAGTTTTAATGTTTTGTTTTTATTTGACAGGTGAATTATGGAGTAGTATGAATGTTCCTATAGGACATAGTCATCTTTCTTTCTGGACTGTGTTCAAACAAGAAAAAATAAATAGGCCCCAATTTATATAGCAAGTTGTAGGTATAGTGGCCTCTGCTGTCTTAGTGAACCAAGCAATAGAGTATAGACAACAAAACGATAAGTAGAAGGTGAAGAATATTGGAAAATAAGCACTATAGCAGTGCAACATAGCTCAAATTGACCAAGCAGAAAAGGCAACAGAGATAATTGCATTATTCCAAATACAGCACAGAGACAGGTTAATTTGAAGGGTCTGCCAGAAGTGGACTCACTCTGAGAGATAATCTGACGGATTGCAAGTAGCTGAAAAAATAATAGGCACTGTTAGCGTTAAGTTCTGTGCATGGGTGCAAGGAGCGGAGACGAGGCAGTGAACAATGAACTTCAACTCTTTATTAAGCATACTGAACAGAGCAATCACCTAGGGCAGCAGCAGCCCTTTTATAGGGTTGGCTGCTGTCCTATTAGCCAATGAAAAACCTGGAAGTGTTGAACCCTTGAACCAATGAGAGTTGGCCCGTTAACAGCCAATCAGATTTCCCAGAAAGGACCAATCTGATGTCACTATTATGGGCCAATCAGAAGTGCAGGATTAGAACCCTGCTTTTTACTTAAGGTTGTTAAAACTTTATTAAACGCCTTTATTCATAACACCCCTTCCCCCTAGGTGCCGTTTGAGGGGTGCGGTGACGTAATCCCGTAGATATGCAGGTTGTTTCAACTGTCTATTAGATTTGCGCTGTCCCACCAGTTCCTGTCTGTAGTCCGATTTTGGTGGAACGTTTTTTGATTTATCTGGTACAGGCGGTTCCGCATCCTCACAGGACAACTCAGCGCTGCTGATTCTGTCGTTGTTGTCCTCCGTTCTCTGCGGGCTCGCCTCCGTTGAGGTATTTCTCTGTGGCAAGGCAACCCCCCTTCCTGATTCTTCTTCAGGTAACACGCTGGGCTGCTGACTTCCTTCGATTTCGCCTTCCACCATCTCGAATTCGGTTCCCTCAACATCCCCTCCCCCCCTCAGTTTGAGAGTCACAGGAGTCGGGGCAACTGGGTTGCAACCTAGAGCGAAGCTGATCTATATGACATTTCCATATCTTTCCATCCAATGTTTGCACGCGGTAGGATCTGGGCCCGGTGGTTTGTATTACAGTTGTTCCGACCCATAATGGTTCACCAGAAAGGTTTTTAGCGAAGACTAAGTCGCCTACCTTGAACTCACGGCATTTTCCACTAGATCCACAGGGTTTCTCTGGCGCGTAGGACGGGTGAAGATGGTCGAGGTGGGAGCAGAGCTTGCGTCCCATCAACAGTTCAGCTGGAGTCTTGTTGGTGATGTTGTGCGGGGTAATGTGTTGGAGTAGGAGTATTCTGTTTAGTTTGTCGTCAATGTCCCCATAGTCCATCTTGTGGAGAGTTTTTTTAATGAATTGGACCATGCGCTCGGCCCTGCCATTGGCTGCAGGGTGCGCCGGCAAGGTTAGCGCATGGCGGATACCCCGGTCCGCTAAGTATTGTTCAAACACCAGGATGGTGAACTGGGGTCCGTTGTCGGAGACTAGAACGTCTGGCAGTCCATGTGTTGCGAATAGTTTATTTAATTTGCGGATGACTGAATCGGTTATAGTAGTTTTCATCTTGTGGATTTCGAGCTGTTGGAAAAGGCATCCACTGTTAGGAGGAACGTATGTCCCTTAGTAGGTCCCGCAAAGTCAATGTAGATGCGGGACCACGGCCCCCGGGGGGTTTCCCACTCCATTGGAGTTGGTCTAGGTGGGGCACTGCTGACTTCTTGGCACTTTAGACAAGTCTTCACCCAGGCTTCGATCTGCTTATCGATGCCCGGCCACCATGCGTAGCTTCGTGCGAGCGCTTTCATATGCACAATGCCGGGGTGACCGTCATGCAAGGCTTTCAAAACTGCTCATTGTAACTACTCTGGGACGACAACTCTGTCTCCCCATAGGATGCAGCCTTTCTGTGAGAAAAGTTCTGTTTGCCGGTTTCTGAAAGGGGTGAAGTCGTCAGGGGTTTGTTCTACTGGCCATCCTCGTTCGACCTAGCTGAGAACTCGTGCCAGGACAGGATCTCATTTCATTTCGATAGCGATGTCTCTGGCTGTTAGCGGCGGTGAATGTAGTGTTACAATCTGGAGTGTCGTGATGGTTAGAGCTGGGTCGTCGATGGTTTCCGGAAGTGGGGCATGGCTCAATGCATCAGCGTGGGGAATGGCTTTCCCCGGGCGGTGTTGCAATTTATAATTGTACGCAGCTAAGAACTCCGACGAACAAGTCATTCTAGGTGACAATATATAGGGGGTTGGCTTGTCTCCCACTATAATCCCCAGCAAAGGCTTGTGATTGGTAATAATAGTAAAAGCTCATCCATACACATATTCATGAAACCGTTTTACAGCAGATACAACAGCAAGAGCCTCTTTGTCAATTTGGCTATAGTTGCGTTCAGCCCTCAATAAGGTCCTTGAAAAATAGGCAATAGGGGCCTCACTACCATTAGGTAACACATGACTTAAAATGGCTCCTACTCCAAATGGTGACGCATCACATGTAATGGTTAAAGGCAAAGTCTCGTTATACTGCATTAAAACAGCATCTGAGGTTAGTAAGTTTTTCACTTGTCAGAATGCATGCTCCTCTCGGTGTCCCCAGACCCAGGTGGCTTTTTTGTCGAGAAGTCTATGTAGGGGCTCAGCTACGGTCGCCTTCTGGGGCAAGAAGATGTTGTAAAAGTTAATGAGCCCCAGGAAAGCTTGGAGGTCTGTCCTATTCTTGGGTCTTGGAGTGTTTTTGATCGCTCCTTAGTTTGCTATTAGTGGGGTGAATTCCTTGCTTATCGATTAGGTACCCCAGGAACTCTACTTTCTCTGTACACAGTTGACATTTATTTATTTTAACCTTTAGTCTTTAAATTTCTGGAGAACCATTCTAAGACGCCTCTCTAGTACTTCTCTATTCGGGGCCGCAATTAAAATGTCATCAAAATATGGCACGACCCCCTTGATCCCTTGCAAAAGTCTCTCCATCAGACTTTAAAAAATCCCTGGGGCTACGCTCACTCTGAATTGGAGTCAGTTGCATTTAAAAGCACATCGGTGTGTAACGATCGTCTGTGCTTCCGCGGTTTTTTTATCTACAGGCAGTTGTTGGTACGCCTGCGCTAAATCCAATTTAGCGAAGACTTTTCTGCCCCCTGGGGAATGGAGAAGGTGTTGAACCACCGGCACCGGGTAAGTGTTCTGTTGAAGGGCGTGATTGAGGGTGGCCCGGTAGTCCCCACAAAGTCTTAACGATCCATCCGGTTTGATGGGTGTTACAATTGGGGTTTCCCAACGGGCGTGGTCAATTGGTTCTAAAACACCCTGGCTATTAATTTATTGAGCTGCTCGTCGATCTTTGGTTTTAGAGGAAAAGGCACCCGACGAGGCTTAAGGCAGATGGGGGCTACTTCAGGGTTAAGGTTAAATGATATCGGGGTCCCCTTGTACTCGCCTAGTTTGTCTGCAAAGATGTCCTGGAATTCCTGGATGAGGGCCTCCTCCCAGTCGTCGCTTCTGGTTTGGTGAATGCCGGCTACCTCGATCCTGAGTGGGGCGAACCATTGAAGGCCTAACAAACTAGGCCGATCACGATCGATGATGGTCAGCAGTAGCGACGCAGTACGGTTTTTGAATGATACTTGGACTTGGCTGGAGTCGACAACCAGAATTCGGTTCTCTTGGTAATCTTTGAGTATAATTCTTTGGGCTCTGAGGTCTTGACGCTGGACAGCAGGAATTAACTGTTTGAGGGTTTTCCAGGAAACCATCGAGAGGGATGACCCTGAGTCGACTTCCATCACGCAAGGTTGGTTCTCGATGGTGACCCTCACTCGGATCTTCTTTGCATCTAACGATGAAGCGTGACCGATGGTAATGGTTTGGTGTACCTCTTCCCGTCTCGTTGAAGTGGCCAGTGTTTTATTTCTGGAGGAATGGTTGTTCCACTGGTGGTTCAAGTGTTCCCGACTCACAGGGCGATTCCCTGTGGTCTGGCGGTAGTTGTTTTCTCTCCAAATTGGGCTGGATTCTCACTTGCTTCTACAGACCTTCCTGATGTGGCCTCTTTTCCCACAGGAATGGCAGAGCACATCGAGGAATTTGCAATCTGATCACGGGTGGTTTGCCCCACAACCCACGCATTGGTGCGGTAGTCTTCGATTCCGCTGGTTGCGTTGGTCGCATTTGGACCGGAGCTGGTTGACCTCCTCCTCCTCACTTTCTGATGGAGATTCAAGGTCCTCATGGTGGGTCAATGTTGTGTGCCTCTCTAGGTGAAGTGAGGTATCGTTGGTGAGTTGGCGGAGCAGTGCGTTGGTGCGGCGCATTCAGGTGGCCGACTTTCTGGTTGCTTCTTCTGCAGTAGCGTCTTTGATGACATCGGCAAGATCGATGTCCCCTTTGGCCATGATCTTGCTCTGCGCCGTGTGGTCATCTAATCCCAGAACTATTCGGTCTCTCAGAGTTTCTTCGGGGTCTGCAAACCCACAGAGCCCTCCCAGGTTCCAGAGGTCCACGATGAAATCTGCGATGCTCTCTCCTTTCCGTTGGTCCCTCTGATAAAACTCCTGTCTTCGGACAAGCGTTGGTACGGTGGGTGCATAGTGAGCCCATAGAAGGGGTGCGAGGACGTCCCAGTCCATGGATTTCACCTCAGCCGGTTTCGCTAGTGTTGCGAATCAATAAATGCTTAATAAAGATCAGTAAGAGCTTGAAGTAAAGTGCAGGGTTCTGGCCCTGCACTTCTGATTGGCCAATAATAGCAACATCGAATTGGTCCATTCAGGAGAATCTGATTGCCTATTAACGAGCCTCTCCCATTGCTTAATGGAGCTAGCGCTCCCTGTGTTTCATTGGTTAAATAAGTTAAGAGTTGCTATATAAAGGGGCCCATCGTGGCCATTATTCGGAGCTGTTTTCACATGTAAATAAAGAGTTGAAGTTCACTGTTTCACTGGCTCGTCTCCATCCTTGCACCCATGCTCAGAACATAACACTGGCGACGAGGATGGGATCTGGAGACATCAGAGCTTACTGAACAACGTAGAACCATAACCGAGCACATGGCTGAACGCACCAATGGCGGAACCATGTCCGGCAGCGTCATACCACCCGCTCCATTCGACCCGGCACAAGAAGACTGGGACTCATATATGGATCGCTTCCAGATGTTTCTGGAAACCAACAATTTGAAGGATGCCACTACCGGAAAGAAACGAGCGGTATTCCTAACTCATTTCGGGCCAACTGTATTCAAGATGGCCAAGGCACTAGCAAAACCGGCAGAACTAAAGTCTATGGACTGGGACGTCCTCAAACCACTACTGAGGGCTCACTATGCACCGACCGTGCCAACGCTCGTGAGAAGGCATGAATTCTATCAAAAAGTCAGCGGAAGGGCGAAAACGTTGCTGATTTCATCACAGATCTCAGGAATCTGGGAGGCGTATGCGAGTTTACCAACTTAGAAGAAGCCCTAAGAGACCGAATCGTTCTGGGATTAGATGCACCAGGCACTCAGAGTAAATTAATGGCGAAGGACGACATTAGCCTTAAAGACGCCATAGCTGAAGCTACTGCAGCAGAAGCAACCAGGAAGTCGGTTGCTAAAATGCGCTGCACACACGCACCGGTTCGCCAATGAGCCTGCGACATTTCACCTCAGTCAGAGGGACAGCTAGAGTCGGCCCACCATGAGGACCTCGAATTGTTGTCAGAAAGCGACGAGGAAGAGGTCCATCGACTTTGGTCCGAATGGGACCAACGCCAGGAATCACAGTACCAATGCGCCGGGTGTGGAGCAAGTCACCCCTGGTCTGAATGCAAATTCCTCGACACGCTCTGCCATGTGTGTGGGAAAAGAGGCCATATAGGTCGGGTCTGTAGAAGCAAGCCAGGACCCAGCCAGCCCTCAAGGGGGGCTAACTGTTGCCAATCAATGGGAAGTCGTCCTGTGAAGCGAGAACCCATGAACCACCAATGGAACAACCACTCCTACAGAAACAAAACCTAAACCACCCAACAAAGCGAGAAGAGGCTCACCAAACGATCACGATCGGTCACGCCTCATTTCTGGATGCCCAAAAGATCCAAGTGAAAGTGGCCATCGAAAACCAGCCCTGCCTGATGGAAGTCAATTCCGGATCGTCCCTCTTGATGGTTTCCTGGAAGACCCTCAAGCAGCTCATCCCCACTATCCATAGGCATGACCTCCGGTTCCAAAGGCTCATACTTAAGGACTATCAAGGAAATCGAATTCTGGTTGTTGGATCCAGCCGAGTACGGGTATCGTTTAAGAACCGTACAACATTTCTACCCCTGACTGTAATCGACAAGGATCGGCCTAGTTTGTTAGGCCTCCAATGGTTCGCTCTACTCGGAATTGAAGTAGCCAGCATTCACCGAACCTGCAGCAATGATTGGGAAGAAGACCTCGTCCACGAATTCCAGGATGTCTTCACAGAAAAATTAGGCGAGTACAAGGGGACCCCGATATCGTTTAACCTCAATCCCAAAATAGCTCCCATCCGCCTTAAGCCTCGTCGAGTTCCATTTGCCCTTAAACCAAAGATTGATGAGCAGCTTGATAAATTAATAGCCCAGGGTGTGTTAGAACCAACCGATCACTCTCCCTGGGAAACCCCAATCGTAACACCCATCAAGCTGGATGGACCAATAAGAATTTGTGGGGACTACCGAGCCACCCTGAACCACGCCCTTCAACAAAACGCTTACCCGGTACCGGTGGTGCAACACCTCCTCCATTCCCTGGGGGGCGGAAAAGTCTTCGCTAAACTAAACTTTGCCCAGGCATACCAACTGCCTGTTTACAAAAAAACGGCAGAGGCCCAGACAATCGTTACGCACAGAGGTGCGTTTAAATGTAACTGACTCCAGTTCGGAGTGAGCGTAGCCCCAGGAATCTTTCAAAGCTTGATGGAGAGGCTATTACAAGGGATAAAAGGTGTTGTTCCATATTTTGATGATGTGTTAATCGCAGCCCCAACCCAGAAAATACTAAAGGAATGCCTGAGGTTGGTTCTCTAGAGATTTAAAGACTCCGGTCTCAAAGTTAAAAAGAACAAGTGTTATTTATGTGCGGATCGTATAGAATTTTTGGGATATTTAATTGATAGTCAAGGCATTCACCCCACCGATAACAAACTCAGGACAATCAAGAATGCCCCAAAACCCTGGAACAAGGCCGACCTCCAGGCTTTTCTGGGCCTTATCAATTTTGATAACGTTTTCCTGCCTCACAAAGCAACTGTAGCTGAGCCCCTACATCGTTTATTGGACAAAAAAGCAACCTGGGTATGGGGACATAGAGAAGAACAGGCGTTTCGACATGTAAAAAATTTATTGACTTCTGATGCTGTTCTGAAGCAGTATAATGAGACTTTGCCTTTAACGATCACGTGTGATGCATCCCCATTCGGGGTGGGCGCCATTTTAAGCCACGTTTTGCCAAACGGTTATGAAGCCCCTGTTGCTTATTTCTCAAAGACGTTATCAAAAACAGAACGCAACTACAGTCAACTTGACAAGGAGGCCCTTGCTATAGTATCCGCGGTTAAGAGATTTCATGAATATGTGTATGGCCGAGCATTTACCATAGTGACTGACCACAAACCTTTGCTGGGAATAATCGCGGGAGATAGGCCAACACCGTATATATTATCTCCCAGAAAGACCCGCTGGTCAGAATTCTTGGGGGCATGCAATTACAAGTTGCAACTTCGCCCAGGGAAGGCCATTCCCCACGCCGACGCATTGAGCCATGCACCTCTTCCAGATACTATTGATGACCCCGCTCCAACGGTCACAATGCTGCAGATCGAGACACTTCAAATGCCACCATTAACGGCCCGAGATATCGCGATGGAAACAAAACGCGACTCCATTTTAGCAAGAGTCCTTAGTTGGGTTGAGTGGGGATGGCCGTTGGACCAAATACCTGATGACTACGCCCCATTCAAAAATCGGCAAATGGAACTATTTTCTCAAAAGGGCTGCATTATCTGGGGTGATAGAGTTGCCGTCCCAAAGCGGTTGCGACCAGCGATACTAAGGACTTTGCACGATGGCCACCCTGGCATTGTGTGTATGAAAGCCCTCGCATGAAGCTACGCGTGGTGGCCGGGTATTGACAAGCAGATAGAGACATGGGTAAAAGCCTGTCACAAATGCCAAGAAGTAAGCAATGCCCCGCCAAAAGCAACCCCAACCGAATGGGAAACACCGAGGGGACCATGGTCCCGCATTCATCTAGACTTTGCCGGTCCTACCAAGGGACACACATTCTTACTGATGGTGGATGCCTACTCGAACTGGCTTGAAATCCATGAAATGAGGAATACAATGACCGAAGCAGTCATCAAGAAACTGGACAGACTCTTTGCGACACATGGATTACCAGACGTTCTGGTATCCGACAACGGGCCTCAATTTACCGCGCTGTCCTTCGAACAGTACCTGGCGGACCGCGGTATTCGACATGCGCTGACTTTGCCAGTGCATCCTGCGGCCAACGGAAGGGCCGAGCACATGGTACAATTCGTCAAGAAAACCTTGCATAAGATGGACTAAGGCGATATAGAAGACAAGATTAACCGGATACTCCTTTTGCAGCATATCACTCCACACAGCATCACCAATAAAACTCCCGCCGAGTTATTGATGGGACGGAAGCTCCGCTCCCACCTCGACTGCCTACATCCATCATATGAACCTGAAAAGCCAGACGGTTCTAGCAGGAAATGTTGCAATTTCCAGGTAGGAGATTTGGTTTTCACTAGGAACTTTTCGGGTGACCCATTGTGGGTCGAGGCAACTATAGTACAAGTAACCGGCCCTAGATCGTACTGCGTAAAATGACGCGACAATAGAATTTGGAAATGCCATATTGATCAGCTGTGTTCAAGGCTACAGTCGGGGATCTCCGAGCCCCCTGATTTCCAAACCGAGGGGGGAGGAAATAGCGAGGAAGCTGAATTCGAAGCGGCAGAAAGCTTAAGCGGTAGTAATGACCGCTCAGACGCAGCACGTGATGGACCTGGAATGGGGGTGGCCTCGCCTCAAAGAGATGCCGAGAGCAGTAGCGACGACGAAAATTCAAATGCGGAACGGGAGGCACCCTTTTCACCAGATAACATCTTACCCCAGCAAGACTATAGCCAAATACCGGGAGGACAACAAAAGTCTAATGGACAATCGAAACAACCTGCCTACCTCAAAGACTACGTGACCGCACCCCTTAAACGGAACCCGGGGGGAAGGGGTGTTGTGAAACAATAAATGCTTAATAAAGATCAGTAAGAGCTTGAAGTAAAGTGCAGGGTTCTGGCCCTTCACTTTTGATTGGCCGATAATAGCGACATCGGATTGGTCCATTCAGGAGAATCTGATTGGCTATTGGTTAATGGAGCTAGCGCTCCCTGTGTTTCATTGGTTAAATAAGTTAAGAGTTGCCTATATAAAGGGGCCCATCGTGGCCATTATTCGGAGCTGTTTTCACATATAAATGAAGAGTTGAAGTTCACTGTTTCACTGGTTCGTCTCCATCCTTGCACCCATGCTCAGAACATAACAGCTAGTGCCTTGGCCATCTTAATGACGGCTGGCCTGCAATGGGTCAGGAACACTGCTTGCTTTTTCCCCGTAGTTGTGTCTTTCAAGATTTTTGGTCTCCAGAAACATCTGGAACTGGTCCATGTACGAGTCCCAGTCTTCTTGTGCCGGGTCAAATGGAGCGGGTGGTATGGCGCCGCCGGAAATGGTTTCCGTTGTCAATGCACCTTCAGCCAAGTGCTCTGTTTGGTGCTCTGTAAGTGTTCAGTCAGCTCTGATGTCTCCGCATCCCACCTTCGTCACCAGTGTTAAGTTCTGCGCATCGGTGCAAGGAGCGGAGACGAGGCAGTGAACAGTGAACTTCAACTCTTTATTAAGCATACTGAACAGAGCAATCACCTCGGGCAGCAGTAGCCCTTTTGTAGGGTTGGCTGCTGTCCTACTAGCCAATGAAAAACCTGGAAGTGTTAAATCCTTGAACCAATGAGAGTTGGCCCATTAACAGCCAATTAGATTTCCCAGAAAGGACCAATCCGATGTCGCTATTATTGGCCAATCAGAAGTGCAGGATTAGAACCCTGCTTTTTACTTAAGGTTGTTAAAACTTTATTAAACACCTTTATTAGTTCATAACAGTTACCATGCAAGCTTAGAAAGAATTTAAATTCTTAGCAGGTATCTCAGGGTCACCTGATTGCAGAGAGGGCAAATGGGACACTAGTGAGAAGGAAAGAAAGGCAGTTTGCCCTCAAATTTAACTTGGAGTATGTGTCATATGTAGAGGTAGGAAGATCAGAAGGTGGTTGACAGACGATAAAGTATCTATTGGGGCAACTCATAACCGAGCAGGACAAGGTGGAAAAAGAGCCAAGTTCCCCCTGTATTTAGTAGAATATACACACTCAACATTTCCACGACAGTTTTGGAAACCCCCATAGAAAATGAATCTTCAGAAGCATCAGCTGATGGAGTCTTCTCTGATGAGGAGGATTCAAGGCTCAAGGAAGGAAGATACATACTGAATAAACAAACTGAAAAGGCTGTGAAAAGAAAGGCCTTCCTTCAGTCAAAATAAAAGTACCATTAGGAAAAACTGAAGATGACATGGAATACAGACAAGAAATGTTGAAATGTCTTTGGAATATGACTTTGAGAACAAAGTAATTTCTGGCAAATTCTCAGTGTAGAGTTAGCAGCTGTCGGGGGCTCAGAGCAAGGTTCTTTACAAATGTTTTCACCCAGTCTCCAACTTTTCAGCAAATCATGTGCCACTGTCAAAAAGAGTCCTAGGGTAGTTTTCTCACAGGAAACAAACACCATGTCTTGTTTGTATGCTTTTGGTGTCAGTTCACAGGCAAGGTGATGAATGTCCTATCCAAAATGGGTAAAGAGTTTTGTTTCCCAGGCTCAGGCCTGACAGCTTTGGTGCAGTAATACAATTAAAGTTTGCCTGCATCTTATTTCATTTCCTTTAATATTGCCAAGGATGAACAATGTGGGGGGGAGAAAGATCTGTGGTTTGTCTCTGTCTAATGAAATAGTAACTTGCCCAGCTGATGGTCCTCTTTACAAGAAGAGTGTTGTGTATGCAATAAGATTAATAAAATGTGAGCTTGGAGTAAGTGCAGGGTTCTGGCCCTTCACTTCTGATTGGCTGTTAAGCGGCCGGACCGGATTGGCCCGTTCTGGGGAATCCGATTGGCCCTTAACAGAGAGTTCTTATTGGTTATAAGAGTAGCGTTCCTAGCTCGTTATTGGTTAAACGTTACAGGGTTTGCCTATATAAGGCGGGTTTTACTGCTGTTGAATTGAGGAAGTCACAATGTAAATAAAGAGTTGAAGTTCATCGTTCAGAGGCTTGTCTCCATTCTTTCTCGCCCATGCTCAAAACCTAACACTGGCGACGAGGGTGGGATATGGAGATATCTGAACCAACGAAACTTCGAAGAACACCAAGCACGTGACAGACGACGCCAACAACGGAACCATGTCTGGCGGCATCGTACCAACCGCTCCGTTTGATCCAACACAAGAGGACTGGGATTCCTACATGGATCGCTTCCAAATGTTCTTAGAAACGAACAACTTAAAGGACGCCACACCAGGAAAGAAACGGGCGGTGTTCCTAACGCATTGTGGTCCAACCATATTTAAGATGGCTAAAGCACTAGCCAAACCCTGAGAAGTGAAGGCCATGGATTGGGATGACCTCGAACCTATCCTGCGAGACCACTACGCCCCGACCATGCCTACGCTCATGAGACACCACGAGTTTTATCAAAGAAGCCAGCAAAAGGGAGAAAGCGTGGCCGACTTCATAGCAGACCTCCAAAATTTGGGAGGTCTCTGCGGATTCACCAATCTAGAAGAAGCACTAAGAGATCACATAGTTCTGGGATTAGATGTACCAGGTGTCCAAAGCAAGCTGATGGCGAAAGGCAACATCAGCCTTGCCGACGCCATTGCCGATGCTACTGCAGCAGAAGCAACCAGGAAGTTGGCTGCACAACTACGCCGAAACCGCACTCCGGTACCACCATCGGCCAGCAAAATCTCACCTAATTCAGAAGGGCAGCTCGCGACAACGCACCACGAGGACCTCTCTTCATCATCAGACAGTGACGAAGAAGGGGTCCATCGACTGCGGTCTGACTGGGACCCTCACCCGAAGCCCTTACGTCCTTGCGCTGGCTGTGGAGCCAACCATGCCAGGTCCGAATGCAAATTCCGTGATGCACTCTGCCATGAGTGCGGGAAACGAGGCCACATTGGACGGGTCTGCCGCAGCTTGCCAGGACCTAGCCAGGCCTCAAAAGGGGCTAACTATAGCCAATCAACAGGAAACCGTCCTGTAAGGTGAGAGCCAGTAAACCACTCCTACAGAAATCGAGCTTTGCAGAGAGAAGAGGCTCACCATACTATCACTATAGGTCACGCCTCAGTCATGGACACTAAGAAAATTCGAGTCACGGTAGCCATCGAGAACCAGCCTTGCCACATGGAGGTCGACTCGGGATCGTCCCTCTCGATGGTGTCTTGAAAGACACTCAAGCAACTCATCCCCACAATTCAATGCCAAGATCTCCGTTTCCAACGCCTCATCCTCAAGGACTACCAGGGGAATCAAATCCCCATCGTCGGGTCCTGCCGAGTCCAAGTCTCCTTCAAGAAGCACACAGCGTACTTACCTTTAACAGTCATCGATAGAGATAGGCCTAGCCTACTGGGCCTCCAATGGTTCGCGCCACTCGGCATTGAAGTGGCCGGCGTAAACCGAGTCGGTGGCTGTGACTGGGAGGTAGATCTTATCTCTGAGTTCAGGGACATCTTCATGGACAGCTTAGACGAGTACAAGGGGACCCGATCTCATTCAGCCTAGATCCAAAAATAGCTCCCATTCGCCTAAAGCCCCGTCGAGTTCCGTTTGCCTTAAAATCGAAAATCGACGAACAACTCGACAAACTGATAGCTCAGGGGGTGTTGGAGCCCATCGATCACTCCCCATGGGAAACTCCTATTGTAACTCCCATTAAGCCAGACGGGTCAATCCGAATTTGTGGGGACTACCGGGCCACCTTGAACCACGCCCTGCAGCAGAATGCGTATCCAGTTCCGGTGGTGCAGCACCTCCTCCATTCCCTGGGGGGCGGGAAAGTTTTCGCTAAATTGGATTTAGCTCAAACATATCAGCAATTTCCACTAGATGAAAAAACGGCACAGGCCCAAACTATTGTGACGCACCGAGGTGCCTTTAAATGTACTCGGCTGCAATTCAGTGTTAGTGTAGCCCCGGGGATCTTTCAGAGCCTTATGGAAAGGTTATTGCAAGGAATTAAGGGCGTGGTCCCCTATTTTGACGATGTATTAATTGCAGCCCCTACAAAAAAAATCTTACAGGACCAGTTAAAATTAGTCCTAAAAAAATTCCAAGAGGCCAGTCTTAAGATTAAAAAAAAACAAATGTAAATTGTGTACTGACAGTGTTGAGTTTTTAGGGTACCTGATTGATAGCCAGGGCATTCACCCTACCGAAAGTAAATTAAAAGCGATCAAAAACGCTCCCAAGCCATAAAACAAGGCTGATCTCCAGGCGTTCCTAGGCCTCATCATTTTTTACAATTTATTTTTGCCGCACAAAGCAACGGTCGCTGAACCGTTACACCGATTGTTAGATAAAAAAGCAAATTGGTTATGGGGTTTCCGTGAAGAACAGGTGTTCCGAAATGTTAAAAAACTGCTCACTTCTGACTCTGTACTCATGCAGTATAACGAGACTTTGCCGTTAGCTATAACCTGTGATGCATCACTTTTCGGGGTGGGCGCCATTTTGAGCCACGTACTGCCTAATGGGAATGAAGCCCCTGTTGCATATTTTTCAAAGACTCTTTCAAAAACGGAGCAGAACTATGGACAAATTGATAAAGAAGCCCTCGCAATTGTCTCAGCTGTGAAAAGATTTCACGAATACGTGTATGGCAGGGTTTTTACTATTGTGACTGACCACAAATCTTTGTTAGGGATAATAGCCGGAGATAAGCCGACTCCCTACATATTATCCCCTCGGATGACCCGATGGTCAGAATTCTTAGCTGCTTATAACTATCGGCTGCAATACCGCCCGGGGAAAGCCATTTCCCATGCCGACGCATTGAGCCGAGCACCGCTTTCAAAGACTCTCGACGATTCGGCACCAATGGTAACCACATTGCAAATAGAGGCACTCAACTCGCCGCCACTGACCGCCCGAGATATCGCAAGAGAAACTAAATGCGACCACACCCTAGCACGAGTCCTAGGCTGGGAAGAACGCGGATGGCCATTGGACCAGTTATCAGATGACTTCACACCATTCAAGTCTCGACAGACCGAGTTCTTCTCCCAGAAAGGCTGTGTCATCTGGGGCGATAGAGTCGTTATCCCAGAACGGCTCCGAAAAGCGTTGCTGAGAACTTTGCACGATGGCCACCCCGGCATCGTGCGAATGAAAGCCCTTGCGCGAAGCTACGTGTGGTGGCCAGGCATTGACAAGCAAATCGAACAGTGGGTTAAAGCTTGTCCCAAATGCCAAGAAGTCAGCAACGCTCCACCAAAAGCCATGCCTACTGAATGGGAGACACCACGTGGACCCCGGTCCCGAATTCATCTGGGTTTCGCGGGGCCAACCAAAGGCCACAACTTCCTGCTTACCATTGACGTCTACTCGAATTGGCTCGAAATTCATCGCATGACGACTACAACCTCCGAGGCAGTTATCAAAATTTTGAACAGACTCTTTACAACCCACGGATTATCAGATGTCCTGGTATCCGATAACGGCCCACAATTTACTGCACTAGCGTTTGAGCAGTACCTCGCTGACTGCGGCATCCGCCATGCGCTCACCTCGCCTGTGCACCCTGCGACCAATGGCTGAGCAGAATGCATGGTCCAATTTGTGAAGAAAACCTTGAAAAAGGTAGACTACGACAACATTGATGACAAGGTCAATCAAATCCTCTTCTTGCAAGACATCACCCCACATAGCGTCACCAACAAAACTCCCGCTGAACTGCTAATGGGATGAAAGCTCCGTTCCCACCTCGACCGGTTGCACCTGGCTTATGAACCGGAGAAACGACTAGGATCCAGCGGCCACTGTCATAACTTCCAGGTAGGAGACCTGGTTTATGCAAAAAACCTATTGGGCGACCCGTTGTGGGTGGAAGCGACAGTAGTACGTGTAACCGGCCCCAGATCCTACCTTGTGCAATGCCTTGACGATAAACTTTGGAAACGGCATATCGACCAATTACGATTGCGGCTTTCAGCAGCCAGTCCGCAACTCCCCTATGACCAAACTGAGGGGGGGGAAGGTACAGAAGAAGATGAATTCCTAGGAAACCCGTTCGAAGGAAACGACGGTTTAATAGAAACTCAGGAAGCGGAGCCGGAGGGAGAAACGTTTGTACCTCAGGGAATCACGGAAAATGTGAGCAACGACGTAGAAGTGAACTCTGAACCAGAGGCAGCCCCACTGCCAAACAATGATGTACCTCAGCATGATTGCAACCAGCCGATACAATGAAAATCAAAGAGACTAAAAAGACAACTGTCCTACCTAAGGGACTATGTAACTGCGCCCTGAAATAAGAAGCCAGGGGGAAGGGGTGTTGTGTATGCAATAGGATTAATAAAGTGTGAGCTTGGAGTAAGTGCAGGATTCTGGCCCTGCACTTCTGATTGGCTGTTAAGCGGCCGGACTGGATTGGCCCATTCCGGGGAATCCGATTGGCCCTTAACAGAGAGTTCTTATTGGTTATAAGAGCTAGCGTTCCTAGCTCGTTATTGGTTAAATGTTACAGGGTTTGCCTATATAAGGCGGGTTTTACTGCTGTTGAATTGAGGAAGTCACAATGTAAATAAAGAGTTGAAGTTCACCGTTCAGAGGCTTGTCTCCATTCTTTCTCGCCCATGCTCAAAACCTAACAAAGAGCATTAAAATTTCTTTTAATCATCCCACCAGCAGGATTTTTCTTAATTATTCAACAAAATGAGCTAGGAAATCCTAAATGGAAATGGTCAAGGCCTTCCTAAGGCCTTTAATTCTTTTTTTACAAGCTAAGAAATAGGTATAATGACACTCTTTTCATTAATATGTTCCTTTCTACTAGCTTGTCACAGCAGTTTCATGCTGATCACTTATGTAAGCTTGAGGGGAAAAGTCAGAGCTCTCTTAGCTGTTAATAGAAACTTTAAATTATGTGTTTCTTCTTACCCTAACTAAAATGTTCTTTCTTTGAAGGCTTAAACAGCTTCCCTTGATAATAAAAAGTAATGGCTATGTAAATAAATTAACTAAAATTGCCAGTCAATCTCTGAAAATTATTTTCCCCATATACACTCAAAGTTAGTACTGTGCTGTGTACTGTTATGTTATATAAAATCTGAGAAACATAATACCTTTGTGTTCAAATGTTATTTCTGTTAAGTACGTTGGTGGGTCCCAAGAATAGGCGAGGCTTGAGTAATGAACAACAGCTCTTTATTAAACGGATAGATTCTGAGACAAAAAATACCCAGTGTGTGGCAGCTCTTCTTATGAAGCTGGCCGCGGCTAGGCAGCCAATGACAACTCTTCGAGTTTGCCACACTTGGTTTCAACCAATTACAGCAAACCCTGTATGAGCCAATCAGGAACATTCAAGCCATCCAATCACAATCCGGCTTTTCCGGACCAATAGGAACGCAGGGTTTTAAGCCTGCTAATATGGAACAATTTCAACTTTGAAATAATATTCAAATTATTTCTAGTTTTCCATAAGTGCTGGAAAAGCACATTTTTCTAGCTCTTCCACTTTCTCCTATTCATGCCCTTGTTTCCCCTCCTATCTCTGATGTGCACTTCTACTTTATGGGAGAGGATAACTAATGGTAAGTTTAAACTAAGCCTTCATTGTCATTCTTAATGAATGCTGTAGTAATTGTCCTGTTATTTTTACTTCTCAGCTGGATAAAAGCAATGAGATCAATGAATTTCAACTTCTATCTTATATTATGTCTATATTGAGCCCTGCAGGTAATTTACTATGTTCTAAAAGGATTACAAGTCAAAAAAGCAATTTTTCCCCTATCTTTTACTGTGTCTGTGGTAATAAGTATGAATCCTAAAATGGGACTTTTTGAGAATTAAGGAGGAAGACTAATTTCAAATCAAATGGAAAAAGCCTCTATCATGAGAAGAATAAAGAGTGGGCCCTAGGTCATGCAAGCTTGGAGTAGGTGTCTAATTTCCCGTTTAATAAAAGAGAATTTAAAATAGATAATTTACTAAGCTGAAAAATTCCAGCAAAGCTGATCTCACCTACAAATTCTGTGAGCTAGAAGAGTTAGATTGAAGACACAATCATAGGTTGTCAGTGGCAAAATATTTTCATCCTGCTATTTTGAGTAGCCATGGAGTCTATACTATACAGTATGTATTCCTCCAGTTTAATAGATAGTACCAAATTTTTATTCTTTTTTACTCTCTCTCCTGCTGTGGACATATGCTATATATCATCCACCATTTGTGTATGTACCTCAGACAAAACACAAATCTAAGTCAACATTGAATGAACTTAGGAGATTCAGACAAGTTTTAGTTTCAATGAACTTGCAGCCAAAGTAACTGAAACTGATTCCAAGGGTCAACTTTGGGATCAGAGCTATGAAAATAAGTTTTTACTGCCCTTTCAATTTTCAATGTGTTGGACTTCTTTTTTTGTCCATTCCCCTAGCTGTCCATAAATGGAAAACCTTAGCAAGAAGAGTGATAAATCTAGCTTTCATCCAGGGTGTACTTTTATAATGGATCTTTTTTTTTTTTTTTTTTTACTTTAAGAACTCAGAAAAAAACTTTGGCTTTTCAGATAGAAAATATGAAGATATTTGTACTTCGAAGTTTTGAGATTTGGTGTTGCTGGTTCCTTGGTTATCTAACTGCACGTTAATTATTTCTTCCAATTGTTCCTGTATCTAATTTTTTTAAATAAAAAGTTTATTTTTATAAAAAAACCAAAAATAAAATCATCTTTCAGTTATACAGTGTGTCAGCTGGGTACATATATCTTGTATACATATTAATATTTGTATACATTTCTTACTAAGTTTATATTCATATTACAGCCTATTCAGCATCATGTATCATTATATATCATTATAACAACATTTAATTTATTACTTTATTTTCCAACCATTTATAAAATAAATCCCAAATCATATAATACTCCATTTCTTCTTGTTCTCCAATTGCCAGTGTTAATCTACTTATTTCTGCACATTCCAATGTTTTCTTAATCATCTCCTCCACCTGAATCTTTTCATTTTTTCAATTTTGAGCAAATACAATTCTAGCTGCTGTTAATATATGTATAATTAAATATATTTTTTCTTTACTATAATTCTCAGGTAGGATCCCTAGTAAAAATATCTCAGGCTTTAAGTCTATATGTTGTTTTATCTTCTTTTCCAACCATGTATGTATTTTTGTCCAATAGTTTTAACTTTTATGCATGTCCATCACATATTGTAATATGATCCTGGTATTTGATGATGGATCTAATTTTTGCTCATCCTATTTTTGCCTTGCAATAGCATCTAACTTTAGTTTTTGTTCTTTCCTTCACCCCTCACCCTTTTAATAGCACTTTTTGGTTTTATCTATAGTATTATCTTCAGGTCACTCTTTGTCATAAGTACAAATTCCATAAATGCAGAATGGCCAGATCATTTTTCCTACTGTCTTCAGAGGTCTTTCCTTCATTGAAAGGTCTAACGGTCTAAAATTACATTTTTATTTTGCTACACGCTGAATAGATAACATTGTTTACCCTAACTGGTTTAGGTAAATAATAATATGTTAATCATAGTTTGTATGTTAAAGTGTCTGCAACTTTAACTGTGGGATAGTAATTAAGGGAGTGGTTGTGAAAGCACTTTAAAAGAAGCAAGATGGCAGCTTGCTATCTCTCTGGCTTTGATGATCCCTGATTACTGAAAGGACACAAGACTGCATTCCTCGAACGGGAGAGAAAACAAAGGACAGACTTGTAAGTGAATTGACATAGGATATTCAACACGGACTTTGCTAACTGAATATCCCTGAATGGACTGACTAAATGATACATGACTATTGGACTGTTATTTTGACTATGCTATGAACTCATAATGGAATAAACTATATATTTGATAGCACAAGCGTATCTGTCATTTTTACTGTATGTTAATAAATATACAAGCTTAGCTCACTCATTTATCTGTGTGCCTATCTGACTAAGCTGCACATTCTGTTTAGCTTGTCTCCCTAACCCTGGTTGGGGAAACCAGGCTTAACACTGGTTATGGGCCCAGAGGCTGCAAAGTCAGTTTAACTAGGATAAAACAGATTTATGTAAAAGTGAGAGTTTGTGTTGTTATACATTACAGTAAACAGACAGCTGTGTTTTATTAATTATAGTTTTATATCCATATAAGAAAACATGGCACTAGTCAATTTACAAAGTTTGTCCCTTATATCCAAGCTGGATGGAACAAACTATGTATCATGGTCTATGAAATGTAGTCTGCTTCTACGAAGAGAAGGTTTGTGGAACATAATTGAAAATCCACCAAACGTAGAAGAATAGGATCCAGAGGATGATGAAGATAAATTAAAGATAGAAGAATTTATGCATAAAAATGAACAAGCAATTTGCATTATTGGGTTAACCTTAACTGATAACCAGCTTGTTTATATCCACGGAGAGAATACAGCTGTTGGGTGTTGGCAGAAGCTGAAGAGGATTTATGTTCGAGATAATGTTGGTGCTCACATAAATCTAACACGGAAACTTTTCAGTACACATCTCCGTAAGAATGGTGATATGCTGAGTCATTTGAAAACTATGCAAAGCATTTTTCAAGAACTGCACGAGAAAGAGCTTATTTTCTCTGAACTACACCAAGTCTATATAATTCTATCTTCCCTCGATGAAACCTATGATAACTACGTCACTTCCCTTGAAATATTGCCAAAGGAAAGCCTAACTTTAACTGATATAACTGGCAGATTGATTGAAGAGGCCAGAAGAAGGCTTGAAAGAGACGAGTTAAGGAGGCAGCAACCTCAAAAAGAAGATAATGAAACTCCTACTGCATACGCAATTAAAAAGTGCTTTAATTGTGGAGGAAGAGGACATTTGGCAAGATTTTGTAAAAAGGCAAAGAGCCAGAACGCTGGCAAGAATACAAAAAGTCATCAAAAGAAAAATAAAAATTTAGAGTTAGCCATGTATACTAACGGAGCTGTAAAAAATAATTTATGGGTGGTTGATAGTGGAGCATCTCATTGTATAACTAATGATAAGAAACATTTTATTAAAATGTCCAAGAGTACACAGCAGATATCGTTAGCCAATGGCTGGAAACTGAAAGCTAAAGGTCAAGGTATAGCATATTGTTCTTTTATAAAAGAGAATGTAAAAATGTTATATGTACCACAACTTAAGTTTAATTTAATTTCAGTAAAAATTTTGGTTAAACTAAGATATGTAGTTACATTTAAAGGAGATAACTGCATAATTGAGAAAGAAAATAAGAAAATTACTGCATCTTTAAGAGGTGAATTATATGTGTTAAATGATGATGGTTTAAAGGTGGCTAACACAATTTATGAAAATAAGAAACCTCATGATGAATGTATTCACTTGTTACATCTAAGGCTAGGGCATTTAAATTTTAAAATGCTTAAGAAAACTGTTGAATTATCTAAGGGAATAAGTTTGAAACCTTGTCATAAGTATTTGCAATGTAATATTTGTAATCAAAGTAAGGCCAGGGTCACACCTGCTGATAGAGTTGATGGATTTACTACCAAAGAGCCTTTAGAGGTAGTATTTGCTGATTTAATAGGTCCTAAAAAACCAAGTGTAGGAGGAGCTCGTTACATACTAAGTATAATGGACCACTATTCTAGATATGGGTTTTGCTATTTAATGAAGAGCAAAACTGAAACGTATCAAAATCTCTTTAATTGGATTAAATTTGCAGAAAGGAAAACTAAAAAGAAATTAGTAACTCTTATAACAGATAATGGTACAGAATTTACAAATAATAAATTCCAGAACAGACTAAGAATGTTAGGTATTCAACATAAAATGTCTGCACCATATAGGCCACAACATAATGCCTTTATAGAGAGAAGAGGCCAAACATTACAATCAATGACACGATCTATGATGTCTGATTCAGGATTACCTGACAATTTGTGGGGAGAAGCAATAATGTGTGGTAATCATATATTAAATAATGTTGTTAATTCAACAACAGGTGAATTACCATTCACACTGTGGCATGGTACAAAACCTGATTTAAGTTACATGCACACATTTGGAGCACCAGCATGGGTGCATATCCCTTCACAACTTAGACACAAAGGACAGCATAGAGCTAAAAGATTGTATTTTGTAGGATATACATCTAATCATAGATCTTATAGATTCTGGGAACCAGGTACATCTAGAGTTTACACCAGTGCTAGTGCTAAATTCCTAGAACATGTAGGATGGAATAGATTAGAGCAAGATTTAAATAATGAAGTAATTATTGAACCCTACAAAAGGCAGAAAGATCAGACTAGTTATAAAAAGAGTCCAATTAAAGAAGAAGTCCACGAAGAACAAATAGGACCAGAACAAGAGGAAACAGTTGATCAGGAAAAGTTAGATAATCAAGAAGAGTTAATAAATGAAAGTCCACCTGTAAGTCCTGTAATACCTAGACGTACTACATGTATAACTAGACCACCTGAGAGATATCAAGCAAGTATAGTTTGCCAAGTAACTAAAGTTCCAAGTAGTGTAGATGAACTTAGGATGTATCCTGCTAAGGATCAGGAGAATTGGCAAAAAGCAATGGAAAAGGAACTAAATTCATTAAAGGTAATGAAAGTTTATGAAGATGCTAAATTACCTCCAGGAGAAAAATCCATTGGGTGCAAATGGATATTTAAAGTAAAAACTGGAAATGATGGGACTATTACCCATAAAGCTAGGTTAGTAGCTCAAGGATTTAATCAAACTGCATCTGATTACGATGAAGTTTTTGCACCAAGCCTTAAAGCAACATCTTTAAGAGCAGCATTAGTGTGGGCAGCTAAGAAAAACTATGTAATTAACCATTTAGATGTAGAAACTGCTTATCTACATGCACCATTGCAGCACACTATATATTTAAGAAAACCAGTAGGTATAAAAGACAATAAAGTAAATAGTAATGATTGTTGGAAACTCAAAAAGAGTCTTTACGGGTTGAAACAATCTGGGTTTGAGTGGAACCAATATATTGTGAAAGAGTTAAACAATATAGGTTTTAAATCTGGTTTAGCAGATCCATGTGTATTTAAAAGAGAAAATAATGGAACGGTGTCATTATTATTATTATTTACAGATGATATTGCTTTGATAACTAAGACTAATAATGAAGCTAATGAGATTATATCATTATTAGCCAAAAAGATAAAATTAAAGCATTTAGGTGAAATTAAAAAGTATCTAGGATTGACAATTAACAAAACAAAAAATGGTTTTAAGATATCTCAAGAAGATAAAATTTGCCAATTAATTAAAACGTTTAAAATGGAACTTTGTAAACCGGCAAAGACTCCAATGAGTCAGGAAGTTTGCCAAACTGTTGATCAAAGTCTCAAATTTGATAAGTCTATATATCAATCTTTGATTGGAAGCTTATCATATATAAGCAATTGGTCTAGGCCAGATATAGCTTATAGTGTAAATCAGCTGGCACGTTTTAATTCAGAACCACAACAATGTCATTGGCAATCATTAAAGAGAATTTTAAGATATCTTAAAGGAACAATGAACCATGCATTGTATATAGAACCAAAGGGTGATTTGATTCTTAGTGCCTATGCAGATGCAAGTTTTGCAACTGATATAAACACTAGAAAATCAACATCTGGGATGGCTATATTATTTGGTAAAACACTAATAGGGTGGAGGTCAATCAGACAACAGCATATCAGCTTGTCCACGATGGAAGCGGAATTTTCATGTATGTCATTACTATGTACTGACTTGATTTTGTACAAACAGTTATTATTAGACATGGTAACTGTAAAAGATTCCATTATTGTGTACGAGGATAATCAAGCAGCTATAAAATTAGCTACTAGTATTGCTGTAAAAACTAGATCAAAGCATACTGATTTAAGATACTTAAATGTTAGAGAATCTGTAAAGAATGGGCTAATTAAATTGGAATACTGCATGATGGAAGAAAACATTGCAGACCAATTTACAAAAGCTCAAGGAGTAACTAAGTTTAAAGAGAGTTGTAACAAATATGATTTAAAGATGTAAATAGATATATTATTATTTAACCTAAAAGGGGAGAATGTTAGGGATAACATTGTTTACCCTAACTGGTTTAGGTAAATAATAATATGTTAATCATAGTTTGTATGTTAAAGTGTCTGCAACTTTAACTGTGGGATAGTAATTAAGGGAGTGGTTGTGAAAGCACTTTAAAAGAAGCAAGATGGCAGCTTGCTATCTCTCTGGCTTTGATGATCCCTGATTACTGAAAGGACACAAGACTGCATTCCTCGAACGGGAGAGAAAACAAAGGACAGACTTGTAAGTGAATTGACATAGGATATTCAACACGGACTTTGCTAACTGAATATCCCTGAATGGACTGACTAAATGATACATGACTATTGGACTGTTATTTTGACTATGCTATGAACTCATAATGGAATAAACTATATATTTGATAGCACAAGCGTATCTGTCATTTTTACTGTATGTTAATAAATATACAAGCTTAGCTCACTCATTTATCTGTGTGCCTATCTGACTAAGCTGCACATTCTGTTTAGCTTGTCTCCCTAACCCTGGTTGGGGAAACCAGGCTTAACAACTATTTTAGTATCTTAAGTACTGCTCATTCAGAAAATTAGTCATGACAAACACTGAAATATCTTAAAGAAAGAAGTTTCCAATCTTGGAAATTTTAAGACCTGTGAACTTTAATTCCCAGAATTCCCCCAGACAATTTACTGAAGTTTTCTTCTCAAAGTTTTTCATAAGTGGTTTGCCATTGCCTGTTTCTTCCTGGGGTAAGAGAAAGCAACTGGCCCAAGGTCACCCAGCAGATTTCATGCATAAAGCAGAATTAAAATTCATACTCTCCTGATTTCTAGCCTGTTGCCTTAACTGTTGTGTATGTACCATAGTTAATAAAGTATGAGCTTGAGGTAAAGTGCAGGGTTCTGGCCCTGCACTTCTGATTGGCTGTTAGGCGGCCAGATCGGATTGGTTAATTCTTAGGAATCCGATTGGCCCTTAACAGAGGATTATTATTGGTTTAAAGAGCTAGCGTTCATAGCTCGCTATTGGACAATTCTCACAAAGGTTGCCTATATAAGGCAGGGTTCACTGTTATTGTTTTAAGAAGTCACTATGCAATAAAGAGCTGAAAGTTCACATTCAAAGACTGTCTCCATTTACTCCAATCCATGTCCAAGTACCTAACATTAACCACTATACTAAACTGGCTCATTTTAAGTGGCTACTTTTACTGAATTGAAATCTTAGCACTAAGATGAGGTATACTTTGGATAGAGCCCTAGAATTCCCCCAAGCTATGTTTTTCCAGTAAATATCCATTACCACAAAGCCAAGTACCCATATTCAACATTTGAAGGAAAATAGTATTCTCTCTTTTGTGGTTTCCCAGCTAAAAACTTAACAGTTTTAAGATGTCCACTTGATAGATTTCCCCTCTCTCTTTTCTCTCCAGATGGAGGTGGGTGGCAAAGCATAATGTTGTTATCATTTGATAAGAATTCCACAAGCTTCTAAGCAGCAAGGTGGAACTACCAAAGCTACTGTGTGGGTGCGAATTGCTTTCATAAATGCAGAAGATGTGATGTCAGATATTTTTTGAAAGACCATTTCTTTCTTGACTGATTAAATATTATGTCTGAAATAGGATTGTGGTATTTCTGATGAGACATATTAGAAGATTGTAGTGGCATCTCATGTGTTGGAGAAATAGGGCAAACATGGAAGAGGCCTCAGGCTTGCAAATGTAGGATTGTTTCACATCTATCTGACCTGTGGATATCAACTTCCCCATGAATATTTAACTATGGAAGAACTCTAGTTTAAAAATAGAGCAAAATGTTCTATTGAAAACCGGGTGGAATCTGGAATCAATTTAAAATCAATTACTTTGCAACGATTGCTGTAAGGTGTTTTTTTCCTCAACTTCAGATGAAATATTGCCAACCTAATTCTCCACAGCGGAAATACAATCAGCTCAAGCATGTTTCAGAGTTCAATATGAACCAGCAGCCTTGGCTCCTTCTAAGAAACCAAAAATGCTTTCATACTGATGGAATTAATGTCTATAATTAAATCCACATCATATATGTATCAAAAACTATACAAAACATTTGAATATGCAAAACATTTATGGGAAATGTTTTCACGTTAAAGATCTTACTGTTGGATTAAAGTTATATTCTAAAATTGTAACATTTGAAAAATTATGAGAAATACAAATGTGTTGTGTATTACTAAGAGGATTACTTTAAGTGTTATTACCAATTCTAAGGACTGAATTTGAAAATGGAGGTGGACTCCGGGTCCTACCTCTCTATGATTGCATGGCATGAAATAAAGCGCTTGGTGCCTACCCTCCAAAGGAGGAACATAGACAGCCAGAGACTCATTGTAAAGGTTTACCAGGGAAACCGCATCCCGGTAGTCGGAACCAAACACTTCAACATCACCTATAAAGGGCAAACCGAAAGACTTCCCCTGACAATCGTCGACCGCGACCGCCCAAGCCTACTGGGACTGCAATGGTTCGCCCCACTCGACATCGCACTCACGGGAGTCGACCACGTCACCGACGACAGCTGGGAGCAGCAACTGGCTCGGGAATTCCAAGAGGTCTTCGACGGAAAACTAGGCAAGTACCGAGGGCCCCTTATATCTTTCAACCTAGACCCAAACGTCCCCCCAAAACGCCTGAAACCAAGGCGGGTGCCATTCGCACTTAAACCCAAGATAGATGAGCAAATTGACAAGCTCGTCAAGCAAGGGGTCCTACAGCCCATAGACCACGCCCGGTGGGAGACCTTCATAGTCACCCCGATCAAGCCCGATGGGTCGGTGAGGATCTGTGGGGACTATAAGGCCACCCTAAATGGCGCGCTACAACAAAGCGCCTACCCCGTCCCAGTAGTGCAACACCTACTGCACTCACTAGGAGGGGGCAAGGTTTTCGCCAAGCTCGATCTCGCCCAGGCATACCAACAGTTGCCAGTCGACGAGCAAACGGCAGAAGCGCAAACCATAGTCACCCACCGGGGGGCATTTAAATGCAACCGACTCCAATTCGGAGTCAGCGTGGCACCGGGAATATTCCAAAGCCTAATGGAAAGACTACTGCAAGGCATCAAGGGGGTGGTACCTTACTTCGACGATGTCCTAGTGTCGGCAGCCAACCAAGCCGAACTAGAGGGTCGCCTAAGGGAGGTCCTAACCAAATTTAAAGAGACCGGACTAAAAGTCAAGAGGGAGAAATGCCAGCTATGCATGGAACGGGTAGAATTCCTGGGATACCTCCTAGACCATCACGGCATTCACCCCACAAACCAAAAAATCAAGGCCATCAAAGAAGCACCCACACCCAAGTCGAAGACGGAACTACAGGCATTCCTGGGGCTACTTAACTTTTACAATGTTTTCCTGCCCCAAAAGGCGACGGCGGTGGAGCCCTTGCATAGGCTTCTGGACAAGATGGCGACCTGGACTTGGGGGAAACGCGAGCAAGCCGCCTTCCAAAGAACAAAGGACCTCCTCACTTCGGACGCCGTCCTTATACAATACAACGAGACCCTACCTCTGGCCGTCGCATCACCCTTCGGTGTCGGCGCTGTCCTCAGCCATACCCTCCCCAATGGAAAAGAAGCGCCCATCGCGTTCTTTTCAAGGACCCTCACCAAACCGGAGCGGAACTATAGCCAGCTGGACAAAGAGGCTCTGGCTATCGTTGCCACCGTAAAACGATTCCACAAGTATCTCTACGGCCGGACTTTCACCATCATAACTGACCACAAGCCGCTGCTGCGAATCCTTGCAGGAAACCAGGCCACCCCGAACATTCTGTCTCCCCGAATGACAAGGTGGTCCGAGTTCCTGGCAGCCTACAACTACGGACTCATACACAGACCGGGTAAGACGATCTCCCATGCAGACGCCTTAAGCCGCTTGCCGCTACCGGAACCTGACATCGACCCAGCACCCACGACGACCACCCTCAGCATAGAGACTCTACCCAACCTGCCCATAACCGCATCAGACATTGCCCGAGAGACTAATAAAGACAAACGTCTGGCGCGGGTGTTGCATTGGGTAGAGAAAGGCTGGCCGGAAAGGACAACGACGAGTCTGTCAAAACGTTCCGAAACCGCCAAACGGAACTCTCGCTATTAAAAGGGTGCATACTATGAGGGGATAGGGTGGTCATTCCAGAAAAGCTACAAGGGAAGGTTCTGGAACTGCTACACAAGGGGCACCCTGGCATCCTTAGGACTAAAGCCCTGGCCAGAAGTTACGCTTGGTGGCCAGGGATGGACAAACAAATAGAGGCCTGGGTAGCAAGGTGCCAACGATGCCAGGAAACTAGGCCAAGCCCACCCACAGCACCCGTCCTAGAGTGGGAAACCCCAAGGGGGCCTTGGTCTAGGATTCACATAGATTTCGCCGGGCCGACAAAAGGACACACTTTCCTCATAACCGTTGGCGCTTACTCCAACTGGCTGGAGGTAAGCAACATGAAGACGACAACCACGGAGACCGTGATCAAAGAACTCTGAAAACTCTTTGCAACACAGGGCCTCCCAGACGTTGTCGTTTCCGACAACGGGCCCCAATTCACCTCACTGGAATTCGAAAAATTCCCAGCGGAAAGGGGCATCCGCCACGCGCTGACAGCACCGGCGCACCCGGCGGCAAACGGTAGGGCGGAATGGATGGTCCAATTCACTAAGAAGACCATCCGGAAAATAGACCACGGGGAGATCCAGGAGAAAATAAACAAACTACTCTTCACCCAACACATAACCCCAAATACCACAACCAATAAGAGCCCAGTCGAACTATTAATGGGCAGGAAACTAAGGTCCCCACTCGACAGGTTACACCCCACATATAACCCGGAGAAGCCCCCAGACTCAAACAGCAAACACCGAACCTTCACACCCGGCGACCCCGTATACGCAAGAAACCTGACGGGAGACCCACTATGGATACCAGCCGTCATCACACAAATAACAGGCCCACAGTCGTACCGGCTACAAACAGCAGACGGAGGAGCGTGGAAACACCACATCGACCAACTAAGGTCGAGGACTACCAACCAAGAGACCACCGACGCACAAACAGGCGAAACCAACCCCCACAACACAAACCAAGGGGGGAGGGAATACCCAGGGGACCAAAACCAAAGAAGAATAAACCAGCCGTACTTACCGGAAAGCGGCCATCACGACCCCTCGCCAGGAAGAGACAGCCAGGCCAGCTCGACCGACCCGGAAAGACCGAGCGGGAGTGGCGTAACCCGCAGCTCAACCAACCCGAGAGGCCCAGGAGGGAGCTACGGAGAGCGGCTCGGCCCGACCGACCAGCCGGTTCCCACGACGGCAGCAGGAGCAGCAGAGATCCCGACCGAACCGGCCGGGATCCAACCTACGACTGAGCTGCGCAGGTCCAGTAGGCTCAGACGGAGCCCCGCCTACCTACGTGACTACGCAACGTAAGGACTGACCCAAGAGGGGAGGGGTATTCTGTCCTTAATTAGCATTCTTGAGATCCCCGCGCTTTGATTGGCCAAAGCGCGGGGCTCTCCGATTGGTCAGGCGAGCCGCGCTGATTGGCTCGCTGAGAATCTCCCGCGATTGGTCCATTCGGATCACGGGAGATTCAAAGCGGTGCCATTGGCCGTGGCCGCCGCGGCTAAAGGAATAAAAGCCGCGGGCTTTTTCCTTTACGCCAGTTCGGTTCCAACTTTCAATAAAAGAGGTTGAATTGAAGTCACCGACTCCTGGCATCATTTCGCGGACACAACAAAAGAAGTGACTTTTTATCTTCTTTGCAGCAATGCAAACACATAAATTATCATTTCCTCCCTCCCAAATTATATATTTTAATTCTTTTCTACCCATAAACATTTTAACTCATAAACCGTGAAATCATCAATTCATGTTTATCCATTTTCAGCAAAAAGTCCATAAGGGTTTACACTCTGTTTTAAAAGTATGTGTTGTTCCCTCCTTATCAAAGCAGTCAGTTTAGCCATTTCTGCAAGATCTGCCATCTTCGCAACCCATTCTTCCAGGATAGGTATTTCTGTATTTTCCCATCTTGGTACTTGTAATAACCTTGCTGCAGTTACCATATACAAAGCCAATAATCCAAAAGACTTTTCTAGTTTTGTCCATAAATCCTAACCCATTTCCCACATTGCATGCTTGATGCATACCAAGCAACCTTGTTTTCTATAACAAAAGTCCAGTTGCATCTGATTAATTTTTAAAATTATCTGCAACATCGTATCTCTCTCTCTATGTATTTCACATTTCCAACAGTGATTGAAGTTATTTTTAGATAATTTCATTTAGTGTCATACATCAATGGCACATCATTTTATAAAACTTCCATTGTAACAGTGTGATTTTAACATTTTCACAATAATCCTCAAGGCAGATATTGAGCAGGATGTGTAGCCTCCCCTCTACAAAAAATAACCACCCTATTTGATATGTCAAGTATCTGTTTGGAAGGCCATTCTCTCATGCAAGTTAAGCCAACATCCTTTGACAACCCAAACAAATTTAATGTTTTGCCTTCTTTTCAAAAGCGCTATTTGAAATTCCAATTCAAGAATGTTTTTGGCTTTGCCCATTAAAGAAAATAGAACATGTTCTTTCAATGCCCTTTTCAAAGGTAAGTTGTGTTTAAATGGTGAGGTCTGTTGAATTTTGGTCTTAGAGTCGTGCAAAGAGGTTGTTTGTCTCCTTTTCTAGCAGCTCAGAAAATTTTGTGTACCTATCTTGATTATTTGTTTTTAATATATATATATATATATATATATATATATATATATATATATATATATATATATTCTTAAGTTTTCGCGGGTACTTACATGTCTGGCATTCAGCTTTGTTTGGGTATTTTCCCACGTCATAGGAGTGGTGCTTTTAAAGTTGTAGCAATGTTTCAGCAGAATCTCATCTGCCATCATCAGGCTTCTGTATAGTGTTCGTCTGTGTTCGTCTGTCTGTGTTCGTCAGACAAACACTATACAGAAGCCTGATGATGGCAGATGAGATTCTGCTGAAATGTTGCTACAACTTTAAAAGCACCACTACTATGACGTGGGAAAATACCCAAACAAAGCTGAATGCCAGATATATATATATATATATATATATATATATATATATATATATATATATATATATATATATATATGTTTTCTTAAGTTTTCGCGGGTACTTACATGTCTGGCATTCAGCTTTGTTCGGGTATTTTCCCACACAAAAAGTCTGACTCCCAGACAAACACCATACAGAAGCCTGATGATGGCAGATGAGATTCTGCTGAAACGTTGCTACAACTTTAAAAGCACCACGTGGGAAAATACCCGAACAAAGCTGAATGCCAGACATGTAAGTACCCGCGAAAACTTAAGAAAACATATATATATATATATATATATATATATATATATATATATATATATAAAACTTAAGAAAACATATATATATATATATATGTTTTCTTAAGTTTTCGCGGGTACTTAAGAAAACATATATATATATATATATATATATATATATATATATAAAACTTAAGAAAACATATATATATATATATATATATATGTTTTCTTAAGTTTTCGCGGGTACTTACATGTCTGGCATTCAGCTTTGTTCGGGTATTTTCCCACGTGGTGCTTTTAAAGTTGTAGCAACGTTTCAGCAGAATCTCATCTGCCATCATCAGGCTTCTGTATGCTGTACAGAAGCCTGATGATGGCAGATGAGATTCTGCTGAAACGTTGCTACAACTTTAAAAGCACCACGTGGGAAAATACCCGAACAAAGCTGAATGCCAGATATATATATATATATATATATATATATATATATATATATATATATATATATATATATATATATATATAGTGTATGTGTGTGTGTGTAGCTATAATAATTCTCTTCACTTCCTGTTCATTCAGACAACATGCATGATTCTTTGCTAATTTACCTTTTAGAAGTTCATTTAAAATATGTTTATAGTAAATTGTAGGCCACCTTCAGAATCAGAGCCATCACACATGCAGTAGATAAAAATGTGATCACCTGATAGGCAGACACATCTCTTGTTTTCAAATGCAACAGAGACATTCTTAGAGGACTAAAATAAATTGTATTCTCATATTTATTCTAAGACTGTACAGATGTTTAATATTCATTATATATATATTGTTTTAATTAAAGGGGCAGAGGACCACTGAAGAATACATCAGATGTGATTAATGCAGCTAAAATGATCTCTGAGTCAGGATCTAGGATGGATGTTCTTGCAAGACTCATTTCTAATCAGGTAAGATAACAGGGAGAGCATAACATGTGTCCTGTTACAACTGACCCCATGCTCCAAATATTGTTGTATTTATCTTCTTTGTCAGGTGCCTATTCTCTTTGTCAAGCAGATTGCTAAGAATTTACTACAGCTATTGCAGAATGAATTATTGAACCAGATCCACATGCACCAGTTCATTATTTGTCACCATTCTAAAATTATCTTGCTAACTTGAATTTTAAACTTCATAATTGGCTTCATAATAAAACCTCTTGTTTTACAGGAATGCTATCTTTTTTCAAGTAAGAGGATTTTAAATAAATAAAAATAAAATAAAAATGCTATATTTTTTGTGTAGCATAGCAAGAATTAAATGCCCTTTTATAATCAGACAAAAGCCTGCACAAGACCAAATGAGGTACAAATATTTATTAAATTTGCATTGGTTTGTTTGCCTATATAATAGAGACAAGAATTTCTTGTCTCTATTATATAGGCAAACAAACCAATGCAAATTGTTGACATTGTTCCCTTTTCTGCCTTGTGACTCCAAGACTATTTTTGGTCCTGGAATTTAGCTAAAGTGAGAATATATTACCAAAGCAACAATCAGATAAATGAATATTGAATCCAGGCCAAGAAAATGCTTTAGGAAAATGTCTCCGCTCCGCTCCTCCTGATTCACATGAAGATAAACAGCAGAGCAAGGAAGCTCATTCAAACTTGCAAGATTCTGTTACTATAACCATTCTACAAAAGTAGCTTTAGGTCTATACCAGGGGTGTCAAAATGCAGCCCATGGGCCAGATGTGTCATGTGCAGGCCACACCCACCCCAGCTCCACGAAGGGGAAAATGTTGCAATATGTCACATGATGGCAATGTGACACAGCGAGTTGGTCTACACAGTCTGTTTCTTAGTCTAGTCTACTTGTTTGGGTAGACAAAAGATAG
This sequence comes from Hydrophis major, assembly GCA_033807585.1. Taxonomy (NCBI): domain Eukaryota; kingdom Metazoa; phylum Chordata; class Lepidosauria; order Squamata; family Elapidae; genus Hydrophis; species Hydrophis major. The sequence continues at coordinate 99,764,537 of CM066331.1, forward strand.
AGTGATAGGGAAAAAAAAGCAAAGGAGAAGATAGTAGTATGAATAGTTCATGTTGTATGTTTTCTGACAGGTCAAAGCATTGTTTCTTTGGAGATTTAGCCCTTATGTTAACTGAATTGTGCCTTTGATGCTTTTGAGTTTCTTTGCTTGTTGTTGATTTTGGTTATTTTAGTGCACATTTTTGGACCGGGGTAGATTTCATTTAGATTCCATTTGGAGTGGATTGGGTGATAGGCATTGTTAAATAACTAAATATCATTTTGAGTATGTTCTTACTAAAGACAAATTAACTCACGAGGTACATTTCACTCACTGTCTGGATTTAATGGATTCTTTTGCTTTGGAAAGTGTGTGTGTAAAATAAGTTATATGTGCACATTGTAATAATGGCCTAGAGTCTTCTTCATGTGTATCTTTGCAACCCTGATCCCGCTGATTGTGTTGAATGTGGTAGCCTGGCAGAAAACTGAGAGGGCCAAATCAGCAACCAAGAATACAGAGACCTCTGCTGAAATAGCTGCTTGGCATTTTTCCCATTTATCTCTTCCTACTATATGCAGACCTTCCACAACAACGAGCGAGCCTGTCAGTGTACTGTGAGCTAGGTACTTTATTATTCTGCAATTTAAACACATATTTTTTTCAAAGATTTCTTTATGGTTGGCAAAATTGGAAGATAGCTGAATTAGCTTCTTGCCAAAGCTAATAATGTCATTTCAGTGGAACACAGTTCATCATTCACAGTACCTTTCAAAGCACAGCTCTGTTAGCCTGAGACCACCTCCCAGTCAACACCTCCATCATAAACCAAGTAAAAAAAAAACACACATTTTTTTCGCTCTCATGTAGCCTCTAATGTGAAAGTGTGCCTGAAATAAGCAATCAGTCTGTAATGAAGATTCAGTGTTGCATATCTTTGACCTTTTACAGTTCATTAAATAGAACAGTTTCAAGTGAATGACTTTTATTTGGGTTTCCTGCCATCTCAGACCATTAAATGTAAAATTGTGAAACCATTGAATCAGGCAGTATGGAATTGTTGCCTTGGGGGATATGTTGTGATTTAACATTAGCCCTATCATATAAGACATTTCCTTTAGCAGGATATATTTTAAATATATACAGGGACAACATTACTGTTGAAAGAAATCTGACTCAGATTCATTAGTGTCATGATAGTTGAATGTATGAAGATCCTGAAGATGTGTGAAGAATATGTGAAGATCCTGAAGATGAAACTCCCTTTGCCCATATAATGAGAAGGGAGGACTCACTGGAGAAGAGCCTAATACTGGGAACGGTTGAGGGCAAAAGAAGAAAGGGATGGCAGAGAACAAGGTGGCTGGGTGGAGTCACTGAGCTTAAATGGACTCCGAGGGATGGGAGAGGACAGGAAGGGCTGAAGGAAAGTTGTTCATAGGGTCACGATGTGTCAGACACGACTTCACAATAACAACAACAAGAAGTTGAATGTGTGGCTCAGAATGGACTTATTGCATTGTAAGAGTTCTCCAAGATTGATCTGAAGATTGCAGATGTTTCATTAATTTCCCAAAGGTGCTTTTTGATTAATCTTCAAGGTGGTATCATCAATGCAGGAGTTTTATAGATGTGGGGATTTATGTTCTTCTGTCTTGCCTGCTTTGAACATATTTGATAAGTTATTTGTGAGCAAATGTTGCTTTGCAATGTGACCAATACCTAGTTATTGGCAGATTATTTATTCAGATGCTAAAATGGTGGTTTTATCTTTGTATCGGTTGCTTTCTCTGTGATGGCTAATATTGATGTCTGATGGTTGGAATTCTTTTCCTGTGATTGTTGAATTGGTTGATTGTTGCATGATGGGGAGAATGGGGGTATGTTTTAACTGAACTGATTATTCCAACTGGGTCTTTGGTTATGTCTTTTGATAGGTCCATCAAGAAAGTAAGCCTATGAGCTTGTCAGTCAATGCTTGGTGAAGTCTTCTGCTAAAATTATCTTGCATTTTTCAGTCTTGCTTCTTCTAATATTCCCACTGTTTTCTAGTTGAAATAATTAGTGAAATAATTTCACTACAAAATTGTCATTTTATTAGAACAGGGGTCTTCAAACTTGACAGCTTTAAGACTTGTGGACTTCAACTCCCAGAATTCCTCCTCCAGTCATGTTAGTTCAGGAATTCTGGGAGTTGAAGTCCACAAGTCTTAAACTTGCCAAGCTTGAAGGTGCTTGTATTAGAGTAATAAGGGCTTACAGAATAAACCAGGATTAAAAGGCAAGCTAGAAGATGCTCAAACACCATCTTTCATCCTACCTTATACACAACTGTCTCAAAATAAGGCTTTTATTATGCAATTTCCTGTCTCAAATCCAGAATTCTACTTAAAGTACCCATTTGGTTTGTTTCACATTCACTATTCCCTTATGTTTTCTTATGCTTTTTCTCTTTTTCTTCCTGTGGAGGGAAACAAAATTGATCACTTTATAAATTGTCCTCCTATAACACTTTCCATGCATGATTGTATTTGGACTGTTATTTCTACTTTAATATAATCCTCATCTCTTGTTGAAAATAAGGTTGCAGTTACTTGATTTCCCCCCTATGTGGACTGTGCAAATCCTGTGCAAATCCAATTAGAAATCAATGGGAAGCCATATGTACAGTAGAAAGAGGTTGCTTCCATGTATAACTGTCAGTAGTAATTTGACAAGTACAGATTTTACTCTTTGAGGTCCTGGCTGTATTTCTCTGCAACATAAAATTGATTTCTTGTGGGGTTTTTCTTTCTTCCAACTTCTACATGAATGAAGAAACCCCACCATATGCAGCTTCCCCCAGATCACTTAAAATTCTTTGGAAATCAATGTTTATTCTACATTCAAATTATATTGCCAATTTCTTGTTTTAATTATATTCTTAGATGCTTTTCACCACTCCAGAAGTAAGACATTTGGCAGCACAGTCACAGGCTTTCTTTTCATTGAGAAAACACCAGGGCCTTTTGCTGTTTCACTTCTTCCTCTTTGGATTGTTGTTACTATAGCCAAAGGACATTTAAATCAAGAATAATTTCGCTAATAAACTCTTTGTCCTTTTCCTTGGGCTAATAAAGGCTCATGATTACCTTGATTGAAAAGCAAGATACAAATGTTCCAGTAGTTAATACAACTATACATAAACCTCCCGCCTTAAAGCTGTATTTTGTTATGCAATTTCCATGTTTGAAGCATAGAGTTCTACTGGTCAGCTCTGGGAGAATCCACACAGCTTGGTCTGACTTTTATATTTTCCTACTGCTTTTCCTGTCTCTGTTCTAGTGGGGGGAAGCAAGATTGATTACACTAGGGACTATCTTCCTAGAGCACTTATGCTTTATTATACATGAGACTATTATTTTACTTTAAATATAATTCTCATTTGTTGTTCTTTTCATCATACACCATTTGTACCAGGAGGAAACTTTATACCAGGGCACATTTCTTTAGGATTGGAAAGGTTAATTTCCTAGTCTTCTTTCTGGAAGTTAAGTAGTTTGCATTCCACATTTGTTGAGATCCACATAGATGTTTCTTCTCCATAGGGAACAGTTTGCAATGAATTGCAAATCCAATCGGTTATGGTGTATGTTGTGAATGCATAAAGGTTTAATAAAGTTATCTTGAGCTTGGAGTCAAGTGCAGGGTTCTGGCCCTGCACTTCTGATTGGCTGTTAATGGCAGGATCGGATTGGCCCGTTCAGGGGAATCTGATTGGCCATTAACGGGGCATTCGTATTGGTTAACGGAGCTAGCACTCCTGGGTTGTTATTGGTTAAATAGTTATTGGGTTGCCTATATAAGGAAGGCTAGAGCGGCCATCCAGTTTGAGCTGTCACACCATGTAAATAAAGTGTTGAAGTTCACCGTTCCACAGACTTGTCTCCATTCTTTCTCGCCCATGCTCCAAACTTAACAGTGTAGCATGCCATTTAATTCAGTAATATAAACAGATCCCAATGCAGAATTTCTGGCTACCTTATTTTCCCATGAAATGCTTTCTCATCTCTCCCCCCCCCCCCCCGAACTCAATTATGTACTTGGAAAGAAAACTTTCACACATTAGTGCCTGTTGAAGAAACATCAGTCTTCCTTAATGTTAACTAGAAATCACTGATCACACAAAGTTATAAAAACCCATTTTATGTTTATGTCACAAAACTGTAGAAGTCAGAATCTTAAAAAGCAAATTCTGATTAAGACGTTTTTATTAGGATTCTGTCTTATTGCATATCCATAAATTACCATAAAAAGATTTTAAATATGTTAAGATGATTGAGACAAAAATTACAGTAATATGATCATGATAAGTACAATCAGGGTAATTAAGATAGTTGTCTGGCTGTTTAGAATAATATAAATTTGGTTCCACTTTATCTGCTATTTAGTGAGGTCCCACTGAAATCAGTACTGCAGTCAAGTCCATCTAGATTTCTATTGCTTTTTTATATATTTCACTCTGTTGAACATGAATTTTAGTGTTCCAAATTCTGAAATCAGTAGAACAAGGGAAGTAAATGTATTGCTTTGGAAAATTGCTGAGGCAAAACTGAAGGAAGATTTACTTAATACAATATATATCTTTGTAAGCTGCCCAGAGTCACTGAGAGTAAGTTGAGTGGCCATACTTTTTTTTTCTTAAATAAATAGATACAGTTAGAGGGATTTTCTATTATTATTCAATTTTATCTTTAACATTTTGAATTATGAATAAGTAGAAAATTTTATTTTATTTATTGCAAAGTGTTAAATGATAATACCATTTCTTACTTAGCTCTAACCAGACAACTTATGATCTGTTGAGTCTTCTTTTTTCAATATTTCCTTACCTAAAGAGATAAATAGGATGACCCCAGCCAGACAAAAAAGCAGTGGGACCAGATCTGACTTCCTGCTAGCTTCTCATTAGCTTTGCTTATGGGAAGCAGGCAGGGGGCATTGGAAATCATGATTCTATGACCATAGCTGACTGTAGCAGGGCTGAAGCAGTCACAAATTTGCAAATACAACTGGTGTAAAGATCCTTGAAATTTAAATTACATAGGTTTAATGGGTCCTGGCTTTTCTACACATTCTGGAAGCTAGCAGTTTTGAGCTACCTTGATTCAAAAATTGTCCTGTGACATACCATTTCAGCTAATTACAAACAGACAAGTAGGTTTTAGTAGTTTATAGATTCCAATTGCCATTGTGCAATAATAATCCATTTAAAGTTTTTAGTGCCTGTCTGTGTTGTTTACTGTAGAAGAGCACGGAGATCTCTTTTTTGAATGCCTTCTATTTTCATTACTTCTGTGTTGAATATTATATCACTGATAAGATCTCATCCTTTCCACATAATAGGATGCTTGTAGTCAGTGGTGGGATTCAAATTTTTTTTACTACCGGTTCTGTGGGCATAGCTTGGTGGGCGTGGCAGGGGAAGGATATTGTAAAACCTCCAGTCAGAGGTGGTATTTGCCAATTGTCCGAACTACTCAAAATTTCCACTACCGGTTCTCCAGAACTGATCAGAACCAATTGAATCCCATCTCTGCTTGTAGTGCTTTAGGAATAGGCTATGAGAACCAGTTAAGTGTAGTGGTTAAAGTTCCATACTGGAAACCAGGAGACTATGAGTTCTAATCCTGATTTCTGCACAGACTCAGCCCCTTGCCCAGTCAGTCCTAAGAAACAGACAAAAAAGGACAAATCAGTTCTGAAAAACCTGACCAAGAAAGCTGCAGGGATCAGTCCAGGAAGAGTCAACACAGACTCAAAGCCACACAGAGACATAAAGATACATAGACGGGGGTGGGGGAGGGGTTAGGTTGGATTCAGCCAGTTTGCACCAGTTCGGGCGAACTGATTGTAAAACTACACCACCACCCCCAATCAAAATGAATGCTGCGCTGCGCTGCAACGGAGAAATGGGCAATGGAGTGGTTGGTACGAGGGAACGAGAAGGCCACTTTCCTACTTTCTTCTCCCTGCTCCTCCTTCCCTCGTGCCAGCTGCTCCATTGCAGTACAGTGAAGCACCCAGGATCCACTTTGACAGTGGGGAGGGGGTTATAATTTAACAACCGGTTCGCCCAGGGTCCAATTGGCCATCGCAGAAGGCTCGTTCTGCATGTGCGGCGGAGCTAGAGGAGGGGATGGGTCATGCTTCCCATGACAGCCAACCTTGCCCTGGGTGAACCAGTAGTTTCAATTATTTGAATCCCACTACCTCTCTCTCTCTCTCTCTCTCTCTCTCTCTCTCTCTCTCTCTCTCTCTCTCTCTCTCACACACACACACACACACACACACACACACATAGTGAGGAATAGACTACGTGTAGGTTTCTTTTCTGAGAAATGAAGGAAACAAATATAAGTATCTTACCTCCATTGTTGGGGTGCAAATAAATTACTTGGGAGAAAGCATATTAATTCAATCGAGTGCTTTACTATAAAAACATGTCCAATGTTTTAGTGATATAAACCACGTTCTGCATAATTACTAGTGAGGGAAAATGAAGGAAGTGATTGCACAAATATGACTTTTCTCAAACTAGCTGCATGCTATATGCTTCTTTATTCTTATCAGGGATCTTTCAGTCTCAATAGAGGATCATAATATTTTGAGATGCCTCCTCTGTAGGAAAAATGTATGTAAAGCTTTGAATTTTGGATTTCAGTCTGTTCCCAAATTATTCTGCCACAACCTTTAGAAAACATGGCAGCTTATTACTTAATATTGTAAAAAACATCCAATCGCTAATTCTGTTTCAATGATACCCATTAAAAGGAAGGCAAATCTTGATCCAAAGGAAAATATAATAACATACGAAATGATCATGATTTTAGAATTGCAATCCAAATATGAAATAATCTTGTTTCCTATCTCTTAAATCCTTTCACAGATAGTGCTCCACTGACAACCATCTACTTAGAAACCAGTCAAACTTACAACAGCCCTGAAAAAAAATAACTAATGACCACTGCAACATTCCCACGGTCCTGTGATTAAAAATGGGTGCTTGGCAACCTGTATGTATTTACGATGGTTGCAGCATCCCCAGCTGGTTTCCGACAAGCAATGGGAAAGCCAAATTTGCTTAACAGCTACAGGATTCCCTTAACAACCAAATTTGCTTAACAGCTGCAGGATTCCCTTAACAACCATGACAAATATGATCATAAAATAGAGGAAAACTCATAACCCACCTTACTTAGCAATGGAAATTCTGGTCCTAATTGTGGTCGTAAGTTGAGGTCTGCCTGTACTGACAATGTTAAATTTGCACTTCTCCTGGCCTCACCACTTTCCAATGAAAGTTGCATTCAAGGAGCTTGTCCTGGAGCCCTTTTGTGATGACCCGGGGTGTGGCACAAAGGCAACGCAGTCAGATAAGCAATAAGAGTCCCTTTATTATCTCCAACTTTGCCCCCAATGCCCAGATTACCTCCTGGCTAGAAAAAAAACTCTCCCAGGAACAGCCTTTGACTGTAGAAAATTCAATCCAAAACAAGGTCCACACAAATGGTAACTTAAAGGCCAAACAAGCCAACTGAAGTAATTAGTTTGGCAGGGCAGGAGCAAGAATTTCAGACTTGAAGGCACGGCAAAACTCACATAGTTGGGAAGATGCCAGGAACACAGATAAGCTACGACGAAACAAAATAAAGTCATGTTTGCTCCCAACAGCCTGCTGCATGCAGCTTGCCTTTTTTATACACTGTGTTTCCAGCTGCAGCTAATGAAGGGAATCAGGGCCCTTTCCTCCCCCATAAGCCATGCAACCCACATTATTCTCTTCTCCATTCCTCCTTGCATGCCCTAGGATGAAGAGGGGATGGGCCTGGTTCTTCCTCTGGACTCCCTCTCCCTTGTTCTATCTCTTCCCTGCTCTGTCCAGCCAGACTTTGCCCTTCCCCAGCCTCCTCCATAGCCAACAGAGCCACACTCCCATTCCCTGTCAGCTGTCTGGCTTCCTCAGATTCAGGCTCTGACAGGGGCCTGACACCTTTGAACTGATTCCAGACCAACTCCAGATCTGACCAATCATGCAAGAGTTTATGAGAAAAGACATCAAATGTTTTCTCTCAGAACTGTAGAGCTCTAGTGGAATCTCTGGTTTCTCCTCTCTACCAGCTCCTGAGCTGTAGAATGGTCAATATTCTTGCATTTGGCTCTGGAAGCTCACAGAGAGATTTTAGCCTTAACAGCGAATGAGGGAAAGGTTCCTTTGATATCTTCCTGGAATTACTTGCTTATTTCTTTAATTTTATACTCCTCACTGATCAGTTGGAGGAAGTACTGAGGGTCTCATGGTGATCTGTCCCTTTTTTCTGTGGGTCTTCAGGATAACTGAAGACAACGGAGGGTCAGTTTCAAACTGTCTTGGAGAGATTGAGTGGTGCATCGAAGCAGCTGCATCAGTGGTGGAATTTGACATGTTTTACTACCGGTTCTGTGGGTGTGGCTTATTTGGTGGGGGTGGCTTGGGGTCACATGACTGGGCAGGTGTAGCTGGGTGGCCATGTGACTAGGATGGTCATGTGACTGGGTGGTCATGTGACTGGGTGGGTGTGGTTAGCTAACTCAATGTCACTCACGTCAAGACTCACTCACCTGGCCCCTCCCCTCCCAGCCATTTCTTGTCACACCCAGATTCAATGTATCTATAGTTCTGTAAAAATGTTGTTCACCTTTTTTTTTTTTTTTTTGACTTTATTATCTATCTATAGATGTACTTTCACGGACCACTGAAAGGAGGAAATGGCTCACGTGCTTTGCCCAAGACGTGCTTTGCCCTCTCAAGACGTGCTTTGCCCTCTCCTTTCCTCTTTCTTTCTTTCTCTCTTTCTCTCCTTTCCTCTTTCTTTCTTGCTTGCTCTCTCCTTCTTGCTCTTCCTCCCTTCCTCTTTTTTTCTCTTTTCCTATTTTTCTTTCTTTCTCTTTCTTTTTTCCTCTTTATTTCTTTCTCTCCCTTCCTCTATCTTTCTTGCTCTTCCTTCCTCCCTCCGTTCCTTCTTTTCTTCCCTTCTTTGTCTCCATCTCACACACACACCTCTTTTCTGGGAAGAACTTATGAGGAGTGAGCAGGGGGGGGGGGAACAATGTGAATGTTGGTTTGGCATGCTGTGAATGGACCCCAAATCACCTTACCAAGAGTTAGAAGACTCTGCTAGGCTGGGAGGGCGGCAGACGTGCTCTGAAAGGGAGGCCAGGAATTCCTGGGGCTGCTTCCCATAGCTGTGCTGCCGCCACCACTCCCGCCTCCACTCTCTGGACTGGCCCAGCACCCCTCCTCCTGCCCAGAAAGGTCCCCAGCAGTGTGGGGGAGGCACGGAAAGGCCCCGCACAGTGGGTGAGGGCCTAGCATGACTCACAGGCTTACCTGTGAGCTGGGCAGGCAGATCAGGGCTGCTCAGTTGGGGGCGGGCAGGCGAGCGGTGTGAGCGAGCATTAGATGGGTGGGGCAACTGAGTGACCACCCACCAGAGAACTGGTTTGGGGCCAGCCAGCCAGAAGTTACTAACAGTAATGCGACTCATGCCTAATCACTGCTACAAGTTCTCTAGAACCGGTGAGAACCAGTTGAATACCACCTCTGAGCTGCATGTGAAAATGCTGTCAGTTGTCTTTTTCATATTCAGGTCACAGAAACTCACTCATTGAAACAGGAGAACACCCACTGAAGATACTATTCATAATGTTTTGCAGAATGACAAATATGGGTGATTATTCAGCTCCATAATATTTTATTCCTGAAGGGGACATTTGTATTTGCTGTTCCAGACATTAAAAAAAAAAAAAAAAACCAAGTTGAAACAACACCATCACCACCACATAGGTATTAGATGCATAAAACAACATGGAGTTCATTATTATGGCCCTCTTGTAAAAACAGCATAACACTATCAAACAAGCAAACTGGCAGCAGTACAATAGAGCAACTATAAATTTATGATGCTCACCAGCATCTGAGTTCCAGCAAGCAATGCTTTGTTACATAAATCTTGATAAGGAGCATAAGATATCTAGGATGCCTGGAGGAAAGACAGCAGGCATAAACAGGATTGTGAGATGGCCAAAACCCAAAGGACAGCACAATTATTTGCTCACCTTCGATGAATATTTTGTTTACATTTCATTTCCCTGACCTTTCCCTTCAAGCACCTAGAAGCCATTTCTGAAATGCATAAGTGCTTCTTCCAAAATCAGATTAAATAGTATGGATATCTGTTTAAAAATGAAAAAAAAAAAAAGAGAAAGGAAAATTGGGGGGGGGGGGGAGGAGTTATCGCACCCTCTTAACTCACTTTTCTTTTGGATCCCTGATGTTAAAAGTAGTTAACCCAATCATACTACTATGCATTTTTGCTTTTGTTTTTTAGTGTCCAGACTGGTCATGTAAGCAAGACTTACTCGCTTACTTGGAACAAATCAAGCTCTACTCCCACCAACTCAAAATCTGCAGCCAAGTCAAAGCTGAAATCCAGAACTTAGGTGGAGAACTCATCATGTCAGCAGTAAGTGAAAACTGTCCCAAAGAAATTACATGATTCTGTTCTCTTCCAGGTACAACCCAGACTCAAGGCAATGCGTCTCTGTAATGAAATGTAAGCCTCTTGTGGGTAAACCAGTTTGAATCCTGTCTGAATAAGCTCATTGTGGGTATGAATGCTAGCGTTTTAATATAGTTGTAAATTGTCACATATTTATTATTCATTTTTGTATTACCATTAAAAAAAATTGAAGTTATATTTCTATCATCCTGGCACAATTGAAGAATTATATGATTAACTATGGAAATAGAGGGATTTGCAATGCTGCTCTAGATAATACAAAAATGTAGGTCCCTATTTTCTGATTTTGCCTTCTTTACATAAATTATAACAGTAATAAGTGGATCTTGTAACAAGAAGCTGGTATATATAATATCCCTGTTCAGTTCTGTGGGTTTTTTTGGGGGGGGGGGTATTTCATTCAGGTATGTTTACCTCCCAAATTTCTATTTCCCCCCATAGCTATTATCATGCTGTTATGGGTTATAAAACATTTTTACACTTCTGCAAAACTTTTATTTCCCATACAGCTATCTTCCTTTTTAGCTGCATGATGAACTAAATAATTACATTTAGAAAAAGAGACAGGTATTTGCATTCATTCGTTCATTCATTCGTTCATTCCATTTTAATAGCTGCCTATCTCAGTCAATAAGTCTGAATGTCTTGCAATTCAAAAAATAAATTACAGTTAAAAATACTAAAACATTTTAAAACACTAAAAACATCCAGATGAAATATACATAGGAGCAAGATTACTTGGCCAGTTAATACATCCAAGAAATGAGATCATTCAGCACCCCAGGAACTGGAACATGGCCAGGTTTTTAGCGGCTGATGAAAGGCTAATAGAGTTGGAACCATTCTGCCCTCCAAAGGTAAGATGTTCCATAGAAGAGGGGCCAGTGTGGAAAACAAACTCATCTTCTGGTCCGCGCCAACTGACAGTGTTTGATGCCATGTCAATTCTGCTCAGTCTAGTTGGACCAGTAGAGATGACAAACAGTCTAATGTCTTGCAGATGTTGTGGATTTCAGCTCTTGTCCATCCTAGCAATATCTGGTAGGACTGTCTGTTCTGTTTTCGATAATATAGGGAACCTAACTATAAAATGTGCATCTAAACTAGTTTGAGTTGTAATGGCCTAGACCAGTGTTTTTCAACCTTGGCAACTTGAAGATGTATGGACTTCAACTCCCATAATTCCCCAGTCAGCTATTGTGTCAAGCTTAAAATTTTCTCTATCCAAAAGTACCCCAGGTGAGAATAAGAGAGAATGGGATTCCTAAAATATGTTTTATGGAACCACAGTATTCTCTGACTAGTTCTGAGATTCAAGCGTTGTGTCTATGTGTTGATACATTCAAGTATATATCTGTGAGGGAGGAATGATGATGGCAGATCCATCATCAAACACAAAAATTAAAACACACACACATACATATACACACAGAAGAGAGTGTGAAAGGAAATTGGTGCTGAAGGTTCTAGTAACTTTCCCCTCAGATTGCCTTTTCTCTCTTATGCACTTTCATTGACATGTGCAGAAAAATACATGACATATCCTTGTGAAAGTACATATTCAACACTCATGCTCCTAAGATCAAGGATCAAATACTAAAACAGACTGAAAAGGCTGAATATTACATCACCTTTAGAGCTGTTTCCACATCACATTTTTAATTAGGTCAGTTCAAATTCTAGTAGATATATTTCTAGCACATTACAAAGCTGAATTAGCTTTGGCTAGGGTTTTTTTTTTTTAAAAAAAATATCATACTTTATCATGTGATGTAAACTTGCTCATTTGATTAATTCAACATATTGTGTAAACCCAGGAAAAGAAATACAATAACCTACTATACCTGGGCAAAATGGCTGCCCAAAATGGCTAATATGCAATCCTCTCTTTGTGCATATAAAACCATCTCTTTAAGGAGCCATGGTGGCTCATGTGGCAAGATGCTGGGCCTGCGCACTGCTGAGTCTGGCAGCTCGGCGTTTCGATTCCCGTGAATGAATAAACTGCATAGGGATAAGAAAGGAGCCTTCCCCAAATACCTATGGGGGAATAGGCTATCGGCAATAACCCTATCGGCATTTGGGCATCTCACAGGTAAAGATAACCACCACCTGAAAAAATTCCTTTCACAGAGGCATCCAGCCACATCAGTGATCCTTGGCTAACATGTGCCATATGCTAAATAAATAAATAAAATCTCCTCTTCGTCAAATGCACTGCAGATTTTCCTGGAAAGCAGAAAAAAAGCATAGTATTTGTCTTAGCTGTCCTTGAAGTGTGCAAAATTGGTCTTACAGCCTGGACCAAATCAGCTAGATTACATCTCTGTAGCAAAGGATCCTAGAGGTGAAGGTTAAGTGAGAAGCTGAGAATAAATTGCAAAAGAAAGTGGTGTCAAACTTCTTCCATTGTTGATGCCAGGAACAGTGCATGGGTGTACCATGTCACAGTCACTGGGAATTGAGATACCTTGAAGAGGATTTTTCTTTCTGTTAAATGTTAAGAGAGACCACAGAATATGCTTTTATTTCAATATTAATTTTAGTTTATTTTTTGAAAAAAGAAACAACAATATGCATGGCTTCTTTCATTAAAGGAAATATTGCTTGGTGTCCTTTGATCTTTGGAAGTTTTTTTTTTTAAATGACACTGTGCTAACTCTGTCTGCCAGAACAGTTACGCCTCAGATCTGGATGATTGATGGCACAGCAAACTATAGGACCAGAATAGAAGAACAAAACCATGATACTCAAATTTAATTAAAACTTTTAGATATATGATCCTATCTTGATTTTTATTTGAAGTGACGTTTTTGTGGAATTGGTGGCTTCTATTTTGCAATTGCTCATCACCTAACTGACTTTCTCAATTCTAAAGAATAGAAGCAGAGAAGCAAGACTGGGAAATAAATATATAATCAATCAATCAATCAATCAATCACATACCATTGCAGTAGAAGGCAATACCAATCAGCATTATTTCAATAAAACTGTGCTGACTTGTATTTATTAAAGTTATTTATTTAGCACAAGCTAACCTTCTTGCAAATGGGACCCTGAATGTCTAACCACACATTAAAACATACCAGCAAAACATAAAAAGCTTACAAGAGAGTGGATTATTTTCCATGAAATCACCAGGAATCAACCATTCCCCACCATGCAGTTAGAATTGAAGAAACTTCTTGGATGAGAAGCAAAAGGTTTTTAAGGAAAAAAGGAGGAGGAGGAGGAAGGAGGAGGAGGAGGAGGAGGAGGAGGAGGAGGAGGAGGAGGAGGAGGAGGAGAAAAGAAGAAGAAGAAGAAGAAGAAGAAGAAGAAGAAGAAGAAGAAGAAGAAGAAGAAGAAGAAGAAGAAGAAGAAGAAGAAGAAGAAGAAGAAGAAGCTCCACTTGCCTTTGAAAAGCACTTTTGGGACAACCAGGAATCAAGCTCAATCCATGGGAACAACGTCTTTTAAATAAGCAAATCACTCTCATCAGGAAAAATATTCAAGTGTTCCATTGAGTAAAACCAGCAAGTTGCTCCAGTGAACAAAAATTTTAAAAAGAAATTTTGCTTTAGGGGCTTCTGTCATTGTGATGGTAATAATTACTTGGTAAATCTATTCAGTGAAAATTCATTGGAGAAAACAAATCTTGCCAATAAAGTGACAGAATCTGCTGTCCTTGAAAAAAGCATGCTAAGCTGCAATATGGCAAGACTACCACATTCCTTCTGGCTCTGCCACATTGGGAAATGAACTGTGCATAAAGAGAGGGGGGGGGATTGATCTCAAGATTGTAGTAGCAGCATTTCACATGATATAGCAAATCAGGTTTGTTATATATTTGCATTGACTTGCTATAAAAAAAACCCCTGATGATTAATTTCATCCTTTTTTTGCTTGCTACTCTGTGTCATGGCTGCATCTCACCTATCCAAGCTTCATGAGCTGCCGCCTGACATTGGGAGGGTGGAGAGCCGAGGCAGAGAAGAGTGAAGTTCCTTTGTGTAGCATGGGAAAACCTTAGTTCAGGGGTCTTCAGACTTGACAGCTTTAAGACTTGTGGACTTCAACTCCCAAAATTCCTTTCCCAGTCATGTTAACTCAGGAATTCTGGGAGTTGAAGTCCACAAGTCTTAAACTTGCCAAGCTTGAAGACCCTTGCCTTAGATTCTGTTTATGGAAGACAGTGGAAGATGGCATAGATCTGAAGTTCTAGTCTAATGAAGGGAAGGACTAGGGGGTGGACATGGTAGCAGGGTTCCAATATCTGAGGGGCTGGCACAGAGAAAAATGGATCAAACTATTCTCCAAAGCACCTGAGGGCAGGACAAGAAATAACATATGGAAACTTGTCAAGGAGAGAGAGCCAGCCTAGAACTAAGGAGAAATTTCCTGGCAATAAGAACAATTAGTCAGTGAAATGCCCTACCTTCAGAAATATTGGGTGCTCCCCACTGCAGGTTTTTAAGAGGAGAGTGGACAGCCACTTGTCTGAAATGGCATAGAGTCTCTTGCTTGAGTAGGGGGCTGGACTAGAAGACCTCAAAAGTCCCTTCCAGCTCTGTTATTTGCAAGTTTGCCCTAGACTATGTATCAGAATGGTCAAACAAATGGCAACTTCAAATCTCAACAAATAAATGCTCTGTCTTACATATTGGCAAAAAACAAATCAGAAAATAAAATACAAGCTGAATAGTCAAGACCTTGTTGAGGATCCAAGCTCTGTCAAGGACCTTGGAATACTCATCTCTAATGATCTAAGTGCTAGAGCCCACTGTAATGACATAGCCAAAAAGGCGTTAAGAGTTGTTAACCTAATCCTACGTAGCTTTTTCTCTGGTAATATTACATTACTAACTAGGGCATACAAAACATTTGCCAGACCAATACTTGAATACAGCTCATCAGTCTGGAACCCACATTACGTATCTGATATTAACACAGTTCAGAAAGTCCAGAAATATTTCACAAGAAGAGTGCTCCACTCCTCTACTCATTGCAGAATACCTATGCCACCAGATTCGAAATTCTAGACCTAGACAACCTAGAACTACGCCGCCTCCGGTCCGATCTAAGTATAGTATATAAAATCATACATTTCAATGTCCTACCGGTCAACAAATACTTCAGCTTCAACCATAACAATACAAGTGCACACAATAGATACAAACTCATGGTTAACCGCACCAAACTTGACTGCAGGAAATACGACTTCAGCAACAGAGTGGTCAATGTCTGGAATACTCTGCCTGACTCTGTGGTTTCTTCCCCAAACCCCAAAAACTTTAACTACTATTGACCTCACCCCTTTCCTAAGAGGTCTGTAGGGGGCATGCATAAGCGCACCAGCATGCCTACCTTCTCTGTCCTATTTTTTTTTTATGTACTCATTTCTTGTATTCATAACTATGTTTATCCTTATACCTATTATCTTGTAAGCAATTGACAAATCAAATAAATAAATAAAATGCTGGTGTAGGAATGCTAATGCTGCATCAGATTAGGCATGGAGAAACTAGTTCCACTTGTTTTCCACTCTGGCATGGCCAAGGGGGCAAGGGACACGTCTGGGGGCTGAGCCAAGTTTACTTGGAAGCCTCCTTGAGAGCACTCTTCCTCCTGCCCCTTCCAATCATCTTCCAGGTTCCTCTAATAAAGCTCTTATAAGGCTGCAAAGTAAATAGAAAAATGATAACCTCGGCAGCTTTTCATAATCATTCTAAATGCCCTTCACTGGCAGAATGACAAATGAACTGCTAAACAGAAGAGAATATTGGACAGAAAATCAATTTGGGAGGCAAAAGGCAAGGAGGAGGGATGAAATTGCCTCAGGCAGCTCTGTCGGTATTCTGAGTTTTCCATCTTCTTCTACGCTTCTTCCCAATTACATACCCTGACACACACAAACACACAAACACACACAGAGATCAGGGTTTTTTTTTCCCTTTTCTTTGCATACTAATACATTGAGATTTCCCTCCTCTTTGAAGTATTGCATAGCTAATACCTGCTTTCGAGAACAAGTTTAAGGTGCCAGAGTTTAAGATATGATCTTCTGACTTGTGAGGTTTTGCTGGAAGGAAAAATAAATGAAGGGAAAATGTCTGGTCATCTTTTTAAGAATGTCAACTGCGTCATAAGAGAATTCCTTTCATTTGAAAGCTCTTTCTTTCTCAAGACCTACCACTCCCAAGCTGTCTCGTCACAGTTCTATAAAAGGGCTCTCAAACATTTGCTGCCTAGAATACATATACATTCAAAACAAAACAAACCCCTCATGAATGAATGAGTGAGAACAAGAGATGAATAAAGTAAATTGTAAAATGAAGCCATTCTGTAATCTTAACAATTTATTCTATGAATATATGATACTTCTGAAGGTTATTCTGTTTTAACCCAGCAATTATGGCATGGTCAACAATTTCTACAGAGAACTGGAGATTCTAGTGAGACATCCCAGAGCTGGGTTTTTTTTTTTTTTTCATTATATGAATTGTGAAATGGATAATTCTAGTTTAATGATCACCATAGACTTAGACTACCCTGCATTTTCTTTATAGCTTTCTCAGGAAGTAGAATCTTTTAAGAAATAAAAAAGACCACCCAGTTTGAAGATTGGCAGAACAACCTAAATACACTAAGTTATTTTCGGCAAAATTAAATTATGGTAGAGGGAACAGGAAGAAAGATAGGAATTTGCCAGAGTTCAACTGAAGGAAGAAAATATTGTAATTATCTGTTATGAACTATTGTGTGCTGAACCGGAAAAGGTGGCGTGGGGGGGATCTCCTGAAGATCTGCTACTGCAGGGAACTTTAAGACTTGGCAACTTAAAGACTTGTGGACTTCTACTCCCAGAATTCCCCACTCAGCCATGTATGAGTTGAAGTCCACAAGTCTTAAAGTTCCCAAGTTTGAAGACCCCTGTGCTATTGCAATATTGTGCTATATTAGCATACTCCAAACCCTCACAACTGATTGGTCCGGATGGACAGCGACCCGATTGGTCAAAGCCTCGGCTGTGATTGGAGCGCTAGGAATCTACTGTGATTGGCTGTGCTGATTGCAGGAGATTCAAAGCACTGCCATTGGCCGCTGAGCCGCTAGCCAGCCCTATATGAAGGGCTGCCGCGGCTCATATTCCCCCAGACTGTTCTTATCCTAAATAAAGAGCTGAACTCACAAAATAGTCTCACGTCTCCTTCGAACCGATCCACCCCAGATCTAACACTGGCGACAAAGGTGGGATCGTGAAACAAGGAGAACCCAGCACATGGCGAAGCGGCATGCAGAACAGCCAGCATGGCCGGCATCAACTCACCATCCGCATCCTTCAACCCTGCTACAGAGGACTGGGAATACCATACCGATAGGTTCCAAATGTTCCTCGAGAGTAGCAACCTCAAGGACACCAATGGCCACAAGAAACGAGCCGTGTTCCTCACACACTATGGGCCCGCAGTGTTCAAGACGGCCAAAGCCTTGGCCAAACCAGAGGACGTGAAGACAATGGAGTGGGGCTACTTCGAGCCCCTACTGCGAAGCCATTATGCCCCCTTTGTACCCATCCTTATCTGGCGGCATGACTTCTACAGGCGGGATCAACACAAGGGCAAGGGGTTTGGCGACTTCATGGTGGTGCTACGAGACCTGGGCAGTCTGTGCGAGTTCCCCGACCTGGAGAAGGCCCTGCGAGACCACGTCATCCTAGGACTCTGAGACCCTGTCCTCCAGAGCCGCATCATGGCAAAGGGGGACATCTCCCTCACTGATGCCCTCACCGAGGCTGCTGCAGCTGAAGTGGCTAAGAAATCAGTGGCTCGGATGCGACAATCGAGCATCTTGCCATGACCGGCGGCCGGAGAGACAACTTCGATCCCCGAGAAGCAACCAGAAACCGACCATTGAGGCACAACCACACACCACGGCGACATTGACTCCTTTTCAGAGACCGAGGATGAGGACGAGGAGATCCACTGCCTCCAATCAGCGCGGGAGCGGCGGGAACCACGAGGTCATAAGTCGAGGTTCCAGTGTGCCAGCTGCGGCAGCAATCACCCCCAGGCGGACTGCCGTTTTCTCAACGCCATTTGCCAGCATTGTGAGAAACAGGGGCACATTGCCAAGGTATGCCGGAATAAAAGACACTACAGCCCGTGATGATGAGATGGCAGCCCCCGACGGAGAGAGAGTACCTCCACCAGAAACCGTGATCGCCAGATGGAAAACCACTGGAGCCGAGAAGGTCGGAACAGGCGACTCCAGGAGACAAGACAAAAGGAGGAAACACACCAAACCATCATCATCGGCCACTCCTTCACAAGCAACGCCAGGAAGGTATACGTGATGGTGGGGATAGAAGATCAGCTGTGCGACATGGAGATGGACTCTGGGTCCTTCCTCTCAATGGTCTCCTGGCATGCACACAAGCGCCTGGTCCCCACCATCCACCGCCATGAACTGGAAGACCAAACACTGACTCTCAAAGACTATCAAGGGAACCGAATCCCTGTAGTTGGCAGAGGCCACTTTAAGGTCACCTTCAAGAACCACACAGAAGTGCTACCCCTGACGATTGTCGACCGAGATCGACCGAGCCTATTGGGACTACAGTGGTTCGCACCCCTGGGCATCGAAGTAACCAGCATACACCACATCGGAGAGGCGGACTGGGAAGCGGCGCTCATGAGGGACTTCGATGACAGCCTAGGCAAGTACTGGGGGTCTCCTATCTCATTCAATATAGACCCGAGCATCACACCAATCCACCTTAAGCCCAGGCAAGTGCCGTTTGCACTCAAGCCCAAGATCGATGAGCAGCTAGATAAGTTCATCGCGCAAGGGGTGCTGGAACCAATCGATCACATTCGGTGGGAGACCCCAATTATCACCCCCATCAAGCCAGATAAGTCCATGAGAATTTATGGTGACTACAAGGCCACCCTAAACCATGCTCTCCAACAAAGCGCATACCCCGTCCCAGTAGTCCAGCACCTTCTGCACTCACTGGGGGAAGGCCGGATTTTCGCAAAGCTCAACCTGGCACAAGCCTACCAGCAGCTGCCGGTCGACACCACAACAGCAGAAGCCCAAACCATCGTAACACACTGAGGGGCTTTCCACTGCAACCGGCTCCAATTTGGAGTCAGCGTGGCACCCGGGGTCTTCCAAAGCCTCATGGAAAGACTCCTCCAGGGCATAGAAGAGGTAGTGCCCTATTTTGACAATGTCTTGGTGCCCGCGAAAAATGAAAAACAACTAGAACCCAGGTTGAGAGAGGTACTGAAGAAATTCTGAGACTCAGGACTTAAAGTCAAGAAAGGGAAGTGCCAACTACGGGCCGAGAGGGTCAAATTTCTAGGGTACCTCCTAGATAATCAAGGGATCCACCCCACAGAAAAGAAACTGAGAGCCATAAGGGAAGCACCACACCCCAAAAATAAAACGGAACTACAGGCTTTCTTGGGACTGTTAAACTTTTACAATATCTTCCTACCTCAAAAGGTGACCGTGGCGGAACCGCTGCATAGGCTGTTGGACAAAACAGCCACCTGGAACTGGGGAGCACGTGAGAAAAGCACCTTCAACAACACAAAGAACCTGCTAACATCCGACGCGATACTAATCCAGTACAGTGAGACCCTGACATTAACGGTAACATGTGATGCATCGCCATTTGGGATCGGCACCAGCCTCAGCCACCAGCTACCAGACGGGAGGGAAGCACCCATCGCCTTCTCGTCAAGGACACTTTCAAAGCCAGAGCGGAACTACAGCCAGCTCGACAAAGAGGCCCTAGCAGTCGTCTCCGGCATCAAGAAATTTCACGAATACCGGAGAAGGAAGAGCTTCATTTCGGCGATACAGCTGCGATCTCGGGGCTCTGAGATCGCAGCCGATATTTTCGCCCCTGGTCGGTCCCAACGGACCTAAACCATCCCGTAGAGACGGGGATTGAGAAGGGTACTGTCCCAGGATCCCAGAGATATCACAAAATCTCTGGTTTGATCCAGGAGAAGCCCTTTTGCTGGCGGCGGAGAGGCAGCTTCCATAGCTGCTGAAGTTGGGACAGCTCTGGAAAGAAAGTGGCTGGAAAGAAAGTGTGTCGGCTGGGTGAGAAACTTCTTTTGTGTTGTAAATTCGCTGAGAATTGCAAGGGCACCCTGAACAAAGAAGAAATCTGTGAGATTTTTTTTTGACCGAAACTCTTTGAGCGGCATTTTTTAAAGTGATGTCAAATTGAGGCTTGGGGTTTTTTTTTCTTTTTCTTATGTTTTTTTCTGGGGACTTTAGTGTGACTTTGTAGGTAACCGGATTGAATTTTCTCTTATATATATTTTTATGCCCCTTTTGATTTTTTAATTTTCTTTAGGATAGAGGCTCCCTTTGACTATTTTTTTTTCTTTTTTTCTTTTTTGCATACATTACTCCTTCTTTCTGGCGGGGGGGAAAGAGTATTAAGAAACTTTGCAACACTGCCAACTAGAGGCTTGAAAATACTTTATTTGAATTGGAGAGAATTGTAAGAAGACTCCTTCTCAAGCACATTTCAACGTGATAAGATAGAGGGAGAGCACAGCAAAATATTATTACAGGTGCTTTCCTGGACTCTTATTAATATTTCAACACTTGAGGCTTGGCTTTGAAGCTGCTGGAGAAGAGAGTCATAATAAGAGCCTTGGATAAATAAATAAAGTGCAGTGTGCTCATGTATATATATATGTGTGTGTGTGTGTGTGTGTGTGTGTGTGTGTGTGTATAAAGCCTCAGAGTTTTTTTTCTTTTCTTTTTTTTTTCTTTTCCTTATTTTTATTGGGACTTCTTTGCTCTTTCTATCCATGTTTTTGGACCACTTGTTTTTCTTTTTTGATGATTGAGACTTCTCAATTGGATTAAGGTGTGAAGAACCTGAAGGAATTTTTTCTTTTCTTTTTTCTTTTTTTTTTGCTCTTAATCAATATTATTATTTTCGGGTTTGTTTGTTTTTTTTTCCTTTCTATTTTTCCTTTTTTATGGTGGACTACTTCGTAATTGGATTAGGGTCTAGAAGAACCTGAAGATCCTTCTTCTTCTTTTTTTCCTTTTTCTTCTTTGGTTTTCGGCCTTTTACTATTGGATTTTTCCATTTTGGATTATAATTGACTACTCTACCAGTTAGATTAAAAGTCA
Organism: Hydrophis major; assembly: GCA_033807585.1. Classification (NCBI taxonomy): domain Eukaryota; kingdom Metazoa; phylum Chordata; class Lepidosauria; order Squamata; family Elapidae; genus Hydrophis; species Hydrophis major. The sequence continues at coordinate 99,786,274 of CM066331.1, forward strand.
AAAAGAATTTGAAGCTTTGGAAGCATTAAAATGAGCAGGAAACCAATACCATCTGGCATTTCTACTTGTACATCTGCTTCCCCACCAGCTGGAGGACAATGTTTAATTCAGACAATGTTGAAGCAAGATAAAGAACAAGAAAGAGTAACTTTACAGATGATTTTGCAAGGAATCCAAGATCTTAAGACAAAATCAGACACCATTGAACAAAGAATAGAAAATATTGAACAAAGAACAGAGAAGACTGATGAAAAAGTGGAAAATATTAAACAAATGATGGTCAAGTATGAGAAGAGATTCCAAAAAATTGAGGAAGAAGGAAAACAAAGAGAGGAGAAGATTGGAAATATTGACAGTAGATTAACAGCGGTTGAACAAGAAAAAAGTGGGATGTTGAGGTGGGAGATGGAAAGGTCAGAATTTTATCTCAGATTTCAAAATATAGAAGAGGAAAAAGGAGAAAATTTGGCTGCGAGAATGATAGAAATTTTGGCGGATGCTTTGGAAATTACAGAGGAAAAGATGATGGATGGAGTAGGTGAGGTATATCGAGTTTATACAAGATATGCAATGAGAAATAAATTACCCAAGGAAGTCCATATTAGATTTACCAAAAAATCCATCAAAACACAAATATTACAAGTAGTAAGAGAGAAAACATTGAAATACAAAGGTAAAGAGATTGTGGTTTTAAAACAAATACCCAGAAGAGTGAGAGAGATGAGAAGAGAATATCGATTTCTGACCAAAATACTACTGGAAAACGAAGTGAATTATAGATGGCTGATTCCAGAAGGACTAATGTTTACGTGGCAAGAGCAGAGACATAGAATTGATTCAATTGAGAAAGCAGAACTTTTCCATGCAGATTTTTTTTGCAGGAAGAAGAGAGGAGGCAGAGAAAGAGGTCTCATTAATTGAGTTTCACGAGGAACAACTGGAGACTGAAAAAGAGAAAGGAGCTGTAAGTGGACAGGTGGATAGTAAAGAACAGCATGAAGTGAGATCCACGAGAGCTGTTAGACCTAAATATAAAGCATAAACATGGAAGAAAAAAAACTGATCACAATGAATATAAATGGACTTAATTCAACTGTTAAAAGAAGGAAAACTTTTCATAAATTAGAGAAATTAAAATTTGATATAATTTGTCTAGAAGAAGTTCATATTAAAAAACAACATGAACAATCGTTAGTACAGCCAAAATTGGGGAAAATATTTACTTCTTTGACTCAATGTAAGAAAAGAGGAGTGGTTCTATACATTAAAGAGGCTATCCCAGCAAAACTGATCTACACGGATGAAGACGGAAGAGTATTAATGGTAGAAATAATGGACAATAATATAAAAATACTCTTGATTGCAATTTATGCTCCGAATGATAAACAAGAAGAGTTTTATAAAAAGCTACACATGAAAATAATTGGCCTGGACTATGTTAATATAATGATGATGGGAGATTTTAATGGAATTGTGGACAATAAATTGGACTACACAGCAACAACAACAAAGCAAAATAGAAAGGCTCTCCCTAAATCTTTTTTTAAAATGACAGACGAACTAACTTTAAAAGATATTTGGAGAGAAAGAAATGTTAAAGCTAAACAATATACTTTTTATTCAAATAGACATTTATCATGGTCCAGATTAGATATGATTTGGATCTCAACAGAATTAATATCCAATAGTCAAGAAACAAATATTGAAACAAGTACTTGGGCAGATCATAGCCCAATGACAATTAAATGGAAGGGACAAAAAAAAAAAAAAAGATCGAGATGGACATTAAATAATACTATTTTAAAGGAGAAAGATTTTATACAATGGATGGAGAAGGAATTGGCATTTTTCTTCAGAGAAAATAAAAAAGAATATACTACAATGCAGAATGTTTGGGATACAATGAAGGCATACGCCAGAGGTTTGATAATAGATTATACAAGAAAAAAGAATATTAGGAAAAGGCAAGCTTCTAAGGCCTTGGAAGATGAGTATAAAAGACTTGAAAAAGAATTACAGAAAAGGCCACAGAAAAAAGATATTAAATTGAAGCTGGATGTAATTAAAAATAAAATGGAATTAATAGAGAAAGAAGAATTGGCACAGAAAATCAGAAATTCTAAACAGAATTACTTTGAAGATGCAAATAAACCAGGTAGATGGCTAGCATATAAATTGAGAAAGGAGAAGGAATCAAGAAAAATATTGAAGCTAATAGATGATCAAGGGCAAGTTTGTTATGGGAATAAGGAGAAAAAGGAAATTATTTGAGATTTTTATGGGCAACTATATAAACAAGAGAATATTGATGAGGAAAAAGTCAAACAGTATTTACAGAATGCTAATTTACCGAAGATACCTAAAGAGATTGAAGAAATGCTAGCAAGCAATATAACAATGATGGAATTAAATGAAGCATTTAAGAAACAAAACAATGGGAAAGCACCGGGTCCAGATGGGCTTCCGGCAGAATTCTATAAAACATTTCAAGAATCATTGAGCATCCCATTGTTAGAAGTTATGAATGAAGTTATGTCAAAGAAGATGATACCCAAAACATGGTCAGAGGCTTATATCACACTTATTCCAAAAGAAGAGACTGACCCACTGCAAATTAAGAATTATAGACCTATTTCTTTATTGAATGCAGACTATAAAATCTTTGCTTCAATTTTAGCAGAAAGACTTAAAAAATATTTAAATAATTTTGTTCACCCAGATCAAAATGGATTTCTGCCAAAGAGACAAATCAGAGACAATATGGGAGTAATCTTGGATACTTTGGAATACTATGAGGCTCATCCTGAAAAGCAAATGGCTTTGATATTCCTAGATGCTCAAAAGGCATTTGACAACGTGAACTGGAGATTTATGTTATTATTATTGGAACAGATGGGTTTTGCTAAAAAATTTACTCAAGCAATAGAAGCCATATATAATAAACAGGCAGCAAAGGTAATGATGGAGGGGGAACTTACAGATTTTATTAATATCAGAAAAGGCACAAGACAAGGATGTCCCCTATCTCCTTTGCTATTTGTGTTGACCTTGGAAGTGTTGAATAGAAATATTAGGGATGATAAAAGCATAAAAGGAATGAAAATTAAGAAGGAAGAATTTAAACTACAAGCTTTTGCTGATGATTTAGCTTTTATTCTGGAAGACCCGTTAGAAACAGCTCCAAAGTTATTGGAAAAGATAGAGACATATGGGGAGGTGGCTGGTTTGAAAATAAATAAAGATAAAACAAAGATTTTGACAAAGAACATGCTATTGAGACAGAGAGAAGAACTGGCAGATCTTTTGAAAATCCAAGTTACAAATAAAGTTAAGTATCTGGGGATATATTTGACAACAAGATGTAGCACATTAAAAGAGAATAATTATATTAAACTCAAACAACAGATAGCTACAGATTTGAAGTAGTGGGAAAATTTGCAATTGTCATTAATAGGGAGAATATCAACAATCAAGATGAATATTTTACCCAGAATTTGATTTTTGTTCCAAACAATACCAATTTGGCTTGGAAAAGACTATTTTGAAGATTTAAATAAAATTATGTTGAAGTTTATATGGCAAGGTAAAAAAAGCGAGAATGAAGCTAAAGCTTTTGCAAGATGCTAGAATTAGAGGAGGTTTTGACCTGCCTAATTGGGAATTGTATTATCAAGCTGCAAGTTTGATGTGGGTCAAAGAATGGATAACATTAAGAAAGCATAGGTTGTTGACATTAGAAGGGCATGATTTGCTGTTAGGCTGGCATGCTTTTTTATGGTATAAGGGAACTAAAACACAGGGTTATTTTAGAAGACATTATGTACGGGAGTCTTTGTGGTTAAACTGGGAGAAGATAAAAAGACAATGTTATTTGAAAATTCCAGCTTGGTTATCGACTATTGAAGCATTTTCCTATCCTATAATTTATAAGAAGGAACAAACAGTTAGATATGGGGAACTATTGGATGAAAAGGGTGAACTTAAATCGATCCAAAACTTAGAGGAACAAGGTATAAGGATGAATTGGTTTTCATATGCGCAAATACATTCAAGGTATGATGAAGATTCTAAAATGGAGGGATTCTATGATAAGCAGACTGATTTAGATAAGATCTTGTTGGGTACTGATGAGAAGGTGATTAAAAAATTATATGGTTATTTACTGGGAATGAAATTAGAGGAAGAACAAGTCAAAGAAACTATGATTGTTTGGGAGAAGAATTTTGGATATGGGATTGATCTAGAGAAATGGCAAAAATTGTGGTCTCAAAATTATAAAATGACAATGTCAACAGCATATAAAGAAAACTTGTATAAGATGTTTTACAGGTGGCACTTTCCCCGGTCAAGAATAGCAAGAATGTTTAAGAACAAATCTGAAAAATGCTGGAAATGTCATCAGATACCCGGCTCGTATTACCATATGTGGTGGACTTGTGAGGATGCTAGAAAATATTGGACTAAAATTTGCATGTGGTTGGAAAAAATGACAAAGAAACACATAGGCTTGAAACCAGAGATCTTTTTGGGAATTTTACCTGATATATATAGTAAAGATTTGAAATACCTGATTGTAAATGTATTAACAGCGGCTAGGATTGTATTTGCTAAAAATTGGAAGAATGACAAAATACCATTACAGGAAGAAATTATTAAGAAAATATTAGAATGTGCTGAGATGAGTAGATTGACATTTGAAATTAGAGAGCAAGAGGAAAAACAATTTTATGAAATTTGGGATCTTTTTTATCAATGGCAAGATGATAAGATATGATAATAGAATATTTAGAATGCTAGACAGTAAGGAATATCTCTATTTTGTTATTACTTTGTTATTTGATGCTATATTTATAAAGAATTTTTTAGGATTGATTTGGTATGATTATATGATTTGTTACAGAATAAACTGGTTAAAATATTGTTATCTCATAAAGCATGAATGATTAAAAGTATAGTCAAAAATATCTTTTTTTTAGTGATATTAGGATATATAAGTTTGGATTGACAATATGAGTTGTTATGTAACATAGTTGTAATTGAGACTACAAAATGAATGCACAAAACTGATGAACCAACTGACACACTGGATGTACATATGAGAGTTGATGTTTTAATGTTTTGTTTGTCTTGTTTGTTTGTAGAAAATTAATAAAAAAAAATTTTTTTTTTAAAAAAGAAATTTCACGAATACCTTTATGGTAGGACTTTTACAATCATCACAGACCACAAGCCTCTGCTACGAATCCTGGTGGGAAACAGGGCCACACCGAACATTCTATCACCAAGAATGACAAGGTGGTCCGAATTCCTAGCAGCATACAATTACCAGCTGATACACCGACCCGGCAAGGACATCGCCCATGCAGACGCCCTGAGTCACTCACCCCTACCGGACCGGAAAGACGACCCGGCACCCACAACAGAGGTACTCCAAATAGAGACAATATCCAACCCACTCGTGACCACGCCAGACATTGCCATAGAAACAAATAAAGACAAGCGGCTGGTGCAAGTATTGAGCTTGGTTGGAAAAGGGTGGCCGGAAGGGGACAAGGACGAACTATTCAGACCCTTCCAAAACAGACAAACTGAACTCTTTTCCGAGAAGGGCTGCATACTTTGGGGGGACAGAGTGGTAATTCCAGAAACATTACAAGAAAGGGTGTTGGGATGCTGCATGCACCCAGGGATGGTCAAAATGAAAAGCCTGGCCAGAAGCTACGCATGGTGGCCGGGAATGGACAAACAGATCGAAACCTGGGTGGCCAAATGCAAACAATGCCAGGAATCCAAACCTAATCCTCCCGCAGCCCCAACCCAAGAGTAGGAGATACCAAGGGGCCCATGGTCTCGGATTCACATAGACTTCGTGGGGCCAACCAAGGGACACATGTACCTTATCACAGTAGATGCTTACTCCAACTGGCTGGAGGTAAGCACCATGAAATCCACCACAATGGAGGCGGTAATAAAGAAACTGAGCAAACTTTTTGCCACACACGGCCTGCCAGACGTAATAGTATCGGACAATGGACCCCAGTTCACCGCACTAGCGTTCGAACAATTTCTGGCTGGCCAAGGAATACGCCATGCACTAACCGCACCATCCAATCCAGCGGTGAACGGACGGGTGGAACGCATGGTCCAATACACAAAGAAAGACATCCAAAAAATAGAAGCAGCCAACATACAGGATAAAATCAACAAAATGCTCCTCATCCAACATATCACACCTAGAGCAACCACCAATAGAAGCCCAGCAGAGCTGATGATGGGCAGGAAACTACGGTCAATCCTAGACAGAATGTACCCCACATACAACCCTGACAAACCCCCAAATTCCTCCAGCAAACACAGAAAATTTAATATAGGAGACACGGTATATGCGAAAAACCTGTCAGGAGAACCACTCTGGATACCAGCAACGATCACCCAAATAACCAGCCCCCTATCACACCTAGAAACAAGCGACGGAAAAAACTGGAAACGTCACAGTAACCAGCTAAGATCAAGAATAACTATCGCCAATAACCAGACACCCGAGCAAGAAACTAGAAGGGGGGGGGAACGGCAAGCGTTAAAGAAAGAACCAAAGGGAACCAGCTAGCGGAGGCAGAACACTCCCCACCCAGAATAAACAAACCACAAATAAACCAACACTACTCACCTATAGAGGCAGGACCAATGGAACACGAAACCCCGGAATCTTCACCTGGAAGGAGCAGCCAAACCAGTTCACCCAGCCCAGAAAGATCCAGTGGGAACAACAGGAGCGGCAGCTCAACCAACCCAGGTAGACCGGGAGGGAGCTACCAAGAAAGGCCCAGCTCAACTTTCCAGGTGGTTCCATCTCAAGGAACCGGAGCGACAGAGAAGCCATCTGAACTGGTCGACGATCACGTTAGAACTGAACCACGCGGGTCAAATAGACAGGTACGAAGGCCCGCCTACCTGTGCGACTACGTCACGATGCACCGACAGATGAAACCAAGAGGGGACGGGTGTGCTATATTAGCATACTCCAAATCCTCACAACTGATTGGTCCGGATGGACAGCGACCCGATTGGTCGAAGCCTCGGCCGTGATTGGAGCGCTAGGAATCTACCGTGATTGGCTGTGCCAATCAAAGCACTGCCATTGGCCGTCGAGCCACTTGCCAACCCTATATGAAGGGCTGCCACGGCTCGTATTCCCCCAGACTGTTCTTACCCTAAATAAAGAGCTGAACTCACTAAATGGTCTCACGTCTCCTTCGAACCGATCCACCCCAGATCTAACATATATCTTGAAAATCACAGATTGTCTAATCTGAGCTGTTGAGTGACTGCATCCTGTTGAATCAATAGACACCAAGGAAGGAATGCAAGGAGACCATGTTCCACAAAAGAGTTAGAGGGAAGAGTAGAACAATTTATTCAAATGGATTCAGCATGGAAATTTCATAGGCTGTCCTGAATTTTTTCTTCTAAGAGGATGAACATAGCTAAAATGAAAACTTGAGAAGAGAACTTGAAAAAAATGGGAGTCTTTTTTACTGATGTTGCCCTAAGAAGCTAAAGTGAAGATGAATAAACAGAAATTTGAACTTGCCATCTACAAAACCTATGTCAGGTTTATCCTCCTGCCTGAACAAATCCTGGGATACATTTGCAACAAATGCTAACTCCTAGCAGTCCTTATCTACTTTATAGGCTGGAAGTGTAGAGGGAGTGCCAGGAAAGTAAAAGAAGGATCTGAAGTTAGTAAAGATGGCTAAGAATAACAAGGTTTTAGATTTTTCAACTAAAGGCAAAGTATTAGTATACTAGCTGCTACAGGTAACAAGCTTAAACCATATGATGAATGGCTGAGGAAACTAGGTATACCTAGTCAAATGACGAGAAGGACTAGGAGGTATATGATAGAAGAATTGAGGAGCTATCACAAAGAGGAATGGGGCAATCTATTCTCCAAAGCACCTGAGGCAGGACAAGAAGTAATGGGTGAAAGATCATTAAAGGGAGATCCAACCTAGAAAACTAAGAAATAAGAGATTTCCTGATAGTGATAATAATTAATCAATGGAACAGGAAGTTGCAGGTGCTCCATCACTGAAGATTTTTAAGAAGGGACTGGGCAGCCATTTGTCCCAAATGGTATAATGTCTCTGGCTTGAGTAGAGAGCTGGATTAGAATTACTCCAAGGTGCCTTCCAACCCTATTATTTGATCTTCTATATTCAAAAGCTTTAACAATGGCATCAACAATACCACTCTTAGATGACAGATGCTCATGACATAATCTGACATCTTACTTCTAGCCTCAGCTGTTTTTATTCCTTTTCAAGGAAGAGGGTGCAAGTTTCCCTACTCCACTGCTACTTGTGAATTTGCCTCCCTTGCAGCATGGGCTGAGGGCACAGCTGTCTTTATCACAAACACTTGCTTCTGGCCAGTTTTAATGATGCTCAATTTTGCCAGGACCGATGCCATGATCCAATCCAAGCTTCCAATTCCACGAATTTGCCTAAATGGTTGTACCTCTCCTTCTCCCTACCTTTTCCTTTCAGTGCCAGAAATTCTCCTAATGCAATAATGCAGTGTTTCTCAGCCTTGGCAGCTTGAACAGGGGTGGCCTTCAACTCCCTTTGCTGGCTGGGGAATTCTGGGAGTTGAAGTCTGCCCATCTTCAGGTTGCCAAGGTTGAGAAACAGGGCAGTAATGGATTAGAGAGCATGCAGACAGATTGGGAGGAAAATCCACCTGCTGGTTTTATTTTTCTAGTTTGTACCCTTCATGTTTCATGCCCAGACTAGATAGATTCTTTTGATACATATACATATTGAAAAAATATAATAGATTATTGGATATCAAATATTTGAGAGAAGCAAGGATGTGCATGAGATATGAGAGGGGAGAAAAAAAATTAAGATTGCAAAAAAAAAAAAATCTCCAAAGAGATTGATTGGACCATTGAGATTGCCACCATCTTGACTCTTTTCATACCCCATAGACCTCTGGGGAGAGGAGACTTGTGAAAATAATAACTTATTTTGTACGTTTGAAGCTAAGAAGGAGAGCTGTAGATTTAACCTTTATTTTTCCCATTGGCATTTCTCTATTTCACCAAGGATTCTAATTTCTACAAATATATTACTATAAAATACAGTACTTGGCAGTAATTCCAAATTTTTATATTACATCTAAAAGAAAGTAACCTAAAGGAGGAAAGGAGACGAATTAGATCTGCTCACATTGGAAAATACATTGGCATTATGATAAGGTAATATAATTACTGCTCAAGACAAGCTTGACCACTTGTGACCACGTGAACTGTTCCATGAAGTTTACAACATGGATATGGTTTGCTTCTGTCTTCTGTGGTGGGTTTTCATCTTTCCAAGCCTTGGATTATCTGGTGGTTTCTCATCCAAATATCATCAAGTCCAAATTTGTGGGAGAGGGGTTTTTCCTATCAACCAGTATCAGCTATTCCACTGCCAACTGGTCTACCCATACAAACCAAAACATAATCCCTATTTAACAAAATTGACAATTTTCTTTGTAAGATGAAGAACGAGTTTCATTTTTTGAAACACACATGGGAGACAACAAAACTGAACATTTATTTACCTTTGGGTACCAATTCTCTGTACCATACCAGTTCAATTTCAGACAGTTTCTCATCCATGTAAACATGAATTCTCCTGACTTATGTATCCTGAATAATTGAGGGCAATGATGCTATAACTTTCAGATTCATCTGATGGAGGTTTTTTTTAGAATATTGAGTCAACCTGGTCACATGGGAGGGATAAAACTGTTAAATTCAATGCATTGCAACATTTAGAAAATTGAAAATGTTGGATTATAATTATATGCAAAGCAAAATTCAGATAATTTTGCATAAACAATTTTCTTTGCCATATTCCATATTCAGATTTGGAATTGAAAATCAGGTGGAACCTTGTAGCACTTTTTCCAACAAACAAATGTTGAATACATACTTTCAAGATGCAGTAGAATGGCTGGACAGGTGTTAAATTTAAACTGGAGGGTGGTGAGTGGCAGAGAAGGGAAGATAGAAGATATGATGGTTGTGAGGTTGTAAACTAGAGGTGACACAGATTTAAAATACCTTATTAATTGTAATATGTTAAAAATCCATGGGATTGTTGAGACCTTCTGAGATAGCCTGAAAACTTTTAATTCAAGCAATCTTCCACTCAACTGTGCTGGGGTATCTCCTTTTTTCCATGATTGCTACTTTGAGAACTATAATAGAGTTGCTTGGTAGATTAAAATGTTCCTTGTCTTGGAACTGATACTTAGTAGAACTTAAGTACAATACTTAAATGATTGAAAATGTTTGGGTAAATGATTAAATGTTTAATCATGATTTTTTAATCATGTAAAATATAAAAGATTCCTGATTGTTCACAGGGCATATGAAATATAAAAGAGTACACCAATACTTCTACTATGCTTACTATAAAGTTGTTTCCAAAGCAAGATCAATACTGCTGGCTTTCTGACAATATTCAGATATTCAGGGTTGCATGTTTACCAACATATTTTAGTATGCAAGTTATATGTTCTGACACTCAACAAAGTTTGATACCATTCGGGATCCCAGTATAAAGAACTGCACAATACATTCTGTATATTCAAAATTGGATGCTAAAGCAAGAGAGAAGTTGGTTGAGTTGCCAGCATGTGAATCATATGGTGATAGTCAGTTCTCCTTTGAGCTGATCTCGGCTTCGGGTAGACATATTCATATTTTTCTTCAACAGTATGAAATACCACCTCTGTCTTCTCCTAGGGTTCTTAAAATGTGCTTTTCAGTCTAATACAGTCTAATACATAATTCTAAAATTTCTTAGTGGTCTTAAATGCACAGGACTTCTTTTTACAGTCGGGTAGAAATGATGAGAATGCAGGCAAATTACAGAACCAGAAAATAGAATTTCCCAATTGTTATCCTCTTAAATTCATTCTATTGCAATAAGGATCTTAGCAATTTGTTTGCTAAGGACAACTTTTATTGGGGACTTGTCCTATCTCATTCACACAAATGTTAGGGACTGATTGGGCCTAAGCAATGATGTTTTTCATTTAAAATTCTGTGCAGTTTGTTTCTTTTTCATACCTGGAAAACATATCTCAAAGTAGGAAAGATAAAAGAAGTGACGTTTGAATGCTCAGATTAGGAATCTTCTCTTGGAATCCCTTTCCACCTAAACAGATTTAAGTGGAACAGTCAAATCTTCCCCAGCTTTCTTCTTTTGATTCTGTTTTGTAGGTTTAAAAATATAAGCTTCCAGAAATAGAGTTTGTCCACATCCACATCAATTGTAGCCATTTACTGCAATGCCAGAAATGCTATGATGATGCTTCAGTATTAGAAAGTATTAAATAACTTACTTTTACTTAGTCTTGAAATGCCAAACTTGTAAAAATCAGAGTTTTCTTCCCCTTTGAATGCATGAAATAATTTCCTGTCTTTGATATCCAAAGCAGAAAAGCCATAGCTTATAAACAAACACACATGCCCTTCTAAGAGATGTAAGAGGCATGCATTTTCTTCTGCTGAGTGCTGACACCATCTAAGGAAACATTCTTGGAAGATAAAAGTCTAGGCTTTCAAATATTTTAACCCATATAAGAAGATTCTTACTTCCTCAATTTTCCATGCTTATGGAGGTAGAAGGCTTTGAGTAACCTAGAGAAAATAGCTGAAACACTACAATTGTTTGTAGTGCAGACAAAACAAAATGCCTAAGTGAACATTGCCTTGAGTATAAGGGTTTCACAGTAGAACATTAAGCTCAATGTAGTAGAGCAAGGCCCATTGAACAATGGAAATGCCTAAAGAATGAATTAAGAGATGGGCTACAGAACAACTAGAACTCAACTAATATCTGCAGGATCACTCCTGCGAGGAATGATTAAGGGAACTAGGTTAATGAAGAAAAGAACTAGGGATGATATGATGGCTGTCTTTCTGTACATGAGAAAGGGGTTGACTTATTCTCCAAAACTCCTGATGGTAGGACCAGAAGCAAAGAATAAAACCTTGTTAAAGAGAGATCCAACCTGGAACTAAGAAGAAATTTCCTGAGAGAGAGAGAATCATTAATCAATGGAATAGCTTGCTTCCTGGAGTTGTGGGTGTCCAGAATGGAATAAGTATTTTTTTACCATGGGTAGGGAGTTGGACTAGAAGGCCACCAAAGTCCTTTACAGCCCTATGGTTCTATTCTATTCTAATTTCCATGGGAAACCTAACTGTCAAAATATCATTTAATTTTGTATACAGATTTTTTTTTAAGGGGAAGAATAAAGTCAAACACAATACATTTCTAGTAGTTGCTTAGCAAAATTTACCAAGGTGTGGTAAATGTGGTTATTTTATGTAGGGATGCTCAACTTGTAAATAAAATGGAGTATCTGAAACTGAAAATATATTTATTAGCTTTTGCCTGGTTTTATTAGTTGCTTTCTTGACTGTCCTTTTAATATTTAAATCATTAGTTTTATGATTTTGCATTGTTGTTTATTACATTAGAATTATAATGAATGTTTTTCAAGCTACGCATTCATGTGTAATGAAAAGAAATGCAATATATTATAAACAAAATACTTCAAAGTAAAAAGGAAAGGGGAATATTAAAACTGGTATTAAATATAACAACTAATATTTAAAAAGTCATAACGAGCAATTAAAGGGAATTTAAAATAGAAACTGTGTTCATCTGCAGTAATGGGGGTTACAAAGCAGAAGCCGTCACAAAAGATTTTTCATCAAAAAGAAATATTTATGTGTGCTGGAACTGGAGAATTGGGGAATGTGGAATACAGAATGACAGAGTTGGAAGAGACCCTGGATATCTTCTAGTTCAGCCCTGTGGGGGCGCAGGAAGCCCTATACCATTTCAGACAACTGTTTGTCCAATTTCTTCTTAAAAACTTCTAGTGTTGGAGCATTCATAATTTCTGGAGACAAGTTGTTCCACTGATTAAGCATTCTACAACCAGCAAATTTCTCCTTAGTTCTAGGTTGCCGCTCTCCTTGTTTAGTTTCCATCCATTGCGTCTTGTCCTGCCTTCAGATGTTTGGAACATCGATTGGCCCCTTCTTCTTTGTGGTAGCCCCTCAAAGAGAGGGGACTGAATAATTCTCATCTCTCTTCCATCTTCACTTATAGCAGGCTATGCTTAGGGCACAAAAGTTCTGAAGAGTCAATAATGATGGATCCTAGAAGGAAAATCTCATGGCTGTAGCAGAATTTAAAGGTTTTGGAATGTGAGTTTCTAGAGACAACTCTGGAAGTGAACTTCCTTGCCATCCACTAGACCACAGGGGTCCATTCAACAATTGACGAGAAGAAGTGTCGTGTCCGTCGGTAAGGAGACAGGAAGCGGTGACTAGGTTTCAGCTCTTTATTGGTCCCTGGAACCGATCTGGCTCCAAGGGAAAAACAGCGGCTTTTTATTCCCAAGCCACGGCGGCCGCGGCCAATGGCACCGCTTTGAATCTCCCGCAATTCGTATCCACCAATCGCGGGAGATTCTTAGCGGGCCAATCAGTGCGGCTCGCTAAACCAATCAGATCATCCCGTGCTTTGGCCAATCAAAGCGTGGGGTTTCAAGAATGCTAATGAATGTACAGAACACCCCTCCCCTCTTGGTTTGGTCCTACGTAACATAGTCCCGTAGGAACACGGGGCTCCGTACTTGCCTACTGGACCTGTGCAGGTCAGTCGTGGGTTAGCTCCCAGCTGGTTCGGTTGGGTTCTCTGTGTCTCTCGGACTCATCGGTGGAACCGCCTGGTATGTCTTGCCGGGCCGCTCATCGCAGCTCCCTCCCGGTCTACTCGGGCTGCTTGAGCTACGGTTTTTGCTGCTCCCGCCTGGTTGTTCCGGGCTGGTCGAGCTGGCCTGGTTGCTTCTTCCTGGTGAGGTTCCGGGCTGGCTGCTTGCTGGTGAGTATGGCTGGTTCCTTTCTTCTGGGATTTGGTTTCCGGGGTATATTTGGTTCCCGGGGTATTCCCTCCCCTCTTGGTTTGTGTTAAGGGGATTGGTTATGTCTGGTTGTGTGTCGGTTGTGTTTCTTGTGGCTGTCCTCGATCTTAATTGATCGATGTGGCGTTTCCATGCTTGTCCATCGGTTGTTTGTAGCCGGTACGAGCGGGGACCTGTCAGTTGAGTTATGGTTGCTGGTACCCATAGTGGGTCTCCGGTTAGGTTCTTTGTGTAGACGGCATCGCCTGGTGCAAAGGATCGGTACTTGCTGGAGGAGTTTGGGGGTTTCTCTGGGTTGTATGTGGGGTGCAGTCTATCGAGTGGGGATCTTATTTTCTTCCCCATTAGTAGCTCTGCCGGGCTTTTGTTTGTTGTCATGTTCAGGGTTATGTGCTGTATGAAAAGCATTTTATTTATTTTATCTTGGATCTCCCTATGGTCTATTTTCTGGATGGTTTTTTTTGTGAATTGAACCATCTGTTCCTCCCTTCCGTTCGCCGCCGGATGCACCGGGGCTGTCAGTGCGTGTCGTATGCCCCGTTCCGCTAGGAATTTTTCAAATTCCAGCGAGGTGAATTGGGGCCCATTGTCCAACACGATGACATCTGGGAGGCCATGTGTTGCGAAGAGTTTGCAAAGTTCCTTGGTCACGGCCTCTGTGGTGGTGGTTTTCATGTTGCTTACCTCCAACCAGTTGGAGTAAGCGTCTACGGTTATTAGGAATGTATGTCCCTTTGTGGGCCTGGCGAAGTCTATGTGGATCCTAGACCAAGGTCCCCTGGGGGTTTCCCATTCTAGGATCGGTGCCATGGGCGGGCTTGGTCTGGTTTCTTGGCAGCGTTGACACCTTGCTACCCAAGCCTCGATTTGTTTGTCCATCACTGGCCACCAAGCATAACTCCTGGCCAGGGCTTTTGTTCTAACTATGCCCAGGTGCCCCTCGTGTAACAACTCCAGTACCTTCCCTTGCAGTTTTTCCGGGATAACCACCCTATCCCCCCACAGTACACACCCTTTTTGTAGTGAGAGTTCTGTTTGCCGGTTCCGGAATGTTCTGAATGTCTCGTCGTTGTCCTTTTCCGGCCACCCTTTCTCTACCCAATGTAACACCTGCGCCAGACATTTGTCTTTATTAGTTTCTAGGGCAATGTCTGACGCGGTTATGGGTAGATCGGGCAGAGTCTCTATGCTGAGGGCGGTGCTGGGTCAGTGTCTAGCTCGGGTAGTGGTGAGCAGCTTAAAGCGTCTGCATGTATGATCGTCTTACCGGGTCAGTGTGTGAGCCGGTAGCTGTAGGCAGCAAGGAATTCGGACCACCTTGTCATTCTAGGAGATAGAATGTTCGGGGTGGCCCTGTTCCCTGCGAGGATTCCCAGCAGCGGCTTGTGGTCGGTGATAATGGTGAACGTCCGGCCGTAGAGGTACTCGTGAAACCTCTTCACTGTGGCGACGATAGCCAGGGCCTCTTTGTCCAGCTGACTGTAGTTTCTCTCTGGTTTGGTGAGGGTCCTTGAAAAGAAAGTGATGGGTGCTTCTTTTCCATCGGGGAAAGTGTGGCTGAGGACGGCGCAGATGCCGAAAGGTGATGCGTCGCATGCGACGGCTAGTGGTAGAGTCTCGTTGTATTGGATGAGGATGGCATCCGAAGTGAGCAGGTCCTTGGTTTTCCTGAAGGCGGCTTCCTCGCATTTCCCCCAAGTCCAGGTAGCCGCCTTGTCCAAGAGCCTATGCAAAGGCTCCGCCGCGGTCACCTTTTGGGGCAGGAAAACATTGTAAAAATTAAGTAGTCCCAGAAACGCCTGCAGTTCCGTTTTAGACCTGGGTGCGGGGGCCTCTTTGATGGCTTTAATTTTGGTGTCGGTTGGGTGGATGCCGTGCCGGTCTAGGAGGTACCCCAGGAATTTGACCCGCTCTGTGTAAAGTTGGCACTTTTCCCTCTTCACCTTTAGCCCGGTTTCCTTGAATTTGGTTAGCACCTCCCTTAGTCGACCCTCTAGTTCTGGCTGGTTGGCTGCTGATACCAGCACATCATCGAAATAGGGCACCACCCCCTTGATGCCTTGTAAGAGTCTCTCCATGAGGCTCTGGAAAATTCCAGGTGCCACGCTGACTCCGAACTGGAGTCGGTTACATCAGAAAGCTCCCCGGTGGGTGACTATGGTTTGCGCCTCCGCGGTTTCTTCGTCAACCGGCAGCTGCTGGTATGCTTGGGCCAGGTCGAGTTTCGCGAAAACCTTGCCTCCCCCCAGTGAGTGTAGAAGATGCTGCACTATTGGGAGAGGGTAGGCGCTTTGTTGCAAGGCGCAGTTTAGGGTGGCCTTATAGTCCCCGCAGATTCTCACCGACCCATCGGGCTTGACTGGGGTGACTATTGGGGTCTCCCACCGGGCATGGTCTATTGGTTGTAGGACCCCTTGCTTGATGAGCTTGTCAATTTGCTCGTCAATTTTTGGTCTGAGTGCAAAAGGTACCCGCCTTGGTTTTAGGCGTCTCGGGGGAACGTTCGGGTCGAAGCTGAAAGAGATAGGGGGCCCTCGGTACTTGCCTAGGGTGCCATCGAACACTTCTTGGAAGTCCCGTGCCAGTTGTTGCTCCCAATCAGTCTCGGTGATGTGGTTGATGCCCATGACTTCGATGCCGAGCGGTGCAAACCATTGCAGTCCCAAAAGGCTGGGTCGGTCTCGGTCCATGATTGTCAGGGGAAGCTTTGCAGTGCGTCCCTTAAATGTTACTCTGAATTGTCCGGTTCCGACTACCGGGATGCGGTTTCCCTGGTAGTCTTTAATGATTAGTCTCTGGTTCTCCAGTCCCTTCTTTTGGATGGTAGGCACCAAGCATTTGATTTCTTGCCAGGTGACCATGGAGAGGTAGGACCCGGAATCTACCTCCATCTTGCATGGCTCGCCTTCGATGCCTACCTCCACGTAGAATTTTCGGGCGTCGGTGGTTGATGCGTGGCCGATGATGACCGTCTGGTGTGTTTCCTCCTTCCGCCGGGTCTCGCCACCTCGTCGGGCTCGCCCGCTCCCGTCCCAACGGCTGTCGGCTGGGCAATCTCTAGCTCTGGGGGTGTGCTGTCCCATCTCCGCTCGCTGTGGTCCCGCCGTCTGGGGCTGTAGGCTTTCTTCAATCGGCATATGTGCGCGATGTGACCCTTTTTGTCACAATGCCAGCAAACTGCATCGAAGAACTGGCACTCGGATCTAGGGTGATCACCTCTGCAACCGGCACACGCGGTCCCTGATTTACGACCCCGCCGACTGCGCTGGTCGCGTCCTGCCTGGAGCCGGTGGATTTCCTCCTCCTCGTCCGAAGTGTCAGAGGCGGAGTGGAATTCGCCATGGTGGGTGGTAGTTTCGTGGTGACTTGCTTCCGGTTGGGCCTCGGTCGCCCGTCCAGGGTTGTTGTTCGCGGTGCGGTCCCCGGCGTCCAGTCTCCGCATGCAGTTTGCTGACTGCCGGGTGGCCTCGGCTGCGGTGGCTTCAGGGATGGCATCGGAGAGGGCGATATCGCCTTTGGCCATCAGCTGACTCTGTAGGACTGGGTCCCGAAGCCCGAGCATGACTCGGTCCCGTAGGGCCTCATCCATGTCGGAGAACCCGCATAGTCCTCCTAGGTTCCGCAGCTCCGCAACAAAGTCGCTGAGGCTTTCGCCCGACCTCTTGTCCCGCCGGTAAAACTCATGCTGTCTGATGAGGGTGGGCACGGCAGGAGCGTAGTGTTTTCGGAGTAAGGGTTCAAGGTCGGCCCAGTCCATCCCGGTGACATCAGTGGGTTTCGCTAGGGCTTTTGCCATCTTGAACACTGCGGGCCCGCAGTGTGTCAGGAAGATGGCTCGTTTCTTTGGCCCGGTGGCATCCTTCATGTCGCTGCATTCGAAGAACATGCAGAATCTGTCCGTGTAGGATTCCCACTCCTCGCTAGCGGGGTTGAAGGGTGCAGGCGGAGCGATGCTGGCCATCTCGTCGGTCTTGCTTCCGTCGGACACGTGCTTGCTGGGCTTCAGAATCGGGATCCCATCCTTGTCGCCAGTGTCGTGTCCATCGGTAAGGAGACCAGGAGGCGGTGACTAGGTTTCAGCTCTTTATTGGTCCCCGGAACTAATCTGGCTCCAAGGGAAAAACAGCGGCTTTTTATTCCCAAGCCGCGGCAGCCACGGCCAATGGCACCACTTTGAATTTCCCGCGATTCGTATCCACCAATCGCAGGAGATTCTTAGCGGGCCAATCAGCGCGGCTCGCTAAACCAATCAGATCGCCCCGCGCTTTGGCCTATCAAAGCGCGGGGTTTCAAGAATGATAATGAATGTACAGAACAAGAAGGTTGTCCTTTGGCTTTCATCCACTAGAACCAAAGGGGGTTGAGGCAGGAAGCATCCCAAGGTATGGCTATTGGTATTGTAGTCATGATGGAGCAAATGGGTGCTAAAGAATGCTATTAGCTGAGTGAGGGTTTGATTATATATTAAACCTGTTAATCAGTGGGGAAGGTTTTAAAAATACTGTGTTTTTCTCCTAAGACCCTAAGATCAATTTTGTTCAGCAAAATATTCTTATCCTTCTCTGTCACATTCCTCACAAAATGTTTAAAAAGGATTGCTTGCCAATGTCAGGATATTGCAAGTGTATTTTGCATTACTCATTTAGCAACTTTCTTGTTTAATGACTTTCAGTTACAGTGGTCATGAAAAAGGAACGTTGAAACTAACCAGTGGTGGGATTCAAAAAATTTTGACTACTGGTTCTGTGGGCATGGCTTTTGTGGGTGTGGCTTGGTGGGCGTGGCTTGGTGGGCATGGCAGGGGAAGGATACTGCAAAATCTCCATTCCCACCCCACTCCAGAGGAAGGATACTGTAAAATGCCCATTCTCTCCCCAACCCACTAACCTGCTTTCCAGCTCTGTTCTCCTGTGTAGGGCAACAAAAGAAGACCCAGCCAATCAGCTGGGACTCAGGAGGCAGAGAATAGATGGGGGCAGGGCCAGTCAGAGGTGGTATTTGCCGGTTCTCTGCTACTGGTTCTCCAGAACTGGTCAGAACCTGCTGAATACCACCTCTGAGACCAACCTTTCACATTCATGACCTCTGCTGGTCAGTAAAGCAAAGGAGAGCTGAAGTAAGGCTGTAAGCAACATTGTGTTTTTACTTAATGACCTCTTCACTTAAAGACTGGACTTCCCAATCTCAATAAGTTGAGACTATTTTGGGATTGAAGGGCTAAGTTGCTTCACTAAACAAGGACTTCCTGTATAGATGAGGGAACAGTTACCTTGCAATAGTCTTTTAAAAATTAATATCCAACTAAAAATGGTTTCCAAGGCTGACAATCCTATCCTGGACTGCTTTCACAAAATTGTTCTAATCGTATTAGAAAGATCATTGCATTAAAGATCGCAAATGTAATTAAATTACATACTGAAATTTTGGAATATCTTTGTTATGGCACGTGGGTTCGCAGAGAAGGAAGACTATTCAAGTGCTAGAAATATCAGATTTACTTACAGTGATGGCTAGAGATGTCATAATTTCCTTTTATAAATTGGCACTGTAGCAACACCGTGGAAACACTGATGAATATTATTTGGTGTCGTCAAGACTTAATGACATTTGAAAGGTCAAATATATATAGAATAATATTTTGGGGATATGCATTTTTCTTTCTTTTTTCACGACAAGAATGTAAAAATTAATGTGATGCAAATTTGCCTTCCTAAAGGTAGTCACTGGCTTACAAGCATAATGGAGCCTGTCCTTTATGGTTGTTCAGTTAATGATGATCATAAAGTGACTGACCCAATTTTTTGACCTTTTTTGCAGCAGTCATTAAGCAAACATGATGGTTGCAAAGCAAATGTGGAGTTGTAAAGTGAACACATTGGGGGCATTTTTGACAAAACCCAGAAGTAAATGCTGGTTTACTTCCAGTTTTTGACCATGACCATGATCACATGACCATGGACATTGCAAATGATTGCAAATGTGGGCCAATTGCCAAGTGCCTGACCTGCAGCCAGGTGATCACGGGCAGGAGCTGGCTGTCAGAACTTCAGAACCAGGTTTTAAGTTTTGAGAGGGTCCGTTGTAACTTTGAATGGTTGTTAAGGAACTGGGTTTAAGTCAGGGACTACCTATATCAATAAATGGTATTGTGGCAAGAACCAAATCTATGATAGATATGGTTTTTCTGCTCCACTCCCATGCTCCTGTCCAGTCTAGGTCTGTTCTGACCAGGTTTCATCAAACATAATTAATCACAAACTTGTTTTAAAAGCAAAACCTATTTTATTGCAATGCTGGGATTGTTTTCATTCCCAGCCAGAACTAAGCTTAAACAGTTCCCCAAGATAAGCACACACTTTTCAGTGCTGTGGAATGCTGCCAAAATCAGAAGCATCCAATTAATTATAAAAGAAACCAACTGAAGTATCAGAAAAAAACCAACCAAAATACACAGAGCTTCAAGGAGGACTCAGAACCAATTGAACTACTTTGCTTCCTGCAAAGATTTCATCATTGAGGCCTGACTTTTATCCCTTATGGGAGGGGCAATCACCTCCCAGCCTTACTACTGACTCACCCCTTCTGCTTCAGCAGCTCTTGCCTTCTAGCAGCTCTGCGCACATGTGCACTGGGAACAGGCTCTCCTGGGTCCTTGTCCTTGCTGCTGGCAGACTCCAAAGGCTCCGAAGGCAGCACTCCACCCTGAGATGGTCCTGGCCCCATCTCTGCATCAGATACAGGACCCTCATTCAAGTCCTCTCCAGACTTCCTGACTGGTCCCCTTTCTTCCTTACTGTCTGATTCCGCTGCCATCTGCACTGGCTGCCGGAGAACCACAACAAGGTCCTAACCAGGAAGACAGCTTACCAAGTATTTGTAGGAATGGGAAGATGAGGTGTCTGGAATCTGCAGTCTAAAACCCCATAATAATATTATGACTAGACATTTGTGGGGGCATCTGCTCTAGTTTCTTTGGAGTCAACAAGCCTGCAGTGAATCCTAGGCCTGTTGACTTTGCTACTGGATCATAAGACAGCAGGAAAGAGCCAGCCACGCGGAACCCTTCAAGCAGGACAAAAATGATCATGATCTATTTTCAATTTGGCACAAGGTTTTCTTATTCTTAATTCTACACTGAATGATTTTTGAGGAAAAATATGTCAAGGAGCTGCACGTTGTATGCCTTTTTCCCCATCAAACCTCAGAAGATGATGGGATGAGATGATCAGAATAATCAGGTTTATTTTTGATGTGTATATGTGCACATGCTCATATGTGAAGATTGGGAAAATAAAAATCCAAGCGTATGGCATTATTTAAAACAATTTGAAGTTGGAATTCATTTCTAAATTGAAATTGTCATCCCTGTAATTAAATATGAGCACAGAGACTCTTAGAGGCTGGAAAATTATTCAGTCAAGTCACCGGTATGCATTTCAGTATATTTATCCCTTTTTCCAATTTT
This sequence comes from Hydrophis major, assembly GCA_033807585.1. Lineage (NCBI taxonomy): Eukaryota > Metazoa > Chordata > Lepidosauria > Squamata > Elapidae > Hydrophis > Hydrophis major. The sequence continues at coordinate 99,807,746 of CM066331.1, forward strand.
CCAATGTAAACATAACAGGAAACTTAAACTGTAGATGTACAAGGAAAGCAATGCTAAAGTACTTAGAGGGCTGTACACAAAATAAAATAGGATACAATTCAAATGCAATGCAGTCTATGTTACAAATCATACAATTCCTTTTACATTGATACCTTGTATACTAAGAACACTTCCATCTCTCTTGCATATAATGAAAAGTATTGAGCACATGTATGTGAGAAGAATTAAAGTGGATCAGATCAAAAGCCCTTCTTCTCAAGCAACCTATTTCACATTGAACAGAGGGGAATCTTACCATCACTGTTATGTTTTGAGCATGGGCGAGAAAGAATGGAGACAAGCCTCTGAACGGTGAACTTCAGCTCTTTATTTACATTGTGACTTCTCTATCAATAGCAGTTAAACCCGCCTTATATAGGCAAACCCTGTAACTTTTAACCAATAACGAGCTAGGAGCGCTAGCTCTTATAACCAATAGGAACTCTCTGTTAAGGGCCAATCGGATTCCCCGGAACGGGCCAATCCGGTCCGGCCGCTTAACAGCCAATCAGAAGTGCAGGGCCAGGACCCTGCACTTAACTCCAAGCTCACACTTTATTAAATCTTTATGCATACACAACAATCACTAATAAGCAAAATCCTTATACAAAAAGAAATGCATGTTATCTTGAGTATTTTAAGTAAAATATTGGAAAAGGGCATGTTCACATGACTGTGGGGATACTGTGGTGGTCATAAAGGTGAAGACTGATCATGTCACTTTTTCAGTGCTGTTGTAACTTTGAACAATCACTAAATGAATGGTTGTAAGTCAAGGACTATCTGTAGTAACTCACTGCATGACCAACTTCTCTTGTCTTGAAGCTGAACTGTTTCCAGTCCAGGAATTGAACTAATAGATATCAATATTTCTGATGACTTTTAGATAGTTTCATTTTTCCCACCACAGAAACTGAAAGTAGTAAACTTAAACATTTTCTCAAGCATTCAGATAAAATAAAAAAGCATGGATCCAATTATTATCTCTAATTGTTTCACGTTTTCTGTCTTCTTCAGGTAAGTGATCGACAGCTATCTGAGCAATACTATTTTGTTGGGATGTCTTGTCAAAATTACAGATTTTTGGAATTGCAAAAATCTGGGATTACAACATGTGAAATTTTATTTCTAAACAAAAGTATACTCCAATTCTTGTTTATTACAAAAAAATTGGTGACTTGTTTTGCAGCTCTTAATTATGTTATTGTGTTTAGGTTGACCTGTTAGCAAGACTTTGAGAAACTCTAAGGTGGACCTCATTAAAGTGACACCTCCCCCTTTTATTTCTGTTATCTAGCATTGCATGTTATTTTTGACACAATCAAGTTTATGTTCTGTACATTCAAGGCTACAAGAGAAAACAACAGGCATTTCTGAGATCATAATAGATGTGTTTCTGCTTACAGTTAGACAGTGTGACTTCGCTGATTCAAGCGGCCAAAAACCTGATGAATGCTGTGGTGCAGACAGTGAAAATGTCCTACATTGCCTCCACAAAGATTATCCGAATTCAAAGTCCTGCTGGCCCGCGACATCCTGTGGTGACGTGGCGGATGAAGGCTCCCAAAAAGAAACCTTTGATTAAGAAAGAGAAGCCGGAGGAAATCTATGCAGCCATCAGGAAAGGTTCAGCTAAGAAGAAAATCCACCCCATTCAAATCATGAGTGAATTCAGAGGGAGGGAAATACCTTGAAATTGTTATTCTGCTCATTGCACAGCTTGCCTAGATGAGGAGGCTGCTGAGATCAAACCCTTATTTTCCCCTCTACTTTAATGCCACGAATGCACTAACATTTCACATTTGTGTGTTTAACTTTGTGTTGTGTTAACTTAACTTGTGTTGCATTAAGGCACTTCATTTGTAGGCGACGAAGGATCTGAGAGTATTTCTATCCAGTTGAGAGGAACGTTCAGCACATTATTTTAAAAGTTTAACTGTGTTTTTGTACTGATCACTCACTGGTGTGTTTAGCATTTCACCATTTTGCATTTGACATAAAAAATATTGACATATGTTGCGCTACTAATTGAACATAATCTGCCAGGTTTAATCATGGGAAGTGTTACTCAAAATTTAAAGTTGCTCACATGTATCATATCTTAGTATTTCTTGGCAAAAGTCTGGTTGGAAGACTGACATTGTGTAGAAGGGAATAGTTTACATAAAAGGTTCACTAACTGCTATGGATGGTATCTGTCTCCCTCAATCTCAGGTACTCTATCCGAGGTCTGGCAATTTATGAGTTTGGCACAGTGTCCTAGGACCTGGGACCACTGTGGCCTTTACTTTCCACATCCTCCACTTCTTCCTTCAGGCCCTGGTACTTCTCCAGCTTCTCATACTCCTTCCTAATGTTCCTATCATTTGGCACTGCAACATCTATACCCCCATGGTATTCTGGTCCTTTTCTGCCACTGTTTTCTTATCTTCTATGACCTTCTGTGGAACCTCCCATTTGAGAGGGTCTGGCCCATAGATTGTCTTGCCATGTCACTTCCTCTGTTTCAGCTTCTTCCCATTTCTGCTGTTGCCTCAGCCATTCTCTCTGCAGCTCACCTTTGGATGTCATCTTTGACATCCTGGATACTCTGGCTGGGGAATTCTGAGAATTGAAGTCCATACATCTTAAAAGTTACTAAGATTGAAACACACTGCTTTATGGAATCAAATGTTAGATTTTGAAGGAGCACAACAACAAGATTATTGATGGTTTTGAACAATGCTGGGATTCAAAAAATTTTACTATTGTCTCTGTCAGCATGGCTTGGTGGGCATGGCTAGGTGGGCATGGTCATGTGACTGGGTGGGCGTGGCTTCTTTTCCTTTTTTGCAGCCACCCCCACCCATTTTTGGGCCTTCTTGGCCTTAGGCAAGCCTCCTGGGGGGCTTCTTGTTCCCAGGAAGCTCCCCTGGGGCTAAGGAAGAGAAAAAACTAATCCTGGAGCAAGCACGCAGCATCGCCCACACTCTGTTTGGGTCCTTCTGGGCTTCAGGGGAGCCTCCTGGGGGGCGTTTTTGCTCCCAGTAGGCTCCTCTAGGGCTCAGGAAGAAAAAAAAAAACAAAGGGCGGGCCTGCACCCCTCCCTCCATTTTTTGCTTTCCTGGGCCTCAGGGAATCTTGGGTGAAGCAGTAAGACTAGCTCGAGGAATCCCAGCACAGCTGATCATATGAACAGCTGGTTGTCGGGGGGGGGGGAGGAAATATCTTAAGAGGCGAACGTGAGGCGGATGGGATAAGTTAGCATCAGGTGGGTGGGGCAAGCAAGCCAGCGGTGACCGGGAGACTGGTTCAGGGGCATGGCCAGCTAGAAGTTACTACTGGTTCAGCAACCCATGCCAAATCCTTGCTACTGGTTCGTGTGAACTGGTGTGAACCGGCTGAATACCACCATTGGTTTTGAACTTTGGTGTTAATGAAAACTCCTGGGGCTAGCATGAATAGGCAAGAAAATTAATGCATGGTAGAAAAATTAATTCAGAGTTCTCACTTGGGGCAGAAAAAAGATTAGGCAAAAATTAAACTGCTTTGGGCACATTTCACATTATGGGAAAACTCGTTCCCTTGAAAAGACTGTAATAGAGACATAATAGAAAAGACTGTTCCCTTGAAAAGACTGGGAATGATGAGAGGAAATAGAAGATGACCCAACAGCAAGATGCATGGCTTCAGTTACAGTAGGAATGGATGCTCCATTGGAAAATCTTAAGCACTGGATTGGGGAAAAGATCATCCTGTGGAGAAAGTCTTTCTATGCAATCTCTAAAAACTGACACTGACTTGATGACACAAAATCAGACAATCAGACAATTAATGCACCTCACTGTTTCATTTTATTAAATATTGACTAGAAGATTACTGAGTGCTTTAAAAAAAACTAGTGGTCATAGCACTTTTATCTTGCACCCTCAGTGGTCTTGGGGTGCCCATCATTGGTTGATTGGGAGCTCTCCTGGCCAAACAAACATTTTGAGACTCTCCCTTTCAATTCCAATTTCTGGTCCCATGGGTGACTTTATCTAGAGCCACTGTCAGGGCTCCAACAAATCCCCCTCATTCAAAGCAAAAGTCTCTAGCTGCATCCTAGAAAAAGTAAATTGGTTTAACAGAAATCGCATGTTGGTGCGTGGCTGAGTGCAGCTGGTACTAAATCACATCATACATTTCCTCCTTGACCCTGCTCTGTCCCCCACCCCCTGGATGTGACTTCTCCAATAGGACACACCAGTCTTCAAGAGTCATCCATCATGTTCTCCAATAACCTTCTTATGCTCTGACAACTTTGAGCTACTGGGATGATTATCTAGGCATTTAAGAAATGCCTAGTTTCTCCCCCACTCTCTTTTTCTGGAAGCTAAAAAGACCAAAGCAGTATTTTTTTAGCTAGCCAAAATCTTGGAAGAAGGGCCTTCACTCTTCCTCCCTCAAGGGTAAAAATCGGAGGGGGAGGAAGCAATGAAACTTCAGGCTCTTCTCTAAAACACCAATCTTGATCCATCTCTTTGTGACAGGCATTATTCTATCATGATGTCCTTCCAGGACAGCCTTTGTCTGGGTTTTATTTACATTTCTCTCTGCTCCTACAATATTCAAATTTCTCTTCTTTCCATTCCTAGGCTGAACTATCTCCTGCAAAAATCTTTTTGTTTGCTTCCTAAGGATTCTATGGGCATCCTCCCCTTTCACTCTTCTTCTTCCTAGGGACAAATTGGTTCTCCTCACCGACAATTTATTTCAATGCTGAGTTGAATTGCTACAATCCCACTCCAAGAAAAAAAAAAAAAAGATAAAAACTCAACAGCTTCATATGTAATTAGTCCAGCTGTTCAAATGTTAGTAATGGATGCTGGCACAGAATTTGCAGGGCTTCAACACCAGAAAGAAGAACTGGTCTTTAGAGGCATGCACACACACACACACTTGCTCACATACACATGCACACACACACACACACATACCTTAAATCTTCTGCACAATAAAGCAGGGAAGAAGAAACGTGGTGCAAAACTACCCAAGGTGTTTCCATGACTGAGGGTGGATTTGAACCTTGGTTTTCCTAATGCCAACCCAACTCCTTAACTAGTATGACAAATACTGGCTGTCATGACTAGTCCCAAACCTTCTATTGAACTACGTGACTGCATCAGGATTGCATCGTTTCATCCTGAGCTCAACAATTCAGGGTTATAGTTCTCAGTGCTATATTACTATAGTACTATAACAGATACTAAAGGTGTGAACATACAGTTTTAATTTAAAGTAGGTTTCTTTTCTGTTTTCCTGCTAGATTTTCTCCATCCCCAGTGATTATGTCATAGACCATAACAGGTAAAGAATTGTTTTAGATACTAATTACACAATCCAGTTGCTAAGTATGTGATATTCTATAATTCTCTTTCTCATCCCAAAATACCAAATTCCTATTTCAATTCAATCAAGATAACAAACTTAGTATTTACTAAAGAAATATTATTCATTTAATCATCAACATATTTTTGATTAATTGAAATGTAATATCGTCTCTGGAACTGTAATTTTTCCTCAATTCTAAATTCCTTCCATTAAAAATATGATTATTTTGCACTGATTTTCATACACAGACCATTAAAAGGAAAAAAAAAAGATCATTATTTGTGATTCCAAAATATATTTAAGTACATGAAAATAACCTCTTAACATTTTGAAAACATAACATTGCAGAGGTGTCCCGATTGTCAAAATTTGACAGTTTGAAAAATGAAACTTTTTAGATGAATTTGTTTCCAAAGCATGTATTGAAGATGAAAGCTTTTAAAATCCTTTATTCAATCCTGTAGTTGAAACAGTCAGAGATTTCATTGTCAATCCACCATGTTACTAACCACTGTAACATTCTGAAACCAGAAAGGTGACTTTCTGAACATAGCATGGAAAGAAACAAATAGCTGAGGTTTATCATTCTCCTGCCCTGCCTCACCTGGATAGATCATTATGGATAGCAAGCACCCTGTTGGATCATCATGAAGATGGACCTAAAGGCATTTTCATATGAGGATCCTAAACCGGTTGGAAAGCAGTTTCAGGTTTCAGGGTTCCATAATTAAAGTCTAAAGCAAGGATCTTCAAACTTGGCAAGTTTAAAACTTGTGGACTTCAACTCCCAGAATTTCCAAGCTAACATGACTGGAGGAGGAATTCTGGAAGTTGAAGTCCACAAGTCTTTTTTTTTTTTTGAAAAGAATTTTATTAATTTTCTACAAACAAACAAGACAAACAAAACATTAAAACATCAACTCTCATATGTACATCCAGCGTGTCGGTTGGTTCATCAGTTTTGTACATTCATTTTGTAGTCTCAATTACAATTATGTTACATAACAACTCATATTGTCAATCCAAACTTATATATCCTAATATCGCTATTAAAAAAAAGAAAAGAAACTTTTAACAATACTTTTAATCATTCATGTTTTATGAGATAACAATATTTTAACCAGTTTATTCTGTAACAAATCATATAATCATACCGAATCAATCCTAAAAACACTTTATAAATATGGTGTCAAATAACAAAGACAAGAAAAAAATAAAGATATTCCTTACTGTCTAACATTCTAAATATTCTATTATCATATTTTATCATCTAGCCATTGATAAAAAAGATCCCAAATTTCATAAAATTGTTTATTCTCTTGCTCTCTAATTTCAAATGTCAATCTACTCATCTCAGCACATTCCAATATTTTCTTAATAATTTCCTCCTGTGATGGTATTTTCTCATTCTTCCAATTTTTAGCAAATACAATCCTAGCCGCTGTTAATACATTTACAATCAGGTATTTCAAATCTTTACTATATGTATCAGGTAAAATTCCCAATAAAATATATATCTGGTTTCAAGTCTATGTGTTTCTTTGTCATTTTTTCCAACCACATGCGAATTTTAGTCCAATATTTTCTGGCGTCCTCACAAGTCCACCACATATGGTAATATGAGCCAGGTATCTGATGACATTTCCAGCATTTTTCAGATTTGTTCTTAAACATTCTTGCTATTCTTGTCGGGGGAAAGTGCCACCTGTAAAACATCATATACAAGTTTTCTTTATATGCTGTTGACATTGTCATTTTATAATTTTGAGACCACAATTTTTGTCATTTCTCTAAATCAATCCCATATCCAAAATTCTTCCCCCAAACAATCATAGTTTCTTTAACTTGTTCTTCCTCTAATTTAATTCCCAGTAAATAACCATATAATTTTTTAATCATCTTCTCATCAGTACCCATCAAGATCTCATCTAAATCAGTCTGTTTATCATAGAATTCCTCCGTTTTAGAATCTTCATCATACCTTGAATGTATTTGCACATATGAAAACCAATTCATCCTTATACCTTGTTCCTCTAAGTTTTGGATCGATTTAAGTTCACCCTTTTCATCCAATAGTTCCCCATATCTAACTGTTTGTTCCTTCTTATAAATTATAGGATAGGAAAATGCTTCAATAGTCGATAACCAAACTGGAATTTTCAAATAACATTGTCTTTTTATCTTCTCCCAGTTTAACCACAAAGACTCCCGTATATAATGCCTTCTAAAATAACCCTGTGTTTTAGTTCCCTTATACCATAAAAAAGCATGCCAGCCCAACAGCAAATCATGACCTTCTAGTGTCAACAATCTAGCCTTTCTTAATGTTATCCATTCTTTGACCCACATCAAACTTGCAGCTTGATAATACAATTCCCAATTAGGCAGGCCAAAGCCTCCTCTAATTCTAGCGTCTTGCAAAAGCTTTAGCTTTATTCTTGCTTTTTTACCTTGCCATATAAACTTCAACATGATTTTATTTAAATCGTCAAAATAGTCTTTTCCAAGCCTAATTGGTATTGTTTGAAACAGAAATAGAATTCTAGGTAAAATATTCATCTTAATTGTTGAAATTCTCCCTATTAATGACAATTGCAAGTTTTCCCATTTCTTCAAGTCTGTAGCTATCTGTTGTTTAAATTTAATATAATTTTTCTCTTTTAATGTGCTGCATCTTGCTGTCAAATATATCCCCAGATACTTAACCTTATTCGTAACTTGGATTTTCAAAAGGTCTGCCAGTTCTTCTCTTTGTCTCAGTAGCATGTTCTTGGTAAAAATCTTTGTTTTATCTTTATTTATTTTCAAACCAGCCATCTCACCATATGTCTCTATCTTTTCCAATAACTTTGGAGCTGTTTCTCACGGATCTTCCAGAATAAAAGCTAAGTCATCAGCAAAAGCTTGTAGTTTGAATTCTTCCTTTTTAAATTTCATTCCTTTTATGCTTTTATCATCCCTAATATTTCTATTCAACACTTCCAAAGTCAACACAAATAGCAAAGGAGACAGGGGACATCCTTGTCTTGTGCCTTTTCTTATATTAATAAAGTCTGTAAGTTCTCCCTCCATCATTACCTTTGCTGTCTGTTTATTGTATATGGCTTCTATTGCTTGAATAAATTTTCTGGCAAAACCCATCTGTTCCAATAGTAATAACGTAAATCTCCAGTTCATGTTATCAAATGCCTTTTGAGCATCAAGGAATATCAAAGCCATTTGCTTTTCAGGATGAGCCTCACAGTATTCCAAAGTATCCAAGATTACTCTCATATTGTCTCTGATTTGTCTCTTAGGCAGAAATCCATTTTGATCTGGGTGGATAAAATTATTTAAATATTTTTTAAGTCTTTCTGCTAAAATTGAAGTGAAAATTTTATAGTCTGCGTTCAATAAAGAAATAGGTCTATAGTTCTTCATTTGCAGTGGGTCAGCCTCTTCTTTTGGAATAATTGTAATATAAGCCTCTGACCATGTTTTGGGTATCATCTTCTTTGACATAACTTCATTCATAACTTCTAACAATGGGATGCTCAATGATTCTTGAAATGTTTTATAGAATTCTGCCGGAAGCCCATCTGGACCTGGTGCTTTCCCATTATTTTGTTTCTTAAGTGCTTCATTTAATTCCATCATTGTTATATTGCTTTCTAGCATTTCTTCAGTCTCTTTAGGTATCTTCGGTAAGTTAGCATTCTGTAGATACTGTTTGACTTTTTCCTCATCAATATTCTCTTGTTTATATAGTTGCCCATAAAAATCTCAAATAATTTCCTTTTTCTCCTTATTCCCATAACAAACTTGCCCTTGATCATCTATTAGCTTCAATATTTTTCTTGATTCCTTCTCCTTTCTCAATGTATCTGTTTGCCATCTACCTGGTTTATTTGCATCTTCAAAGTAATTCTGTTTAGAATTTCTAATTTTCTGTGCCAGTTCTTCTTTCTCTATTAATTCCATTTTATGTTTAATTACATCCAGCTTCAATTTAATATCTTTTTTCTGTGGCATTTTCTGTAATTCTTTTTCAAGTCTTTTATACTCATCTTCCAAGGCCTTAGAAACTTGCCTTTTCCTAATATTCTTTTTTCTTGTATAATCTATTATCAAACCACTAGCATATGCCTTCATTGTATCCCAAACATTCTGCGTTGAAGTATCTTCTTTTTTATTTTCTCTAAAGAAAAAAGCCAGTTCCTTCTCCATCCGTTGTATAAAATCTTTTTCCTTTAAGATAGTATTATTTAATGTCCATCTCGATCTTTTTTTTTGTCCCTTCCATTTAATTGTCATTGGGCTATGATCTGCCCAAGTACTTGTTTCAATATTTGTTTCTTGAATATTGGATATTAATTCTGTTGAGATCCAAATCATATATAATCTGGACCATGATAAATGTCTATTTGAATAAAAAGTATATTGTTTCGCTTTAACATTTCTTTCTCTCCAAATATCTTTTAAAGTTAATTCGTCTGTCATTTTAAAAAAAAGATTTAGGAAGAGTCTTTCTATTTTGCTTTGTTGTTGTAGCTATATAGTCCAGTTTATTGTCCACAATTCCATTAAAGTCTCCCATCATAATTATATTAACATAGTCCAGTCCAATTATTTTCATGTGTAGTTTTTTTTATAAAACTCTTCTTGTTTATCATTCGGAGCATAAATTGCAATCAAGAGTATTTTTATATTATTGTCCATTATTTCCACCATTAATACTCTTCCGTCTTCATCCGTGTAGATCAGTTTTGCTGAGATAGCCTCTTTAATGTATAGAACCACTCCTCTTTTCTTACATTGAGTCAAAGAAATAAATATTTTCTCTAGTTTTGGCTGTACTAACAATTGTTCATGTTGTTTTTTAATATGAACTTCTTGTAGACAAATATCGAATTTTAATTTCTCTAATTTATGAAAGATTTTCCTTCTTTTAACAGCTGAATTGAGTCCATTTATATTCATTGTAATCAGTTTTTTTTCTTCCATGATTATGCTTTATATTTAGGTCTAACAGCTCTCGTGGATCTCACTTCACGCTGTTCTTTACTATCCACCTGTCCATATACTGCACCTTTCTCTTTTTCAGTCTCCAGTTGTTCCTCTTGAAACTCAATTAATGAGATCTCTTTCTCTGACTCCTCTTCTCTTCTTCCAAAAAATTCTGCATAGAAATTCTTCCAAAAAGTTCTGCTTTCTCAATTGAATCAATTCTATGTCTCTGCTCTTGCCACGTAAACATTAATCCTTCTGGAATCAGCCATCTATAATTCACTTCATTTTCCAATAGCATTTTGGTCAGAAATCGATATTCTCTTCTCATCTCTCTCACTCTTCTGGGTATTTGTTTTAAAACCACAATCTCTTTACCTTTGTATTTCAATGTTTTCTCTCTTACTACTTGTAGTATTTGTGTTTTAATGGATTTTTTGGTAAATCTAATATGGACTTCCTTTGGTAATTTATTTCTCATCACGTATCTTGTATAAACTCGATATACCTCATCTACTCCATCCATCATCTTTTCCTCTGTAATTTCCAAAGCATCCGCCCAAAATTTCTATCATTCTCGCAGCCAAATTTTCTCCTTTTTCTTCTTCTATATTTTGAAATCTGAGATAAAATTCTGACCTTTCCATCTCCCAGTCCACAAGTCTTAAAGCTGTCATAGTGGTCTATAGTGTCTTTCAACCATTATTGTGCCAAAACAATAGCAATGCACCCAGATTTTACATTACTTTAGCAATGACTGTGGGATGCTACAAAGATACTGTAAATCATCACTGCAAATGTCAGTAATCTTAAAGAGAGCTGATTTATTCCAATGTAAGGTAAAATTGTTCTTTTTTTTTTAAAGGTGATTGTTCTTTGGGGATGGGAGATTGTGACTCAGTTTTTCCATTGGAGAAAAGTCCTGGCTCCTCTCCTCCTCCCTCTTGAGCTTTAGGACTCTAGAGCAGAGGTCACCAACCATGAGAAAATTTTGGTAGTCCACAGGAAAAAAAATTTGCATTTTTATATTGCACTAAATGCTATTTATCTTTTTTAAAAATTCATATTAGTGATATGCAGGATTTAAAATTATAAATTTAGTGGTCCCTGAGGTTTAGAAGGTTGGCGACTGCTGCTCTAGAGAGAGTCCTCAAGCTGCCTGGCCTTGTCATCCTTGCAAGAGCTAGAAGAAAGGCGCAGGGAAGACATTGGCAAGTGCTTGCCAATATCACACACCTTCCTTTTGCTAAGACCCTAATTGCAATTGGGCCAGGCTAGGGGAATCCAGCCCCTTTTCTTTGCAAGGGAGGCAAGAGGATTTCTGTTAATGCATGGTTTTCTGCAGCTTGGGGAAAATCTGGGGCATCTTTTGGGATGGAGTCATCAAAATTACTGAACACGACAGCTATGTCTCTCTGATCACCACCCTGTTTTAATCCACGAGACAGGCACAGAAAATGTAATAAAAGAACAAGGCTTCAATTATGTGGTTGTGGCCACCATTTTCTGCACTTTTTTGATACACACATCCTACTCTTGTAGACATCCCTATTACTATAATTAAAAAATTGTGGAAATAATTAGAGTAAAACTACCTAGAGGCATTACTTGATTACTTCTTTTTTCTAAGAGATAAGAGATATTCTATGAGAAATGTTTGCTGAGAATGTCTGAGGTTGGCAGTAACTATACCTAATTCACTCCCCTACCAGCCATACACCCTTAACTTATGCATAACTGATTTTAGCATGAAAGACTAATGGCTTAGCTGATTTTTCTGTTTAATGATGACTATTCTCATCTCATCCATTCTGTGTCTTTATACGACAGCAGGTGCCTCTTTGCAGATTCTTCATTACACGACATACCACAGGGTGAAAAGGTTACACTATTATGGATGGCAGAATACAATAATTATCTTCTCCAATTTAAGCAGATTACAGGAACACTTCCCTGTGAGTTTTTAAGTCTCTGGCACAACAAAGCTTTACATCTGTTACAGTGGTTGCTAGGAAACTGATAACAATATTCTAGAAATGGTAATAGATGTGCTGGCCCTCAATGCTCCTGTGATTAGTCAGCAGCCAGTAGAAGTTGGTTGAGAATGAAGAAATATTAAATCTGTTGCTTCCAGCCATGGGAGAGAGCGGAAGAGGAAGGGATGGTATTTTGTCAAGGACACTGGAACACAGTTTTCCTCACGTACCTCTTTCCCATTCCATGAGTCTATTAGGATAAATGAAAAGTTAGTATTCCTATATTCCTTGGGGAAACATTTGACTCTGAGTGACATGGTGCTGACTTTTCAGTTTGCAGAAATATAACTCTTACCATGTAGGAGAAAGCAGCAGTGGTTCCCCCAAATAGCCACATTATCTTATTTGTTAAGGATTGGCCTCCAGCTGATAACCATATTTCTGATCTTCCATGGAACTACTGCTGAAGGGCGTTGGACTTCATGGAGCTGGAGATTGGCTTCCAGGTCAGGAGAAAATTGTTGGCAGGATCCCTCAAGTGGGACTCCTGATCAAGTGAGCAAGCAGCAAATTCTGATGATGGAGGATACTTGGATCAGATATCTCCCTGATCAGATGATCAAAATTATTTTATAAGGAGGACACAGAAAGGGAACATCAGTGGATCTTATGGGGAGTGTTCTCTCCTGATTTCAGACTTGTTTGAGATCATGCAGAGACATCATTTAAACCAGGGGTCTCCAACCTTGGCAACTTTAAGACTTGTGGACTTCAACTCCCAGAATCCCCCAAAACTCCCAGTTTTGCTGGCTGAGGAATTCTGGAAGATGAAGTCCACAAGTCTTAAAATTGCCAAGGTTGGAGACCCCTGGTTTAAACAATTCAGCATCATTTTCCATAGAGTGAAAATAAGTCAAAGTTGATTTCTGGAACAAATATGTGTACAAGCAATCATACAAACAGAATTTCACAAGGAAGCATCTGCTGTATCTGTTCAGTCCTGTTATTTAAAGTCTCAGATTTCTCTTGGGGAATGCCTCTGTTTCCTTCCACTTTGATATTTATGAATCATAGAATAACTCAGTGTTATAAAACACAGTATCTAATCAGGTATAATAAATATTATTTGGCACATGCACGGGGCCCACTTGTGTTTCTTTTAGGCATGACATTTCTGGGGTTTGTGATGTAAAATGTAAATGGGTTAACAATTAAACATTGCCTGATGAAAAGGGCATTTGTTGAGGTTAAGCAATATCTGTGGGCTTGGAACAAGAATGAGAAGCAAAATTGAGAAATCTGCCTAGGAAGAAACACCTCCTCTTGAAATCTTGGATAAGGGAGAGTAGAGGGAAGGCGGCAATTAACAGGGTTAGCCCAAGGCGAGAAGGATGCTTGTCCATAATATAATAAAGTGAAGTGAAATTTGCCTCCAAGTTGAACTGGGGGATTAAAAACAAAACAGAAAGTAGCTTTGGGCAAATATCTTCCTAGCTGTTGGTTAACTGCTTCATTTATGGTGTCATTCAAAATCTATACTCTACAACAGGGGTCTGCAACCTTTGCAACTTTAAGACTTGTGGACTTCAACTCCCAGAAGTTGAAGTCCACAAGTCTTAAAGCTGCAGAGATTGCAGACCCCTGGCCTACAAGATGCTTTGTGTCACAGAAGAAAGGGTGAGGGGTTTCTGATTAACAGGTTCTGAAAAATAGACTGAATTTTCTCCTGAGTGGCAGCACAGCCGTCTGTCTCTTTGGCTATTTATTTATTTGCTTGTTTGTTTGCAAGTTTGTACCCTGCAGTAGTCAGCACAATCTCTCACCTCAACACCTCTTCTGGCTACAGAGTGGAAAACAAAAGAATAAAGGACTTGTTTCAAAATTCCATAATTTCCCACAGGGAAAAAATATTAGAAATTGTTAGTTTTTTTATCCTTGGAAACAAAGATTCACATCTTCTTAATGCCTTCTAATTTCTACAAATTCTTTTTTTTTTTTTTAAATTGTCACTCAGTTATTTCTATTTTTATTTAAACCAAATCCCCAATTATCTATATCTAAGCAATATAGGGATCTTTATTATTATGGGCTTCCTATGGTATATTTGGATTTAATTGACATTTCACCAATAATCTCAAGACATGAATAGTTTCACATCACTCTGATTTGCATTGCATGCTGGTTGGGGAATCCTGAGAGTGTTGGTCCACCCATTTTAAAGATGATGAGGCTGAGAAACGCTGCTCCAGAGCACCCCAAATTTTGGAGGTATATGTCATTCACTGTGAAGTGCCTCGGAAGGACTTTCTAGGAACTGCTGATACAATCTGGGATGGTGAGATAATCTGATCTCTGATTTCAATGAGCATTGCCCAGTCCTCAAGGAGATGGAAGAGCAAGTAAAAGAAGGTTAGAGGCTACCTTGTAAATAAATACAAGATGCACAGCTGAATATGTTGTTTCCGTGCCCTATAAAACCTACAAGTCTTGTTTTGTTTTGATGCATGGGTTAAATTTTGCTTTTGTGCCAATGAAATTATGACCAGAAAAAGATAATGCAGGCAAACAAAACACAGCAAAAACTACCCCCTGGGCACCATGAATTTAACATTCAGAAATAAATAATACAACACAATCAATATTCTTTTTTTTTTTTAAGTACACTATCAATATTCTTTAGGTCTAATATTTAGTGTTCAAAAATAAAATAAATCCCAAAAGAAGAAGGGGTATTCAAGCTAAGGGTAGCAAATTAGCAATGTGATGATAAACATGCTAAAGACTCTAAGAATCCCAAATATTGCAATAATTGTTAAAATAAAATCTTAAAATGCTGGCAGTTGATATTTCAATTAAAAATAGGGTGAGTAGGCCAAGTATGCAACTGTCAGTCTTGGGAAGTAACAGTTGTTTGCACATATTCATAGGAACTAGTCTGAACTTTGCAAAACTTGATGATCCAGCATTTAATAATACACTAATTTACTGCAATTTAACATCTGATTGCCAGCTGTTGAGCCGAAGGTGGGCTCTCCAGAGGCCAATTTTCTCAGCAACCTAAGTAGCTAGAAACACTGACAGTTGGATTTTTAAAATTATTTTTAACATGGGCTTTTGGGAGGCGTGTTTAAAGTCAATGGTTTCCATTTTAGCTCTCTGCCAGCATTTTGCCTTCTAAACTATCTTGAGATTTCAATTTTCTGGAACTATTCCAGGAGAGGAAGCAACCAGACTAGCAACCAGACTCCCGAACTTATGAATTATTGCCTATTATGCTTATTTTTACAAATAACATAACAAATATTATAATATGGTAATATAACATAAATTTCATATTATAAATATTATTCAATAAACATATGACCTGATTTGATTTTGTTGTATGAGGTACAATGACAATAAAGTAAACTAATTTTCCTCCCTCAAGCTGAACAGACATAGCATTCTCATCTCCATCTTTTTCCACAATAATAATTCAGTGTAGTAATTTTGGTTACTGATTAGACTAAAATTAAGTGTTCAAAGCTAAATTACAGCTAGGTGCCCGTACCATAATATCCATCTGTACTTCAAGAAGGATATCACCACACTTAGCTCATCTGGAATGTCTTCTTCCTGACAACTGTTAAAGGCATTATTTTAAAAATAATTTCATTCCATTCTAATACCTGAAATAAAGGCAGAACAGAGTGTACAGAGAAAGCATGAGTTGTCATGATTTATATTTGGTCATGTGTGTTGAAATGATGGTTTTCAGTATACTCACAAATCCCACCAAGGTAGCAAGAAATTGTTTTCTGAGTGCTTTCAGAAGCAGCATTTCATCTTCTTGAAGATATTCATTTAGACTGTTCATTTATCCATCTATAGTTAGGCAGGAGGGAAACTTTGAATTTATATTTATTTTAATATGGTTTAGAATTGCAGTTCTAATTTTTTTTTATATTCTTACTTACATGCCACGTCTAATACGTGTGGCAATTTATTTTCTAACTCTTTTCAGAAAAGATTTAACAGATTTGGGCACTATTATATCAGTTACCTTTAAATGAATTGTTTATTTGTGGTTTCATCAATATTAGTATTACAATGATGAGACTTATCATTCATAAATCAGAATGTCTTCAAGGAAGCAAAAAAACACACATCAATCTTACTAAAAATGAATTATGTCCATACCTTTACACTTCATTAGCATTCCATTGGTGACTGTAGGGTGACCATTTTTATCAAAGAACATGCAATCCATAATTACAGACAAAATCTCCACAGAAAGCAAGGTCTGCAAATTTCGTGAAAAGAGTTGGTGTGATGGTGCCACTAAACAAGAATGCAGTAATTAAGGAAATCTCCAAGCTGCCAAAGGACCCAGGAAAGTATTAGGTCTGCAACTAGGTGATTTCAGTCGAAATTTGTTAACAGTAGAAGTGATTATTAGGATCTCCCTCTGTGATGTATTCCTTTCCTATTGCTTTGGAGAGATAGAAGAATGGGGGACAGTGGGTAAGTTTGATGGGGGTTCACTTAGCTGAAGTAGAGAGACTTGAGGAGTGTATTAATATTTGTCACAAAATTCTGGCCAGGATGAACAAGGCACATCAAAAATATTCATTATCCAGAAGGCATCCTGGTGAGATGGATCCTAACATCTTCTGCAAGCCTTTATATTCAGAAATGCCCTACTACACCTCTCTGCTTTTCTTTGTCCATTTTCTGTTTGTTTGTTCATTCATTCATTCATTCATTCATTCATTCATTCATTCATGCATTCATGCATTCATGCATTCATCAGACTTTAAAACTATCCATCTCTCTCACAGAGGAACTCCAGGTATACATTTTTCCTTTTAAAGCAAAGGACTAAAGAAGCTGTCAGATATTGTTGTTGTTGCTTTAAATACCTAGGGACCACCCTGAGGGAGATTCTGGAAAATGTAGCTAATGCTGTTAGCTGATGTTTTGATTTGCAGCATGCCAGCTTCCCATTTCAGTCCAGTTTATTTTTTTTTAATAGAAATCTCTCTCTCTCTCTATCTCCTTCTTTAAATCAGATGGAACAGATGGTGCTTAGGGAAGAGTTGGTGGGCATATTCATGTCACAAAAAGCACATTGGAGGTTTCCGGTTTCGCGTGGCTTTGGGGCAGCAGAAATTCGCGACCGCTCGCGATTCCTGCTGTGCTAGCCGCCGAGGTACCCCCGATCCACATGGGTCAGGGGGGGATATGGCTGCCCTGTAGGGACAGCCGAAAAGAGAGGGGAGCCGGACAGGGGGTTGGGGGTGTCACAGACCCCCTCCTCATCCTGAAAAACCCCTTTTTCCCAAGGCGGTGGAGCGGCGGTCAGCAATGGCCGCCACGAAGAAGCCAGCAACTGGGTAAGATTGTGCTGGAGGAAGCAAGAAGAGTGAAAGTGCTGTCTGAGCCGTGTCAATTAACATCTTTCAAATTTGTTGGAACTGAGCTGTTTGAATTGCTGGAGGATACATTGTATCCCTAACAAGATCGAAAGCGGCGGAGAAGCTGTTAAAGGGAACTTTTTTTTTTTCTTCACTCTTCCACCCCATGGAAAGAGCAGATATGAAATATGTTGGGATATTGAAGGTGAATTATTCTGAAAGTTGAAGCTAAGAGACAAAAGGGTTCCTGGACATTGAAAAACTTAAGAAATTGGAAAACCCTTATTAGAGGTATGGATTTCTGATTATTTAAAATTGATGTTGCAAGTGGGAAGGGAGAGGAAAAAAAAATTGGAGCAGAAGCTGAAAAAGGAGGAGATTGCCTAGAATCCCAAAGAAAGGTATATGGTAATTGGACCTCTTTGATTAAACATTAACCCCAGAAAGAGAAAGAGAAGAAGGAAGAAAAGTATTAATTTTTGGAATTTTTTTTTTAATTATTTTTGATTAAAAATATTTGTGGTTGTTTTGGGAAAAGTTTCTCTTTTCATGGTGGCATCGCTTGTGGATGAACTAAAGACTGAATATCAAAAATATAAAAAGGAAGATACTTTGGGCACTTTGTTTCAATTTTTAGAAATGGCGTTATGTACTTATGAAAAATTGACTATGCAGCAGAAGGACTGGGACAAAGAAGAAGAGGAAGAAGAAGCCATCTTTGATGAACAATGGGTTTTTTCCAAGGAGGAGGAGAAAAAGGATAAGAAAAAGGGGATTTTAAGAATTGAAAAAACAACCAAAAAAGAGAAAAATGAATGGAAAGGTGGAGGCAAGGTTAGAAAGCAAAGGAAAGGGAGTAAGAAAAGGGAGGAGGAGAGACAAAGGGGTAAAAAGGGCAAGGAGAAGAAGAAGCAAGAGAGAAAGGGGGGGGGAGGAGAAGCCTCAATGGTGGGAAGCAAGATCTAAAGAAAAAAAGTTTATTCAGAGACAATGGGTGAATTTAATTTAGGATAAAAGAGGGATTCTGGAGGGTACATAAGATTGTGTTTTTATTAGTGCTTTTACATAAGATTGTGCTTTTACATAAGATTGTGTATTTAGAGTATAAAATTCATTGTGTAATTTTAGAACCTATTGAACAGAATCCCAAGAAAAATTGTTATATGAAGTACTTTTAAGTTAGGGTAATGAGTTAAAGACGTTACTCCAATTGGTGTATAGGAGAAGTATAGTAAAAGAAAAAAGATGAATGGAGAGTTGGAAATAGAACAGACAAAGAATGTTATTGAAAATGGTAATAAGATATGGAAGGATATATAAAAGTTTTGTTATGTCTTTTTGGGTTTTGTATATTGATAAAAGGCAATAGAATTTTAATTAACAAGAAATAATTTGGATGACTATGTTCTATTGGTTTTCTTCTTTTATTATTTTTTCTTAGAAAAGAATTTATAAGCTGTTATGCCTTGATTCTTTGTGCATTGTTTTTATAAAATTGATAAAATTGGTTTATTAAAAAAAAGAAAAAAAGAAAATGATAATAAGATATGGAAGGATATGATGTTTGAATTTGTGTCTGTGTGAAGAGTTTCAACCCGGGATCAGACAGCCTTCAGAAAAGATCTTTTAGTCATGTTTATGTTTTGTGTTTTGTATGTTTAAGATTGTGTTTTCTGTAAAATTAATAAAATTTGTTTAAAAAAAAAAAAAGCACATTGGACAGCATAATGTTAAATTAGTTCTCCAAATACTTACTTTTTTGCTGAAGGAACTGGTGGTCATGTTAGCTAGGAATTCAATTCCAATATACTTGGTTGCCATTGGGGAAGGCTACTTTAGTCTTCAAACTTTTTAAACAGAGGGCCAATTCACGGGTCCCTCAGACTGTTGGGGGGCTGGACCTGCTGGGTGGGTGTGGCTATGTGATCATGTGACTGGGTGGGCGTGGGCAATTTAGCAGTCCATCTTGCCAATTGAGCAGTCCATTAAACAATACACACAAATTAAACTTCAATTTGTTTTGCTCCTGGGAGTGTTTTATTTGCTTTTCTTTGCATGTTGCTCTTTTGATTGACTCCTTTTTACTAGATCATTTTTAAGTTGTTTAGGAGTCTAGTGGTCTACTTCAGGAAACTCACTTTTGCAGCTATTCTTCTCAGTCCCAAGAAGCTTACAATCAACCTCTTTCTCTCTCTTTCCCTTCCTCCATCTCTCCTTTCCACTATTTGAGCCCTTCAGTAAAGAATTTAAGTACAACTAAAGTTGAAGATGAGCAAATGGGTGGGGAAGAGAAACCAGGACATGGAATGCTTGATGGGTGCAGAGATGGGACTGGCTCCTGGGGCATCTTCTGCAGGATCCCCTTCAATCCTGGCAATTATCTGGGATACCTTGCTGAATTCCATTGCATTGCATTGCATTGCATTCCTTTCCATCCTATTCCCATTCCCTCTTCACCCTATTGCTATTGCTATTCCATCCCATCCCATCCTATTCCTAGTCCTAGTCCTAGTCCTAGCCCCATTCCATTCTCTCCTAATTCTAACTCCATTCCATTTCATTCTACTCACATCATGTTGGTCTCAGCCCACTTTTGGAATCTCTCTGGCCATCCCAGAGCTCCCTCCACACATGCTGAATGGGCACAACAGGCTCCAGCAAGGGCTCCACATGCCTGGCAGGCAAAATCAGACTGGGCAGGCATCTCTCAGAATGGATCTGGTAAGGAAGCTCCAAGGCAGGGGCTCAGCAGCGCATCTGCTGGCAAGCCAGTGTTGTAACTATCAGTGCAATTCTGTACCATCCTAGCATTGTATCTTTTTGTAAACATCAGACTCCTGTCTGTATTGTATCTTTTTGTAAACATTAAGACTCCTATCTCTTCAGTGATCTTTGCCAGGCATGCAAAAGAGAAGAGGAGTTTAAACAGCTGTCAATACAGAATGATGTTTTAATTGACCTGAATTCCTATAAATTACGCTTTCTGATACCCTGTTGTCTTTACTAACCTGAGCTATTATAAATCTTATGTATTTCCTGCTGACCTAAGCTATTATAATTCATGAATGTCTTGTTTACCCTGGGCTTTGAAGAATTTCACCCCCCTGTGAAAAAGCATAATAAAAGAGCCTGTGCCAAGGCATTTGGCGCGCTCATCATCCCGAGGAAACCTCGTCTCATGTCGTTTCTCTCTCCCTTGCTCCCTTTCATGAGGCGCCCATCTAATGCGGGATGGCAGATACCGCATTTTGGTGACCCCGACGTGATTCCCTAAGGGGGATACGCAGCGGCGCGCCCATACTTATCAGCTCGGTTGGAGCTGTGCATCGCCAGACGCCTGAGCGAATTGCACCTCATCGGATCTGAAAGATGGTCTCGACTTTAGTAAGTATGGGTGGAGGCTTTTCTCAACAGCAGAAGGAATTGAGAGAGCTAGTCGCTTCTTCTAAATACTCTGCTAATTTAAAGGGCTTTCCCATAAAAAAATCTATTGCTGCATTATTGGCTTATGTGTGGCAACATTGTCCCAATTATTCAGAGGAAGGGTCCTTAAAAATTTTCCAATTGGCAAAAAATTGGTGAATATCTCCATTGTCCTCCTCGTGCACCTATTGGCTTTTTGGTCACTTGGAGGAAAATTATGGAGGCTTTAAAAGTCCATCAAAAAATAGAAGCAGGGAGTGTGTTTGAATCTCCCCTGCCAAGTTATGATAACTTTTTAATTTTCTCTAACTCAGGCAGAAGCTGCTACATTCCATTCCCATTGGAGTAAAATCCTAGAGGATTAAAAGCTTGTGAAATTTGGCAAATGGATGTAACTTAGTATCCACCTTTTGCCCCATGAAAATATTTGCACGTTTCAATAGATACATATTCAGGATTTATTTTGGCTACTCCTCAAAGGGAAGAAGCTGTAAAACAATTATTCAATTCGTACCTTTGCCTCGCTGGGACGTCCAAAAGAAATCAAAGAAGACAATGGATCTGCCTACACAAGTTCTGCTTTTCAGGACTTCTGTAACAGATGGTATGTAATCCACAAGTTTGGAATTCCCTGCAACAGCCTGGGGACAGGCTATTAGGCTATTGTGTAATGAGCTCACTTATCTCTGAAACGTGCTCTTAATTGGTATTCATTGCGGGAAAAACCCCCGAACCTCCCAGCATTGCAAAACTCTCTTAACATTTGTCTTTTTACTCTAAACTTTCTTAAATCTAAATTCCTCCTACTTCTACTGCTGTTCGTCATTTCCCCCCCCCCCTTTCCCCCTCCTAACAGATTGTCATTATTCTGCTTGGCAGAGTCCTGCTGAGCTTGGGGGAGAGGAAACACTGCGATCTTACTGCCAGAAAAAACCACTCTCTGAATCCCTGGTCAGGCAGTAAGACCCTATCATGGGAATTCATCTGCTACATCTGTATCTTAAAAATCTTTCCTGATATTCTTGCCTATATCTTCTTTGCAATTTCTACCTTACTTCAACAAAACCTATGCTTCCTGTCAAAAGACTATTCGTGTTAAAATCATTTCATTAACAGAAGGCTATTATACTTGTTCCACGTGGGTATGTCATGAAAATGCTATCCATAAGTTTTCACTCTGTCATTTCTGTTTTATTTTAAAGAACACTCTACCCCTCGCTCTTTTGTTTCTTCTTTACTCTTCCTATGGAAAGGAACCTTAAAATCTTTTCCTCTTTTTAATCTAAACATAGGGGGATCTAAATGTCCTTATATTGTATCAAGGGTTTCCCCACCCCACTTAACGTTCTTAATGAATGATCAAGTTAATCTTCATTGTCATTATTGTAATTATTATCCTTTTTCTATTAATTGTATTCCTTCCTCATCTGGTAAATGTTCTACAACTAATTTGTCCATAAGCCTCTCTCCTGCTTGTCATGTTTTTATATACCCGAGCTCTGATCCTGTCAATAAGCAACTCTTCCAAAGAACTGCCCATGACGATCTGCAGAAGCCTCATAGAAGAGATAATATTGCCTGGACTATAACTGACTCTCAAAAAGTTCGTTTAAGTTCTACAACCAATTTCTCTTGCATAGAAAACTTCTACCCACCATTTCAATTCAATTTGGCAGACGCACCCACACAACCGGGGGATATCCTGCAATCCACAACACTGCAGGAGGAACTTTAACATCACGCCTGAAAGGAATGTATTTTATCCCTGGCAATAATTTTGTTTGAGTTTGTTACACTGGTTTCATGGCATGATCCACGGGGATGAAATTGTTAAATCCAAATCATTTTTGCATTCAAGTATGGCTTGTGAGTATAACTCTGATGATTTTATATCCCTATAGGTATCCATGGAACACCCCCTCTCTTGCAAAATCGTAGAGGCTTAGTTCTGTTATTTTTAAAACAAGGGGGATTGTGTGCTGCGCTTAAAGAAGAATGTTGTTTTTATGCTGATAGCAGGGGGGGGGATTTAAAGGAGAATGTTGTCTTTATGCTGATAGCAGGGGTGGTGATTTAAAGGAGAATGTTGTCTTTATGCTGATAGCAGGGGTGGTGGTTTAAAGGAGAATGTTGTTTCTATGCTGATAGCAGTGAGGTCGTGCTGGATTCTATGAATGCATTAGAAAAACGCTTAATTGGTATCAAGGTTCGTTTTCTATTTCACCATGGCTTACAACCCTTTTAACTGCATTGGCAGGACCATTAATAATCATTATATTGATATGTATTATAGGACCTTGTTGTTTTAATAGAATATTGCAATTTTTTAAAAATCAATTATCTTCCATGACTACTGATGCTGATGTGTTATTGCAAGCTCATGTTATGTCTTTAACATCGGATGAAGAAATATCATTGCTGAGTTACTGCTCCTTGGACAACCCTGATGCTGACGGGTCGCACGCCTGCCTAGATGACGGGGACGGAGAACATTTCAGAAAAGTAGTTCCTGTTTTCTTGGACAAGGAAGAAGACTCGTCATAAAAAAAAATAAAAACAGAGGAGATGTTGTAACTATCAGTGCAATTCTGTACCATCCTAGCATTGTATCTTTTTGTAAACATCAGACTCCTGTCTGCATTGTATCTTTTTGTAAACATTAAGACTCCTATCTCTTCAGTGATCTTTGCCAGGCATGCAAAAGAGAAGAGGAGTTTAAACAGCTGTCAATACAGAATGATGTTTTAATTGACCTGAATTCCTATAAATTACGCTTTCTGATACCCTGTTGTCTTTACTAACCTGAGCTATTATAAATCTTATGTATTTCCTGCTGACCTAAGCTATTATAATTCATGAATGTCTTGTTTACCCTGGGCTTTGAAGAATTTCACCCCCCTGTGAAAAAGCATAATAAAAGAGCCTGTGCCAAGGCATTTGGCGCGCTCATCATCCCGAGGAAACCTCGTCTCGTGTCGTTTCTCTCTCCCTTGCTCCCTTTCATGAGGCGCCCATCTAATGCGGGATGGCAGATACCGCAAGCCAGCCCTTCCTCCCTCCCTCTCCTCTTCCAACTGCCAAGCACTGAGTAGGAGAAGGATGGGCAGTTAAGCAGCGGTGGCGGCAATGGGTGGGGGCAGGATTAATGGCTTTGGCAGGCCGTATCCAGCCCATGGGCCATATCTTGAGGACTCCTGCTTTAGAACAATGATGGTAGATTAGTTTAAATGCCAAAGCCAAACAAATGCCAAACAAAAAAAGTTGAGAGAATAATTTAAATCAAATTTAGATTTATCTAGTTTTATAAGCTGGTTATCTCCATCTACAAGTTTTTATTTATTTATTTCTATTTCTCCTGCCTTTATTTTTTGTCAATTCAAGACAGTGTACATACCTGTGCTCCCATTTCCTATTTTGCACATGGCAATAACTGAAGACATTTAACCTCAGCCACTTGGCTGGGATGTTCTAAATATATTTTTCTTTTCAACCACACATACTGAAGACAATATTCCAAAAGCAGATGCTAGAGGGTGAGGGAGAATAGAACTTGAATCCTGATCAATATAATTCCCTTCAGTTATTGCCTTCAGTCGCACAATAATGGCCTGTAAAAGAGAAGAGAATAAGAGCAAAATGGCCACAATAATTTGAGTAATTATAGTTTTATTCTCAGAATCACCTGTCAGATTATTACTGTTGTATGAAGTTTGGCAGACTGTAAAATTGGATTAATGGAATAAAAAACTTATCTTGATAATTTCTATACCATAAGTGGATTTCCAAACTAATGCAAAAGAGAAAAGAAACCAAAAATAATTTCATACTAACCTGATGGGTATTTCTACCCAGACAAAAGGCAAAAAAAAATCTTTACTGTAATCAAAGTCCAGCCCATAAAACATATTACATACATGCAGGTAATATTTATTATCCAATTAGATAGTCAGTCAGAGTTAGACGGTAGTGCATCTTATATCTCACCTGACAAAATTGTGGGCACACTTAAGGTGATAGAATCACTTGGATTTGAAAGTAAAAAAGTTAGATAAAAGTGTTCAGTGATTCCTACCCTATCTACTTAGATTTACATCCTATAACCTGCTGCCCTTCAGCTATAGAAATGCAAGACACAATCCCCAACATTTGTGATCACACAGAAAGCTTCAGAAACTGTTGCGTAATCCACATCTAAGGACAGAACTAGGCACATCTGACTTGGTGCCAAGTGCTAGGCCTGGCAATGAATAGCCATATTCTCTTTTGAACAGGACACAAAGCCCTTCTCTTTGATATCCATGTATCCAGCCACATATACAGAGATGCCTATGCAAGCAGGAGTTCCAATATTGCTGGATTCTTGTTCCTATGGAAATCTACAGTATATATCTGTATATACTAATATAATACAGATATATATATATATATATATATAATAACGATAAATTAGACATCACACTTATTAAATTTAGCAATATATCTGTATCATTTTCTCATTTTTAAAACAGAGACTTTTAAAAAATGGATAATGTACTTGTATCTTGGAGCTTTTCCTTAATACCAAAGAATACTCCTCTTTCCAATTACATAAAATTATCCTGAATTCCCCTAACCCAGTGGAGCTAAAGGTCTTTATGAGATGAAAAATTCATTGTTTTAACAGCATATTACAATAACTAAAGTATTTCTATGTAGAAATTGGAAGTCAAAACAAAGCTGTAAGAGAACAGGGCCATTTTTTTTCAAATTAGTGTTTCTCCTCATTGGCTTCCTCAGATGCCATCCAACTTTCTGGTGCTATCCATCAGTTTACCAATTCTTCTAAGTTCCATGTTTCCAGATGAGGTCCCAAAAACTGTGTCTCTCTACCTCAATGTAGTTCTGATAAAGTCCATTTGTCATGTCCTCAGTTTCTTTTCTGTTCTTTGAGAGTAAATGCTTCAATTTTCTTCTTAAGTAATCTCTGTGCCAAGGCTCTTTTTTAGTTATTGGCTTGTTATTTTTTCTTTGGTTGCAGTTATCACAAAATGCTGTTCTTATAAATAAGATAAGAGATTAATCCATAATGATATCACTCAAATTGTATTTTACATATGCCAAGCTTAAACATTATTTATATGCAACAAACCATCAACACATGCCCAGTGACATTTGTATTACTATTTCCTAAGACAATTCTATGTACAGTGTTGAAATCATCTCTGAAGGGCTGCAGTTTCCATCATTTGCTGTGTTAGAAGAATCAGTTTACAATCAATATACTAGAGAATATCAAGGTCCCAATTTTTGGTACTGCAATTAATGTCCAACAAGGCAATGTGAAGAGGTATGCTTACAATAGTTCATTTGTATTAGTGAGTGGAATCAAATCAGTTACTTTAGAGTTCACCTAGAGCTCATCCATTTTCTTCATCAAAAATATAATTGCTGAAATTTATATACACTCAATTTCAATATCTATTAAGCCACAAAAACCTGTGGAAAACCTGGTATCTCCAGTGAATAGAGTTTCTATAAGCAGAATTGACAAATTGGATAGGCAGAATTTCTGAGAAGTGAAATTCCACAAGCAAATGGTGTCAGGTTTCCAAGTGATGAAATCCATTTAGAAAGAAAAGAACAAGTCTATCTTCCAAGACAATTTCTTTTATTTAGGAAAGCATCAAATTGGCAAAGTCCATGGTAATTCCGGATCTGACACAACCTGGAATTATCCCACAATATTAAAAGTTAGAAACAACCCCCAAAAGCCACATTCTCCAATAGAAATAATTCAACATTGCTTGATGTCATAAATCTCCACCTCAAAAGGCTTAAGTATGGCCAGCTCATTTTCCCATGGGAAAAAGAATCACCTAGCCAAAACAACTCTCTCTATCTCCACTCCCCCCTCACTTAGGAATGTGGCAAGCCTGAAACCCTTCCCCTATGACTGCCACAGAGAAAGTAAGAAAAATAATATAGTCTAAGCCTAACTAAAATGGCTACACATGTCAATTTCAGTCTTGACAAATGGGATAGCTTAATTCTCATCAACCATTTGCAAATTCCAAATTTCAAGTACATTGATTGTCCATTTCAAAACCAGTTCAACTAAGGCAGCATCCCTTCTCAGCCAGTGGGATCATCATCATCTTCACCTGGTTTGGCCCAGGAGACAAGATACCTGAAGCTCTTATAAAGAAGCAAATGGGGAGGGAACAAATCTAACATTGAATAGGAATAGATATCCTGTTTAGTATTTTGGACAGTGCCAGCACAAACGTGAGTGGAATGTATTCATCATCTTTGTTAGGGATAACATTGGTTACCTAACTTAGTTTGGGTAAAAATAATATATAAACTATGTTAGTGAGTTTAAGTGTAAGTATCACTTTAACTGCAAAACATGTATTTTGGGTGCGGTTGTAAAATCACCATAAGAGGGAGCAAGAGAGCTCACTGTTAGCTGGCTTTTACTGGAGAGTTGACAAATGTTGGATTGATGGTGATAACTGCGTGTTTTCCCTGCTGTTGCTGAAACGAAGAAAAGGGGTTTGATTTTCTTCATATCTCTGACTGCAAAAGAGATATATTGCTGGACTGATTATTTGTAAGTTTACTGACCTCTATTTTCAACACTGGACTTTGCAACTGATTAATCCCTGGATGGACTGAACTAGTTTATGACATATGGACTGTTTTGACTATGCTATAACTCTTGCTGGAATAAAAAACTATTTAACTGGCACAGTGTATCTGTCTTACTGAGTGTAAACTACAACAATGTTTATCTCACATAATTTGCCTGCCTGCTAGACTGCCGTTGCACATTCTGCTAGGGTTTGTATCCCTAACAATCTTGTATTTACATCAACTCTGCCTATTTTTTTAAGCTGTATATCAATAGAATGGAGCAGATAAAACATTATTCAGCTTCTTTTCAGATGAGGATTTATAGGCAGCTATAAAAGTGATGTACTGGCAATCAAAACCCAAAGAAAAAAAATGTTTTGATGGTCATATTTCTTTTTGTTCCCCCTCACTTCTTCATACTTACATTCACATATGCATGTCTACCACTCTCCTGAAAGGTGACATATAATTGTGTATTAAAATTTACAATGCCAAGAAAATAAATACTAGAACATAATACAAATGAATCTGTTTACCTTACCACTATTTTTGCACACAATCAATCTAACCCAGATGAAATGCCAATTCATTGGAAGTTTTTAGTACATGCTTGTCTACTATTGAAATTAACAGAACTTCAGAATTCCTAGCTTTGGCTCCATTGATCATCATCATTGTCTTGAAGAATGATAATCTGGCCCACATCAGTGTCATCCCAGCTCCTGATGCTTCCTTAGCCAAAATATGGGGTTCAAGCAAAACATGAGAGGACTGTTCGAGAGAAAGCCCTATGAAGACAAAAGGAAGACTGATAAATTGAAGAAATTAGAATAAACAGAACTGAGTCTTTGATATAGAACAAAAGATTTAAGTGATTCATAATCAACTGGATTTAATGAATTGTGAAACTTTGAAGAACAAGAATTTTGCTAGCAATAAATATTGGTACTAAACTAGACATGCTTTTGGCTTACCAACAATAAGAGAAAATAATTATTCACACTGTTTGAACAGAAACAGGAGTATTTTAATAGTAGAGGACATAAGGGATCAATTGTTAAAGATTACTATCAGTTATATAGTAAACAGACATTAAAGATCAAAAGGAAATTAAATACAATACATCTTACACAATTTACAGCTTAACAAAAAGAAGCCCTTAATAAATCAATTTCAAAAGATGAGCCAAAAGGAGCAGTGCAAAAATGGAAATTGAACAAATCCCCAAGCCCAACTGCTATTTTTATGATATAATTTTGATATTAAATGAATTAAAGTATTATCTCAAGTAATGAACTATTTTTTTAAAACAATTATCTCAAGTAACGAATGACATTCAACAATATCAAGTACTACCTCCATCTTGATAAGTTTTGTTTCTTTGATTTAGAAACAGGGATATGATCCATTTTTATTGAGTATAGATATAAATATTTTAATGGCATCATTTGCAAAGAGATTAAGCAGCTTTTTTTACTGCATTAATATATCCTGATCAGACTAAATTAATCCCAAGAGATAACACTAAATATATTTTGAATGCTATTCATAATATAAATCAGAAAAGCAAGAGGTTATATTCTTTTCTAGATATAGGGAAAGCCTTTGATAATTTAGAATGGCTGTGTACATTTTTGGCCCTGAAGACGGTGAACTTTCTTACATGACTGAGAGCATTTATATATAACTAGATAAGAGTAAATGAACATTTGTCACAAAACATTAATTTATAATTAATGTTAATAATTAATAATTATTATTAATAATAATTAGATTATTATAATAATTTATTAATTATTAATAGAGCCAAGACAAGGCTTTCCTTGACCCTTTTTCTCCAATTTACATGGTTTTTGGAGGAATTTCTCAACTCTATAGGTTTAGTTATACACTTTTGAGTGGGGAATGATAGATGTGAATGAGTTTCATTCATTTCAGAAGGTCCATGCTGTAAGTAAGATCACCATATTTCCCTTAAGTCAAACTTCAGGGTGAACCTCTCTGACATCATTTCACATAGTTATAGTTGTACATTTAGGACTATATGTACCAATATATTGCCTCGACAACGTGAGAGTATTTTAATTTCTTCTATAGCAAGAGTGCCAATGGACTGGAAAAAGGTTCCAAGGTGAAACTTTGTTATACAGTAGAATGATTGCACCAAGAATTCTATATGTACAGAAATGGAAAGATATATCAGCTTTGTTTCTCTTTGGAAATCACTTCTGGACTTTGTGCTCAAAACAGAAAAAAATGAACTCTTGACATTGAGTTTTGCAGATTAATACAGTCTGTTATTATAGACATGCTAGTATTTGTTAAATTGGTAAGTTAAAAAGTTGAGGCTGTAATTTTATTCTGCATTTTACTGTGCTAAAAAAGTTGGAAGACAATGCTTTTTTAAAATTCTATTATGTAAACCTTTCTTCCCCCTTTTTCCCATTTCTGATTTTCCTATCTTTATTTCCAGTTGTATTTCATATTGTGATAATTGTAATAACATTCTTTAAAATGTGTGGCAAACAGACCTCAAATTATGACATACAATAAAAAGTGATGTTTAGAATGTATTGGACTCTATTAGGGTTTATATAGAAAAGGACTGTCAAAAACACCATTTTCTTGGAAATGTAAATAAGAATAACACTTCTTTAAAACATGTTTTTACAATTGTCTCCCCATTTGGAAGAAAGTATTGGATTATATAAATATAATTGTGTGACAAAAGCTACAATTTTCAGGCCTAGAACACAGAAGAATAAAGTTGGAAGGGACCTTCTAGGACAGGAGTCTCCCACCTTGGCCATTTTAAGCCTGGAGGACTTCCAGAATTCCCCAGTCAGCTGACTGGGGAATTCTGGGAGTTGAAGTGGCCAAGGTTGTATGCCCCTGTTCTAGGAGGACTTAGATTTACATGAAGGAGAAAATCAGGAGGAATTCAAGAGAGGCAACATTTGACGTTTTTCATGATTTCCTTCTTGGTCACTCAGGAAAGACAAATCATTTCTGAAAACCAAACCTAAAATAACTTGCAAATATTTTACAGGTTAAAGATGAAGTACTGTGATTAGATTATTGGCATTTTTCCTCATATAGAAATGGAATTGGGAGAGACCTTAAAACAGGATTGCAAAGGTGATCAGTGCTGCAATATCACTCAAAAGTGACTGTTCAACAGCCTCTATTTTAATATGTCCACTGAACCTATCTTCATGCTGAGCACTTCTTGCAATTCTCATAAACTGAAGCTTGCTTTCTTGTGATTTCCACCTATTGATTCCAATTGTGTGCTCTGGAGCGACACAAAACAACTTTGCTCAATTTTCTGCATGACAGGCCTTCAGATCTTTGAAGAATGCAGTTGTGTTGCACTTTAAACTCCTTAACATTTGCTTTTATTTGATTGAAAAACCCTAAAGATTTGTGAGTCCTTTTTATGTCCACATGGGATTTTCATTTGTTTAACTTGACAAGCTGGAGACGCTTCTAACAATGAGCTGATGCATTTTGATGTTCTTCTGGAACCATTTTTAAGAAAGCCAGCCTAGTTTTGTGGTAAGGTTGGACTTGATCAAGGACACTTAGCATCAAATCACCCCCAGCCACAAAAGTAGTCAGTTCATTCATTCCACCAGGCCCAGGATGCCCGATAAGTTGTTGTGAAGAAAAAATGGAGGAGTAATACAAAATATCATCTTTAAAAGGGGGGGGGGATATAAATTTAGCAAACATTTTAAATATATATTTTAATATATATGTAACAGACAAATGGAAATGCATCACAACAGTAAAAAAAAATATTGTAGCCAGACATACTTCCTATAAGCGCCATTGTGAGCTGATGCCTTGCTGGCTTTTGATGGCTAAGAAGACTGCTTTTGGATGCTAGATCTGAGCTATATAGTCATGGAATCTCTCCAGAACAAAAGAGAAACCTTTAACATCATCTTTGTGACTCTGGACAGCTGCTACTCATGATTCTGTAGCAAAGTGCTTAGTATATGGATTCTGGAAAGTTCATAGTAGATTAAACCCCAGAGTGATTTGAAATGGTAGTTTTGAATTATTTAGATCATGGGTCTCCAACCTTGGCAACTTTAAGACTTGTGGACTTCAATTCTGGGCATTGAAGTCTACAATTCCTAAAGTTGCCAAGGTTGGAGACCCCTGATTTAGATGATATTTTCTCATGGGAAAATGGAGATTGATTTTGTATTTTGGTGGATTTGTTTTGCTGGAAATTACAGGCTATTATTGAAAATTGAGTAGAAATCCTTAGTGCAAATCTCTAAATATCTTTCAGTCAGGTAGACTGAATGGATCAAATGCTTGATAAAATTGGCAGAACAGGTTCTAATGAAGTTATAAAAGAAGAACAAGCTACAGTAGATGTCTATGAAATCAATATAAGAAGGATTTAAAACATTATATAAATGGACTTGATGGATGACTGGTTCCCTTAAGTGCATAAATAGATATTAAACTAAGAAACTGATTTGGATATCTTTTTTTTCCATCTGGATATTTGAAAGAGTTTGTCGAAGATTTGGAAATACTTTTTTGAAGTGACAAACAAAAGAATAAAATTTTATTGAGGAAAAAAAAGAAATTTTGCTAAAGTTCTTAAGGACTTTCACTTTGAAACAAAGATGAGTAGAAATCCTATTTGACTGTTGCCTGTATAAAAGGATGAGAGACAGGTATCTTGGTCTATATATCAGACGAATGACCCATTGGGATACCCAAATCAAAATAACTTACCTTATGCCCAGCCAGAACTTGAAAATAACATTTAAAGTAGCACAGTATTTAAGCAAAAATGATTCGGTTGAGATCTGCACATGTGGGACTGATTGAGATAGATTTCAAGGGCGGCTCCAAAATATAGTGTTATTATATTTTATCTATATTTTAAATTATTGTACAATATTACAATTTTATTTTGGATTGTATTTTATTACTGTTTCATCTTGAGTCAGATTATGTCTAGTTTCCATTTTAAATTGTATTTTATCGTTCCATTTTAAATTGTATTTTATCAAATTTCATTTTGAATTGCTTTTGTTGAATTTTGGTAACAAATTGTTGCTGGAACTTTGCACTGTGATGTGGCCCAAGGGCTAATCAATAAAGACTTATTATTACTGAGTAGCAAACTACTTCTGAGGCTTTTTTAAAAAAAGAGGTTAAACAAAATCAGAGAAGATTTATAAGATTGGCTTATTCAACCGGGGTTAAAAGAAGAAAAGAATTACACCTTAATGGACTTTTGCTGACAAAGATTGATTAATGCATCTGGGCTTTGTTTTCCTTATGAGTTATGGCAAGAAGAAATATTATGTTTTATTTAATGATGGCGATAAGTTATTACAGTAAAATGTTTTTACTTGTTGGGATGAAACAGGAAGCTACTTGGTTTGGGTTTTTTTTCTCAGTCCCTTTTTCCTTCTTTTTCTATTTAGCTTTCCTTTTTATTTATTTTGTGTTTTTCTGTTTGTATATTTTGTAACTTATATTAATTTGTATTATCTTTATTTATAATACTTAATAATTATTTTTTTAAAATGTTATTATAGACTAGAATTTCAATAAACAGCCATAACATGCAGTCAACAAAAACAATATTCACTTACTTACATACATCCAATTTAAAATAAATTCTCTGTCTGTCTGTATTAATTATTTCTCTGGCAGAACTGTGAGCTTATTATATTTTTATTCTTAGCATGCAAATTTTTGTGACTATACTGGTAGCCTTAGGGCTTCTGTCTGTTAGATGATAAGTTATGTAAAAGCCATCATAAAAACAAGGATTTTTTTTTTAAAAAAATTAAAGGTCAAAGCAGCCTTGGTCTCAAGCCAGAATAAAAGTCACAATATATTAAAATACCCCATGCTGTATAGGTTTTATTATCCAGTCACAAATGGTTATAGTCTGAAATTTTGGGATTTGATTAAACCTGTCTTTTAGCATTACTGAAGATAAGTCAGGGAGATGGACTTTTGAGTACAGCCATTCATACTTACAGTAGATAAGGAAATGTGTTTTGCAGAGGAAAACTTTTGTCCGAGTGAAATATCTTACTTTGGACACATTATGTGAAGAATGGAGAAGGCTTTAATGATAGGAAACAGAAGGAAAAAGAAGAGGAGAACCAGCTATAAGGTGGGTGGACTCAGTTATAGTGGCAATGACTGCATTGTTGGAAGACTTCAATAACCAAGTCATTCAATCAAAAAAATCAATCTATGTGAAGTCAAAAACAACTTGTTGGCACATAATCAATTAATCAATCAAAACTGCTTTTATTTTATTCAATTTCACATACTGTACATACAAAACCATTCAACCCTTCCAGCCTATTCACTTATTTTCCAAACAGGCAAATAATAATAATAAAGTTTCTCACATACAGAAACTTCTTAGAAACTGTTCAAGAACAAAAATTATTATCTACACCAGCAAGGGCGAACCTTTTCATCATCGCGCCAAAAGTGCATGTGCACGCATGCACCTTCATCCATAATACAGCACATGTGCGACCCTCTGCACATGTGTGCATGACTCCCCTGCCCCCTGTGCATGCATGTGCGACCTCCCCCACATGCTCCATGCAACTCTGTGCATGTGCAGCAGACACCTAACAATTCAACTGGCTGTCAGGAGGCGTGTGCATGCGCAGTGGCTCAGTTCCGGGCAACAGCTCACTTGCAGGCAGAAATATCTCTGCATACCAGTTCCAGGACATGTACCATAGGTTCGCCCTCACAGATCTATATCCTTATCAGTTTTTAATATTCCCACTATGTTTATGCCTTTCTTCTCATTATTATTTTTCCTTAGGTATTAGCATTTATGCCAATAAGTTCAGTTCCATGTTAAATATTTGTTCAGAGTCGAAAGCATATATAAACATATATAACTTTCTGCTGCCTGCATGCTTCCTCCGAATGGCTTTCTCATTCATAGTATAGCTTTTAGTTTTCTCATTTTCTTAAAGAATGCACAATAAGCAAAGCAAGGTGGTTGGAACTGGTGGAGATGAAACTTATCACTTCTTGGTGCAGGGAAGAGTGAGAAAAAATTGTTCAACTGCATTTGCAGGGCAGGAAAAGGTGTCTTAAAAGCATCTTTTAATGGCTTAGAGAAGCAAGTAGACCGATGGAGCATCTCTGCAGAATTTTCCAGATCTGCCATTAATGGTTTGCTAAAGTTCTGGGGAAAAAGAACTTGCCTTTCCTTACAATCCAGAATTTAAGATAATTCCAGTGCTCAACTTTAAAATGTTTATAATGGTGCAAAAGTCTGGCTTTCTTAACCCCTGTTTACCTTGAAATCCTTTGCAATGATGCAAAATGACCAAAGTGCTTTGCTTAACCTCTTTTTTATGTGCCATCTGTCTCTTAGCTTAGCAAAATGCTGAAATACTCTATACGTGTTCTGTTTGGAGTGTGGGCACAAAGAACGGAGACGAGGCATCGGAGAGTGACTCAACTCTTTATTAGTGACTTCAGAACAGAGCTAAAATACTCGGGCAGCAGCAACCCTTTTATGAGGCTTGCTGCTGTCATAACAGCCAATGCTTTGAGTTTGCCGCACTGGCGGCGTCCAATCGGCAGCGCCCATTAACAGCCAATCAGATCGGCCTGGGACGATCAATCAGAATCCGCTGCTGGCGGCCAATCAGAAGTGCAGGATTTCAAGCCTGCTGTGGAAGTAAAACTATTTAAGCTTTTAAATTAGCGCAATTGCTTAGTCCATAGCAATAGGCATAGTGACTTGGATCAATGAAAGGGTGGCTTTAAGAGAAGTTCACCTCTGAATCATTAGCAAATTATTTTCATATGGGAGTGTATGAATGCACAGAGCCTAAAAATAACATATTTGAGAAAAATCCTTAGGCATAGACATTTAAAATGTTCTCTTATTGTATCTCTTCCGTAATTGCTATATTACATTGAGGCAAACGTAAGTATCTTAAGGGCTCAGTGAATGAATTATTAAATCCAGTTGGCTTTTCATTTTCCAATTATTGGCTATATATACTGAGCGAATGGATTTTATAATAGAATTTGCTATAATGAAATTTGTAATATATGAATTGACCTGGATTTTTTTAAAAAATAGCTTTCCTATTGATACATATTCTTCTGCGAAATCTTTTCCCCTATTTTTATAACTTCAACAAATTTATTAAATGCCCTATTTGAACTGGCATTTCTGTGCGCGCACGTATACACACACACACACACACACCACATTTGAGATTATGTTTCAGAAAGGGAGAAAGAGAACATATTCTTTCTTGAGAATAGTCTATTTAAATTTGATATAAATATATAAAGGAGCAGAATGTTGTTGCTGTAGGACTAAAAAAATTTTATAGACATGGATAATTTTCTTTGGACCAATTTTTAGATGAAATAAATTAAACTAGCTTTTTTCTAGGCTATTTGTTTGCTATTTCATTGGTCTGCATTTTAAAATAAAATACCTCAATTTTATGGATTTCTGTCTATATCATCTCTCTCTCTCTCTCTCTCTCTCTCTCTCTCTCTCTCTCTCTCTCTCTCTCTCTCTCTCACACACACACACACACACACACACACACACACACACACTCACACAATCTGTTGTCTCCACCTACAGTATTATTGCTATCTATCTCTAGCTGTTTCTCAATCATCTATCATACATCTGTCCATCTGTCTATCGATATCATCTACCTACATATCTACCTATGGGTACAAAGGCTAACCAAAGAACCCAGCCAGACCTCAATGTTGTGTATCTATCAAGCAATTTACAACAGTAACAAAAATAGAACTTTTATCGTTTAAAACAACTACATCTTTAACAGAATTTTCATAAAAGTTTATAGATGTACAAATACAGTATAAATTAGATGGCAATTTCATCATCATTTTATTAGTTAGGGTATTGACTAGATGAGGAATATTCTCAATGAGAACCTCAAATCAAAGTGTGCCTACTAGCAGCAAGCAAGATATTTTTTTCCAAGTGCATTTGATCCTGATGACTGAAGATGATAAAGGGGCTGGAGACTAAAACATATGAAGAATGGTTGCAGGGATTGAGTGTGTTATAGTTTCAGGCATGGGTGAAATGACTGGAGACAATCTTAGTTGGTGAACTTTCAGCTTTTTATTACATAGTGACTTAAGAGGGTGAACAACAACAACTCTGCCTTATATAGGTGACCTTAATGTGAAATAACCAATAGGGAGCTGTAAGACGCTAGCTCCAGAACCAATAAGAGTCCTTCGTTAAGGGCCAATCAGATTCTCTGAACCCAACCAATCCGATCGAGCCGCTTAACACCCAATCAGAAGTGCAGGGCCAGAACCCTGCACTTTACCCCAAGCTTGCTTTTATTTAAACTATTTACATACATAACACCCCTTCCCCCTGGCTCCTCAATTATGGTGTGGTTATATAGTCCTTCAAATAGGACGGTTGTCTTTTGGGTCTATTAGATTTTCTTTGGACTGGCTGTGTGCAGTCCTGTTGAGGTAAAATGTTGTTTGGTAGTGGCTCAGCTTCTCGTTCTGGTGTGATTTCCCTTGGAGTGTACGATTCTTCCTCGTGCTCCATTTCCTGAGTTTCACTAGATTCATCGCTCACTTGGAACAGGTTCCCTGGAATGTCGTCTTCTTCCATTCCTTCCCCCCACCTCAGTTTGGTCATAGGGAAGTTGCTGGCTGGCCGAAAGGAGTCGTGACCGTAATTGGTCAATATGTCATTTCCACAGTCTTTCATCAACACATTTTACAATATAGGATTTGGGCCCAGTCTCGCGTATTATCGTTGCTTTAATCCAAACCGGGTCGCCTGATAAATTTCTTGCATAAACGGGGTCACCTACCTTGAAGGTACGGCAGTGTCCGCTGGATCCTGCAGGCTTTTCTGGCTCGTAAGCAGGATGCAATTGGTCGAGGCGGGAACAGAGTTTTTGCCCCATGAGAAGTTCTGCAGGAGTTCTGCCGGTTACGCTGTGCGGAGTGATGTGTTGTAGAAGTAGAATGAGGTTTATTTTTTCATCAATATTATCATAGTCCACTTTTTGCAAAGTCTTTTTTACAAATTGGACCATGCATTCCACTCGGCCATTGGTAGCAGGATGCACCGGCGAGGTGAGCGCATGGCGGATGCCATTATCAGCAAGGTACTGTTCAAACATTAGCGCTGTAAACTGTAGTCTGTTGTCGCACACCAGGATGTCCGGCAATCCATGAGTTGCAAAGAGTTTATTGAGGACTTTAATGACAACTTCGGAGGTTGTATGGGTCATTCGATGAATTTCCAACCAATTAGAGTATGCATCGACAGTCAATAGTAATGTATGTCCTTTAATCGGCCCTGCAAAATCCAGGTGGATTCTGGACCAGGGCCCGCGTGGCGTCTCCCATTCAGTCGGTGCAGCTTTTGGTGGTGCGTTGCTGTTTTGTTGGCACTTGGTGCAGGCCTTGACCCATTGCTCGATGTGTTGGTCCATGCCTGGCCACCAAGTGTAGCTCCGTGCGAGTGCTTTCATTCGCACGATCCCGGGATGTCCTTCGTGCAAAATTTGTAACAGCGAGTTTTGGAGTCGTTCTGGAACGACGACTCTATCGCCCCAGATGACATAGACTTTTTGCGAAAAAAGTTCAGTCTGTCTTGTTTTAAATGGCGCGAAGTCATCTGGGACCTGGTCCAATGGCCATCCACATTCTACCCAGCCTAGGACTCGAGCTAGGGTGTGATCTCGTCTGGTCTCTCTCGCGATATCTCGAGCGGTCATAGAAGGTGAGTTGAGCGTCTCGATTTGTAACGCCGATACTGTTGGTGCCGGATCGTCGAGAGTCTCTGGTAGCGGTGCTCTGCTGAGTGCGTCGGCGTGGGGAATGGCTTTCCTCGGGCGATGTAACAATCGATAATTATAAGCAGCTAGGAACTCTGACCATCGAGTCATTCTTGGGGACAATATATAGGGGGTTGGTTTGTCCCCAGCGATTATCCCTAGTAAAGGTTTGTGGTCAGTTACAATGGTAAATGTCCTTCCATATACATACTCATGGAATTTTTTTACGGCGGCCAGAATTGCAAGAGCTTCCTTATCTATTTGTCCATAGTTACGTTCTGCCTGAGAAAGAGTCTTCGAAAAGTATGCAACAGGGGCTTTGTTTCCATTAGGCAGCACATGGCTCAAAATAGCGCCCACCCCAAACGGCTAGGCATCACAAGTTATAACCAATAGTAATGTTTCATTATATTGCATAAGTACAGAATCAGATGTAAGTAAATCTTTTACATTTCGAAACGCTTTTTCCTCCCGGTAACCCCAAACCCACAATGCTTTCTTATCTAATAACCGGTGTAACGTTTCAGCCACAGTCACCTTATGCGGTAAAAACACATTATAGAAATTAATAAGGCCTAAAAATGCCTGGAGATCTGTTTTGTTATGGGGTCTGGGAGCATTTTTTATCGCCCTTAATTTACTCTCAATAGGGTGGATACCCTGACTATCAATGCGATAACCTAGAAATTCAACACTGTCTGTATACAGATGACATTTGTCCTTTTTTACTTTCAATCCTGCTTCTTGGAATTTCTTAAGAACACATTTTAAACGATTCTGTAGAATCTTTTTACTAGGAGCTGCAATTATCACGTCATCAAAATACGGAAGCACACCCTTGATTCCCTGCAATAATCGTTCCATTAAACTTTAGAATATTCCCGGGGCTACACTTACCCCAAATTGCAATCGGGTACATTTAAAAGCACCTCTGTGCGTTACTATCGTTTGAGCTTGGGCTGTTTTATCGTCCACGGGCAATTGTTGATAGGCTTGAGCTAAATCTAACTTAGCAAAAACCTTTCCGCCTCCCAGGGAATGAAGGAGGTGCTGTACCACCGGCACTGGATACGTGTTCTGCTGAAGGGCGTGGTTTAGAGTGGCCCGGTAGTCCCTACAGATTCCGATCGACCCATCTGATTTAATGG
Organism: Hydrophis major; assembly: GCA_033807585.1. Classification (NCBI taxonomy): domain Eukaryota; kingdom Metazoa; phylum Chordata; class Lepidosauria; order Squamata; family Elapidae; genus Hydrophis; species Hydrophis major. The sequence continues at coordinate 99,847,546 of CM066331.1, forward strand.
GGGTTACAATAGGAGTTTCCCATGGAGAATGATCAATGGGTTGCAGTACCCCTTGTTTAATTAGTTTGTCAAGTTGTTCATCTATCTTTGCTTTAAGGGCGAACGGAACTCGACGGGGCTTTAAACGGATCGGGGCGACCTTAGGGTCGAGGCTAAATGAAATTGGGGTCCCCTTATACTCGCCCAGATGATTTGCGAAGACATCGCTGAATTCAGTAATAAGGTCCTCCTCGCACTCGCAATCACCGACTCGGTTCACGCTGGCTACTTCGATGCCGAGTGGCGCGAACCATTGGAGGCCTGTCCCTATCGATGATCGTTAGAGGTAAGTATGCCGTATGCTTTTTAAACGAGACGCGGACTCGACAAGACCCAACCACAGGGATCCGATTCCCTTGGTAGTCTTTAAGGATGAGACGTTGCATTCGAAGGTCTTGGCATTGGATGGTAGGAATGAGTTGCTTTAATGTCTTCCACGACACCATCGAGAGGGACGATCTGGAATCGACCTCCATGTGGCAAGGTTGGTTCTCTATGGCCACTGTGACTCGAATCTTCTTAGCATCCATGGCTGAGGCGTGACCTATAGTGATAGTATGGTGGGCCTCTTCTTTCTGCAACGCTCGATATCTGTCGGAGTGGTTTGCTGGATCTCGCCTTACAGGACGGTTTCCTGCCGATTGGCAAGAGCTGGTTCCCCTTGAGGCCTGACTTGGTCCCGGTAAACTGCGACAGATTCGACTGATGTTGCCTCGTTTTCCGCACTCATGACAGATCGCATCACGGAATTTGCAGTCTGCCCTGGGGTGGTTTGCCCCGCAACCAGCGCAAGGGTGTGAGGGTTTAGAGCGAGGGACCTGGTCGAACTGCAGTCGATGGACCCCTTCGTCGCTGTCTGACGATGAAGAGAGGTCCTCGTGGTGCGTCATAACAAGCCGCTCTTCTAACTTGGATAAAAGGTCGCCTGTCTGTGGGGTCGTTGGGTTTCGGCTTCGCCGTAGTTGCGCCGCAGACTTTTTGGTCACCTCAGCAGCAGTGGCTTCAGCGATGGTGTCAGCAAGGTCAATGTCGCCTTTCACCATCAGCTTGCTTTGCACGCCCAGTGCATCTAATCCCAGAATTAAGCAGTCTCTCAGTGCTTCATCTAAGTCTGCAAATCCGCAGAGGCCTCCCAAGTGTTGGAGGTCTGCCACGAAGTCAGCCACACTCTCTCCTTTTCGCTGGCTTCTTTGATAGAATTCGTGACGTCTCACGAGTGTAGGTACGGTTGGCGCGTAATGGTCTCTCAGGAGAGGTTCGAGGTTGTCCCAGCTCATTGCTTTAACTTCTTGAGGTTTTGCGAGTGCCTTTGCCATTTTAAAGACAGCCAGGCCACAGTACGTCAGGAACAGCGCCCGCTTCTTGGCTGGTGTGGCGTCCTTCAGGTTGTTTGTTTCAAGGAACATTTGGAAGCGATCCATGTAGGATTCCCAATCCTCTTGGTTCGGATCGAACGGAGCGGGTGGTACGATGCCGCTGGACATGGTTTCCATTGGTGGCGTCGTCTTGGCACGTGCTCTGTTTTTCTTCCCGGTTCCTTAAGATCAGATGTCTCCAAATCCCATCCTTGTCGCCAGTGTTATAGTTTCAGGTATGGGTGAAATGACTGGAGACAATCTTAGTTGGTGAACTTTCAGCTCTTTATTACATAGTGACTTAAGAGGGTGAGCAACAACAACTCTGCCTTATATAGGTGACCTTAATGTGAATTAACCAATAGGGAGCTGTAAGACGCTAGCTCCAGAACCAATAAGAGTCCTTCGTTAAGGGCCAATCGGATTCTCTGTACCCAACCAATCCGATCGAGCCGCTTAACACCCAATCAGAAGTGCAGGGCCAGAACCCTGCACTTTACCCCAAGCTTGCTTTTATTTAAACTATTTACATACATAACAGAGTGTGTGTAATCTATTCAAAAGAAGGACTAGGGGGTGACATGATGGCAGTGTCCCAATATCTGAGAGACTGCCACAGAGAAGGCGGGGGGGTCATCCTGTTTTCCAAAGTACCAGAAGGCAAAACAAGAAGCAATGGATGGAAACTATTTAAGGAGAGAAGTGATCTAGAACTGACAGTAAGAACAATCAACCAGTGGATCAGCTTGCCTTCAGAAGTGATAGGTACTCCATCACTGGAAGCTTTTAAGAAGAGACTGGACAGCCATTGTATATAATGATACATTTGTCTATAATGATATAGGGTCTCCTGCTTGAGCAGGTGGTTGGCCTAGAAGACATCCAAGGTCCCTTCCAACACGCAAGGTCCCTTTCAACTCTGTTACTCTGTTACTCTATTACTGTTAGCAGGCACAGCAGTGTGAAGAAGGAGAAGCCACAGTTGGAACAGCAAAGAGGCCAGAAATATGACTAGTGAGGCTGTGGATTTCAGAGGGCCTCAGTATTTGAGAACCAGTTTCATGAAAGCACCACGCTTTCATCACTGATGCTTTCACCACTAACTAATTAGAAATCATGGGACGTACAGTTTTTAATTCTGTCTTAGGCAGTTATCTGGGTGACCTTCGGCCAATCACTCTCTTTCAGCCCAGGGAAGGAGGCAACTTCAACCCACATCTGAAATTTTGCCAAGAAAACCTCAGGGACTTGTCCAAGTAGTCCAGAAGTCAAAGCATCCCCATCACCACTAGCAGCAAAACAAATTAAAAAGCTATCAGAATCACAACTGATCTCAATTCCACTTGGTTACTCAGATCTGAAGAAAGTTTGTTTTGATCCTGGTCTTTCAGATTAAAGAATCAACGCCTGTTATATTTATTGCATAAATGTGCTGTTTTGCATTTTAATGTTGTTCAAAATAATAAATTGCTATGGAAATATAAGGAAGGGCATCACAGCACATGGGGGACAGCAGCATCGATTGCAAATATATCCATTCACATGCCTGCTTCCAATTGAAATAGTTATTCTTGGTGAATGAAATTCTTTTGTGTCACTCATATCATGTAAGAGCTCTCTTTCTCTCTCTCTCTCTCTCTCTCTCACACACACACACACAGGGGTGGGATATGAAAGGGTTAACTACCAGTTTGGGATTTACAAGCTTCCCTGCCTGCTGTGAGCCTCATGCCTGTAAATCGTCATAAATCATCATTAGCACGTCATTAGCCCGCTGCCTGCCGAGAAGCAGTCTTTGAAACAGCCCTCTTTTCTTGGTTTTTTTTTAACTGTAGCTGTGGCTCATTCAGCAGCTGAAGTTGAAAAATCAGGAAATAAAGATCAGGTAAGAGCCCGGGTGGGCGGGTGGGCAAAAACATGAGCAGACATAGAACTGGTTCTATGTCTTCTGCTCTTCAGAGCTACCGGTTGTACAGAGGTGGACAGAACCAGTAGAAACCCACCCCTGTCCGTACATGTCTCCTCTCTTCACAGTTCCCTGGCATCAAATTGACTGTCTTGCCTAACTAAATGAAATAAAATAAAAGGGAACACCTTGTGCCACACAATATGTAACATTGGCTCTAAAATTCCACTTTAGAGCTGAAAACCCCCGACTAACTCCTTGAGGCTTTGGGCAAGTATGTGAGATAAAAGATCTGCCTTAAATGCAATTGTCCTGGGACTTTCTGAAACCATGACACAATATCAAACTTTTAACTTTCAGATTAAACTCGCAGGGCTAAAATCTAAGTCTTTGGAATGTAAAATTATTAAAATTGATTGCTCTGTTCTATCATCAAAGTCCTTTGCTCTATTCCCTCTTTTCTGCAGAATGCCAAGTAATGTTTATCCCTTTAGAAAGACAAGGGAACAGTTTCAGAATAGGAATTGCCACCAGCCCTCCTTGTTTTAATTACAAAGCCACGTAGAGTCTGTATTTCTTGTCTGAGAAAACCGAGACAGGAAGAGTAATTAGCTTGTGGAATTAGCTGTTCAAAGTGCTAGTGATCATCAGCTTAGATGTTTAAAACTGGATTTAAATGTAAAGGGAAAATCTTCCTGGCTGTTAGGCACGAAACCTACATAAAATGTAGATATTCATGGACTGAGACATCATCTCACTGCACCTTGGCATATGGTATTTGTGCTGATTTCACAATGGTCTCTTGGACCACTAAACTGTAGCAGATTATAGCAGTGCTGGAGCTCCATGGGGACTGAATACTGTCTGTTTTTCATTTGTGCCTATGATTTGATGTCGTCCTTCTGCTGCCTTACCCTGATGCTCTCTTTTCATTTCCTTACCAATGTGATTAATCTTTCTCATCAATTTCACAGTTTCTGTACAAAAGATGCTGGGTTTGAGTTCCACATGCAGGGAACCCCTCTTTTAGCCTGCCTCTCAGCCTCTAGGTTCAAGTGAGCCATTCTTCCCTTTTGTTCTCCCCACCCAAGTTGCTGTACATTGAAACCTACAACCATGGTTGCAGCTGTTGGGAAAAGCACCTGGTCACGAAATTCAACTGTTATGCCAATATTACAGCTTTCAAAGTGAATTTATATATACAGAAACAATAGTGTCACAATGGCATAGGCATTTTTTTTTTCCCTCAATGTACCTTCAGTTTTCTTGTGGAGGAATCTAACAGAAGCATAGTATAGTCTGAAAATGTCAGAGAAGAAATTAGTTATGTCTTTTCGCCCTTTTCTGGCAATCCAGGATATATACAATATAACAGTACTGATGGTACCACATCATACTGCAGTGGCGAGACCACACTTGGAATCTGGTGTCCAGTTCTAGTCGCCGAGATACAAAAAGAAATGCTGACACTGTAGAATGTGTGCAGAGAAGAGCAGCAAAGAAGATAAGGGTTCTGGAGGCTAAACCATATGATGAATGATTGTGCCTGATCTAATGAAGAGAAAAACTGGGGTGATATGATTGTAGTCATATCCAGTACTTGAAGGGTTGTCTCAGAATAAAATGGGGTAGATTTATTTTCCAAAGCACTGAGGGCAGGACAAGAAGTAACGAGTGGAAGATCATTAAAGAGAAATCCAATTTAGAACTAAGGAGAAACTTTCTGACAGTGAGAACAACTAACCAGTGGAACAGCTTACCTTTAGAAGTTGTGGGTGCTCCATCACTGGATATTTTCAAAAATGGACAACCATTTATCCAGAATAGCAATAGCACTTAGATTTATATACTGCTTCACGGTGCTTTACAGCTCCTCTCTAAGAAGTTTACAGAATCAATATATTGCCCCGACAATCTGGGTCCTCATTTTACTGACCTCAGAAGGATGGAATGCTGAGTCAACCTTGAGCCAGTGGGAACTGAACTGCAAAACTGCTGGCAATCAGCAGAAATAGCCTGCAGTACTGCATTCTAACCACTGTGCTACCACAGCTCTTGGTATAGTCTCTTGCTTGAGCAGGGGGTTGAACGAGAACAGGGGTCGCCAACCTTTTGGATCCCAGGGACCATCAAATTCATACTTTTAAATCCCGAGAACCACTAATATGATTTTTTTTAAAAAAAGCTGATATATTTAATATAAAAAATATAGTCAGTCTATTCAAGGATATTCAGTTAGCAAAGTCCGTGTAGAATATCCTATGTCAGTTCACTTACAAATCAGTCCTTTGTCTCTCTCCCGTTGGAGTAACGCAGTCTTGAGTCCATGCAGTAATTAGGGATCATCAAAGCCAGAGAGAGAGCAAGCTGTCATCTTGCTTCTTTTAAAGTGCTTTCACAACCACTCCCCTAATTACATTCCCATATTTAAAGTTGCAGACACTTTAACTTATAAACCATGATTACATATTTATTATTTTACCTAAACCAGTTAGGGTAAACAATGTTATCCCTAACACTGATGACTGATTCGGTTGTTGTATTTCTCATCTCATGGATTTCAAGCCAGTTCGAGTAGGCATCCACCATTAATAAAAATGTGTGTCCTTTGGTAGGTCCCGAAAAGTCCAGATGAATACGGGACCATGGTCCCCTCGGTGTTTCCCATTCAGTCGGGGTTGCTCTTGGAGGGGCTTTGTTTACTTCCTGGCATTTGTGACAAGCTTTTACCCAAGTCTCGATCTGCTTGTTGATACCCGGCCACCACGTGTAGCTTCGTGTGAGGGCTTTCATGCGCACGATGCTAGAGTGGCCATCGTGCAAGTTTCTTAGTCTCGCTCGTCGTAACCGCTCTGGGACAACGACTCTATCACCCCAGATAATGCAACACTTCTGGGAAAATAGTTCCATTTGTCGATTCTTGAATGGGACTTAGTCATCAGGTATCTGGTCCAATGGCCATCCGCGCTCGACCCAACTAAGGAATCGTGCTAAAATGGGGTCGTGTTTCATTTCCATCGCGATATCTCGGGTTGTTAGTGGCGGTGTTCGAAGTGTCTCGATCTGCAGTGTTGTAACTGTCGGAGCAGGGTCATCAATGGTCTCTGGAAGTGGTGCACAGCTCAATGCGTCGGCATGGGGAATGGCTTTCCCCGGGCGGTGTTGCAACTTGTAATTATACGCAGCCAAGAATTCTGACCAGTGAGTCATTCTGGGAGATAATATATAAGGTGTTGGTCTATCTCCCGCTATTATTCCCAGCAAAGGTTTGTGGTCAGTCACTATAGTAAAGGCTCGGCCATACACATATTCATGAAATATCTTAACAGCAGACAACAATAACAAGGGCCTCTTTATCAATTTGACTGTAATTGCGTTCTGCTTTTGATAACGTCTTTGAGAAATAGGCAACAGGGGCTTCACTACCGTTTGGCAAAACGTGGCTCAAAATGGCGCCCACTGCGAATGGTGATGCATCACAGGTGATCGTTAAAGGCAAAGTCTCGTTATACTGCATCAAAACAGCATCAGAAGTCAATAAATTTTTCACATGTCGAAATGCCTGCTCCTCTTTGTGTCCCCATACCCAGGTTGCTTTTTTGTCCAACAAACGATGTTGGGGTTTGGCTACGTTTGCTTTGTGAGGCAGGAAAACGTTATAAAAATTGATAAGGCCTAGAAAAGCCTGGAGATCAGCCTTATTTCGGGGTTTTGGGGCATTTTTGATTGCCCTAAGTTTGCTATCGGTGGGGTGAATGCCTTGACTATCAATTAAATATCCTAAAAATTCTACACGATCCATACATAGTTGACACTTGTTTTTTTTAACTTTGAGACCTGAGTCTTTAAATCTCTGGAGAACCAACCCCAGGTGATCCTTCAGTATTTTCCGAGTCGGGGCAGCGATTAACACATCATAAAAATATGGGACACGCCTTTTATCCCTTGTAATAATATTTCCATCAAACTTTGAAAGATTCCCAGGGCTACGCTTACTCCGAACTGGAGTCGGTTACATTTAAACGCACCTCGGTGCATAACGATCGTTTGGGCCTCTGCTGTTTTTTTGTCTACAGGCAGTTGTTGGTATGCCTGGGCTAAGTCTAGTTTAGCGAAGACTTTTCTGCTCCCCAGGGAATGGAGGAGGTGTTGCACCACCGGTACCGGGTAAGTGTTTTGTTGAAGGGCATGGTTGAGGGTGGCTCGGTAGTCCCCACAAATTCTTATCGATCCATCCAGCTTGATGGGTGTCACGATTGGGGTTTCCCAGGGAGAGTGATCGGTTGGTTCTAACACACCCTGGGCTATTAATTTATCAAGCTGCTCGTCAATCTTTGGTTTAAGGGCAAATGGAACTCGACGAGGCTTAAGGCGGATGGGAGCTATTTCGGGATTGAGGTTAAATGATATTGGGTCCCCTTGTACTCGCCTAGTTTTTTTGCAAAGACGTCCTGGAATTCTTGGACGAGGTCCTCTTCCCAGTCGCTGCTGCAGGTTTGGTGAATGCCGGCTACTTCAATTCCGAGTGGAGCGAACCATTGGAGGCCTAACAAACTAGGCCATTCCCTGTCAATTACAGTCAGGTGTAGGAATGCTGTACGGTTCTCAAACAATACTCGGACTCGGCTGGATCCAATGACCGGAATTCGATTTCCTTGATAGTCTTTGAGTATGAGTCTTTGGAATCTGAGGTCTTGCCGCCAGACAGTAGGGATGAGCTGCTTGAGGGTCTTCCAGGAAACCATCGAGAGAGACAATCCTGAATCGACTTCCATCAGGCAGGGCTGATTTTCGATGGCCACTTTCACTCGGATCTTCTTGTCATCAAGAGATGAGGCATGACTGATCATGATAGTTTGGTGAGCCTCTTCTCACTTCGTTGAGTGGTTTAGGGTTTTGTTTCTGTAGGAGTTGTTCCATTGGTGGTTCATGGGTTCTCACTTTACAGGATGGCTTCCTGTCGGTTGGCGATAGTTAGCCCCCTTCGAGGGCTGGCTGGGTCCTAGCTTGCTTCTACAGACCCATCCGATATGGCCTCTTTTCCCACACACATGGCAGAGCACGTTGAGGAATTTGCATTCTGACTGGGGGTGGCTTGCTCCACAACCAGCGCATTGGTTCTGCGATTTCTGGCATTGGTCTCGTTCGGACCGAAATCGGTGGACCTCTTCTCCATCGCTTTCTGATGACGATTCGAGGTCCTCGTGGTGGGCTGTCGTAGGCTGTCCTTCTGACTGAGGTGAAATTTCGCGGGCGAGTTGGCGAAGCGAGGCGTGGGTGCGGTGCATTTGGGCAGCCGACTTCCTGGTTGCTTTTGCTGCAGTAGCTTCAGCGAAGGCATCTTTAAGGTTAATGTCACCTTTCGCCATCAGCTTACTCTGTGTGCCTGGAGCATCTAATCCCAGAAATATTCGGTCTCTCAGGACTTCTTCTAGGTCAGCAAACTCGCATAGGCCTCCCAGATTCCGGAGATCCGCTATGAAGTCAGCAACACTTTCACCCTTCCGCTGACTTCTCTGGTAAAATTCATGCTTTCTAAGGAGCATTGGCACAGTCGGTGCATAGTGGGCCCTCAGCAGAGGTTCGAGGACGTCCCAGTCCATAGACTTTACTTCTGCCGGTTTTGCTAGTGCCTTGGCCATCTTGAATACAGTTGGCCCGCAATGAGTTAGGAATACTGCCCGTTTCTTTCTGGTAGTGACATCCTTCAAATTGTTGGTTTCCAGAAACATCTGGAAACGATCCATATATGAGTCCCAGTCTTCTTGCGCCAGGTCGAATGGAGCGGGTGGAATGACGCTGCCGGACACGGTTCCGCTGTTGGTGCATTTCAGCCACGTGCTCTGTTATCGTTCTTCGTTGTTCAGTCAGCTCTGACGTCTCCACATCCCACCCTCATCGCCAGTGTTATGTTCTGTGCATGGGCACTAAGGAGGAGACGAGCCGGTGAACAGTGAACTTCAAACTCTTTATTTACATGTGTAACAGCTCAGCTCTATGGCCGCAATGGCCCCCTTTATATAGGCAAGCTCTTGAGTATTTAACCAATGAAAACACAGGGAGCGCTAGCTCCGTTAACCAATGGGAGAGGCTCGTTAATAGCCAATCAGATTCTTCTGAATGGACCAATCCGATGTCGCTATTATCGGCCAATCAGAAGTGCAGGGCCAGAACCCTGCACTTTACTTCATGCTCTCAATTATCTTTATTCAAGTACTTTTATTAATTCACAACAGACTGCATCTACTGATATAGGAGAAGGGGACAATAAACGTGCATCCGTCACCTTCCCACCTACTCTCCAAAGTAGGAGAATCCAGAAAAGTTTTATTTTTTTTTCAAAACTCTCGATCTTGGGATTCTGCTGTCAGAACTCAGAACTCTTCAATTACATAAAAGTTGACAGTCTCTGATTTTATTCCTTTCATACTAGGAAGAATGCCTGAAATAAGTTTGCCTTTCAGGAGATAAAATTCATTTGCAGAAAGCTTTCCTATCTTGAAGAATACTGTCTGCAGATTTTCATTAGTAACTTTAAAGCCTATATAAATTTTGTGGTCTTTAATGCTGCAGTCTATAGGTTGTTTAGGATATAGGACTCTTTCTGTATCTCAGAGTTTTTTCTGTACTGTTCTTTGAGATTCTCTGATTTCTTACTTTCTTTGTCTTAATTCTGTTGTGCTCTTTCATACTGTTATTATTTTTATTGGTGTTGTGACAAATGTGATTGATGATGGTTAATAATTACTCAATGATGGTTAGCACAAAGTAACACTGAATTCAAATATAGGCTATCTTCATGTTATAAGTAGTAAATAACTCTGATTAATTGTAAGTAATTAACAACAGGCTTCGGCCCAACCTTGGTAAGACTGAGTGCCTTTGGATTTTGGGGCTTCCAGGATCTGGAAACATACTATCTTTGGTCTCCCCTCTGATCAAGAAAGTCGAACTCTTGAAGCACTTAGCATTTCAAAAGGAAACTTTTATTAAAAGAAAAATGATAAAAAGATAAGGAAAGCAAGATCTGAGGATTCCTGTGTAATTCTGTTACATTAAGACAATAGAGACCCCTCCCCTCAGTCCAGTGCTAAATAAGCCAATCCACAGGTGCAAAGATGTTTTGAGAATTGCAGGTTGAGAAAGTGATAAGAAGTTGTTCTCAAGCATTGCTTGATGGACACTCTGGAGCTGAGACAAAACAAATGCCCCTCCCCCCCTTACATTCCTAGGAAAGTAAATCAAAGAATAAGATAGGCAGGCACCCCGAAGAAGGTTATAAACTGAGGAATGCCTCCAGGCCCCTTCTCCACCAGAATGGCAACATCCAGATAGGGATCTATGATCTATGGGACCTGACCAGAGATGGTATTCAGCAGGTTCTGACCAGTTCTGGAGAACCAATAGTGGAAATTTTGAGTAGTTTGGAGAACCGGCAAATACCACCTCTGACTGGAGATTTTACAGTATCCTTCCCCTGCCACACCCACCAAACCATGCCCACAGAACTGATAACCAAAAAATTTGAATCCCACCCCTGGGCCTGACACCCTGTGTGCAATGGGGGTGGGGGCTTCTGAAGCCATGACTTCTACCTGAGAAGCAGTTGGCAGTCATGGTGTTGTACAACCTTGGATTGTATGCTAGTTGCACTTGTTCCTGGTTATTGTAATGTGGTCTGCAAGGGGCTACTCTTGAAGAGTACCCAGAATTTACAAGTGATGCAAAATGCAACGGCATGGGCAGTTAAGTGCCCCAAGATCAGTGCACATTGCAAATTTCTTTGCAAACTGCACTGATTGCCAATTTCTTCATTATCAATTAAGAATGCTGGTAATGACTACAGAAGTCTTACTTGGCATGGGGCCTGGGTATTTGAGAAACCACCCCTCCCCAATCATATCTACCCATCCTATCAGGTTTGGCACAAAAGTCATTTTGTGAATCTCATCTAAATAGGAGTCCCATCTGCTGGCACTTGGGAGGTGAGTCTTTTCTGCCATGGTACCCACAATCTCTCCCCTTCCCTGAGTTTAGACTGGACTGAATCTTGTCCAGTCCCTTAAGCCAAAACTGTGTCAACAATCCATGAAGATATAGATGCTGCAAGGGGGCTCAATTGTTTGTGAGTTGATGCTCTCTCATGTTTTTTTTTTAATGTTTTATGTTAATTGTTTTAATTTGTTTTAACCTGGGAGCTGCTCAGAATCATGTGAGACATCTATATAAATTGAAACTAAATAAATAAATAAAACACATTCTCCATGCCAACATTTCAGAAAAGTGAAAATCAATATAAAGTTTTAGTGGATAACAATTTTATTACAAATTATTACCAATGTATTTATTATTATTTATTCTCAATTTGCCCTGATGTGTTTTTTTTAAAACTGGAAAAAAATATTGGCATCCTTCTTTTAACATGAATTTGTTACATTACTTTAATAAAGTAATTTTCCCCAATGCATTTTGTAACATAAAACACCCTGAAGGAGTTTCTGGGACTAAAATCAACACTGATAAAACCTATCTCAACATGTTGCATTATTTGTAAGATGCAAGCATTCATAATATTCACTTTTTTTTAATATGCCCTGGCTCTCGGCAGGATGGAAAGAGTTTTGGAATCATAAGGCAGTGCTTAATAGCACAATAAGTTTTATTGCTGTTCAGAGCTTTTGCAAATTACTTTGGTATGAACATGAAGCAATGCTGGGCAGAAACAGACAAAAAGAAATGATCTGGAAAAGTTTCTTGCAGTATTTGCTGCTGTGCTTCAGTGAGGGATATTTGTGCCAACATAGCTTACAAACTGCCACCTGAAATCCTTTACACATCCTTAGTATATTTTTAGCTTTGTTTTTGTGCATGTGCAGAATTAAACAATGTGAACTGAATAAACCCCAGGCTTTTAGACACCATTTAGTTGTTTCTACAATAATGTGGTATGCTTTCTTTTAATAAAGTATGAAACATCTAGCAGCTTTGCTTTGCTAAAGATGGTGGAAGTTACATAAAAATAAAAAGGAGTCCCAGCTCATAAATTGTTCTAGTAGGTATAGCTAGATGGTATTAGCTCAGTGGATCATGGCATTAAAAAAAGGCAAGTTTAAAGGGCATTTTGGTCTATGGCAATGTTATACTTTAGAGCTAAACTGCTAAAAACAGTCCTTTTTTAAAGAAAGCTTTTCCATATTGATAATTTGATGGGTGCTCTATTATAAGAAAGTGATGGTTGTTTTTGAAATAGTTTTCTTATTGGAGAATGTTATCAATATTGGTTATTTTGGTTTGTGTTACAATTTTATATCACTTTTTATATTATCTTCTTACTATTCATCAGCTCCTTTGAAATTTTGATGAGATAGTAATTTATCTATTACAACAAAAAAATAAAAAGCTGTGTGTTACAGAAAACAATGGACTTCATTCCTAGTGTCAGAACAGAAGTCTTTGACTTACAACCACATTTGGGAACCACCAGAATTTCTGTTGCTAAATGATAAAATCATAGAGCATTGTTAGGAATACACACCCTAGCAGAACGTGCAACGGCAGTCTAGCAGGCAGGCAAATTATGTGAGATAAACGTTGTTGCAGTTTACACTCAGTAAGACAGATACACTGTGCCAGTTAAATAGTTTTTTATTCCAGCAAGAGTTATAGCATAGTCAAAACAGTCCATATGTCATAAACTAGTTCAGTCCATCCAGGGATTAATCAGTTGCAAAGTCCAGTGTTGAAAATAGAGGTCAGTAAACTTACAAATAATCAGTCCAGCAATATATCTCTTTTGCAGTCAGAGATATGAAGAAAATCAAACCCCTTTTCATCGTTTCAGCAACAGCAGGGAAACACACGCAGTTATCACCATCAATCCATCATTGGTAGTTACTACAGTAAAAGCCAGCTAACAGTGAGCTCTCTTGCTCCCTCTTATGGTGATTTTACAACTGCACCCAAAATACATGTTTTGCAGTTAAAGTGATACTTGCACTTAAACTCACTAAAGTGATACTTGCACTTAAACTCACTTAAACTCACTATAGTTTATATATTATTTTTACCCAAACTAAGTTAGCTAACCAATGTTATCCCTAACAAGCATCATTTGGTCACTTAGTGATGTCAATCCCAGCACTCTCAGTTGCTCTCATTAACCAAAGTGGTCTGGTCATCAACCAAGGATCCAACCACAATTCAACCCATTTTCGACCTGATCTATTCCATTCCCAAGTCTAAAGTAAGGTAAAAGACTGCCTCCCTTTCAACTCCCCCAAATGCCTATTCTCCCCATCTCTACCCTTTTGGTTGCCCAATGCCCTGCCTCGTGGGGATGGCAACCAGCCCCATAACCGCACAGCTCAGGGGCAGCTCCCATGCTTCAGATGGGTTTGTGGCATATTCTGGTTCTGGGACTACAAGAAGCCCTGTCCAGCCTTGCCCAGTAGTATGCCACAAAGCTGTAGCAATACCAGCTCAGTCTCAGCCACCATCCCTCTCCAAAGCCCCTATATTCCAAGTTCTCTGCCACTCTTTGCTTTACTGTCCCAGCTGACCTTCACTGTCTTCTTACTTTCTCTGCTGACAAGACATGCCCAACCTGGCCCTTTGCAAGGCAGCTATTGGCCATGTGTTGCCATTTTCCTCAGGTGTTCTGAGGAAACCACTGCACATTATCTGGGAATGAAAGCCCTAAGCAGCCAACAGCTGCCTCATGATGGGCCAGGCTGGGCATGCTTGGCCAGCAGCAGGAGCAATAAGACAGGAAAGGTCAACTGGGATGGTGGGGCTATAGGATGCAGGGGAGAAAGGCAGGTAGGGAGAGTTTGAAGGGCCTGTGCAATCATGTAGGCAGGCTTCCAAGCACCCATAATTTGATCATGTGACTGTGGGGGCACAACAACACTCATAACTTCAGAGACAAGTCTCATGTCCCTTTATTCAGCACCACCAGTGATATCTTCTGTGGATGATGGCTCATCCATGTCTTCCTTGGAGGCCTTTAGGGAGAATACTGGCACGTCTGTTAAGCCTGTGTTCCCCAACCAGGGTTAAGGAGACAAGCTAAACAGAATGTGCAGCGTTAGTCAGATAGGCACACAGATAAATGTGTGAGATAAGTTTTGTATGTTAGTTAACATACAGTAAAAATAACAGATACGTTTGTGCTATCAAAAATATAGTTTATTCCATTCAGATTTATAGCATAGTCAAAATAAGAGTCCATTAGTCATGTATCCTTTTAGTCAGTCCATTCAAGGATATTCAATTAGCAAAGTCCGTGTAGAATATCCAATGTCAGTTCACTTACAATAAATCAGTCCTTTCTCTCTCCCATTCCAGTAGGGGGAAAACGCAGTCTTCAGTCTATCCAGTAATTAGGGATCATAAATCCAGAGAGAGCAAGCTGCTGTGCCTTGCTTTGTTTTATGATGCTTTTACAACCACTCCCTTAATTACATTCTTACAGTTAAAGTTACAGACACTTTAACTAACAAACCATGATAACATATTTATTATTTTACCTAAACCAGTTAGGGTAAACAATGTTATCCCTAACAACGTCCACTATTACTGACCCTGAGCTGCTGGCAGAATATGCCTCAGGTGGGAAGAGCTCACAGGCCAGTGAGGAAGACAGGAAGGAGCTTGGTGGATGCTGCAGTGCGCAGGGCAGAGAGGCAGAGATTTGATGGGGGAAAGGCCTCACCCCTCTGAATGGACTGCACTGGGATGAGCTATTTAGCACAGCAGGCAGGCATTGCTGGAAGCAACATGTGTGGATCGTGGCCAGATGGTTGTTTGTGTTTCCAGGGCTCTGCAGCTCGGGGATTTAATTCAGTTGTGAAGAGTGTTTATGTTCATGTCTGTAGCAGCCGGTTATCTGTCAGGTAAACTAATTGGCCATTTCCCAGAAGGTTAGTCTGGAGCTTGTTCATGGCTGGCTTCATTGAAAAATGACCTCCTGAACTTTAGACTTGGACGATTCCTGTGACTTCTCCTTGCAAGCCATGAAACCAGACCACCTGACTTGTTAACAAACCACAATGGAGGCCCTGGACCTCAGAGGGAATTTGGCCTGTTTATTTTTGGAAAGTACCCAGGCAAAATCTTTATTTTCAAGACTGTTTTAAGTTTGGCTGTAAATTTATTTTGCTTTTGGTTATCTACTTGGTCGCAAGCTACTAAAGTGGTAAGCTTTTTGACTGAAAACCAGAAATTGGGAGAATAGACTGAATAAAGCTCTCTACACCAACCCTGATGTGTGGGTGAGTGTGGGCCACCATGATTTCAAAAAGTCACTGAACAATCATCATAAGTTGAAGACTACCTGTATTTTGACTATCATATGCTTTGATTTTGAAGTTATTACTGAACAATGGAGCAGATATGTAAGATACTTTACTTTGTTATTGAGGAACAGCACCAAGAGGCAGAATTTATATCAGAAAAATAAAGGTTGTTTATGGCAAAGAGCTGAAATGTCTCATGAACAATGGCAAGACTGAATCTTGGTTTGCATCAAAACGCTTTGTTTCCTTCAAAATATCTTCAATATATTCTAAGGATGAAGGTCTTACCTATCAAAACAGCTAACAAAAATAGTCATATATATATATATCCCATATATGCCAGTGGCACTCAGAGCAGCTGAGAGACTTACAGGAAATGTCAGAAGTTGGTTCATTATTTCATATATCACACTTCCATATTTCTTCTCAAATCTTGTAAGTGAAATTATTATAGAGTAGAAGTTCGGGTTGGTTCAGGCAATATGGTGATGTGAAAGGCACAGTTGCTTCTGTCTCTCTCCATAAGTTGTAAAAGTATATCTCTGGACCTTTGAGAGGAGAACTGCTAACAGAAATACTAATTAGATTTATAAAGCTGTTACAGAATGAAGGAATTGTGTTTCAAGTGAGTAATTCTCCAGCTTGCTTGTCAAGTGGGGAAATCCTAATTCAGACAGGAGATGTGCAGAGACCTCTTTTATCTCCCAAAAGATTTCCTTCCTTCCTTCCTTCCTTCCTTCCTTCCTTCCTTCCTTCCTTCCTTCCTTCCTTCCTTCCTTCCTTCCTTCCTTCCTTCCTTCCTTCCTCTGGTTAAAGAACAGAGAGAAACATAGTTGCTTTAATAAGATAAAGACAATGAAACTGATTTTTTTAAACTTTTATTTCAATTCATTTTATTTTTGAAGAAAACATACAAATGGAAAATAAAAATTTGCCAGATGAATTATGATTTTATTTAAAATGTCTAAAATTAGAAATAAAGATGAGATTCTAGTTTCTAGAGAATATTACATAATTCTGGTATTAAAAAGAGAAGTTGCTGGGTTGTATGGATACATTTTTATGGGCCTACTAGAAATAAATCTTACACTTGTCCTAAATATTTTGTAATTATTTTTTTAGTTATAACTTAATCAGATAATTGTTGCTAGTGATTTTCATTTAATTTTGGATTCATTGTTGGATTCACTTCAAGGTTAAAAATAAAACAACTAAGAATTGGAATATTCTCCATGTGTACATCAGGAATTTATTATTTCTCCATTTATGTATGGGGACAATTAAATCCATATATACAAGCATATAATTTTGCATTTATCATGTGACATATGTTCAAGACTGGAATATTTTCTGATATCTCAGTCAATGACCAGTTTAATTCAAAAGGAAATATTGGTACCTCTTTAATTTCTGTTCATGCAGTAGTAATAATTCTGAAATTCTGGGAGTTGGAGTCTGCCAGGCTTAAAGTTGCTGAGGTTGGAGACCCCTGTTCTAGTCTGCCTTAGGCACAGAGCCAGATGGATGACTTTTGGCTTGTCACTTCTTTAAGCTCTAGGAAGAAAGCAATCTAGACTGATGCCTTAACCACTACATCAAACTGGCTGTCTTCATAATACCTTTACATACTAATATGAATAAGAAATGTTGACATTGTTGTGTAGGAAACCTTCCCCACATCATACACAGACGAATGAAATATTTTGGTAAATATTAAAAAGGCAGGATAAAATATTTCTCCTAAAGGAGAAATTTAAAAAATCTTAAGGGAGGCAGAAATCAGCCCCAGTTTTCCTGCCCCAAGCAGAAACTGAGGAGGTCAGCTTTTAGAAATGCAGATTTGGTAAGCCATTCAAAAAGACTGGGTCAAGACAAACAACAGACAAAAGGTTGACAAAATTGGCTCAGACAAACATCTAGGATGTGCATTTTCCTCTTTTGCCTATAGAGCCAGTTATGACCCCTACATGACCTCCATAGGAATCCTGAAGGTTTAAAAACCCACCCACTCTCAACTCCATTTGGTCAACTGCCTCCAAACCACAAACCCTGGTGGTTCTATTCACCAATAAATGGACCTTCTTTCTAATCAGCCTGCAGCCTCCATTTTATTTCTAGCGTCTTTCTCCTGCTTTGGAATTGAACCAGATGGATTTTCCTCTCAACAGTTGGTTGCAGAGAAAACCCTAAATATGGTGCAAATTACATATTTAGTTCAAGTGAGGATGCTTATAAACTCTTTTTTGGATAACTGTTTACTCTTCCAATCCCTCTGTTCATGTAATACTAGTGAGATTAGCTCACTGGTAATTAAAATGCCACACAGAACACATCAAGGATACATTTTATCACCCTGAGTTTTCCAGTTGTTGTGGGAACTCTTGGCATGCCTAACAACAAATTGATGGTATCCAGGGAATGCATTCAACTGAATTTGAATATAAGTTGCTATTATATGCAAATCACATTATTTGGTTTTTTGTCTTCTTTGGTTTCCAACTATCTTTATCTAAATATGTAGAAATGTTACAGCTACATGGCAAATAAACTGGATATACAATAAACTGGAACAAGTGTAATACTGTGTTTATTGATAAAAGGGTCTTTAAAGATATAAATAAAACATTAAGCTTTAATTCTTGTTCAAATTCTGTTCAACATGCTTAAGAAGCTATCTGATCTAATGTTCAATTTATATGATCTGTGTGAAAGAGGCCATTAAAAGATAGTTTAATCAGTGTGATGAAAATCAATATTGCACCAAAACTGATATACATTTTGAAAGCAATATCCAGATAGTTTTCACTTAAATATTTTAATGGCTGAATAAATTTGTGATTGAGTTTTAATGGAATGAGCAAAAACCAGGAATTCTCTGTTATGTCTCACACATGACAACTATGGGTTTAATTCTCTCTCCCCCCCCCAAATAGTTCTCTGATCCCACAAAACTTCTCTGTGGGACAGGAGAATTGGAGAGATGACTGATAGGAGGGAGAGTTATAATACTCCTACTGATCCATGGGGAATGGCTAGGGTTTTGCCAGAAGAAACCACTAGAAGATAGTTCAAGCTGTGATATGTCATAATTGAGATGATTATGGCTTACAGCTCATGGAAACCCCAAATCCACTATCTCAAAAAATTAGAATATTGTGAAAAGGTTCAATATTCTATGCTCAAAGTGTCTCACTCTAATTGGCTAATTAAGCTATAACACCTGCAAAGGGTTCCTGAGCCTTTAAATAGTCTCAGAGTCTGGTTCAGTAGGAATCATAATCATGGGAAAGACTGACAGTTATGTAGAAAACCATCTTTGACATCCTCCATAAGGAGGGAAAGCCTCAAAAGGTAATTGCAAAAGAAGTTGGATGTTCCCAAAGTGCTGTATCAAAGCACATTAATAGAAAGTTATGTGGAAGAGAAAAGTGTGGAAGAAAAAAGTGTGCAGGGATGACCGCAGCTGGAGAGGATTGTCAGGAAAAGGCCATTCAAAAGTGTTGGGGACTTTCACAAGGAGTGGACTGAGGCATTGCCAAGAGAAAGATGAGAGACGTGAGACCGAACAATGCAGAAGAGCTGAAGCATCCTGGTCTTCCATAACATCTCAGTAGTGCCACAGGCTGATAGCTTCCATGCCACGCCGCATTGAGGCAGTAATTGCTGCAAAAGGGGCCCAAACCAAGTACTGAGTACATATGCATGCTTATACTTTTCAGAGGTCCAATAGTGTTCTTTGTACAATCCTTGTTTTATTGATTGCATGTAATATTCTAATTTTCTGAGATTGTGAATTTGGGGTTTTCATGAGCTGTAAGCCATAATCATCTCAATTATGACACATCATGCTTGAACTATCTTGCTTTGCATGTAATGAGTCTATCTTATATATTAGTTTCACCTTTTAAGTTGTGTTACTGAAATAAATGAACTTTTGCACGTTATTCTAATTTTTTGAGTTTCACCTGTAGTATAGCTAGTTAAAACTTTATTTTCCTTGAAGTAAATGTATAATTCTTAACTAGTCATTTTCTCATGCAATACAGTCCTGAGCCACCAAAAAGAGAACCTGAACATGTCTTTTCCTGTTCTACTTCTAGTGGTTTCTTCTGGCAAAAACCAAGCCATTCCCCATGGGTCAGTAGGAGTTTCATCTGTATATGCAAGCATGCAGAAAAAAAGCAATTTCATACAAGAAAGCCTCAGGGAAAAAAGGGGACCCCTGATTTAAACTCCTTTGTCATTAAATTGTCTTCTTTTTCACATGGGTGCATGAGCACTAAGGATATAAAAAGGGGCAGGGCTTTGATTGTGTGGTCATACTAAATATTGTGGCACTGCCACTATCCCAACGTGGATTCCCTCATGTGAATGTCAATATTCAGATGCAGTAGGATTGATCTGAGCCTCATTAAAAATTCACATACTCATAAAAGCAAAATGTCTGAACAAAGATATGCTCTGAAAAAAATCAAAGGATGAAACTCATTTGACTTACTTATTAAAAAAAAAGAAAAAGAAAGAAAACAAGCAGGGCAAAGCTTCTTAAGCAGTTTATCAATTGGAAGTGCATTTGTCCACATATTAGGACAGGGGTCTTCAAACTTGACAGCTTTAAGACTTGTGGACTTCAACTCCCAGAATTCCTCCTCCAGTCATGTTAGCTCAGGAATTCTGGGAGTTGAAGTCCACAAGTCTTAAACTTGCCAAGTTTGAAGACCATTGTTTTAGGAGATACTGACAATGTCAATATGAAACCCTCTAAAGTAGCATTCTGTTCTATCAACATGGCCAGTAAAGTAAATAACTTTTGTACATTTTAATATACATTGCTTTCAGTATACTTGTTCCATCCAAGATTTTCCTACATTAAATGAGAGCATTTTAAGGGGCATTTACATCCTTTTACTGTAGCTATATCAGCTTTGACACTTCCTTCTCAGGTGGGAACTTGATTTTGTCGAGGTTAACAAACTTTGGCATAATTCTGTGCCCATTCAGTCATCCCTTCAGAAGTTTCCCAAAACAGCAGAAGACAGTAGGATGGGTGGATGTTGAGGTCCTAGAAAGAGTGCAGAGAAGAACAATTAAGATGATAAAAAGTCTGCAGGCTGACTTGTACAATGGACTGTTAAAGGAACATCCCAATGGGGTTAGGTTTAATATGTGAACATGGCTTCTCATTGCTCCTCCTGATCCTTTGCATTCTCACCATTACCACATCCTTTTTAAAACCATAAACTTGCAACATTTCTTGCATCTTCCAAGAGAGTGGCTTGTTAGGGGAAATGGGCCTTCATTATATGTGTCACTAGACACCTTTTGGGTAAATGAATTATGAATTTTTTTTTTCAAACATTACTTCTCCAGGAATCCTTTTATGTTCCTGGATTAATTTTTTAAACATTTAAATATTTATTTCACATCAAACTTTCTTTCTGTGAACAGCAAGTTCCTAGCATTTGAAGAGTCCCTGATTATGCAGCCAACACATGGAAGTGTGGTGAAAGTGGCATCTGTCTGAGTATGAACTCTCCTGTCTCCTGCTTGGGTCAGACAAGATCTTTGCTACCACAGAAAGCCACCTACATTTCACAGATTAACAGAGTTGGAAGGGACCTTGTAGGTCATCTAGTCCAACTCCCCGCCCAAGCAGGAGACCCTACACCATTTCTGACAGATGGCAGAAATGATTTAAAGCTTCTAGTGAAGAAGCTCCCACAATTTCTGAAGGCAAGCTGTTCCATTGGTTGATTGTTCTCACTGTCAGAAAATTTATTCTTATTTTCAGGCTAAATCTCCCCTTGATCAGTTTCCATCCATTATTCCTTGTCTGGCCTTTGGTGCTTTAAAAAATAGCTTGACCCCTTCCTCTCTGTGGTAGCCCCTCAAATATTGGAAAACTACTATCATGTCTCCCCTGGTCCTTCTCTTCACTAGACTAGCCATATTGAGTTCCATTCATCATATGTTTTAGCCTCCAGTCCCTTAATAATCTTGGTTACTTTTCTTTGCACTCTTTCCATAGTCTTAACATCTTTTTATAGTGTGGTGACCAAAACTGGATGCAGTATTCTAGGTGTGGTCTTACTAAGGCTTTATAGAGTGGTATTAATATCTCCCTTGATCTTGATTGTATCCCTCTGTTAATGCAACTTAGGATTGCATTGGCTTTTTTGGCTGCCGCCACACACTGCTGGCTCATATTTAACTGGTTGTCCACTAAGACTCCCTCTCACTGTTACTGCTATTAAACCTGGTTTCACCCAGCCTATATGTGTACTTTTGGTTTCTCTTTCCTAAGTGTAAGACTTTACTTTTCTCTACATTCAATTTCATTTTGTTAGACACAGCCCAGTGTTCAAGTCTGTCAAGATCCATCTGGATCTTGAGCTTATTTTAGAGTGTTAACTATTCCTGCCAGCTTAGTATCATCTATAACAGTGGCCCCCAAACTTTTTTGAACCAGGGACCGGTTTCACAATTATTTATTCTTCCATGGACTGGTACTTGAGTAACGCAAGACTCCACCACCATCGGGACAGCTCTTCGTTCGAAGCCGCCCCCCCCCTTTGATGAAACTAAGGCACGAGCACTCAAATGTTGCCTTCCAACTGAAAACCCAGAAGCACTTTCCAACCAAAAACCCAGAAGCAACCAAAAATCTGGAAGCGCCGTCAAAACAAGATGGTGGCACCCAAGCTTTGTGGCCCGGTAAAAAATGATCCACAGACCAGTACCGGTCCAGGGACTGGTGGTTGGGGACCCCTGATCTACAAATTTGGTAAGTTCCCTTTCTATTCCCTCATCTAATTCATTTATGAAGATATTGAAGAGTACTGTGCTTAAGAAAGAACCTTGTGGCACCCCACTGCCACAAGACCCATTAAGGACTATTCATTGAGTATGGTTTGTCAGCCAGTTACAAATCCATCTGATGGTAATGCTATCTGTCCCACTTTTTTATAGCTTACCAAGAAGTAGGCTGTGGTCTAATTTGTTGAATGCCTTGCTAAAGTTCAGTATGTTATGTCCACAGTATTTCACTGGTCTACGAGTTTAGTTACTGTGTTGAATAATGAAATAAGATTGGTTTAGCATGACCTGTTTTTAACAAACCTGTGCTGACTTCTAGTTATTATTTTAATTGTTTCTAGAGGTTGGTAGATCTGTTTTTATTATCTTTTCCAGTATCTTCCCAGATACTGGGATTTTAAGCTGATTGGTCTGTAGTTTCCTGAGTCTGTTGGTTTAGAAGTCACTTGTGTTCTCTATTCTTTTAGACTGATTCATACTTATTCGTCTTAAAAAGGGGGCAACAAAATCAAACAGAAAACCTACGAAAAGACAGAATACAAAATAACAGAGTTTTAAGTTCAACCCCCTGCTTAGACAGGAGATCCTATACCATTTTGGGCAAATGGCTTTCCAATCTCTTCTTAAAAACCTCCAGAGATGAAGTACTCACAACTTCTAGAGGCAGACCACTCCACTGATTAATTGTTCTTACTGAGAGGAAATTTCTCCTTAGTTCTAAGTTGGTTCTCTTCTTGATTAGTTTCCATCCACTGCTTCTTATTCTGCCTTCAGATGTATTGGAGAATAGGTTGATCCCCTCTTTTTTGTGGAAGCCTCTTAGATGTTGGAAGACTTCTATTATATCAATGTTTTTTTCATTAGCCAAGACATCCCAATTCCTGCAACTGTTCTTCATATGCTTCACCTCCAGGAGCCCAGGAAGATCTTTCCCAAGTATATATTTTCAAAAAGAGGAACCTCACCTTCCATTGAACCCCATCTTAATCACTGAGATTCATCTCAATTTAGTGATTAAAACTCAATCGTAAATATGGATAGGAGCCATATAAAAAAGCCTTGAGGCATTGTCCATTTCTCCATATCAAAGCTTTTTCACCCACATGGTAAGGTTTTGTCATTTTTCTCTTTATCAACAGAGTAAGCAGATACTTCTACAGCCTAAAACACACAGAGAAATCTGTTTAACTTTTGAAAGATATATCTCTTTCATCTGCAACACAGGGTGCTATTGCATTAGCACCTTAATATTTGTCATGAATATAATGAACCATATTCACATGTTTCTTTCATGGTAGATGTCACATGGTGGACTATGGAAATAGGCCATCAATATGTTCAACAGACATTTCAACTCTGTGGTTGTTCTGGAAAAGTCACACTGAGCAGCATATGCAGAGAGTTCACAGCATCAATAACTAACACGGGCATTTGTGAATATAATCACATCAGGATTCTTGACTGTATTCTGAATCCCCAGCCATTTCCCTCTCCCGCTTAAGCTCTTCCTCTGTTCAGAATGTAAAAAGAAATTTGGAGATTGTGCAATCACCAAACTACAGGCCTGGCATATAAAACAAAGCCCGCTGCAACGTCAAGAGAATGCAAAGCCATTTAATGTTGCCTCTTTTTTTTTTTTTTGCTGAAACTCTCCACTGATGGCCGTGGCACATGTACATCGTTGGGGCAACTATTATGCTATGAAATGGTTACCCAATAAAGGAGCTTTTTGTTTCTTTATTTGAGTCATTTCACTCAAATGTCCCTTGTGTACTTTTTTTTTTTAAAAAAAATGGGCTGTACTCCTAATCCAATTAAAAAACTAACTCCTGGGTAATTATGTTTGAAGAATAGGTATGGTTGAATGTAGCAAGGGGAAACTGCAATTCCCTCGTCTTCACCTCCCAAGCAACATAATATGAATAGATTGGTGGAAAATAAGTAAAGAAATAGATGAAGACCAGACTTTGTTTTTCTGCATGATAACCAAACATTTTCTAAATATATGTCAATTCATGCGTACGTGAAGAAGTTTGCATGTTTCTAAGTGCATTCTTTATATTGAATATATTTAAGTGATGGGTCACTTTATTTTATTTTTATTTTATTTTACTTATTCAATTGCTTACAAGATAATAGGTATAAATAAAACATAGTTATGAATACATGGATACATATAAGAAAAATAAAAATAATAATAAAAGAAACAATAGGTAGGCATGTTGGTGTGCTTATGCATGCCCCCTACAGACCTCTTAGGAAAGGGGTGAGGTCAATAGTAGACAGTCTAAGGTTAAAGTTTTTGGGGTTTGAGGAAGAAACCACAGAGTCAGGTAGAGTATTCCAGACATTGACCACTCTGTTGCTGAAGTCGTATTTCCTGCAATCAAGTTTGGTTCGATTAACTTTGAGTTTGTATCTATTGTTTGTTCTTGTGTTGTTATGGTTGAAGCTGAAGTATTCATTGATAGGTAGGACATTGCAATGTATGATTTTATATACTATACTTAGATCGGACCGAAGGCGGCATAGTTCTAGGTTTTTTAGGTCTAGAGTTTCAAGTCTAGTGTCATAAGGTATTCTGCAATGAGTAGAGGAGTGGAGAATTCTTCTTGTGAAATATTTCTGGGCTTTCTCAACTGTGTTAATATCAGATACGTAATGTGGGTTCCAGACTGATGAGCTGTATTCAAGTATTGGTCTAGCAAATGTTTTGTATGCTCTAGTTAGTAGTGTAATATCATCAGAGAAAAAGCTACGTAAGATTAGATTAACAACTCTTAGTGCCTTTTTGGCTATATAGCTACAGTGGGCTCCAGCACTTGGGTCATTTGAGATGAGTACTCTAAGATCATTGACAGAGTTTGGATCATCAACAAGGTCTTGACTATTCAGCCTGTATTTTATTCTCTGATATTTTTTTTTTTTTTTGCCAATATGTAAGACAGAGCATTTATTTGTTGAGATTTGAAGTTGCCATTTGTTTGACAACTCTGATACATAGTCAAGGTCTTTTTGAAGGGTAGCAGTATTGTCTGTGGTGTTGAATAGCTTTACATCATCAACGAAGAGAACACAGTTGCTCTTAATATGATCACAGAGGTCATTTATTAGAGTATGAAGAGAGTTGGTCCTAGAACACTGCCTTGGGGGACACCACTGTTGACAGGTACAGAATTTAATAGGATGTTCCCAATTTTGACCATTTGTTGTCTGTTTGACAGGAATGCTTCTATCCAGTTATCAGATGTCCAGAGATACCATAAGATTTTAGTTTTAGGAGTAGTTTGTCATGTACGACTGATTCAAAGGCTTTACAGAAATCTATGTAGATTACATCTATTGCTTTGCCCTGATTGAGTTGTGTAGTCCATAAGTTTTTGCAGTGTAAGAGTTGCAGATTATATGATAGTTTTTTTTCTGAAACCAAATTGTTTATTGGAGAGTAGGCTGTTTGTCTCTAAGTGGAGGATAATGGATTCCATGACTTTACAGCATAAAGAGATTGGTCTATAATTTTGAACTAGGCTGGGGTCTCCCTTTCCCAGGATTTCTACTCAGAGTTTGGCATCCTGTTTTTTTGCCTGAGCTGGGGGTTGGACTAGAAGATCTCCAAGGTCCCTTTCAACTCTTGTTAAACACATGTGTATTTTATGCTCTGGACTATTGACATTGAATGCATGCAAACCCTGAAAAATATGTGGTAGCCCTGGGCAAAAGAAAGGCAGAAAAATCACTCTATGTGTAGGGACAGTGTAAAATATTAACACATGACAAATAATGGAACAATTAAAAATAATAGCACAGTTTTATCTCCCTCTCTCTTCCTATTTTTTTTCTTTCTTTCTCTCCCTTCTTCTTCCTTCCTTCCTTCCTTCCTTCCTTCCTTCCTTCCTTCCTTCCTTCCTTCCTTCCTTCCTTCCTTCCTTCCTCCCCCCCCCTCTCTCTCTCACACACACAGCACTTAACAGGCAAGCATTTTGGAAGCAGCTCCTTTAAATTTCTCCAAAGCTGGAGTGGATTCCCCCATCCCCTCTGTCAGACTGCACTCCTTCTCACTCCAGCACTTTAACTCACAAGGTGAAAGCTATACTTGCAACGTCCATGCCTTTCTTCCTTTTCCCCTGGGAGAAAGAGGATGTTGGGAATGGAAAGCTAGGAGAGTGATTGCAAGTGAGCGACTGGGTTGGGGGTATGGCCAGCCAGGGATTGCCATCGGTTCGGCGATCCATGACAAATAACCGCTACCGGTTCACCCGAATAGGTGTGAATCGGTTGAATAGCATCTCTGATACTGCATCTCTGTATGGTTTGCCAATTGCACAGTGGCAGATAGGAAAGCACTCCAGAGGGTTAATGTCATTGCCCAGAAGATCACTGATTGCCCTCTCCCCTTTTTGGAAGAGTTTTATAGCTCCCACTGCCTTAAGAAAGTTTAAAACATTCTCAAAGATCCATCTCATCCTGGGAACCCTTTTTTTGAACTATTACCATTTGGCAGATGGTACAGAATAATAAAAACAAGGACAAGTAGGCTGAAAAACAGGTTCTATCCCAGGGCAGTAGCTCTGTTGAATTCTATTGAATAGTGCAGTGTTAGTGTGGTGTTGGAGGTTTCCAGTTCAATGTGTGAAGGGTGAAGGATGTGTATTTGTGTTTATTTTCATGGTCATGATGTACACTGAAGATGGTGTTTGATTTCATTGTACGAGGTGCAATGAGAATAAAGTAAACTAAACTAAACTAGAAGATGATTTTGATTAGAAAACAGAATGTGGCTGCGTCCCTGCTTGAGAGACTTCAATATTTTTTTTTCAAGGTGAAGAAACCAGTTTTGCTCACAAGAATTGTATGTAAAGATGGATGACATATTAGGAAACACCCAGGTTTCTATGTATACAGATACTTTTTCCCTTTCCTTCCCATGTTTTGAGCACATGCATATGCATTGACAGGCATTAACAGCAATACATATATACTATAAGATTAAGGAGAGAGTCTGTTCATTCAGAGCACTGTTGGTCAAACTTGGCTGCTTTAAGCTGTGTACACTTCAATTCCACATGCTGGCTGGGGAATTATGAGAGCTGAAATCCACACAGTTTTAAGCAGAGAAGATTGACAAAGTGATTGAGATTATCTCAGTGGATGGTGACATCAGATCAAAGCTCTCTGGACTGGAAGCTAAACAGAATCTAAATTGTTCAGTACTTGAATGGGAGACCATCAATGAATGTGAGTTGGGTTATGGTCTCAATTGAAAAGCTGCAGAATATCTTGGAAGAAGGCGGTGCAAATCATTATGTTTGCTGAAAGGCTATTGGATATGTAGTAAAACCTCCAGAAGCCATGTTTTTCTGTAATTATTTAGATATCACATTAAATATTATATTTGTTATTCTATCTGCATTATTGTTGTTGTTCCTTTTGCTTAATCAAGTATATTAGAAAAAAAGAATATATAGTACATCTCTATCTGCTGATGCAGTGGAAAAATATTAGTGTCACTTAAAGCAGAATTCATAGAATCACAGTTTTCATATCATGATCAGTTTTGTCTTATTTAGTGGAAGAAAGGAAGGAAGGAAGGAAGGAAGGAAGGAAAGAAGGAAGGAAGGAAGGAAGGAAGGAAGGAAGGAAGGAAGGAAGGAAGGAAGGAAGGAAGGGTCAAAAGGCATTTTACAGGGTTCCATTCCAGGGTCTGTGATGTTTAATGTATTTCTAAATTACTTGGACAATGGATTAAGAAATATAGATATCTATCTTGGAAATCTCATTTTGTGGGATTTCCCCTCTTTCTGGGATCTCTCCCATCTTTTTGCCTATAGGGATTTCAAGCCATTGGTTCTGACATCTTCCTAATCAAGTTATTCAACATCTACTTTTCTGAAGCTCAGCATGTATATTTGATTCTTCTTTGTAAATTGTTCTTTCTTTGGGTATCATAAATTCAAAGATAATACGATATTTTTCCTCCAAAAAAATATTTTTCCTTCACCTCTTTAATCAATCTTTCTCCACTGTTGAGGGTTAGGATCATGAACAGAAGACACACACCCCTTGTTCTTTCTTCCATCTTATGACAAATGAACTTGTCAGCAAGAGAGGAGAAGAGATTGCATGAGCTCTGACTCCTGGCAGACTTACATCTTTAGCTGATGCCAAAATAATTGAAATTCCCTATAATTATATTGCCTGCCTCTTTCAAAAACTGGTCATTTGCCAGACAGTCTATAAAAAAATCCATTAATAGTTTCACATTTATTTTTCTGTTTATTATAACCCAAAAACTTTGAATAGAATTTCCATAATGTGATTCCTGATTTTCTGTGCAAGTATATTTTATTTATATACAGTGTAATTTCCCAATCTGTATATTGGGTTTTTTAAATACTTCTTTTAGGTAGATTTCCTTCCAAATCTATGTGCTTATTATCAGAATATATATCCATATACAAATATACAGTATATCCATTTATAATTCATTCATTCATCTGTTCTTTCATTTATTTATTCATTCATTGCTGGTTAGGATTTCTAATACTCCTTGTTTAATTCCCATACTTTGTAATTGGTTAGGAAAAGCCAAACATTTGAGTGGCATCATATACCAACCTTGTAATTTCCTGCAAAATGCTGAGTACTCATCCTGACCTCCTTCTTCTCATTTATATTCTTCCTTCTTGTTTCCAGTTGATACCTCATATTCAGTTTAGGCTTTTTGTTCTAGTTTCATATCCTCCTGGTGAGATTGGAGAGTTGCCTGCCATACATTTTGTTCTAATCCTTCAGAAACTGTAGTCTTTTATCATGAGACCTTAATAAGCACCCCAGAGACATTCCACTATCATGGAATCCAAATTCTTCTCAATAATGCCAACTATAGCCAGCTGATATTTAAGACAATATTTTGTTAAACTGTACATGAAACTGAGGCAATGTCAATATGGCCTTTCCCCTCAACCATTTCTTAATTTTCCAAAATCATACTGGCATTGATGTTAAAGTAAAAGTTCTGTCTTATTTAATTAATATCTTGATCTGCTTGTTTGGGTAAATTAATATTGTCACAGGTTTATATTAACTGACCAGGATATTACTACATGTAATCATTTACACAGCATATTGTTAATTTAGCATTTTGCTACTGTTTTTTTCCTTCCCTTTTTAAAGAAAGTAAAGGGTCAAAAAACTCTAAAACTGCTGTGGGAAATAGGACTTTGTTGCTTAATCTAAAATTACTATATTGAGTTCTGTCACTTGTTTGGTTCAACTTTAACATATTCATTAATTCAACATTTTAGTGCATATTTCTTAAAAGTGACTTTTGAGTCAATGTGGGAAGAGTGAGATATTCTGTATTTCTTCTGTGGTTTTTCTATCTATATTAAAATTGACTTGCATAGTAGTTCCACTTTTGTAAGGATAATATGGTCATGTCACAGAAGGAAATCTTGTGTGCAACAGGAATATGCCTAAGTATAGCCTATTGCACAGGTCTCCAAACTTGGCAACTTTAAGACTTGTGGACTTCAACTCCCAGAATTCCTCAGCCAGCATAGCTTAGCATAGTCCACAAATCTTAAAGTTGTCAAGTTTGAGGACCTCTGGCCTATTGTAATATAAATGCATATTCTTTTCTATCATCATTTACATTTTAAGACTTCCCTCTTTCATATCTCCTTCTCTTTATAGCTGAGACATGGCTTAAAACATTTAGACAATGTGAAAGCAGGCGAATCACCAATTTTTCATGTTCATATTCATTTAACAAAGCCACCCATAGAAGATCAACAGAAGAGCAGAAATAGGAGATCTAGATAGCTGATTAATGCTAACAAAATCCGAAAGGCTTTTTGTAGGACAAACCAAAATAAACAGAAGGGAGGTTGGTCAGTAAAGAGGCTAAAGTGTTAAACGGCAACAAAGATAAAGTAGAATTATTTAATTTAATTTAATTATTTAATTATTTAATTTTAATTTCTATTTGTATTCTATTTTCTCCAAGAAGAGGGTGTACATTTCACCAAGCAATGGTAAAAAGTTGATGAAAGGACAAGATTGATGTTGAAAAACATGCTTAAGAATCAAATGCACAGATATGGAATAAGTGATAACTGGCTCAACAATAGCAACTATGAGAGGGATCTAGGTTGAGAAAGACCCAGTTCAGAATTAAAGAGAAATTTATTGACAGTGACAACAATCAATTAGTGGAACCATGAATTGTAGATACTTCATCACTGGACATTTTTAAGAAGAATGTGGACAGCCATTTGTCCAGAATAATCTCCAATTTGAGTAGGGGTTGGATTAGAAAACCTTCAAGGTCCCTTCAGACCCTGTTATTCTATGTTCTAAATTTAAATCTTCAGACTCAGATGAATAGCATTCTAATCTATTTGGTGTTCTGAAGAATCTACTTGGCGTTCTGGCCAAAAATTTATATATTAACTTGAAAAATCCTGGAGAATGGAGAACAGCATATATTTTCTCCTAAAAGTAGAAAAAGGAGGTTCCAGGAAACAAGAGACCAGGCTAGTATTAATACACGAAAAGATTCAAGAGCAAATCTTTAAAAAAGACCTATTCATAATACCTTCAAAACATAATAATTACCATGTCAATAAACATAGGTTTTGCTGGACTAATCTTTTCTTATGCATTGGCAGGGGAACTTTCAAATAAAAATGTGGGGCTGCAGCAGATGTAATGTATCTTGATTTCAGCAAAAGAGTTGACAAAATGCCCTGTGGCATCCTGATTAGCAAGCTAATTAAGTGTGGGCTAATTAATGACATAATTATGGGGTATGTAAGTAGCTCAGAAATAATACCTAAGAATGCTTGTCAATAATTTCTCATCAAACTGAAATAAGAAGCTGAATGGGGTCATGCATTCAATTTTTTAAAAATTTAATAACTCAGATGCAAAGGTGGACTGAGCAGATGACAACATCTGAGTGAGCTATCCAATATCATGTAAGACAGAAATAAAATTCAAAATCTGGGTGAAATAACAGAATGACATTTGTGTTAAATAAATATAAATATTTTAAATAAATTAAATAGAAAGATTGGATACATACATATATACATATACATACACACACATATACAATGTGTGTGTGTGTGTGTGTGTATAAACTGTATAGATCTGTGGTGGCGAACCCCTGGCACCGGTGCCAGAAGTGGCATGCAGAGCCATCTCTCCAGACATGCCAGCCATCGCAGTTGCTCTTCCAGGTTCTGGTATGTACATGCATGTCGGCCAACAGGTCTTCACGCATGTGGGAGCACCGGAAACTGGAAGAGCAGCATGCATGGAAACAGGAAGACCAGGTGGCTGGCGTGCATGCATGCGCTGAAACTGGAAGCTCACTTCCCAACGTTCTCACGCATGCATGCCGGGGAGGAGCTCTTCCAGTTTTCAGTGCTCCCCACATGTGTATGTGTGTGCTCCTATTTTGGCATTCAGTGCTGAAAAGGTTCACCAAAACTAATGTATGTGTGTGTGTATACTTTATATATACTGTGTATATGTGTGTATATATACTGTATATTTATACAGTATGTATGCACACATGTTATATACTGGATAGATAGATAGATAGATAGATAGATAGATAGATAGATAGATAGATAGATAGATGGATGGATGGATGGATGGATGGATGGATGGATGGATGGATGGATGGATGGATGGATGGATGGATGGATAGATAGATAGATAGATAGATAGATAGATAGATAGGTAGGTAGGTAGGTAGGTAGGTAGGTAGGTAGATAGATAGATAGATAGATAGATAGATAGATAGATAGATAGATAGATAGATAGATAGATGAATGATGGGGAATACCTATTTTGACAAGAGTAACTGAGAAAATGTTAAACTAGACAGGTAGTCCTGTTCTTATCACCACAACTGAGCCCAAAATTTCCATTCTAAGCAAAACCAATTATTAAATGAGTTTTGCCCCATTTTATGACCTTCCCGACCACAGTTGTTAAGTGAGTCACTGCTGTTGTTAAGTTAGTAATGGGATTGGTAAGTGAATCTGGCTTCCTCATAGATTTTGCTTGTCAGAAGGTCGCCAAAAAGTGATCACATAACCCTGGGACCCTGCAATTGTCATAAAGACATGCCAGCTCCAAAATTCAATCCCATGACCATGGGGATGTTGCAAAGGTTGGAAGTCTGAAACATGGCCATAACTCACTTTTTTTAGTGCTGTTGTAACTCCAAATTATCACTAAATAAATGACTGTAAAGCAACGAGTACCTGGGGTTGATTGTCAGTTGGAATGCAATCAGCAGTAAGAGAGGGCGGCAGAAGAAAAAAAGGCCATGCAATTTTAAACTGAATAAATAGGAATTCAGCTTCCAAATTACAAATAGTAATAGTGCTGTTTTATTGTACTTTGATCAAATGTCACTTTGAGAACTGTCTCCAGTTCTGGAGACCCTGGAGGTTGGATTCAGCAGGTTCTGACCAGTTCTGGAGAACTGGTAGCAGAAATTTTGAGTAGTTTGGAGAACCGGCAAATACCACCTTTGACTGGCCCCGCCCCCATCTATTCTCTGCCTCCCAAGTCCCAGCTGATTGGCTGGGTCTTCTTTGGTTGCCCTGCACAGGAGAATGGAGCTGGAAAGCAGGTTAGTGGGGTGGGGAGGGAATGGGGATTTTGCAGTATCCTTCCCCTGCCATGCCCACTAAGCCACGCCCACCAAGCCATGCCCATAGAATCAGTAGTAATTTTTTCTGAATCCCACCACTGGGGCAGCCCCCTTTAAGAAGGATTCAGATGAACTTGAATAGTTTCAGAGAAGGATGATAAGAGTGATGATCAAAAGACCAGAAGGCAGAGTTAAGCAACTGAACATATCTGACTTTGAGAAGAGTAGATTGAAGCAGTGTTCAGTTTTCTGAAAGGATGTTACTGTTATCTGAGATGAAGGTTATGTGTGTTGTCTCTCCTTCAAGTGTTCAGAGGATGAAATAATACTTTTAAATTATAGGAAAGCAGGTCTTAGTGGAGGGTTAAGGAAAAGAAATCCTTAACAGGGCAGTTGGGTTATAAAATCAGTTATGCCAAGAATGATAAGCAATTCCTTGCTGGATGTTTTCAAATGGAGGTAAACAGTCACTCATTGGAAATGCTTTAATTTGGATATTCACACTAAGCAGTGGATTATATTCTCTAGCCTGATTGGGTGTAGCCTATTCCAGGGGTTTCCAACCATGGCAACTTTAAGACCTGTGGACTTCAACTCCCAGAATTCCTCAGCCAGCTATTCTGGCTGGCAAATTCTGAGAGTTGAAGTCCACCCATCTTAACATGGCCAAGGTTGAGAAACCCTGGCCTAAAAGGTATAGATGTTCTTTTTCACTGCAGATCATTTCAAATCTATTCCATGTCTTTCCCATTTGTTATTTGTCATCCACTACATAAATATAGGGAGAGGGGAGGTTTCGGGGTGGTGACATTTTGGAATTAGCATGATAGACTCTATATGGCAGGGGTAAACTGTAAATTTCCAAATCTTGCACTCAGATATCTGATAAAAGCCTACTTGATGGAGAAGAAAACAGAAGGAAAGAGCGGGTCAGAAAAAAATGCCAGAGGAAAGTGTCAAAGGAAGCTGCATTTGCATCCTGAACTGAATAGCAGTAACAGCGCTTATTGTATAAAACTAGCCTACTTATTCTTTATGTTTTGTGCAAACAGAGTAAATTTGGCTATGATAAACCCATGCCTAAGTAACAAAAGCATATGTGTCATGTGACGATCAGATTTATTTCCCCACAGGACCCAAGCTTATGGAGTAAAAAATATGCCCTTTACTGGGATAGGAGAGAAAGAAAGAATTAACTAACACTATAATAAGTTATACTTGAAGATATATACGGAAAAAATACATGACCTTTCTAAAAGTATCACTTTAGTTTGCTGGAGCAAATCATAAGAACCTCAGCTCCTTCTCGCTTTTTTCCACTTTTGCAGCCTGTTTGTCTGCTCAGTCAAGATCATGAATCCAAGAACCAGACTCCAAAGAGTTCATTTAAAAGGGTTTTCATAGCCTTATCTATCACACAAAGGACATGAACAACATTCTCACGGTGAAAGACAGACTTCACCAAACCACTTCTTTTCCCTCCTCATTCCTCCTCTGGATGCCTAAATAAGTCCCTGCAATATTCTTGGCAAGATTTCAGAAGTGGTGTGCACTTATCTGCTTTCAAGTCCTTTGGGAGAGAATGATTGGCCAAAGTCACCCAGCTGGTTTTGTGATTAAGGTGAGACTAGAAGTTATTATCCCTTGTAGCCTTCAACACTACGTCAAACTGGGTTCCCTTACCACCACAGACATGCTATATCTACTATAATATATAGCAGGGGTGTCAAACTCACATCGTCACGGCAGCATCACATGATGTATCAGGACTTTTTTTCCCCTTTCGCTAAACCGGGCATGGGCATGGCCAGTGCGTGATGCATTTGGCCCGCGGGCCGGGAGTTTGACAGCCCTGTTGTATAGGAACAAAGAACCTCAATTTACAAACAGATTATTGATTGCAAGTTAGGTGGCAAGCAACTCTATATAAGGATAAAGATGAAATCATAGTAAGATAAGAATGCATCATATTAGAAAAGTGTACACCAAATACTTATCTCTACTGTGCTATGTATACCAAGTGTAGCAACATCTCTATTTTCCTACACACACACACACACACACACGAGAGAGAGAGAGAGAGAGAGAAATCTAGGATGTAGTAGGAAAGAAAGAAATTAGGGCTTCCTTATGTGTCATTTTATCTCAAGAAATAAAAGTCTCAGGGTCCCTTGGGCATTTGGAAACAGGAGAGGAACAAGCAATCACATTACAAGGAAAACTGATCTCAGAAACAGCTGCACAAAATTCTTCTTGCATTCATGATGTCTGGCAACGTATACAAAGCTGGCAGCCGGAAACCAAAGCAGGTAAAATAAAAGGTACTCAAAGAAACTAAAAAAGTTCAATCCTGTTTTTCAAATCAGGCAAGACCTTTCTGAATTAGGTGAGATGGAAGGAACAATCGAGATGGAAATGATCTTAATATGTAATGTCTCTACACTGTCAATAGAAGCATGGCGCCAGACGGGCAATATGGCTTTAATCTAAAGCTTTCAAAAGATAGTCACTATCATTACCATTTCTGCCATCAACAAGAAGACTTGCAAAATCCAGGACAACCTCGGCCCAGGTTTATGTCTTAAACTGAAAATAGAACCTGTCCAACCTGAATGCCTCTATTTGACATCCTGACACTTGAAATGCAGAAAATAGAAAAACCAACTCCATAAGATGCTATTTAGAATTTCTTAAAAACAAGGCTCTCAGTATAGAATAATTACTGAGAATGGCTTCTTTGCAGTCCCACCAGTCAGGGGCCTTTGCTGCTCTCTGACCTCAGTTGTTTGTAGCAGGTGTTTCATTACTCAAACTAAGTAACATCATTGGTGCACTGATATTATCTAGTTTGGTAATGAAAAGCCTGCAAGCAAACAACCAAGCTCAGAGAGCACCAAGGACCCCTTATTTCAAACTGAGTTACAAATATACTCCTTTATTGGTCCACCAATGAAATGGTGTATTGTTTCCCATCATGTTTATTTCCTGATAGAAGCAAAAACAGCAGGCAGCTGGCAAAAAAAAAAAAAAAAGGAAGAATGTGTAGCAAATATAAAGAAAGGACATTGGCTATGAAACAAATTTTTTGAATGACAAAAGAGCACAGATGATAAAACTTAACATTACTAATGGAATAAATTGCACCATCCATGGTCAAGTGATCATGGAAAGTACACTGAAGTTCAAAAACAAATCTTTAGAGAAGCAGTGAGATGGAAAAAATATTGAATATATTTTACTTTATCTTGTTTCAAAAGGTTTAGTATTTCTTGCAGACAATAATCTGATAATCTTTGTAACTCACACAAAGGCCATTTCCTTGAAACTCTTAATAGTTTATTATGATGGCAACACTCATAAGCATTTGCCAATGTCAAACAGAAGCAGAGGCTAAAATGATGGAAACATGATGTCCTTATCTTTTTGTGAAAATGAGAGTGTATTGAACTCTGATGACAGCGTGTAGAAGGCCATTCTTTTAAGGGAAGGAGAAAGGCATTCATTACTACTTCAGATTGGTGTAACTCCTGATATCTCCCATCAACATGTGCTATTCCAATATATAATTTGCTACAAAGATATGAGCACATTCAACATTAAGGAAAGGTTTATTGAGTGCATTGGTGGAGAACAGGCAGCTGAAATAATCATTACCAGCTTGAGAAAGCTTGACATTTCTCTTGATGATTACAATGGTCAAGGTTTTGATAATGGCTGTAAGTCTGGAAAAATAAAAGGTATTCAGGCCTGCATTATATTTAACATGAACTTGCTGCTCACTCCTCTTCTACTCCCCATTCACATAACCTTGTAGGTATAAAAGCTGCTAGAACAGCATGAATTGAAATATTAACTTTGTGGGTCTGTGTGCAGCAACCTTATTGTTCTGCAGTAGTAGCCTTGTGAGGTGGAGGATTATAAGAGAGAAGAAACACAGCTCGCTTGATTCTCAGCCATATATTGGAGTGTTATTTTTGCTATTTATCTTCTTACAAAAAAACAAAACAAAACCTGCCAGGTATTCTAGAAGCATTGGAAGATGTGGACATCTGGTTTTTTTGCCTGGTTCTGGTAGCATGAGAACCACTAACTACAGTTTAGTAATTAAGAGATTTTTAATGCATAGGATACAGAAATTAGTTTTTTCCAGAATGAAAAATGCATTCCTGATTCCTTCAGCTTCTCTTCAATTCATTAGTGCATGTTAGAATAGGAATTGCAATTATTTGGTGCCCATAGGCACATAACATTTGGGTGAGGCATTGGGGTCTTTCATTATTTTTAACAGGGATACTCTCTTTTACAACTTCCACAAGAGTTGTAACTATTTCCACCCTCAAAAGGACAGGATGCTGTGCTTTTCCTTTCCCAGTATCTCTGACAGAAGGTATACAAGGAGTCCTGTGTCCCTGGGGCTACAAGTGATTTGTTTCTGATCTACTAAAATGAAGAGTGAAATAATTAGGATTTGGCAGTCCTAATTGATGATGATATCCTAGAAATTACATAGATTATACAAATGACACAGACTATCTCTTCTCTCCTAACATAATCTACAACAGGGGTGTGAAACTCATGTCATCACAGCATCATCATGTGACGTATCATGACTTTCCCCCGCTTTGCTAATTTGGGTGTGGGCATGGCCAACACTTGATGCATCCAGCCCACAGGCTGTGAGTTTGACACACACACCCCCAATCTAGAGACTCAGTTTGTTGTGTATTAGTCCCATTGTCATAGAGAAAGGGACTATGAAGTTAGAAACCATGAGATTGTGAGTTCTAGTCTTATTTTAGGCATGAAAGTTAGCTGTGTGATTTTGGGCTTTTCTTTCTGTTAGGTGTGGCTCTATTCAAAATCCAAGAAAGAAAACCTTAGACTCCATTGTTATAGAGAAAGGGACTTTTACTGAATTTGAAGTGGTAGTGTCAGAAGAATACCAGATATGAGGCAATAGGTGTGAAAATCACATATAGAAAGTTATTCCCATGTTCCCACCCCCAATAGTTCAAACTGGCCATCCAATCTAAGATGTATATGTCATGTGGGGCATCTTCAGGTGATGTTTCACACATCTGGTATGCAGAGACAGTTGGCCTTGGCCTAGAGAGATAAGAGGCTACATCTGCGCAGTAAGCAAATAAGCATACTCAAGAAAACATCTCAACTTTTACGTTTCACCAACTTAAACCTCTAGCACCCTTCCCACCCACGAAGCCCAATTATTCTTCCCTCCCCCGTTTCTATGGCAGCCAGAAAGACAAACAGAAGAAGAATTCTTGGAGGCTGACACTTTCACTCTCAGCCAAATCACTTCACAGGGCTGTTGCTCTGGAGAAAATGAGAAAATTGGTGTGTTTGTCCCCAAAAATAAATGTGGGATTAAAAAAAACTTATTCTTTATTCTGTTGTTATATATATATTTTAAATTAAACAAGTACAATAATAAGTAATGAACTAAATCAAACCAACCTAAAAGCAGAATCAGAAAAAAATAAAATAAAGCTTATGCCTTGGGGTGAAGAATTGTTAATACAGTACAGTTGAAAAGAGCACACAAGTTAATATCAACTTATAATATATCTGAAATTATATTTGTGCCACTAAGAAACAACCTGTTAGAAAAATAAATGTAATAATATAATAGAGTTGATTAAATATATTTTTATTCCAGAATTTTCAAACATTGCTGTTGCTCATTTAATTTGCCAATGTTTTTAAATTATGCTTTAAAATCCATTAATGCAGGATATACATATTTTATTCCAAAGTTTACAATGTCAAAATCCATCTTCTAACAATAGACATTAAATTATTTTTTAAAACCATACTTTTTATATAATGTTGGATATATAGAGATAAATCCTGTATCAGATTTATTTTGAAAAGCTTCATATCATTTGCTTTTAAAAGTTTTAACAAAAATTGGACTTCCAG
The DNA here is from genome assembly GCA_033807585.1 of Hydrophis major. NCBI lineage: Eukaryota > Metazoa > Chordata > Lepidosauria > Squamata > Elapidae > Hydrophis > Hydrophis major. Next base: position 99,886,576 of record CM066331.1, read on the forward strand.
GGGAGATATGGTAGACTGAAGACAGCTCTGCAAAAGTGGATCCAACATCCACAGCAAAGACTAGGTAGGTAGAATGGTTCTTTGAAACTTCTTTGGATAAGGAGAGGATGGGAGATCAGCTACCTATGATCTGGAGAGTTGGTCCACATGGGAACACCACAGGGCAGTGGTTTTCTGTTGATCTGAATGCCAGACTATGGCAGCATTAGCCATTTTGATTATACCCTCAGGGAAGGCTTATAAAGGACACTATGTTTGCAAATTTCACTTTTTAATCACTTTTCAGAAATTGCTCATTAACTATTTCTAAACTATTAGAAACTTTGGAATGGCAAGTTTGAAAATGCCAAGTGAGTCTGATTTCAGTCCTGAATGAAAGAAGATTTTAATCGTAATCTTAAAAATTTAAAAAATCTAAAATAAACAACAAAATGCTAAATAGAAATGGGTTCTGATCTAAAATTGTATTAATATTTATTTACTATCCCAACTGGAAAAGTATTTTTAAAATCTATTACTGAATATGCATCTGATCTTTACTCAGGAATAACTATTAAGCCCCTTTTATCTATAATATTCAGCAACTGAATATATACATTTAGAAATGGAGCTTCAGCAAGTGAGAGTTGTTAATGGCCTCCAAAGAGTCATAATAAACACATAACAAGAAAAGCAAAGATGGATAAATAAAGAGGAAAAAAAAAACATTAGAAACAGAGTTCTTAAATACCCAAAGTAATCCCAGATGCTTTCAGTATCATTGAAATGTTTCTTAATATCCCCAAATCCTCCAAAGGAAATGAAACAATAAGACTCATTTTTGCCTAGTTAAAAGTTGAGGAAAGGAAAACCTACAAACAGAGTGAAACAAAACCCAAGCCCACAGGGATTTTGAAATAAATTAATAAACCTTCCCCTTCTGCAAACTGCCATTGTATTGCTTCCTCCCTGAGGATCTGCAGTGGTATTTTTTTAAAAAAAAAAAAAATCCCAGCAAGAATAGATCAGGGGTGTCTGCAGGCTCTGGTGAAAAAAATCAAGATGGCAGCAGCAATCTTGACCATTAAAGAGCTTGATCATCCTGTTTTGGCTGCCATCTTGACTTTTGAAAAACACCTCTAATGAACACCTTTCGGTCACATGAAATTATATCCTTGAAGCAATGAAAGGCAAGGATGATCCATTCCTCCTCTATATCATATGACACTTCTATACAGTTTAGTGGAGCCACATAAAATAAGTTTGATCAGTTTAAATCCAATCAAGATGAGCACTTGGTATTCTACTATATTACTTTTTTTATGATTTACAGTAGAATGGACTCTTCAGTATTGCATTTATTGTTCTGGTTTACATTTAAATCCCACTTGATGCAAGCTTTTTTGTCACCATAAATATGTTTTCTATAACAAAAGTTAAACCTATCCAGTTTTTATTTCAGTATATTGGTAAGTTGACATGCTGGGTATGATCTTGCTTTGTAAAAATCTTATCAACCATCAAAAGGGAGGAAAAAAAAACCCAGAACACTGAGTGGTCAATCAGTGCATAATATGTCTTGTCCTAGATGTCATCTCACCAACCCAACTTGGAGAGTTCTTTTAATCAACGGTCCAAATCCTATTTTAAAGTGGGTAGATTGTGTGATATTTTTTCACCTTTATAGAAGCAGAGAGACATGAAAAATGCTTCAGCAGCTGCAACTACTTCTATCTGCTACTATTATTTGTTCATACATTTGCACAGAATATCCCAAAATATAACAGGGGGTGTGCTGTAGCTCCTTCTCCCCATCTTTTTTCACTTTTAATTTGGAGATGAATTATCTTGGGTCTGATTAATCCACTCAGTTTAGTAAACAAGAAAAATATGTGAACCAGAAGAGTGGAAAAGAAGATAGAAATTGTTCTTGAGCTGGGTGCTTTAGGATTTGAGCTGGAAAACCTGACATGTTATGACATGAAGCTAAATCAGTTCACTACTTTGGACATTCCATGCTGGAATATAGGAAGGGACTTTTTTTACAAAACCATTTCTTGCAGAGTTCCTGAACTAGAGCTATGACGTGTTATTGTGTAAAAGCCCAGGGCTCTACAAAATTCATTCCCATTCTTAGAAAAAACTAAATTTTGAGGTTTTTGGCAGTCCCACTCAAATTTTTGCTAAGTCTTATGTGAGATGCTGAAACTGCATGTTTTAGAGATGCAATTAGATTACTAAAGGGAAACTTCAAATGGGATTGCAGGTATCTATGGGAAGAGCGTGACAAGAGGACAAATAACATCATGTCAGTCACATGGGCAATGCAAATCATGTAATTTTCCATGATGTTGCATTGCATCCTTATCTGATATAATTTACATAATTTGCCTTTCACCATAAGCTTATGATCGCGTACATTCTTTTGGAGATATCTCATTGACAGCCTGACACTTATAGGCGCCATATTGTTATAATAAATAATTGCTTTGCAGTTACCTCATGTGCCTAACAGAAATGCTGATTAAGGAATAAATCTGTTGTGTTACAAGAGCCACAAGTCACGCACCAACCAATTTCACAAAAAGATAAAAGGTTAAAATTATTGTTAGAGGGACAAATGGTTCCTGAAGCAGATTATTCAGTAGAATGTACAAATTCCTACAAAAATAACTTGACATAATGAGAATTCTTTGTTAGCCTCTAATCAAATTGCTTGCTGTTGCTGATTTTGTAATTACAAAGCGTTCTAGCAATATAAAATACATTCATCTGGTTTAATATTCATTTGTGTTCCAGTTGCATCATTTCAGTTTTTTGTTAGAATAGATCTCATTGTAAATCATAGGTCTTAGAAATTAGACCATCGCTGCTTTTCCAGAGGGATGTTTTCCCACCATTCAATTACTCTTAATAGTTCACTGCAGATAGGTCATGTGAGTTGTCATTCACATTGTAAGCCATGATACTAGACTGGCAATAAAATACCCTATTGGTGTTTCATGTCTTCCTCAATCTAAATTTGTTTTTTTGCAGTTGTTGCAGTTGGATTACATGCTTCAATGATGCAATCTTGGGTCCAGAATTCTGTATAATATTGTAACTGTTCCTAGCATTGCACTCTTCAAAGAGCTCCAGTGTTGTTCTGGAATCTGTTGGGTCGATTCTCCCAGCTTAGGAGTTACAGCTTTAAGTGTTCCTACCACCACTGGAACCACTTTGGCCTTTACTTTCCACATCCTCTCTGTTATGAACTAATAAAGGCATTTAATAAAGTTTTAACAACCTTAAGTAAAAAGCAGGGTTCTAATCCTGCACATCTGATTGACTGATAATAGCGACATCGGATTGGTCCTTTCTGGGAAATCTGATTGGCTGTTAACGGGCCAACTCTCACTGGTTCATGGGTTTAACACTTCCATGTTTCTCATTGGCTAATAGGACAGCAGCCAACCTTATAAAAGGGTTGCTGCTGCCCTAGGTGATTGCTCTGTTCAGTATGCCTAATAAAAAGTTGAAGTTCACTGTTCACTGCCTCGTCTCCACTCCTTGCACCCATGCACAGAACACTGGCGACGAGGGTGGGATGCGGAGACGTCAGAGGTGACTGAACACTTACAGAGCACCAAACAGAGCACGTGGCTGAAGGTGCATCGATAATGGAAACCATGTCCGGTGGCGCCATACCACCCGCTCCATTTGACCCGGCACAAGAAGACTGGGACTCATACATGGACTGGTTCCAGATGTTTCTGGAGACCAACAACTTGAAAGACGCAACTACGGGGAAAAAGCGAGCAGTGTTCCTGACCATTCGGGCCTGCCATCTTTAAGATGGCCAAGGCACTAGCGAAACTGGCTGAGGTGAAATCCATGGACTGGGACGTCCTCGCGCCCCTTCTATGGGCCCATTATGCACCCGCCGTACCAATGCTTGTTCGAAGACATGAGTTTTACCAGAGGGACCAATGGAAAGGAGAGAGTGTCGCAGATTTCATCGCAGACCTCCGGAACCTGGGAGGCCTCTGTGGGTTTGCAGACCTCGAAGAAGCTTTGAGAGACCGAATAGTTCTGGGATTAGATGACAAAGGCGCAGAGCAAGATCATGGCCAAAGGGGACATCGATCTTGCCGATGTCATCAAAGATGCTACTGCAGCAGAAGCAACCAGGAAGTTGGCCGCCTGAATACGCCCCACCAACGCACCGCTCCGTCAACTCGCCAACGATACCTCACCTCGCCTAGAGAGGCACACAACAGTGACCCACCACGAGGACCTCGAATCTCCATCAGAAAGTGATGAGGAGGAGGTCAACCAGCTCCGGTCCAAACGTGACAAATGCAACCCGAGGAATTGAAGACTACCGCACCAATGCGTGGGTTGTGGGGCAAAGAACCCGCGATCAGATTGCAAATTCCTCGACGCACTCTGCCATTCCTGTGGGAAAAGAGACCACATCGGGAAGGTCTGTAGAAGCAAGCGAGGATCCAGCCCTATTCGGAGAGAAAACAACTACCGCCAGACGACAGGGAATCGTCCTATGAGTCGGAAACACTTGAGCCACCAATGGAACAACCACTCCTACAGAAATAAAACTCTTGCCACTTCAACGAGACAAGAAGAGGCACACCAAACCATTACTATTGGTCATGCTTCATCGTTAGATGCAAAGAAGATCCGAGTGAGGGTCGCCATCGAGAACCAACCTTGCGTGATGGAAGTTGACTCAGGGTCCTCCCTCTCGATGGTTTCTTGGAAGACCCTCAAACAGTTAATCCCTGCCGTCTGGCATCAAGACCTCACAGCCCAAAGGATTATAATCAAAGATTACCAGGGGAACCGAATTCCAGTCGTTGGCTCCAGCCAAGTCCAAGTATCATTCAAAAATCGTACTACGTCGCTACTGCTGACCATCGTCGATCGTGATCGGCCTAGTTTATTAGGCCTTCAATGGTTCACCCCACTCAGGATTGAGGTAGCCGGCATTCACCAAACCAGAAGCGACGATTGGGAGGAGGCCCTTGTCCAGGAATTCCAGGATGTCTTTGCAGACAAACTAGGTGAGTACAAGGGGACCCCAATATCATTTAACTTTAACCCTGAAGTAGCCCCCATCCGCCTTAAACCTCGTCGGGTACCTTTTGCCCTAAAACCAAAGATCGATGAGCAGCTCGATAAATTAATAGCCCAGGGTGTTTTAGAACCAATGGCAGGGCCGAGGGCATGGTCCAATTTGTTAAAAAAAACTCTCCACAAGATGGACTATGGGGACATTGACAATAAGCTAAACAGAATACTCTTACTTCAACACATCACCCCGCACAGCGTCACCAACAAGACTCCAGCTGAACTGTTGATGGGATGCAAGCTTCGCTCCCACCTTGATGTCTCCACCCCTCCTATGCACCAGAGAAACCCTGTGGATCTAGCGGAAAATGCCGTGAGTTCAAGGTAGATGACTTAGTCTTCACTAAAAACCTTTCCGGCATCAACATTCTCTTGTTTATATAGTTGCCCATAAAAATCTCGAATAATTTCTTTTTTCTCCTTATTACCATAACAAACTTGGCCTTGTTCATCTATTAACTTCAATATTTTTCTTAATTCCTTCTCTTTTCTCAATTTATATGCTAGCCATCTACCTGGTTTATTTGCATCTTCAAAATAATTCTGTTTAGAGTTTCTGATTTTCAGTGCCAGTTCTTCTTTCTCTATTAATTCCATTTTATGTTTGATTACATCCAGCTTCAATTTAATATCCTTTTTCTGTGGCATTTTCTGCAATTCTTTTTCAAGGCTTTTATACTCGTCTTCCAAGGCCTTAGAAGCTTGCCTTTTTCTAATATTCTTTTTTCTTGTATAATCTATTATCAAATCTCTAGCGTATGCCTTCATTGTATCCCACACATTCTGCGTTGAAGTATCTTCTTTTTTATTTTATCTGAAGAAAAAAGCCAATTCCTTCTCCATCCATTGTATAAAATCTTTCTCCTTTAAAATAGTGTTATTTAATGTCCATCTCGATCTTTTTTTTTGTCCCTTCCATTTAATTGTCATTGGGCTATGATCTGCCCAAGTACATGTTTCAATATTTGTTTCTTGAATATTGGATATTAATTCTGTTGAGATCCAAATCATATCTAATCTGGACCATGATAAATGTCTATTTGAATAAAAAGTATATTGTTTAGCTTTAACATTTCTTTCTCTCCAAATATCTTTTAAAGTTAATTCATCTGTCATTTAAAAAAAAGACTTAGGGAGAGCCTTTCTATTTTGCTTTATTGTTGTTGCTATATAGTCCAATTTATTGTCCACAATTCCATTAAAATCTCCCATCATAATTATATTAACATAGTCCAGTCCAATTATTTTCATGTGTAGCTTTTTATAAAACTCTTCTTGTTTATCATTCGGAGCATAAATTGCAATCAAGAGTATTTTTATATTATTGTCCATTATTTCTACCATTAATACTCTTCCATCTTCATCCGTGTAAATCAATTTTGCTGGGATAGCCTCTTTAATGTATAGAACCACTCCTCTTTTCTTACATTGAGTCAAAGAAGTAAATATTTTCCCCAATTTTGGCTGTACTAACAATTGTTCATGTTGTTTTTTAATATGAACTTCTTGTAGACAAATTATATCAAATTTTAATTTCTCTAATTTATGAAAAGTTTTCCTTCTTTTAACAGCTGAATTAAGTCCATTTATATTCATTGTAATCAGTTTTCTTTCTTCCATGATTATGCTTTATATTTAGGTCTAACTGCTCTCGTGGATCTCACTTCACACTGTTCTTTGCTATCCACCTGTCCCCCTACTGCTCCTTTCTCTTTTTCAGTCTCCAGTTGTTCCTCTTGAAACTCAATTAATGAGACCTCTTTCTCTGCCTCCTCTCTTCTTCCTCCAAAAAATTCTGCATGGAAAAGTTCTGCTTTCTCAATTGAATCAATTCTATGTCTCTGCTCTTGCCACCTAAACATTAGTCCTTCTGGAATCAGCCATCTATAATTCACTTCGTTTTCCAGTAGCATTTTGGTCAGAAATCGATATTCTCTTCTCATCTCTCTCACTCTTCTGGGTATTTGTTTTAAAACCACAACCTCTTTACCTTTGTATTTCAATGTTTTCTCTCTTACTACTTGTAATATTTGCGTTTTAATGGATTTTTTGGTAAATCTAATATGGACTTGCTTGGGTAATTTATTTCTCATCTTGTATGTACCTTGTATAGACTCGATATACCTCATCTATTCCATCCATCATCTTTTCCTCTGTAATTTCCAAAGCATCTGCCAAAATTTCTATCATTATCGCTGCCAAATTTTCTCCTTTTTCCTCTTCTATATTTTGAAATCTGAGGTAAAATTCTGACCTTTCCATCTCCCACCTCAAAATCCCCCTTTTTTCTTGTTCAACTGCTGTTAATCTACTGTCAATATTTCCAATCTTCTTCTCTCTTTGTTTTCCTTCTTCCTCAATTTTTTGGAATCTCTCCTCATACTTGACCATCATTTGTTTAATATTTTCCACTTTTTCATCAGTCTTCTCTATTCTTTGTTCAATATTTTCTGTTCTTTGTTCAATAATGTCTGATTTTGTCTTGAGATCTTGGATTCCTTGCATAATCAGCTGTAAAGTTACTCTTTCTTGTTCCTTATCTTGCTTCAACATTGTCTGAATTAAACGTTGTCCTCCAGCTGGTGGGGAAGCAGAGGTAGAAGTAGAAATGCCAGATGGTATTGGTTTCCTGCTCATTTCAATGCTTCCAAAGCTTCAAATTCTTTTTGACTTTTAATCCAACTGGTAGAGCAGCCAATTATAATCCAAAATGGAAAACTCCAATAGTAAAAGGCACGAAACCAAAAAAGAAACAGGAAAAAAGGAAGAAGAAAGATCTTCAGGTTCTTCTAGACCCTAATCCAATTACGAAGTAGTCCACCATAAAAAAGAAAAAATAGAAAGGAGAAAAACAAACAAACCCAAAAATAATAAAATTGATTAAGAGCAAAAAAAAAAAAGCAAAAAGAGAAAAAACAAAAAGTTCCTTCAGGTTCTTCACACCTTAATCCAGTTGAAAAGTCTCAATAATCAAAAAAGAAAAACAAAGTGGTCCAAAAACATGGATAGAAAAAGCAAAATAGTCCCAATAAGAAAAAAACGAAAAATAAAGAAAAAACTCTGAGGCTTTCCCTTTAAAATAAAAGGCAGAAATAAGAATATTACTAGAATTGAAATTTAGAAAAAGGCTGGTGAATGGGATATGTAGATAGATAGACAGACAGACAGACAGACAGACAGACAGACAGACAGACAGATATAGATATAGATATAGATATAGATATAGATATAGATATAGATATAGATATAGATATAGATATAGATATAGATATAGATATAGATATAGATATAGATATAGATATAGATATAGATATATAAGAAAGCACACTGCACTTTATTTATTTATCCAAGGCTCTTGTTATGACTCTCTTCTCCAGCAGCTTCAAAGCCAAACCTCAAGTGTTGAAATATTGATAACAGTCCAGGAAAGCACCTGCAATAATATTTTGCTGTGCTCTCCCTCTATCTTATCACGTTAAGATGTCCTTGAGAAGAGGTCTTTTTGCAATTCTCTCCAATTCAAATAAAATACTTTCAAGCCTCTAATTGGCAGTGTTGCAAAGTTTCTTAATGCTCTTTCTCTCCCCCAGCCAGAAAAAAGGAGTAATATGTACAGAAAAAAAAAATAGCCAAAGGGAGCCTCTATCCTAAAGAAAGTTAAAAAATCAAAGGGAGCATAAAAATGTATGAAAGAGAAAATTCAATCCAGTTACCTACAAAGTCACACTAAAGTCCCGCCCAAAAAATATAGGAAAAAGAAAAAAAAAACCCAAGCCTCAATTTGACATCACTTTAAAAAATGCCGCTCAGACAATTTCAGTCAAAAAAAAAGTCTTACAGATTTCTTCTTTGTTCAGGATGCCCTTTCCAACCTCAGTGAATTTACAACACAAAAGAGTTTTTCTCACCCAACCATCACACTTCTTTCCAGCCACTTTCTTTCCAGAGCTGTCCTGACTTCAGCAGCGATGGAGGCTGCCTCTCCGCCACCAGTAAAAGGGCTTCTTCCGGATCAAACCAGAGATTTTGCGATATCTCTGGGATCCTGGGACAATACCCTTCTCTATCCCCATCTCTACAGGACGGTTTAGGTCCGTTGGGACTGACCAGGGGCGAAAATATCGGCTGCGATCTCAGAGCTCCGAGATCGCAGCTGTATCGCTGAAACGAAGCTCCGCCTGAAGTTATGTTTAAAAAGATGATACCCAAAACATGGTCAGAGGCTTATATTACACTTATACTGAAAGAAGAGACTGACCCACTGCAAATTAAGAATTATAGACCTATTTCTTTATTGAATGCAGACTATAAAATCTTTGCTTGAATTTTAGCAGAAAGATTTAAAAAATATTTAAATAATTTTATTCACCCAGATCAAAATGGATTTCTGCCAAAGAGACAAATTAGAGACAATATGAGAGTAATCTTGGACACTTTAGAATACTATGAGGCTCATCCTGAAAAGCAAATGGCTTTGATATTCCTAGATGCTCAAAAGGCATTTGACAACGTGAACTGGAGATTTATGTTATTACTATTGGAGCAGATGGGTTTTGCTAAAAAAATTATTCAAGCAATAGAAGCCATATATAATAAACAGACAGCAAGGGTAATGATGGAGGGGGAACTTACAGATTTTATTAATATAAGGAAAGGCACAAGACAAGGATGTCCCCTATCTCCTTTGCTATTTGTGTTGACCTTGGAAGTGTTGAATAGAAATATTAGGGATGATAAAAGCATAAAAGGAATGAAAATTAAGAAGGAAGAATTTAAGCAACAAGCTTTTGCTGATGATTTAGCTTTTATTCTGGAAGACCCGCTAGAAACAGCTCCAAAGTTATTGGAAAGGATAGAGACATATGGAGAGGTGGCTGGTTTGAAAATAAATAAAGATAAAACAAAGATTTTGACAAAGAACATGCTATTGAGACAGAGAGAAGAACTGGCAGATCTTTTGAAAATTCAAGTTACAAATAAGGTTAAGTATCTGGGGATATATTTGACAACAAGATGTAGCACATTAAAGGAAAATAATTATATTAAACTTAAACAACAGATAACTACAGATTTGAAGAAGTGGGAAAACTTGCAATTATCATTAATAGGGAGAATTTCAACAATTAAGATGAATATTTTACCTAGAATTTTATTTTTGTTTCAAACAATACCAATTAGGCTTGGAAAAGACTATTTTGAAGATTTAAATAAAATTATGTTGAAGTTTATATGGCAAGGTAAAAAAGCGAGAATAAAGCTAAAGCTTTTGCAAGATGCTAGAATTAGAGGAGGTTTTGGCCTGCCTAATTGGGAATTGTATTATCAAGCTGCAAGTTTGATGTGGGTCAAAGAATGGATAACATTAAGAAAACATAGGTTGTTGACATTAGAAGGGCATGATTTGCTGTTGGGCTGGCATGCTTTTTTATGGTATAAGGGAACTAAAACACAGGGTTATTTTAGAAGACATTATGTACGGGAGTCTTTGTGGTTAAATTGGGAGAAGATAAAAAGACAATGTTATTTGAAAATTCCAGTTTGGTTATCGACTATTGAAGCATTTTCCTATCCTATAATTTACAAGAAGGAACAAACAGTTAGATATGGGGAACTTTTGTTTGAAAAGGGTGAACTTAAATCGATCCAAAACTTAGAGGAACAAGGTATAAGGATGAATTGGTTTTCATATGCACAAATACATTCAAGGTATGATGAAGATTTTAAAACGGAGGGATTCTATGATAAGCAGACTGATTTAGATAAGATCTTGATGGGTACTGATGAGAAGGTGATTAAAAAATTATATGGTTATTTACTGGGAATTAAATTAGAGGAAGAACAAGTCAAAGAAACTATGATTGTTTGGGGGAAGAATTTTGGATATGGGATTAATCTAGAGAAATGGCAGAAATTGTGGTCTCAAAATTATAAAATGACAATGTCAACAGCATATAAAGAAAACTTGTATAAGATGTTTTACAGGTGGCACTTTCCTCCGACAAGAATAGCAAGAATGTTTAAGAACAAATCTGAAAAATGCTGGAAATGTCATCAGATACCCAGCTCGTATTACCATATGTGGTGGACTTGTGAGGATGCTAGAAAATATTGGACTAAAATTCGCATGTGGTTGGAAAAAATGACAAAGAAACATATAGACTTGAAACCAGAGATCTTCTTATTGGGAATTTTACCTGATATATATAGTAAAGATTTGAAATACCTGATTGTAAATGTAGTAACAGCGGCCAGGATTGTATTTGCTAAAAATTGGAAGAATGAGAAAATACCATTACAGGAAGAAATTATTAAGAAAATATTGGAATGTGCTGAGATGAGCAGATTGACATTTGAAATTAGAGAGCAAGAGGATAAACAATTTTATGAAATTTGGGATCTTTTTTATAAATGGCTAGATGATAAAATACGATAATAGAATATTTAGAATGTTAGATAGTAAGAAATATCTTTATTTTGCTATTATTTTGTTGCTTGATATATTTATAAAGGGTTTTTTAGGATTGATTTGATATGATTATATGATTTGTTGAATAATCTGCTTAAAGTATTGTTAGCTTATAAAGCATGAATGATTAAAAGTATAGTCAAAATTTTCTTTTTTTTTTAGTGATATTAGGATATATAAGTTTGGATTGATAATATGAGTTGTTATGTAACATAATTGTAACTGGGACTACAGAATGAATGCACAAAAATGATGAACCAACTGACACACTGGATGTACATACGAGAGTTGAATGTTTTAATGTTTTGTTTGTCTTGTTTGTTTGTAGAAAATTAATAAAATCTTTTTTCAAAAAAAATATATATATAAAAACCTTTCCGGCGAACCATTATGGGTCGAAGCAACCGTAACCTAAACCACCAGGCCCAGATCGTACCGCATGCAAACATTGGATGGAAAGATATGGAAACGCCATATCGATCAGCTTCGCTCTAGGTTGCAACCCAGTTCCCGCGACTCCTGTGACTTTCAAACTGAGGGGGGAGGGGATATCGAAGGAACCGAATTCGAGATGGTGGAAAGCGAAATCGAAGGAAGTCAGCAGCCCGGCGCATTTCATGAAGAAGAATCAGGAAGGGGGGTTGCCTCGCCACAGAGGAATACCTCAACTCAGGTGAGCCCACAGAGACCGAGGACAACAACGACAGAATTAGCGGCACCGAGTTGTCCTGTGAGGATGCGGAACCGTCTGTACCAGATAAATCAAAAAACGTTCCACCGAAACCAAACTACAGACAGGAATCGGTGGAACAGCGCAAATCTAATAGATAGTTGAAACAACCTGCATATCTACAGGATTACGTCACCGCACCCCTCAAACGGAACCTAGGGGGAAGGGGTGTTATGAACCAATAAAGGCGTTTAATAAAGTTTTAACAACCTTAAGTAAAAAGCAGGGTTCTAATCCTGTACTTCTGATTGACCGATAATAGCGACATCGGATTGGTCCTTTCTGGGAAATCTGATTGGCTGCCAACTCTCATTGGTTCAAGGGTTTAACACTTCCATGTTTCTCATTGGCTAATAGGACAGCAGCCAACCCTATAAAAGGACTGCTGCTGCCCTAGGTGATTGCTCTGTTCAGTATGCCTAATAAAGAGTTGAAGTTCACTGTTCACTGCCTCCTCTCCACTCCTTGCACCATGCACAGAACTTAACACTCTAAGTTCCTCCTTCAGGCCCTGACACGTCTTCACATTCTCATACTCCTTCCTGATGCTGCTGTGATTTAGCACCATTGCATATATCACCATTACTGTCTTCAGGTCTGTGACTGGTTGATTAGCTAGCACTTCCCTGTCCATCTGGATCTAGAAGTCCCACAGGATCTAAACCCTGTTATTCTCCATAACCATCTGTGGAATCTCCCATTTGGACTTGTTAGAAACTGTTGTGCATATCGCCATGCTGTGAGGGTCTCCCTCCCTCTCTCCCTCTTGCTCTCTCTCATCTGCACTTCAGGTCCTGTGTGGTAGACTCCTGTTTCTATGGATCTGGTGCTTAGTGCCTGTTCTTGTGCTGCTATAATTAGTCCTTCAGTGCTGTTTTTTAATCCAGCCCTTTCCAGACATTGGTAGGATTTCCCAAATGTCTGCCATGTTGATATTGATGGTACATATCCTACAGCGTCTTGTCTTGCCATGGCACTTCCTCTGTTTGACCTTTCTCCCATGTCTGTTGCTGCCTCAGGTGTTCTCTCGGTGGCTCATTTTTGGGTTCCACTTTATTGATCTCCCGGATGTTCTTGTTATTGTCCAGGATGGTGGCTTTCATACTCATCATTCTCCACCCAATCTCTTTCAGCTTGGTGTCTGGCTCTTGGACTAAGAATGGGAACCTCTAAACATTGAAGAGCTTCTGGATCTTCATCTCAGCAGCTTCCATATCCTCCTTTTTCCGGCTTGCTATACCAGAAGGGTTATTTTATGACTGGCAGGACATATTTCATGCCATGAATCCTGTCTTCTCATTGAGCTGAATCTTCATGGACCTGTCCTATTCTTTGGATAGAGATGGATATGGAGATAGAGATACCAAATAAAAATATATTTTGTCAGTACATGATTCTAGATGTCAAGGAATGGTTGTAGGAAATGTATGACTATCAATTTTGGGAAATACAATATTTTCTACTCATCAAAGAAGGCAATAATATATGTCACAAAGGCAAAGATTTTATGATATTTTTCATTAATACTTTGTACTGTTCATATTATATTGTAATTTCATCAGTAAATCAATGATAATTAAGTATTTAAAAATATTTTGTTTCAAACCTCAAGCAAGTGTTTTGGGGATGTTTAGAACTCTGCTCGTCTCAAATCAGTATGGTCTGTCAAAAACAAAACCCATAAACATTCATTTAGATTTTTTTATCCCATCTTTATTATTTTTATAAGTAATTCAAAGCAGCAAATGTACCTAATATTCCTTCCTCCCCCCCCCCCCCCCCCCGTTTTACCTCAACAGTACAATGAAGTGGGTTGAGCTAAGAAATAATTACTGGCCCAAAGTTATCCAGTCAGCTTTCATGATTAAGGTGGGACTAGAACTCCCAATCTTTTGGTTTCTAACTTGGTGTCTGAATCTCAGTTTCAACCAAAGTAAAATCCAGAGGATCCCAAGGGATGTAGGCCTGCTTCCTCACTCTTCTCTCCCTCACCTTCATCTCCTTTGCCCCTCCATCTTTCCTCAGCTGCTATCAATATCCTAGCATAGCAGACCAGAGAATTCATTTGCTTCTCTCCTCCCTCCCTTCTTTTCTGTCTCTCCTGCATTATTTTATTCAAAACTATTGTCCCTTCTGGATTAATATGCTCTCACTAATTCTCCAGCCCACAAATAGGGTAAATCATAAGCTGGTATCCTGTTGATTCAAATAGTGATAGACTTCCTGTTGAAAGCTGTGGTGAGCTAGATGTCCCTTTTGCAGTGAGACAGTGTTATGAGTGGGATTGGTGGGGGGTACAGGTTCCTGGCTGCCATTTTTTTCTTTGGATTAAGACAAGGTCTTTGTGAATCATAGAATCATAGGAAGGGGATTTCTAGGCCAAGCCCTTGCTCAAGTCAGGAGCCTTATACCATCTCAGTCAAATGGTTGTCCAGTCTATTTTTGAAAACTTCCAGTGATGGTGCACCCACAATTCCAAAAGGCAGACCATGCCATTAACTAATTGTTTCCACTGTCAGATAAATTTATCCCTATTTCTAGGTCAGATCTCTCTTTAACATGCTTCATGGTGCTTTGGAGAATACATCAACCCTCTCTTCTCTCTGTCTGTCCCTCAAGTACTGGAAGATAGTTATCCTGTCACCTCTAAACATTCTCTTTATTAGGCTCATGTACCCACTTCCATTCATCATATGGTTGCCTCCCGTCCTCTTATCACAGAGGTATCAAACTCGTGTCATCACGGCAGCATCATGTGTCGTATTGGGACTTCCCACCCTTCACTAAACTGGCTGTGGGCATGGCCAGTGCGTGACACATCTGGCCTGTGAGCTGGGAGTTTGACAACCCTGTCTTATCATTTTTGTTGCTTTTCTCTGTATTCTTTCTTATTGATAGCCACTTGACTCCTTATTGATGCTTCTTGTGAGTAAACCACAGGAATCGTTGTTTCATGGTTTGCCTATGGGTTGAGTAGCTATGAATTGAGGAAGCAAGCAACTATGTTTCACAGCTGTTAATGCAGACTTTTTATAAGACATTATGCTTAACCAAGCCTTAATTCTCAATATATGCATTTGCAGGTACTGGTTTTTTGTTTTTTGTTTGCTTTTGCTTTAGAAGAATCAAGATTTTTTTGGAAAACAAATTATACTGCATTAATTATGTGAGTTGCCTTTTCCTTGGAGAAATAATTTTTAATGGTTTTAAAAGCTTTTGAAAAATATTACTTTCCAGATTAAACAGAAAAAGGATTAGAATTGATTTGGAATTATAATTTTAACTTTTTTTTTGAAGGGGGGAAACCTCTCGTGAGAAAGTGACATTGTTTATTGTTTCATTATTTATAACAAGATAAAGGGACTTTAAATGTTAGATACTAGAGGGAGCTAGAGGATAACAAAAGAATGGAAGGAAATATTTGGTTTGTTAGAAAATTGTGAAAATTTTGTGAATGTTTATGACAAATGGTATTTGAGCTCTTAGAAATGATTGGTAAATGGACAGCTATGGATGCAATGGAAGAAGAACAAGATACCCAGAGTAAGTTTGAAATTAATCTGAATGTGGTTATCAATCTGGCAAGAAATAACAAACATGCAAAAAAGGATCAAGTGCACTTTCAGATGAAAGCAGATGATGCTTCAATGCCTAAAGAAGATGTACTAAACCATAAAAGAGAAATGGATTTTTTTAAATTGGATATGTAAAAGAGATCTGTCAAGGTTTTGAAGGACTTTCTTAGAAGTGAAAAAAAGATGAATTTCTCTTATTGGATTTATAAAACAGGCTTGCCAAACTTCTAAAGCATCTTTGGGAAACAATAAAAAAAATGATACGAAATTAAGCTATGGGATGCTATTTGAAGGGGTGAAGAATTAAGGATGTTAAAAGTATAGGGAAAGAATAAAAGGTTGACTTATTTGACCAATGTTCAGATAGATAATTAATTATGTCTGACAATCCTTGCTGGACATTTGATGATAAGGAATGAATGTTGAGGATTTTGGTTTTTGTTTTTACTTAAGAGATGAGATAGAGGTCAAAGAGTGTATGTGTTTTAATTGAAGAGGTGGTGATCAATTTACTTAAACTGTGTATAGAGATAGAGGAAGAAAGTCACTTTTTCTCTTTTATTTTGTTTACACTATATGTTTTATATTTTTATAGCTAGTATAGCTTTTATTTCTTTAACTGTGATCTCTAATAAAATTATTTATTGAAAAAAAGCCCATGTGCCATTATGGTTGAACTATATAATAATATGTATCTTACTTTTTACTGCATATTTTAACTTCATAGGATTTTACATTTTTTATAGAAAGCTTGAGCCCAATTTAAACAAGAAGATAGATGTTATTCCTCCAGGGCTGTCCATGAGCATATGTTTTATAAATGAGATAAATAAAATATGTTATTGATTTTTCCAAATTAGTTTTATGGGCAGTCACGAAGTTGACCACCTGTCCTTTTAACCCAAAAAGTTGTCAAGTAAGTCATTACTTTGGCGATGGCTGTTTGAAATGTAGTCTTCTTACTTCTCCCATCGTGTTCCTACTCAATATGTGGAATTCACCTTCAAAATTTCCCAGCAGAGTATCCATTTCTGCTAAGGCATTATGGTATTGTAAACTAACAAAACTGAAGGGAATTTCAAAGGGAAGGTTAGATATAGAACAGTACACTACACTGGATATTGTATCCAATCACCACAAGCCAAAATAATTGAGTTACTTTAGCTCTCAATTATATACCTCAAGTGGATAGTCAGGTATTCAAAGATAACAGATAACAGATAATCAGAGTTGGAAGGGAACTTTAGGTCATCTAGTTCAACCCCCACGCAAGCAGGAGACCCTACACCATTTCTGACAAATGGCAGTCCAATCTCTTCTTGAAAGTCTCAAGTGACTGCACAAGAGATGCAGTTCATCCATTCTGCTAATGTTCCTCCCTTATCAATATTGATGTTTCTTGTTGTGAATTAATAAAAGTGCTTAAATAAAGATTATTAAAACCTTTAGAAAAGTGCAGGGTTTTGGCCCTGCACTTCTGATTGGCCAATAATAGCGACATCTGATTGGTCTGTTCAGGAGAATCTGATTGGCTATTAGCGGGCCTCTTTCATTGGTTAAGGGAGCTAACGCTTCCCGTTTCTTATTGGTTGTTTGATCAGCAGCTTGCCTATAAAAAGGGCCATTGCTGCTGTAGTTTTTGCTCTGTTCCACAATGTTAAATAAAGAGTTGAAGTTCACTGTTCATCGTCTCGTCTCCACTTCTTGCGCCCATGTGCAGAACTTAACATTTTTTATTTTATTTTATACCAGAGTGAAATATATAGCCTTGCCCTCATAAAATATAATGCTTAGAGTTCTACTACTTTCTCTCCAGATTAAGGAAAGCCATTCATTTTTCAGAGTCTACAAAAGACACAAAATCAAACTGCAGAAAACCTTCCTTCTTTAACACACCAAGTCTAGACCATTGGGATCTGACTCAAGCAGACCTTGGTTACAGATTGATAAGATTTTAATAAGCTTGTCTGTGAGACCGAGGTTCTCTTTGACCCAAGAAAAAGGCTTTCATATCCCCTTGTTTTAACAACAGTTGCAATACATCTGTAGTATAGCACACCAAATCCAGACATTCAGATGGAATTTTTGCACATTCAATTTTTGTTTCTGCAGAGTAAGGCTGAACACCACTTTTGTTGCAAACTGATAGAAGTTCAAATAGTCAACCCAAAGATAAACGAAGGAAGTTTAATTGAAAACCTAGAGCATGGAGGCATGGAATAAAAAGGTCATCTGTATAACCATATTAAAGATACTGTAGAGATTTATCCTGTCCATCTTTTAAAAGAAGGGTAAAATGGAAACATAGCAGCATGATGCTCTCAGTCCTTTTACCAGCATCATGGTGCCAAACAATAACCAATGATTCCAGTCAACAGCTTCAAAAAGCCTTGGTTGTGAGCCAATATTTTACAATTTACATTTTGCCATCTCCAAATGCATATTCTTGCCAATAATCTCTTGATACCTATTGTAGATACCTGTTATTGAGAATTCCCATTGCTTTGTTTACCCTCAGTGACCCCAGCCCCGATGCAAAGGACAAGAAAATGCCTCTCCAATTCAACAAATGTCTCTGTATCAGTAAATGATCTACACAGTATTTTAATATTGCTGATGGGACAATGTCCTTCATATAGGAAGGGTATCAGTTTAGTTCCAAAGGTTTAGGACAAACATGGAATAAAGGATTTTAACAGATCTCTCTAACACCAGAGATTCCTCACCCAACCAGAATAGCTTGATATGATACAGGATTTATTGCCTTCAACTGATATTTTCCCTCATCTAAATTTCTGGAGAAAGCCCACCCTCACCCCCAAAAAGAAAGAAAAATACCTTCTTTCTGCTAACAGAGGAACATAAGTCATGTGTGATATGGTAATCATTCTGCAGTTATCTAGAACTTCCCACAAACTACCAAAATAGCACCCCCAGAAGACACATATAGATATCAAACACAGCTAGTCAAAATACAGTTGAGAGTTTATTGAAGACATATTTATCAAAGAAATCAGAAGTGAGTGTTAAAAAAAAGATTTAGGCCTCAAAAGAAGAAGTGTGAACATGGAAATAACAATAAGGCCTTCTAAAATGATGATTTAGAGAATAATTGAAGAAAATGAAACACTTCTCTTGAGCAGACATGAAAAAAGCCAGATCTAATGCCAATCTTATGTAGGTATTCAAGATACTTAAAAGTCTTCTTGCATACTTGTAAGCTTTCATCTAGCAACATGGAAGATTATTTAGAGTCCTTTACAGATAGTCCTCAGCTAGTGACCATTTGTTAAGTGATCTTCCACTGTCTCCTCTGCCCACCTTACACTCCATCACATACATCTGCCTGCTGAGTTGTTTATGGGCTGCCTAAAAAAAGCTTGTCATGAGTGGGACTTTCTTACTTCCTCACTGACTTTGCTTATTGAAAGCTGACAGGAAGTTGTGGTCAAACAAGATCTTAAGGACAGCAACAGGAACTCCCACTGCTAAGTGATGCAGTCACATTTACCTACATATCCTTTCCCAAAGCCAGCTGCTGTTCCAGGAAAAAATCAAATTAAAGTCTGCAGGACATTATTCTCTCCAGATTCAAACTTAAGGGGAGGAGAACTGTTCTTGTTAAGGTCTTTAGTAGATGTAGAAGGGATTAGTCTGTGGAAGTTGCCTGAACCCTACAAACTTGGAACTTCTTGGTTCTTTCTGAGTTTGGTTGTTTCATTAGCTTCACTGAACTCAGAGAACCCAAGAACCCAAACTTTAGCTTTGTGATAGTCACAGACAGTCACTACAACAAAACAATTACTTAGATCATACCAACCAATATAGTTGGTATGGAGATACAAAGGAGGATAAAAAATTTAAAGGACACATTGTTAGACAAAGCTTGCTTAAAGCATGGAATTCAACAAGTCCAACCTCCAACTTCTCCCTCAAATGATTTGGATGCTGGAGACAATTACAGCATCAAAAATGTAACTACATATGCAAATAAGTTTTACTCTGACTCTATGAACATAACTCAAACTACTTAGTAAAGGCCAGAAGATGCAATGGTTGATGTATTTATCAATTGTTGGATTAAGTCAAATCTCAAGAAAGAAAGAGGGATATTAAGAGAAAAGACAGAATTTGAAATGTTGATATAGAACTAGCACCATATGCTAGAGTACATATGTAAACCATTACATAGATAAGATACAGAAACAGAAGCAACAATCTCTCTCTATATATAAATGGATGTGTGTGTGTATGTGTGTATGTTCCAGCATAATTCTGGAACACCTTGAGCAATTTCAACCAAATGTGGTACACAGATGACTTACCCTCTGGAAAAAAATACTGTGGGGGTAAGACACCACTAACACCCCTCAGGTGGAGGTGTGTGCCTTAAAATGCTTCTATTGTACAGCACAGTAGAGTTGCCATGGTAACAACTTCACAGTGCTCCACAAGAGGGCTCCCTGTGGTAAGGGGGATTGGTTCTTACAAAAAACGGGGGGGGGGGGGGGTTGCTAATTCCTCAAAGGCTGTTCCCTGTAGAATTTTTCCAAGGCTGTTGGCCAGAGCAATTAGATCTCTAATTTTCACCACAGTGGTTGAAATATCAGGAAATGGATCAAGTGCAATCAAAGGCTACAAAAATGAAACACCAGTGTAGACAAGAAACTCCCAAGGAGAGGAATAGAAGACTTATGATGCTGCGTGAGAGAGCTACTACATCTAGAACTTCAGAAACAGTACAACAACATGAGGCCTGACTAAAGGATAAGAGAGATAGAGCTGCTACGTCTAGACATTGAGACAGTACAACTGTGAGGCTTGATTAGACTATAGGAGAGATAGAGCTGTTACATCTACAGCTTCCTTTATAATTTGTATACTCTATTTATACCTTTAAAACCCCATAAATAAAGTTACTTTGATTTGACACTATAGATATAATTCATTCCTTTTCCTGTCTAATACAGGATTCGGATAAATAAATACCTGGGCAATGCCGGGTTAACAGCTAGTTGTATGATAAAGTGGATGTAAAATTTTAAATAAACAATTATAAGAATGGGAAGAATTATGGAATATATCTACAGTATAAAACTTATACCAAGATATAACTTAAAGGAAAATTGGTACAAAATGTTTCACAGGTGATGTATAACTCCATCAATAATATCTAATATCAATACATCATACAGCAATAAAGGGTTATTATTCATATTATTCATTTATTAAAATGTCCCTCAAGGCCATACTGGTGTACTGTGTTCTGAAACAAGGCATACAAGCTGATTTGTGTGAATGCATTTCATTCTAATCCAAATCTAGGTTTAGGATCTACACCAGATGGGAGAGATTAGGTTCATGGGATCTACACCAGATGGGATAGAAGCCTTGAGATTGGGATACTTGATTGTATGCCAGTTTATTGTTTTCATGGTAATAGAATTATTTCTTCGCTTTGTCAGATCCACCAGCTTCGGCTTGGTGCCTTGCCAGTGCATTCTGCCTTCTTGCATTCTGCCTCCAATTGGGGAATGGAGGGAGGAACATATGGGCAATAAAGCTATATACCTTTATGATGGGAAATTGGGAGGGGGAATTGACAATTGAGAAAGAACAGAATGTTTTGGAATCTGCTTCATGCAGGCACAGCAACATCTTTTATTTTATTTATTTATTTGATTTGTCAATCGCTTACAAGATAATAGGCATAAGAATAAACATGAGAATGAATACAGGAAATAGGTACAAATAAATGGGGACAATAGAACGGGGACAGGAGGCACAATTGCGCACTTATGCATGCCCCTTACAGACCTCTTAGGAATGGGGTGAGGTCAATAGTGGATAGTTTAAAGGTAAAGGAGTGGGGGTTTGAGGAGGTAACAACAGAGTCAGGTAGTTCATTCCAAGCATTGACCGCTCTGTTGCTGAAGTCGTACTTTCTGCAATCAAGTTTGGAGCAGTTTACATTGAGTAAATATCTATTGTGTGTTCTTGTGGTTGAAGCTGAAGTAGTCATTAACTGGTAGGACATTGTAGCAGATAATTTTGTGTACTACACTTAAGTCCAACCATAGGCGGAGTAGTTCTAGGTTGTCCAAGCCCAAAATTTCAAGCCTGGCGGTGTAGGGTATTCTGTTGCGAACAGTGTGTAGTACACTTCTTGTGAAATACTTCTGGACTCGCTCAATTGTATTAATGTCCAATATACAGTGCAGATTCCAGGCAGATGAGCTGTATTTGAGTACTGGTCTAGCAAAGGTTTTATATGCCCTAATTAGCAATTCAGTATTTTGAATTGCTAACTAGGGCATACAAAACATAAAATAAAAGTAAATTAAATTAAAATTTAAAAAATATTCAAGTCTGTTTGCCCTGAGAGTGGAATTCAAATATCTCAGTGTTTCTCAGCGACTATAATATCTCAGTGTTATCTCAGCAACTCAAATATCTCAGCGACTCAAATATCTCAGTGTTTCTCCAAAACATCTGGGGTGTGTGTGTGTGGATTGGCTACACATGGATGGACCATGGGGAGAAGCATAGGGGTTAAGTTCAGTATTAGTGTGTAGGAATTTGTAAATTCCACTTGACTTTACTGCAATCAGAATATCTTAGTAAAAGTGCCTTTTCACTTCAACCTAATGGAGTCAAGAGTTTTAGTTCCCTAAGGGATCAGACTGGGGCAGGTCTGACAAGTTTTAAAACAACTATTCTGTTCTATACATTGTCTTCCTTTCTGTATTTTCCTATGAAACCAATAGCCAGTTAGGATATGAAAGATCTCACAAGAACAGAAAAATTAATGAGAATCTCACTGTCATAGGTATGTCATTATTAACTGAAACATGAAATCTGTTCACCTGCAGGAACAGTACATTATAGTTCCAAAGGAAATAATATTTCTTCCAACTGTATTTTGATTAGTTTTAGTATTATTACATACTAAAAGAATAGCATTTGGAACTTACATTATTGTAAAAATTGTGTTTTTATTATAAGTTATTTGGGACAGTGATATACTGTACATTTCCCCTGCATTCAGAATCAAATTGTGTAAAGTGGTACTTACAGACAAAGTTTTCAAATATTTTACCAAACATGCTCAAGAAAGGCCAACTTCATGAATTTTTATAAAAATTGACTTTATCTGTTCTTTCTAGATTGATAGGCTGATCAGAACATAATTATCTACCACTTCCAAAATGTTGTGATATTCTTTGGGTTTTTTTCATGTAAAGAGATAGAAATAAAATACAAACTCAGACAGGCATTTAATAATAGAATATGGAAATGGGGTAGAATAGTTGATGTTTGAGGAAATAAAAAATGAACAGAAATGCACTGATTCTTTCAGTCTGCAAAAGCCATTCAAATCATGTTTTCATATAAAAATTAAAATAAACAAGAAAATAGAAAGAGAACACTTGTCTGATCTTGATGAATATAAATCACCAGGACCTGACAGATTACAGCCCAGAGTTCTGAAGGAGCTGGCAGATGTTATCTCAAAACCATTGTACCATATCTTTTAAAAATCTTGGAACAACAGAGAATTACCTGAGTATTGGAAAAGAGAAGATATGGTTCCCATCTTTTAAAAAAAAATAGTTGGGGGGGGGGGGGGGGGGGAAGAGACGCAGGAAACTACAGACAAATCAGCCTAACATCAATACCTGTGAAGATACTGGAAAAGGTCATTTAAAAATATCAGATCTGCAAACCTCTAGAAACAAATAAAATTATAATTAAAAGCCAGAATGGGTTTGTTAAAAATCATGCCAAAATGATCTTATTTCATTCTTTGACAAAGTGACTAACTTAGTAGACCAGCAAAATGCAGTGGACATAATATATTTAGATTTCAGCAAGGCATTCAACAAAATAGACCACAACCTACTTCTTTGTAAACTAGAAAAATGTGGGATAGACAGCAATCACCACCAAATGGATTTGAACCGGCTGACAAACCATATACAATGAGTAGTTGTTCATGGTACTACATCTAGATGGAGGGAAGTAAGCAGTGGGGTACTACCACATGGTTCCATCTTAGACGTGGTACTGTTCAATATCTTCATAAATGACTTAGATGAGGGAATAGAAGGGGAACTCATCAAATTTGCAGATGAACTAAACTGGCAGGAATAGCCAACACTCCTGAAGATAAGCTCAGGATCCAAAACAATCTTGATAGATTTGATAGAACAATGGGCCATAACAACATAAAATTTAATGTGGAGAAAAACATGAATTTACACCTGAGTAGGAAAAACCAAAGGTACAAGTACAGATGAGGTGAAACCTGGCTTAAAACAGTAACTTGGAGTCCTAGTACACAATCACTTAAACATGAGTCAGCAGTGTACGGCAGCAGCCAAAAAAGCTAATACAATCATTGGTTGTATAAACAGAAGTATAGAGTCAAAATCACATGAAATATTAGTACCACTTTATAAAGCTTTAGTAAGGCTAAAATATTGCATCCAGTTTTGGTCACCACATTACAAAAAAGAAGTTGAGACTTTGGAAAAAAGTGCAAAGAAAAGCATCTAAGATGATTCAAGGCTTGGAGACTAAAACATATGAAGAAAAATTGCAGGATTTAGGTGTGGCTAGCCGAAAGAAAAGAAGGACTAGGAGGAACATGATAGCAGTATTCCAGGACACCTTGCCTTTAGAAATTGTGGATGCTTCATCACTGGGGGGATTTAGAAAGAGACTGGACAGTCACTTGTCTGAAATGGTATAGGGTCTCCTGCAAGAAGATCTCTGAGGTCCTTTCCAGATCTCTTCTGATTGGAATTTGTTCTGTCCCCTCATTAGCATTCTTGAGATCCCCGCGCTTTGATTGGCCAAAGCGCAGGGCACTCTGATTGGCTAGGCGAGCCGCGCCGATTGGCTCGCTAAGAATCTTCCGCGATTGGGCCATTCGAATCGCGGGAGATTCAAAGTGGTGCCATTGGCCATGGCCACCGCGGCTTGGAAATAAAAAGCCGCAAGTTTTTCCTTTAGCCCCAGTTCGGTTCCTGACTCAATAAAAGAGCTTGAATTAAGTCATCGACTCCTGGCATCATTTCCGACGACACGACACTGGCGACGAAGGTGGGATCCTGATCCTGAACCGAAGCACGTGTCCGACGGAAGCCAGACGAAACTCCACGATGGCAAACATCGCGCCTCCTGCACCCTTCAACCCCGCTAGCGAGGACTGGGAATCATACTCAGACAGATTCCGCATGTTCCTCGAATGCAGCAACCTGAAGGACACCACCGGCACAAAGAAGCGAGCCGTCTTCCTGACCCACTGTGGGGCCACAGTGTTTAAGATGGCCAAAGCGCTTGCCAAACCCGCCGACGTGACCACGATGGACTGGGACAACCTCGAGCCAATACTCCGGCGACACTACGCTCCAGCCGTGCACATCCTCCTCCGACGACATGAGTTCTACCGTCGGGACCAACGGTCGGGTGAGAGTTTCAGCGACTTCGTCGCAGAACTACGGCGCCTAGGGGGGCTGTGCGAATTCGACAACATGGATGAAGCCCTGCAAGACCAAATCGTGCTCGGCCTTTGGGACCCTGTCCTCCAGAGTCGGCTGATGGCCAAGGGCAACATCACCCTCGCAGATACCCTCACCGAAGCCACAGCTGCCGAAGCTACCCGAAAATCCGCCGACCGCATGTGCTGACCGAACGCAGGGGACTGCAGCGGGAACAACCACCCTGCAAGGTCGACCGAGGCCCAACCCGAGATGACCACCCACCAGGGTGACGTCCACTCAGCATTAGGCACTTCCGACGAGGAGGAGGAAATCAACCATCTCCAGGCAGGCTGCGACCCACAGAACCGGCGGGGTTGTAAGTCGAGGACCACCCGTGCCGGTTGCGGAGGCGACCACCCCAGGTCTGAATGCCGGTTCTTTGATTCAATCTGCCAGCATTGCGACAAGAAGGGACACATCGTCCGCGTCTGCCGTCTCAAAAAGAACCGCAGCCCTACACGATGGGACCAGAACGAATGGAGATGAGAGAGCACACCACCCCGAACCAGAGATCTCCCCGCTGACAACTGATGGGACCAGAACGGACGATCCCTACGAAGCGGCGAGACCCGGCGAAGAGAGGAGACCCATCAGACGGTCACCATCGGCCACGCCACAACCAAGGATGCCCGGAAGGTCTACGTGGAGGTAGGCATCGAAGGCGAGCCATTTAAAATGGAGGTGGACTCCGGGTCCTACCTCTCCATGGTAGCATGGCAAGAAATAAAACGCTTGGTGCCTACCATCCAGAGAAAAGGCCTAGACAACCAGAGACTAATCGTGAAAGACTACCAGGGAAACCGCATCCCTGTAGTCAGAACTGGACAGTTCAAGATAACCTCCAAAGGGCGCACCGAAAGGCTTCCCCTGACCATCGTCAATCGCGACCGCCCAAGCCTACTGGGACTACAATGGTTCGCACTGCTCGGCATCGCAGTCACGGGCATTGACCACATCGCCGACGACAACTGGGAGCAACAACTAGCCCAGGAATTCCAAGAGGTGTTCGACGGAAACCTAGGCAAGTACTGAGGGCCCCCTATATCATTCAGCCTAGACCCAAACGTCCCCCCAAAACGCCTAAAACCAAGGCGGGTACCATTCGCGCTTAAACCCAAGATTGACGAGCAAATTGACAAGCTCGTCAAGCAAGGGGTCCTACAACCCATAGACTACGCCCGGTGGGAGACCCCCATAGTCACCCCGATCAAGCCTGGTGGGTCGGTGAGAATCTGTGGGGACTATAAGGCCACCCTAAATGGCGCCTTGCAGCAAAGCGCTTACCCCGTCCCAGTAGTGCAACACCTACTACATTCACTGGGAGGGGGCAAGGTTTTCGCTAAACTCGACCTCGCCCAGGCATACCAATAATTGCCGGTTGACGAGGAAACGGCAGAAGCACAAACCATAGTCACCCACCGGGGAGCATTTAAATGCAACTGGCTCCAATTCGGAGTCAGCATGGCACCTGGAATATTCCAAAGCCTAATGGAAAGGCTGTTACAAGGCATCAAGGGGATGGTAGCTTACTTCAACGACGTCTTAGTGTCGGCAACTAACCAGGCCGAACTAGAGAGTCGCCTAAGGGAGGTCCTAACCAAATTCAAACAGACCGGGCTCAAAGTAAAGAGGGAAAAATGCCAATTATACACGGAACAGGTTGAATTCCTAGGATATCTCCTAGACCGTCACGGCATTCACCCCACCAACCAAAAGATCAAAGCCATCAAAGAAGCCCCCACACCCAAGTCAAAGACAGAACTGCAAGCGTTTCTGGGGCTGCTTAACTTTTATAATGTCTTCCTGCCCCAAAAGGCGACGGCGGCGGAGCCTTTGCATAGGCTTTTGGACAAGGCGGCGACCTGGACTTGGGGGAAACGCGAGGAAGCTGCCTTCAAGAAAACCAAGGACCTGATCACTTCGGATGCCGTCCTTATCCAGTACAACGAGACCCTACCACTAGCCATCACCCTTCGGCGTCAGCGCTGTCCTCAGCCACACTCTCCCCGACAGAAAAGAAGCACCCATCGTGTTCTTTTCAAGGACCCTCACCAAACCGGAGCGGAACGACAGCCAGCTGGACAAAGAGGCTCTGGCCATCGTCGCCGCAGTAAAAAGATTTCACGAGTACCTCTACGGCCGGACATTTACCATCATCACTGACCACAAACCGCTTCTGGGAATCCTTGAAGGGAACAGGGCCACCCCGAACATTCTCTCTCCCCGAATGACAAGGTGGTCCGAGTTCCTGGCTGCCTACAATTAAGGACTCACACACAGACTGGGTAAGACTATCTCCCATGTGGATGCCTTAAGCCGCTCACCGTTACTGGAACCTGACACTGATCCAGCACCCACGACGACCACCCTCAGTATAGAGACTCTACCCAACCTACCCATAACCGCATCAGACATTGCCCGAGAAACTAATAAAGACAAACGTCTGGCGCGGGTGTTGCATTGGGTAGAGAAAGGGTGGCCGGTAAGGGACAACGACGAGTCCATCAGGACATTCCGGAACCGGCAAACAGAACTCTCGTTACTAAAAGGGTGCATACTATGGGGGGATAGGGTGGTCATCCCAGAAAAACTACAAGGGAAGGTTTTGGAACTGTTACACGAGGGGCACCCGGGCATCGTTAGGACAAAAGCCCTGGCCAGAAGTTACGCTTGGTGACCTGGGATGGACAAACAGATTGAAGCCTGGGTAGCAAGGTGCCAACGATGCCAGGAAACTAGGCCAAGCCCACCCGCAGCACCCGTTCTAGAGTGGGAAACCCCCAGGGGACCTTGGTCTAGGATCCACATAGATTTCGCCGGGCCCACAAAAGGACACACTTTCCTAATAACCGTAGACGCTTACTCCAACTGGCTGGAGGTAAGCAACATGAGAACAACCACCACGGAGGCCGTGACCAAAGAACTCGGCAAACTTTTTGCAACACACGGCCTCCCAGACGTCCTCGTTTCCCACAACGGGCCCCAATTCACCTCGCTAGAATTTGAAAAATTCCTAGCGGAAAGGGGCATACGACACGCGCTGACAGCCCCGGCGCATCCGGCGGCGAACGGTAGGGCGGAACAGATGGTTCAATTCACCAAGAAAACCATTCAGAAAATAGACCACGGGGAGATCCAGGACAAAATAAATAAATTACTTTTCATCCAACACATGACCCCAAATACCACAACGAATAAAAGCCCAGGCGAACTGCTAATGGGGAGGAAAATAAGGTCCCCACTCAATAGATTACACCCCACGTACAATCCAGAGAAACCCCCAGACTCAACCAGCAAACACCGAACCTTTGCACCAGGTGACGCCGTCTACGCAAAAAACCTAACGGGAGACCCATTATGGGTACCGGCCGTCATAACACAACTAACAGGCCCACACTCGTACCGGATACAAACAACCGACGGACAAGCGTGGAAACGCCACATCGACCAGTTAAGATTGAGGACGACCATCCAAGAGACCACCGACGTGCAACCAAGCAAAACCAACCCCCACAACACAAACCAAGAGGGGAGGTAATACCCAGGGGACCAAAACCAAGAAAGAATAAACCAGCCATACTCACCTGGAAGCAGCCAGCATGAAACCTCACCAGAAAGAGACAGCCAGGCCAGCTCAACCAACCCGGGAAGACCGAGCGGGAGCGGTGAAACCCGCAGCTCAACCAACCCGGGAAGCCCAGGAGGGAGCTGCGGAGAGCGGCCCGGCCCAACTGACCAGCCGGTTCCCACGACGGCATCCGGAGAAGCAGAGACCCCGACCGAACCGGCCGGGATCCAACCTACGACTGAGCTGCGCAGGTCCAGTAGGCTGAGACAGAGCCCCGCCTACCTACGGGACTACGCAATGTAAGGACTGAACCAAGAGGGGAGGGGTGTTCTGTCCCCTCATTAGCATTCTTGAGATCCCCGCGCTTTGATTGGCCAAAGCGCGAGGCACTCTGATTGGCTAGGCGAGCCGCGCCGATTGGCTCGCTAAGAATCTTCCGCGATTGGTCCATTCGAATCGCGGGAGATTCAAAGTGGTGCCATTGGCTGCGGCCGCCGCGGCTTGGAAATAAAAAGCCGCAAGTTTTTCCTTTAGCCCCAGTTCGGTTCCTGACTCAATAAAAGAGCTTGAATTAAGTCACCGACTCCTGGCATCATTTCTGACGACACGACAGAATTAGTATTTCATCGAAAAAGATATAGCTTGTGTATATAATACATTTATTATGCACATGTTTATATCTCCTTCCACTACATATCTAGGCTGATTTGTTTTTCCT
Organism: Hydrophis major; assembly: GCA_033807585.1. NCBI lineage: Eukaryota > Metazoa > Chordata > Lepidosauria > Squamata > Elapidae > Hydrophis > Hydrophis major. The sequence goes on from CM066331.1 coordinate 99,916,287, forward strand.
CAATGTTTTGAATACTATTGAGCTCAATATCTGCACATTCTATGTATTTTATCATGTCTGATTAGAATATTTGGTCATTTTAGTTGTAGGTAGAGTGAGCTGGTGACATAATTTCCAATGGGTATAATGATAACTATCTTTTCATAAGATTCATTTTACTAAATCCCTGCAGTTTTCATACATCTTTGACAAATCCTGCAATTGGAAGTTCTACAACAGATTTTCAGGCAATCCAGGAAAGCTACAGTAACCTAGCATAGGTATAAAAGTGGTCTTTGTAACATAGAGTAATAATGTTATGATCAAGAATGGCTAAAGAGTCTCAGTTAATCATTTGTCCTTGGCTGCTTGGAGCAGTGTTTCTCAACAATGGCTGGCTGGGGAATTTGGATAGTTGAAGTCTACACATCTTAAAGTTGCAAAGGCTGAGAAACACTGGCTGACAATGTAGAATTGTTGATTTGTGGGGTGGGGGGTTGGAAATAAGCATTCCAACACACACTGACTTTGTCTGTGGGGAAGCAGCCTGTGGAATTCCTTCAAAACCCCAAAAGTTCTTTAGACAAAACCAACATAGAATTTTCAAACAAACTTTTCAAAAAGAAGAACCAAGAAAATAACATCACATACATAGAAAATAAACTGAAGGGAGGAAATGTCTCAGAAGAAAGTAGTCTTAAAACTCACAGTTGCGATATTTTGTTGTAGACTTCACTTGATTTATAGGTTTGATTCCTTTTTGCCCTTTTAAGTGCAAGAAACAATTTAAAGTTGTAGTTCTATTTCCATCTATAGGGTAGCTGCAGGGACTCCCCCTCCCAAGTATCCTTCAAAAAAGTCAAGATAGTGGATGTAATCTCACAACTTGGCACAGTCATGGCTGCCATTTTAATTTTTTGACCCTCCCTTTCCATGCCTCAGAATATTTCTAAGGCTTATTTTAAAAGGATGAACAGCATTTTGTCCCTTGTTAGACACTGATCAGCAAACAACCCCACAGCTTTCCTTCCATTTTAATACATTTAGTGCCAAATTAACTTACTAACTTCACTGCCTGTCCTTTGTAAGACATCACTCCCTTGTGCTGTTTCCAGGCATTCAAGTCATTTTCTAAAGTTACAGTGAAGAATAATTCTTATTGAAAAAATTACTACAATGTATATTAGGGGAGCTCTAGGCAAATATGGATTCTAAAATCAGCCTCATATTGCACTAAAAATCAAACTCAGGCCCCCTATTTGTGTTTGCAGGAACATTTTAGAAAGAACTCAGTGAGTTGTCTAGTAAAATGATGGTAATTTTAAACTTTATGTTCAGTGCTTTTTAAATATGCACATTTGTAGTCTTTAAAAATGCATGTAGGAAATAGCGATCAGTGCTGCTCTTTGACTAAATATGAAACTTTCCTGTGAATTCCATTTATACAATGAATTGTGTGATATTACTATGGATGTCCAGAATCCCTCTGAGAAATCAACCCATTTATCCTAAGGATCCTCAGATTTTTTTTCCCCTCCACAATCAGCAATAATTCCACCATCCCATTTGGCAGGAAGACTTTGGGCAGATCACCAGGAATCCACTGAGCAGAAGAGGCCATAATGTGCATTGCCAACAAAACAATACACTTCTATGATTGCCAGATCCTCAATTTTGCATAGAGGCTAAGCAACAAAAACTAACATACCTAGGTCAACACAAACAAGGTATAAGGCATCCAGAAAGTATCCATGATATCAATTACTCCGAGACATTTCTCTCCAATTGATTTATTTAGAAACAGATCTGGCATGTCAAAGGCAAATTCCCAAGTGAAATTATTTTTGTGCATTATACAGAATCCACCTTCTCTCCTCCCACTTCTACACTTCATAAATCACGAGAACCAATTAACTGCCACTGGCATTTCTTAATACAACATACAGAATAACCTTGAACTTTTCAACTCCTCCAACTCTCTTTAAAAAAATGTGGCAGCTGAATTTTTAAAGCTGACACCAGGTTTAGCATGTTGTGTAGATATCTTTAACTCACCTGGTTTTAGCAAAGTCCATAGCAAATATGACTGACTTTAAAAAGTGGGTACTGGTGGACAATCAAATAATGAGAATGTACCAAAAGCTAGGGGTGTTTGCTCAGGGATCCTTGGAAGTTGAAAATTCTCAACGAGCACTGTGAGCATCTTGCCTTGCCATGCATTGCATGTTTGCTGCCTAAGTATTTCTTAAAGAAAGCTTCATTATTTCTGAAAATCTCCATGTGTGAATTGTTTATGTTGGTATTTTCACATTTCCGCACATCTTAAAGCTGCCAAGGTTGAAAAACACTGCAGTACATAAAACTGTTTCACATCACATATATAATCAGGACATTGCCAGGTTTGATTATTGGAAAATATGAGAAGCTCCTTTTCTCTTGGCTAGCATTGACAATGAGGAAGAGCATGTGATAGAATCAGTCCTTCAAGCAGTGTCATGTAGTTGTCAGCCGCAATTATAATGTCACAATACCCCAGAATAATTTCTCAACATTAACAACTTTAAGATGTAGGGATTTCAACTCCCTGAATTCCCCAGCCAGCTTTTTCCTGTTTGGAGCCATGGCAGCTGGGAGAAATGCTGTGAGTCCTTCTAAATGAGATTGTCTTTGGGACAAAAGGAACTTCTGTGACAGACAGATGATAGTGGGTGTAAAAGGGGCCTTGAAGGGGTATGTGGGCTGGGGTTTCAGCTTCCTCCACAGCAAAGCAATGGGTTTGATCTGCAAAAGGAATAATACTATGTCTTCCTTCCAACAATGCAGAGAACAAAAGAGAAAGCTCATGGTGAGATGGAAAGGTGACATTAAATAAATTATTTGTTGGTATGTTGTTTATATAAGTACTGCTGATTATGGTAGCCTAACATACCTTGCTCTTTCTGAACAGCTTTGGCATCTGCTGCCAGAATACAATTCTTATTTTTGAGCGTTTGAGGGCCAAGAAGCCATTACTTGAGGAACCACACTGACAAAACTCACTCAAAAATCCTAACTTTCCCGGAAGATGGAAAATTATCAAAAGGAAACACAGTAGACAGAGAATAACTAAAGGTTTTTCCTTTCCCCTTTTATAATCAAGAAGCTTATAAAATAAGAAAATTGCTATTGTTTACCATGAATCCATTTATCATCTGTTCATCTATGTTCTGTGACCAATTTCTGGAAATGTCTTCTATAGTACCACAAGTACAGCTGTTTGATCTGCAGCATAAGATGCAGTTGATTCCATAAAACAAATATTAAGACAATTTTAAAAAATCAAATCAGATTAATTGAAAAATGAATAATAGACAGGCTTATTAAGTACAATGCTTAAATTTATAAACATATCTAAAGATTCATTGTCTATTAATCAAATTAAGTGCTAATGTCATTTCATAACAGGCCATTAATAATGATGTGATACTATTTTCCAGATAAGAGAAAAAGCTTTTTCCTGATAATTAACCACCTCAGGAAAAAAATTTGCTGGTCACCTGCTACAACCAGGTTATTGACAACAGAATCTGAAATGAGCCTCACACCTAATTTTAATGACAAAAATTCTGCTTCTAAATATATTTAACATTTAATATTAGTATACCATTGAAAGCAAAAATGTGCTAATCTCTGAATTTAAGCTAATTTATCCTTCAATCTCTGTAACACGTGTATATGTGTATAAGGTTTCTGACAAGAAATAAATGGCTCTGAGATATGTTTCTAGAGGAGGGGCTGAATGTTTCCTGCACAACCTCAAAATGGGGCAAAACATCCTTTATTTTACCCCTTTTTAAGTTACATACAGATGGTCTGTGTACCAGATTTATACCTGGACAGACACATGGATACTCATGAGAGACAAGTTTTTGCATAGAAGAATATAACTGACTTAGTGATGGTTATGAATAGAAATGAGAGCAGAAGGGAGAGATCTTTTCTTCCTTTTCCCTCCAGACTATTCTGGAGAGAAAAAAATATTTCTGGGAGAAAAAATAACTTTTGGAAAATCTTTGACTGATTTATAGCCTAATTTTGCAAAAAATGTTTATGAATCACTGCCCACTTAATTCTGTACAGAAAATTAAATTCTCACCCATAAAACCTTCTGCAATAATTTGGTTTTCATTAGAACATCTGTTGTTTGGATACGAACTTCTAATGCAGCTGCTCCTCTGGATGCTGTTCTCTGGGAAGAATTCCCTGACTCACTAAAACAGATCTAGAGGAGCTTGGAGAAGGCCTGTGAGAGACTGTGCCTTAAACAGAAGTCTACCAAGGATACCCTTTAATCTCTTTTCCTTCTTCCTTGAATGATCCTCGTCAGACAGAGTTGATGGACTCACAGAGCAGAAGTAATTATGCTGTATAGATAATTAAATTTGTTTTGATAAAACAGTTAAAGGTATTTACATTTGGATAGGAATTGGTACATACACCCAAGTTTGTACCCAAAGAGAGAGAGAGAGAGAGAGAGAGAGAGAGAGAGAGAGAGAGAGAGAGAGAGAGAGAGAGAGAGAGAGAGAGAGTCAGTCAGTCATTAGTTTGAACTCTATACCCATCTAGTCAAGTAGTATGATCAAATAATACTGTATATACAGGTGAAGATACTAGTTACAAAGCCAGTAGGTGTTTCTGTGTACAGAATAGTAGAACACATGTTTTATTACTATAAAATATTACTGTTGTTATATACTTTACCTAGTAAATATAGATAATATAATAAATCATTAAATTTTAACCTGCTTAAATTTCTTTTTCTCAAGACTTTTTACCTCTCTTTCTTCCTATTCTTTATTATGTCCTCTTCTACCCCTCCTTAGCTCAGTTACTGATCCTGGATGCTTGTGGGTTTTTTTCCAGCTGTTTTGTTGCTGCCAAACAAAGCCTGCAACTCACTGATCAGCATATGGTTCTCCGTATTCAGTACAGTCTGCCTTCCTGGTCTTTCCAAGCTCTCACAAGCATCTCAAGGGTTCTCCTTCTGGTGCTGGTGCTGGAATTTCTGGGCTTGGCCAACTGGGTCATTTCTTCACTTAACCCCAACCAGAGAACACTCTCTTCAGCACCAGGTTCTGCACACCTGAAATTCTACATCATCTATATCTATATATCATCTGTATCTATATATCTACCTATATATCTATATCATCTATAGCTATATCTATATCCCCTATAGCTATAACTATATCATCTATATCTACATATCAGTTATAGCTATAGATATCATCTATTATTTCCCAGCACTGATTTTTGAAAATACGTTAACTGAAGAAGTAATCTTGGGAAAAGACTGTTCTTATGACTTGTGGCAGGGTGGAAGATGGATAGAAGTGGAAGAAGTGCCTGGTGGAAGATGGATAGCTATAGCTATCATATCATCAACATTAGTTTTGAATTGTGTTGACCAGAACTGGACATGGTATTCCAATGTGATCTCCCTTGTATTATATAAAGCAGTACTATCCCTTCACCTTATCTTGAGATTATCTCACTGTTGATGCATTTTAGGACTGCATTAGCTTCTTTGGCTAATTATTAATCTTTCAACTCTCTTTGGCTAATTATTAATCTTTCAACTCTACTGTATTAATAATATGCTAATAGCACATTTTCATTTTTGTTGCTAGGAAGAGTGTATGCCCAATAACTTTTAGTCATTGTGGATTTTCCACTTTTGAGCACTTTAATATTTGCTTTTTGTGTGCTTACAATGTTTGTGAAGATTACTTGATCTGATCAACAAAGAAGGGGATTATAAATAGTTAGGGTTCAGCCAAGTGTAGATAGTTGCCACAAGTACATTAAGAATGATATTTAAGAAAGTAAAGGACTGGATAAAAATTCTTTGTTACTCATAAAACCATTTTTATTTAATTTTAGAGACAAAAAAAATAATTCTGTGTTAATTGAATATCAGGAAACTGAAATTTCAGAATATTATTCAAAGTAGCTTATTCACTCTCCAGAAACTCATTTTTGCATTATGCTGCATTGCGTAAAAAAGTTGACTTATGAGATAATTAATTAAAAGAAAAAAATATATGGTGCCGTAAAAAAAAAATCAATGCAACTTATGGTGTATTAACCAGTGCAAGTAATGAATACTACCTATCACTGTCATAATTATTAAATGATTCATTTTTGTTAATCAAAAAATGTTTGGTGTATTTTATTTATAGCCTAAAATGGAATCTAAAATATTTACGAGTGATCAACCCCACCATGGGAAAATGCCATTTCATGAATGACTAAATATACTATGATGAACAGATTTTTGCTTATAAATAAATTGCTTTTATAACTTTGTAATTAAAAAAAAGCAACTTAGTAAGAAATTGTTCTACAAAATGACTGGAAGGGGAAAAGAGAAAAAAGAATAAAACTAATCATCTAAAAATCAGTTGTCCCATACTTTCATTTTTTTTAAAAAAAAAGAATTTTCTGCATGTTCACTGTAGCAGTAAATTGCATAATGCTTTAAAAATTACAGTTAAGAGGACAGATTTTTTTTCATAAGCAATACAAAAACCGAAATGGTAAGGACTGTAATCAAGAGCTAGCTGTGTTTTTTGAGCAAAATAACAGTTTTAGAAAAAGAAAAGTGGGTATGAGAATGAAGTGCCAATTTCTCTGGAGCCAGTGCACCATGGAAAGACTTCTTAAAATTTAATACCATGTTGAGTTTTTATCTGCATCATATTTTAATGCTGTTATTAAGTACTCTAGAGTCAATATTCATAGATAGACATCCACAGTGGCTTCCCAAGAGCTAACACGTAGCTGAATTTGCATATTGCAGTTTGTTCTATGTATGAATATGGCTATTGCAGTAAGAAAACTGGTTTATATTAAGAATTACAGGAGAGTTCAGCTGTTCTGTTTATTAAAAAAAAAAAAAAAGGTTAAACAAGCCATATCTTGACATGATGTGTGAATTCAGACACCTTTTTTCAGAGGTGGGTACTTGCAGATAAAACAGAGATGTATACCTGTTATGTCTCACCTATATTCACAAGTGAGAACAAGGAGTTCCACAGTTCAAAATATTCAAACAAAACAAAGCCAGACTAAAAAAGGGTTAACAGTACTATATTCCAGTCCTTGGCAGACTTCCCGGAATCTGTCTGGAAATTCAGAATGTCCATAAATTATAAAGGCCGCTCCACATGTATCCTTTCGACACATCAAACACTTTGCTTCCAAGCAAAGTTTGAGAATTATTATGCCTCCTTAAATCACCTGGATGGGCATGTCAGTCTCTCTAATCAATGTCTGGCTTGACGCCTTCCTTCAGCTTGACGTTTCAGTCTCCTCCTAGTTCTGGCATCAAGCCACGATCTGTCAGTTTCCCCACTCGAAGCCTCTGACTCATTTTGTGGATCAGTTGCTGGCATGAGCGAAGTCGAAGGTTCTGGGGAGGATTGTCTCTCTTCCTCCTGGCTCACATCTGTGTCCTCTAATAATTCAGACTCCACATTCACAGCAGGCTCCAGCCTTCCATCTTCAGAGTCATCAGAGTCAAAACTCCCAGCAGGATCGATCCTTCCAGTCACAACATATACCTTTAGTTCAATGCATGAGCAATGAGTTGCTTAGAAATAAGGTATGGATTTGGGGGAAGAGATTGTTATTGTGTCATCAAATTTGGAGAGGCAGTTTGGTCTAATGATTAAGGCACCAAGCTTGAAATCAGGGGACTGTGAGGTTTCATCCCACCTTAATCATGAAAGCCAGCTGATATGGCCGTCACATTCTGTCTCAAAAAACAAATCATGCCAGACAAATCTTATTGCATTTTTTTGACAAAGTGACAGAATTAGTGGACCAGAGAAATGCTGTGGATATAATTTACTTGGACTTCAGCAAGGCATTTGATAAAGTAGACTGCAACCCACTATTTGATAAGAGAGAAAAAATTGGGTTAGACAGCATCACCATCAGATGGATTAGTAACTGGCTAACCAACTGCACTCAATGTATAGTCCTCAATGGAAGGAAGCTGGCAGGAATAGCCAACACTCGAGAAGACAAGCTTAAGATACAGAAGGATCTTGACAGACTTGAAACTTGGAATGAAATTAAATGGTGAAAAAAGTAAGGTTCTACATTTAGGCAAGAAAAAACAAATGCATAGGTATTGTATAGATGATACCTGGCTCAATAGTAACTGTGAGAGGGATCTTGGAGTTCTAGTGGACAATACTTAAATATGAGCCAGCAGTGTGTTGCAGCGGCCAAAAAGCCAATGCAGTTCTCGTCTGCATTAACAGAGGAATAGAATCAAGGTAAAGTGTTAATATCATTTTATAATGCCTTGGTAAGATCACACTTGGAATACTGCATCCAACTTTGGTCACCACAATGCAAAATAGATGTTGAGATTCTAGAAAGAGTGCAGAGTGGAGCAACAGAGATGATTAGGGGACTGGAGGCTAATACTTATAAAGAATGGTTGCTGGAATTGGGTTTGTCTAATTTAATGAAAAGAAGGACTAAGGGTGACATGATAGCAGTCTTCCAATATCTATCTCAGCGGTCGCCACGAAGAAGAGGGAATCAACCTATTTGCTAAAGCACATGAAGGCAGGACAAGAAGCAATAGATGGAAACTAATCAAGAAGAAAAGCAACCTGGGAGAAATTTCCTGACAGCTAGAATAATTAATCAGTGGAACAACTTGCCTCTAGAAGTTGTGAATGCTCCAACACTAGAACTTTTTAAAGAAGAGATTGGACAACTATTTGTCTGAAATGATATAGGGTTTCTCGCCTGAGCGGGGTGGGTGGGTGGGTGGACTAGAAGACCTCCAAGGTCCCTTCCAATTTTGTTTTTCTGTAATCTGTAACTCACCTCATGGAGGAATTGTTGTGGAGGAAATAGAAGGGGAAAAGTGTGTCAGATATATTCCCTGCCTTGAGTTATTTGTAATAATAAGGGTGTGATATAAATAAATGAAATATTATGTGAATAGATATGTATCATTATATTTGAGCAGTAGCACAATAGAGTAGCAGACCCTGGTAGTTCATTAAACACACCATCAAGGTGCCTGAGAAAGTGATGCTGGCTTTCTTGTACTTCCCAGGATTTTACCTGAGTATGGATGGAGCAGGAATAAGGTGGAAAGGGAGGAACATAATGCTGCAATAAGCCCATTGACAGAAGGATAGTGTCAAGATCACAGGAAGTGATAGATAGTCCCATTCTATATTACACTACTGAAGCCACACTTGGAATATAATTCTGGTCACCATGATATAAAAAATGATGCCAAAGCCCTGGAAAAAATATGGCAAAGCCCAACAAAAATGATAAGGGGCCTGGAGGCTAAAACGTAGGATCAACAGTTAAGGGAACTAGATATGTCTAGCCTAATGAAGAAAAAGATTAGGTGTGACATGATAGCTGCCTTCTGGTACTTGAGGGGCTGTCACAGGGAGGAGAGGATTGACCAAAGTACTGGAGGGCAGAATGAGATGCAACCGATGGAAGCCCATGAAAGAGAGATCCAATTTGGAACTATGGAGAAACTTCCTGACAGTACAAACAATTAATCAGTGGAACAGCCTGCCTCACAGGTGCTGCGTTGGGTCTGCATTGCATCTGGGTGCTCCATTGCTGGTGATCTTCAAGAAAAGATTGGACAGTCATTTGTTCAGGATGCCATAAGGTCTCCTACCTTGGGACTAGAAGACTTCCAAGATCCCTTGCAGCCTTATATGATTCTACTCAGAACTGTACCTTGTGCTGATGCCAGAGAAGAATAGGAAGTAGGCAACAGCCATAACCAATTTATATCTGATATAAAATATTTTTTATCCTCTGGCCTCATTTCATTTCCCTTTTACTTATTGGCCTGGGATAACTTATTTTATTTGCTGCTTCTCTTTCTACGGTGTAGGGAAGCTGTAGCCCTCCAGCTACAGCTGCCACAGGGAAGAGGGGGTCAACCTATTTTTCCAAAGCACCAGAATGCAAGACAAGGAGCAATGGGTGAAAAACAAATCAAGGAGAGAAGCAACCTAGAACTAAAGAAAAAAAATCCTCACAATGAAAACAATAAATTAGTGGAACTGCTTGCCTTGTGGGTGCTCCATCACTGGAGGCTTTTAAAATGAAACTGGACAACCATTTGTCTGAAATGGTATAAGATCTCCTGCTTGAGCAGGGATTGGACTAGATGACCTACAAGGTCCCTTCCAACTCCACTATTCTCTTATTCTGTTAAGAATCCTGGAAGCTCACAGGTTGTTCAATGACTTGCTGAGTTCAGCTGGTGCTAGTCTTATAGGATAAATTTCTGCCCCCCCCCCCCAGGAGCTCTCCAATGTACTGAAATACTGGTGAACCTGCAAGCATGTTCTATATAGGCTTAGACCAGGGTTTTTCAGACTCACCAAGTTTAAAATGTGTGGACTTCAATTCCCAGAATTCCCAAGCCAGAATTCTGGGGTTGAGATCTACACAATTTAAAGTTTACTTTGAAAAGCATCGACTTACTCCCTCTAATCCTTAAAAATCTGCCTAGTGCTACTTCTATTTTGCCTCTGCTTGACTATGCTTATTCTCTTTCAGTTTTCACACTCTCTGCCAGTTGCTCCTCTTAACTGCAATAGGAGTAAGTCATTGATAGGAGATGAGATTAATTTTCAGAATTCTTGAAGAGCAAGCTTGCCCCTGGACCCTGTTTTTCCACAGGGTTTGTTGTTACTGTCTATAGTCGTGAGATGTAATCAGCTCAAAATGGAAGACTCTGTAGTAGTAAAAGAGGAAGTAATCCAGTCTTTGATTTTATAACTGTCCTTTTTGCCCTCCCCACTGTATTTTCTTTTAAGCTTAAAAATGTAGTGTATTGGCCTTTTAGATAAGGTGTTGTCACAGATACTAAATGGATTACTTTCATTTCTCTTTTCATGCATTGCAACCTCTAACAGCCTGCCATGGAAAATCTCCTGTTTTATATAGACATATGTCATTTTTACTGACTCCTCATGGAGTTTCTTCTTCTTTATTTACAGGCTCAGGTAAACACACCCTGAATTACAACAGCTTTAGCAAGAGAAACACTATTGGGTTTTTTTTTTTTTTTTAATGGGAAGTAGGGAGTGATACTTTTATCAATCATGCTATAGAAGAAGAGATGACCTTCCCAACCCTTGTTAATCTTTATCTGGTACTTAGAACAGTTGATAGGCATCTTTGAACTTGGTTCTGCTACTTAGACTTATCTAATTAACTATCAAACTCTGAAGGATAATGTGTGCCATTAATTAAAAAAAACATGCTCTGTTGTTTTAGAACAGGAGTGTCAAACTTGAATTCACTGAGGACCGCTGTGATTGACCTCAAGGGGCTGGGGAGCATGGCTGGATGAATGTGGCTGGGATGGGCATGGCCAGCTTCCTCCCTCCCTCCTTCTCATTCCCATCTCTTTTCCTCCTCCCTCTCTCCTTCTTATTCCCATCTCCTTCCTTTCCTCCCTCCCTCTTCTCCCTCCTTTCCCTTTTCTGGGAGAAAAGGTCACTTCTCTCCCACTTTTAAATGTGGCCCTTCTTAAGAGCTGGGCATGCCTACTCAGATAACTGGTGCTTGTTTTTCCCCCCAAAAGAAAAAGAGAAATCACTGGCCCAGGGTTTGTATCATAACTTTTTAAGGATTTGAAAAGCTGTTCTTCTAATGTTGGCATCTTGCTTTTTGGGACAACACCAGCCCTGATCTCCATGCCTCCTTTGTTTCCAAGGAAAAAAGAAATCGGAGAAGAGAAAAATAATCCACACACACATACACAGAGAGCAGATGAATCCAAAGTCAGAGAAGGGACCCTTACAAGCCCAAGTCACTGCCTCCTCCGCTCCTACCACCTTTTTTTCTGAAGGGGAAAAAAAACCCAGCCCAGAAATGATGTGGCTTAGGCTATTCCATCAACACTATTTCTCCCCTTCCCAAAACAGATGGCTACTTTGCTCTCAAGAAACTAAAACAAATCACATCTCATTCCCTGCAGATCTCCTACCTTTCTCATGCCAGGTTCCCAAAGCAATGTATTCATCAACAGCAACAAAAAGATGCAGGGAGAATTTTATCATCAGCACTTAAGTGTCAAAACTTGCTTCTTGGGGAGTGGAAAGAGGGACAGTCACCAAATTATCCTTTCTGGCTGCAAATGTCTTCATTGGTATGTACTTTGGGATGCTGCTTTGCATCTCATTGAACCTCTATAGCACAGAGGTTGGAAAACGGCATGTCTTCAGTCTTTCCCCATATATTAGTGTTTCCAAGCATAATTGGCAACAGCAGTAATATATTTATAATATCACCTACTTACATCTATTCAGATGTGCAAGGACTAGTCATATTAGATCCATCTTCCATCTTACTACCATAACCTAAGCCATTTACCCAAAGCTCATTAAGCATATTCAATGACTATCTATGGACCTATGAAAATGACAGCTAAGAGAAGGGTCACACTTTAACAAAAATTGTTTTTTTTTAAATATGTGTTGACTGTGCTACACCCTAAAAAAAGAAGTGGGGTATAATCACATTGGGATGTCTTGGTTTTTTTCCATACCCTGCAGATATCTTTGAGATAAACATGTTTGTCGGCTTATCTTCTCAAAGTTGGAACAAAATTAATATAAATTTTAAGGAATAATAATAAGAACAATAGGTTGTGTCTGGATTATATATTTAAAGGTGCTGTTCGGGATATCTTTAAGATGTCTTGAATTAGATTGAATTCTATGGTAATATGAATTATATAATCTTAGTGGTCATTCCTGTGAAGAAGGTGGAAGTAATATAATATCATTCAAGTGCTTTTTACCCTTTCCTGTGGAGTGTGGGATTCCTGGTGGTCTTCCATGCAGGCCCAACCTTGTTCCTTGTCATTTTCTTCTTCCAAAAATCCTCTTTAGAGGACTAGGAGATCTTCTGAACAAAATATGGAGATCATTGATAAGGGAGAAAGCCTCTCTAGATTATTTAATGTAAATGATAAGAGAATTGAACAGGTGAAGATTATCACAGTACTGGAGAGCAAACAATAAATCCCGACGTTAGCTTTGTCTGTGTAAAATTGAAGAAGCTGTAACCTAGCGATCTTATGCCAGTGTATCAACAGTATCAACTGTGATTGATACTTTTCCAAGAAATATTAATCTTACTCTGGCCATATTCCATGTGGGAAACTGCCTTCGGGGTCTGCTTGCTGTTATTTCTCAATCACGAATGCTGCCATTTCATTCTAGCTGCTCAATTTCTATATGGAGGATTTACATTAGATTTGACTCCTATTCTCTCAGTTTGGATCAGGACAGTGTATTTTGTTATACTTGGGGGGGCAGGGGGTTAGTTATCAATTGAATGTTCTTGTAAGGCCCAGACTCTTTCCCCTTCAAATGATAAGAATGAACTTCTGAAATCTGAGTATTTCAAAAGGAATTCTTTATTGAAAGGAAGTTACCCAGGTACTAGTCAAAGCAGGGTCTAATATGTCTCCAGGCATACAGCATAGATAAAGGGAGTTAGAACCCCTCCCCTTATTCTGATGTGGATTTTGTCAATACAAAGAAGCAACATGTTAATTCCCACCCACCCCTTTTCTGGGAATATAGTTGAGAAAAGTTTCCCAGGAAGTTTCTTTCAGAGCTGGAATTTTTATGGCCCTTCTCCTCTTGCTTTCTCTCCAAGAGGTGACAAGTTTCCAGGGATCTGGGCTCCAGTCGCCAGTTGTATGTCATGTGCAACACAGATTCAATACAAGACTTAAAATATTTAAGTTACATCAAAAAGGATTATTTGTACCAACTCCCCCCACCCCCCTTTCTTCTTCCATTGAAGAATGGCAGATACACGGATCTGACAGTGCTGCATCTTGTGTCATGCAAGCCTTAAAGTTCTTATCCTGTATAATGGCCTGTTTCAATGTCAGGATAGGTTGCCCAATTCCATATGGACTGGACTCACTGTGGTATAAATGGTAGTAATGGACCTTTCTGTCACCTGCCATTTGGTGGACAAAAATTGACCTATGAAATATGTATCAGAAACAATTTTGGGTATGGGCTGAGGATATATTACCTTTACGAGGGTATAATCAAGGTAGTTTTATTTTAAAAAACACTCATGTGAGAAATGTCCTTTAACATATACATTAAATACTTTATATTTTACTTGGAAATATACATCAAAGCAGACTATTTTGTGCAAATGCTTTGTGTTTCAGAGGAAAGTCACAAGAAACAGACTGATATGAAAAGAAATACATAGAAAAAAATGAATAAAACATACCCCTAGTCTGGACACTTAATCCAAAATGGATTTGTACTAATCCATCTATCTCTACCCAATCACTCTTTGTGGACACACAACTAATTCCTTTAGAAATGTTTGGCTTTTTATACTTCTTGAGTTTCTGTGACCTTTTCTTGTCATGACTGCATCCAACAAATAACAATGTCACCACCCCGAAGCACACAGACTTCAGAATAAGATTATAAACCAGCAAGAAACTAGAACTTTTCATTTTCGCTAGCTATTCAAAAGTTTTAATGTAATTTCTGATATTTATGAAACACACTGCTGTGCTTGACTTCCAGTAGAGTTTTTCTTTCTGTTTTAACACCACTTGTTATGCTTTTAAGTTGAGAAGATGTTTATTTATTACTCAGAGAAACTTAAAAGTGACCAACACTCTTTTCTTCATATCAGGATAGCTATTGCAATTAATCTCTCTTCTTTTTTCCTACCTTGGTAAGAAATTTGTTTCTACAAGGCTCCTTAGCAAGGCAATAGCAAAAGGGAAGACATAGTGCAACCCAGAGCTTGCCGAATGAATTGTTCTACTTCAGCCAGTGAGCTGCAGAGTGAGATAATGAGAAGAATAAATGGCAGGAAGTGTACGAAGGAATGCAGGACTCTTTGAAATGAATGACAGCCAGGCTTATGAAGTTAAGAAAAAAGAGTACACCACACATAAAACCCTTTTTTTTAAAAAAAAGTTTTTGTTTTTTACAACAATCATACAGACAAAACATAAAAACATAAAACTCTCTTTCAATTATATACATACAGTGTGTCAATTGATTACAATCTTTTGTGCTAATCTTTTTTTTTTAAAGTTTTTATTAATTTTCTACAAACAAACAAGACAAACAAAACATAAAAACATCAACTCTTATATGTACATCCAGTGTGTCAGTTGGTTCATCATTTTTGTGCATTCATTCTGTAGTCTCAATTACAATTATGTTCCATAACAACTCATATTGTCAATCCAAACTTATATATCCTAATATCACTAAAAAAAGAAGTTTTTGACTATATTTTTAATCATTCATGCTTTATGAGCTAACAATACTTTAAACCAGTTTACTCTATAACAAATCATCTAGTCATATCAAATCAATCCTAAAAAATCCTTTATAAATATAATAGCAAATAGCAAAATAATAGCAAAATAAAGATATTCCTTACTATCTAGCATTCTAAATATTCTATTATCGTATTTTATCATCTAGCCATTTATAAAAAAGATCCCAAATTTCATAAAATTGTTTATCCTCTTGCTCTCTAATTTCAAATGTCAATCTGCTCATCTCAGCACATTCCAATATTTTCTTAATAATTTCTTCCTGTAATGGTATTTTCTCATTCTTCCAATTTTTAGCAAATACAATCCTGGCCGCTGTTAATACATTTACAATCAGGTATTTCAAATCTTTACTGTATATATCAGGTAAAATTCCCAATAAGAAGATCTCTGGTTTCAAGTCTATATGTTTCTTTGTCATTTTTTCCAACCACATGCGAATTATAGTCCAATATTTTCTAGCATCCTCACAAGTCCACCACATATGGTAATACGAGCCGGGTATCTGATGACATTTCCAGCATTTTTCAGATTTATTCTTAAACATTCTTGCTATTCTTGTCGGAGGAAAGTGCCACCTGTAAAACATCTTATACAAGTTTTCTTTATATGCTGTTGACATTGTCATTTTATAATTTTGAGACCACAATTTCTGCCATTTCTCTAAATCAATCCCATATCCAAAATTCTTCCCCCAAACAATCATAGTTTCTTTGACTTGTTCTTCCTCTAATTTCATTCCCAGTAAATAACCATATAATTTTTTAATCACCTTCTCATCAGTACCCATCAAAATCTTATCTAAATCAGTCTGTTTATCATAAAATCCCTCCGTTTTGGAATCTTCATCATACCTTGAATGTATTTGTGCATATGAAAACCAATTCATCCTTATACCTTGTTCCTCTAAGTTTTGGATCGATTTAAGTTCACCCTTTTCATCCAAAAGTTCCCCATATCTAACTGTTTGTTCCTTCTTGTAGATTATAGGATAGGAAAATGCTTCAATGGTCGATAACCAAACTGGAATTTTCAAATAACATTGTCTTTTTATCTTCTCCCAATTTAACCACAAAGACTCCCGTACATAATGTCTTCTAAAATAACCCTGTGTTTTAGTTCCCTTATACCATAAAAAAGCATGCCAACCCAACAGCAAGTCATGCCCTTCTAATGTCAACAACCTATGTTTCCTTAATGTTATCCATTCTTTAACCCACATCAGACTTGCAGCTTGATAATACAATTCCCAATTAGGCAGACCAAAACCTCCTCTAATTCTAGCATCTTGCAAAAGCTTTAGCTTTATTCTCGCTTTTTTACCTTGCCATATAAACTTCAACATAATTTTATTTAAATCTTCAAAATAGTCTTTTCCAAGCCTAATTGGTATTGTTTGAAACAAAAATAAAATTCTAGGTAAGATATTCATCTTAATTGTTGAAATTCTCCCTATTAATGACAATTGCAAGTTTTCCCACTTCTTCAAATCTGTAGTTATCTGTTGTTTAAGTTTAATATAATTATTCTCCTTTAATGTGCTACATCTTGTTGTCAAATATATCCCCAGATACTTAACCTTATTTGTAACTTGAATTTTCAAAAGATCTGCCAATTCTTCTCTCTGTCTCAATAGCATATTCTTTGTCAAAATCTTTGTTTTGTCTTTATTTATTTTCAAACCAGCCACCTCTCCATATGCCTCTATCCTTTCCAGTAACTTTGGAGCTGTTTCTAGCGGATCTTCCAAAATAAAAGCTAAGTCATCAGCAAAAGCTTGTAGCTTAAATTCTTCCTTCTTAATTTTCATTCCTTTTATGCTTTTATCATCCCTAATATTTCTATTCAACACTTCCAAGGTCAACACAAATAGCAAAGGAGATAGGGGGCATCCTTGTCTTGTGCCTTTCCTTATATTAATAAAATCTGTAAGTTCCCCCTCCATCATTACCCTTGCTGTCTGTTTATTATATATAGCTTCTATTGCTTGAATAAATTTTTTAGCGAAACCCATCTGCTCCAATAATAATAACATAAATCTCCAGTTCATGTTGTCAAATGCTTTTTGAGCATCTAGGAATATCAAAGCCATTTGCTTTTCAGGATGAGCCTCATAGTATTCCAAAGTGTCCAAGATTACTCTCATATTGTCTCTAATTTGTCTCTTTGCAGAAATCCATTTTGATCTGAGTGAATAAAATTATTTAAATATTTTTTAAGTCTTTCTGCTAAGATTGAAGCAAAGATTTTATAGTCTGCATTCAATAAAGAAATAGGTCTATAATTCTTAATTTGCAATGGGTCAGTCTCTTCCTTTGGTATGAGTGTAATATAAGCCTCTGACCATGTTTTAGGTATCATCTTTTTTAACATAACTTCATTCATAACTTCTAACAATGGGATGCTCAATAATTCTTGAAATGTTTTATAAAATTCTACTGGAAGCCCATCTGGACCCGGAGCTTTCCCATTATTTTGTCTCTTAAATGCTTCATTTAGTTCCATCATTGTTATATTGCTTTCTAGCATTTCTTCAGTCTCTTTAGGTATCTTTGGTAAATTAGCTTCCTGTAAATCCTGTTTGACTTTTTCTTCATCAATATTCTCTTGTTTATATAGTTGCCCATAAAAATCTCGAATAATTTCTTTTTTCTCCTTATTCCCATAACAAACTTGGCCTTGTTCATCTGTTAACTTCAATATTTTTCTTGATTCCTTCTCTTTTCTCAATTTATATGCTAGCCATCTACCTGGTTTATTTGCATCTTCAAAATAATTCTGTTTAGAGTTTCTAATTTTCTGTGCCAGTTCTTCTTTCTCTATTAATTCCATTTTATGTTTGATTACATCCAACTTCAATTTAATATCCTTTTTCTGTGGCATTTTCTGTCATTCTTTTTCAAGAATTTTATACTCATCTTCCAAGGCCTTAGAAGCTTGCCTTTTCCTAATATTCTTTTTTCTTGTATAATCTATTATCAAACCTCTAGCGTATGCCTTCATTGTATCCCACACATTTTGCGTTGAAGTATCTACTTTTTTATTTTCTCTGAAGAAAAAAGCCAATTCCTTCTCCATCCATTGTGTAAAATCTTTCTCCTTTAAAATAGTATTATTTAATGTCCATCTCGATCTTTTTTTTTGTCCCTTCCATTTAATTGTCATTGGGCTATGATCTGCCCAAGTACTTGTTTCAATATTTGTTTCTTTAATATTAGATATTAGTTCTGTTGAGATCCAAATCATATCTAATCTGGACCATGATAAATGTCTATTTGAATAAAAAGTATATTGTTTAGCTTTAACATTTCTTTCTCTCCAAATATCTTTTAAAGTTAATTCATCTGTCATTTTAAAAAAAGACCTTGGGAGAGCCTTTCTATTTTGCTTTGTTGTTGTTGCTATATAGTCCAGTTTATTGTCCACAATTCCATTAAAATCTCCCATCATAATTATATTAACATAGTCCAGTCCAATTATTTTCATGTGTAGCTTTTTATAAAACTCTTCTTGTTTATCGTTCGGAGCATAAATTGCAATCAAGAGTATTTTTATATTATTGTCCATTATTTCTACCATTAATACTCTTCCATCTTCATCCGTGTAAATCAATTTTGCTGGAATAGCCTCTTTAATGTATAAAACCACACCTCTTTTCTTACATTGAGTCAAAGAAGTAAATATTTTCCCCAATTTTGGCTGTAATAACAATTGTTCATGTTGTTTTTTAATGTGAACTTCTTGTAAACAAATTATATCAAATTTTAATTTCTCTAATTTATGAAAAGTTTTCCTTCTTTTAACAGCTGAATTAAGTCCATTTATATTCATTGTAATCAGTTTTTTTTTCCTCCATGATTATGCTTTATATTTAGGTCTAACAGCTCTCGTGGATCTCACTTCACGCTGTTCTTTATTATCCATCTGTCCCCCTGCTGCTCCTTTCTCTTTTTCAGTCTCCAGTTGTTCATTTTGAAACTCAATTGATAAAGCCTCTTTCTCTGCTTCCTCTCTTCTTCCTCCAAAGAATTCTGCATGAAAAAGTTCTGCTTTCTCAATTGAATCAATTCTATATCTCTGCTCTTGCCACCTAAACACTAGTCCTTCTGGAATCAGCCATCTATAATTCACTTCGTTTTCCAATAGTATTTTGGTCAGAAATCGATATTCTCTTCTCATCTCTCTCACTCTTCTGGGTATTTGTTTTAAAACCACAACCTCTTTACCCTTGTATTTCAGTGTTTTCTCTCTTACTACTTGTAATATTTGCGTTTTAATGGATTTTTTGCTAAATCTAATATGGACTTCCTTGGGTAATTTATTTCTCATCGCATATCTTGTATAGACTCGATATATCTCATCTATTCCATCCATCATTTTTTCCTCTGTAATTTCCAAAGCATCTGCCAAAATTTCTATCATTACCGCTGCCAAATTTTCTCCTTTTTCCTCTTCTATATTTTGAAATCTGAGGTAAAATTCTGACCTTTCCATCTCCCACCTCAACATCCTTTCTTGTTCAACCGCTGTTAGTCTGCTGTCAATATTTCCAATCTTTTTCTCTCTTTGTTTTTCTTCTTCCTCAATTTTTTGGAATCTCTCCTCATACTTAACCATCATTTGTTTAATATTTTCCACTTTTTCATCAGTCTTCTCTATTCTTTGTTCAATATTTTCTGTTCTTTGTTCAATATTTCCTGTTCTTTGTTCAATGATATCTGATTTTGTCTTGAGATCTTGGATTCCTTGCATAATCATCTGTAAAGTTACTTTTCCTTGTTCCTTATCTTGCTTCAACATTGTCTGAATTAAACGTTGTCCTCCAGCTGGTGGGGAAGCAGAGGTAGAAGCAGAAATGCCAGATGGTATTGGTTTCCTGCTCATTTCAATGTTTCCAAAACTTCAAATTCTTCTTGACTTTTAATCCAACTGGTAGAGCAGCCAATTATAATCCAAAATGGAGAACTCCAATAGTAAAAAAACGAAACCAAAGAAGAAACAGGAAAAAAGGAAGAAGAAAGATCTTCAGGTTCTTCTAGACCCTAATCCAATTACGAGATAGTCCACCATAAAAAAGGAAAAAATAGAAAGGAAAAAACAAACAAATCCAAAAATAATAATATTGATTAAGAGCAAAAGAAAAAAGAAAAAGCAAAAAGAGAAAAAAAACAAAAAGTTCCTTCAGATTCTTCACACCTTAATCCAATTAAAAAGTCTCAATAATCCAAAACAACAACAATAACAACAACAACAACCACAACAACAAAGTAGTCCAAAAACATAAATATGAAAAGCAAAAAAGTCCCAATAAAAAAGAAAAGAAAAATAAAGAAGAAAAAAGAAAAACCTCTGAGGCTTTCCCTTTAAAATAAAAGGCAAAAATAAAAATATTACTAAAATTAAAATTTAGAAAAAGGCTAGCGAATGGGGTATATATAAGAACTTTACTGCACTTTGTTATTTATCCAAGGCTCTTGTTATGACTCTCTTCTCCAGCAGCTTCAAAGCCAAACCTCAAATGTTGTTGATAACAGTCCAGGAAAGCACCTGCAATAATATTTTGCTGTGCTCTCCCTCTATCTTATCACGTTAAAAAGTCCTTGAGATGAGGTCTTTTTGCAATTCTCTCCAATTCAAATAAAGATACTTTCAAGCCTCTAGTTGGCAGTGTTACAAAGTTTCTTAATGCTCTTTCTCCCCCCCAGCCAGAAAAAAGGAATATACAGAAAAAAAAGAAAAAATAGCCAAAGGGAGCCTCTATCCTAAAGAAAGTTAAAAAATCAAAGGGAGCATAAAATCAAAGGGAGCATAAAAATATATATAAGAAAAAAATCAATCCGGTTACCTACAAAGTCACAGTAAAATCTTTCCCAAAAAGTATAAAGAAAAGAAAAAAAAAAAAAAACCCAAGCCTCAATTTGACATCACTTTAAAAAACGCCGCTCAAAACAATTTCAGTCAAAAAAAAAATCTCACAGCTTTCTTCTTTATCCCGGATGAACTTTCCAACCTCAGCGAATTTACAACATAAAAGAGTTTTTCTCACCCAGCCGACACACTTCACTCCAATCACTTTCTTTCCGGAGCTGTCCCGACTTCAGCAGCTATGGAGGCTGCCTCTCCGCCGCCAGCGAAAGGGCTTCTTCCGGATCAAACCAGAGATTTTGCGATATCTCTGGGATCCTGGAACAATGCCCTTCACGATCACCGTCTCTACGGGACGGTTTAGGTCCGTTAGGACCGACCAGGGGCGAAAATATCGGCTGCGATCTCAGAGCCCCGAGATCGCAGCTGTATCGCCAGAACGAAGCTCCGCCTTCCGTGCTAATCTTTTTTTTAACCATTACTCACAAGTTATATAAATTCTCACCTTTCAATCTAATTTGTGCTTATGTAATATCAATTATTAATCATTCATATGACTAAACTATTTTTCCATCATTCTATACGAGATATTCTAAATTTCATTATGGTTTAATCTTATACATTCATCCAATAGTTATATATTTTATATTGGATTCCACATCAATCTATTAACTTTTATTATAAAGCTTGCTAATCTATTTCTTTACCATGTCTTTTTATCTAACCATTGATAAAATAAATCCCATATCATATAATTTTTTTTATTTTCTTGTTCTCTAATTTCAAATGTCAATTTACTCATTTCGGCACAGTGCATGATTTTCTCAATAAGTTCCTCCTGCATAGGTATTTTTTCATTTTTC
The DNA here is from genome assembly GCA_033807585.1 of Hydrophis major. Lineage (NCBI taxonomy): Eukaryota > Metazoa > Chordata > Lepidosauria > Squamata > Elapidae > Hydrophis > Hydrophis major. Next base: position 99,938,412 of record CM066331.1, read on the forward strand.
CAATTCTTAGCAAATACAATTTTAGCCACTGTTAAAACATTTACAATCAAATATTTCAATTCTTTTATTGTATATTTCCAGTATAATTCCCAATAAGAATATCTCAGGTTTGAAGTCTATGTGTTGTTTTATCATTTTTTCCAACCATGTGTGGATTATAGTCCAATATCTGTTTGCATCTGAGCATGTCCACCACATATGGTGATATGAGCCAGGTATCTGATGACATTTCCAACATTTATCTGATTTATTCTTGAACATCCTCGCAATTCTCGTTGGGTAAGTGCCACCTGTAAAACATCTTATACAAATTTTCTTTATATGCAGTTGACATTGTCATTTTATAATTTTGAGGCCACAATTTTTGCCATTTATCTAGGTCAATCCCATATCCAAAAATTTTCCCCCACGCAATCATTGTTTCTTTTACTTGTTCTTCCTCTAACAAATGTCCATAAAGTTTTTAAATTACTTTTTCATCAGTACCTGTCAAAATTTTTTCTAAGTCAGTCAACTTATCATAGATACCTTCTGTTTTAACATCTTTATCAAATCTAGATTGTATTTGCAAATATGAAAACCAATTCATTTTTACACCTTGTTCTTCCAACGCTTGCATAGATTTAAATTTACCCTTTTCATTCAATATCTCACAATATCTAACTGTTTGTTCCTTTTTATATATTAATGGATAGGAAAAAGCTTCAATAGTAGATAACCATGGTGGAATTTTTAAATAATATTGCTTAGAATAACAAATAACATTGTTTAGAAACAATGCTTCTCGAATATAATGTCTTCTAAAATACCCCTGCGTTTTAGTTCCCTTATACCAGAGGAAGGCATGCCACCCTAATAGCAAGTCATGTCCTTCTAAATTCAAAAGTCTAGTATTCCTTAGTATTATCCACTCCTTTATCCACATCAAACTTGTGACCTGGTAATATAATTCCCAACTGGGCAAAGCAAATCCTCCTCTTATTCTTGCATCTTGTAGCAACTTAAGTTTTATTCTCACTTTCTTCCCCAACAAATGTATTTTAGCACTATTTTGTTTAGATCTTCAGAAAATTCTTTTCCTAATCTGATTGGAATTGTCTGGAATAAGTATAAGATTCTCGGCAATACATTCATCTTAATTGTAGATATTCTCCCAATCAATAATAGTCAATTTTCCCATTTTATCAAGTCTGTTGCAATCTGTTGTTTGAGTTTAAGATAATTGTCCTCCTTAAGCGTGCTACATCTTGGTGTTATGTGTATCCATAAATACTTAACCTTATTTGTGACCTGGAACCCCAAAATTTCCTCCAATTCTTTCTTTCGTCTTGCTAACATGTTCTTTGTTAAAAATTTTGTTTTATCTTTATTTATTTTCAGCCCTGCTACTTTCCCATACTCTTCTATTTTTTCAATCAGTTTAGGTGCTGACTCCAATGGATTCTCTAATATGAATACGAGGTCATCTGCAAAAGCTTGTAACTTATACTCTTCTTTTTAAATTTTCATTCCTTTTATTTCCTTTTCTTCTCTGATGTTTCTATTCAGCACTTCCAGTGTTAACACAAACAACAGAGGCAACAATGGACAGCCTTGCCTAGTCCCTTTTCTTATATCTATAAAACCTGTTAACTCTCCATTTATCATAGCCTTTGCAGTTTGTTTACAATATATCGTTTCTATGGTTTGAGTAAATTTTTTACCAAAGCCCATTTGGTCCAATTGTAGCAGTATAAAACACCAATTCACATTATCAAAAGCTTTTTGTGCATCTAAAAACATCAAAGCCATTTGTTTTTCAGGATGTGCCTCATAGTATTCCAATGAATCTAAAATTATTTTCATATTGTCTTTAATTTGTCTCTTTGGCAGAAATCCATTTTGATCAGAATGAATGAAATTGTTTAAGTATCTTTTCAGTCTTTCTGCCAGAAATGAAGCAAAAATTTTATAATCTTTTAAAAGTGATATAGGTCTGCAATTTTTAACTTGCTGTGGGTCTGTGTCTCCTTCAGTACAAGTGTAATATATGCTTCTGACCATGTTTTGGGTATTCTCTTCCTTGTCATAACTTCATTCATAACTTCTAATAAGTGAAGATTCAATGTTTCCTGAAATGTCTTATAAAATTCCACTGGCAAACTGTCCGGACCTGGTGCTATCCCAATGTTTTGCTTTTTTAAAGCTTCTGTTAATTCCATCATTGTTATGTTACTTTCTAACATTATTTCAATATCTTTGGGTATTTGGGGCAAATTTGCTTCCTGTAGGTATTGTTGAATTCTTTCTTCCTGAACATTCTCTTGATGGTACAATTTTCCATAGTAATCTTGAATAAATTTTTTCTTCTCCACATTTCCATAGCACACATGTCCTTGTTCGTTTATCAATTGATTTATCCTTCTCAAATCTCTTTCCTTTCTCAATTTATATGCTAGCTATCTGCCTGGTTTATTTTTATCTTCAAAATAGTTCTGCTTAGCATTTTTAATTTTTTGTGTTATTTCCTCTTTTCCCATTAGCCCCATTTTATGTTTAGTTATGTCCATTTTAATTTTAATGTCCTTTTTTTGTGGAAATTTATGTAGTTCTTTTTCCAGCCTCTTGTAGTCATCTTCCAATATTTTAAAGGTTTTTCTCTGTTTTATATTTCTTTTCCTTGTATAGTCCATTATCAAGCTTCTTGTATAAGCCTTCATCGTGTCCCAGAAGTTCTGTAGTAATGTATCCTCTTTTGTGTTTTCTTTAAAGAAAAAAGTTCTCTTTCAATTTTCTGTTTAAAATATTTTTCCTTTAATATTGTATTATTTAAAGTACATCTAGATCTACTTTTTTGTCCTTTCCATATAAGTGTTATTGGATTATAATCTGCCCAGGTACTTGTTTCTATTTCAATGTCTTGTATATTAGAGAGCAATTCTGTTGACATCCATATCATATCTATTCTGGACCATGATGCATGTCTATTTGAATAAAAAGTATATTATTTATTTTCTGCATTTCTCACTCCCCATGCATCTTTTAGGTTTATCTCATCTACCATCCAAAAGAAGGATTTTGGCAATGTCTTTCTAGCTTTCTTTGCTAGTTTTTGTGTTTTATAATCCAATTTGTCATTTATTATTCCATTAAAATCTCCCATCAGATAAATATTAGCATAGTCCAGTTCAATTATTTTCTTGTGTAATTTCCTGTAAAAATCTTATTGATTATCATTTGGAGCATAGATTGCTATTAAAGGTATCTTTAGATTATTGTCCATTATCTCCACCATCAAAATCCTTCCATCATCTTCTGTATATATTTGTTCCACAGAGATTGTATCTCTAATGTATAACGCCACTCCTCTCTTTTTACACTGTGTCAACGCTGTAAATAATTTCCCTAGTTTTTGTTGTTTCAATATATAGTTGTGTTGTTTTTTAATATGTACTTCTTGTAAGCAGATTATATCAAATTTTAATTTCTCTAAGTTATGAAATATTTTTCTTCTTTTAGTAGCTGAATTAAGTCCATTTATATTAATTGTAATCAATTTTCTCTCATCTATTTTAGACTTTGTAAGAAGGATTTGTTGCTCTAGTAGATCTTGGTTCTCATTGCTCTCTGGGTACACCACTTACGGTTCCTTCTTCTTTTTCAATTACTGCTATACATTCCTCTTGAAATTCAATTAATGACTCTTCTTTTCTTGTATCTTCCTCCCTTCCTCTGAAGTATTCCAGATAGAATATCTCAGCTTTTTCAACTGTATCAATTCTGTGTCTTTGTTCCTGCCAGGTAAACATGAGACCTTCTGGTATCAGCCATCTGTAATTTATTCCTCTCTTAAGTAACTCTTTGGTCAAAAATTAATATTCTCTTCTTATCTCTCTCACTCTTCTCGGTACCTGTTTCAGTACCACTATTTCTTTATCTTTGTACTTCAGTGTTTTCTCTCTTGCCACCTGCAGTATTTGTGATTTAATTATTTTCTTAGTAAATCTGATATGAACTTTTCTTGGCAGTTTATTTCTCATCACATGTCTTGTGTAGACACAAAAAACCTCATCCATTCCATTCATCATCTTCTCTTTAGTTATTTCTAATGCTTCTGCCAAGATTTCTGTCATCATTTCAGCAAAGTTTTCACCCTTTTCTTCTTCTATATTTTGAAATCTAAGATAGAATTCTGATCTATCAATTTCCCATCCGAGTGATGCCAGTGATATGCTCTTGTCTCTTTCAACTTCACTCAGTCGGGTATCCATATCTTCAATTTTCTTATCTCTTTGTACATCTTGTTCTTCAATTTGCTTAATTCTGTCCTCATATTGCATCATCATCTGTGGAATATTTTCAATTTTCTCATCTGTCTTTTCAGTTCTTTGTTCAATATTCTCCGTTCTCTTTTAAAAGTTTTCTGTTCTCTTTTCAATATTATCTGTTTTTGCTTGTATCTTTTGAATTCCTTGTATAATCATCTGCAGTGTCACTTCTTTCTCCTTCTCTTGTTGTAACATCACCTGTATTGATTGTTGTTCTCCAGATGGTGAGGAGGAAGAAGTCAGAGTTGAAGAAGCTGAGGCTGGTATCTTTCTGCTCATCTTAGAATACTTAATAGGAAAAATGAGAAGAAAAACAAGAGCAGCCAACTGCCACTCCAATAAAAAATAAAAGTAAAAAATAAAAATAAAAAGGGAAGGGAAGAGAAAAAATCTTCAAGCACTTGAGCACCTTAATCCAATTGGTTCCAATTGTGCGGAAGAAAAAGAAAAAAAAAAGAAAAAAAATGTAAACTGGAGAAAGGATGAAATTTATAAAAAAAATAGAAAAAAATTAAAAAGACAGAAATCTATTTATTCCCCTTGCTAAAAAGATAGAGCAAAAGGGGGAAGGATGGAGAAAAAAGTAATCTTATTCCTGCATCAAAAGACTCAATTCCAAATATAAAAATCCAACTGGGGTGAGTAAAAAAAAGGGAAAAATCAATAAAATTTGTTCAAAAAAAAAAAGGGAAAGAGAAAGAGAAAGAGAAAATGCAATTCTGTCAGTAAGCAAAGCACTGCCACTAAATATTTGAGGCTCTTTACTAAATAAAAAAACAAAATTTCCAGTTCTCTTTTCAAGGTCACTTCAATCTTCTTTCTTTCAATTTCAACTCCAGACTCCAGCTATCAGTTCCACAGAAGAGCACCTGCATAAACAATCTACATGCTCTCCCCACTATCTTTTCAATGAAAAACTCAAGAGTCTTTGAATGTAACACCAAATATATCAACAAGAAAGAAAGAAAAATAATGTATCCAAGCCTCCAGGTGGCAGCACTACTTATTTCCCTTTCCTTTCCCTTCCCCGCTAATATTTAAACCAGGAATTAAAAAAAGAGTCTAAAATTGTTAAAAAGAAGAGACAAAAAAACTTTTCCAAAAAGTTATTTTTTTTAAAAAAAAAAAGTTAAAAAGGAAAGACCAGTCCAGTTTAAAAATTAAAAAGGTTTCACAAAAATTCAAAGTTCCAATAAAAAGGAAAAAAAAACCTTCAGGTTTTATTTGTGCTTAATCTCACTGCTTGACCACTTTTATCTTCACTTTTAAATTTCACTTTTAGCCTTTTAGGGTGTTCTCTCCAGAAAATAATAAGTAGAAATTTATCTCACCAAACTGACACACTTTCTTTCCAGCTTTCTTCCATTCCAGAGCTGTCCCAGCTTCAGCAGCTTTAATGGCTACCTCTCCACCAAGGGGAAAAAAGGACTTCTCTTGGATCTACCAGGGACTTTGCGATGTCCCTGGGATTGATAGGATGTGCCCTCCCCAGTCACCATCTCTATGGGATGGTTTAGGTCCAGTGGGACCGTCCCACAATGGAGATATCAGCAATTATCTTAGAGCTTCAAGATTGCATGCTATACCACTGCGACGCCAGCTCTGCCCTCTCCCATAAAATCTTCTTGATAAGATGCATGTAGAGGTCCTACAGAAAGAGACTAATATTAGCAAAAAAAGAAGATCAGGGTTTTATTATATATATTATGCAGCAGAAGCTCATATTGTATCTTGGACAAACTTTCAACTTAGTCCATTTTTTCCATGAAATTCAAATCCATCCTCCTGGGGACAAACAAGAACATTGTGACCATCAGAGGATAATACATAGGAAGCTGCAATCAAATTGTTCAGAAAAAAATGCCAACTGACCTCTCTTCCTCCAGGTTGCAGCCTAGTCAAGAGGTCAGAGAGCCAGTAGTGGTGACTCCTCCAAGCTCAAAATCCTGCTTCTTAATGCCTTTAACAGTTGTGGGTTAAAATATCTATTTTCCAAATGTTAACATGGGAAAACCTGGCAAATGACATGACAGGGAAGACTTAATCTCTCTCACAGAGCAGGGTGGGAGGGCAAAAAGGTTATTACATCTCACTAATGAAATGCTCCAGTCATCATTTGGTCACATTTGAGTGCATGCTATTCCCTTTGGATGGACAGAATTTTATTAGGAGTGTTAATAGGATACAGATACAGATTAACAGAGTTGGAAGGGACTTTGTGGGCCATCTAGTCCAACCCCCTGCCCAAGCAGGAGATCCTACACCATTTCTGACAGATGTCAGTTCAATCTCTTGTTGAAAACCTCCAGTGATGAAGCTCCCATGACTTCTGAAGGCAAGCTGGTTGATTGTTCTCAATGTCAGAAAATTTCTCATTTCCAGGTTGAATCTCTCCTTGTTCAGTTTCCATCCATTGTTCCTTGTCTGGCCTCCAGGTGCTTTGGAAAACACATTTGAGCCCCTCCTCTCTGTGGCAGCCCTTCAAATATCGGAACACTACTATCATATCTCCCCTGGTCCTACTCTTCTCTTCTCTTCACTGTATTAGCCATGCCCAGTTCCTGCAATTGTTCATTGTATGTTTTAGCCTCCAGTCCCCTAATCATCTTGGTTGGTAACCCACTGCTTAGCAGCCCTTTTCTTGAGCAAGCTGGGGATATCTTACTCCCACGATTGTATTTATCTAGGTTTCTTGTTCTGGAAGATTTCAATATCCTAAATTGTACAGGCAACTTAGGTACTATTGTAACAACCACCAACCTCTGCTAGCTGGCCTTACACATGCAGCAAGACACAGATTGGATTTGAGTTTCTATTTGGGTGACATTGATAACTTGGAGATACTAGATATCTTTACAACTCTTTTGTTATAGACAGATCACTCCCAGCTCAATATTCATCTGGCTGCCACAGGTGTTTCTGAAGGGATAGAGGACAGTTAAACGGATCCTGTCTAGGTATTTGATGGATCTTGATGGTTTCCTAAATGCACTTAGGATTTCCTAGCATTATATCTTGGTGATGCTGACAATGCCCTGGTTTTTATCTCTAGAGCCCGGCAATGGACACAATTTTCACAACCCATTTCGCTGTTGCAGAGCCACATTAGGCTTTGTTTTTTTCACGACCTAAATGAATGAGCAGACATGATATTCAGAGCCTTTTTAGTCATCTTTATAAGTCTATCTACCTATAGGGGAATAAAAGATTATTGTGCTACTGCATCCCCCTCCACATGGAGATGATGAGGGTTAGTATATTGTAGATAGAAGAGATGCCCTACACAGATATTTAATCACTTTGCAAGGAGATTGCCTGCAACAACCCACCAACTCATAATCATCTGCAACATAGGTTATAAAAATGGGTTTGGAGCTGACTTTGAAATATCTAACATTTGCTTTTCTTTACAGTTCCCAATGCATTAAAAGAAAGTCCATTTTAAATTGTGGCTTTTTGTCAGTATAATAATCTAATCATGGGATGATATTTTGCAAGCAATTCAATTCAGGCTTAATTTTGGATGGCCTTTATATCAAAGCCCACCCTCTAAGATAGTCAATGTGGGGTTTGTATTTCCCATATTGATAAGTACACATTAAACCTGCACTAGCTCTTTTTTCTTTTTCTCCTCCCCAAGGGATAAACCGTAATTACTAAATGCTTTCCTTTTGTTGAGCCCATCTGCTTCCCACTGGCTATTGTTCACAGTTGTAGGCCAGAACAAAATGTTTCAAAGGGTTTATCTGTTCAGCAAAAATTAGAACTAAATTAACACAGACCTTTGATTTCCCCATCATCGCTGTCATCTCTGCTGTTTATGTATTTCTCAAAAGTTTGATGGCTGACTAGACCTGTCTTTAAATCTTTGCAAAAAGCCCAGGATTATCTTTGGCTGTAAAAAAGGCAACAGATACCACATTTTAATGAAGAAGTTATTAATTTCCAGATGCTGGTAGACAGCTATTTCCGAATAAAATTAAATGTTCTTGTATCATTATCATGCTGCTTGTAAAGTATTCATAGTCAGCCATCTGTGAAGCAGCCAGTCCCAATCTGACATCCTCCAGATGTGTAGAGTTTCAATTCCCATAATGCACACTTAGGCCAGTAATTGTATATTGAAATGACTGCATTTGGTAAACCAATGGGAATAACAGAAGGAGATGGTGTTAGACTTTCAGAAGAAGAAAGAGGACCCTGTACATCAAAGGGGGCTGTTTGGAGAGAGTTTCCTCCTTTAAATTCCTGGGAGTCTACCTCAGTGAAGATCTTACCTGGAAAATCAATATAACCCAGGTGGCCAGGAAGGCCCAACCGAGACTCCATTTCCTCAGGGCCTTGCAAAATAATAAAGTGGAACAATGACTGATGATGTCCTTTTACCGGTCCACAATAGAAAGTGTCCTCTCATACTGCATTACGGTGTGGTACACTGGCTTGACAGCTGCAGATAGAAAGACATTACAGAGGGTGGTGAGCACAGCACAAAACATCGTGGACTGTTCCCTGATACCACTAGATGACATCGCTAAGGCTCTCTGCCCTAGAAGAGTGAGGAAAATCCTCAGGGATGACTCACATTCCAGTCAGCACTTCTTCACTCTCCTACCATTGGGTAGGAGATAGAGAAGCATAGCCAGCCGCACCAACAGGCTGAAGAACAGTTTCTACCCATGGGCTGTCAGACTCCTGAATGGAAAGTAACTTCATGTCAATGTAGTATGATAGACTTGTGGGGCTGGCGCATTGTGCAACAAGGTCACATAGTGTAATAAGATTGGGTCTTGGTTAGGGACCTCTGTCCTCACTGAGTTGTGTTTGGGGTGAGGTGAGTGAAGGGAAGCTCAGCCAATCTCATTGTACACATGTTATGCTTTGACAATAAAGGTAATAATTGAGAAGCAAATATTTTATATGTAGTTACCTCTGAATCCTTCTGAAACTATGGAGATCTTTTCTGGAACTATCTTGTTGAGGATTGATAAGTTTAAGAAAGAAGGTATCATCAGATTATCTGCCCACACCCTATTACTGGAATGTTGTCATGGATTATTGGGAGTGCTCTATTCTTCTGGTAACAGATTGAAATATTAATTCCAGATATCCTCATCTATAGTGTCTTAATCAGACCAAGTTTTGAAGCAGCATCATTCATTTTGAGGTTAGACAGAATCAGAAATCAAAAGGACATTGTCAGTTGATCTCCCTAGAAACCAGTTCCATCACCATGGATGCAGCTTGACTATCATGATGACATTACAATTGCCAGGTATTTCACATCAGTAATAATAAGAGCAAGTGATGCTCTTGGAGGTGATTAGTAATCATAGGAGTAGGCGAAGTGCCTGAATGCTCTTCAGGTATTTTGGGCTTCAACTTCCATCATACCCATTAAATAAAGCCATTGAAAGAGGGATGATGGGAACTGCAAGAGGGTATAGATAATAGATTTCCTGCCCCAAGTTTGCTGCTTTATTTACCTATCAAAAAATTCCTGTTTGCATATTTTTTTCCTACACATCAAGTCCTTTTTTTCTACAGCTTCTAAAACTTTGCTTGTTAATCCAATTGTGTCCCTTGACCAAAATGTGACAGTCTTGTTTTACATTTGGGACTTGTATAGCTAAGGGAAAAAATGTTCTAGAAATTTATGACATGTAGGTAATATGAAAAAAGTCATATCAGAGCAGTCTCCCTGGAGAACTTCCAGCAAGATCCAGACTTCTCTGCTGTCACAGTATGTGGTAAGTTGTTACAATGACAGGTAAGAACAGATGAATAAAACTGACTACTGAAATCAATGCCCTTGAATGAGACAGAAAAATAGAGATCCTTAGGAAAACCTTTGTGAATATCCAGTAGATATAGCAACTGTTGGCTCAATGATGGCTGTCACAGGGAGGAGGGGGTCAACCTATTCCCCAAAACTCCTGAATGTAAGAGAAGGAGCAATGGATAGAACTCATTAAAGAGAGATCCAATCTGGAAATAAGGAGGAATTTCCTAACAGTAAACAATTAACCAGTGAAACATCTTGCTTCCCAGATTTTTGGGTTCTACATTGCTGAAGGTCTTCAAAAAAAGATTGGATAGCTATTTGTCTGGGATGAAATAAGGTCTGCTGCCTTGGGCAGGGGGTTGGATTAGAAGACTTCCAAAGTCCCTTACAGCCCTATGATACCATGATTTCAATCTCCATTTTAAATCAATCTGGAGGCAAATGGTTTAATGAAAGTACAGAAAGTTTGGAAAGCAAGATGAATATAGTTTATATGCAAGAATCAGGCTTTGTATTATCTTATTTCTGCAACAACCTTATTTTTCTGTTTTCTGTAAGCATCAATTATTTATTTATTTATCCATTATTTGTTTGTTTTAAACCTATATGCTGCCTCTCTCACCTGAAGCTGCCTTCCTTATATTTGACCATTTCTTTGTTTCTTTTCTTCCCTGTGTCAGTCCTACATTTTCCATCCTGCAAAGCCCATTTTCTCTTGTGATGTATAATTGTGTCTATATTGTAAAATATGAAGATAATGTATGCTAAAGAATTAATAATGTAAAATGTTTGGACCTGGAGGCTTTTACACAATTATTCATGGTCTGATAACCTCACAAATGGACTGTTGTAATGTACTTTATACGGAGTTACCCCTGAAGACATCTTACAAGCTACACCTGGTCCAAAATAAAACAGCATGGACGTTTATGATCATACCTCTGTGTAACACCACTGTCCTGGGAACTGCACTGGTTATCAATAGGGTGTAAATAATAGGGCTGGTTTTTAGCTACAACCTTTCAAGGCATAGTGCCCAGTTGCACAAAGTTGTAACCAGTTTAAGAACCAGTTCATTGAGCTCACCCTTCACACACATGTGCAGCATTAAAAAAAAATGCCCATTTTAAGCTTCAAAACTTACCTTCCATGTCAGTGCCGGTGAGTAAAACAACTGAGGCAGGACACTCCGCTGTGCCGCGCGAATCGGTTGAGCTAAAAAACAGGGAAATATAGGACAGGAAGGGCAAGAGCGGGTGGGCAGAGCCAACTGCTCTCTGGAACTACTGGTTCACTAGAACCGGTCTGAACCAGCTGAATATCATCATGGATATTGCCCCATTAGTTGAAACAGTGCTTGTCTTCCATATTTGCTGACCATTCCATTGCTGATCAATCTAGTCCAGTTGGCATAGTTCCAGATGGCTGTCTATAAAACAATGCCATCTGATGTAAAGTGGACCTTCTTTTTATTGTATCGCTTGCCTAGCAGGTAACTAAGGCATAAGTCACCATGAATAGAACCTTTCAATCCAAAGACTGGATGACAACAGATGTTGGTTTGAAGCCAACTCACTCTCTCAGCGCCCCAGGCAAATGCTAGACACAGGCTTTTGGGAACTTGAAAGATGTTTGTAGATCTTTCTTTTTGTTCTAGCTGGAGGAAATGATTTTCTAGAGCCAGACATACATCCTTCTATCCATGTTATTATCAGGCAGGTATGCCAAGATTCCCCTTGCTCAGTGCGCTTCTTCCAACTCCTTTTTTACTGCAACTTTTATAAGGCTCTTTGAAGGACAACATAACTCCCCCCCACTTTTTTTTTTTACTATGTTCACCTGGGAAAACAGATCATTTTACTGTTTGACTCAAAGCATGAAACCACCCACAACAATAGGCAAATTTACTGTTGCAGCAGGAAAAACAAGGCAGAAACCAGCAACAAACACAACCAGGCAATGTTTTCTTTTTCCATTTAATTGTTGCTGACTCTAAAGAATTTGATTTTAAATCATATTTATATCACAGGCTTAAATTGACCCTGCTTTTTCCCACAGGTGCACAATCACCTAGCATCTACATCTGGAACCAGGAAAGACTGAGAAATGTAGCCTGAAAAGGACAATCAGTTATTAACCTGCCCTCATCCCATCCATGAGGCGACTGAATGAATTAGAGCATGTTTTTTAACCTTGTCAATGATAAGATGTGTGGACTTCAACTTTCAGAATTCTGGCTGGCTGGCTGGCTGGGGAATTCTGAGAGTTGGTCCTCATATCTTCAAGCTGCCAAGTTTAAGAAACATTGAATTAAAACATTTACCATTGGGAATGTGAAGTTGGGCAGAAGAAAGCAAGCCAGCAAAGGGAAATTATGTGTAGCATGTGAATGGGATAATTTTTCTCAGCCAACCCTTCACTTATTTGTTTATTATTAGTTAGTCATATCTGAAGTGTCTAGACTCTACTCCATTCAACTCCAATGATTGGCACAAACATAGGAGACATTATATCTCTTAAATAACAGGTTCGATGTCATGCAGGGCTTTCAAAATGGTAACTGGACCCTAGAAACCAACTAGTAATCAGTGCAGCCCATGGAGCAGTGCTGTTTTGTAGGCATTGTGTAGTCTACTCATCACTGCACATATACTTGGGTTCTGCACTTGGCAGGTCTAGCTCTGGTTTTCAATGTCAGCTTCATATATAGTTCATTCTGTATGTGTTTTAACCAAGGAATGAGTGGCTGTAGCCTCCCAGTCCAGGAAGGGGCATAATTGGTGCCCAAGATGTACCTAAATAAAGAGCCACTAGGCCCAGTTGTCACCTGCTTTTCAAACTGCAAATTTAGAGGGACCTCCAGATTACACACTAGATCTCAATTCAACTTTATTCAAGGACAGAAATAGAAGGTCCCCGGCACCAAGAGTTATCAATATTGATTAGAGTTCTTTTCTCTCATTCCAAATCCCAAAAACCTCCAGGTACTGGATCATGACTTCAGCAATATTGCTTGACTGGTCTGGGAATATTATTCCCAACTGAGTATCATTATTGTGCTGATGATACTTGACCATCAGTCAACAGACAACCTTACTGATGCTTCATGTAAACATTGGATAAGAGAGAATCAAGCTCTGAGGAACCCTATAGATCATGGCCTTCTGGCTTGGCCTTCTCCTCCTACAAATGTTGATTGGAATTGACCAGAGGAGAGAACTGTCATGAAATCATGCTTCCTACTCTCACCAGTTATTGTTGGTCTTGCAAAATAATGAAAGATTATGAAGTACCAGGATGGTGGCACCTTCCCATTCTGACTCCATCACAGGTGGCCCCAAAGGTGGTATTCAACAGGTTCTGACCAGTTCTGGAGAACCCATAGCGGAAATTTTGAGTATTTTGGAGAACCACCAAATACCACCTCTGATTGCCCCTGCCCCTGTGTCAGGCTACAAAACTTTTTCCCTTTCAATTAACAAGAAATATACTTCTGACCACCAAATGTATCAAAAGAAATCATTTATTCAGATGAGACAATTCATGTAGGAGTTCAAAGCAGCGTCTGAGGTCCCTCAGGCATAGGGATAGATAAGGGAGTTTAGAACCCCTCCCTTATCTTGATGTGTGTTTAGTGAAACAAAAGCCAGTATCTTAATTCCCTCCCACCCCTTCTGCAGGAACAATCTTTCTCACCGTTTCCCAGGGCATATCTAATTTCCCCCCACCCCCTTTTTAGAACAGACTTTTTCCAGAAATTCCCAGGACACAGCTCACTGTGGAATTTTTATGATCTTCTCATCTCCTGGCTGATGCCTCTCAGAGGTGATAGGTTCTGGCCATCTGGCTTTTTTCTCCCTCCATTGTATCAAGTGTGGGTTATACAAATTCAATATAAGATTAAATATATTCAGGTTACATCAAGAAAGGATTTCTTTATCAGTCTCCCCTCCCCTTTTCTTTTTCCACTGAAGAAATGACATAGACAGATCTGATACCCTATTCTCTGCCTCCCAAGTCCCAGTTGATTGTTTGGGTCTTCTTTTGTTGCCTCGCACAGGAGAATGGAGCTAGAAACCAGGAGTGGTGAGGCAATGGAGATTTTACAGCATCCTTCCCCTGCCACGCTCACCAAGCCATACCCACCAAGCCGTGCCACGCCCACAGAACCGGTGGTTCACTGAGTGGCCCACAGACATGATCAGTGCTGTCTCTATGCCATGCCCTGTCCTGAAACCTGCTTTTTCATGTCAGAATGCAAGTGTACTAATTATCCTCTTTCCCAAATATCATTAGCATCTCACACTTTCTTGTAGGAGTTTGTTCTTTCTCATCCCTGAGAGAGAACTAACACTATATGCCTTTCCCTGTCTCTTTTTCACATGCATAATATATACCTTCTTTAACAGAGAAAATGAATGTGTCATTCAGAGAGAAAAAAGTGCTTAATTTCAAGCAAAGAATAACAATTAGGCATGGTGTGCTTTAGTGAAATATCATATATTGTTCAATAACACATATAAACTATTTCCTACAGCTGAGTGAGTTCCATGCTGCAGAATTTTCAGTATGCACATGTGTGCCAATGTGCACACACATATGTTAGGGGAAGAGTTATAATCCTTATGAACCAATCATTCAGCCATTTCCTTACACTATCCCTTTATTTAAAAATGGTTCTATAAATCCATTATTAACCTAGTAATTGATGATGTATACTCCATTATTTCAAAAACCCAACAAACCTTCAAGTGTGTAACCACCATCAGCATGTTTTTGACTGCTTTACGATACAGATGGATTGAGGAGGTTGTGCCTTAATTCCAGTTTTATAATAATGAAACTGGATAGACGTGATCTGGCTTTCAAATCACTGCAGCAATGCAGATGGAAAAATTAAAATGTATTTTACTCAAAAAAAACATAACCAAATAATTTCCACCTCAGGCTTTTAGGTTTAATGTATTTATTAACACAAGCCCAGCATCAGGCAGGCGTATTCCGTGATGTCAGGTATTGTAACAGGGCTCTGAAATTTGATCATTGTCAGACGTGCTCGTCAGTGACAGGCCTATTGTTAGTACGGCTTGTAATGGAAAAAGAGAGGAACATCAGCTTCTATAATTCTCAAAATTATTCTCATCAATTGTTCTCCAAGAAAATGCTGCATGCAAATGTATCACACACATTAAGTATCCAGGAAATGCTTCTGATGCATGTGGCACTTTGCAGAGTGAAGAAGGGAGGGAGGGAAGGTCAAACTATAGCATGTGGGACTCTGTTTCTCCAGCTTGTATCCTAGCACTTTTTTCTTAGTTTCACCTTTTCACGGTCAGGACCCAAATAAGGGTATCTATAAATAGATAGATCTAGAACAATGTTTCTCAATCTGGGCAACTTTGTGTGGACTTCAGAAATTCCCCAATCATATATGGCTAGCTGGGAAATTCTGGGAGCTGAAGTCCACACCTCTTAAACAGTGGTAGGATTCAAAAATTTTTACTACTGGTTCTGTGGGCATGCCCTGGTGGACGTGGCTTGGTGGGCGTGGCAGGGGAAGGATACTGTAAAATCCCCATTCCCTCCCTATCCCACTAATCTGCTTTCCAGCTCTGTTCTTCTGTGCAGGGCAACAAAAGAAGACCCAGCTGATTAGCTGGGACTCAGGAGGCAGAGAATAGATGGAGGCAGGGCCAGCCAGAGGTGGTATTTGCTCGTTCTCCAAACTACTCAAAATTTCCGCTACTGGTTCTCCAGAACTGGTCAGAACCTGCTGAATACCACCTCTGATGTTAAAGTTGTCAAGGTGGAGAAACAATGATCTAGAGCGTACTAAGGACAGCCAGGACCTATACAATTGGTTTGATATTCTGTCTAAAGAGACTCTGCTACACACATCCTGAGCTTCTAGATTTGAGCATTGTTTGCCAGCCTCATTGCTGAGGATTGAGGATAGCAAATTTTATGCTGGTATATTTTTATGCCAACTGATGACTTAGTGATCTGCACAACAATCAGCCACTGCTGTAAGGTTTACTACTGTAAACCTTTGCAAAAATAATAACACATAATAACTATAACAAAGTAACATTGTGGAATATAACAATGAAAATATAATGTACCAAAGAAATAAACATAATAATAAACCAGCGATCATACTTTAAAATATAGATAGATAATGGTGCTTAAGTGAATTAACATTGGAAAGAAAAGGTTTCACATAATATTAACAAAGAACTAGTTGTGTCCTGTTAAATATTCTTGAACCTAAGCCATTTAGAAATTCTGTTGTTTCATTTTTACAATACAAAAAACATTTCAAAAAACCAATAGGGGGCACATCTCTTGAATTCACTTTTTAACATCAGGAGAACACATTCCTTTCCAGATCCATGTAACATCACATTTGGGATTGCATTGCACAAAGAGAAAGGTTAACCCTTCCTCAACTTTGTGAGAGAATCAAGTGAGAAGTTAGCATTCAATGCTTCTTTGCTCACATGGATTATGACTTGCATTTCATTGGGATATATGAATGGTACTAAAGTGAATGTTTCTGGCCCTGCACTTCTGATTGGCTGTTAACGGCAGGATCGGATTGGCCGTTCCAGGGAATCCGATTGGCCATTAACAGAGAGTTCCTATTGGTTAAGGGAGCTAGCGCTCCTCGATTGTTATTGGTTAATAGTTACTGGGGTTGCCTATATAAGGAGGGTTATAACTGCCATTGAGTTGAGAAGTCATGATGTAAATAAAGAGCTGAAGTTTACTGTTCCAGAGGCTTGTCTCCATTCTTTCTCGCCCATGCTCCAAACATAACACTGGTGACGAGGATGGGATATGAAGACATCTGAACCGACGGAACTAAGAAGAAACATCGAGCACATGGCTGATGACGCTACACAACGGAACCATGTCCGGTGGCATCGTACCACCCGCTCCGTTCGATCCAGTGCAGGAAGATTGGGAATCCTACATGGATCGCTTCCAAATGTTCTTAGAAACTAACAACTTAAAGTATGCCACAGCTGGGAAGAAACGGGCGGTGTTCCTAACGCATTGCGGTCCAACCATATTTAAGATGGCTAAAGCACTAGCAAAACCTAGAGAAGTGAAGGCGATGCCAGGAAGTGAGCAACGCCCCACCTAAAGCCATCCCTACCGAATGGGAGACACCACGGAGACCCTGGTCCCATATTCACTTGGACTTTGCAGGACCGACCAAAGGCCACACCTTTCTGTTAACCGTCGACGCCTACTCGAATTGGCTCGAGATTCACTGCATGACGAACACAACCACTGAAGCGGTTATCAAAAACTTGGAAAGACTAGTGACTTCCGGTTTCGCGTGGCTTCGGGGCAGCAGGAATTCGCGACAGCTCGCGATTCCTGCTGTGCTAGCCGTCGAGGTACCCCCGATCCAGATGGGTCAGGGGGATATGGCTGCCCTGTAGGGACAGCTGAAGAGAGAGGGGAGTCGGATAGGGAGGTGGGGGTGTTGCAGACCCCCTCCTTCTCCGGGAAAACCCCTTTTTCCCAAGGCGGTGGAGCAGCGGTCAGCAATGGCCGCCACGAAGAAGCCAGCAACCGGGTAAGAACTGTGCTGGAGGAAGTGTGAAGAGTGAAAGTTCTGTCTGAGCCGGGTCAAGTAACACCTTTTAAATTGCCTGGAATTGAGCTGCTTGAATTGCTGGAGGATACATTGTATCCCTAAGAAGAGCGAAAAGCGGCGGAGAAGCTGTTAAAGGGAACTTTTTTTTTTTTTTTTACTCTCCCACCCCACGGAAATAGCAGAAATTTTTGGATATATTAGACATTGAAAGTGGATTGTTTTGAAAGTTGAAGCTAAGAGACAAAGGGATTTTTGGACATTGAAAAATTTAAGAAATTGGAAAATTTTTGCTGGAGGTATGGATTTCTGATTATTTAAAATTGTCATTCCAAGTGGGAAGGGAGAAAAAAAAATTGGAGCAGAAGCTGAAAAAGGAGGAGATTGTCTAGAACGTCTTTGTGGATCCCAAAGGAAGATATATGGTAATTGGACCTCTTTGATTAAAAATTAATCCAGAAAGAGAAAGAGGAGAAGGAAGAAAAGTATTAACTTTTGGAACTTTTTTTTTAATTGCTTTTGATTGTCTTTGATTAAAAATACTTGTGGTTGTTTTGGAAAAAGTTTCCCTTTTTATAATGGCATCGTTTGTGGATGAACTAGAGATTGAATATCAAAAATATAAAAAAGAAGATACTTTGGGCGCTTTGTTTCAATTCTTAGAAATGGCGTTATGTTCTGTTGAAAAATTGATTACGCAGCAGAAGGACTGGGACAAGGAAGAAGAGGAAGAAGAAGCCATCTTTGATGAACAATGGGTCCCTTCCGGAGAGGAGGAGAAAAAGGATCAGAAAAAGGATAAGAAAAAGGGGATTTTAAGAATTATAAAAACAACCAAAAGAGAGAAAAATGAGTGAAAAGATGGAGGCAAGGTTAGAAAGCAAAGGAAAAGGAGTAAGAAAAGCGAAGGGAAAAAGCAAAGGGGTAGAAAGGGCAAGGAGAAGAATAAGCAAGAGAGAAAGGGGGGGAGGAGAAGCCTTAATGGGGGGAAGCAAGACCTAAGGAAAAAAAGTTTATTTAGAGACAATGGGTGAATTTAATTTAGATTAAAAGAGGGATTCTGGAGGGTATATAAGAGTGTGTTTTTATATGTATATTTAGAATATAAAATTTATTATGTAATTTTAGAATCTTTTAAACAGAATCCCAAGAAAGATTGCTATATGTAGTATTTCTAAGTTAGGGTAATGAGTTATAGATGTTACTCCAATTGGTGTACAGGAGAAGTATAGTAAAAGAAAGAAAGATGAATGGATAATTGGAAATAGAACAGACAAAGAATGTTGTTGAAAATGGTAATAAGATATGGAAGGATATATATGCTTTTTTTTTTTTGGATTTTGTATATTGATAAAAGGCAATAAAATTTTAATTAATAAATAATTTGGATGGAAAGGAGAAGTAGGGACAAGATATGAAGTTAATATTATATGAAATATTGATATTATAATCTGGAAATGTTATGCCTTATTGGTTTTTTATTATTATTTTTTCTTAGAAAAGAATTTATAAGCTGCTATGCCTTGATTCTTTGTGCATTGTTTTTATAAAACTGATAAAAATGGTTTTTATATATATATATATATATATATAAAAGAAAATAATAAGATATGGAAGGAGATATGGGTTGAATATGATGTTTGAATTTGTGTCTGTGTGAAGAGTTTTAACCCGGGAACAGACAACCTTCAGAAAAGATCTTTTAGTTTTGTTTATGTTTTGTGTTTGTATGTTTGTGTATTGTGTTTATGGTAAAACTAACAAAATTTGTTTTTTATAAAAAAAAAAGGAAAAAAGAATCAATAAAACCTTGGAGGAATGTTAGATGAGAATAATTTAAACAAGCCAGAAAGAAAAGAATATGATGACTATAAAATGGATAAATATGGAAGAGAAATGAAATTGAGTAGGAGTAAAGAGAAATAATGAGAAATTTGCTGAAAGATATTTGTGTGTCCATATGGAGATGGGATAAATTGGAATTACGCTATATAAAAATAATGTTTTGTTTGACTTGTAAGGATTTACAATGTTAAGAGGTTTTATGTGTTTATGTATTTAATGGTTAATGATGTGTTGTTTTATCTTTAAAATTAATAAAAATTTGTTTCAAAAAAAAAAAAAAACTTGGAAAGACTATTTGCAACCCACGGATTACCAGACGTCCTGGTATCCGACAACAGGCCCCAATTTACAGCGCTGTCGTTCGAGCAGTACCTGGCTGACCGTGGCATCCGACATGCGCTTACTGCGCCTGCACACCCTGCGACCAATGGAAAAGCAGAGTACATGGTCCAATTTGTTAAGAAAACCTTGCAGAAGGTAGACTACGATAACATTGACGACAAGATCAATCTACTTCTTTTCCTACAACACATCACACCTCATAACATCACCAATAAAACTCCCGCCGAACTGCTAATGGGACGAAAACTCCACTCCCAGCTCGACCGGTTACACCCAGCATATGAACCGGAGAAACCACTAGGATCCAGCGGCCGCTGTCGTGCCTTCCAGGTAGGTGATTTGGTATACGCTAAAAACCTATCGGGCAACCCACTGTGGGTGGAGGCGACAGTAGTTCATGTAACCGGCCCGAGATCCTACCTTGTACACTGCTTTGACGATAGACTATGGAAATGCCATATCGATCAATTACGATCGCGGCTTCCGTCGGGCATTCCTGAACTCCCTTATGACTAAACTGAGGGGGGGGGAGATACGGAAGAGGATGAATCCCAAGTAGATGAAAACCCATTCGAAGGAAATGACGGCGTAATAGAGACACAGGAAGTGGAACCAGAGAGGGAAACAGATGCACCTCAGGGAATTACCGAGAATAATGGCAACGATGAAGAAATGAACTCTGAACCAGAGGCGACCCCGTTGCCAAACAACGATCTACCTCAGCATGATCGCAGTCAAATGACACAGCGAAAAACAAAAAGACTAATAAAGCAACCGTCCTACCTAAAGGACTATGTAACTGCACCCTGCAAATAGAAGCCAGGGGGAAGGGGTGTTGTGAATGCATAAGATTTAATAAAGAGAACTGAGCTTGAAGCAAAGTGCAGGGTTCTGGCCCTGCACTTCTGATTGGCTGTTAACGGCAGGATCGGATTGGCCCGTTCCAGGGAATCCGATTGGCCATTAACAGAGAGTTCCTATTGGTTAAGGGAGCTAGCGCTCCTCGATTGTTATTGGTTAATAGTTACTGGGGTTGCCTATATAAGGAGGGTTATAACTGCCATTGAATTGAGAAGTCACTATGTAAATAAAGAGCTGAAGTTCACCGTTCCAGAGGCTTGTCTCCATTCTTTCTCGCCCATGCTCCAAACATAACAGTTTCTAAACAGGTAAAATTGTTAACCAATTTAGAATACATATGTTGAAAAGAGATAGAACTCAATGAAAAATCTGTGAATGACAGAAACTGGATACAATATGATATGACAAATTTAAACTAGAACAGTGGAAGTTTAAGGGAGGGGGGACAGTCAGCCATACCTGATTTTCGCAGTGCTATATTTATTTCCATCCAGTGACTCCTTAAATCCATAACAAGGCATCTCTTCCTGTTCCCAGACTTTGACCATCCTTTACAGAAATTTTAGGAATCATAATCCAAAAGGTAAAAAAGGCCTCAGATTGATAAGACTGACACTCCATGTCCTGCTGGTCCAATTGAACAACTATTATATCCCCCAAAATGTTCTAGAAAAAGATTATGACTAAATTTAAATTAGATTATAAATTTCAAAGAAGATCAGTCATAAGAAATATTGCTCTTTGAGACCTCTTCATACTTATACATACTTATGATATGCTATAATTAAAGCATAAATTTTAAAAGTGGCATGAGTACAGTCATGCTGTTCTGACTACTACCTTGACCCTTTTTTTGCCCTGATTAATGGTTGCATTGACTTCAAAATACAGTTCAGGTGTGGTTCAGTAATTTTCTATGAGTAAACACAAGAAATTGCTGCAGTTTAAAACAGTTAAACTTCCATCCTTCCATGTTAAAATGTTAAAGAGGCAAAAGTTTGGAAGATTCAGTTCTAGGATTATTTACATCAGAGATCAGTGATATATATTTTTTAGTTGTCCATCTCCCATTTCTAACAGCCAATATGTGCAATAACATCTCAAAGACCATCCCTTAAAAGAAATTTACATGTAACTTTTCTGTTTTAAGCCAAATTACATATACATACATTCATATCATTGCACTTCTGTGAAAATGAAATTTAACTAATTTCAGTCTGAATAAGCACATATGGAGAATTTTTACATACTGGAGGTGGCAACCTGAAGTTTATATAATTTTACCTATTGATAGGTTAAAAAAATAGTTATAAAAAATAGTTAAAAAGCCATTAGAAAATGGAATGGAAGAAACTTGCCAAATTACTTTAATTATGATTTTTTTAAGGAAATGAGCAACCTTTTTGTTTTTGAATAAACATTTGTAAGTAAACTTAATACAACTTCCCACTCCTCTGGTTAGAAGTTACCCCACAATCACTCAGCTCCAGCCCAGTCCTCCCCTTTCTATAGTGAAGCAGGACCTAACTCTTGTGCATGCGTGCGTTTTTTTTAAAATAAACTTTATTAATGTTACAATTAAAACAGACAAACAACACGTACATAAATGTGAAAAAAAAAATAAGAACAAAAAAATAAAAGTAGAAAAAAAGATCAGAAAACAGTTAAAAACACTTTCTTCCTCGACAGTTTGTGGGACCTTATTTTCAACCTTATCTTAAACTCTCTGTACAATTGATCCTTCTGCAAATACACACACACACACACACACACATACTGTATATAATCACTACTACAATTGTTATGGACTAAGCCAACGCGTCAGTAACAACCCTAATAGCTTTACTTTAACAGCAGGCTCGTAATCCTGCACTTCTCATTAGCCCGCGAATAGTGAGTCATGATTGGTTGTTTCTGGCCAATCTGATTGGCTGACAGTAGGTCTCTCTGATTGGACACTGGTTAGAGCGGTAAATTCATATCATTGGTTGTTTTGACAGCAGCCAGCTCTATAAAAGAGCTGCTGCTGCCCAAGTATTTTGCTCTGTTCTGAAGTCACTAATAAAGAGTTGAAGTCACAGTTTGATGTCTCATCTCCGTTCCTTGCACCCATGCTCAGGACTTAACAACAATTATAACATATCTTTTTTTGTCCTTTATTGTTTAATCAATCTTTGTTCTATCCATTCGTACCAGCAGTTCCAGCTGTCATAGTACATTGATGTATTTTTTCCTTTTAATGCCAAAGTTAATTTGTCCATCTCTGTACAATTTGCTATTTTTTGAATAATCAAATCCTCTGATGGAATATGAGGTTGCTTCCAACATTGTGCAAAGATCAGTCTGGCCGCTGTCAAAATATGTACTATTGTATACTTCACTTTTTTTTGAGATTTGTTTATTAAAGATCCCTAATAGAAAGAGTTTTCATTTAAATTCAATCTGTTCTATTGCCATTTCCTCCAACCATTTTCTAATTTTCCGCCAATATTTTTGTGCCTCTATACAAGACCACCACATATGGAAGAAAATTCCCTTCTTTTTTTTTTTTTTTTAATATTTCCAGCAATTCAGACTCATGTTGGGATGCATTTTCACTAATCTCGAAGGGGGAAGGTGCCATCTATAAAACATCTTATAGGCATTTTCCTTGTAGGCTGCTGATTTTGTGATTTTATTATTTCTACTCCAGACTTTCTATACTATACTAATATTATACTATGTCCTTTATTCCTACTCCAGGCTATCAAATACCCTTTGACAATTTCTTCCTCTAATTCTGCCTCTAGTAGTTAATTATAAAATTTTGTTATTTTTTTTTTGTCTGGGCCTAATAGAATTTTGCCTAGTTGCTGAAGTTTATTATTGATTCCAAATTCTTTCTTATCCTTTTGTATCTACTCTGTACTTGAAGATATGCCCATCTATGATTTGTACTCCCTAGTCCTGAAGATCTTGCCACAATTTCAAATTTCCTTGCATATCCAATAAGTCCTTGTATTTAATCATCTTAATAACATCCAAATTATTTGGTTGGATCATCGCTTCCATTGTTGAAATCCAGAATGGTATTTTTAAATAATGTTTTCTCCTTATTTTCTTCCAGTTAGTCAATAATGCATCTCTAATTAAGTGTCTGTGAAAGTATTCTGGGTGGTTTTCCCAATATCCCATAGAAAAGCATGCCACTCCCTCTGTAGGTCGTGGCCTTCTAAAATAATATTCTCTTGTTTGTTAAGTTCATCCATTCCTTCAACCATACTAAGGAGGCTGCACTATAGTACAACTCCCAATTTGGAAGGGCATCCCTCCCCTACTCTTGATATCTTGCATTGCCTTTAAATTTATCCTCAGTTTTTTCCTTTGCCAAATGAATTTTGTGATTATTTTATTAAGTTATGATTTTTATTAAGAAATGATAGATACCTTCTCCTATCTCTCTAATTATATACAAATCTTAACTATTGTATATTCTATACTGTTCCACATATGTATAAAGAGATATATCTATATATATTATGAAACAATATTATATTATAATATTATAAAGAATTCATCAATGCACATAGAAAAATTTAGAAATAGATTAACCTGAAAAAGTCAATTGATTATTTAAAGTAATAAACAAGATATATATTCAAATATTAATATGTAGTTAATCAATTATAACTATAAATGTAGTAAATATTATAAATATTAAATGATTATTGTTATCAATATCAATGTTACTTGACAAGTTGCTGATAAAACAGCTAGGTCCGGCAGAATACCTTACAATTACACTCATCAAATCTCTCTCCTTCTTCAGTCAGTACATAGGTAAAAGATAATAAAATATAGAATAGTTGATCCAAATATCCAAAATTAAAGAAAGGGAGACTCTTAAATAAATTGTCCAGCTCTCTGTCTCTGAAGCTAGATGATTTCACTTCCTCGCATTCAGGCAAAAAAGAAAAAAAATGCTGAGTAACATTTATGGCTTCCTAATATCTACACACACTCAGCAGTACACTCCTCCTTCCATCTTGGGTTTCAAGCAAATAGTTTTTCCAAAATTCCCCACTAAAGTACTCCCCCAGCCAGCAACCCCTGTTCCACATCGAGAGACTTAAATCAGTTATTAATATTGTCTATAACCACAAGTCTTTAATCTACTTCAAAGGTTCAAGTCTTCTCCTGATCTCAAAAGTAGCCAGCCCAATCCTTCCAAGCAAAAAATAATCCAAAAGCACCCCAAATCTCTGTGTGTCAAACTTTCTTCTCCAACTGTCAACAATATAGCAAACCTCTCTGATCCAAGCCTCCTTCTCCTCTAAGTCGCTACTGTTAATCTTCACTTCCTCCTATTGAGCCCTTTCACTTTCAAACACTTTCACGTTCTCTCTTCTTAACCGCTTCTTTCCAGGTTCTGATCAGCTTGTTGCTTCTCAACAAATCTCTTCACCATTCAATAATCGAACACTCTCGCAGGATCTCCACACAAACCTCTTTGTTAGCTGCAACAGGCTGTCACTCTCTTCTTTTTGCAGGTGACAGTTCGGACTATGGGATTGCCATTGCAAGCCGGCGATCTCTTGCTGGTTAGCCTCTGCAGGGTTTTTCTTTGTTGCGATGAGGGGTTGACCTCCCCTCTCACTGCAGCCTGTGTCTCCTGGCACCGGCACGGTTCTCTATGCGAACCGTGCATCCCGAGATGTCGTGCCTGTTGAGTACTGAGCGTGGGTGCGAAGAATGGAGATGAGCCGGTAAAATAGTGAACTTCAAAACTCTTTATTAACATGGTGTGATAGCTCAGCTCAATGGCTGCAACAGCCTTCTTTATATAGGCAACTTATTAAATATTCAACCAATGAAAACCAGGGAGCACTAGCTCCGTTAACCAATGGGAGAGGCTCGTTAATGGCCAATCAGATTCACCTGAACGGACCAATCTGATGTCGCCATTAACGGCTAATCAGAAGTGCAGGGCCAGAACTCTGCACTTGACTTCAAGCTCTTGATAACTTTATTAACACATTTATTCATTCACAACACCCCTTCCCCCCGGGTTCCATTTACGGGGTGTGGTTACGTAGTCCTTGAGGTAGGCCGGTTGTTTGTTGATCTATTTGATTTTTGTATTGCACCCGATATTTGGCTGCAATCTTGTTGAGGTAGGTCGTTATCTGGCGAAAGGGGTGTCTCTAACTCTGAGTTCGAATTCTCGTTGTCACCAACATCTTCAGTATCACCATGAGTCGAGCTCACTCCCATCCCCGATTCTTCTTCCCGTGTTTCCATTCGTCGTCATTTCTATCGTTAAGACTTTCTGCTATTCCAAGTTCATCTTCCTCCGTATCTCCTCCCCCCTCAGTTTGGATATCAGGGGACTCAGAGATTCCTGATTGTAGCCTTGATCGTAGCTGATCAATGTGGTGCTTCCATAGTCTATTATCGCAACACTCCATGAGGTACGATCTGGGGCCGGTTACTCGGACCACAGTCACCTCGACCCACAACGGATCACCCGACAAGTTCTTAGCGAATACTAAGTCACCTACCTGGAAGGTACGGCATTGCCTGCTGGATCCGTGTGGTTTCTCAGGTTCGTACGCTGGGTGTAGTCGGTCAAGGTGGGAATGAAGCTTCCGCCCCATTAGCAATTCGGCGGGAGTTTTGTTGGTGACGCTGTGCGGAGTGATATGCTGCAAAAGGAGTATCCAGTTTATTTTTTCTTCGATATTGTCATAGTCCATTTTGTGTAGTGTTTTCTTGGCGAATTGTACCATGCGCTCAGCCCTTCCGTTGGCCGCAGGATGCACTGGCAAAGTCAGCACAGGGCAAATACCATGGTCCACCAGGTACTGCTCAAAGGACAACGCGGTAAATTGGGGTCCATTATCAGCTACCAGAATGTCTGCTAATCCATGTGTTGTAAATAGTCTGTCTAGTTTCTTGATGACCGCTTCAGTTGTTGTATTCCTCAGTTCATAGATTTTGAGCCAGTTCGAGTAGGCATCTACTATTAACAAGAATGTGTGGCCTTTGGTAGGTCCCGCAAAGTCCAGATGAATACGGGACCAGGGTCCCCGTGGTGTTTCCCATTCAGTTGGGGTTGCTTTTAGTGGGGCATTGCTTACTTCCTGGCATTTGTGACAAGCTTTGACCCACGTCTCAATTTGCTTGTCGATGCCCGGCCACCATGCATAGCTATGTGCGAGGGCTTTCAGGTGCACAATGCCGGGGTGGCCATCATGCAAGATTCTTAGTACCGCTCGTTGTAGCCGCTCTGGGACAATGACTCTATCTCCCCAGATAATGCAGCCCTTCTGTGAAAACAATTCCGCTTGTCGACTCTTGAATGGGGCGTAGTCATCAGGTATCTGGTCCAATGGCCATCCACGCTCAACCCAACTGAGAACTCGTGCTAAGGCGGGGTCATGTTTCGTTTCCATCATGATATCTCAGGCTGTTAATGGCGGTGTTTGAAGTGTCTCGATCTGCAACGCTGTCACTATAGGTGCGGGGTCATCAATGGTCTCTGGAAGCAGTGCTCGGCTCAATGCGTCGGCGTGGGGAATGGCCTTCCCCAGGCGGTGTTGCAGTCGATAATTATAGGCAGCCAAGAATTCTGAGCAGCGAGTCATTCTGGGAGATAATATATAGGGGGTTG
Source organism: Hydrophis major (assembly GCA_033807585.1). Lineage (NCBI taxonomy): Eukaryota > Metazoa > Chordata > Lepidosauria > Squamata > Elapidae > Hydrophis > Hydrophis major. Next base: position 99,965,810 of record CM066331.1, read on the forward strand.
GCTTATCTCCCGCTATTATTCCCAGCAAAGGTTTGTGGTCAGTCACTATAGTAAAGGCTCAGCTGTACACATACTCATGAAATCTCTTGACAGCAGACACAATGGCAAGGGCTTCTTTATCAATCTGACTGTAATTGCGTTCTGCTTTTGAAAGCATCTTCGAGAAATAGGCAGGGGCTTCGCTACCATTTGGCAAAACGTGGCTTAAAATGGCGCCTACTCCGAAAGGCAATGCATCACACATGATTGTTAACAGCAAAGTCTCATTGTACTGCATTAGTACAGTGTCAGAAGTCAATAATTTTTTTACATTTCAAAATGCCTGCTCTTCTCTATGTCCCCATACCCAGATTGCTTTTTGGTCCAATAAACGATGTAGGGGTTCGGCTACAGTTGCTTTGTCCAGCAAGAAAACATAAAAATTGATAAGGCCTAGAAACACCTGAGGTCGGCTTTATTTTGGGGTTTTGGGGCATTCTTGATTGCCCTCAATTTGCTATTGGTAGGGTGAATGCCATTACTGTCAATCAAATATCCTAAAAATTCGACATGATCAGTGCATAGTTTACACTTGTTTTAATTAACCTTAAGCCCTGCATCTTTGAATCTCTGGAGAACCAACTTCAGGCGTTCTCGTAAAATTTTCGGGGTAGGTGCAGCGATTAACACATCATCAAAGTATGGAACAATGCCTTTTATTCCTTGTAATAGTCTTTCCATCAAACTTTGAAAGATTCCCGGGGCTATGCTCACTCCGAATTGGAGTCGGGTACATTTAAAGGCACCTCGGTGTGTAACAATTGTCTGTGCCTCTGCCGTTTTTTTGTCTACCGGCAGTTGTTGGTATGCCTGGGCTAAGTCTAGTTTAGCGAAGACTTTTCCGCCCCCCAGGGAATGGAGGAGGTGCTGCACCACCGGTACCAGATATGTGTTTTGTTGAAGGGCGTGGTTTAGGGTGGCTCGGTAGTCCCCACAAATTCTTATCGAACCATCCGGCTTAATGGGTGTAACGATTGGGGTTTCCCAGGGAGAGTGATCGATTGGTTCTAACACACCCTGGGCTATCAATTTAGCAAGCTGCTCTTCGATCTTTGGTTTAAGGGCAAATGGCACTCGATGAGGCTTAAGGCGGATGGGAGCTATTTTGGGATTGAGATTAAATGATATCGGGGTCCCCTTGTACTTGCCTAGTTTTTCTGTAAAGACGTCCTTGAATTCTTGGACGAGGTCCTCTTCCCAGTTACTGCTACCAATTCGGTGAATGCCTGCCACTTCAATTCCGAGCGGAGCGAACCATTGGAGGCCTAGTAGACTAGGCCGGTCCTTGTTGATCACAGTCAGGGGTAGGAATGCTGTACAGTTCTTGAACGATACCCGAACTCAACTGGATCCTATGACTGGAATCCGATTCCCTTGATAGTCTTTGAGTATGAGTCTTTGGAATCGGAGATCTTGTCGCTGGACGGTAGGGATGAGTTGCTTGAGGGTCTTCCATAAAACCATCGAGAGAGACGATCCTGAGTCGACTTCCATCAGGCAGGGCTGGTTTTCGATAGCCACTTTCACTCGGATCTCCTTGGCATCCAAAGAGGAGGCATGACCGATCGTGATAGTTTGGTGAGCCTCTTCACGCTTCGTGGGGCGGTTTATGGTTTTGTTTCTGTAGGAGTGGTTGTTCCATTGGTGGTTCACTGGTTCTTGCCTTACAGGACGGCTTCCTGTTGGTTGGCGATAGTTAGCCCCCCTCGAGGGCTGGCTGGGTCCTATTTGGCTTCTACAGACCCATCCAATATGGCCTCATTTCCCGCACACATGGTAGAGCGCGTCGAGGAATTTGCATTCTGATCGGGGGTGGATTGCCCCACAACCAGCACATTGATATTGAGATTTCTGGCATTGGTCCTGTTTGGACCTCAGTCGATGGACCTCTTCTTCGTCGCTGTCTGACAACGAAGAGAGGTCCTCATGGTGGGCCGTTATAAGCTGTCCTTCTGACTTAGGTGAAATTTCGCAGGTTGGTTGGTGAACCGGGGCGTGGTTGCAGCGCATTCAGGCAGCCAACTTCCTGATTGCTTCTGCTGCAGTAGCCTCAGCGATAGCATCGGCAAGGCTGATGTCGCCTTCCGCCATCAACTTGCTTTGGATGTGTGATGCATCCAATCCCAGAGCTATTCTGTCTCTTGAGGCTTCTTCGAGATCAGCAAACCCACATAGGCCTCCCAGATTCCGGAGATCCGCTATGAAATCTGCAACACTTTCGCCCTTCTCTTTACTTCTTTGATAAAATTCATGCCTTCTGATGAGCGTTGGAACAATTGGCGCGTAGTGGGCTCTCAGTAGAGGTTCGAGGACGTCCCAGTCCATAGACTTCACTTCTGCTGGTTTCGCTAGTGCCTTGGCCACTTTGAATATGGTCAGCCCGCAATGCATTAGGAATACCGCCTGTTTCTTTCCAATAGTGGCATCCTTCAAATTGTTGGTTTCCAAGAACATTTGGAAACGATCCATATAAGAGTCCCAGTCTTCTTGCGTTGGGTCAAATGGAGTGGGTGGTATGACGCCGCCGGACATGGTTCCACCATTGTGCGTTTGGTCACGTGCTCGGTTATCGATCTTCGTTGTTCAGTCAGCTCTGACGTCTCCACATCCCACCCTCGTCGCCAGTGTTAAGTACTGAGCATGGGCGCGAAGAATGGAGACGAGCCGGTGAAATAGTGAACTTCAAAACTTTTTATTAACATGATGTGACAACTCAGCTCAATGGCTGCAACAGCCTTCCTTATATAGGCAACTTATTAAATATTCAACCAATGAAAACCTGGGAGCGCTAGCTCCGTTAACTAATGGGAGAGGCTTGTTAATGGCCAATCAGATTCACCTGAACGGACCAATCTGATGTCGCCATTAACGGCCAATCAGAAGTGCAGGGCCAGAACCCTGCATTTGACTTCAAGCTCTTGATAACTTTATTAACACATTTATTCATTCACAATAGTGCCAAACAGCAAAAAGGATTTAGAAGGACTGGAGATGGGCTTCTACACCTCTGTTCGTCCTCACATCATCACCGGAAGTCAGTGCATGTATGCTTTTAACCACCATGTCTTTCACCAGTGTTAAGTGATAAAGAACATGCAAAGCATCTTGATACTCTTGAAACAATTCACAGGGTTCTCATTTTGCTTCCTGGAACCAGAAGAGAGCCATATGTGGGCTGTAAAAGTTCAAGGGTCCTCTGAAGCAGAAGTCACCAACCTTTTGGACCTCAGGGACTACCAAACTCATAATTTTAAATTCCAGGGACCACTAATTGGTTCTGTGGGTGTGGTGTAATTTGTGGGTGTGGCTTGGTGGTCATGTGACTGGCTGGGCATGGCTTGTATGTAAATATTATAAATATTTATATAAATATTGATTTTTTTATTTAAAAAAGAGCAACTTTTACCCAAAATCAGGCAAAGGAGGCAAGCAGATTAAGTTGCTCACAGAATCATTCAGTGATCTATCTATCTGCCATTGGCTAGTTCAGTCTGCCACATAAAATTTGCTAGCAAGCAAACTCACAAAATTAACTCACAACACACCATGTTTGTAAATATTGATTTTTTTTATAAAAAAAGAACAACCTTTACCTAGCTCAGTCTGTCACATAAAATTTGCTTGCAGTGAGTCTACACTGAATAATAGAACATTCACTCCTTCAATCTTCAGGCTGTGCTTAAAAGATCTAAAGACTAGCTAGAAAGCAAAAAATCCAACCATTTCCTGTTTCCTAGCTAATCTAAATCTCCCGACACAACAGAACAGCTGATGATTGAAAAAAGGAAAAATAGCAATTTAGCAGGCAAGTTTGCCAGGTAAGGAGTGAATGGGTGGGGAGGGTTCCCACAGGCCATGTGGCCGGTGCATCGTTGTGTTTTTGCACAGCCTGGATTAATTGCTTTGGGGGGGTGCTCTGGAGGTGAGATTTCTCTGTGGCCCACCAAAATTTTCTCATGGCCCACAAGTGGGCCGCAGCCCACCCATTTGGCGACCGCTTCTCTGGAGCAAAGAAACAAAGAAATCTCTAACCCTGGGGATTACCTGGAGTTTTGAAGCTCAATGCAAAGTGGTTATCTTTGACTTGGAATTCAAAAGCAGGCACAGATGTTCATAACAAAAATCACTGTATTCCTAGTTGTTCTGAGAAATCAATTATTACATTTCTCACATGGGGAACAGTTGGGTCTAACACTGTACCATGCTGAAAGCTATTTATTCCATCATGACTAATTCTGACCTGATGCATAACATGGCTGGCTTCCTCTCTCCTAACTTCTGCAAAGAAGGAGAAGCTTCTATCACTTAAAGACAGGAAAGAGAGAGAAAGGAAGGGAGATAGATAAAATGAACAATGTTGCTACCTAATTGCTCACTCAACCTTTAAGACCTACTAACCAGAGATTTTAAAAATGATAATTTTAGAAACTTTTTTTCATGTAATGAGGAATATCGTGACTTTCTACTAGTTTAGAATGATTGTAAATAATGTGGAACTGGATAACATTTTCAAGTATCTTATATGTGCTGTGGATGGAAGTGATGTCTCGAAGTATGATTTGCACACTTCTTGCAAACCATACTTGGTGTGCCAGGGTGAAAGAAAGATTTGCAAAGTGCACCAAATGCAACTGGCCTAATAATGTGCCTCTTGTGGATCTTGTGAGGGAGATATGGTGAACTGAAGATGACTCTGTGAAAGCAGAACCAATGACTGTGGCAAAGACCAAGGGACTGGTCCCTTTTCAGTTCCTGAAAACCTCTTCAGACAAAGAGAGGATAGTTGGTCACACACGTGCCCCAGACAGTTGTTCCCCACAAGGATATCACAGGACAGCAGTTTTCTGCAGATTTGAGGGCAAACCTGATGGGATTAGTCATCGTCTTGATTGCAATCACAGTGGAGACTTTTAAAGGACATAAAGTTCACAAATCTCACTTTCTAATCACTTTGCATATTATCTACTTCTAAGCTATTATAGACCTTTGGAACAACACCACCTGATGAATCTGCCTCTAATCCTGAAATAAATAAATAAATAAATAAATAAATAAATAAATAAATAAATAAATAAATAAATAAATAAATTCCAAACTCAAGAATTTAAAGAATTAGAAATAAACAGCAAAACACCAAATAAGATTTTGATCTTAGAAAGTTAAAAATGGACTAACAGTCCAAACAAATTTGGAATATTGAAACTTTTGCAGTAAGGCTTTGGGATTAATTATAAAGTACAAACGGCTTATGGGAAATAGATCATGTTTTGGTTTTTATAAGTTATTGAATCTAAACTGGAAATTATAGAGTTTGTTGCAGTTTTCAATAGCTTCAGTGCAATTAACACATTTCTGTCTCCTTGAAATTATTCACACACATTAATAAAACATTGTGAAAAAAGTCAACTTGGTGCAAGTGCAGTTATAATTCTTTTGAGTGCAGTGTTGCAAATACATTCCTTTTACGAGAATAAAACACAATACTCTTCCCCCCTACCTCAGGTATCTGTGTATTCAAAATTTTGGAATTGATAAAGAGAGGAGGAAAACATCTAAAAAGCGCATTAAAATTAAAAAATGGAACAATGGAGGATGCTTTTATATATCAGGTAATTTGGAGCTGCACATTTTGAAGAAATAGTACACAAAAGAGAATAGTTTTGGAACATCTGCTTTGAAAACTAATTACGTCTAAAAATGACAGCCATCTTTGTCTCAATTATCCATTTCACGTATAGCCAGTTTTATAAGACATAACTCCCTTTCAGTCCCACATTTATGTAGACAGAAAAAGGCCCATTTTCTCCTCTCACCTATCATAAGATTTTTAGACATTGTCCCAGACTAGAAGCATGAATTTAACGCCGTAGATTCCTTCAGCTCTATGCAGTTAATAACTCACAATCCTACTTCTTTGAGAGCACTGTTGATTTATTCCATCTGAAGATCTGTCAAAGGGAATTGAATGCTTGTGAGCATGACATGTCAGCTGATTATAAATTAAAATAAATTGCATTCTTTTCTGTATGACTTGGAAGCCTCCTTGGTTCCCATAAAGTTAACACTTGTCAATCAGGGTGTCTGCAGACAAACTTCCGTGTAAAAATGCAATGCTAAATTTTACAAAAAAAAAAAAAAAAAACCAACTTCTGAGAATATCTTGCACATACACAGCTTTTATTTCAAGGTATCTTTCTTGTAAACTTTATGATGGATTCCTTGTTTCCCTCATGTTCTAAAATCCATTCACTGAAACACTTAATTCCATCAACAGTTAGTAATTAAATGTTTAATTTCCATTGAATTCAATACAGATTCTCTCTCAATAATGCAGTTCCAGTGCACAGTAGTTCTGCACATACTTTAATAAAGTCACATGGGTGTGACTTTATAGCACAAATGACAAAATATATCATAGCACAAATGACAAAAATTATGTACTTTCCATCAGCCGAGGCATAATTTCATGAAAATATCATAACAGGCATGTGGTTATACTGGAGGCATCCATGACGACAGAACAATATATACATATCTGTGCCACATTTCTCCACGATATTTCTGAAACTATGTGCTAGTGGTTAGTATTGCAAACTAATTCTGCTCAGTCTGGAATTTGATCCTGATCGCTCAAGGTTGACCAGCCTTCCAGCCTTCCGAGGTTGGTAAAATGAGGACCCAGATTGTTAGAGGCAATATGCTGACTCTATAAACTGCTCAGAGAGTACTGTGAAAAAAACTATGGAGCAGTATATAAGTCTAAGTGGGTGGGCAGCAAATGGGCCACAGTGAGCGGGCCACAGCAAATGGCGGTGAACAGGCCATGGTGAATGGTGGTGAATGGGTGGTGGCAAATGGGTGGCAGTGATTGGGCAGCAGCGATCGAGTGGGCAGTGATCAGTCAGCGATTGAGTGGCAGCAAGTGGGTGGTGGTAAACAGGCAGCAATAGGCAGCGGCAACAATGGTGATAGGCAGTGATCGGCAATGAAGGCTCCAGTGTTTCCTGGTGGCAGCAACAGCTCAGCTCAGTTGACTGATGATGGGTGCAATAGAGCAGAGCCCTGATGAACCACGTGCAGAGGCTGCAATAACATGCTGAAACTGACCAGGCTGTTTGCTGTTTGCTGCAAGGATACTAGCCAGATGAATACCAGATGGACACTAGGTGGCAGAGGTAGATTTTTTTTTTTTTCCTCCTCTAAAGGTAATGTGCATCTTATGGTCCAGAGTGTCTTATAGACTGAACAATACAGTAATTTTCTTAATTTATATTTGCCACCGATCAGCCAAAGTTTTCTTGAATGATCAAGGTTTTCAAAGATAGAAAAGGACAATAAGATGTCTTGTACTTTAATCCTGACAGAAGAAAACACTGCTGTGTTGTTACACTTGAATTCTGAATTGAACGTTTCTAGAGATTCTTATTTTACTTTTTTTCCATTTTCCTTTCCTTTTCTAAAACTTCCATTTTCCAATTCATTGCTTTTATTTTATATTTTGCTATTTTTTCATGAAGACTTCCTTAATGTCATCTTCCAGTTTTATTGGACTTCTTCCTATTAAGCATTGGGTGTCTCTTGTAAAAGGCAACTGTTTTCATACAATACTGCCATCTGCAATTATTTGAATTAATAAACTTAATAAAACATCATTTCCTCTACAAGTTCCCCTATTCCTTCATAAGACTTTATTATTTGAAGGAATTTATTCAAAGTAAGTTTGCACTGCTTTATTGTTGGCTGATGTATTGCAGTTACATTCCTCAGCTTCATATGTATTTAAATGCAACCTACCTATTTCATGCCTCCCAGGCCAAAATGCATAGATATGCTGAAATTGAAGCTTTCCATAATTATTCGGTGCAATTTGTCTCTCAAAAAAGGCAAGTAGAGATTAAGGTATGAGGAAGAATGCACAGAGAATAGGCACAGGCATAAATGTCACTGCATACAAAGCGAAAGCTAGCCCAGACAAACTTTAAAGCAGATTTTCACAAATGAAAAAAAAATAATAATAAAGAAATGTGAAACAAGCTTGAGGTTGAAAAGTGTAAGAAAGTTGCTTTGTCAAATATTACTAACCCAGCTGTAAACCTATATTTGTAATTTGTCTCAATAAGCATCTTTAATTAGCATATAGAGAGAGATTAAACAAAGCAGCATGCATTGATGCTTCTGTAGGTTGATTTATGCTACCTTAATCTTATCTTATGAGGGACGTGGGGGCACTGAGCTTGTCGATCAGAAAGATTGGCAGTTCGAATCCCTAGCGCTGCATAATGGAGTGTTACTTGTCCCAGCTTCTGCCAACCTAGCAGTTCGAAAGCAGGTAAAAATGCAAGTAGAAAAATAGGGACCACTTTGGTGGGAAGGTAATAGCATTCCGTGCACCTTCAGCATTTAGTCATGCTGGCCACATGACCATGGAGACATCTTCGGACAATGCTGGCTCTTCATCTTTGTAACGGAGATGAGCACTGCCCCTAGAGCTGGAAACGACTAGCACGTATGTGCGAGGGGAACCTTTACCTTTTAAATCTTATCTCTGTATCAAGTCCATTATTGTATTGTGCCATTGCTGAGAAAGATATGTTTTCCTCTGAGCTGTGGGATATGAGCCAATGTATCATGGTGCATTCCACCCTCCAAAAAAAGGTAATTAAAAGCATGCCAAAGAAGAATCAGACTGAAAGAACCTGGAACCTGGTTCAGAGCAACATTGCCTAAAATGTGAGGAAAATGGAAGTTATAATAATATAGAGGTTGGCTATTTGAGTCAATTATTGGGAGAGGATGGCACACAGCATTTTTATCTTTAAATTTATTTACAAAACTACAGCTTCTAAGATGCAAGCTGCCCCAGGTGTGGTTCCCAGAAGAGCGAAAAGCTTACAAGTCCCCTCCCTTTGGGAGATGACTCCTGGGCAGCAGAGATAAACGGGATTCAAGCTACAGGGAGCCCTAACATCCGATCCTATAGAACCAGACAGAACCGGTCGAATCCCACCACTGAAGCTGCCCCTTAACAGAATAAGATCTGTTTATTCTACAGCCTTGGATCTGCAGGATAGAAAGGAGCAATTGTTCCGCATGTACATTCCAGGCAAGCATTTGTTGGTTCTGCCACACAAGGGGAAACTTTCGCTCCATTCCCCTAAAGAAATGAATTCTAAAGGGGAAAGAAGAATTGCATTTATTATTCATAAAGCTTCCAAGAGATGAATATTACTTGAGCTGACATAGTCAACATCACTGTTCTTAAGAACTAAATAGGCACTTAAGAACATATAAGCATAGCTCGAGAAGAAAATGCATCAAGAGTGCAGCTACTTTTATATTTAATGATTTATTTGTGAAAGGAGAGGATAAAACAATGGGGAGGCTGGAGGCTTTTTATTATAGACATACTTTTTTCTTTTTAAAATTACTCTATTAAATCTAATCTTTTGAATTCATTTCAGTAAAGCTTATGCACCAGCAATAATATTATCTTTTTAAATCAATAACATTGATAATCTCCAATAACAATTAGAATATAAAACCATACACATCTTACAATAAACAATATAATGAAAAATAAATTGTGTTAACGTATCAAAGAAAAATTATCCAAAATAATTAGCCATCGCTTAGTGAACTAATGAACTTAAAACAGCCCTCCCCAGGTGCTTTCTCAAAAAGTAAGGTCTTCATCGATTCTCTAACACCAATACAATTAGCCCTCAACTTATGACTAATCACTTAGTGACTGATTGAAGTTATAGTGGATCTAAAAAAAAAATACTTATGATCTGGGTTTCCAACAGCCAGGGTCCCGCACATGCAATCACGTGACCAAATTTTGGGTGTTTGGCAACTGGTTTGTATTTATGGCCATTTGCAGAATAGCAATAGCAATAGCACGTAGACTTATATGCCATTTTATAGCCCTCTGTAAGCAGTTTACAGAGTCAGCCTATTTCCCGCAACAATTTGGGTCCTCTTTTTACCCACCTCGGAAGGATGGAAGGCTGAATCAACCTTCAGCCTGGTGAGATTGTAGGCAGCTGGCTGCAGCCAAAGTAACTTGCAATACTGCACTCTAACCACTGTGCCACTGAGGCTCCTGCGATCCTTGACTGTGACTTACAATGTTATTTGCCAGAAACCAGTGTTTATCTCCAGTTTCCAGAAAAAATATTGGAAAAAACCAGCCAGACTGGGAGGAAAACTCGGGAAGGAGATCAGTCTCAAAACTCTTGTGGTTGCACAATGATTCAAGGCTAATCTCACGGTTGAGTTCTCCTTCCTTCTTGGGTGGCTATTTCCCAAAAAAAAATGTCCTTTGCAAACAATGGGTTTGCTTAACAATTAGAGCATTCCATTTAACCACCACAAAAATGGTCATAAAATTGGGCATTGTGATGTGAGGACCTGCTTAGTCAACAGCACAACTTATAACTGTAATTCTGGGCTCAATTATGGTTGTAATTCAAGGACTACTTGTACTAGTGATGCTAACTTGATCCTGGCCTCTCTGTGTTACAATTTCATAAAAGGGAATCAGTAATGAAAAGAAAATTCCATGTTGATGGCCCCCAGTTCTAACCTCTTTCAGAGTGGGAATACAAACTGCCCTTCTTTTCAGATATTTATGTCCATTGTTTATCATGTGGCAACATTTTAAAGGAAACTCTAAAACTGTATGAGATCTCTCAAACTGGATTCAAAGAGATTACAAACTGCCAATCTCTCCCCTTCCCATGTGATGACCCAGGGTGGGATACAAAACAAACACAGTCACAGAAAACAGGTGAAGTCCCTTTTATTCCTTCACTTTGCTTCAAAGCTCCAGATATATTTGATGGAAGACAAAAAGACTCCCACAAAAACAGTTACACGAAGAAGGAAAAAAGCAACACAAACCAGGCAAAATAAGGGCTGGAGGATGTCCACATATAACACACACTGGGAAGGATGCCAAACTCAGAGAGAAACCATCCTCTCCTCCCTGCGTGCCCTAGGATGGATAGGGGATGGGCCTGAGTCCTTCTCTGATTGCTCAGCTGGCCTCTGCTCTTCCCCAGCCTCCTCCACAACCTACAAGCTACATTTCCACTCCCTGTCAGCTGTTCCTCCTCTTCCTCAGAGTCAGCATCCACCAGGGGCATGACACTCCCCTTCCAGCAGCTAGGGAAGTGGAAACTATGGCTTGCAACATCACAGGTTTCTCTATCTATCACACAGGCCAGTGAGCTGCTGGAGATACAGATCAGCGACATCCTGAAGGTACCCCACCGACCATGACCCTAGGAAACAGCTGTCTATGCCAGGGCTCTCCAACCTTGGCAACTTTAAGACTTGTGGATTTCAACTCCAGAATTCCTCAGTCAGCTGGCTGAGGAATTTTGGGAGATGAAGTCCACAAGTCTTAAAGTTTCTAAGGCTGGAGACCCCTGGTCTATGCTAAGTCATGATACCTAAAAAGAAAAAAGAAAAAAGAGAAGCCTAGCACAAACCTTCTGAAATCAGCTTTTTGATATAAATCAAATAGCTTTTTATTACAGTCATAGACCAGTATAATTTTTAATATAGCATATGCGGTGTATATTTCCTGGGAGAAATGCATGGATTTCATTTTTTTTAGGATTAAGTTTTGAATTAAGCTTCCTATTCCTTTTGCTTCACCAAAACAGAAACTGTGACACAAAATAAAAGTACAGAAATATATTGAAATGTTGTCCTACTAGCTGTCATAGACAGCCATAGTTCCAATGGCTATTGAGGCACCTCCGGTTCTGATTTGAGAAATAAAGCAAAGGGCAAATCAGTTTTGGGTGATTTCACAACCTTAATTCAAGCAAGAATTTCACCAGTAGACATCAGGAGTTGTTTGAATAATATCAGTATTCATCTGCTACACAAAATTAATTTGCTCTATTAAGTTTGGGCACAAAGCTTAGATTCAACTAGATGTACCAATTTCAGCTTCCCTTTTTCAGTTTCTTAAGTCTGCTCCATACCACTTTAAAAATATTTAAAAAATATTATTTGATATATATTTTCACACTATTTTGTATAACTTTTATAAAACAGACTGTCTTTTTTGAGGACCTTCATCCTAACATACTGGGAAATATGAATATTGAATGGCATTGAAAAACAAGCATTTTGTAAATTCTCCCCGAAATATAACCTGATAAAAATATTTTCCATCCATAGCTATGGAAGGCAAAAATTAGCCTCAAAAATGAAATGGTTGGAACTGCAGCACAATACATTAAATATGCAATTTACTATTATGATGCAATGTTTCATAATAATTTTTTATTTAGACAGTTTTGGAAGTAGAAAATAACACTTTGTCACAGCCTGAAAATTGCTTGTTTAGCAGAGTGTGTTTCCTTAACAATATACTGCATATTTCAATCTTAAGGGGCAATTCCAGGGGTAGGACTCAGTTTTTTTAACAACCGGTTCTGCGGGTGTGGCTTAGTTGGTGGGTTCTGCGGGTGTGGCTTGGTGGACATGTGACTGGGTGGGCGTGGCCAACTCAACATCACTCATGTCAAGGGGCATTTCTCCTCATCTGGCTTCTCATGACAGTGGGGATGCTGCAATGGTCATAAGTGTGAAAAATAGTCATAAGTCACTTTTTTCAGTGCCATTGTAACTTTGAATGGTCACTAAATGAACTGTTGTAAGTCAAGGATTATCTGTACAAAAATACAAAAAGCTGCTTTGCTTGCAAAAAGCTGCCCTAAATTCCAATCATTAGATTAAAAATACCTGCAAGGCAGAGTTACAAATCAGGCAGGGTGCCAGAGCACCTTGAGGAAGGAAAATAGTTAAAATGCAGTAATAACTATCAAGAAGCCAACTCTTGCTCATAAAGTAAAACCCTTTAGCAGAGAGGTCATTTAAACTCTCCAGAAAAAGCACACCCAGGAAAAGCAATCCTTAGATCCATTTGCACCATTTAAAAATACCAGCTGGTCTCACAAGATATCCTAAGGAAATCATCTAGATTATTACATGCCCACCAGAAAGGCAGTGCCAGCCTTGCATCCTGCCTCTTGGAAGTATACCCCAAAAGGACAGTTCCAGATAGTACTAAAGCAGTGAGAAAGTCCCCCTCCCCAGATAGAAAAAGAAACCATGAGGCAGGGAAAAATTCAAACACAATACACATAATTAAATCTAACAGTAGCTGTTGCTTATTGAAGCTGAATAGGGAAAATTATCCCATCAATAAACACAGGATTAAACATCACCAAGCATAGAATTAATATTCACTAAAAACCAGTTTTAAATCAAAACTCAGAAAAGAGTATGCAAACTCATGTTTGAATGTCAATCTTTCTAGCTAGCCAAGAAGCCTTGCTGAATGTCACTCATCTTGGTTCCCCGTCAGTAAATGCTTTGCTTCATTATTCAGTGATTTCTTCAAAGTGCTGATTGCCCAGGGAAGTATTTCCTCCCAATAGCAATGTAAAAATCTTAAAACAACCCTTCCCCTTTAAGAAAGCCAAACCTCAGAAGCTCCACAGATAGGAAGTCTAGGCTGTCTGCCAAGAATGTAATAAGGGTGGAAAAAAAAACAAAAGGAGATTGCTTCTAATTACTGGTTCTCCAAACTGCTTAGAAAGTTAACAAGGGGTTCTATAGAACTGGATAGAACCAGTAGAATCCCACCCCTGGATGATTCCCTTGTCCTGAATATAATAACAAATATTAGTGTTTACATGGGTCAATCTTCTCAAAGAATGCAGTTTTCTTAAAGTTTTGTAATAGCTTTTTTCTTATATTATTGTAACCCATTTCCTTTTCTCATTCTCATTGCTACAACGTTTTGATACATTTTTTTGCAAAAATGATGAAATCCTAAATTCCCAGCAACAGAAAAAATGGATGGGATAAATTATCTGAATAAAAATCCTTAATTGGTTATGCTGATTGAGGAGGTGGACACTTAAATCTGGAAAGTAACTCCCATACAAAAGACATTTTACAAGGCAGATAACTTTGACAATCTTAACATGGCGACTCATATACTTTGTGATATTGTTGAAAGGTGTCAAAATGCTTTTCTTTCGAGGATTCGATTTTCCTGCTGGGAGAGCTCTGGTGCAAGGATATGGACAACTGCTTGAAAGCTGGATCTTTTTATTTTTCAGGAAGGCAGAGAACAGCAAGAAGTCTGCGTTCCTGAGCTAGCTAGCTTCTTATAGTAAGCCCCTGGTTTTTTATACCCTTTTCTCCCTTTGTAAGTTGATTTTGTGTGAGTGTTTGTATTTGTGCCTAATGTTTCAAATCCTGTTTGAGTTTGTCTTTATTTCCATCAGAGGGCAAACTCCGTGGGGTGGCCAGAGTGTATTATTGGTTTTCTGTAATCTCTTTTAGCTTTAATATAGTTTTTCATATTTGTTCTGTGACAATCTCCTGTCTGTCCCTTTTTTAATTTATATTTTGTGTCTTTTGTCTGTTTGTTTTGCTTATTTGGTATGTCCTGTGTTGGTAAGGGTTTTCTAAATTATCTTTTGTTTCCTTTTCCTATGTAAGTTTGTTTTCTGGCTGACCTGATGTTCCCCTTGGGCTTTTCCTGTTTTTTGTGACACTACTGCCTTCGTGAAATTCCCTTTCCACAATATATTGCAGAAATCATGCTTGCGGAGCTCCAGGTTCCTGCCCTATGTTTCATCATGAGAGGCAAAAATGAAAGGCCGAAGCCCTGAGATTTGCCTTTTGCCAGTTATTTTTCCTGCATTTTACTTAATCCTAGATTGGTTTTCAGGACCCATGAGTGGGGAATAGAAGGGAGGAGACTTATTAATTTGCCATCCTGCTTGACAACTCCTCAAGGTCATTCTCTACGAGATCTGTAGACTCTATAAATCTATAGAAGATCTTCAGACCCCTACTCTCTCTCCCAGCAGGTCTGAATCATACAAGGAGGTTCACAAGTATCTAACAGAATAACAGATTTGGAAGGAACTTTGGGAGGTTTTCTAGTCCAACCCCTTCCACCAGAGCAACCTCCACGTACAACACTTGGTTTTACACATCACATATTATTACTGGTTGAATGATTAAATATTTGGTGCACAAAACTAATTTTTTTTTCCTGAGTTCCACAGATCAAAGATGACTGGTACTAATGAGAAACTTTATCAAAGACATAGCAAAGCTAGTAATACCTACATACAAGAACGACAAAATGACAACAAAAAAACAATAACAACTATTTCCTTAGGTAACACAAAGCTGTAATGGAAAGAGAAAGAGAGAGAGAGAGAAACAAATAATACAACTTGAATTTATAGGAATAAATTACTGCATGTTTTTAGATTTGTTTTTCTTCAATAAATCATGTACCATTATTTGATAATGTATCAACAAAGTCTACATATTTCTGGTATTTTAATCAAATATTTTTTTAAAAAAAGCTCCAAAATTCTAGCTTTATTTTGCAAGAGATGAAAATCCTGATCATTCTTCCATGCCAGGCTTCATTATGAACTCATTGAACAGCAGGCATATATAGGAATGATGTTCATCCTATAATTGTATCATTGTTCCCTGTTCATCTGAATAAATTTTTGTGTGGGGGGGGGGGGAGGAGTATTTTTGTGTACTTTTAAAGTTTACACTTTTACTAACCAGTAATATTTTAGAAGAGGTATTCCATCCTACAGTGTCTGGCTAAATTTGAGTAGATCTCATAAAATATAATAGCAGCAGCGGTAGTAACAGCCTCCAACTCTAAAAGTAATTTTTTAAATATTAGTATTCCAAGAAGATGTAAAGCCCTTGGTTATTTCAAAAGCTTGGGGGGGGGGGATTGTTTTGAGGAAAATGGCTACAATATGGGCTATTTTTGTGTATTTCCACTGGCACCAGTTTGTTGCAATAATAATTAACTGTTTTGTCCTTTGTCATTTTGATATACTGTTTTTAATCCTCTTATTGGAAAGTGTTTTTTAAGTTGCCTTGAGGACTCCATGGATTATTCCTATAATCCCTACTAAAGAAATAAATGGGTTCATATATACATCTTTCAACAACACTTTTCTCTAATGAAAAGATAGAGCTGAAGTAATTAGTTAGTAGTGGAGGTAATGATTGGTTGATACTTATGTGTAATACATAAATAAAAGTGCTTTTATTTTATTATTCACTTATTAAAAGTAATTTATTTCTGAGAAATAAATTTCTGAGAAATTGTGATTGACTGAAAATTGCTGGCTAGTTCCATGATTAAGAGCTAGACTTGAATTCAGATCTACCAAGTCATCACTTTTAGCTCTGAAACATTTTTCCTCATTTGATTAACATATTAATTGATTAAACTATCCTAAGACTCTGTCATTATTACATTAAATAATTTTCTAGTTGGTGGGTCACACAGATGATATGTTGGCTTGAAAGGTAATTGCTAGATTACAGATCCAAGCCTGCATAAGGGAGTGTTCTGACCAAGGCTTCCCAAGACCATAATTAAGCATGCGCTTAGTTAAAATGACTCTTGTTTTATTTCAATGCTGGGAATTATTTTCATTTCCAGCCGATAATGAGTCCCAAACAGTCCCTTTGAGATAAGCACCCAGCTTTTCTTCCTTTGAATTGCTGCGAACAACTAGAGTGCCAAATGAATTATAAAAAAACCAACCGAAGTACAAAGTCCACACACAGTTTGAAGGATTAATCCGAACAGAAAGAATGACTTTGCTTCCTGCAAAGATTTCATCACCTTTGCCTGTCTTTTATACCTTAAGGGAGGGGCAATCACCTCCAAGCCTTACACCTGAGTCTCCCCTTCTGCTTCAGCTGCTCTCGCCTTCTAGCAGCTCTGCTCACACCTGCACAGGGAACAGGCTCCCCTGGGTCCTCTGCCTCACTGTTGCCAGACTCTGGAGGCAGCACCTCACCCCTAGATGGTCCTGGCCCCATCTCTGCATCAGACACAGGACCCTCATCCAAATCCTCTCCAGACTCCCTGACTGGTCCCCGTTTTCCCCCACTGTCTGATTCCGCTGCTGTCTCACAGCTGCCAGCGAACCACAACAGGAACTCTGAATATGCTTGTAATAAATCCGACCTTTTATTGCACTTGTAATGTACAACCTAAAAGAGTACATTAAAGCCTTAATTGATCAAAGCCATGGTGGGCTGCAGAGGTTAATATTTATAAACCCATTTGCTGATGACCGCAGTATAATGAAAAATTGCACCTTGGAATGTAAGAGAAGGAAATAATAAACATCACCAATTAACGAATGAAAAAGCAGACATTATTATTATTATTATTATTATTATTATTATTATTATTATTATTATTATTATTATTATTGGAAGGGATCTGAATGAAGGTGGTCAGATCTTGTAGAGTGGAATTGATAAATATATTTAGGAGAGAATAGTTGTAAGTTTAATTATGAACAAAAATGGCTACAAGGTAGATCAGAAAGTATATATTCATGTCATCTTGAATTTTTTTCCCAGAGATATTTGTTTACTTTCTATTACAATGCATTTCCACTATATTACACTAATTAAAACAAAGTAGTTAAAACAAAATAGTTTTGGACACATATAAAAACTAGGAATTCATATATCAATGATAGCTTAATGCTGTGATATGCTCCACTGAATGATAATAATCAAGAAATCAGAGATGAGCTCTGGAAAAAGTAAATAACTTTCTAAATGAATGTGATCCTGGGGTGAGGGATGGTGATATATATTGCCTGTAGGGCGACAGGAATGGATAGACAAGAATAAAATAAGACATTGCTGAACAAGAACTGCTTAACTATTTGGAGAGCCACGAATGAATGAAAATGGTAACAGTTTGGTGTCCATAACTGTTTGGTGACCTTAGGGAAAACTGTGCTTGTTCTGAATATATGCTTAAACCAAAAGATCTATTCATACATGCACATAGAAGAGGAATGAAGCAAAAAAAGCATGTCGCCCCTTCTGCGATCGTTTATAATAACATTGTAATTACGATGAATTAGTGAAGAATGCAGGGGAGATCAGAGGCTATGAGCATGGGAGACATCAATTTTTTTGGTAGAGTAAAGAACTGATCTTGGGAAAAGGAGTCATGGAAGAGAAGGAAATAAATTAATAAAAAAAGAATGAAAATGGAATGACAGTATAGGATGGCATGAATACTCCAGTATTGGATTCTCTCTCTGGAAAGAGGTTGGATGATTTTCAGAGTCACTTCCAACTCTTATTTTTTAAGATCTATAGCAGTAATCATCTCATCCAAGATCCTATGCATTTACTACCGTGTTTCTCATATAATAAGGCTGGGTCTTGTTTTTTTTTTTTGAGTCCCCAAAAATGGCTAGGCCGTCTTTTTGGGGGTGACTTAATTCCCCCCCCCTTGCATCTTTGAGCGGGCGGGCGGGCAGCGATGGCTTGGATGTTGACCTCGGTGTTGGTGGGGCACTTCATAGCGGGGTCAATGCAGGCAGCACCATATCCGGGTATGCAACAAAAGTACTTCCTAATGGAAAGCCCCCCCCCACCATTCCCCACCATTTCGCATGTTTCAATATAGGCCTTAATTTGGGGGGAGGGGCTTAATTTCATTTCATGCCTATAAAACATGCTGGGACTTCCTATTGGGGGAGGCTGTATTGTTGGGAGAAACAGGATAATAGTTGCTGAAGGAACAATGATTCGAGCAAGAGTTTTCCACTAAAACTTTTCCATATTTGACTATATCAAAGCAAGAACTTTCTACCATTACATTTTCTATTCCTTATTGAATCAAAGCAGACCTTTCTTGTAACTCCTAAAAATAGCTGGTCCATGACAATTGCACTAGTTTGCAATGAACTCACATTTTCTACTTAACTCTCTCTCTCTGTGCAATAATGTTCTACTTTCCCTGATATTTGGAACCCAATGAACATTTGTTCAATTAAAAAGGTTCTTCCTACTCAGCTTTGAGCTTCATTCTTCTGCCAGAACAAGATTAATCTCCCAACAGAATGAAGAAAAGTGGACATAGAAAGAAGTTACGGAGTTGCCTGGGCAGAATAAAATCATTATATAATAGAACTACATAAAACATAAAATCATAGGGCTGGAAGGGATCTCTGAGATCTTCCAGTTTAACCTCCTTCTCAAGATAGGAGCCTTACCCTATGCCAGTCAAAGGGTTGTCCATTTTTGAAAACCTCCAGTGATGTGGAGCATCTACAACTCCAGGAAGAAAGCATTGCATTGATTAATGACTCTCACTATCAAGAAGTTTCTCTGTAGTTCCAAATTGGAACTCTCTTAACATTAATGTATGGAGTTATTTGTCGCTCATGCATTGCTCTGATTTAATGCCGTAGCTAGTCTTAAGTTTGAGAAGCTAATTCCCCACATTACTTTCCAGCAAGATCCTTTCGGTCTCAGTCAATTAATTAAGTATACTCACTCCTGTTGGTAACCTCCAAGCAATGGAGGTACTGTAAGGCAGTGGTGGGATTCAATTTTTTTTTTACTACCAGTTCTGTGGGTGTGGCTTGGTGGGTGTGGCAAGGGAAAGATACTGTACAATCTCCAATCAGAGGTGGTATTTGCCGGTTCTCCAAACTACTCAAATTTTCCACTACCAGTTCTCCAGAACTGGTCAGAACCTGCTGAATACCACCTCTGCTGTAAGGGTAGTTTCACTCTGCCCAAATGTTAATATAAACAGAAGGGTTCCTGTGACAGAATGGAGATCTATCTGCCCATCAGACCTACCCAGTATACCTGTGATAATAACATAAAGTTGAGAAAGAGCATGGAGAAAACCAAGTAACTTTAGAATTGAATTCAAAGCGCAAGAAGAAAACTGGCCAGTAAGAAATGATGGAATGAAGTAGAGGATGCTGAAAGGATATAGGACCCGGTGGATTGAATCATCAAGGAGGATGATAATATAGTGAAAGGCCTGTCTCTCTATAGTACAGATTTATATTGGGAAAAAAGGATCCAAAGGTACCTTAAAAAATCAAATTTGCACCAGCCACAAGGCTTTGATGGTAAAGTTTAAAATAAAGTTCTTGATTAACTGTTTGGGGAATTTATTCACTTACTAGCTACATACTTAATAGATCAGGACAGGATCATATTAATAGAAACAATGCTGTTCAGAGCAGAGACATACAGTAATTAGTCTCAAAATAGTAAAGCAATCAGGTCATAAAGCAATTTGTTGCAATTCTTGCAAAGTACATTATTATTACCTCTCATATCAATGCAGAATCCCCTTGTAATTCATTAACCATTGTCCCGATGTAAAGAAAACTTTTCCTTGGGTTTCCGGTTTCGCGTGGCTTCGGGGTAGCAGGAATTCACGACTGCTCGCGATTCCTGCTGTGCTAGCCACCAAGGTACCCCCGATCCAGATGGGTCAGGGGGATATGGCTGCCCTGTAGGGACAGCCGAAGAGAGAGGGGAGCTGGACAGGGGGTTGGGGGTGTCGCAGACCCCCTCCTCATCCTGGAAAACCCCTTTTTCCCAGGGCAGTGGAGCGGCGGTCAGCAATGGCCGCCATGAAGAAGCCAGCAACCGGGTAAGATTGCGCTGGAGGAAGCAAGAAGAGTGAAAGTGCTGTCTGAGCTGGGTCAAGTAACATCTTTCAAATTTGTTGGAACTGAGCTGTTTGAATTGCTGGAGGATACATTGTATCCCTAAGAAGATCGAAAGCGGCGGAGAAGCTGTTAAAGGGAACTTTTTTTTTTCTTCACTCTCCCACCCCATGGAAACAGCAGATATGTTTGGACATATTGGACATTGAAGGTGAATTATTCTGAAAGTTGAAGCTAAGGGACAAAAGGGTTCCTGGACATTGAAAAACTTAAGAAATTGGAAAACCCTTATTAGAGGTATGGATTTTTGATTATTTAAAATTGATGTTGCAAGTGGGAAGGGAGAGGGAAAAAAAATTGGAGCAGAAGCTGAAAAAGGAGAAGATTGCCTAGAATCCCAAAGAAAGGTATATGGTAATTGGACCTCTTTGATTAAACATTAACCCCAGAAAGAGAAAGAGAAGAAGGAAGAAAAGTATTAATTTTTGGAACTTTTTTTTTAATTGTTTTTGATTAAAAATACTTGTGGTTGTTTTGGGAAAAGTTTCTCTTTTCATAATGGCATCGCTTGTGGATGAACTAAAGACTGAATATCAAAAATATAAAAAGGAAGATACTTTGGGCACTTTGTTTTAATTTTTAGAAATGGCGTTATGTACTTATGAAAAGTTGACTACGCAGCAGAAGGACTGGGACAAAGAAGAAGAGGAAGAAGAAGCCATCTTTGATGAACAATGGGTTCTTTCCGGGGAGGAGGAGAAAAAGGATAAGAAAATTTTAAGAATTATAAAAACAACCAAAAAAGAGAAAAATGAGCGGAAAGGTGGAGGCAAGGTTAGAAAGCAAAGGAAAGGGAGTAAGAAAAGGGAGGAGGAGAGACAAAGGGGTAAAAAGGGCAAGGAGAAGAATAAGCAAGAGAGAAAGGGGAGGAGGAGAAGCCTCAATGGGGGGAAGCAAGATCTAAAGAAAAAAAGTTTATTCAGAGACAATGGGTGAAT
Source organism: Hydrophis major (assembly GCA_033807585.1). Taxonomy (NCBI): domain Eukaryota; kingdom Metazoa; phylum Chordata; class Lepidosauria; order Squamata; family Elapidae; genus Hydrophis; species Hydrophis major. Next base: position 99,987,414 of record CM066331.1, read on the forward strand.
TTAATTTAGGATAAAAGAGGGATTCTGGAGGGTACATAAGATTGTGTTTTTTATATGTGTATTTAGAGTATAAAATTCATTGTGTAATTTTAGAATCTATTAAACAGAATCCCAAGAAAAATTGTTGTATGAAGTACTTTGAAGTTAGGGTAATGAGTTATAGACGTTACTCCAATTGGTGTTTAGAAGTATAGTAAAAGAAAAAAGATGAATGGATAGTTGGAAATAGAACAGACAAAGAATGTTTTTGAAAATGGTAATAAGATATGAAAGGATATATAAAGGTTTTGTTATTTTTTTTTTTTTTTTGGATTTTGTATATTGATAAAAGGCAATAAAATTTTAATTAACAAGAAATAATTTGGATGAAAAGGAGAAGCTGGGATAAGATATGAAGTTAAATAGATAAAGTATTGATACTATAATTTGGAATTGGAATGTTCTATTGGTTTTCTTCTTTTATTATTTTTTCTGAGAAAAGAATTTATAAGCTGTTATGCCTTGATTCTTTGTGTATTGTTTTTATAAAATTGATAAAAATGGTTTATATATATATATATATAAAGAAAATGATAATAAGATATGGAAGGATATATAAAGTGAATATGATGTTTGAATTTGTGTCTGTGTGAAGAGTTTCAACCCTGGATCAGACAACCTTCAGAAAAGATCTTTTAGTTTTGTTTATGTTTGTGTATTGTGTTTTCTGTAAAATTAATAAAATTTGTTTAAAAAAAAAACAAAAAACTTTTCCTTTATTTTACAATTCCCATATTTCTTTCTTTCCTGTTCCTGTTCTTGTTCCTCATTATCTCTCTTCCCTGTTGTTTTTCCAAATCATTTCTCCCTTTGATTTATATCCCTCTCTACATATATATTTTCCTTCCCCATTTTACTTTTCTGCTGTTTCTTTCTGTCTTTCTGATTTTTATAAATATTCCCCATTTTAGTTACTTTTTAAATCTCCCATTTTTAACCCCCCCTTCTTTTTCTTCTTTTTTGTGGTGTTCTTTGTGTTGAATATCTATTTAAGATGGCTTCTTCTTGAACTACTCCTTCTCTGAGGTTTCTTCTTCATATTCTTCAACTGCCATTTCCATAGCTTTTAACTCAGAGGCAAGTGATCCACCTCTGGCATGTAGTAGTTCTTTCAAACGTTTAAGTTCCATTTTTAGATCCCACAGAGATATCATCGTTACACACTCTTATATCTTATAGGCATTAAAATCCACCAATCACCAATCTTTTTCTTTCTTTTTCTTCAAACTTTCTGGATTAACAACTATTCCCAAACTGGGTTTATAGCAAAATCACCAATCAGTCCAACAATCCATATTTTTTCTTTTGTTCTAATTCAATTTTCACTTTTTAGGGTACTTGTTATATTGTTTCAATATTTTCTTTTCATTGTATCAGATCCGATTCATAGAGAAATAGGAACTTTCCATTTTTCCGCTTAAATTTTTGTCCACCAGATGGCACTCTCCATTATACAATGTCCTCACCTTCCCCCTCCCTCCATTTTATTTGTTCAGGGCTTTCCAAACCTCGGTATTCCAAACCAATAAAATCTTCAATTTAAATATGTCCCCCTTCTTTTTGTAAACTCCCAAGTCCATCTTTAAATTGTGCCTGTTTGTTAGCAATGTATTTTAATTCAATTTGTTTGGATATTTTGTTCCGGCTTCTTCCAATCCTGGTTTGAAGCCCTGCTCAGCTGTCAAAGATATTTTCACTTTTTTCCCCTTTCCCTTTAAAAATCCGCTGCTCTCTTATTCTTTCATAAAAATTCTTAAAATACCATCCTGGGGTACCTTTTAATTAATTGTTGCGCCAAGTTGCCCAGTTCTTATGTTGTCCATTTCTTTCTTTTCTCCTGCACAAATCTTAGTCCAGCTAAGTCCTCCTCTTTGGGGTGGCCATTTTAGACCACCGCTTGGTCGTCTTCAGGGGGAAAAATTGCCTAGTCCAGGGAGGGGGGATGTGGCTCCCCTCAAACTGGCTGGCAGCTTCCCCTTACTCTGCTGCCCCTACGAGGCAGCTTCAGCTCCTAATCACAGTGACTGGGGCTCTCCAACAAGAGACCACAGACCGGAGCTGCAGACAGTCGCAGTCCCCAGTCCATCGACAAGAAGGGCTTAACCCGGAAGCCTGCAATTTGTTGCAATTCTTTGAAGCCAGAAGGAATGGCAACTTGAAGCTCTGTTTGTACATTTTAATTGAATGCAGCTTGCAAGGTTATCTGATTGAAATAGTCTATCTATCCTTAATGTTACTCTATTCTTTTTTTTTGAAACAAATTTTATTAATTTTAAAGACAAACAACACATCATTAACCATTAAGTACATAAAACCTCTTAACATTATAAATTTTTACAAGTTGGATAAAACATTATTTTTATACAACATAATTCTAATTTATCCCATTTCCATATGGACACATAAATATCTTTCAGCAAATTTCTCATTATTTCTCTTTACTCTTATTCAATTTCATTTCTTTTCTATATTTATCCATTTTATAGTCATCATATTCATTTCTTTCTGACTTGTTTACAATTATTCTCATCTAACTTCCTCCAAGGTTTTATTGATTCTTTTTTTTTTTATAAACAAATTTTATTAATTTTACAGAAGACACAATACACAAACATACAAAACACAAAACATAAACAAAACTAAAAGATCTTTTCTGAAGGTTGTCTGATCCCGGGTTGAAACTCTTCACATAGACACAAATTCAAACATCATATTCATCCCATGTATCCTTCCATATCTTATTATCATTTTCTTTTTTTATATATATATATAAAAACCATTTTTATCAATTTTATAAAAACAATGCACAAAGAATCAAGGCATAACAGCTTATAAATTCTTTTCTAGGAAAAAATAATAATAAAAAACCAATAAAGCATAACAATTCCAACTTATAGTATCAATACTTTATCTATTTAACTTCATATCTTATCCCTACTTCTCCTTTTCATCCAAATTATTTCTTATTAATTAAAATTTTATTGCCTTTTATCAATATACAAAATCCAAAAAAAAAAAAACCATAACAAAACCTTTATATATCCTTCCATATCTTATTACCATTTTCAATAACATTCTTTGTCTGTTCTATTTCCAACTATCCATTCATCTTTTTTCTTTTACTATACTTCTCCTATACACCAATTGGAGTAACGTCTATAACTCATTACCCTAACTTAAAAATACTTCATATGACAATTTTTCTTGGGATTCCATTTAATAAATTCTAAAATTACATAATGAATTTTATACTCTAAATACACATATAAAAACACAAACTTATGTACCCTCCAGAATCCCTCTTTTATCCTAAATTAAATTCACCCATTGTCTCTAAATAAACTTTTTTTCTTTAGATCTTGCTTCCCCCCATTAAGGCTTCTCCTCCCCCCCTTTCTCTCTTGCTTATTCTTCTCCTTGCCCTTCTTACCCCTTTGTTTTTTCTCCTCGCTTTTCTTACTCCTTTTCCTTTGCTTTCTAACCTTGCCTCCACCTTTCCTCTCATTTTTCTCTTTTTTGGTTGTTTTTATAATTCTTAAAATCCCCTTTTTCTTATCCTTTTTCTCCTCCTCTCCGGAAGGGACCCATTGTTCATCAAAGATGGCTTCTTCTTCATCTTCTTCCTTGTCCCAGTCCTTCTGCTGCGTAATCAACTTTTCCTAAGTACATAACGCCATTTCTAAGAATTGAAACAAAGCGCCCGAAGTATCTTCCTTTTTATATTTTTGATATTCAGTCTTTAGTTGATCCACAAACGATGCCATTATGAAAAGAGAAACTTTTCCCAAAACAACCACAAGTATTTTTAATCAAAAACAATTAAAAAAAAGTTCCAAAAATTAATACTTTTCTTCCTTCTTCTCTTTCTCTTTCTGGGGTTAATGTTTAATCAAAGAGGTCCAATTACCATATATCTTTCTTTGGGATTCTAGGCAATCTCCTCCTTTTTCAGCTTCTGCTCCAATTTTTTTTTCCTCTCCCTTCCCACTTGCAACATCAATTTTAAATAATCAGAAATCCATACCTCCAACAAGGATTTTCCAATTTCTTAAATTTTTCAATGTCCAAGAATCCTTTTGTCCCTTAGCTTCAACTCTCAAAACAATTCACTTTCAATGTCCAATATATCCAAACATTTCTGCTGTTTCCATGGGGTGGGAGAGTGAAGAAAAAACAAAAGTTCCCTAAACAGCTTCTCCGCCGCTTTCACTCTTCTTAGGGATACAATGTATCCTCCAGCAATTCAAACAGCTCAGTTCCAGGCAATTTAAAGGATGTTACTTGACCCGGCTCAGACAGAACTTTCACTCTTCACATTTCCTCCAGCACAATCTTACCCGGTTGCTGGCTTCTTCGTGGCGGCCATTGCTGACCACCGCTCCACCGCCTTGGGAAAAAGGGGTTTTTCCGGAGAAGGGGGGGGTCTGCGACACCCCCACCTCCCTGTCCGACTCCCCTCTCTCTTCAGCTGTCCCTACAGGGCAGCCATATCCCCCTGACCCATCTGGATCGGGGGTACCTCGACGGCTAGCACAGCAGGAATCGTGAGCTGTTGCAAATTCCTGCTGCCCCGAAGCCACGCGAAACCGGAAGCCAATGTTACTCTATTCTTGATATCCAAGAAATATAAAAAGTGTATCTTGTTGACAAAAGCATTCTTGTCATTTTGTCTGATCCGATATCCTAAAACCTCATGACAGGCCCTCACAAGGGTGCTGTTATTTAGAGTCTGATGCTAGAAATAGAGGATAGGATCTTTTTGTGTCATCTCAGAACTATGGCATCCAACTTTTTCAAGACTATGATGAACACCCATCTGCCTTCCTGCCTGCCTGTCTGTCATCAAAAAGCTGCATTTCTTCAATTTAGCTATATAAATGACTTGTCTTGGTCTATTGTTTAAACATTGTTTATTGTTTTATTTTACCTGTTTAGGTAAATGTTAGTATAAAAATACAAGTCATAGATGATGATAAACCAGCCATGAAGGAATGGCTGAAGCTACCAGCTAAGACACAGAGTAACCACAAGCATGATTAATTTCTAACCCCAATGACTATTGAGACCATAGCACCGGAGAGATGATATATCATGTATCTTGGCAGAACATCACCTTTCCTTGAAGAAAATTCACTCGATAAGATTTCCACATTTTATTTATTTATTTTGACCAGAAATATTTCAGTGGAATCTAAAAGAATAGTTGAATATAGAATAGCTATATTCATATTTACATTAAAATTATTTAGAGGATTATATCATCTTTTTCCCAAATGATTCCTTTGTTTGGAAATTTATTAATTTATGAATACTACCAGACTCCAGAATGGCATGAGGGGGATTCGCAATATATAACTTAATCTTAATACAAATATTGTCTTTCAGTAACAAACTTAAAAACAATAAAAACTGATTCCCTCATAAAAAAGCATATATCTGTTAGTATTTCTTCATACAGGAGATAATTCAGACCAAACTCAAAATACCCTTCCCTCCCCATATAGCACTTTTTATACCACTTTCCTGTAGGGGAATCAGATAGGAACTAGTAAATACCTCAATGCAAAAAAATCCCCATGTTCTGCAGTTGTACCTATGAGGAGAGAGAAACTACATCATAGTGTAGGAGAAACTATTGTGAAGGACAATTTTAGGCAGATTCAGCTTGAAGGAGAACATTCTGTAGAGCCAATCAGTGTCATCACATTTATCTGTAGCTAGCAGTTTAAATCCCAGTTATTCTAGTTAAACTATTGGCACAATAGGTTGGCTTTAATTGTCACATCAGATCTAAATTTTGCTGAACAATGATCCACATAAAGAATTGTTATCACTATTACAACATTTATCAATGGATAAGCAGACTGAGGATCTATTGTAGATCTCAAAACAGTACTCAATCAGAGAGAGTAATTTATTCCAACGTTGTTCCTACTTGTTAACTGAAACTTTGTTTTAAAATACAGGTCTTATCACCAAAGGATTTCTAATGACACTAGAAGCTTGCTTGATTTAATTGTGGAAGGGTTGATTGTTGTAGATAGTTGCTTCATTTACAGTAAAGCCTCAGTCCTTTCTCCTACTGGATTTCCACTCAAGTGTGTGAATTTGCTTCATCTGCTAATCTCCTCGGAATCCAGTAATTGACTTACTATTTAAGTCCTAGATATGGAGTGGCAAGAGAGTTATTATTTTTTCCTAATTAGTCATTCAGCTATTGAAAGTAGAGCTGTTCAGTCATCAAAAGGCTAAAGGAAGGTCCTATTTCCCAGCCCCTCTGCACCAGCTCTGAGCAGAGAACAGAAAGAAATTGGTCAAGTTATGATGTGTGAGGTCCCCTTGGGGAATGAAGAGAGTTTCAATGCCCTTTAGCTTTGTGTTCGTCAAGCCTTAGTGTGCGTGAGCTGAAAAGAAATAAAGAGAGAGTGAGAGAAACTGTCTTATTGTTATAAGTAAATTGCAGAAGGGAGAACTATCAGCATTCTTGAAAGCTACTTGTTATTTTTACTCAGCATAGAGCACTTATTTATTTTTGCATCAACTGGGGAAAAAGAAGTATCCAAGCCAACAAAAACTCATCCAACTTTTAAACATCCAACTGAATGACAAAGTTTCGTAGCTAGCCAAAGTACAATTTTCGCTGGTGGATTAAGTGTTAAGCCTGGTTTCCCCAACCAGGGTTAGGGAGACAAGCTAAACAGAATGTGCAGCTTAGTCAGATAGGCACACAGATAAATGAGTGAGCTAAGCTTGTATGTTTATTAACATACAGTAAAAATGACAGATACGCTTGTGCTATCAAATATATAGTTTATTCCATTATGAGTTCATAGCATAGTCAAAATAACAGTCCAATAGTCATGTATCATTTAGTCAGTCCATTCAGGGATATTCAGTAAGCAAAAGTCCATTTAGAATATCCTATGTCAGTTCACTTACAAGCCAGTCCTTTGTTTTCTCTCCCGTTCCAGCAATGCAGACTTGTGTCCTTGCAGTAATCAGGAACTTCAAAGCCAGAGAGATAGCAAGCTGCCATCTTGCTTCTTTTAAAGTGCTTTCACAACCACTCCCTTAATTACTGTTCCACAGTTAAAGTTGCAGACACTTTAACTTACAAACTATGATTACATATTATTATTTACCTAAACCAGTTAGGGTAAAACAATGTTATCCCTTACATTCTCCCCTTTTAGGAAATAATAATATAACTATTTACATCTTTAAATCATATTTGTTACAACTCTCTTTAAACTTAGTTACTCCTTGAGCTTTTGTAAATTGGTCTGCAATGTTTTCTTCTGTCATGCAGTATTCCAATTTAATTAGCCCATTCTTTACAGATTCTCTAACATTTAAGTATCTTAAATCAGTATGCTTTGATCTAGTTTTTACAGCAATACTAGTAGCTAACTTTATAGCTGCTTGATTATCCTCGTACACAATAATGGAATCTTTGACAGTTATACCCATGTCTAATAATAACTGTTTGTACAAAATCAAATCAGTGCATAATAATGACAGACATGAAAATTCCGCTTCCATCGTGGACAAGCTAATATGCTGTTGTCTGATTGACCTCCACCCTATTAGTGTCTTACCAAATAATATAGCCATCCCAGATGTTGATTTTCTAGTGTTTATATCAGTTGCAAAACTTGCATCTGCATAGGCACTAAGACTCAAATCATCCTTTGGTTCTATATACAATGCATGGTTCATTGTTCCTTTAAGATATCTTAAAATTCTCTTTAATGATTGCCAATGACATTGATGTGGATCTGAATTAAAACGTGCCAGCTGATTTACACTATAAGCTATATCTGGCCTTGACCAATTGCTTATATATGATAAGCTACCAATCAAAGATTGATATATGGACTTATCAAATTTGGGACTTTGATCATCAGTTTGGCAAACTTCCTGACTCATTGGAGTCTTTGCCGGTTTACAAAGTTCCATTTTAAACGTTTTAATTAATTGGCAAATTTTATCTTCTTGAGATATCTTAAAACCATTTTTTGTTTTGTTAATTGTCAATCCTAGATACCTTTTAATTTCACCTAAATGCTTTAATTTTATCTTTTTGGCTAATAATGATATAATTTCATTAGCTTCATTATTAGTCTTAGTTATCAAAGCAATATCATCTGTAAATAATAACAATAATGACACCGTTCCATTATTTTCTCTTTTAAACACACATGGATCTGCTAAACCAGATTTAAAACCTATGTTGTTTAACTCTTTCACAATATATTGGTTCCACTCAAACCCAGATTGTTTCAACCCGTAAAGACTCTTTTTGAGTTTCCAACAATCATTACTATTTACTTTATTGTCTTTTATACCTACTGGTTTTCTTAAATATATAGTGTGCTGCAATGGTGCATGTAGATAAGCAGTTTCTACATCTAAATGGTTAATGATATAGTTTTTCTTAGCTGCCCACACTAATGCTGCTCTTAAAGATGTTGCTTTAAGACTTGGTGCAAAAACTTCATCGTAATCAGATGCAGTTTGATTAAATCCTTGAGCTACTAACCTATAGCTTTATGGGTAACAGTCCCATCATTTCCAGTTTTTACTTTAAATATCCATTTGCACCCAATGGATTTTTCTCCTGGAGGTAATTTAGCATCTTCATAAACTTTCATTACCTTTAATGAATTTAGTTCCTTTTCCATTGCCTTTTGCCAATTCTCCTGATCCTTAGCAGGATACATCCTAAGTTCATCTACACTAGTTGGAACTTTAGTTACTTGGCAAACTATACTTGCTTGATATCTATCAGGTGGTCTAGTTATATGTGTAGTACGCCTAGGTATTACAGGACTTACAGGTGGACTTTCATTTATTAACTCTTCTTGATTATCTAACTCTTCCTGATCAACTGTTTCCTCTTGTTCTGGTCCTATTTGCTCTTCATGGACTTCTTCTTTAATTGGACTCTTCTTATAACTAGTCTGTTCTTTCTGCCTTTTGTAGGGTTCAATAATTACTTCATTATTTAAATCTTGCTCTAATCTATTCCATCCTACATGTTCTAGGAATTTAGCACTAGCACTGGTGTAAACTCTAGATGTACCTGGTTCCCAGAATCTACAAGATCTATGATTAGATGTATATCCTACAAAATATAATCTTTTAGCTCTATGTTGTCCTTTGTGTCTAAGTTGTGTAGGGATATGCACCCATGCTGGTGCTCCAAATGTGTGCATGTAACTTAAATCAGGTTTTGTACCATGCCACAATGTGAATGGTAATTCACCTGTTGTTGAATTAACAACATTATTTAATATATGATTACCACACATTATTGCTTCTCCCCACAAATTGTCAGGTAATCCTGAATCAGACATCATAGATCGTGTCATTGATTGTAATGTTTGGCCTCTTCTCTCTATAAAGGCATTATGTTGTGGCCTATATGGTGCAGACATTTTATGTTGAATACCTAACATTCTTAGTCTGTTCTGGAATTTATTATTTGTAAATTCCGTACCATTATCTGTTATAAGAGTTACTAATTTCTTTTTAGTTTTCCTTTCTGCAAATTTAATCCAATTAAAGAGATTTTGATAAGTTTCAGTTTTGCTCTTCATTAAATAGCAAAACCCATATCTAGAATAATGGTCCATTATACTTAATATGTAACGAACTCCTCCTACACTTTGTTTTTTAGGACCTATTAAATCTGCAAATACTACCTCTAAAGGCTCTTTAGTAGTAAATCCATCAACTCTATTAGCAGGTGTAACCCTTGCTTTGCTTTGATTGCAAATATTACATTGCAAATACTTATTACAAGGTTTCAAACTTATTCCCTTAGATAATTCAACAGTTTTCTTAAGCATTTTAAAATTTAAATGCCCTAGCCTTCGATGTAACAAGTGAATACATTCATCATGAGGTTTCTTATTTTCATAAACCATGTTAGCCACCTTTAAACCATCATCATTTAACACATATAATTCACCTCTTAAAGATGCAGTAATTCTCTTATCTTCTTTCTCAATTATGCAGTTATCTCCCCTAAATGTAACTACATATCCTAGTTTAACCAAAATTCTAACTGAAATTAAATTAAACTTAAGTTGTGGTACATATAACATTTTTACATTCTCTTTTATAAAAGAACAATATGCTATACCTTGACCTTTAGCTTTCAGTTTCCAGCCATTGGCTAACGATATCTGCTGTGTACTCTTGGACATTTTAATAAAATTTTTCTTATCATTAGTTATACAATGTGATGCTCCACTGTCAACCACCCATAAATTATTTTTTACAGCTCCGTTAGTATACATGGCTAACTCTAAATTTTTATTTATCTTTTGATGACTTTTTGTATTCTGGCCAGCGTTCTGGCGTTTTGCCTTTTTACAAAATCTTGCCAAATGTCCTCTTCCTCCACAATTAAAGCACTTTTTAATTGCGTATGCAGTAGGAGTTTCATTATCTTCTTTTTGAGGTTGCTGCCTCCTTAACTCGTCTCTTTCAAACCTTCTTCTGGCCTCTTCAATCAATCTGCCAGTTATATCAGTTAAAGTTAGGCTTTCCTTTGGCAATATTTCAAGTGAAGTTACGTAATTGTCATAGGTTTCATCGAGGGAAGATAGTATTATATAGACTTGGTGTAATTCAGAGAAAATAAGCTCTTTCTCGTGCAGTTCTTGAAAAATGCTTTGCATAGTTTTCAAATGACTCAGCATATCACCATTCTTACGGAGATGTGTACTGAAAAGTTTCCGTGTTAGATTTATGTGAGCACCAACATTATCTCGAACATAAATCCTCTTCAGCTTCTGCCAACACCCAACAGCTGTCTTCTCTCCATGGATATAAACAAGCTGCATATCAGTTAAGGTTAAAGCAATAATGCAAATTGCTTGTTCATTTTTATGCATAAATTCTTCTATCTTTAATTTATCTTCATCATCCTCTGGATCCCATTCTTCTACATTTGGTGGATTTTCAATTATGTTCCACAAACCTTCTCTTCGTAGAAGCAGACTACATTTCATAGACCATGATACATAGTTTGTTCCATCCATCTTGGATATAAGGGACAAACTTTGTAGATTGACTTGTGCCATGTTTTCTTATATGGATATAAAACTATAATTAATAAAACACAGCTGTCTGTTACTGTAATGTATAACAACACAAACTCTCACTTTTAACATAAATCTGTTTTATCCTAGTTAAACTGACTTTGCAGCCTCTGGGCCCATAACCAGTGTTAAGCCTGGTTTCCCCAACCAGGGTTAGGGAGACAAGCTAAACAGAATGTGCAGCTTAGTCAGATAGGCACACAGATAAATGAGTGAGCTAAGCTTGTATGTTTATTAACATACAGTAAAAATGACAGATACGCTTGTGCTATCAAATATATAGTTTATTCCATTATGAGTTCATAGCATAGTCAAAATAACAGTCCAATAGTCATGTATCATTTAGTCAGTCCATTCAGGGATATTCAGTAAGCAAAAGTCCATTTAGAATATCCTATGTCAGTTCACTTACAAGCCAGTCCTTTGTTTTCTCTCCCGTTCCAGCAATGCAGACTTGTGTCCTTGCAGTAATCAGGAACTTCAAAGCCAGAGAGATAGCAAGCTGCCGTCTTGCTTCTTTTAAAGTGCTTTCACAACCACTCCCTTAATTACTGTTCCACAGTTAAAGTTGCAGACACTTTAACTTACAAACTATGATTACATATTATTATTTACCTAAACCAGTTAGGGTAAAACAATGTTATCCCTTACAAAGAACAGGATAAAAAAGGAAGTATTTGTGATCCCACTTTAATAAGTAAAGTTCATGTGAAAGTTAAAACATATAGTTATGACATACAATAACTATGTCATCACTTAAAGCAGTCACCAACCGCAGTTGGGCTGTGGCCAACTGGTGGTCCATGAGAAAATTTTGGTGTGTTGCAGAGAAATGTCTCCCGAAAGCACCTCCGAAAGCAATTAATCCAGGCTGTGCCCTAGATTATGGCCTGCCTACCTGCTGGCCCCCACCCTTTGGCTGAGTGCAAACCTGCTAAAAGCAGCGTAGCCCTTGCCAGCCAGGACAAGGTAATGGTGCTCTTGTAGCAAGAGGGGCTGGCAGCATAGGCAGGCTGAAGGAGATGGAGATGGCAGGAAGGTACAGTAGTGCCGCCCTATGCTACTTGCATTTGCGCGGCACTCTCGCACCTTCTAGGTTCTAGTTTACCTTTCCTGGCCTGGGCTCTTCCTCGATGGCTACGGGCTGTAGGGATGGCCTGGGGCAGGAAAAGTACCAGGTGGTGGTGGTGGGAGGGGGCAGAGTTGGCACGTCCCTCTTGGTGTTCTGCTCTGCTGTCGTCCCCCCCCCCCCATGGCCCCAGCCATTGCTACTTGGGGAAAGCACAGGAAAAATGAGCAGAAACATAGCTCTTGCTGTGGTGAAAGAGTTGAGATCAAGGAAAGCACAGGCGAGAGAAGACGGAAGCTGCTGCCTTTGAAAAGCGCCGCTTTCTATTGCTTATGCCTTCCAATCTCTGCTCTTTCCCCCCAGCGAGAGATGTTTCTGCTCACTTGCTTTTCCTTGGTGGTGGTGGGGGCAGCAGAGACATCAGGGTTGCTCTCCCCCCCTCAAAATACCCAAATAAATTCCCCTGGAGGAATGTAAAGAACTGCGGGCGAGTGCCGGAGAAATGTGTGTTGGAAATGCCAACACACGTTTTCAGCGTGCTCTCCTCTGTCCCGAAGTTGGATTCAGTGGGGGGAAGGGGAAAGGGGAAAGGGTAGGAGGGAAGGAGAAGCCCAACTGGTTTTCCTTTGGCATGGGGTGGGGGTGGGGGAGACCAAATGCCCAGGCCAAAAGAGCGCTGAGGAAGACGGGCTCCTAATAACCAGCCTGTTTGTGCAGGTGAGAGCTTGAGCTTATCTGGACTCGACATCACACCCTTCAGCACAGGGAGAGACCCTTCTCTGTTTGGAAGTGGTGGGAGAAACTTGGAGCTTAGCCTCGGGAGTCTTCTTCTTATGTGGATGCCAAAGGGGAGAGTTGTTGCCTGGTTATTGGGAGCCCATCTTCATCAGAGCTTCTAGTCTGGCCCTCCTTCCCTCCCCCAACTCCAGGCAGCCACAGCTGGCAAAGGAGGGAGAGGTTTCCTCTGATTTGGGAGAGACATGAGATGGCTCTGCTTTTTTTTCATTTGAGGGGGAGCCGGTTCCTCCCTGTTCAGATCTTCCCAGCCTCCAGGCATCATGTGGCTTCTTAAATCTTCCCTCTCCCCCCCCCGAAAAGGATGAGAGAGGCCCCTCCTTTCCCTTCGTTCTGCCCCACAGTTATGATTAAGCATTGATGATTTTGTTATAATTAAATAAGCATCTATCTATCTATCTATCTATCTATCTATCTATCTATCTATCTATCTATCTATCTATCTATTTTCATAGATTTTCATGGGTACAGGTATGTAAGTCTAGGTGTGTTTGGATCTTTTCCAGTGTAAGATTAAAAGTATCTTGGCGATGTTTCGGCGAGGTCCCACTCGCCATCCTCAGGCTGGTGCTTTCAGCTTCGTGCCAGTGCAAGCAGTGTGTGATCGGAGCTGCCATCTCTCTATAAATACTGGTGGTGGGAGCTAGTGTGCTGGGCTGGTTGGCTGCTCTGCTGCCTCTTGATTGGTTGGTGGAGGTGATGTTGGTATAATGGGCTGTGTGATGGCTTTGTGAGTTTTGTTGTGGAGATATCCTGGATCTTGTGCTGTAATCTCCTGGGTCATTTGTTTTGTAGTGACCTTTTTTCCATTAGCCTCTCATGATTTAACAGCTTGGGTAATGGGTTGTGTGATGGGCTTGCGAGTTCTTTTATTGTGGTATGCCATGGACGCCCACCATGAAGATGTGTCACAACCATGAATGCGAAGCCAAACAATAGGACCACATCTCACCACCTTAATTCCCCTGGCAACTAAGACCAACCTGAGCACAACCAAGCCCTCACCTGAACAGAACACACCCCAGACAATAAGAACACAGCCAACCCCCCAACCAATCAGAACACAGCCAAACCTCCAACCAATGAGAACACACCCCCACCTAATCAGAACACAGCCAAGTCCCCACTCAATCAAGTCACACCCCCACTAGCAGTTAAAAGGAAGAAGCAGCTGCAAGCTTACATTACTCTGAGAAGCACAAAGCCGAAGACACAAGCCTGAAGATGACGAATGACACTTCATCAAAACGTCACCAAGTCACTTCCAATTTTACATGGGAGAAAACCCGAATAACCAAAGATCCATATATATATATTCTTAAGTTTTTGCGGGTACTTACACATATGGTATTCAGCTTTGTTTGGGTATTTTCCTACATCATTATAGTTGTGCTTTTAAAGTTGTAGCAACGTTTTGGCAGAATCTCATCTGCCAATACAGAAGCCTGATGATGGCAGATGATATTCTGCCGAAACATTGCTACAACTTTAAAAGCACAACTATAATGACATGGGAAAATACCCAAATAAAGCTGAATACCATATAGATATAGATATAGATATAGATATAGATATAGATATAGATAGATATAGATATAGATATAGATATAGATATAGATATAGATATAGATATAGATATAGATAATTTTTAATATGAACTTTTTATATTAAATATATTATCTTTTTAAAAAAATTCATATTAGTGGTCCTTGGGATTTAAAAGTATGAGTTTGATGGTCCCTGAGATCCAAAAGGTTGGTGACCCCTGACTTAAAGGATTTAAATTAGAAACTTACACGCTAATACAAGTTCTGATATATTTTATTCCTTTCTGCTTTCTTTCTTTCTTTCTTTCTTTCTTTCTTTCTTTCTTTCTTTCTTTCTTTCTTTCTTTCTTTCTTTCTTTCTTTCTTTCTTCCTTCCTTCCTTCCTTCCTTCCTTCCTTCCTTCCTTCCTATCTTTCTTTCTTTCTTTCTTTCTTTTTTACTTTATGTAGTCTTTATGCAGAAATGTTCGGTTCCTTATCTGTCTTTGGGAAAACTTAATTTCCAAGCTTTGGAATTTAGAGATGCAGCAAAAACAGGTAAAACTGTATCTTACTTTAAGGAGGGCAGTCAACTTTCTGAAAGTCTGCCAGATTGGTTTTGTCAATCTTCTTTAATGACAAATCACTACAAGAACAGAGCAAAAGGGAAACCTGCACAGAAGAGGGCAAAAAGTGAAGGTGGCAGTGACGACAACATGATTGATGATGTTGTCCATTATTATTTTAGTTTTTATTGATTAGTTTTTATTTATTATTTTATGGAACACCTCCACAGGCTGTGGAGAAGTTGATAGGAACATTTAAAATAGAATGTAACAATAATTATAGAACAATAATTATAGAATATGAAAAATTATTGGCTAATCCTTTCAACCTGGAAACGCCTTAAATAGTGCCCTTGACACAAAAGGGGACAGGATGTGAAAAGTGGTTACCATGAGATGAAAGAATACTTTAACTGAGTAAAGTACTGTGACAGCTTGCATTTCTCATTCTCAGAATAGCTAAAAAAACATGGGGTGTGGAATGAATATTTCATTGTATCAGAAAATGAAGGCAAATTACTTTTTGTGACTTTGACCAAACAGATACATCATTTTTTACTATAACGCCTAAAAGAAGCACAGGCACCTGCAAACTTTTATTTGGGAGGGATAAAATTTTACTACAACACCTAAAAGAAGCACAGGCACCTGCAAACTTTTATTTGGGAGGGATAAAATTAAAAAAAAAAATAGGTTGACATGTTTCTGTCTCACAGGGACTAGTGAATCTTTCTGAGGTCACCTCCTCTGCAATGAAATACTTCTCCTGTAAAGATTATTACCTGTTATTTAAACACCAATTACAAAAAAATTATTCTATTTTAACTTTCATAAAACCCACCAGATTTTAGAGTTAAAGATAGGGTAAAATTGCCATGTGACAAGTACCCCCTTTGTTAGAAAACCACAGATATATTTCTCAGTTTTGAAAGTACAAGGTGCAATATCTCTCATATAGATCCATTACGTTCCATTAATTTTGCAGACATTAATCTGTTCCCCTTCCCCCATCTCAACCCAAAACTGGATTATGGCCCTACAACTTCCAAATTATATCATCAGATTCACATGTATAAAAACTTGACAGGCAGCTTTCAACCCGCAATTACATCCCATATTTTACCTCACAAAAACTGACCTGAAGTGGATTGAATGATCCAGAAAAGATTGAATTCACAAGTCAGAGGGGTTGTATTATTGTTTGGTCAAGTGGCACTCAACTCATCGGCTTAGTTCCATGGTCTACTAACCTTTCAGCTCATTCATCCAAGTGACTGCAATCATTGGAGCTCTTCTTCTCAAAAGATTCATTGTCATGTTTTGCCAGCTACAGCACAAAATGATCTGCTAATCAATTTTAGAGGACACATTTTCATGAGGTATCTCTGTCTTATACCTCACCCAATGCAGACACATTTATCTATTTCCATTTCACAATGTCCTTTCTCATTTTCTTGCAATGAAAGTCTTCTTGTACAGTCTATGACACCTTAGTGATGATATTAGTGAATGAGGCAATCAGAGAGAGAGAGATTTGCCCTTTTTCCTTTGACCACCTTCCCATATGGTAGGCATGGCCCCCACCTCCAAAGTTTGGCTTACATACTTATTTGACATGTTTTTAGGTCATTTCAGTCCTTACAATATTAGAGTTTTAGGAGTGACCAGGTGGTGGCTTCTGCAGAGGCATACATATGTGTGAATTCTGGCATTAAAGGGGCTTTGACTATAGCAGTGGTGGGATTCAATTTTTTTTACTACCGGTTCTGTGGGTGTGGCTTGTTGGGCATGGCAGGGGAAAGATACTGTAAAATCTACAGTCAGAGGTCACGTTTGCTGGTTCTCTGAACTACTCAAAATTTCTGCTACCGGTTCTCCAGAACTGCTCAGAACCTGCTGAATACCACCTCTGGACTATAGGTAGATCTATCATTTACATAGAGGACTGTGGGTGGGCGGGTGCATGCATTTGTGCATGCCTTTGAGTCAGTGTTAAGTCCCGGCAATTGCTTGGAGAAATTCTTGCTGTTTTCCTGCCAGATTTCAGAAGGACTTTGCTATGGCCTCCATTCATTTTGATAAAGGCCAGGTCCAAGCTCCAATGAGAGGGAGTTGAGCTCATCTCACTCTTAGCTCACTCTTTTCTCTGCCTATTGCCCTCCCAGTTGAGCTATTTTCTTGAGAAAGGTCAGTCTTTCAGAAGATAGTTCTGGGTCCAAAACAGTCCAAGTGGCAAGTTACTTGACACAACCTCTCTGTGTCAATAACCCATCACAGGTTATTAACTATTCCTGGAAGGCAGAAAAGGACAATGTAAATTTCATTTTTCCCCATCATTTTGCAAAGGCAGCCATTTTGCTCTGCTCCAGGTAGAAAGTACTGGGGGTTTTATTCAGTTTGTGCCAGCATAAACTTTTCTGCCTGATTTGCCTACTACACATTACTTCCTTCTAGACAAATGCCTGCATTTTGCCTGGGCACTGCCCAAAGGCAGGGATGTTTCTTTGCTGGGTCACTGGTTGCCATCCTGCAGCTCTCTAGTCTCTTCACAGTGTTTCAATGGTGTTTAGCATATACAGTATAGTACCTGACAAACATTGGTAGTAAAGTCTATAATTTTGACAGGAGTACATTAAGGATGTAGTGTATATATAAAGTGAAATATCCCCCATAACTCTCCATTGATATCCATGATGGATTTCATTTCAATGATATCTATCGTACCTCCAGAATCTCCTTCCTGATCATTATTAATTTCCCTCACAAAATAGAGAAAGTTATATTTTTACATGCCTATGGACTGTAATTTGTCTTTACTCAGCCTTCATTTCCACTCTCCATTGTTTTCTCAAGGAACTTGCCATCTAAATTTTGGTATGTTCTCCAACTGTTGAATTTTCCAAAAAGTATTCTCTGTTGCTTATTTATGCCTGCTTTTTTTTAAAGAAATAAAGTAATCCAGGGCTGGTCTCGAGCTTTCTTTCTGTTACTCATAACAAAACTCATTTTCCCTGCCTTCATCCCAAAATGGCTTCAGGGAACACTCATATCTAGAGCAAAGCATTTTAAAAGTTCAGACTAATGA
Organism: Hydrophis major; assembly: GCA_033807585.1. Classification (NCBI taxonomy): domain Eukaryota; kingdom Metazoa; phylum Chordata; class Lepidosauria; order Squamata; family Elapidae; genus Hydrophis; species Hydrophis major. The sequence goes on from CM066331.1 coordinate 100,005,607, forward strand.
TATAGGAGTCTGTGGGTGAATGTCAAATTAGATTAGCTCTCCAATGTTTCACTTGTAAAGGCCTGTCAAGCAGACATTTTATTTCTAGTTCAATTTCAGCATGAGGGACCATTGTGAGGTACAAGATGACTTTTAAAACTGGACCAATGCAGATACGTGTATGTAAAAATGATCAGGACTGAGACCAAATTATTAAAAGTTGGACTGCTTCTTACTTCAATAAATAAACACTTCCTTTTATTGGATGGGCTTGCGAGTTCTTTTGTTGTGGCATAAGACCAAGGATACCACAGCAATAAGTCTCACAAGGTCATCACACAACCCATTACCCAAGCCGTTACTACACAGGAGGCTAATGGAAAAGAGATCAAAACACAAATGATCCAGGAGATTACAACGCAGGACCCAGGATACCACAACAAAAGAACTTGCAAGCTCATCACACAACCCATTACCCAAGCCGCTAAAACACAAGAAGCTAATGGAAAAAAGATCACTACAAAACAAATGACCCAGGAGATTACAGCACAAGATCCAGGATATCTTCACAACAAAACTCACAAGGCCATCACACAGCCCATTATACCAACATCAACTCCACCAACCAATCAAGAGGCAGCAGCGCAGCCAACCAGCCCAGCACACCAGCCCCCACCACCAATATTTATAGAGAGATGGCAGCTCCGATCACACACTGCTTGCACTGCCACGAAGCTGAAAGCACCAGCCTGAGGATGGCGAGTAGGACCTTGCTGAAACATCACCAAGATACTCTTAATCTTACACTGGAAAAGACCCAAACACACCTAGACTTACATACCTGTACCCATGAAAATCTACGAAAACATATATATATATATATATATATATATTCAGCTTTGTTCAGGTATTTTCCCACGTCATTATAGTTGTGCTTTTAAAGTTGTCGCAATGTTTTGGCAGAATCTCATCTCATCATCTGCCATCATCAGGCTTCTATACAGATGAGATTCTGCTGAAACGTTGCTACAACTTTAAAAGCACAACTATAATGACATGGGAAAATACCCGAACAAAGCTGAATACCATACTTTTAAATACCTGTGAAAACTTAAGAAAATACACACACACACACACACACACACACACACACACACACATATATATATAATTCAGCTTTGTTTGGGTATTTTCCCACATCATTGTAGTTGTGCTTTTAAAGTTGTAACAACATTTCAGCAGAATTTCATCTGCCATCATCAGGCTTCTGTATTTTGTTCGTCTGTGAGTCAGACTTTTACAGTTATTTCAGTTTTAAATTTGGGGCTAGCCTACCGCTGTGCCAGAATGGTTTTTTCTTCATCCTGATTGGTTGGGAGTCTTGGTCTGTGTTTATTGGTCTTGGAGTTTGCTGTGTTCTGCTTGATTGGTGTTCCTAATATCTTCTGTCTGTTTTGTGGCTTTTTTTTTTGTCTTGATTGGCTGGCAACATTGTGTTCCTGTATTGGAGGCTTTTATTACAGCTTGGCTCTGAGTAAATGGATGGCTATCATTTATTAGGAATCTAGGTTTCATTTGAGTGCCTGGTTGGGGTGTGTTTGAGCTGGAAGTATCAGGCGGGATCTGTTTGTGCCCAGGTGTTTGCCTGGCTTGTGGTGTGGAGATTTTTTTGTTTGTGAGTACAGGCTTCCAAATAATTGACAGTCTGGTGGAATCATCTCTTCTATTCATGCTTTCAGGTCTTTTTTCGATTGAAATATATACATATTCTTAAGTTTTCGTGGGTACTTACATGTATGTTATTCAGCTTTGTTCAGGTATTTTCCCACGTCGTTGTAGTTGTGCTTTTAAAGTTGTAGCAATGTTTCGGCAGAATCTCATCTGCCATCATCAGGCTTCTGTATTGTGTTCCTCTGTCGAGAGTATATCGAAGGCAATGTCTTTTTTGAAGCAATATAAAGATTACACATCTGTCCTGAACTGCAATTGAATATAACCAGAAAATTAAAGATATTGGAGGGTGGGGGTTAAAAAGGGGACTATGTACCAGTAGTAGAATAATAAAGCAGATTTGTTAATCTAGTGCCTGAAAGATGACAATGGTGTGAATTCCAGAAACTGTTACCCTAATATGGCCTGTTTAGAGCATCCATCCAGGTTTATGAAGCCCTAAAATTCAATTTTTCATAAAACTAGGACATGCAGTGAATAGTGTTAAGCCAATCACATGGCTTTTCCCCCCTACTTCTACTTCTCAAAGCTGTTATGAGGATAAAATGAGAAGGCTATGTACATTTCAGCAATATTTTGTAGAGGAAAAAGTGTTGTAATATGCCAACGTTTAAGAAAATGGCCATAAAAATAATACTTTGGGGGATGGTGTTTTATTCCAACAGAGGACATTCCCGCAATGTGACACTAGCCAGAACTGGCTCCAATCAGTCAAGGCAAACTGATCTCATTCGTCATGCCAACACAAAGGAGTTCAGGTTTCAAAGGGAGTCAGTCTATAATACATGTAAGAATTGTCCTACTAACTCTTCCATGCCAAGACAGCAGTTTTGTGAAAGAGATCTAATTTATGCCCATACAAGATGGAAAAATGAAGCTCTTCTTTTAAAACCTTTGGGTGAAGCTGGAAGTAGAATGATAGTGCAAAAACTAAATTTTCAATAGCAAGGCAAAACTGCACACTGAACTGAAACATGCAGTCAGAAGAAGACTAACATGAAAAAGGATTGGAGGAGGAATTGCTGCAAATCACTCCAATTTAGCAAGTGCCTCCAAGTTATATGCTAGTTGCAATGGTAAGCACCCTTTTCAAAGTGATTAATGAGACACATTGAAAACCAGGGCAAGAAAGGCAGTCTTAAGCAAATATTGTTTTCCAAAGGACAAGCCTTTCTATAAGAACTCCGATACTTTCTAAAAAATAAGAAAATATGAATTTAGGTACAGTCCAGTAAATGTCCAAAATTGGGAATACTAATATTTGCAGAGAATTAATGAAACTCTCCTGTCTCACTTTGTAATGGGCATAATTATTGTTAAATATCTAGTTCAATTTCACACTAAGGAGGACCATCCAATTCGAAATGACTCTCCTGCCCTGGAACTTCAGGTATCAGGCTACAGAACTTTTCCCATTCACTCAGCTAGAATAAACTTCTGAAAAGGTATCAAAATGTATACAAAAAGGAATCCTTTATTGAGATGAGACAATTCATATAGGAGTTCAAAGCAGTGTCTGAGATCTCTTAGGCACACAGGGATACATAAGGGGGTTTAGAACCCCTCCCCTTATCTCATGTGTATTTAGTGAAACAAAAGCCACTATGTTAATTCCTCCCCACCCCATTTGAAAGGAACGATCTTTTTCAAGGTTTCCCAGGGCATACCTAATTTTCCCCCACCCCCTTTTTAGAATGAACTTTTCCAGGGATTCCCAGGACACATCACACTATGGATTTTTTATGATCTTCTCATCTCCTGGCTGTGCCTCTCAGAGGTGATAGTTCTGGCCATCTGGCTTTTCTCCCTCCATTGTATCATGTGTAGGTTATACAAATTCGATATAAGATTAAATATATTCAGGTTACATCAAGAAGGGATTTCTTTATCAGCCTCCCCCCTTTTTCTTCTTCCACTGAAGAAATGACAGATACACGGATCTGACATCCTGCCCTCCTTAAAAAACAGATAGGTCTACTTGGGAAAAACAAAAATCATGCATTACATTTGCAATTCAGGAAGGTTTATCAGGGTATTTTTGGTGGAACTTAGGTAGTAATGTGGGTGCTTTTACGTGTCGTTGGCTACCCACTCATTTTCTGAGAAAGGAAGGTGTTTCCAAGCTACTAAATATTGTGTGGATCCACGGTGAGTGCGCAAATCAAGGATATCTTTAATTTCAAAATGTTGTTCCCCATGTACCATGATGGGGGTTGGAGGTGTGGGAAGTGGGGGGGGGGGGTCTGAGGTATGAAGTGATCTCCAGTTTGAGCAAGCTACAGTGAAATACTGGATGAATCTGCCTAAGTGTTTTGGGGAGTAGAAGTTCTACCCTCACAGGGTTAATAATTTTGGAGATGGGGAATGGGCCAATGAATTTTGGTCCTAGTTTCTTAGATGGTTGTAATGATTTTAAGACTTTTGTGGACAAATATACACAGTCCCCAATCTTGAAAGGTTTAGGCTCACAGGGTTTTTTGTCTGCTTGAACTTTAAAAGCTGCTCTAGATTCCTGTAATGCTAATCTTATCACTGGCCACGTGGCTTGCAAGTTATTTATCCACACCTTAAGGGAGCGGATTTCAGATTCTCTGGTGGGTAGTTCCAGCATGGGGTTGAATTCTTGGCCCATGGCTACCTGGAATGGGGTGAACCCCATGCTGCTATGGACTGAGTTATTGTATGCTACCTCTGCAAAAGGAAGAAGGTCAGTCCAATTGTCCTGCTGGTAATTAATAAAACATCTTAAATATTGTTCTAATACGCTGTTCGAACATTCAGAACCCCCGTTTGTCTGGGGGTGACTTGATGACGATAACCTCTGGGTGGAGCCTAATAGGTTTAAAAACACCTGCCAAAATTTGGATGTGAACTGAACACCCCTATCTAAGATAATCCGTTGGGGAGCTCCATGAAGGCGATAGATGTCTATTAGAAACATCATTGCCAATGCCTTGGCAGTTGGGATCTTTTGGCATGGAATAAAGTGAACCTGTTTGGAAAAAAGATCAGTTACAACCCAAATGTCAGTATTTCCAGCACTTTCTGGAAGCTCCACTATAAAGTCCATAGAGATCTCTTTCCAAGGTACAGAAGGGTCTGCTAAAAGATTTTCCTTGTCTTCTCTTTGCGGCAGCACAGGTGGGGCAGCTCACAACATAGCTTTCAATGTCCTTTTTGAGGGACGGCCACCAAAATTGTCTTTTGATGAGGTGCAGAGTTTTTACAAATCCAAAGTGTCCTGCTATTTTGGAGTTGTGGCAGCATTTCATGAGGTCCATTCTCTGGCTTGCAGGAACATAAAGTTTGTTCTCTATCCAAGCAAGTCCATCTTTGAGTAAACAAGTGTTTTTGTTAGCCTGGAGCCAGTTGTCCTTAAGTAGTGTCTCCTTAAATATTGATGTCATTGTGTCTTCAGTCAGGGATTTTTTTTATTTTTTTTTCTTGTGCCTGGGTGATTACTTTGGCTGCTAGTTGGGTTGGTTGGATCATCGGTTTTATAACCTCAATCTTTTTTTTTTTTTTAAAAAAAACTTTATTAATTTTTTTTAACACACACAACAAAACATAGGATATAGTAACATAAAATATCTTTTCTAGAAGAAACAAATAAACCATCTTATTTAAAAAGAAGATAATTCCAAATTATCACACTTCTATATATATATTTATCTTATCTAATCAACTTCATATCTTTTCAAAACTTTTCTTTATTAGTCCCTTTCCTTCTATTTAATCATATTTCTTCTGCCTTAAAAATATATACTCATTGAATATATTTTCATTAGTATTCTTCCCCATCCTATCAGACTTAAACAAACATTACACAAAACATAAATACATAAAACTTCTTTTTGAAAGGCAGCTTACCCCGAGTTAACTCTTTTTATACAGACATCAATCAAAATTTATACTCAATATACTATCTCATATCTTATTTGGCATTCTCTATTTTCCATATATTTTCTCTCTCCTACTCATTCTTTTAATTCTATTTTATTTATTCCATCTCAATTAAATAATTATATTTGCATCTTTGGTCTGTTTTCTTTCAATCACCTACTTATCCTTTCTATCTAATACAATATTTCTCCTGTAAACCCAAATTGAAGTATGGCAACTTTTTATCTTTCCCCTAAATAACACTGAAAATAATACATATTTTCCGTGCTGATTCTGCTCCGTACATTCAAAGTATTACATTTCAAAATAGTAAAACAAACAAATAATATTGAGTTTAATAAGTAATAATAAAACTAAAAACAAGTAAAAAAGAAATATTAAATTTATAATATAGTAAAAACAATGTTTCATAGGAAATTAAATTCTATTATTAATTCTTAAACAATAAAGATACTATTTCATAAGAAATTAAACTCTATAATTAAATCATAACCTCAATCTTTTTGCTGTTCTATTGGGGTTTTCTGGACAGTGCATCTGCTAAGAAGTTCTTTCTCCTAGGAAAATATTTGAAAATGAAATTAAAACGTTTAAAGTATTGAGCCCTCCTTGCTGGTTTTTTGGAGAGTTTCCGTGGATTTTTCAGGGCTTCCAGATTTTTGTGATCAGTCCATACTTCAAAGGGGATTTGGTTTCCTTCCAAGAAATGTCTCCATGTGAGCATTGCCCACCGCACAGCATATGCCTCTTTCTCCTATATGGCCCATCTTTGCTTGGTTTCCATCAGTTTCTTGGATGTATAAGTGCGTGGTTGTAATTGTCCACTTCCATTCTTTTGGAGGAGGACTGCTCCAACTGCAACATCACTGATGTCTGCTTGGATGACAAAAGGTTGTTCGGGATCTGGGTGCTTAAGGACCAGTTCTGCTGAGAATAGACATTTTAGTTTTTCAAATGCCATTTGGCATTCCATTGTCCAGATAAGAGGTTGCCTTGGTTTGGGTTTCTCCCCCCTTTCGTTTTTAGCAAGTTTGTGATAGGGAGGGCGATGTTTGCAAAAGCTGGAATGAACTGGCAATAAAAGTTCACAAACCCCAGGAAGCTTTGCAGTTGTTTGCGGGTGTGCGGTGGGTCCCCGTCCAGTACAGCTTTTACTTTCTGTGAGTCCATCTCTATTCCCTCATGGGATATTCTATACCCCAAATAATCAATTTTTTCTTCGCATTTAGACTTCGCATTTAGAGAATTTTGCATATAGTTTAGCATCTAAGAGTTTTGTGAGGACTACACGGAGTAGCTTGATGTGTTCTTCCATCATTTCCGTGTAGATTAAAATATCATCAAGATACACTAGAACCCCTTTATATAAAAATTCATGAAGGATTTCATTGATCAATTGCTTAAACACGGCAGGTACTCCTTGCAGTCCAAAGGGGAGCACTTTAAATTGGTAGCATCCCAATGGTGTGTTAAAATCTGTCTTCCATTCACCCCTTTCCTTTACTCTTATGCAGTAATATGCCTCTCCTAGGTCTAACTTTGAAAAAAAAAATCCTTTCAAGAGGTGGGCTAACATGTCCTTCAAGAGGGGGAGTGGATGCATATTCTCTATGCAAATTACGTTCAATTTTTTGTAATTAACGCACAAGTGTGCTGAGCCATCTTTCTTTTTGTGGAATAACACTGGGGCAGCTATATTTGGTCGGGCGGGTTCAATGAAATCCCTTTTTAAATTTTTATTGATAAATGCTCTGAGTTATTTCAGTTCTCTAGAAGACATGCAGTACATTTGTGGTTTTGGGAGTTTAGCCCCTGGTAGGATTTCGATAGCGCAGTCTGTGGCTCGATGGGGTGAGAGTTCATTACAAGCTTTCTCACTAAATGCTTGGGCCAGATCCTGGTACTCATTGGGGATGTTAATGGGTTCAGCCCACTGTCCGGTCATGGCTGATTCTTTGTTCTCTGTCCCTTTCCTCTGAGCTATTTGCCAATATTACATGTTTCTGGAATTCTATGGTTCCTCTCCTCCAATTTATTTTTGGATTCCATTTCCGCAGCCATGTGAGACCTAGGACTAGTGGCTCTTCCATTTCCGGGGATACAATGAATGTGAGCATCTCCCTATGGTTCCCTAGTCTTATTTTCAATGGTTCTGTGGTAAACCTGGCTGGCTGCCCCCCCCCCCCGCCCCGCTATACTTCCATCTAATTGGCAGAAAGCGATGGAATTTTCCATTTCTTTCAGTTGGATCACCAATTTCTCTGCAAGGGAGGGATTTATTAGGCTTCGGGTGCATCCCGAATCCAGCAACACTGCAACTTCCTCCCCCTTCCCTCGACTGGGGATAAACAGTCTTAGGGGTAGGGTGATTGATTCAATTGGATTGCTTATCAGCGGGTTGATAAACAGATCTGACATCAGGATATCTGGAACTATTAGAGTTGCATTTCCTATGAGCCTTGCCTATGGTCTGAATAGTTATATCAACAGATCTGTTGGAAACCTATATGATATTACAAATTGGTACTCTTCATCCATGGATTTTTAGTCTCATAGATTGTTGATAGATGTTTGTGAGTCTGTGTGTATCTTGCCATAATTGGAATGAATCTTTGAAAGCTTGATGAATACGGAAGATAGCAATAACTTCTATAAAGGCCAGGTCCAGAATACCTTATCAACTGGCTGAATTCTAAGTGTATTCTTTGGGGGAGGGATGTGCAGACTGTAGTCTGTTTGAAGTCTTGGGAGGAGGGTTAAGTTGGTAACTAGTGCAAGTGCACAATTGACTCTTTACTCCCTTTTTACTCATGTCACAGGGACTTTGACCTAATATTCCTTTTTTGACCCTGCCCTGTAGTTCCCTCTAGTTCAATGCTTTGTGTTAATCATTCCTTCCACACCTGCCAAGTAGTTTAATGAATTAAATGCTAATGTCTTTATGCTTTTCAGACTCCTCTGAGTGCAGGTCGAATTAGACAAGTGGAACGATTAAAAAGATGCTTCTGGTGACTCAGGCTTGAATGTCAATTGAAGCAGAGAACATTGTAAAACCTGGAGATAAAACATAATATTATGTTTTTGATTTAAAACACATAGAGAAATTGCTGTAATAATTTGCAGTATGCTGCTCTGTGTTACTGATAAATAACATGAATTGTGTAGGAAGAATTGAATTCTGTTTGAGAATCATTAAAAACCCACAATGAATAATGAGATCACAGTTCCTCTAAGGCAGTGGTCCCCTACCTCTTTGGCACCAAGAAACAGTTTTGTGGAAAACAATTTTTCCATGGACTGGGGGAGGGATGGTTTTGAATGCAATCTAGATCTGATGCATGTGCAGATGAAGCTTCACTTGCTTGCCCAATGCTTGCGCAGTGCAGTTCTTAATAGGCCACACACTGGTATCAGTACTGGTCCACCACATAGGGTTTGGAGACTCCTGCTCTAAGAGATTTTCTTCAGGGCTGCAACTAGGAGAAATTATGGTGGTGAACAGGAGGGAAATGGAGAAGAATCTTAAATAGTTACCCAAAAGCTACTTAAGACCTAGGACTGAAGTTACAATATCTTCCCCATCCCCCATGGTCATGTGCTCAGATTTTGGGCACTTGGCAACCAGTCTTCACTTATGCCCATTTGCAATGCCCTGTGGTCACTTAATTGTGATTTACATCAATTTTGGGGAGAAATTGTCATTCACTTCCAGTTTCAAAAGGAAAAATACCTTATAGTGAAATATGGGTTCTCTTAACAACCATTGTGATGACCCGGGGCATGACACAAAAGTAACAAAGTCACAAAAGTAGAATAAATTCCCTTTAATGCCTCCAACTTGGCCCCAATGTTCAATTATCCTCAGCTGGATAACAAACTCTTCAACAGTCTACAGAAATACAGTAATTAGAAATAAAAAAAAAAACCAACACAAACCACACTGAAGTAATTAACACAGCAGGCCAGGATGATAAATTGCAGACTTTCAAAGGATAATGCAGCACCGACAGTTGGGAGGATACCAAAAACCAGATAAGGCTTGACCAAGATAATGCACGCTTTGCTTCCAGCATCAGGGCCTTCTTTTCTCTCGCAAGCCACATTGCTCCCTTCTCCGTTCCTCCCTGCATGCCCTAGGATGAAGAGGGGATGACCCTGGGTCTTCCTCTGAATGCCCAGCCGGACTGTGCCCTTCCCCCATTTCTTCCACAGCCACCGGATCCACACTCCCGCTCCCTGTCAGCTGCTCAATCTCCCCTTCAGAATCAGACTCCAACAAGGGCATGACAACCATGATGTTACTTAAGAAGAACCATATTTGTTGAACAACCATCACAAAAAATCTCATAAAATCATATCCTATCAGGTAATGACCCACCCATAAGACCATCATGTCTTATGACCGTAATGGGCAGGCTACATCATGGTCTACCTGTGCTTTATTTTATTGCATTACAAGACCCAGCTATGAAGCTGAGTGCTATTCCCGAAGCATTTTGATGTAACTGAGGCTACGTAGGTCATAAAAAGCTGGAATACGAAAGAGAATCATCTAAAAAAAACCATGAATGTGAGCAATTTGCAAGGATGATTAAAAAGAATATTCAGGATGAAACCGGAATCTCCTTTTTTGTGCAAAAAGGCAAATCTGCCAAGAATCATTTATCCCAATAGCAGTAGGGAACAGCACATCATTTCTCCAAATGTTCTCAAAGATGCCATTTGGTTCTCAGAGCAATTTGAAACAGTTCCTATTTTGGAAAAATGAGAGTTAGGCAAAATCATGGAAGACAAATGCTGTCAGGTGGAATTTGGCTGGAAGACAACTGGTTCAGGCTCAATTTCTATAAAGCTTCCCCAAATTGCAGAACCTCAACTGCTCTCAGTGGAGCATTTTGTTTGTTTGTTTTCCTGCTTTAAAAATTTGTATTTCTGCCTAGCTATGAAATCACCCCATTCATTTTCTTGGGACAAAGAATGGTTCCACATTGTGTTTCACTTACAATCCTCATCAAATACCAAGGGAATCCTACAGAATCAACAAAATTACTCCATAACATGGATGATTGCTCTGCACATGAAATTCTACCACAGGTTTCCATAGATTTTATTATTATGTTTTCAGACTTCCTATACTGTATCTGCTTTCCTTGGAAACTCAGAACAAATATTATCCCTCCACTCACTCTTTTTTCTCTTGAGTAAATACAGTTGGTAGCGCACACCAACGTGCCTACTATCCCTGTCCTATTGTTTCTTTTATTTCTTTTATTTTTGTTATACATATCCATGTATTCATAACTATGTTTTTACTTACACCTATTATCTTGTAAGCAATTGACAAAAATAAATAAATAAAATATAAGAATACCTAAAGGAATTCATGATTGGTAACCTGCCTCTTTTTTCCCTCCTTTTCCTTCCTCTTCTTCCTGGGGAATGGTTTGTTGTTATCACTTTCAAAGTAATTTAATAGCTGTACTAGTTCAGTTCTAAATCTAAACTTTATCTTCATTTTGTTTCTTTGCCAGCCACCCAGAAAACTTGAGTCAGCAATGGTCATGGCTGAGCAACTCATGTTGATATATGCAGGTCCTACTCAACTCAAAATATATATAGTTGTGAAAAATGTCACAGTCTAATATTTGAAAAAGTTTTCTGTCATGCTGTACAGGTGGTCCTCTTTTAGCAACTGCCTCATGAAGTGGCCACCCACAGTTACAATGATAATGAAAAAGTAATCTTATGACCAATGCTTGCATTTATGACTTTTGTGGGTTTGTAAAGCAAATGAAAGCTGAAGTGAAATGGCATACACAGTCAGGCTACAGAACTTTTCCCATTCTGTCAACTAGAATGAACTTCTGAAAAAGTATCCAAATGTATAAAAAAGGAATCCTTTATTGAGATGAGACAATTCATGTATGGGTTAAAAACAGTGTCTAAAGTCTCTCAGACATGCAGAGATAGATAAGGGAATTTAAAACCCCTCCTCTTATCCTGATGTGTATTTAGTAAAACAAAGAGCCAGCATGTTAATTCCCCCCACCCCCTTTTCAGAACAAGGAAGGTCGAGGTGACTTCCCGAATGAACTATATCATGGAATGGAAATTAATACCTGTTGGAACTCCTGCTTCCCAAGCCTTAGGATGATATTTAACGCCATGTGGGCCCAGAATAAGGTGAGAGATTTTCTTTAACTTTTGTTCCAATATAATGTAGTTTGATAAATAACCTAATGCATACATTCACTCAAGCATACATACATATAAAATTGCAAGACTTTCTGAAACAAAATACAACTGTTTTTGTTCATAAATTCAACAGTCAAATAATATTGTTTTTCATTCATATCACATGAAAGACAAGGGAAGGCATTCTGCTTGAATAGAAAATTAACATTTTAGGGAATGCCTTATATTTTTGAGTACCAACAAATTCAATAAATACAAAACCAAGACATTTTTAATGCATGAAAAAAGAAATGTCTTTATAAAATAGATTTATCACGAGGGAAATGTTTTTGGAAGCCATTTTGTTTAATAGGGATTAGGGATAGGGATCCACCATTGTTTATTGTATATAAACCACATAGAGGTTGTCCTCATTTAGCAATTACAACTGGAGTAAACAACTTGGTTATTAAGTGAAGCGGTTGCTAAGGGGAAAAAGCATCAGTGAAACTGTGCTTACAACTTTACTTCAGCTGTTTTTGGTTTACAGGATAAGAAGGATACAACTCCAAACAGCTGTGTGAGTCCAAATGGCAGGAAAAGTTTCCAAAACCTGACTCACCATCTTACACTATAGCCTTTCCCCCTTGGCTCTCTCTCTCTATCCCTCTTAAGAAGAGAACCTATGTTCATTTTTACATTCATTGGAGAGGTAGGGATTACAAAAGAGTAAGGAGGCATACAATGGAAACACACATTGAAAGGAATGCCCTAGTGCCAGCTATTTGCAGAGTTAGGAAGCAATCAAAAGCTTTTAGTGTGAAATAGGTTAGGGAAGAGGTGTCAAACTCATGTCATCACAGCAGTATCACAAGATGTATTGGGACTTTCCCCCCCTTCACTAAACTGGGTGTGGATGTGGCCAGAACATGATGCATCTGTCCCATGGGCCGGGAGTTTGATAGCTCTGAGTTAGTGTCTTGTCATTTTCAGGCAGCAGCTTGAAACTGGCCAAACTAATTTAATATCACAGCTGAGCTTATTAATTTGCAATTAGCACATTTTAGGGGTGTGCGGTGCTGTGGAGAAAAGCAGCCCAGGAGGACTGTGCTGTATTAGCATACTCCAAAACCCTCACAACTGATTGGTCTGGACGGACAGCGACCTGATTGGTTGAAACCCTGGCCGTGATTGGAGCGCTAAGGATCTACCGTGATTGGCTGAGCCGATCGCAGGAGATTCAAAGCGCTGCCATTGGCCACCGAGCCGCGAGCCAGTCCTATATGAAGGGCTGCCGCAGCCTGTATTATTCAGACTGTTCTTATCCTAAATAAAGAGCTGAACTCACTAAGATGGTCTCACATCTCCTTCAAACCAATCCACCCCAGATCTAACACTGGTGACGAAGGTGGGATCGTGAGACAAGGAGACCCCAGCATGTGGCGAAGCGGCACGTGGCAACAGACAGCATGGCCGGCATCAACTCATCACCTGCACCCTTCAACCCTGCTACCGAGGACTGGGAATCCTATACTGATAGATTCCAAATGTTCCTCGAGAGTAGCAATCTCAAAGATGCCAACGGCCACAAGAAACGAGCCATGTTTCTCACACACTGCAGGCCCGCAGTGTTCAAGATGGCCAAAGACTTGGCCAAACCAGAGGATGTTAAGACCATGGAATGGGGTGACCTCGAGCCCCTACTGCGAAGCTATTATGCCCCCATCATGCCCATCCTTATCCGGTGGCACGATTTATACAGGCAGGAACAACGCAAGGGTGAGGGGTTTGGTGACTTCATGGCGGCAATACGAGACTTGGGCAGCCTGTGCAAGTTCACCGATCTGGACGAGGCCCCGCGAGACCGCATCATCCTAGGACTCTGAGACCCTGTCCTCTAGAGCCGCATCATGGCAAAGGGGGACATCTCCCTCGCTGATGCCCTCACCAAGGCAGCTGCGGCTGAAGCGGCCAAGAAATCAGTGGCTCAAATGCGACAGTCGAGCATCATGCCATGACCAATGGCCGGAGAGATGAACTCGACCCCCAAGAAGCGACCCGAAACTGACCATCGAGACACAACCACACACCACGGTGACATCAACTCCTTCTCGGAGACCGAGGATGAGGTGGAGGAGATCCACCGTCTTCAAGCAGCGTGGGAGCGGCAGAAACCACGAGGTCATAAGTCGAGGTTCCAGTGCGCCGGCTGCGGCGGCGATCACCCCCAGGCGGACTGCCATTTCCTCGATGCCATTTGCCGGCATTGCGAGAAACAGGGGCACATCGCCAAGGTGTGCCGGAATAAAAGACACTACAGTCCGCGACGACAAGAAGGCAGCCCCAGAAGATGAGATGGCAGCCCCCGACGGTAGGAGAACACCCCCACCAGAAACCGCAAGTGCTAGACAGAGAACCGCTGGAGCTGAGAGGGTCGGAACAGGCGACTCCATGAGACAAGACAAAGGGAGGAAACACAGCAAACTGTCGTCATCGGCCATTCCTCCACAAGCGACGCCAGGAAGGTATACGTGATGGTGGGGAGAGAAGAGCAGCCATGTGACATGGAGGTGGACTCCAAGTCCTTCCTCTCAATGGTCTCATGGCGCACACTCAAGCACCTGGTCCCCACCATCCACCGCCATGAACTAGAAGACCAAACACTAACCCTCAAAGACTATTAAGGGAACCGCATCCCTGTGGTCGGCAGAGGCCATTTTAAAGTCACCTTCAAGGGCCACACTGAAGTGCTACCCCTGATGATCGTCGACCAAGATCGACCGAGCCTATTGGGACTACAGTGGTTCGCACCCCTGGGCATCGAAGTAACTGGCATCCACCACATTGGAGAGGCGGACTGGGAAGCGGCGCTCGTGAGGGACTTCCGGGAAGTCTTCAATGACAGCCTAGGCAAGTACCAGGGGTCCTCTATCTCATTCAATATAGACCTGAACTTCACGCCAATCCACCTTAAGCCCAGGCGAGTCCCATTTGCACTCAAGCCCAAAATCGATGAGCAGCTAGATAAGCTCATTGTGCAAGGGGTGCTGGAACCAATCGATCATGCCTGGTGGGAGACCCCCGATTGTCACCTCCATCAAGCCAGATAGGTCCGTGAGAATCTGTGGTGACTACAAGGCCACCCTAAACCACGCGCTCCAACAAAGTGCATACCCCGTCCCAGTAGTACAGCACCTTCTGCACTCACTGGGGGGAGGCCGGATTTTCGCAAAACTCGACCTGGCACAAGCCTACCAGCAACTGCCGGTCGACGCCACAACCGCAGAAGCCCAAACCATCGTAACACACTGGGGGGCTTTCCACTGCAACCGGCTCCAAATTGGAGTCAGCGTGGCACCCAGGGTCTTCCAAAGCCTCATGGAAAGACTCCTCCAGGGCATAGAAGGGGTGGTGCCCTGCTTTGACAACGTGCTGGTGGCCGTAAAAAACGAAAAACAACTGGAAGCCCAGTTAAGAGAGGTACTAAAGAAATTCAGAGATGTGGGACTCAAAGTTAAAAAAGGGAAATGCCAACTACGGGCAGAGAGGGTTGAATTTCTAGGGTACCTCCTAGATAATCAGGGGATCCACCCCACAGAAAAGAAACTGAGAGCCATAAGGGAAGCGCCCAGAAACAAAATGGAGCTACAAGCTTTCTTAGGACTGTTAAACTTTTACAATGTCTTCCTACCTCAAAAGGCAACCGTGGCGGAACTGCTGCATAGGCTGTTAGATAAAACAGCAACCTGGACTTGGGGAACACGGGAGGAGAGCACCTTCACCAACACAAAGAACCTGCTAACATCTGACACGGTACTAATCCAGTACAGCGAGACCCTGCCATTAACGGTAACATGCGACGCATTGCCATTTGGGATTGGCACCATCCTCAGCCACCAGCTACCAGATAGGAGGGAAGCACCCATTGCTTTCTCATCAAGGACACTTTCAAAGCCAGAGTGGAACTACAGCCAACTCAACAAAGAGGCCCTAGCAGTCGTTGCTGGCATCAAGAAATTTCACGAATACCTTTATGGTAGGACTTTTACAATCATTACGGATCACAAGCTGCTGCTAGGAATCCTGGCAGGAAACAGGGCCACACCGAACATTCTATCACCAAGAATGACAAGGTGGTCCGAATTCCTAACAGCATACAATTACCAGCTGATACATCGACCCGGCAAGGACATCGCCCACGCAGACACCCTAAGTCGCTCACCACTACCTGACCGGGAAGACGACCCAGCACCCACAACAGAGGTACTCCAAATGGAGACAATATTCAACCCACTCGTGACCACGCCAGACATTGTCAGAGAAACAAATAAAGACAAGCGGCTGGCGCAAATCTTGAGCTAGGTTGGAAAAGGGTGGCCAGAAGGGGACAAGGATGAACTATTCAGACCCTTCCGAAACAGACAGACTGAACTCTTTACTGAGAAGGGCTGCATGCTTCGGGGGGACAGAGTGGTAATACCGGAAACATTACAAGAAAGGGTATTGGGGATGTTGCATAAGGGGCACCCAGGGATGGTCAAGATGAAAAGCCTGGCCAGAAGCTATGCTTGGTGGACAGGGATGGACAAACAGATTGAAACCTGGGTGGCCAAATGCAAACAATGCCAAGAATCCAGACCCAATCCTCCCACCGCCCCAACCCAAGAATGGGAAACACCAAGAGGCCCGTGGTCTAGGATTCACATAGACTTTGCGGGGCCAACCAAGGGACACATGTACCTTATCACAGTAGATGCTTACTCCAACTGGCTGGAGGTAAGCACCATGAAATCCACCACAACGGAGGCGGTAATAAAGAAACTGAGTAAACTCTTTGTCACACACAGCCTACCAGATGTAATAGTGTCGGACAACGGACCCCAGTTCACCGCACTAGCATTCGAACAATTTCTGGCAGGCCAAGGCATACGGCACGCATTAACCGCACCAGAAAATCCGGCGGCGAACGGGTAGGCAGAACGCATGGTCCAATACACGAAGAAAGCCATCCAGAAAATAGAAACAGCCAACGTACAGGACAAAATCAATAAAATGCTTCTCATTCAACGCATAACACCCCGCAACCACAAATAGAAGCCCGGCAGAACTAATGATGGGCAGAAAGCTACGATCGACACTAGATAGAATGCACCCAACATATAACCCGGAAAAACCCCCAGAGTCCTCCAGCAAACACAGAAAATTTAACATAGGGGACACAGTATACGCCAAAAACCTCTCAGGAGAACCACTCTGGGTACCAGCAACAATCACCCAGATAACCGGCCCCCTATCATACCGGTTAGAAACAAGCGATGGAAAAAGTTGGAAACGGCACATCAACCAACTAAGGTCAAGAATAGCCATCACCACCAACCAGACACCTGAACAAGAAACTAGAAGGGGGGGGGACAGCAAGCATCAAAGAAAGAGCCGAAGGGAACATCCTAGCACAAGCAGAACATCCCCCACCCAGAACAAACGAACCACAAAGAAACTGGTCCTACTCACCAGCAAACACAGGAACAACAGGATACGAATCCCCAGAATCTTCACCTGGAGGGAACAGCCAAGCCAGTTTAACCAGCACGGAAAGATCCGGCGGGAACAACAGGAACGGCAGCTCAACCAGCCTGGGTAGACCGGGAGGGAGCTGCCAAGAAAGTCCCGGTTCACCCTTCCAGGCGGTTCCATCCCAAGGAACCGGAGCGACAGAGAAACCCTCCGAACCGGTCAAAGACCACACTAGAACTGAACCGCGCAGGTCAACTAGGCAGGTGCGAAGACCCGCCTATCTACGCGACTACCTCACGACGCACTGACAGACGAAACCAAGAGGGGAGGGGTGTGCTGTATTAGCATACTCCAAAACCCTTACAACTAATTGGTCCGGACAGACAGCGACCTGATTGGTCGAAGCCCTGGCCGTGATTGAAGCGCTAAGGATCTATCGCAATTGGCTGAGCCGATCGCGGGAGATTCAAAGCGCTGCTATTGGCTGCCTAGCCACGAGCCAGCCCTATATGAAGGGCTGCCGTGGCCTGTATTATTCAGACTGTTCTTATCCTAAATAAAGAGCTGAACTCACTAAGATGGTCTCACGTCTCCTTTGAACCGATCCACCCCAGATCTAACAAAGACACTACTTGTTTAGACAATATCTGTGTTCTGTTGAAGATGGGAAGGGAAAAAATGGCTCAGGTATAGGACAACTGATTGTAATGGTGACTGAGACAGACTTGCAAAAATTGTAAATGTAGGAATTGGTTTCAAAGTTACTTCTTTTTTAGAACTGTCATAACTAGTCTCTGTCTGAGATAATCACTAGCTGAGGACTACCTGTATATACTTTATTCTGTATCAGGTTATTGTTTTCCTTAATGTAGTGTGAACACAGCTTTTTCTTGGGGTTAATCCTGTTTGTCTTTTGATTGTTGTAATATAGGAGATGGAGGAAGATTATTATACCAGCCACATCTGGTATGTGTCTGGTGTTTTTATACAAATGTATTCACACCGTTTTTTTGTCCCCAAATAAATCTTTGTACCTTGACTTTAAATCAACATTGCAAATACCCCCAAATACAACAAGAAATGTACAGGAGCCTGTTAAATAAGAAATGTAAATACTTTCAAAATATAAGAACATTTATTTTTGACAAGACTGTGTCAAATACCTAATGGGCATTTAAGGGCTACAGTTTATTCTTTTAAATGTTAACTAATTTAGTATTATATAAAATGTGCAGCTAAGCACTCCTTTGATGATTCTACCTCATTACCTATAAGGTCTTATGCCAAATTGTTCAGATTCTATAAATATTTGTAACAGTTTGATACTACACATCAAAACAAAAGGCAGAAGTTTGTTGTGCAAGGATTTTATTTTCAGTTGCCAGAATGTTTATGAGTCTTATTCCCCTTCACCTGGAAATACCACACTTAGCTCAGTGGTGGGCTTCAAATTTTTTTACTACCAGTTCTGTATGCATGGCTTGGTGGGTGTGACAAGGCAAAGATACCGTAAAATCTCCAGTCAGAGGTGGTATTTGCTGGTTCTCTGAACTACTCAAAATTTCTGCTACCGGTTCGCCAGAACTGGCCAGAACCTGCTGAATACCACCTCTGACTTAATTGAAGAATATGGGGTGAGGGTGCTCAGAAAAGAAAGAATTCTGTGTTCTAACATTTCTTGTAGACAATTACGTGTTTACGTCTTTCACTTTTCTGTTCTGTTCCATATCCACTGGGCATGCCATATTGCAAGGATGCCAGACCACCGCATCCTGAAACAAGTCTGTTAGGAATGTAAGTCACCTAACAGTTATTTGTGTTGGGAATATATAAACCAGGATAGACATTTTAATACTGTATCTAAATGCTAAAACTGTAATTGGGTGTGGTTCCACAAATGGCCATAAGATAGAGCCAGAAACCTGAGTTGTTTTGTCTCAGTGAGTTTCTGTTCCTTTCTGTTGGAGAGTGTTGCCGTTCCTCCTAATGACTATTACTGATCATTGATATAAGTCTGTTACTGAACTGTTTTTTTGATACTGGACTTTGATATTTGGATTATCCCTGAACTGAAAACTGACTGCTTTACCTGTGAATGACTTGGACTGCTTGTTTGGACTTTGCTTAAACATTTATTGGAAGTAAAAACCTACATTAACTGTACAGTGTATCTGTATGCTGTGTGTGTGTTATTCTTCACTACTCTCACTACATCTCCTTGTATGCACTCATTCTCCTAACAGAAAATTACCTCAACAAAGTCCTCTATGGTGAGCTGTCTCAAGGGAAGTGATTACATGGGGAACAAAGGAAGCGATATAAAGACATGTTGAAAGGCTCTGGGAAGTCCCTGGGTATTGACACCACCTCCTGGGAAATCCTGGCACAAGATGGATTGAGTACAATCCATAGCACAAGAGAAGTGAGCACTCTGCAAAGCCAGAGCGGCAAGTGCTGCAACATTGGTGCCCACACATGTCTGCCTGACATGTAGCAGAATATTTTGTGCCCCTATAGGCCTTACCAGCCACCTGTGGACACACCATGGACAACCTACAACCTGTTAGGTGTCAAGGTCCTCTTTGAACACAATGGACGAACATCATCATCTATTCCATAAAATGTTTTGGTTATGGGTATGATATTGCAGAACTGTTGCATACATTGAGCTCAGTTCAGGAAGCCCAGCATCAGCAAAATGTCCTGTACTAAGGGAATGTGAGGTGATTCGGATAACATTCCTCGCTGCAACTAGCTCAAGTGGACATGTAAACAGAGATCTCTTCAAAGGAGGTTCAAAAAGCAAGCCATCCCACCACCATCAAAGGTTAATCATTTCTTTCTTTTAGTAATTAAAAACATAGCCAAAACTGCAGGGAAAAAAAATAAGAAAAAACAAGATTCTAAGAAAGTTACAGGCTATATAAAAATAAAAAGAAATTTCAAAGTAACAGTGGATTAGTACTATATATTTTGTATATGAATAAGGGTTTTGAAATTCCTATTTGAACAAATTGGTGTAATAAAGAAAAACTTGATATAGCAAAGCTTTATGTTAAGAAAAGCTCAAACCTTAGATGCAGCATTAGTTGATAAATCAAGTTATATAAGCCATGAAAAGTTTTCAAATTGAATTAAAGTTTTTATCAGACTTGTTTTTCAAACCTGAAATTATTTTTATCAGTGAAATTATTACTGATAAATGCTCTCCTAGCTTTTAGTTTATCATTTTTACTGAGGAGGAAATTGTGTGATTGTGAATAAAAAATATAAACTGTTCTTGCAGCTGTTATACAAAACTACCTCAGTATACTTTGTTGGAATATAAAGTTCAGTACTGTTGAAATAAAAATAGCTGTAAGGAAAAACAATTTAATCTCAAAAATTTGTTTCATTCTATAATAAATCATCCCCCAGAATTGTTGTGCTGTATAACATTGCAACCAAATACATAAGAATGGTCTGACCTTATTGTATTTACAAAAATTTTCAGAAAATGAATAGTTTAAAATATTCCCAGTGCATTTAATATTGGTTTTTCATCTATATCATGGATGTCAAATTCATGGCATCATGTTGCCATGACATATCACAACATTTTTCTCTTTTGTGGAGCTGGGGTGGCCGTGACCTGCATATAATGCATCAGGTCCACAGGCTGCCAGTTTGCCACCCCGATCTATATTCTCACTGTTGAATTGACCTATCAATTGACCTATTTAAAATCTGTACCCATTTAATAATACAACCTTTCATGTCTTTGGCTTCTGAGTTGTAATTCAAAACAGCATTAAATATGTTTCAACAAATATTTTGAATTTCGTTTCCCACATTTCTCAAATTTGGTCAAATCTATAAGTAAATATTCTGGTTTGTTTTTGCAATTTCTTTTAAAAAATATTCTGCTTATTTGAAAACTGATTGGGTGATTTTTGACAGTACTAAATAATCTGAATCTGAAAAAATTGTCTCTTTATTAAGTTTTCTGATCTGTGCAATTATCTAAGATGGTTAAGGGCCTTAATATGAGGCCCTTAATCATGGTTGCAGGAATTGGGTCTCACCAATCTAGAGAAAAGAAGGGGTGAGATGACAGCAATATTCCAATATTTAAAGAAAAGAAAGAAAAACCAATAGGACAGGAATGTTAGGCACTTTGGTGCGCTTATGCACGCCCCCTACAGACCTCTTAGGAAAGGGGTGAGGCCAATAGTAGACAGTCTAAGGTTAAAGTTTTGGGGGTTGGGGGAAAAAAACCACAGAGTCAGGTAGAGTATTCCATACATTGGCCACTCGGTTGCTGAAGTCGTATTTCCTGCAATCAAGTTTGGTATGATTAACCTTGAGTTTGTATCTATTGTTTGCTCTTATGTTGTTATGGTTGAAGCTGAAGTATTCATTGACTGGTAGGACATTGCAATGTGTGATTTTATATACAATACTTAGATCAGACAAAGGCAGCGTAGTTCTAGATTTTCTAGGTCTAGAATTTCGAGTCTGGCATAAGGTATTCTGCAACAAGTAGAGGATCTGCCATAAAGAAGAGGAGGTTGACTTATTTTCTAAAGCATCAGAGGGCAGGACAAGAAACAATGGATGGAAACTTATCAAGGAGAGAAGCAACCTGGAATTCAGGAGAAACTTCCTAACAGTAAAGACAGTTAATCAGTGGAACAATTTGCCTTCAGAAGTTGAAGGTGCTTCAGCACTGGAGGTTTTAAAGAAAAGACTGGACAGTCACTTGTGTGAAATGGTATCGGTTCTCCTGCTTGAGCAGGGAGTTGGACTAGAAGACCTCCAAGGCCCCTTTCAGCTCTATTCTGATTGATATTGATTTTTTGGTGGGAGGTATATTCCCCCTCATGTATACATAAATATGTATTTAGTGTTGAACAAAGATTGTTAAATCTGAACTGTTTTCCTCTCTTTATTTGTACATTTTTAGTTTACTGCTTATGATTGAATAATCTGTTATAGATTCTGGTGTTTTTCTTCGTGCATGCATCACATGTATCAAAAGAGCAGGACCTCAATTATATGGCCACAGAGGCACTATATTGACTCAGCTGCCATTTTTGACCCCACCTCCAGTGCCCTTAAGTGATTATAATTGGTGACTGGCTTTGATGTCTCCCTCTTATTTTGAATATAGATGAGCAAATAATCCTAGAAAAGCAGAGTGGATGTCAGAAGACGAGAGCAAGAACCTTATGCCTGACAATTACAAGGAAACTGGAAAAAGAAACTGGAAGACAAACTGCAGATGGGGAAACTATTGAAGGCTTTTGATTGACTTGAAACTACCAACTGTGTGCTAATTTTAAACTGCTCTGAGAATAGCACACACCTGTTGCATTTTGTGATATCTTGATCAGCAGCACACAAACAGAATTTCTTATGTGCCAGTACTGGTTTCTGTTCTGTCCTTAATTAACATACTCGAGATCCCCGCGCTTTGATTGGCCAAAGCGTGGGGCTCTCCGATTGGTCAGGTGAGCCACGCCGATTGGCTCGCTAGGAATCTCCCGTGATTGGTCCATTCGGATCGCGGGAGATTCAAAGCGGTGCCATTGGCTGCGGCCGCCGCGGCGCTTTTTTCCTTTCGCCAGTTCGGTTCCAACTCACAAATAAAGAGCTTGCACTAAAGTCACCGACTCCTGGCATCATTTCGCGGACACAACACTGGCGACGAAGGTGGGATCCAGACCCTGAAACGAACCACGTGTCCGACAGAAGCCAAACGAACCACTGCGATGGCGAAAATCGCACCACCCGCACCCTTCAACCCCGCCACTGAGGACTGGGAATCGTTCTCCGACCGATTCCGCATGTACCTCGAGTGCAGCGGCCTGAAGGACGCCACCGGCCCAATGAAACGCGCCGTCTTCCTGACCCACTGTAGGACCGAGGTCTTCCAGATGGCCAAGGCGCTTGCCAAACCCGCCGATGCGACCGCGATGGACTGGGACATCCTCAAACCCATACTTCGGCGGCACTACGCTCCAGAGGTACCCATCCTGATCCGGCACAACGAGTTCTACCAGCGGGACCAGAGGTCGGGTGAGAGCTTCAGCGACTTCGTCGCCGAGCTGCGGCGTTTAGGGGGGCTCTGCGAATTCGATAACCTAAACGACACCCTGCGAGACCGAATCGTGCTCGGTTTGTGGGACCCTGTCCTCCAGAGCCGGCTGATGGCCAAGGGCAACATCAGCCTAGCAGACACCCTCACCGCAGCCGCCGAAGCAACCCGAACTTCCGCCGACCGCATGCGCAGACCGAACACTGGGGACCGCAGCGGAAACAACAACCCAGCGAGGTCGACCGAGCCCCAACCCGAGACGACCACCCACCAGGGCGATTTCCACTCGGCATCGGGCACTTCCGATGACGAGGAGGACATCCATCGACTCCAGACAGGCTGCGACCCACGAAACCGGCGAGATCGTAAGTCGAGGACCAACTGTGCCAGTTGCGGCGGCGACCACCCCAGGTCGGAATGCTGGTTTTTCGAATCGATCTTCCGGCATTGCGACAAGAAGGGACACATCGCCCGTGTCTGCCGCCTGAAGAAAAATCGCAGCCCGGCACGATGGGACCAGAACGACTGGAGGAGAGAGAGCACACCACCCCGGACCAGAGATCGCCCCTCGGACAACCGATGGGACCGGAACGGACGATCCTCGCGAGGCGGCGACAACCGGCGGAGAGAGGAGACCCACCAGACGGTCACCATCGGCCACGCCATCACCAACGACGCCCGGAAGGTCCACGTGGAGGTAGGCATCGAGGGCCAGCCATGCAAAATGGAGGTGGACTCCGGGTCCTACCTCTCCATGACTGCATGGCATGAAATAAAGCGCTTGGTGCCTACCCTCCAAAGGAGGAACGTAGACAGCCAGAGACTCATTGTAAAAGACTACCAGGGAAACCGCATCCCGGTAGTCAGAACCAAACACTTCAACATCACTTATAAGGGGCGCACCGAAAGACTTCCCCTGACAATCATCGACCGCGACTGCCCAAGCCTACTGGGACTACAATGGTTCGTCCCACTCGACATCGCCCTCACGGGAGTCGACCACATCACCGACGACAGCTGGGAGCAGCAACTGGCCTGGGAGTTCCAAGAGATCTTCGACGGAAACCTAGGCAAGTACCGAGGGCCCCTTATATCTTTCGACCTAGACCCTAACGTCCCCCCAAAACGCCTGAAACCAAGGCGGGTGCCATTCGCACTGAAACCCAAGATAGACGAGCAAATTGACAAGCTCGTCAAACAAGGGGTTCTACAGCCCATAGACCACGCCCGGTGGGAGACCCCCATAGTCACCCCGATCAAGCCCGATGGGTCGGTGAGGATCTGTGGGGACTATAAGGCCACCCTAAATGGCGTGCTGCAACAAAGCGCCTACCCCGTCCCAGTAGTGCAACACCTACTGCACTCACTGGGAGGGGGCAAGGTTTTCGCCAAGCTTGACCTCGCCCAGGCATACCAACAGTTGCCGGTCGACGAGCAAACGGCAGAAGCGCAGACCATAGTCACCCACCGGGGGGCATTCAAATGCAACCGACTCCAATTCGGAGTCAGCGTGGCACCGGGAATAGTCCAAAGCCTAATGGAGAGACTATTGCAAGGTATCAAGGGGGTGGTACCTTACTTCGACGACGTCCTAGTGTCGGCAGCCAACCAAGCCGAACTAGAGGGTCGACTAAGGGAGGTCCTAACCAAATTTAAAGAGACCGGACTAAAAGTCAAGAGGGAGAAATGCCAACTATGCACAGAACGAGTAGAATTCCTGGGCTACCTCCTAGACCGTCACGGCATTCACCCCACAAACAAAAAAATCAAGGCCATCAAAGAAGCCCCCACACCCAAGTCAAAGACGGAACTACAGGCATTCTTGGGGTTACTGAACTTTTACAATGTTTTCCTACCCCAAAAGGTGACGGCGGTGGAGCCCTTGCATAGGCTCTTGGACAAGGCGGCGACCTGGACTTGGGGGAAACATGAGCAAGCCGCCTTCCAAAGAACGAAGGACCTCCTCACCTCCGACGCCATCCTTATACAATTCAACGAGACCCTACCTCTGGCCGTCACATGCGACGCATCACCCTTCGGCGTCGGCACTGTCCTCAGCCATACCCTTCCCGACAGAAAAGAAGCGCCCATCGCATTCTTTTCAAGGACCCTCACCAAACCGGAGCGGAACTATAGCCAGCTGGAAAAAGAGGCTCTGGCTATCGTTGCCGCCGTAAAACGATTCCACGAATATCTCTACGGCCGGACTTTCACCATCATAACGGATCACAAGCCGCTGCTGGGAATCCTTGCAGGAAACCGGGCCACCCCGAACATTCTGTCTCCCCGAATGACAAGGTGGTCCGAGTTCCTGGCAGCCTACAACTACGAACATATACACAGACCGGGTAAGATGATCTCCCATGCAGACGCCTTAAGCCGCTCACTGCTACCGGAACCCGACACCGACCCAGCACCCACGACGACCACCCTCAGCATAGAGACTCTACCCAACCTGCCCATAACCGCGTCAGACATTGCCCGAGAGACTAATAAAGACAAACGTCTGGCGCGGGTGTTGCATTGGGTGGAGAAAGGGTGGCCGGAAAGGGACAACGACGAGTCCGTCAAAACGTTCCGAAACCGCCAAACGGAACTCTCCTTATTAAAAGGGTGCATACTATGGGGAGATAAGGTGGTCATTCCGGAAAAGCTACAGGGGAAGGTTTTGGAACTGCTACACGAGGGGCACCCTGGCATCGTTAGGACTAAAGCCCTGGCCAGAAGTTACGCTTGGTGGCCAGGGATGGACAAACAAATAGAGGCCTGGGTAGCTAGGTGCCAACGATGCCAGGAAACTAGGCCAAGCCCACCCACAGCACCCGTCCTAGAGTGGGAAACCCCAAGGGGACCTTGGTCTAGAATCCATATAGACTTCACCGGGCCCACAAAAGGACACACCTTCCTCATAACAGTTGACACTTACTCCAACTGGCTGGAGGTAAGCAACATGAAGACGACAACCACGGAGGCCGTGATCAAGGAACTCTGCAAACTCTTTGCAACACACGGCCTCCCAGACATCGTCGTCTCCGACAACGGGCCCCAGTTCACCTCGCTGGAATTCGAAAAATTCCTAGCGGAAAGGGGCATCTGCCACGCGCTGACAGCACCGGCGCACCCGGCGGTGAATGGTAGGGCGGAACGGATGGTCCAATTTACTAAAAAGACCATCCGGAAAATAGACCACGGGGAGATCCAGAAGAAAATAAACAAACTACTCTTCACCCAACACATAACCCCAAATACCACAACCAATAAAAGCCCAGCCGAACTATTAATGGGCAGAAAACTAAGGTCCCCACTCGACTGGTTACACCCCACGTATAACCCGGAGAGGCCCCCAGACTCAAACAGCAAACACCGAACCTTCGCATCCGGCGACCCCGTATACGCAAAGAACCTGACGGGAGACCCACTATGGATTCCAGCCGTCATCACACAAACAACAGGCCCACACTCGTACCGGCTACAAACAGCAGACGGATGAGCGTGGAAATGCCACATCGACCAACTAAGGTCGAGGACCACCAACCAACAAACCACCGACGCACAAACAGGCGAAACCAACCCCCACAACACAAACCAAGGGGGGAGGGAATACCCAGGGGACCAAAACCAAATAAGAATAAACCAGCAGTACTCACCGGAAAGCAGCCATCACGACCCCTCGCCAGGAAGGAACAGCCAGGCCAGCTTGACCGACCCGGAAAGACCGAGCGGGAGCGGCAAAACCCGCAGCTCAAGCAACCCGGAAGGCCCAGGAGGGATCTACGGAGAAAGGCCCGGCCTGATCGACCAGCCGGTTCCCACGACGGCAGCATGAGCAGCAGAGATCCCAACCGAACCGGCCGGGATCCAGCCTACAACTGAGTTGCGCAGGTCAAGTAGGCCCAGACAGAGCCCCGCCTACCTACGTGACTACGCAACGTAAGGACTGAACCAAGAGGGGGGGGTGTTCTGTCCTTAATTAACATACTCGAGATCCCCGCGCTTTGATTGGCCAAAGCGCGGGGCTCTCCGATTGGTCAGGCAAGCCGCGCCGATTGGCTCGCTAGGAATCTCCCGCGATTGGTCCATTCGGATCACGGGAGATTCAAAGCGGTGCCATTGGCTGCGGCCGCGGCGGCGAAAGGAATAAAAGCCGCGAGCTTTTTTCCTTTTGCCAGTTCGGTTCCAACTCACAAATAAAGAGCTTGCACTAAAGTCACCGACTCCTGGCATCATTTCGCGGACACAACAGTTTCCATATCAGAAACATATTTTCCAGATATGGCACAGATGCCTTAGAATTAGTTTAATGGATAGAAATTGGCACCTCCTTTGAAGTTAAACATGGAAAATATATCTACATCCAGGGGTTTTAACTGTAAATTCTTCGAGTTAAATCTATTAGGATTGAGCCAGATAAGCCAGACTACCTGCCAGCATTCCTGAAATTAAACTCTAGGAAACCCTGAACTATATTGAGCTTTCTAGCCCAGTTTACCTCACCTATAAAACAAATAAGTCAAAAACTCTTATGCCATATGCAGGACTTCCTTCCTTCCTTCCTTCCTTCCTTCCTTCCTTCCTTCCTTCCTTCCTTCCTTCCTTCCTTCCTTCCTTCCTTCCTTCCTTCCTTCCTCCCTCCCTCCCTCCCTCCCTCCCTCCTTCCTTCCTTCTTACATATATTCTCCAAATAGGCAGCTCTTCATTAAAAAAATAAAACCAAAGGTGAACTATATTGCTGATTGGTTCCTTTTCATTGATCAGAATGCTTTTTCTGGTACTTTGCCTTGGTGGAATAGGCAGTATCAATTCCATCAATCAATAAAGCACATCAAAATGCAGGGATTTCATCTTACAACTAGACTATCAGCTATATGGATCAAAGTTTAGAAGAAAATGGCTGATTGCTCAAGACAGATAGTTTGATCTATATAAATGAGATTTTGGAAGACTTTACTGCTCTGCTCATGGATGCTTTAAGAATATGAGAAGACTTTGCAGGGGACGGAGGGGAAATGCAGGGAACTTGGAGAGGAAATGCAACTGTGATTGCCTACATCACATTTGCATTGAATATTAAGGAAGACATTATATTCTAGCAGTATCCAGCATTACCATAAAGAGCACCCAATCATGTTTTTTTCTGAAATCAGACGCAGAATTTTCATAAAGGAAAAACAGAAGCAAGGCTTCATAAAAGTCCAAGTTTTTAATAATTATACTGTTTTATGAATAAATAGTGGCAATTTTAAAAATTAACTTCATATATCCTAATCATCTGAAGGGCGAAATCTCAGACATCAAAATAACTTTAATGCTATTTAATGGGACAGTTAAAAACTACCGTTGAGGTTACAGAATGTGACACTTGTACAGTGTAGAAATATCCTTCAGATATTTGAGGATACATCTTGAAAACTTTTCCATGTGTAATGGTGGGATCTGCCAAAATGGAAGCCTCCATTTTTGTTGAAGGATGTTGAGAAGGTGGTCAGGTGACAGCTTCAGAAGGCCCTGAAGTATTAACATTGTCTAGACCTTTTCAGTCTGTTTTCAAGATGGATCCTAACTACAGGTAGTTCTGTAGGTGTTAATAGCAGCAAGTGCGATCAGAATTTCCTCATTTCTGTGGTCATAAAGTTCAACATCATGTGAGTGTGGTAGTTAGCGATGGTAGTTCTAGCACTTCCAGTTGCCATCATGGAGTGAATTTGTGCTGTCATTAAGCACAATTTTCACACAATCACCATTGCAACCTTCTGCCAGCTTCCCAATTGACTTTGCTTGAGTTGCCAATGAATAATGATCATGTGATTATTGGACACTGAGACATAATAATTATGAGCTGGTTGCCAAGTGCCCAGATTGTGATCAGGTAACTGTGGGGACACTGCAATGGCCAGAACTTTGAGGACCAGTCATAAGTACCATTCATTCAGTACAGTCATATTGAGAGAAAATTATAAGTTACTCTTTTATAATGAACATTATATAGCAAGATTAGAAAACTCTTTGGTTCATTTTGTATATGAAATAAACTAGAAGATTCTTTTCTTTCATTCCTTTTTGATGTGCCCTTACTAGCTTCTTTTATCTTTGCATGAACCCCCCTTTCCTTTTTGGTGTTTCTACTGAAAGAAGTTCTCAGCCAAGGCAAAGAGGCGCTAACATCCTGGCCCTGGTCATTCACATATAGATGATACATTCCACAAAGACATGTTACATTATTAGGACAACAGGAAGATCTGACCAGGCTAGTAAATAAGATAAGAACATACATCAAAGGTAAACCTTGGCAGCCTAGGAAGATAAAATATTGAGGCCCAGAAAACAATGTCCTGATGATCTCAGGTTGGTAGTTTAGCATATAGAAAAGAAGGAGGTGTAAGGGGAGGGCTTTTTAGGCATGGCATGTTCTGTGCAGGGATATAAAACATATTGTTAAAGTAGTGAAATTTGCTCTCCTTGTACTCAATCCAATTGGGGAAGGGTCTTGGAGGCCGCGCTTGCAACTGCTTTTTCTTTCCTACAATAAACCTTTGAAATTGTGAACCAGAGACTTGTCTTCGTGTTGTGAGGATTGATATAATAATAATTTGGGTTTTACATCTCACAATATAGTACCCATTTTCTTAGGGTTCTAGAAGCTTTTGTTCCCAGGCTGGGCTATTATGATATCTGATTGTGTTTTTAATTGTTTGTGGCAAATCATCCAGAGTCTTTTGGAGTAGGTGTCTTAAATAATAATAATAATAATAATAATAATAATAATAATAATAATAATAATAATAATAATAATAATAATAATTATTGTCATCATCATCACCATCACCATCATCATCACATACTGAGCTATTGCAAGACAATCGCTCAGACTGACTGCAAACAATGTCACAACACAGTCGCTCAGATGGTCCACTGGAACTTGTGTCACAACTACCATCTGTCTGTAGCAAAGAACTGGTGGGATCATAAGCCCGAGAAAGTGGTTGAAAATGAGCATGCAAAACTACTGTGGGACTTCCGAATACAGACTGACAAAGTTTTGGGACCCAATACCCGGATATCACGATGGTGGAGAAGAAAAAAGTGTGGATCGTCAACATTGCCATACCTGGTGACAGCAGAATCGACGAGAAACAACTTGAAAAAAATCACCAGATATCAGGACTTGAACATCGAACTGCAGAGACTCTGGCATAAACCAGTGCAGGTGGTTCCGGTGGTACTTGGCACATTGGTGCTGTGCCTAAAGACCTAGACAAGCACTTAAAAACAGTTGGTGCTGACAAAAATCACCATTGGTCAGCTGCAGAAGGTCACCTCACTGGGATCTGCTTGCATAATCCACACAGTCCTAAACGCTTGGGAAGTTGCTGTGTACACTGTAGTTTTTTGTGTATAATAATAATAATTGTTTGGAAAAACAAGCTGAATTCAGCTCACTGCTGAAAAGCAAAGACATTGAAATACAATTTGGCATTGACAAATGTGCAACAATTGCTGCTAAGGCAGGAAAAATTGTTGAAGATAATGGATTCAAACTTGATAATGAAGAATTGATGAAAGCAGTAGCAGAAGAAAGATGCAAGTTGCACAACCAAATCAAGGAAGCTACTTCAACAAAATACATAAAGTGGGTCAAGAAAATCTTGAGATCAAAGCTGAGTGGAGGAAATATCATAAAGGCAATTAACACCTGAGCAGTGCCTATGATATGATAGTCAGCTGGAATAATTGATTGGACTCAGCTACAACTTGATAACTTGGATCGAAAGACAAGAAAACTAATGGCAATGGACCATGCTCTGCATCCAAAAGTCACAATAACCTGAATATCCCCAGACATTACCTTAACAGCTCTTAGGTCCTTCGTTAGGATTTGATCTATTAAGTTTTTACCAATCCCAGATTGTGAATTGATTTGATGATGATGATGATGATGATGATATGCTTAAAAGCCAGAATTGAGAAGTTAGCAATAGATAGCAGGTGCTGCCTCTCCAAAGAAGCTGAAGAAACACTGGACATCTGTTTAGCTGCTGCAAGAAGATTGCACAGGTTGATTACAAGAAATGGCATGACAAATGACATCAATGATGCATTGGAAGATCTGCAAGAAATATCAATTTGCTTATAAGCAAGAACTCATGGGACCATCACATCACACCTGAAACTTAACAATTGTTGATAAAAAAGACAAAAAAGTTTGGATAATGGATGTAATAGTACTGGAGATAATAGAAGAGGAAGAACTCAAGAAGATAACAAAATACAAAAACCAGTGAATAGAAATAATATGACTGTAGTAAAAGAAAGCAAAAGTAGTACCAATAATAGGATAATGAATGCATTAACAAAATCAGCATGAACAAAATCACTTGCAAAATGCAGCTTTATTCAGAGCAGCTTACATTTTGTGAATATACTTTTAAAACATCAAATAACAACATCTGCCTATCAACATCTGCCTATCAAAGGAAGATAAAAATGCTAAATCCAGTCTGAACATCTGGTTGACTATATGATGAACCATAAATAATAATAGAACCACATCAGATGCTACAATTCCTGGGTATCTGTTGCCATGTAGGTAACAGGATTTAAGAGTTATGTCTGGGCAATGCTAGATGTGTAAAATAATTTAAAGATGATTTAGTAAAAATATCAAATGAAAGACCTAATAACAGTAGAAATTGTAAAAACCAATAAAAACTGGACATCTCCTTGAAATGAGCAATTGCATGGTTTTTTGGTTCAAATATCTGACTAGATTACATCTTATTATAGTTGAACACCCTAATGTATTGCATAAAGGAGACATCAGTGACTCATTAATAATTGGCAGAATGCATTTGATTCCAAAAGACCCAATGAACAGATCAAAACCAAGAAACTGTAAACCAAGAACAAGTTTGCCTACAATATTTAAATTATTCACAGGCATTATAGTTGACAACAACCAAAATTGTTGTGCAGAAGAAAATAGCATACTTCCAATAGAACAGAAAGGAAATAAAAGAAAAAACATACAAAAGATCAACTATAGACTGAAAAAAATGTTTTTGGGGAATTGCCAAAGTTGAAAAACCAATTTACATATGATTTGGTTTGGTTATAAAAAAACAAGGAATTTGATCCATTACCACACAATTGAATCATAAAATGTTTAGAAATAACAGGTGACAGTAAAAAATAGAATGTTTATAGAAAAATAATGAAGCAGTGGATAACAGAACTGGTGGTTGGAAATGAAAATTATTGGGCTTGTTAATATTATGAGAGGTATCTTCCAGGGTGGCTCATTATCATCCTTATTGTTTGTCATAGCTATGATCCAAAACCCACTTTCAGTGATTTTGAAGAAAGCAAATCTTGGCTATTAAACAGGAAAAACATGTGAATAAAATCTCACATTTGCTTTAAATGAATGATTTGAAGTACTATGAAAAAAATCAGAAACTGAAGCCTAGTTATTGACAAACACTAAGAAATTATAGCACAGTATTTGCTACTGCAATGTCTCAGTATTCTATGCAATAGATACCAGATATGTGCTATTAATTAGTTCTACCAGGATCACATAGACAGATACAATTTGAGTATGGTATTCATTTAAACCTGGTCCAAGGGGGGGTGGGCAATAGAACTATATTAAATTGCACACACACACACACACACACACACACACACACACACACACACACACACTTTTCTAACTTGTAAGATTGGGAAAAAAATCTGGCTTCAGTAAAGCTCTCCCCAGATTTATCAATCCTATTTTGACTAGATAGGATATTCCTATTACTTTAGGGACCCAATAAGATGATTAATCTTATTTCCTTAACATTAATAAATTCTAACAGCATCATAGACTTCATAGCAAACACAAAAGCATGAACTTTTCCCTCCTTTATTTTACTTCCAAAAGACCAGTAGGTATCCTGAAATATCAAAGGAGCCAGATATATGGGGAAACAAAGTAATTTGAGCCAGAATTTTAAAAGAATGGCCAGCATCTTTATTTCTGTCATTTACAATCCTGCTTCTAATTGTAAAGCTCATTTGTAACACAGGTTTCTTTTCTTTAGTTTAATCCTCTCCGATAGGAAGTTCACAGAGATACGCAACTATCTATTTAGTTCCATGTTAATGCTAGTACAGAAAATAACACATATCTAGGAAACTGTCTTGGCATTAACAGCTTTCTAGCTGTGATTTCTTGCTCAATGTGGTATTGTTAAAATAATTGCTGCAGCAAATTAGCATTAGAATATTGTGGGATGCATTGTGAAAAGTACATTTCCACACAGTTATGTTCTCGAGATGGTAGCAATTTTCATTTTTCTTACTGGCAATTTCAACATTCAGAGAATGAATCTCTGCAGTCAAGGAAATCAAAGCAAAGAATTGCTGGCTGTACATGCCCAGGGATATTACTGAGAACCATTTATAAAATGTGCTAAGCAGCTTTTCCAGCATAAACAATGATGGGCCTTCAAGCCAACCACTGAACTCAATTGAACACACCACTCCTGTGTACAACTCCTGTGGAAAAAGCAAAATTTTGGTAGACATTGGCATTGCATAAAAGAGATCAAGCATTAATATTGTAATTGCCAAAAATTGAAAATTATTTGCCCATATTTATAATGCTTTTGCCATTTTGACCACATAACAAACAGGATATTTTAAACTATAAAGGAAAGGGAGACTGAAAACTTCAAAGGACTCAAACCAGTGGTGGGATTCAAATTATTTTTATTACTGGTTCTGTGGGCATCACTTGGTGGGCATGGCAGGGGAAGGATATTGTAAAATCTCCAGTCAGAGGTGATATTTGCCCGTTTCCTGAACTACTAAAAATTTCCTCTACCGGTTCACCAGAACTTGCCAGAACCTGTTGAATACTATCTGTGGCCCAAACACTTAGGAAAAATTAAGGGGCTTGTTAGTTTTAATAAAGGACAAGAAACAGAATGGCATGATAGCAGAATAGAAAGCTGAAAAAAGGGATGGGGGAGGATTTTTTTTTGTTTTCTTTAATTTTCCTTCATAACAGACCCATTCAAGATAAATATAAGAACCCTTGAAAACCCTGACTTGTTATTTCTCAGTATGCAAAGGTTTGTATTTAAACAGTAGCTTCCTCATAATTCAAGCTAGCCTAGTTAAAACACTTTTCTATTGCTTGAACATGTAAATTAACAAGGTATAACATATCAGGGAAAAAGACTTTACCTTCATTTCTAAGTAAAATAAAAATCTTTCAGGACCAGCTCCTTGCCAAAATTATGGTCACAAGCCACGGTCATCCCCATCTTCAAAAAGGGAGACCCTTGCCTAGTTGAAAATTACAGACCAATCTCTTTATGCTGCATCACCTGTAAAGTCATGGAATCAATTATTAACCAATCCATTATCCTCCACTTAGAGACAAACAACCTACTCTCTAATAAACTATTTGGTTTCAGAAAAAAAACTATCCTGCAATCTGCAATTCTTACACTGCAAAAACATATGGACTACACAACTCGATCAGGGCAAAGCAATAGACTCAATCTACATAGACTTCTGTAAAGCCTTTGATTTAGTGGTACATGACAAACTACTCCTAAAACTAAAATCTTACGGTATCTCTGGACACCTGCATAACTGGATAGAAGCATTCCTGTCAAACAGACAACAAATGGTCAAAATTGGGAACATCCTATCAAATTCTGTACTTGTCAACAATGGTGTTCCCCAAGGCAGTGTTCTAGGACCAATTCTTTTCATACTCTAAATAAATGACCTCTGTGATCATATCAAGAGCAACTGCATTCTCTTCGCTGATGATGTAAAGCTGTTCAACACCACAGACAATATTGCTACCCTTCAAAAAGACCTTGACTGTGTATCAGAATGGTCAAACAAATGGCAACTTCAAATCTCAACAAATAAATGCTCTGTCTTACATATTGGCAAAAAAAAATCAGAAAATAAAATACAAGCTAGAACCCACTAACTACATAGCCAAAATGGCATTAAAAGTTTTTAACCTAATCTTACGTAGAACATCCAAAATACTTGCTAGACCAATACTCGAATACAGCTCATCAGACTGGAACCCACATTACGTATCTGATATTAACACAGTTGAGAAAGTCCAGAAATATTTCACAAGAAGAGTTCTCCACTCCTCTACTTGTTGCAGAATACTTTATGCCACCAGACTTGAAATTCTAGACCTGGAAAACCTAGAACCACGGCACCTTCAGTCCAATCTAAGTATAATATATAAAATCATACATTGCAATGTCCTACCTGTCAATGAATACTTCAGCTTCAACCATAACAATACAAGAGCACACAATAGATACAAACTCAAGGTAAACTGCACCAAACTTGATTGCAGGAAATACAACTTCAACAACAGAGTGGTCAATGTCTGGAATATTCTACCTAACTCTGTGGTTTCTTCCCCAAACCCTAAAAACTTTAACCTTGGACTTTCTACTATGGACCTCACCCCTTTCCTAAGAGGTCTGTAAGGGGCGTGCATAAGTGCACCAACATGCCTACAGTCCCTGTCCTATTGTTTCTTTTATGTTTTTATTTGTCTTGTATGTATCCATGTATTCCTAACTATGTTTTTACTTATACCTATTATCTTGTAAGCAATTGACAAACCAAATAAAATAAATACAAATAAAATAAATAAATAAGTGCATAGCAGCTTTGAAAGAACAAAAATTCCTGGTTCTTGTGGCAGTTTGGTTTGAAGGAAGCTTTTAGAGAATCTTTGCACCTTGAAGTTAAAATATTCTCTAAGTGCAAAGATAAACTTGATATTTGAGAGGTCATGCTCTTTGATGTCTCTGGAATGAACAACTTTCTGAACTTGAAGCATTATAATTGTATAAAGGCAGAGAAGCATTTATCCACTGGCAATCAGGATTGTTGTAGAATTAAAAAAGAAAAAGAAACTGAAGAACATGAACACTACTTTCCTTCTTTTTGTTGTAGATATCCAATCCAGTTTAAATGATATATAGCCAAGCTAAGTCCTAGAGAATGATGTACATATTTTTCTTATTATTAGAATAAACTGGGGAAATTGCTCCCTTAAAGACAATGGATCATCCTTTATGAATCTATTGTGTGAATGTTTTGAATGAAAGGCATTTCACTTTGTTTAATAAACTATTTTATAAGAACAACATTATTCTGG
Source organism: Hydrophis major (assembly GCA_033807585.1). Lineage (NCBI taxonomy): Eukaryota > Metazoa > Chordata > Lepidosauria > Squamata > Elapidae > Hydrophis > Hydrophis major. Next base: position 100,042,191 of record CM066331.1, read on the forward strand.
TAAACACAAAATGCAGGGAAGAATTGCTCACTTTCATAATAGTTAGAGGTAGTCCTTGATTCATGACCGTAATGAAGCCTGCCCATTTCAATAATGAGAGTTGTAAAACAGGTCACCCATGTGATTGATCTAATTTTACAATCGTTTTTTTTAGTTTTCGTTAAGCAATCAACCACGATTGCAACCATTTGCTTCCTTGTATATACGTACAAAGACAATAAATTATTAGTATTATTGTTGTTGTTATTGATATTGTTATTATTACTCCATTGTTCACTATGAGACGTGTTTTCCCAAAAATGGAACTAAATGTTTTCTGTAACAAACATCATCAAACACAGTCACATGATCAACTGGCTGTAAATGTTTGGCCAGTTGCCAATCTCCCAACATGCAGGCATGTGACTGCAGGGGAAGCGGCTGTTGGAAATCCAAAACCAGAACATAAGCACCTTTGGGAGGATTGGTTGGAACTTCAAATGGTCGCTAAGTGATTGCTCATAAGTCGAGGACTACTTGTGTCTGAAAATCAAACCTTTGCTCTGGTTCTGAATGCCCAGTCTTCTGCATTCAGATTCTACTGGAAAAGGGGCAGGCCTGTTAATGGGTGGGAGTGAGGGAAAATGAGCCTTCCCTCATTCAAGATGATGTAAATATGTTGTTCTCCTTTAAACTGTATACCAAGTTTATTGCTGAGCATCTCAAATTGTTTATGTGAAAAGGCACAGCTAACAGATAACAGAGTTAACGAGTCAGTTGGTCTAGTGGTTAAAGCTACAGGTTAGAAAGCAGGAGACTGTGAGTTCAAGTCCTGCTTTAGCCACAAAAGCCAGCTGGGTGACTTTGGGCCAACCACTCTCTCTCAGCTCCATCCACTCACAGGGTTGTTGTTCTGGGGAAAATAGAAGAAGAAGGTGTGTTGTATATGTTCTCTGCCTTGAGTTATTTGTAAAAATAATAATGTTGGAATATAAACAAACAAACCCTAGTGCCCCCCCCCCCCATTCCTCTAATAGCATGGATGTCAAGCCCGAAAATGACATATGGGTAGCCATTTTAGTTAGGCTTTGTATATATTCTTTTTCTTACTTTCTCTGTGGCAGTCATAAGGGAAGGGTTTTGAGCTTGCCACATTTCTAAGGGGGCAGAAGTGGAGATAGAGTTGTTTTGGCTAGGTGATTCTTCTTTCCATGGGAAAACGAGCTGTCCGTGCTTGGGCCCCTTGAGGTGGAGATTTATAACATCAAGCAATGTTGAATTACTTCTATTGGAGAATGTGACTTTTGGGGGTTGTTTTTAACTTTTAATATCATTGGGTAATTCTGGGTTGTATCAGATCTGGAATTACCATGGATTTTGCCAATGTGCTTTCCTAAATAAAGAAATTCTCTTGGAAGATGGACTTTGTTCTTTTCTTTTTAAATGGATTTCATCCCTTGGAAACCTGACATTGGAATTATGGGAGTTGTCTTCTGCATTATCTGGAGAACCCCAGCTGCTTCCTTGTGCGATGGCTAAATGCAGTACAAGGCTGTATGTAAACGAGTGATACCTAAGCATGGCAGCAGCTTCAGATCCAACTCTTTCACATCTAACAGATTGTACTTCAAATGTGGCAGTTAAAAATTGCTCCCATTTGTCAGATCAATGGTGCGTGCCCAGTCTAATCTGGCAACTCATTGTTTCTTCAAAAGCACTTGCACTTAAACTTCAGGCCAGGAAAAGTTAAGTTAAGGCACCTGGTAGGGTTCACACTTGGCAAATTGATGCAGCTAAAAACCTACAATGTACAGAAATCAGCAAGAAAGATGGGATTGCTTTGACAACTGTAATTTTCCCACAATACTCTTGGACAATGGAGCTGTCTTCAAAAGCTTGGCAACACACTCATTAACCTTAGTTGTTGCTAGGGCAATAGCTGAAAGAAAAAAAATACTTCCTCTGAAGCTTCTTAGAAGTTGCTGCTCTGAGCAATATTTTTATAAGAAACTCAAGAGGTGTTGAAAGAAGCAGAATTCTTCCCAGGTTTTTTAAGTTCAAGTTCTTTTGAATGTCAACCTCATATATATATATTTTCCAACAAAGAAATCAGGGGATTTTTTTCATGATGATTGACCCTTTAAAGCAGGAGTGTCCAAACTTGGCAACTTTAAGACTGATTTAACTCACAGAATTGTAAGTTCTCTTGGGAATTCTGGGAGTTGAAGTCCACCAGTCTTAAAGTTGCTAAGGTTGAATTACCTCTAGTTTAAATTGTTCATATTCTCTGCCACACATATATGGAAATTATTAACAGAATAGCATCTTTCTGTTCTCCCATTCAACTCTTTATTTTGTATCTGTGTCCAGGAAGAGAACTTCAGAAAATTTTATCTCAGTTAACAGCACAGAGTATTACTGGTCAGTCTTTCCATGACTTCTATAAACAGCCAATTCATATGCAGAGAGTGAATATTTTTGAATCATAGACTATTTATATATCTATTTGTATACTATTTATAATATATTATCTAACATTATATCTATATTATTATTTTATCTATTTATCTGTTAATGAATCATAAAATCTATTGATGTATTTTTAATGTATGAGGTGTAGTCAAAAAGATTATTCTTTCATGATAGAAAGTCAATCTCATCCCAGATTTACACCCTTGAATTTGATAAATATCCACAGAATCATAGAACCATCTCATACTTTAAATGCATAATTTTTCACAAATTTAAAAATTGGGGAATATAATTTAAAATTACATTCACATAGTTTAAACCATTTTACTCTCCCAGAACAAGATTATTATTACCTTTATTGTCAGAGTACAACATGTGTACAATGAGATTGGCTGAGCCTCCTTTTGTGTACTACACACACACAAACACAACTCACAGTGAGGACCGAAGTCCCTAACCCAGTCCCAATCTTATTACACTATGTGACCTTGTTGCACAATGTGCTGGCCCCGCAAGTCTATCGTACTATGTTTACATGAAGTTATTTTCTGTTCAGGAAAAGACAACCCACGGGTAGAAACTGTTCTGCCTGTTGGTGCAGCTGGCTGTGCTTCTATATCTCCTACTCGATGGTAGGAGAGTGAAGAAGTGCTGACTGGGGTGTGAGTCGTCCTTGAGGATTTTCCTCACTTTTCTAAGGCAGCGAGCTCTAGCGATGTCATCTAGAGGTAGATGAACAGATATATAAAAGTTGAACCGAAATGAAACTCTAGTGGGGCAAATTCATCACATGTGTCAGTGTAAGTGACCTCATCATCATTTTGCTTTTCCAACCTAAGAAAAGTAACTCATTTTTAAAACATTATCTGAGATGTCCAACAATTAAGAATTTATCTTTTTTAAATATTTTCATATTTTGAAAATCTCTATTTTATTGATTTGTTAAGCTATTCCAGCTCTTATAAAGAATTAATATCCATTTTAAAAGTAAATGCAAAGTTAGAATTGCCCAGTACTTCAATCCTGAAAATTCAAAAAATTTGTTTAAGAATAAATCGGATAAATGCTGGAAATGTCATCAGATACCTGGTTCATATTACCATATGTGGTGGACATGTTCAGACGCAAAGAAATATTGGACTAAAATCCACATATGGTTGGAAAAAATGATAAAACAGCATATAGACTTTAAACCAGAGATCTTTTTATTGGGAATCATACCAGACATATACAATAAAGAACTGAAATATTCTATTGTAAATGTCTTAATAGCAGCTAGAACTGTATTTGTGAAGAACTGGAAAAATGACAAAATACCTATGCAGGAGGAAGTTATTTAAAAAATTATGGACTGTGCTGAAATGAGTAAATTGACATTTGAAATTAGAGAACAAGAAGTTAAGCAATTTGATAGGATATGGGATTTGTTTTATCAATGGTTGGATAAAAAGGCATGGTAATATAATAGACTAGATAATTTTATGAATAGAAATCTAATAGATTGACATAAAACATGATACAGATATATATAACCACTGGTTGAAAGTATAACATAAATTTTAAGATAAAATGTGTAACATCTCATATAATAGTTTAGTCATGGATGATTAATAACTGATAAATATATAAACATATGTTAGTTTGACAATGTGAAGATTGATATAAATTGTGACTAAATGACAAAAGGATGGCACAAAAGATACGTAACCAACTGACACACTGTATGTATATAAAATGGAAGAGGATTTTATGTTTTATGTTTTTGTATGTGTATGTTTATGTTTAAAAATAACTTTATCTACAAAAAAGAAATTTAAGATATTGCTAATAAGGGTGGATCAAATTGTGAAGATGAAAGCTGTTTTAATTAAATAAAACTATCCATTTTAAGTACAGTATGCTAAGTATAAAAACTCATCTTAGTCCACAAATACAAAGCAAATAACAAAATAAAGAGAATGCTACAATTTTCAAGCAGGGATTGTCCTAAACTGTAACTTTCGCAGGCAAATGTCTATGGAGATTCTTAATTATCCAGTTCATGGTTGTCCCAAAGGTGCTTTGAAAGTCCAGGCAACTGGACTTTCTGATTTTTCTTTCAAGACAAAATTTAGCAGGCAAGTAAGGTTTAAAATTTCAGCCTTTAATACTGAGAAGATAATATTATAGGATTTTGAGTTAAAAATAAAGAGCCAAACACTGTCTTAATAACAAAGGATACCACATTATGTTTCTAATTGTGAGTCTATACCAGGTTTTTTGGATGTTATGAATTCTACAAGGAAATAGAATGGAAAATATATGTCCAATAATAAAGTGAGAACCATCACTATAAGTAAACCATACATTGTATAAAGAAAATCCTTCCCGCGACTGAATTACTTAATGCTTTGGTGAGACAAGTTGCAAGCAAATTTAAAATGGATCTTACCCACATCCAATTCTGCCAGGATTAGAAATGCTGTATTTGATATGCTGGTTCTAGACTAGGCCAGGCATTTGATTCAAATGCTGGGATTGTCCTTCTAGGACCCAGTGCTTGAAATAAAGACTTTTGTGGTAGATCCCATCAGCTCCTGGTCATTAACAAAGGTGACCCAGCTATATAAAAATGCTCTTGCCTAACTTTCATCTTCTAAGCCCAAAATTTCTTGTACTTCTCTCTGTGACAGTAAGGAAGATGACCATAACAGAAATATGTGAGAACCATTCTCTACGAAACAGAGTCTGTAAGGTCCCTGAAGTTTCCCCGAGCCATTAAGTGCCAAAGAGTGAGACTCGAGATGAAACTTGCAAAAATAACAGCTTTTTTAATTCTTTGGCCAAAGCAAAAAGTCTGGGTGAATACTATATCCAAAATATACGGACAAAATGCATGTAAGGAACAGCCACACTCTGTGAGAGTGGTTCAGAGTATTATATACATTTTACGTCAATACAAATAAAATGTATCCAATCAGAGACAGAGGTTAGTTATTCAATGTGAGCAATGTCTTGCCCATGCCCTCCTATCCATGGAGTATGCTTTGTTATCCATGCTTTGTTATTTTACACAGTATCCCTTGTCCTTGTGTGTTCATGCTCCTAGGCAGCCCCCCTTATCTATGGAGCAGGATGTTCCTGGGAACCTGCTCCAAGGATGTGCCTAGCTCTGAAGCAAATTGCAGAAGAGAGAAACCAGATAAAAAAGAATACAATTCTCTTACAGAATGAATTCCTAACAAATGATTCCCAACCTTAACACAATGGTTCAAGCAACTTCTTTAACAGAAGCAAAGAGCAAAGGTTAGACTGATTCATGTCTATAGCTCCTTTCATTTTTAAAACAAGTTCATATTTATTAACAGTTTGAACAAATGCCTCTCTGATTCACCAGCATATAAGAAGGAAATACAGTGCAAACAAGCTTATTACAACCAATGTCAATACAACTAGTCTTGGTTAAGGATGGCAGCTGGGACCAGAATTGTCATCATTAAGTGATGCAGTAATAAATTGTGACATCATATGACCATGCCACTTTGCAACAGTAGTCAGATCTAGCATATAATACTCTTTTGTACCAGAATCTATAATGAAGATTCTGGTACAAAAACTGAAAAGCACATTGGTATTTACAGAAGGGAAAGATTTTGAAAAAAACAGGTATACAGTCCTCTTGTAGCCTAAGCCAAAATGACAACTGACAACAGTTTCCAGGGATTGAAAACAAAAGGATATACTTGCAGTAGCTAAACTTGCAGTAGTAGATCAGTAGAAAATTGGGGGATCCCTTTGTCATCAAGTATAGTATCAACCTAAATCGTACCCATGGCCAAAATTTTGTTCAGAGAATTTGAAGAGCACTATTTTAAAATTAGGATACTTAAGAATAACTTCAAGCCACCTCATCTCTGCATTAGATAGATGAGGTAAAGGGTGAACATTGTGAGGGCATGGTATAAATAGTTTTTGGAGCACATCGGTGTTGTGATGTGTGTGTGAGAGAGAGCATGGACCTCAGCCTCTGAAATCCATTTATAGCTTTGGAGGGCATTTTTCACAGCCTCCTTATGTACTAATAAATCGCTTACATAATACCAGAAGAAAACTGTGCAGTTAGAGATTTTTAATTCTAAGCAAACTGAAATTAATCACATACTATTATATTCTATTAAAAATCTGTTTTTACTTTCTTAAGTATGCCAGTTGATGTTGTATTGTCTATACTTCTCGATGAAGTGTTTTGGTTATTTCTCTTCACAATAACACAAATATGTCAATTCTGTTTTAAAAATAAATAAAATAAAATAATAAAATGAGATTCCTGAGCATTGCTGAAAGCTAAGCAGTATGTGCTGAAAAATGCACTCAGTATTTACCTAATATTTGGCTAGAGACCTGAAATTGTTCTCATCTCAACAATGAATTCTTCTCTAGCCTTTTCTCACCTTCTTGGGTCCTTGCCTGGAACAAATCCTCTCATAAACTAATCAATAGTCCTTTTACACCAACCAGATCTGAAGACTGAAATCTAGATGATCTGCCTCAACAAAGAACCTCCTGAATTAAGATGCCACCCAATGCTCCAACACCTAGAACAAGAATGAGGAATAGGAATACAGAATAACACAGTTGGAAGGGACCTTGGAGGTCTTCTAGTCCAACCCCCTGCTCAAGCAGGAGACCCTATACCATTCTGGACAAATGGCTGTTCAATCTCTTCTTGAAAACCTCCTGTGATTGAGCACCCACATTTGTAGGCAGATGGATTACCTAAACTAGCAATCATAAGAATAGTTTATTACCTGAGGTATAATGCAGCTGAATGGTTTTTTTAAGATGTCGAACTTGCTAATCCTGGGCTGGCACTCATAATATTTGATGAGGTCTTCCTAGAGATTGGAGGGGAAAGGAGACCACTGGATTCACCACCTTCTTAAAAAGGGAATCTTTTTTATCAGAATCCCTCCCAACCTTTTTTGCCTCAGGGTTGAAGAAGAGAAAGTCTTCTTTCAAGAGCAACCAGAAGAGGCAAAGGAGTCTGAAGATAGTCCCTGGGGCTACATGACTAATTTCTTCAAGTGCTACTGACAGTAGGATTTAAGTGAACATGAAATTTGACACCCAGACAAAAAAGCTGATATGCATGACTCTATTTTATATATCTATTTTCATCCTTTCATCATATTGGTTCTACTATTCTACAAATAAAATAAATAAAAATTAAATTAAATGTTAACTTTGAGTTCAACTTAATTTCTGGTGGCTTCTTGGACACCCCAAGCCCAGACAGGTAGATGCTGCCACCTGCTGAAGCATGAATACATTAGCAAACAACACTACTAATAAAATTCTCAGTCAAATCATTTGGCTTTGCCCATTCCTGTTCCTTCATCCGAAAGGCATATGAATGGAGGAGGAGGCTTTCGACAAATGTAAAATTATCATCACTATTTGGCACACAACCTGATAGAAATAAAGTATTTATTAGAATGACTTCTTTCTTTAAAATTGCTTATAGCTTGTTCCCTCAATCTAATCCCATGCATGCAAAAATTAGAAGGAAAATAGTAGAATTATCAACTTGAAAATAATGATAGTAATTAGTTGTTAATTACACTATAAATATCACCTAGTGCATATTGTGACTCCATTGCATTTTAAAATACATTCATTTGTTTGAATAAGTAATAAAAATACTGTTTGTCTTGCATTTTGGAGCCTTTTTGTTTACTCTTGGCTATTTCTCTCTATCCTCAGCTTTTTCATCCTCCATCAAGAGTAAGAATGCTTTAGGAGAAACCCAGAATACATTCAATTTAACCTCTCCAACTATGTTGCATAAAAAGAGAATTTTTAATGCACAAGAATAATTTTTGCCCAAATAAAATTTTCATTAATAGATTTTTTTTTCAAGTTACTTAGGCTTTGTTGGAAAGCCTAAGGAACTGGAATTTACAAATGAAGAAAATTGTGCAGTTAATATATTTTTATCTCCATACAAATTGAAATTGTTCACATATTATTGTATGAAGTGGTAAGTAAAACTTTGGGAAAAATAGTTTCTTCCAAATGACCTTTTGAAAAAAAAACTTAAGATAAAAACCATTATATTAATTTCATAATTATGTCTAATGTCCAAACACTTGGCCAAATAAAGTATTCTATTCATTTCTATTTGTATTCTACAGTATTCTATTCTATGGGCCACCAACCTTTTGGACTTCAGGGACTACCAAACTTATAATTTTAAATCCCGTGGACCATTAATATGAATTTTGACTGATGGTGGCTTGCTGACCTTTTCCCAGGGTCTCTGCAGAAAGCAGCAGAGACCCGGGAAAATCCCCCAAAAATCTGCAGGAAAATTCCCCACCCCATTTTCCTACTGATTGATCATTCTTTATTTGGGATCTCCAGCTTCATTTTCAGGGGGAGAGAGAGAGAGACTTTTGGCTTCATGCAAGGAAAGCAGCAGAAGCAGCAGAAGTCTTTCTTTCTCTCCCCCAAACGCTGCCAGAAATGAGTCATTGCCAGTGCAGCCTTTTGGAGCAGGAGACCTTGCAGTGTCTCAAAGACTCATTTCTGGTGGAGTTTGGGGGAGAGAAAGAAAGACTTTTGTTGCTTTCCTTGCGTGCAGCCAAAAGCAGAAGGAAGAATTGGAAAGAAGCAGCCCGGTGGCCAGGCCAGGCATGTGGGGTGAGTGGGGCGAGTTCCCCCCCTCCGCCCTTTCCTCCCTCCCCTCACTACCTTGTGTTGTTCACAATGCAAGTGATGCAAGTCTTGTGTTCCCATGGGACATGTGGGCGGCGCAGCCTTGTGTTCTTGCGTAGCCTGGATTAATTGCTTTGGGGTGACATTTCTCTGTGGACCACCAAAATTTTCTCACAGACCACCAGTGGTCCCTGGCCCACTGGTTGGTGACCACTGTTCTATTCTACTCCATTCTATTCCATTCCATTCTATTCTATATGATTAAAGAGAAAAACTATTATAAAATAGTTGTCTTTTTGGCAGCTAATTCCATCATTTCAATGAATGTCAACTGAATTAATAATTCAGATTCCAAAGAACAAAAATATTCTATCCAGTCGTATCATTTTCTCTCTGTTGCAGCATAGTTAAGGTTTTTATATTATCAAATATAATATAGGGTAAAACATCTTGAAAATTAATAACAATATTACTTAATTTCACTCAAGATGGATATGTTTCTATGCAATTTTCTACATTTTTATCTAAGAATGCTACAGAATTCTGTGAAACTTACATTCAGATATATATTCATGATTACAATCTCTACATCTGAAGATACTCTTATATGGTGACATGTCTCTTTTGCAACATAAACTAGAACATGAATTTGGGAAATCTTGTGAACAAGAGTTATTCCTTATTTCTTTATTTTGAGGGATTTCCCTTGAGTCCCTACTTCCCCAAAATTATTACTGCTGTCACAATATTCAAAACAATACTGTTAAAATATGCTTTTGGATTGTTAGAAAAATCTGTGCCTTTAAATCAATACAATGGAATCCAAGTTTTTTTTTTTTGTAGAGGTGTTCAGTATCCAGGCCTAGGGGCATGAAGTTAGCTGTGCGTTGCCATTCCCACCCCCCAATATTCCCCAGTAAAAGCCAATTATAATTAGTGGAATATAAACAAGACCCAGATAGTAAAACACTTAAGGTTGCCTCTAAACAACCAAGTGTATGGAGGGGGAAGTAACCCTTATTCTTCCCCTCTGGATTTGCTCATCACAGCCAAGAATTCCTAATTAACAGAATAAGAGAGCAGGAAGGGACCTTGGAGATCTTCTAGTCCAACTCCATGCTCAAGCACTTGAAACTTGAAGTATATCAGTGGTGGGATTCAATTTCTTTTACTACCGGTTCTGTGGGCATGGCTTTTGTTATGTATGTACCATAGTTAATAAAGTATGAGCTTGAGGTTAAGTGCAGGGTTCTGGCCCTGCACTTCTGATTGGCTGTTAGGCGGCCAGATCGGATTGGCTAGTTCTTAGGAATCCGATTGGCCCTTAACAGAGGATTATTATTGGTTTAAAGTACTTGCGTTCATAGCTCGCTATTGGACAATTCTCACAAAGGTTGCCTATATAAGGCAGGGTTCACTGTTGTTGTTTTTGACAAGTCACTATGTAATAAAGAGCTGAAAGTTCACCAACAAAGACTGTCTCCAATTTACTTCAACCCATGTCAGAAGACGTAACAGCTTTGTGGGTGTGGCAGGGAAAGGATAAAAATCTCCAGTCAGAGGTAGTATTTGCCGGTTCTCTGGACTACTCAAAATTTCCACTACCAGTTCTCCAGAACTGGTCAGAACCTGCTGAATACCACCTCTGTAGAAGCCCCTTAGATGTTGGAATACTGCTATCATGTCATCCTTAGTCCTTCTTTTCATTAAACTAGACACGCCTAATTCCTGGAACCTGATCTTCATATGTTTTAGCTTCCAGTTCCCTAACCAACTTTGTTGCTCTTCTCTGTATTGTTTCTATCCTTCTATCCTTCCCAACATCTTTTTTTATATTGCAGCAATGATAAACATTGCAAGTGTGATCAACTAAACTATCCTTATCTTACACTGATCTTGTTCTTACTAAAGAAACAAGCAAACATTTTATATTCATATAAAACTGATTTGAGACTGAAATTATCTGGATGACTGTTTCAGCAATAAAGCTCATTGCTCAGAATAGAACCTGTGCTTCCAAAGGCCTTTCAGAAATTAACATTAATCAGTAGTATGTTATATAACCAACAGAATAAAACATTAAATTCATAGGAAGAAGAAATCAGATGAACTGTTTTTAAGTCATTGTATTTTTTTATTAAAATTAAGTGGAACCTATTTTGCTTTCTTTTTGCCTTGGTCTTATCAACTTTTTTGAATGCACCTCCTGGCCAGACATAATTCTTGGCTTCCAAAATGTACTTTGCATTTTGACAAATTTAGGTATTTGTCCTAGAGACAGAATGTCTCTAGAACAGCCTTACTTGGAGCCCTGGAGATGTGTTTGACCTCACTCCCAGAATTCTTATCTAGTAGTATGACATTTGGCCATGATTACTGAAAATTTTAGGATTTATACCCCAACAAATTTGGAAGTCACCACTCAGAAGAAAACTGCCTTTGAACAGTATTAAGACTCTATTTCTTGATCCAGGAAATTGTAAATTAGAACGTTTACTTTTAACATCCTCTTCCTCCTTTAGCATTTCAACCCCCTCCCTTCCCATCACACTATCCATTTCCCCTGGAGTAGAAATGTCTTTTGATTTTCTTTTCCATACAACAACCCTTGCCTGTAATTGTCACCTTAGTGTAGATTGCCTCTTCATCTGTAATAAATGAATGTCTTTGTACATCACTTCACTAGCAGATGTTTCCTTGGATTTTTTGCTAGGTTTTACATTCATTTGGAAGCAGGCTATTTAAAGAAAATCAAATGCTGTCTGAAATATGTCTTGGGATAAATCAGACTTTCACAAGAGGTTCCTAATAAAACTGTACCTTCAAGTTTCTATCTCTCCAAGCCTTTAATTCCATTAGTCTGTATGTTTCCTGGCAGATCACCGTAATCACCATAAATTCTAGGAGACAGGCACTGTTAAAGCACAAAAGATAAAATGTTTTTTGAAATAACATTTCAGAATGAGCTACTGTATATAGGGGATAAAATAATTATCCTACATAATAGGGACAATGAAGTTCATAGTTATGATTTTTTTGAAATAGCATTTCAGAATGTGCTACTGTATATAGGGGATAAAATAATTATCCTACATAATAGGGACAATGAAGTTCATAATTATGAATTTGACTGATTTGTAGTGCATGGCTGATATTATCCGAACCTAGAATGCACAGCTCTACCCACCAGATTTTTTTTTAATTGGCTCAAAAGAATTGCTGATGAAATTTCAGCAAGACTGATGAACAAAAACAGCTGATTTGCAAATGGATCTGTCTATCAACCTACAGATCACTCTGCTGCTGACACATATCAATACTGACTGCAATGACTCATTATTCCATTCCACTAAGTATTCTATGAATCAATTTAAAAATTGGAAATAACTTTTATTGGTAGCATCAGTAAGATTAGTTTCCTATAAGAATTCATTTTGATGGTTGGTTTTCTTAATTAACACTGTACATTAGAAACTAATGTACAGTTTGTGATACATAGTTATGGGTGATATACAACATTTTAATATAGCCTCACAATCTTTAATGATCTATTTTTAAAGTAGTTTTCCAAAATATATTGCTTTGTATAAAACATCAAGACTCTGGCATTATTGCCCCAAGCTACTATGATACAATCTGTATTACCAACTTATACCATTTGTAGCAATGGATTTCTTGTATATCCCTAAGCGTACATGGAATGTCTGTTAGATCTGCTCTTAATGCAGCTTTTAATGATACCCATGAAAATTTCATCACTTGTCAGAGATAGACAGGCAATGAATAAAGCAATCCCATGCAATATGGATGAATAAATAAATCACATTTGTGCAATCTTCTCAGCCTAAGAACTAGAAAACATCTTGGAGGAATGAAGAACATCTGAATGCATGTGCCCCTGCTCCTTTGCAGAAATTTATGCTTCTCTTAGATCTGTGATAACTCACTGCTACTGATTCTAAACATATCGTTCTCTCCTTCAAAAAGAGAGGAGCAGAAATAGGAGTCACTGGGTTGGGGCAAATGCAATAGAGACAATTAGTTTCCAGTATCTTCATGATTATAGCTGATATTTTATTTCTGGCTACTTTTGTATACAATACAGGTAGTCTTCAACTTACAATAGTTTGTTAACTGTTCAAACTTACAACGGCACTGAAAAAGTGACTTATGACTGTTTTTCACACTTGCGACCATTGCAGCATCCCCATGGGTCATGTGATTAAAATTCAGATGCTTGGCAACTGAGTTATATTTATGATGATAACAGAGTCCTAGGATCACGTGATCAGCTTTGGTGAGCCTCTGGCAAGCAAAGTCAATGGGGAAGCCAGATTTACTTAACAACCAGGTTACTAATTTAGCAACTGCAATCATTCACTTAACAACTGTGGGAAGAAAAGTTGTAAAATAGGGCAAAACTCACTTAGCAGATGTAATACATAGCAACATAGATTTTGGGCTCAATTGTGGTCATAAGTCAAGGATTACTTGTGTTAGGAATAACAAGGTTACCTAACGTAGTTTGGGTAAAATAATATATATAAACTATGATAGTAAGTTTATGAGTGTGTCACTTTAAACAGCAAAGCATGTAATTTTGGGTGCGGTTGTAAAACCACCATAAGAGGGAGCAAGAGAATTTGATAGATTGCTGGCTTACTGAATTGCTTGCTGACGATGATGGATTGATGGTTTGTTAATTGCGTGTTCCCTGTTGCTGAAGGAAGAAAGGAGGTTTGACTTCTTTATATCTCTACTGCGAGGAGATATATTACTGGACTGATATTTGTAAGTTTACTGACCTCTTTTTCGACACTGGATTTTGCAACTGAATAATCCCTGGACATACTGAACTAGTGTATGATATATGGACTGTTTTGACTATGCTAAAAACTCTTACTGAAATAAACTATTTAACTAGCACAGTGTATCTGTTTTACTGAGGTAAACTACAAAAACGTTTATCTCACATATTTGCCTGCCTGCCTGACTGCCATGCAGATTTCTGCTAGGGTGTATCCCTAACAACCTGTATTTAAAACTGATTTTGTGCCATCAAGACAAGGACTTATTGATCACATATGTTTTGTCCATGAAGATCTGTCTCTAACCTGGTCCTTCAGGTCTTCCGGTTGGGGACCCATCACCACTATAATTAAGTCCAACCTGCTTATTGCTAGCTGTCCTTTTCCTTCCACCTTTCTCTGCATTATAGATTTCTCCGGAGAACTAACTTTTTCATAATGTGCCTGAAGTAGGACAATTTGAGCCTGGTCATTTGTGCCTCAAACAAAAACTCTGGGTAGATTTGTTTGATTACTTGTTTTCTTGGAAGCCCATGATATTTTTAGGAATTTTCCCCAACACCAAAGTTCAAATCAGCCATCAATGGATTCTTATATTCTGGATAATTACCTGCCAGTTTCCAACCTTTGCTTTTGGGGGGAAAGGGTGTAGAAATTAATGGATAGCAGTTGAGAGGATCTTGGAAGAAACGGATTAATAGTTGGGTTTCAGACCGTGTTATAATATGGAGGCAACACCAGTTGAGTTGGCAAACAACCTTTGTTGAAGCAGAGGTGATGGTTGGAGCATAAACTTGGATTATCCACATATTTAAAAGGTTGTCCATGAAGTTTAGTTTGATATTAAAGAGCATGGTGGCTCAATGGTTTAGAATGCAGTATTGCAGGCTAACTTTGCATTCCACAATAATTCAGTCCTGACCAGCTCAAGGTTGACTCAGCCTTCTATTTTTCTGAGGTCGGTAAACAAAGATCTAGATTGTTGAGTGAAATATGCTGAGAGTGCTATGAAGTACTATGAAGCACTATGTAAATCTAAGTGCTGTTGCTATTGAAGAATAAATATTTGGATCTTCTGATAAAAAGTATCCGACTCCAATCCTTCTGAATTAACTAACACCTAAATATCAATTTCTACTCATTTCATTTTTTGCTGCACTGAACTTTCCCATATATATTAGTCCTACATTGCATCTTCCCACTGTGATTCTGTTTTTGCAGCTTTCTATTGGCAACATCAGCAATTAGCTGTCATGAAGACATTAATCTAGCCATGTCATAAACACTGTTAACACTCCAGAAGTTCATCAGCTTTTCTCCACTAACATAATGAATGCCCCCCAAACTTGAGCGGCCCATTATCCAGCCCTATATCATCCATCATTTTTTAAATATTTTTCCATCCTTGTGTTTTGCTTGATAAAATACAGGAGTGGTTCACCACTGCCTTCTCCCATAGCGTATGTGATAATGCCTGTCATGCCCTTGTTGGAGTCCAATTCTCAGGGGGAGATTGAGCAGCTGACAGGGAGTGGGCATGTGGATTTGGTGGCTGTGGAAAAACTGGGGTAGGGCACAGTCTGGCTGGGCATTCAGAGGAAGACCCAGGGCCATCCCCTATTCATCCTAGGGCATGCAGGGAGTAACAGAGAAGGAAGCAATGAGGCTTACGGGAGAGGAAAAGGCCCTGATCCTCTTTGTGGGCTGCAGCTGGGGAAACTGTTTAAAAGGGCAAACTGCGCATGACAAAGTTGCTGGAAGCAAAGCATGCATTATCTTTATTGAGGCTTACCTGGGTTTTGGTGTCCTCACAACTGTGGCTGCTGTGTTATTTTTTGGAAATCTGCAATTTATCATCCTGACCTGTTGTATAAATTATTTCAGTGTGGTTTGTGTTGGTTTTTTATTTCTAATTATCTTTACTTTGGGTTCGGACTGCATTTCTTCCCTTCATAGACTGTCTTTGGAAGAGTTTGATCTCCAGCCAAGTATAACTGGACATTGGGGGCCATGTTGGAGGCATTAAAGAGAATTTATCTACTTTGGTGACTTTGTTATTTTTGTGCCACACCCCGGGTCATTACAATGCCTTTGTTCTTGTCACTAAAGTAATCCTCTTCCTTCTCCAGCATTTATTTACTTATTGAATTTATATTGTCGCCTATTCACCCATGGCAACTCAAGACGGCTTACAGAATATAAAACCATATTTAAAACAAAAAAACAATAAAAACTAACAAAAGGAAACAAATAAATTAATAAAGTACAATAGAACATAATCTGGAAAAAAATAAAAATAAAAAAATCACCCCCTCAACTCTCTCCCCCCCCCCCATGACAATAGATCACTCAAGCCATTTGATGGGCTTCATGCTGCTCTGGATTCCTCAAGCCTGCTGGCAGAACCAGGTCTTCAATGTCTTCCGGAAGAGTATTAGAGAAGGGGCCAAGGGTGGGATTCTACCAGTTCACACCTATTCGCTAGAACCGGTTGTTAACATTCTAAGCAGTTTGGAGAACCAGTTGTTAGAAGAAATTACTGGCCTAATCCTGTAAGGGAGGCAGGAAGGAAACATTCTGGTGTTGCTTACAGAAACTGCCTCTCCATTAACCCATATTACATTCTTGGCAGGACTAGACTTCCTGTCTCTGGAACTTCTCTGGAGTTTTTTTTCCCTTCCTTTGCTGGTACTTTGCTTGTGTGGAGTGACCATTCTAAGTTACAATGGCACTGAAAAAAGTGACTTACGACCGTTTTTCACACTTATAACTGTTGCAGCATCCCCGCAGTCATGAGAGGCCAGGCAAGGAGATGCATGCCTCGATGTGAGTGATGTTGAGTTGGTCACACCCAGTCAATAACATGACCAAGCCATGCCCACCAACTAAGCCATGCCCACATAAATGGTTGTTAAAAAATTTGAATCCCACCCCTAGAAAGGGCCATTCTAATCTCTAGGGGGATAATTTTCCTCTATTGCTGCTGCTTCATAGAGGTGCATGTTGGCTTCACCTGGGTAACTGGGATGATGGCTTGGGTGATTGTGTTGGAAATATACGCCTTTCAAGCATATAACCCCACTATCACAACAATGAACATCAGGATTGGGAAATATACAATTAGGAACATTATACAAAATATTTTAAAGCATGAAATTGGCATTTTTGAATATTTCAAACACACCCAGTAATTGCTTCTGGAGAGAAGTGACCAATAAATAATTGTTTATAGGAAAACTCTTTGAGAAATGAAGGCAGTCTGCTGTGTAGACATACAGAATCCCACAAAATAAATCATGCTTAATTTGTATTAATTAGTTATTCTTAAGTAAAGCTACTGTAATAGTTAGCAAGAATAAGCCCAGCTCTGAGCAGTGACAGAACCTCAACATTAATTTCTACTTTTAACAGCAGTGTTTAAAAATAATATTTGTAGAAAAAAGGCAAATCCTATATCCCACAGGCAATATAATGTTCAGGTGGCTTTTCCCAACTGCCTTCCAGATGGGTTGGTCTACAGGAAGTTTGTCATTTGATTCACCTAAAGAGCCTGTGAAGTGAAGTCTCTCGTATCCCAGAATGTTTTTTTATTTATTTATTCAATTTATATAGCTGTCCATCTCAGTCAGTGGTTCTAGGTAGCTTACAGTTCAAAAAATATGCTACAATTAAAATACTAGAAATATTACAAAAAAAAAAAATCCCAATTAGAATACCCATATGTTATAATTTCAGCTATTTCTTGAACAGAGAGTTATGCTATTTTTCATTTTTAGCTGTAGAAATATTCAAATTATTACTTGAATTAAGATGACCAAGGTTCCTATGAATGAAAAAGTAAAAAATAAAGATAACCATATATATGTGTGTGTATCGTAAGAAATTGGGGAAAATGAATTTGGAGGTGATAAAATTTCTGCAATCCTGACAGTCAAATTGCTCTTTTTCAAATGTCTATCATACTTCCTAGGTTAGTATGGGAAGGAAAGATCCATTTTTGAAGACTCTTGGGATAAAACATAGACTTGTTCTTCATGTTCCCTCTGTCGGCTTTGGAAGCCATATTGACACCAGACGCTTCCACACTGCCACATTCTTGAGCCTGGGAAAATGGGAGGGGGGAATTTCTTGGAGTGTATGTGGTTAAACATAATAGCATTCTTCTTCTAAGTCAAGGTCACGTTATTCTCCACCTGGGTGAGGGGAAGTCTCAAATTGGGATGAATAGTGCTTGGGGCATGTGATGCGATGATGGGTGCAGGGGCTGGAATGGTAGTTTTTACTCATTACAAGGAAATCCAGAACTTTCAGATTTGGGTTTTTCCAGATGTGCCAGTTTACTATCCAAATAAAACAAAACTTTTGAGAGGATATCTGTCTCGGAGTTATTTGTTGGAGTGGAGGTTTGCTGGAATGCTGACACCCTCAGTCCTTTTGGAATCTGCAGTTTAATGAACTAAGAGATATTGTATCTATTGATTTTAGTAGACTTGTGACACTTTTGCAAGTGTTTTTCCCATGTATTCTCAAAAGCCCTTAAGCAACCAGAGAGGAAAAACTAAGCATTTTTTTCAGCTCAATGTGAAAAAGTTCATAATCCTCTACTGGTAATGAAGCTTGTTTCCAGTTGGATCTGGGTTGCTAATACCTCCCTCAATCAGAGAACAAAAGGTTGTCCCTTTGCTGCTGGATACCTGTCAGAAATTAAGCTTCATCCTTCAAGTGACATGTCTCTGTGCTGATGTTATTTACCTGAAGAAAACTAACTTGGTTTTCTGTATAAATAGTTCTGCTTCAGAGAGAGAGGTGACCCATCACCTCATGCTGATGCTGCTTTTTGGAAGGAGGAGACCAACCTTTGTGATCTCACATCAATGTCAACCCCAAAACCAAGAGTTCATTATGAACTTATCCTGATGTTGCAAGGTCCAAGGAGAAGTACTTGCAAAGGTCTGTTAAGATTCTTGGTCGTATAATGAAAGTTTGGGTCTTGTATCTTCATCATATTAATGTTGCTTCTGGAGAAAGAAAAAAATTAGCCATTGTGGGGTTCTGCTGAAACGGTAATCGCAGGATGAGATAAGAATTGGTAGGGACCATATTTAATTGTTCAAATGCATTGATACTAACAATTTTCTGGTAATCACAATAAACTCCATGTTGTCCTGTTTATGCTTCCTTTATGGTTTGGTGAATGTCAACAGATATTTGATGATTTGTCAATAAAAATAGGAAAAGAAAAATGTCTCTCACACACAGTTGGCACTGTATTTGACGACTAATGACCTAATTTCACCAGAAAGCCCCAATTTAAGGCTGGATGTAATCTATGAGGATACCTACAATGGGCTGCAGAGCTACTTTTTGTAGAATAGTTTCACGTACATCTGACTTTTTTCCACTAGAAGCTTGGAATGCAAAGGTTTGCCCATGCTTTGTAACCTGTCTTGAAACTATAGTTGCTAATACACATTTTATGACTGTTTGCCATTCATAGTCACTGATTTGAGATGGACATCTATACAAATTAAATAAATCAATAAAATAAAACTTATTTTTCACCACTGCAGTTCTTGCTCTCTCAGTATCTGCACTGTTGCTGTATATATTTGTGGGCACAGGTGTAGTACACATGTGAAAAGTATGTTACAGGAATCAAAATACCAGAAGGAGATGAAGCAGTATGGCCAAAGTTTGACCCTGATTATTAGATGTTGGGAGTCTCTTTGAGCATTTCTTTACTGTATAAGATCCCAAAGTTCAAATCTGCAATATTTAATTCCAAAACTGAGGCATACATTTCTGGGCAATGAAGGAGGTTCATATCAGGGGTGGGAGCTGGCCTTGTTCAATTCAGGCTATCAGATCCCTTCTGGCATTACCTGATATAATTTGCCCAATTAAGTGATTGTTGTCACTTAATAACCCCAGTGATGGAAATGTCTTATGTAATGTTTTTGAAACACTCCCATTTCTGAGAAATCAGATATGCAGTTCCAACCAGTGGCAGCTTAAAGAAATAAATGTATTGGTGTAAAACAATAGGCAAGGAGTCTGTGTTTTATTGTAATATGGCAAAAGGGCCTTATTGACATACCTCTTCTATTACATATTAGTCTTCATAAAGGTGATCAAACTAATTTGCCATATCTCTGACAGCTGACACATTGGGGAACCTGGCTTACATTTCTTGCTCTAATGAATAGGAATTGAAGCAAGTGCTTCGTATTTATTTTTAAGTTGCCTAGATACAAGATAATCAGCCATGAATTTATTCCAGCTCTAACAATTAACTACTATCTTGAGAAATACTGAATTTGTCATTAACTTTCAGGCAGATAATATACACATGTATTTTAAGAGCACTAAACTAAGTTAGGGAATAGTAATATTCCCAAGGTTTCATTAAGCAAGAGTGGTAGTGTATATTTCTGTAATGCAATCATGGGTGTGCTAGCTAAATATATTCATAGAACAAGTCTCAAAATTGCAGGCACTCTGGAGAATTAAATAGGTAGCCAGCACTGATTCTCCTAGCTAGTTCCCATGAGCCAGTCTTCCTTGCATACTGATGATTGCATAATGCTCATTGAACTTCCCAGAATCAAGGAGAAATGTATATTTATAAGAAAAAAATGTGTCAGCAAGACAGCAGTCTTTACTGACTGCATCCCATGACACCAATGCCATGTTTAAATGTTTAGCTACATTGGGGGGAAAAAGGATTTATCTTCCCTGATTAGTAACTAGCAAGGAAGCACTAGCTAGCAGCAATAGTTCTTTGTGATGAATCCTTGAGTGCTGGACTGCTTTTAAGACAAGAAATAACTCTTCTACTCTCCTCTTGCCCCTTGCAAAGAGACATAAAAGTTGGTTACTACGAGTCAGACTGCTGGTCCCTCTAACCCAGAACTGCCTCTTTAACAGACAGCAGCTTCCCAGGGTTTCAGATAAAAGTTTGCACAGAGAAATCAAGGATTGAACTTGAAACCATCTTCATGTAAAGCAGGTAAGCTACCATGGAACTCCTGCCCTTCCCAAGTATCATCACCTGCCCTTCCCAAGTATCATCACCCACTGCTTTTATTTCCTACTAATGCAATCAATCTGGCAAAGAATACAGTATGTTTATCACGAGCTTTCCCGGGAGAGCGTGCGTTAGGGTGAAGTCAAAAACATCAAGACGATGATGATGTGATCAAAGATCTGCTTGGTTTTTAATGTGAATTGCAGAGATTCAGTCACTTCATCTTGCTTCCCATGTTAACTTTGTTCATCATATGTTGCAAACACTCCAAATATTTTGGAGTACCTCCAATTGCCTGGATTTTTGAGGCACAAAGGCAACACAGTCAAATAACCAAGAAATGTTCCTTTAATACCTCCAACTTTGCCCCCATTGTGCAGGTTACCTTAAGCTGGAGAAAAAACTCTCCCAAGAACAGTCTTTAAGTGGAGAGAATTTAGTCCGAAAACAAAGTACATACAAACTGTAAATAAAAATCCACACAAACCATGCTGCAGTAATTAACTTGACAGGACAAGAGAAAGAATTCCAGACTTGAAAGGCCAGCAAAACACACACAGTTGGGAAGATGCCAGGAACCCAGATAAGCCTCGACAATACCAGATAATTCACAATTTGCTCTTGTTATGAACTAAGCAAACACTTTAGTTAAAATCCTAATAGTTTTGTTTCCACAGCAGGCTCGTAATCCTGCACTTTTGATTGGCCCACGAACAGCGGATTGTGATTGGCCGATTTTGACTGATCTGATTGGCTGACAGCGGGTCGCTGTTGATTGGCCGCTACCAGCGTGGCAAACTCAAACCATTGGTTATTGTGACAGCAGCCAGCTCTATAAAAGGAGCTGCTGCTGCCCAGTAGCTCTGCTCTGTTCTGAAGTCACTAATAAAGAATTGGAGTCACTATTCGATGTCTCGTCTCCGTTCCTTGCGCTCCAGATCTAACAGATCTCAACAGCTTGCTGTGTGCAATTTCCCTTTTTAAACACTGTGTTCCCAGCTGCAGCTAATGAAGGGAATCAGGACCCTTTCCTCCCCCATAAGCCATGCAACTCACATTGCTCCCTTCTCCATTCCTCCCTGCGTGCCCTAGGATGAAGAGGTGGTTGGGCCTGGATCTTCCTCTGAATTACCGCTTCCTTGCTCTACCTGTCCCCTGCTCTGCCCAGCTGGACTTTGCCCTTCCTCAGTTTCTTCCACAGCCAATGGAGCCACACTCCCATTTCCTGTCAGATGCTCGACCTCCCACTCCGAATCAAATTCCGACAGGGGCATGGCACTATCTATGTTAGATGTTCTCTTTACTCAATGAAGGCAGCACCTACAGACATACCTATACCTACAACCTTTATAACAGGAAGGAGAAACAAAAAGCTTACACATTTAGTTTTTAAAAAATCATGTCTGTTTTCAAAATTAATCATATTGAGATACAAATAAGTATATTTGCCTGCTAATTTCAGCATAAATTATACAAAAATAAAATCAGAATATGTTATAATAAAGTCAAGGTTGTTCAAAGAAGAAACATAGCAGACATTATGTTTCTCACATCATTAGCCTTGCGTTGTTTTAAATTTGTTTGTAATTACCCAGGAAATTATAATGTAATTAACATAGTTCTCTCCCACTACGTTGGGTACTGTTACAGAAACAGTAGCCCATCCTTCATATAATCTTTGCGTGTTGCAGTAATTATCCAATATACCTCAGGATTTAGATTGCTGCATCTAATTATGATCCATTTATTTTTTTGGATACAGAAACTAGTCATAGGCACATTAACCCACAACTCTCAATATAAGAAAAGAAATGATTGAACCATTTGTGAACAAATTACTTATCATTTGCAATCTGCAGACATATCAGATATGAGGATGTCATAATAATCACAGTGTGAGAAGGTCTCCTTACTGCAGCTAATCTCGCATTTGTATTGTAAATAGCAAGCTTAATTTTACAATTAACTTTTCAAATGAAATCTCTAAATCCCGGTTCTCTTTCACAAAAGAAATGGTTGCATATGTGCAGACATAGAGATGACAAAGAAGGTAGCCTTTTCCCTATGGAAGTGCTAGCTTAAATTCTTCTGGTATTTATAGCACAATTTGAAAGCAATAGTACAAAATTTCAGATGAACATGTCTTGAGGTTTGCAACAATAGCACTAGTCACTCAAGAAAAGTCAGTGTTTTGAATAGGAGTTCTATGCACACAACGGAAAGTAAAGACTATTGAGGTTAGCAAGGATTTGTTCTGATAAATGAGCTTGGGAAGCAATGTTCCTGCCCCAGTACAGTACTTAGCACAGTGGGTTGATGCTTTGTTTAGTGAAGATATTGCAAAAGAGTTCTAGCAAATAGCTTAGGCCTGTGAATGATCTCTTCCTGAAATCCACTAGGCCTTCATATTCAGCACTCACATACCCCACTTTTGAGTAGTGGGTTCCTGCTGCTTCTTCTACCTACAAGAAGTCCTTAACTTATTTTAATGACCATTTGAAGTCACGACAGCCTCAGAAAGGATGCTTTACAGCTGTAAAGCTGTCATAAAATGTCACTAAACATCCCCACATGATCACACAATCATAGTTTGGGTTCTTGGCAATGTGTTCACACTTACACCAGTGCCACACTATCATGTAATCACCATTTTCAATCTTCTCTGCTGTTTTACCCATAAAGTCAAAAGGGAAGCCAACAGGGAATGTTGCAAGCTGCTGTCACCTCTCCCCCACCCCTCTGAAAGTATTTTCTTCCATGCATGGAAGAATTGCTGACATCCTTTGGCAGGCAACTTGTTAAGTCCTGCACATGGGCACAAGGAACGGAGACGAGACATCGAACTGTGACTTCAACTCTTCATTAGTGACTTCAGAACAGAGCAAAATACTTGGGCAGCAGCAGCTCTTTTATAGAGCTGGCTGCTGTCAAAACAACCAATGATTTGAATTTACCGCTCTAACAAGCATCCAATCAAAGAGACCCGCTGTCAGCCAATCAGATCAGCCAGAAATGACCAATCACAACTCGCTGTTCGCAGACCAATGAGAAGTGCAGGATTACGAGTCTGCTGTTAAAGTAAAGCTATTAGGGTTGTTACTGATGCGTTGGCTTAGTCCATAACATCCCTGCCCCCTAGATTCCATCTGAGGGGTGGGGTGACATATTCTTGTAAGTAGGCAGGTCGCTTCACCTGTCTGCTTGATCTGCGCTGTTCCACCGGTTTCTTTCCTGGCTCTGGTTCCAGTGGGCTGCTTGCTGAGCTGGGTGGCGAAAACGGTCCCGCTGTTTTGTTGAATGGCTCTGGGCTGTCCTCTCTGCTCTCGCCAATGCTATCATCCGGGTTCCCTGGATCTGTTTCCATCGTGGTGCTGTCACATGGCAAGGCAACTTCCCGGCTCGGTTCTCCTTCTGGCGGTGAGTATCCCATGGTTGGTTGTGTAGACTGCTGGGTTCCAATTGTTAAGTCATCTGTTATTTCTTTTTCAGCCCCCTTGATGTCCCTCCCCCCCCCCAGTTTGAGATTCAGGGGATGAGATGGGAGTAGGTGCTAGTCTGGATTGAAGATGGTCTATGTGGCGCTTCCACATTTTGCCATCTGCAGTTTGTAGACGATAGGATCGGGGTCCCGTAAGTTGCGTCATGGTAGCAGGGACCCACAATGGGTCACCCGAGAAGTTTTTCACAAAAACGGGGTGGCCTTCCTGGAATGATCGACACTTGCTGCTGGATCCCAGGGGTTGTTCAGGTGTGTAAGCAGGGTGGAGGCTATCGAGATGTGAGCGAAGTTTTCGGCCCATCAGGAGTTCAACTGGGGTTCTATTTGTGGTGCTGCTTGGAGTAATATGTTGGAGGAGAAGCATCCGGGTTATCTTGTCGTCAATGTCACCCTGGTCCATTTTGTGTAAGGTCTTCTTTACAAATTGAACCATTCGCTCAGCCCTACCGTTGGCTGCAGGGTGAGCCGGTGATGTTAAGGCATGGCGGATGCCCCGGTCTGCTAGGTACTGTTTGAATGCCAGGGCAGTGAATTGAGGGCCATTATCGGAGACCAGGACATCCGGCAATCCGTGGGTAGCGAATAGCTTATTCAGTTTTTTAATGACCGTCTCCGTGGTGGTGCTTTTCATTTTGTGGACCTTGAGCCAGTTAGAATAGGCATCCACGGTTAGAAGGAAAGTGTGTCTTCTTGTGGGTCCCGCAAAATCGATGTGGATACGGGACCAGGGACCTTGAGGCGTTTCCCACTGAGTTGGGAGTGTTTTTGGAGAAGCAGAGCGAGTCTCCTGGCATTTGCTGCACGTCGCCACCCAGGTCTCTATCTGCTTGCCTAAACCTGGCCACCATGTATAACTCCTTGCCAATGCCTTCATCCGCACGATGCCTGGATCTCCATCGTGCAACATTTTTAAAATTTTATGTTGCAATTTTTCCGGGATGACGACTCTGTCTCCCCACAAGATGCAGCCCTTTTGAGAGAATAGATCTGTCTGTTGATTCCTGAACGGCCTGAAAGTGTCATTGGGTGCGCTGTCTGGCCAACCCTGTTCCACCCAGCTGAGGACTCGTGCCAAAGAAGGGTCCTTTTTCGTTTCTGAGGCGATGTCTCGAGCGGCCAGCAGCGGTGATTTAAGAGTTTCGATTTTTCAGAAGCTGAAGAGGATTTATGTCCGAGATAATGTTGGTGCTCACATAAATCTAACAAGAAAGCTTTTCAGGATGCATCTCCAGACGAATGGTGATATGCTGAGTTATTTGAAAACTATGCAAAGCATTTTTCAAGAACTGCACGAGAAAGAGCTCATTTTCTCTGAACTACACCAAGTCTACATAATTCTATCTTCACTAGATGAAAGTTATGACTTCCCTTGAAGTTTTGCCTCACGAAAGCCTAACTTTAACTGATATAACTGGCAGATTGATTGAAGAGGCCAGAAGAAGACTTGAAAGAGACGATTTAAGGAGGGAGCAACCTCAAAAAGAAGATAATGAATCTCCTACTGCATACGCAATTAAAAAGTTTTAATTGTGGAGGAAGAGGACATTTGGCAAGATTTTGTAAAAAAGCAAAGTGCCAGAACGCTGACCAGAATACTAAAAGTCATCAAAAGATAAATAAAAATTTAGAATTAGCCATATACACTAACGGAGCTGTAAAAAATAATTTATGGGTGGTTGACAGTGGAGCATCCCACTGTATAACAAATGATAACAAAAATTTTATTAAAATGTCCAAGAGTACACAGCAGATATAGTTAGCCAATGGCTGAAAACTGCAAGCTAAAGGTCAAGGTATAGCATATTGTTCTTTCATAAAAGAGAATGTAAAAATGTTATATGTACCACAACTTAAGTTTAATTTAATTTCAGTTAGAATTTTGGTTAAACTAAGATATGTAGTTACTTTTAAAGGAGATAACTGCATAATTGAGAAAGAAGATAAGAAAATTACTGCATCTTTAAGAGGTGAATTATATGTGTTAAATGATAATGGTTTAAAGGTGGCTAACACAGTTTATGATAATAAGAAAACTCATGATGAATGTATTCACTTGTTACATCGAAGGCTAGGGCATTTAAATTTTAAAATGCTTAAGAAAACTGTTGAGTTATCTAAGGGAATAAGTTTGAAACCTTGTAATAAGTATTTGCAATGTTCTATTTGCAATCAAAGCAAGAGCAAGGTCACACCGGCTAATAGAGTTGATGGATTTACTGCCAAAGAGCCTTTAGAGGTAGTATTTGCAGATTTAATAGGTCCGAAAAAACCAAGTGTAGGAGGAGCTCGTTACATACTAAGTATAATGGACCACTATTCTAGATATGGGTTTTGCTATTTAATGAAGAGCAAAATTGAAACGTATATAAATCTCTTTAATTGGATAAAATTTGCTGAAAGGAAAACTAAAAAGAAATTAGTAACTCTTATAACAGATAATGGTACGGAATTTACAAATAATAAATTCCAGAACAGACTAAGAATGTTAGGTATTCAACATAAAAAATCTGCACCATATAGGCCACAATATAATGCCTTTATAGAGAGACGAGGCCAAACACTACAGTCAATGGCACGTACTATGATGTCTGATTCAGGATTACCTGACAATTTATGGGGAGAAGCAATAATGTGTGGTAATCATATATTAAATAATGTTGTTAATTCAACAACAGGTGAATTACCATTCAGACTGTGGCATGGTACAAAACCTGATTTAACTTACATGCACACATTTGGAGCACCAGCATGGGTGCATATCCGTACACAACTCAAACAAAAAAGAACAGCATAGAGCTAAAAGATTATTTTTTGTAGGATATAAATCTAATCATAGATCTTCTAGATTCTGGGAACCAGGTACATCTAGAGTTTACACCAGTGCTAGTGCTAAATTCCTAGAACATGTAGGATGGAATAGATTAGAGCAAGATTTAAATAATGAAGTAATTATTGAACCCTACAAAAGGCAAAAAGAACAGACTAGTTATAAGAAGAGTCCAATTAAAGAAGAAGTCCACGAAGAGCAAATAGGACCAGAACAAGAGGAAACTGTTGATCAGGAAGAGTTAAATAATCAAGAATAGTTAGTAAATGAAAGTCCACCTGTAAGTCCTGTAATACCTAGATGTACTACACGTGTAACTAGACCACCTGATAGGTATCAAGCAAGTATAGTTTGCCAAGTAACTAAAGTTCCAACTAGTATAGATGAACTTAGGATGGATCCTGCTAAGGATCAGGAGAATTGGCAAAAGGCAATGGAAAAAGAACTAAATTCATTAAAGATAATGAAAGTATATGAAGATGCTAAATTACCTCCAGGAGAAAAATCCATTGGGTGCAAATGGATATTTAAAGTAAAAACTGGAAATGATGGGACTGTTACCCATAAAGCTAGGTTGGTAGCTCAAGGATTGAATCAAACTGCATCTGATTACAATGAAGTTTTTGCACCAAGTCTTAAAGCAACATCTTTAAGAGCAGCATTAGTGTGGGCAGCTAAGAAAAACTATGTCATTAACCATTTAGATATAGAAACTGCTTACCTGCATGCACCTTTGCAGCACACTATATATTTGAAAAAGCCAATTATTATAATTGATAATAAAGTAAATAGTAATGATTGTTGGAAACTCAAAAAGAGTCTTTACAGGTTGAAACAGTCTGGTTTTGAGTGGAACCAATATATTGTGAAAGAATTAAACAATATAGGATTTAAATCTGGTTTAGCAGATCCATGTGTGTTTAAAAGAGAAAATAATGGAACGGTGTCATTATTGTTATTATTTACAGATGATATTGCTTTAATAACTAAGACTAATAATGAAGCTAATGAGATTATATCATTATTAGCCAAAAAGATAAAATTAAAGCATTTAGGTGAAATTAAAAAGTATCTAGGATTGACAATTAACAAAACAAAAAATGGTTTTAAGATATCTCAAGAAGATAAAATTTGCCAATTAATTAAAACATATAAAATGGAACTTTGTAAACCAGCAAAGACTCCAATGAGTCAGGAAGTTTGCCAAACTAATGATCAAAGTCCCAAATTTGATAAGTCCGTATATCAATCTTTGATTGGCAGCTTATCATATATAAGCAATTGGTCAAGGCCAGATATAGCTTTTTGTGTTAATCAGCTGGCACGTTTTAATTCAGATCCACATCAATGTCATTGGCAATCATTAAAGAGAATTTTAAGATATCTTAAAGGAACAATGAACCATGCATTGTATATAGAACCAAAGGGTGATTTGAGTCTTAGTGCTTATGCATATGCAAGTTTTGCAACTGACATTAACACTAGAAAATCAACATCTGGGATGGCTATATTATTTGGTAAGACACTAATAGGGTGGAGGTCAATCAGACAACAGCATATCAGCTTGTCCACGATGGAAGCGGAATTTTCATGTCTGTCATTATTATGCACTGACTTAATTTTGTACAAACAGTTATTATTAGACATGGGTATAACTGTTAAAGATTCCATTATTGTATACAAGGACAACCAGGCAGCCATAAAGTTAGCTACTAGTATTGCTGTAAAAACTAGATCAAAGCATACTGATTTAAGATACTTAAATGTTAGAGAATCTGTAAAAAATGGGCTAATTAAATTGGAATACTGCATGACAGAAGAAAACATTGCAGACCAATTTACAAAAGCTCAAGGAGTAATTAAGTTTAAAGAGAATTGTAACAAATATGATTTAAAGATGTAAATAGTTATATTTATTATTATTTCCTAAAAGGGGAGAATGTTAGGGATAACATTGTTTACCCTAACTGGTTTAGGTAAAATAATAAATATGTAATCATAGTTTATAAGTTAAAGTGTCTGCAACTTTAAATATGGGAATGTAATTCGGGGAGTGGTTGTGAAAGCACTTTAAAAGAAGCAAGACGACAGCTTGCTCTCTCTCTGGCTTTGATGATCCCTAATTATTGCATGAACTCAAGACTGCGTTACTCGAATGGGAGAGAGACAAAGGACTGATTTGTAAGTGAACTGACATAGGATATTCTACACGGACTTTGCTAACTGAATATCCTTAAATGGACTGACTAAATGATACATGACTAATGGACTGTTATTTTGACTATGCTATAAATGGAATAAACTATATTTTTGATAGCACAAGCATATCTGTTATTTTTACTGTATGTTAATAAACATACAAACTTATCTCACTCATTTATCTGTGTGCCTATCTGACTAACGCTGCACATTCTGTTTAGCTTGTCTCCTTAAGCCTGGTTGGGGAACCCAGGCTTAACAGTTATAAGTCAAGAACTACGTGTAATAGGAGGGATTTATTTACTGTGTTCAACAGGAGCTGCCCAAATCCATTTGATTCTGGATGACTTTCTCTCTCTCTCTCTCGGTCAGCTGTGTATGTTGGGAATTTTGATCAGTTGGCATACAATAATCTTATCAATCTATCTTCTGGTAAATGAGTATTTGTGAGAAGCTGCACCCATTGTGACAACTATTTTATAAACTGACAACCACTGAACTTTTCTTCTTTTCACTATGAAAAGCTGGAAACCAAAGTTATTTGTTTCTGCAGTATAATTATCATATAATAATTAAAACAGAGAAAGCATTATGTTTCTGGCAGTATAGTCTTAAAAATATTCTTGATTCATCCTCATCTAGTGTTAATATTTTTAAATACCTTTCTCCCCAAAATAAACAGTTTCTTCTAACATCAAGCTATTCTTTTAATAGAATCAACAATAGGACCTATATACACTGCAAAATAGTCAATAGAATACTCAGTTTACATTTAATTAACACTTATATTAAACCATATGATGACTCATATAACATAGAGTACTGGGTATTCTTGAGTGAACTTGTGGGAGGATTAAAAAGCCTTTAAAAAGACAACTTATTAAAATTTTTATGCTAAACATTCTGAATGGAAATGAACCTGTTTTAATGCCTTAAAATTTAAACTTATACAACCCATCTGATATACGTATCCAAACAAGGAGCCTCTGTGGTGCAGTGGTTAGAGTGCAGTACTGCAAGCTACTTCTGCAGCCAGCTGCCTACAATTTGGCAGATCAAACACCAGGCTCAAGGTTGACCCATCCTTCCAAGGTGGGTAAAATGAGGACCCAAATTGTTGGGGGCAATAGGCTGACTCTGTTAAACCACTTAGAGAGAGCTGCAAAGCAGTATATAAGTCTAAGTGCTATTGCCATCCAATGTGAATGTCATTTGTGAACAAAAAAAGGAAAACATATTGAAACCTAGACAGCATTCCATTATACTTTTGTGTGAATTAAAAACAAACAGAGAATATTTCTGATGAATGCCAGCTGAGGCTGCAGGCAAGAAGTGTTATATTTCAGAACAAAGAGAGATTTTAAAAATTCCTTTAGCTATGTATGAAATCATCAGCTTTTGCTTACAATTCATTTACAGGCAATGCAATTCAATAATGGTAGTAATGACATAGTACTCGAATTATTGTCTGCTGAAACCAGTTAATAGATTTTCCAGTATCAAATTCATTTGCTTAAACATTATTTTTTCAATGCATTGCCTCCTCTCTGCTTTTCCAAACAAGATGAAGCTACATATAATCATGTAAAAGTGAGATGAGTGGTTATTTAAATAGAATACATAAATAAAAGATAAACAAGACCAAAAAACAGAGTGATCAATAGATGAGAATATTTGTAGCTCTGGGTTGAACTGTCGAGTCCTTGGTGCTCTTTGAGCTTGCAGGCATTTATTACCTAATTAGGTAACATCATTAGTATTAGAAGGGAGTGTGGTTTGCTCTTATTTTTATATACTAGTGGCTTTGATGGGAGTATTCTTGGTATTCCTTCATTGGGCTATTTTCTGTTAGCTGGTCAGCATCGGTAGTTCCTATGACTGGTATTTACTTCTCAATTGAATGTCTCATGTTAATCTTGGTGTTAATCTCTGCTCATCTGAGTGTTATTTATGGTGAGGAGGTGCTTTAGTCTTTGAGGCTTTTTGATTGTCTCTTTTGAGTGGCATGTAGATCTGTTTATATGTATGTGACTGTTGATGGCCAGTTTGTCTGAGTGCCAGGCCTCCAGGAATTCTTCAATGGTTTTGAATTTAGCTTGATTTATGATGCCCCCAGTTTCCCAGTTGAAACTATGGTTGTGCCTGCATGTCCACTTGTTATCAAAGGAATTTTTATCATGTCTTCTGCTGGTTGGTGTCCATGGATATGCTCTGCAAGTTTGTTTGTCCTACATAGTGACTGTTGCAGTCCTTACACTGTTATAGATCTCCTATTTTTTCTTTTGGGGCTGCTGGTTTACTTTTGGTTTATTTATTTTACATATTTTGGAGGGCTTTAGTTGATTTGTGTGCTAGTGTTGCTGTGTGGTTATAATAGTCTGTTGCTTGTTTCTGAGATGTTTTCGATATACAGCAGTATAACCCTTTTCACAGCTTGTGTTGGTTGATCTGTAGTGGCTGAGTGGTCAGGCACTTTTTGATAAAGTTTTGTGCAAATCCATTTTGTTGGAAGACATTGTATAGATGCTCCACTTCCTTTTTCTGAAGTTCAGGGTTGATGTAGTATGTTCGTGCTCATGTGTTGTTACACAGTTTGTCTTGTGGGAGTTGGGTTGCTATTTTGGGTTGTTATTTTGATAGTGAAGCACTTGGTTGGTGTGGGTAGGTTTTTTTGATAAACTTATGTATCTAATTTGTCATCATTGACTCTGCTGACAAGGATGTCTTGGAAGGGGTGTGTGTTATTGTTTTCTTGTTCCTTGTGAATTTTATTCCTTTAAACATGTTGTTGATAGATAGATAGATAACAGATAGACAGACAGACAGACAGATAGACAGACGGAAGGTGTGGAGAACAAGAGGTTACCCAAAATATTTCGGTACCATACTTAAATACTATTGCCAAGACAGATAAATGAATATCATCCTACATACATACATACATACATACATACATACATACATACATACAGACAGACAGACAGACAGACAGACAGACATATGGAGGACATGTGAAAATAAACATCACTGAAAAAGAGAGATCACATCTATAACTCTTAAACTCATGAGGTATTGAATATTTCTAATAATATAATATGAAATATTAAATTCAATTGGAAAATGAAATAAAAAAGTTGACATTAAGTGCTGTCATCCTGGAATTGAGCTTTGTTTCATGGGTTTCCTGGGAATATTCCTAAAATATTTCTTGGAAATTGAATTATGTTTAAAGTATTGATGTTGTTTCCATATGTATAGTCTAGGAAAATGTAAAAGTTTTGGAACAGCTAGGAGGTTGATATAGATTTTCAAGCAAATACTTCTGCCTGAAATTTGCTTGCAAGAAATCAAAGTTATGGTTTTCTACTCCTATCTATGAAGGCATTGTTTACTTCATTTTATTATTTGTTTGAATCATTTTTAAAGGCTCAAATTCCCATGAAGGAAAACAATATGTCAAAACTGATGTAAGCTGGCTGATCTAGTTTGTTTTCTGTTGAACTCCAATTGGATCCAGCTTATACTCCTTCATGGATCATTACCTTGTAGTGGTGCATGAAACTAAACATCCTAATTGTGCTATGAACTACTGTTGAGTATGTATACTCCCAGAACTATTACTCCTGATGGGTAGGTCACAAATAAGGGATACATTCCACAGAAGGAAATGACAACCACCCCAATGTTTATTTTTACGTAGATGGTCTACTTCCTCAATTCTAGGCAGTTAAAATGATCTAATGTGACTATATGTCATTAAACCATTAAACATCATCAGTACTGCATGCTATTCTATCTCTCCACTAAATAGATTTTCCAGTTAAATGACACTTCCATCAAAAGCCTCTCTGAAAGAGGGCAATTTTGACTGCCTTTGGAAATGTCAGCAGGGAACAATCATCCTAATTTCTCAATCTCCACTGCATCCTAAGCAGGCAAATTCTACCAGGAATTTGGAAATGGTCCTGAAAGCATTGTAGATAACCACAGAAATAACCTTGGAGAAGAAATGTCGTGGCAGTTAGCAAAAATAATTTATAATAAATAAAATACAAGTTGAATAGTCAAGACCTTATTGATGATCCAAATTCTGTCAAGGACCTTGGAGTTTTCATCTCTAATGATCTAAGTACTAGAGCCCACTGGAACGACATAGCCAAAAAGGCATTTAGAACATACAAAACATTTGCTAGACTAACACTTGAATACAGCTCATCAGTCTGGAACCACATTACATATCTGATATTAACACAGTTGAGAAAGTCCAGGAATATTTCACAAGAAGAGTTCTCCACTCCTCTACTCATTGCAGAATACCTTATGCCATCAGACTTGAAATTCTAGACTTAGAAAACCTAGAATTATGCTGCCTTTGGTCCGATCTAAGTATAGTACATAAAATCATACATTGCAATATCCTACCTGTCAATGAATACTTCAGCTTCAACCATAACAACACAAGAGCAAGCAATAGATACAAACTCAAGGTTAATTGCACCAAACTTGATTGCAGGAAATACAACTTCAGCAACAGAGTGGTCAATGTCTGGAATACTCTACCTGACTATGTGGTTTCTTCCCCAAACCCCCAAAACTTTAACCTTAGACTGTCTACTATTGACCTCACACCTTTCCTAAGACGTCTGTAGGGGGTGTGCATAAGTGCACCAACGTGCCAACCATCCCTGTCCTATTGTTTATTTTTATTTTTCTTATATGTATCCATTTCATGTATCCATAATTATGTTTACATTTATACCTATTAGCTTGTAAGAGATTGACAAATCAAATAAATAAAATAAACTCTGGGCAGGAAATGAACCTCGGGAAGAAACTGTCTCTAATTCTCTTTAAAAGATGGAAGGAAAACACTGTCAGGCTTTCAAGAGTTTGTTTTTATTGTCTATAATACTGTTTCCAAACCAGAGAAATTTTCAGCTGGGTGGGCTTTAATTCCCACAATTCCACAGCCAGCATGATCATTGATGAGAATTCTGGGAGTTGGAGTCCACACACATGTCTATAAAATTCAGGTGAACTTTGTGAAGTCTATTTTCTGATCTGGACTGCCTCAAAGGGCTGACAAATACTAAGGATCTGAGACATAAAGGACCTTATAGACTTTGCACTAGCACCTTGAAATGGACCCAGAAGGAAATGGTAGTCAATGCAGCTCCCATAAAATTGTTGTCTTTCTGCTGTACAGGTGCTGACTGGTAAACCTATGGCAAGCTGAATATGATAGAAGATGGAGCTTCAAATCATTTTCAAGGGCAGTCCCATGTAAAGTGAATTATGGTAGTCCATGCATGAATATTTGGCAAGAAAACAAATCAAAATGCACAAGTAGAACAAACATTATCCATATTAACATCGGGACATACTATTTCTAGTTCTATTTAGTCAGCATACACCAGACTTGAGCACTGACCTCATGATGCTCATGAAGTCTTTTGTGCAAAATTACAACTGAAAGAAAACAAAATAATCAGACCAATGAGGTACACCTTCAGCAATATTTCATACAGTTGTTCAATGAAAGCAAACAATAGATTTAATGGGATAGATTAGATAAACAGCAAGTCTGAACAATACTGGATTGAAATTTGTGACACTAATGCAGCAAACAAAAGAAACAAAAATATGCCAAAATGCAATCAGCAAAAAAACAAACAAAGATGAAATGACTGTAGATAATTGAAGAACGACAGCTAAGGGCAAAAGACACTGAGGAAAA
Organism: Hydrophis major; assembly: GCA_033807585.1. Taxonomy (NCBI): domain Eukaryota; kingdom Metazoa; phylum Chordata; class Lepidosauria; order Squamata; family Elapidae; genus Hydrophis; species Hydrophis major. The sequence goes on from CM066331.1 coordinate 100,077,435, forward strand.
ATTGCCCAATAAATCAGCTGAGTTTCAAAGAACAATGGATAATGTTAAGTCTGGAGCATGGGTGCGAATAATGGAGACGAGCCGGTGGAAACAGTGAACTTGAAACTATTTATTTACATGGTGTGACAGCTCAGCTCAATGGCTGCTATAGACTTCCTTATATAGGCAACTTATTAACTATTCAACCAATAGCAATCCGGGAGCGTTAGCTCTGTTAACCAATGAGAATGGCCTGTTAATGGCCAATCAGATGCTCCTGAATGGATCAATCCGATCCTGCCATTAACAGCCAATCAGAAGTGCAGGGCCAGAACCCTGCACTTGACTTCAAGCTCAAGATAACTTTATTTAACATTCATTCACAACACCCCTTTCCCCCAGCTTCTGCTTACGGGGCGCGGTCACATAGTCCTTGAGGTAGGACGGTTGTTTTATTAGTCTTTTTGATTTTTGCTGTGTGCCTGGCATTTGGCTGCACTCTTGTTGAGGTAGATGGTTGTTTAGCGAAAGGGGTGCCTCTGGTTCAGAGTTCGCGTTTCTGTTGTCACCAATATCTTCAGTAACTCCCTGAGGTGAACTCACTCCCATCCCTGGTTGCTGTTCCTGCATTTCAGTTCTGCTATCATTCCCTTCAAAAAGATTTTCCTCTAGTTGAAATTCGTCTTCCTCTGTATCTCCCCCCCCCCTCAGTTTGGTTATAAGGGAGTTCGGAATTGCGTGACTGCAGCCGCGATCGTAGTTGATCTATGTGGCGCTTCCAAAGTCTATCGTCAGGGCACTGTACAAGGTATGATCTTGGGCCGGTTACGTGGATTACCATCGCTTCTACCCACAGCGGATCGCCTGATAAGTTTTTAGCGAGTACTAAATTGCCTACCTGGAAGGTATGGCATCGGCCAATGGATCTGAGGGGTTTTTCCGGTTCGTAGGTTGGGTGTAAATGGTCGAGGTGGGAGCGGAGCCTTCGTCCCATTAGCAGCTCGGCAGGAGTTTTGTTGGTGATGCTGTGAGGTGTGATGTGCTGCAGGAAAAGAATTTGATTGATTTTCTTGTCAATATTGTCGTAGTCTATTTTTTGTAGTGTTCTCTTGAGAAATTGTACCATGCGCTCAGCCCTACCATTGGCCGCAGGGTGCGCAGGTGAAGTGAGTGCATGTCGGATATCGCGGTCAGCCAGGTACTGTTCAAAAGACAGCATGGTAAATTGGGGCCCGTTGTCGGATACCAGAATGTCTGGTAATCCGTGGGTTGCAAACAGTCTTTCCAGTCTTTTGATGACCGCTTTGGTGGTCATTTGGTGAATCTTGAGCCAATTCAAGTAGGTGTCAACGGTTAACAAGAATTTGTGGCCTTTGGTCGGCCCAGCAAAATCTAGATGGATATGGGACCAGGGTCCCCGCGGCATCTCCCATTCGGTTGGGGTTGCCTTTGGTGGAGCGTTGCTTACTTCTTGGCATCTCTGGCAAGTTTTGACCCACGATTCGATTTGTCTGTCTATGCCTGGCCACTACGCATAGCTACGTGCGAGGCCTTTCATGTGCATGATGCCAGGGTGGCCATTATGCAAGGTTCTTAACAGTGCCTGTTGGAGTCGTTCTGGGATAACGACTCTATCACCCCAGATGGTACAGCCCTTTTGCGAGAACAACTCTGTTTGACGACTTTTGAATGGTGCAAAGTTGTCTGGTACTTGGTCCAATGGCCATCCGCGTTCTACCCATGTGAGGACTCGTGCTAAGATGGGGTCGCGTTTTGTTTCTCTCGCGATATCACGGGCAGTTAATAGCGGCGTATGAAGTGTCTCGATCTGCAATATGGTCATCGTTGGTGCGGGATCGTTGATGGTTTCTGGGAGTGGTGCACGGCTCAACGCGTCAGTGTGGGGAATGGCTTTACCGGGGTGGTATTGCAGCTGATAATTGTAGGGAGCCAAGAATTCTGACCAGCGGGTCATCCTGAGAGAAAGTATGTAGGGAGTTGGCTTATCCCCAGCGATTATCCCCAGCAACGGTTTGTGGTCAGTTACTATAGTAAAAGCCCGGCCGTACACGTACTCATGGAATCTTTTAACAGCCGATACAATTGCCAGGGCTTCCTTATTGATCTGGCTATAATTTCACTCAGTTTTCGAGAGTGTTTTTGAAAAATAAGCAACAGGGGCTTCGCTACCGTTAGGCAATACATGGCTCAAAATGGCGCCCACTCCAAAAGGCGATGCATCGCATGTGATATTCAATGGTAAAGTTTCATTGTACTGCATTAGTACAGCGTCAGAAGTCAGTAGTTTTTTTACATTACAGAACGCTTGCTCTTCTCTGTGACCCCATACCCAAATTGCTTTTTTATCTAGTAAGCAATGGAAAGGTTCAGCAACAGTTGCCTTGTGCGGCAAGAATATGTTATAGAAATTGATGAGGCCTAAAAACGCCTGGAGGTCGGCTTTGTTCCAGGGTCTGGGAGCGTTTTTTATTGCTCTCAATTTGCTATCGGTAGGGTGAATACCCTGACTGTCAATCAAGTACCCTAAGAATTCAACACGATCTGTACACAGCTTGCATTTATTTTTCTTCACCTTCAGGCCTGCTTCTTGGAATTTTTGTAAAACCAGTCTAAAAAGATCCCATAAAATTTTTGGAGTGTGGGCAGCAATGAGCACATCGTCAAAGTAGGGGACAATGCCTTTGATCCCCTGCAAAAGTCTCTCCATTAGGCTCTGAAAGATCCCCGGGGCTACACTGACTCCAAATTGGAGCCGTGTACACTTAAAGGCACCTCGGTACGTTACGATAGTCTGTGCCTGTGCCGTTTTTTCATCAACCAGCAGTTGCTGATAAGCCTGAGCTAAGTTTAGTTTAGCGAAGACTTTTCCGCCCCCCAGGGAATGGAGGAGGTGTTGTACCACTGGCACCGGATATGGATTTTGTTGCAGGGCGTGGTTTAGGGTGGCTCGGTAGTCCCCACAAATTCTCATGGAGCCATCCGCCTTAATCGGTGTCATGATTGGGGTTTCCCATGGGGAGTGATCGGTTGGCTTTAACATTCCCTGGGCTATCAACTTATCAAGCTGTTCGTCGATTTTCGGCTTTAGCGCAAATGGAACTCGACAAGGCTTAAGGTGGATGGGAGCTAGTTTTGGATTAAGGCTAAAGGATATCGGGGTCCCCTTGTACTTGCCTAGCTTTTCCGTGAAGACATCCTTGAACTCGTGGGCGAGGTCCTCCTCCCAGTCACTGCCACCGATTCGGTTAATGCCTGCCACTTCAATGCCGAGTGGTGTGAACCATTGCAGGCCCAACAGACTAGGCCGGTCCTTGTCGATCACCATCAGGGGTAAGTACGCTGTGCGGTTCTTGAACGAAACCCGGACTCGACTGGATCCCACGACTGGAATCTGGTTCCCCTGGTAGTCCTTTAACATGAGCCTTTGGAATTGAAGGTCTTGGCGCCGGATAGTAAGGATGAGTTGCTTGAGGGTCTTCCACGAGACTATTGAAAGAGATGATCCCGAGTCAACTTCCATTTGGCAAGGCTGATTTTCGATGTCTGCTTTAACTCGAATTTTCTTGGCATCCAATGAAGAGGCGTGGCCGATAGTGAGTGTTTGATGAGCCTCTTCTCGTCTCGTTAGCCGATTCATGGGTCAGTTTCCGTAGGAGTGGTTTGCTGGTTCTTGCCTTACAGGACGGTTTCCTGTCGATTGGTGAAAATTGGCCCCCTTCGAGGTCTGGCTGGGTCCAAGGAGACTTCTGCAAACCCATCCAATATGGCCTCGTTTCCCTCACTCGTGGCAGAGCACGTCGCGGAATTTGCAATCAGAGCAGTAATGGTTGGCCCCGCAGCCAGCGCATGGTTGCTGGGACTTCGGGTAATGGTCCCGATTGGACCGCAGTTGATGGACCTCTTCTTCATCGCTGTCTGACGACAAAGAGAGGTCCTCATGGTGGGCCATTGAAAACTGTCCTTCCGACTTAGGTGAAAGTTCGCCGGCTGGTTGGTGTGTCGGAGTGCGATTTTGGCATAGTTGGGCAGCCGATTTCTTGGTCGCCTCCGCTGCCATAGCCTCAGCAATGGCATCGCAAAGGCTAATGTTGCCCTTAGCCATTATTTTGCTCTGCATGTTTAGAGCATCTAATCCTAGAACTACTTGGTCTCTCAAGGCCTCCTCTAGGTTGGCGAAATCGCAGAGGCCTCCCAAGTTTCGGAGGTCCGCAACGAAATTGGCAACACTTTCTCCTTTATGCTGGTTTCTTTGATAGAACTCGTGCCATCTTAGGAGCATTGGAACGGTCAGTGCATAGTGGGCCCTTAGTAGCGGTTGGAAGATGTCCCAGTCCATGGCCTTTACTTCAGCAAGTTTCGCTAGCGCCTTGGCCATTTTGAATACGGTCGGCCCACAGTGCATCAGGTATACTGCCCGTTTCTTCCCGGTTGTGGCATCCTTCAGATTATTCGTTTCCAAAAACATTTGGAAACTGTCCATGTAGGACTCCCAGTCCTCTTGAGCTGGATTGAACGGAGCGGGTGGTACTATGCCGCCGGACATGGTTCCGCCGTTGTGCGTTTCAGCCACGTGCATGGTTGTCTTCGTCATTGTTTTAGTTGGCTCTGACGTCATCCAATCCCATCCTTGTCACCAGTGTTAAGTCTGGAGCATGGGTGCGAATAATGGAGATGAGCCAGTGGAAACAGTGAACTTCTAACTCTTTATTTACATGGTGTGACAGCTCAGCTCAATGGCTGCTATAGCCTTCCTTATATAGGCAATTTATTAACTATTCAACCAATAGCAATCCGGGAGTGCTAGCTCCGTTAACCAATGAGAATGGCCTGTTAATGGCCAATCAGATGCTCCTGAATGGACCAATCCAATCTTGCCATTAACAGCCAATCAGAAGTGCAGGGCCAGAACCCTGCACTTGACTTCAAGCTCAAGATAACTTTATTTAACATTCATTCACAACAGATAAGAGTTCTATCTAAGTGAGGAATGTGAAGATCACAACCAGTTACTGGCAGGCAGTCCCGGCACAATAATATTTGTTGGGCCTCAAAGAGTTGGAATGAACTGAGTGACTGAACAACAAAAGCCCAAAGGTATTTGATGAAGAACATCCCATAAACCCTTCTCATCACTGTCATCATTGTTCTGTACCTTAATTTGAATTCTTGAGATCCCCGCGCTTTGATTGGTCAAAGCACGGGGCAATCGGATTGGTTAGGCGAGCCGCGCAGATTGGCTCGCTGAGAATCTCCCACGATTGGTAGATTCAAATCGCGGGAGATTCAAAGTGGTGCCATTGGCTGCGGCCGCTGCAGTTTGGAAATAAAAAGCCGCAAAGTTTTCCTAAGAGCCAGTTCGGTTCCTGACTTCAATAAAGAGCTTGATACAAAGTCACCGACTCCTGGCCTCCTTCCATGCGGACTTAACAATCATCACTAAACATTTGCTGTTTTTTCACCTAAACATGAATCCACCAACATGAATGCACCAATTATCACATCAAACAATTATCACATCAAACAAACTTCTTGTGTAATATTTCTGGACTTTCTCAACTGTGTTAATATCAGATACGTAATGTGGGTTCCAGACTGATGAGCTGTATTCAAGTATTGGTCTAGCAAGACTGGACAATCATTTGACCTGGATGGTACAAAATCTTATGCTTTGAGCAGGGGTTAGGACTAAAGGACCTCCAAGGTCTTTTTCAGTCCGATGATTCTATGCTCTAACTTTCAGTGGCTATCCTCAAAAGTATCATTAGAATATTTGTAAGGACCATTTTGCCCAAATGGGACAAGAAAAGAAAAAAGGGAAGGAGCCAAATCTAACTTGACACATGTATAAAAAACAAGAAGGACAAGGAGAAGAAAAAGGACAAAGAAAAGGAGAACAAGGCACTAAAATATTGGAAAAAGAGGGTGGGCTGTTTAAATAAATACATTTTCAGTTTAGCTTGCTCCCAACATACATCTAATTGGTCACTTATCTTGATCAGAGCAGGCCTACATGCTACTTACTTGAAATAGGAAAAACATAGATTGATGCTCATTTGTCTAATATCAGAAAACATTAAAAAAGAACAGCATGGGATGAAAAGGTAAAAAAGTAGAGAATGAGAGAGAAATGGGAACAGCAAACAAAATGTTCTATTATCTACAGTATATATCTGTAGCTAGCAAAAGGCACTAAAATTTCCAGAGCCTCTAGAAATAACAGTGTGGGTAATCAGCAAGGTTGATCCCAAAGGGAGTGGTGTTTGATTATTTCATCCTTAAACCTCTTATGTATATGACTATAGTAGAATAGGGATTGAAAATAGGACACCAGATGATCCCTCCACTATTCTGTGCTATCAAGGAAACCGTTTGACATATCCAATACAAACACCATGCAGTGCAGGTGAACAATAACCTCAGGGCAAGTAGGAGTATAGTTCAACCCCAGAAGGTACACAGCCATCCTTGTAGAAAAACTCAACTCAAGCTATCATGCTATGTTCCTCTCCTTCTCATTCCTGATTTGGTGTCCCATGTTTGTTTGTTTTTAATGCAAACTTCAAGATGGAGATTTGTCTATTTATCTTTCTAAAGTGGAATATTTTGGGTGAAAAAAATATTGAGGTAAAAATATTTAAAATAAACTATCATCCAATGGAACTATTTATTTATTTTTATTTGTCAATTGCTTACAAGAAAATAGGTATAAATAAAAACATAATATGAATACATGGATACATATAAGAAAAATAAAAAACATATAAAAGAAACAATAGGACAGGGATGGTAGGCACATTGGTGCGCTTATGCACGCCCCCTACAGACCTCTTAGGAAAGGGGTGAGGTCAATAGTAGACAGTCTAAGGTTAAAATTTTTGGGGTTTGGGGAAGAAACCACATAGTCAGGTAGAGTATTCCAGACATTGACCACTCTGTTGCTGAAGTCGTATTTCCTGCAATCAAGTTTGGTGCGATTAACCTTGAGTTTGTATCTATTGCTTGCTCTTGTGTTGTTATGATTGAAGCTGAAGTATTCATTGACAGGTAGGACATTGCAATGTATGACTTTATATACTATACTTAGATCAGACCAAAGGCAGTGTAGTTCTAGGTTTTCTAGGTCTAGAATAGTAAGTCTGGCATAAGGTATTCTGCAACGAGTAGAGGAGTGGAGAACTCTTCTTGTGAAATATTCCTGGACTTTTCTCAACTGTGCTAATATCAAATACGTAATGTGGGTTCCAGTCTGATGAGCTGTATTCAAGTATTGGTCTAGAAAATGTTTTGTATGCTCTTGTTATTTATGTAATATTACCAGAGAAAAAGCTACGTACGATTAGGTTAAAACTCTTAACGCTTTTTGGCTATGTAGTTACAGGTCTCTACCACTTAGGTCATTTGAGATGAGTACTCCAAGATCCTTGACAGAGTTTGGATCATCAACAAGGTCTTGACTTTCAGCCTGTATTTAATTTTCTGATTTTTTTTTTGCCAATATGACAGAGCATTTATTAATTGGCATTTGATGTTGCCATTTATTTGACCATTCTGATACATAGTGAAGTCTTTTTGAAGGGTAGCAGTATTATCTGTGGTGTTGAATAGGTTTACATCATCAGTGAAGAGAACGCAGTTGCTCTTAATATGATCACAGAGGTCATTTATGTAGAGTATGAAAAGAGTTGGTCCTAGAACACTGCCTTGGGGGACACCACTGTTGACAGGTACAGAATTTAATAGGACGCTCCCAATTTTGACCATTTGTTGTCTGTTTGACAGGAATGCTTCTATCCAGTTATGCAGGTGTCCAGAGATACCATAAGATTTTAGTTTTAGGAGTAGTTTGTCATGTACCATTGAATCAAAGGCTTTATGTAGATGTCTATGTAGATTACGTCTATTGCGTTGCCCTGATCGAGTTGTGTAGTCCACATGATTTTGCAGTATAAGAGTTGCAGATTACATGATAGTGTTTTCCTAAAACCAAATTGTTTATTAGAGAGTAGGTTGTTTGTCTCTAAGTGGAGGATGATGGATTGGTTAATAATTGATTCCATTACTTTACAGGTGATGCAGCATAAGGAGATTGGTCTGTAATTTTCAACTAGGCCGAGGTCTCCCTTTTTGAAGATGGGGATGACCGTGGCTTGTGACCATGGTTCTGGCAAGGAGCTGGTTCTTGAAAGATTTTTCAAAGATTATGCTTAGAGGTTCGGCTATGGCAGTGGGTAAGTTTTTTAAGAAGTAGGCACATATTCTGTCCGGTCCAATAGAAAGAGATGGTTTTAGATTGCATAATGCTTTTTCAACATTGTCTTCTGTAAAATCAATATATATTGGATCATTGTTGTTGTCTGTGGTTCAACTAGGAAATACTGGGCATGATCCATTGCTGTTTACAAATACTGAGCCAAGGAATGTGTTAAACAGGTTGGCTTTAATAGTATTGTCATTGCAGTCTTTACCATTAGGTCCTTTCAGGGGTGGGATGGATCTTGAGTCTTTTAGTTTGTTGTTTACATAATTGTAGAAAGCATGGGTGGAATTGGTGCATAGAAGGTTTTCTTCTTGTTTAAAGTAATAATTGGTGCATTCAGTTTTTATCTGGTGGCATACATTTTTGTATCAGCTTTTGAAGTTGGCAACGTGACCAGATTTGTTTTTCCGCCAAAGTGATTTCTTTTTGGATTGAAGCTTCCTTATTGTTTTGGTAATTTGTTTTTTCTGGTTTTGGGAGTTATTAATAGTACATATAGTTTGATGACTCTTTTGACTTCAAGTAAAAATATGTTGTAATGGTCTTCTACAGTATTGCATCCAGAGAATAGAAATTGCCAATCAAGAGATGAGAGATCATTGTTTATAAGATCATAGTTGCCTTTTTTGAAGTTATAATTGGGGATTCCATTGTTGTGATGATTTTTGTGTGGACGTATGTTGAGGCAAAAGTCAATCATGTTGTGGTCACTGTTGGAAAAGGGTTCTTTAATTTGTATTCCGTTAATTGAATTCAAACTGTTAAGTACTGAACATGGGTCGAAGTAAATGGAGACAGCCTCTGAACAGTGAACTTTCAGCTCTTTATTTACATAGTGACTTCTGAAACCAACAACAGTGAACTCTGCCTTATATAGGCAACCCTTGTAAGATTTGTCCAATAACGAGCTATAAACGCTAGCTCTTTTAACCAATAAGAATTCTCTGTTAAGGGCCAATCGGATTCCTCAGAACTAACCAATCCGATCTGGCCGCCTAACAGCCAATCAGAAGTGCAGGGCCAGAACCCTGCACTTTACCTCAAGCTCATACTTTATTAACTATGGTACACACACAACACAAACTATTGAAGGAGATGAGATCAAGGCAGTTGTTAAGTCTAGTGTTGTTGGTTACTAGATGTTCTGGTCCCAAATTTGTTACTGCATTGTAAAAGGTTGTATGCGTTGGTTCAGTAGTACATTTGTTAAGGGTCCAGTTAATATGAGGTAGGTTGAAGTGACCAAGAAAGATAAAACTGTGTGGGCAGGATGCTGCCCATGTTAGTGTATTTAGCTTGTTTGCATGTTCAGTGTCATAATCGGGGCTCTTTAACATAGTAAGAACTGAAATGTGATATTTAAGGACAGTTCATAGATGATGGTCTCAGGAATAGCAAGCTCCTGGGTAACTTGAATGTTTTTTAGATGTAGAGACTTTTTATAGAAGATAACAACAACACCTCCTCTACGGATTTCATGATCTGATCGGTAAACATGATAGTCTCTTACTGTGGTAATGGAGTCAGGGAGAGATGCATTGAGCCATGTTTCACAGACAATGTTGAATTTTGCCGTATTTCGTAAGAGGAGAAATTCAGGTATTTTATTTACAAGGATTCTTGCATTGAGTAGCTTGCATTTAAGGCCAGTTGTGGTTGGAATAGAGGTAGTTAGGGGCATACATGCTTAGTTTTGAGTGATGTTGGATTGGATAGGGTGGGGTTGGATGCGGAGTTGTGGGCTGTGTGACTTTCTTTTGATGCAATCAGCTCTGTAGTCAATGTATAGGTCCTTTTCTCCATTGTTTAGACGGTTTTTGAGTTCTGCGCAGAGTTCACGGGAGCGGATTCTTTGCAATATGGATAAGTCTGGTCTTGAATGAAGTTTTTTGTGGTTGGGATTGGTTTTTGCAATGGCATTTATTGTATGAATGAATATGAGTTTGCTGGAGTCATTTTAGCATACAACTCTACAAAATCTTGGGGCCACAGAGCCATCATTTTATTTGTACCCATGGCATCTCTGGTTATTTCAATGATATCTTCAGGAGAGATGTTTGTTGTATTTGAGTTGCTTCTGATATCACGAACTTTGGTGATGTCATCTGATTCATTGGTGTCTTCGAGACCAAATAAGATGGCATTTGGACATTTCTGTTCAAGTTCCATGGTGCCTCTGATGAGTAAGGAGATATTATTTGTGGAATTATTTGAAGGGATAGTAATTGTTTGTGGCTGTGGTTTAGTGATTATTTTTGGTGGTAGTTGTGATTGTAGTTAAGGTAGTGGTTGTGGTTGTTGTGGGATTTGATTTTGAGCTGAAAGGTACTCATTTATCTGTGCTGTATTTTTTTTTCAAGAGAAATTAGGTTTGCTTATATAGTTGTTTCAAAATGTGTTGCTAAGCATTCTTCTATTGAGTTAATGAGTGATTCTATGCTTTCAACTCTGTCAGGTAGGGTACTCAGTTTGTTTTGCTTAGGAGAAGATGATGGACACAGATAAAATAATGTATCTGAATTTTTAACCATATCAGCTAGGCTTTTGTTTGCATTTAAACAGGCAGGGTGGGCAGCTGTAGTTTTCTCCAGTTGCTATTCAGCTGTTATAATACAAAATAAATACAGTGCTAACGTGGGTACATTTAATTTACTTAGAAAGCAGTATGACTTAGTGCAGATCAACAGGAACTGTGATTCCTCTTGCTGGTTTTTAAGATCCTCTCTGCAGAAATATGCATTATGTATTATTCTTGCAAAAACACAGTATGACCTGATGTAAAAATTTTCAAAACTTTTTTAAAAATTAAGTTTCTCTCTTCAAAACACAGATAGTTTTGTTGCAGGCTAGGGCCACTAATGCAACAGATAGTTTTGTTGCAGGTTAGGGCCACTAATGCAACCTTTACCCTGTAATTGTACCATGCTTCTTTCTTTACAGCGTATTTTTCCATAAAAGAGGATTGCATTTCATTAGGAAAGAATGATACCATGAACCAACTTTGTTTATATCTCAATTAGGCTGTATTTTGATTAAGATTAAACAATATGCCACCAAAGGAAGTGTTTTGCATGTATTTTGAGATAAAGAAGCTGCAAGCAACCCATATGAGAGTTGCAGAAGTGTTCAAAAGAGAGGATTCACAAAACATATTGCCACAAATAAGCAAAGAGCTTAAGCAGTTTCATCTTTTAGAAAACTCAGTACAGCACTTCCAAAGGTTGTCTCTTCTAGTTTCTTACTGGAGGAAGTTCTGCTGGGCTGTCACTAAAGCAAAATAATTGTGTGCAAACAGTCAAGCATTCAAAGCAGCTTCATGAGTCTTCCAAAGGATACGGTTACTTTAATGTTCTGAGGAAGGCACTTTATAAAGCATCAAGAGGTTCAGTAGAAGCAAATAGATTGCCTTGAGCTCCTGCAAAAATATTTAAAATTCTTCTTTTATATAGTTTGATTTTAGCTGAAAGCTGAAATGTTGTCAAAGGAAGGGCCCATTCTTTTAGAGATCTGCTTGAAATTGAATGTGCCCACTCTTCCAACTGAAATGATTTAATAGCTGAATCAGACATTCACAGCACCAAATTGGTAGTGCAGATCGATAACTCTTTATATGAAACATGAAATGTCATCACACTCAAATCTACTATTATACTCAAAGCAGTCTCTAGATACAACACATATCTCATTTAAAATTGATCTTTTCCAAGCTAATTCTTCCTGGATAAAATCCTCCATTCCTTTAGAGTTTCAGGGAATATGTTGACCAGTTTAGTAAATGTTAAAGCACCTTATATATTTTTGTAAATAGTAACATACATTTGTTTGTCTGGGAAACAGTTAATCACAAACTGGCCAACTTCATTGATCCACTTGCCAGCTTTCCACAAAGGATACTCAACTAATTTTTTTCAGAACATTTGGAAATGGGGTGCATCAGAACAAATGTTAAGTATGGAGATAATTTTACCAAGATCCCTCCATCTATGTATTGTACTTCACTCAAAAAGTTTACAGAATATTTTTCTAGTTTAGTTTAAAATTAAAAACTAAAAAAAATGGTTAAAAGCTTAATTGTAATAAGAGACTGCATAACAAGGTAGAAAAATGAAAAGAGCAAAGAATTAGCATTAAAATTTGGTAATAAGGAATTTGGCTTTAAATGTGTATAATAAAATATTTTTGTGAGAAAAAAAATGCAGTCTTTGTGTTAGGTTCTGTGCATGGGTGCAAGGAACGGAGACAAGGCAGTGAACAGTGAACTTCAACTCTTTATTAATCATTGTGAACAGAGCAAAAACCTAGGGCAGCAGCAGCCATTTTATAGGACAGGCTGCTGACCTATTAGCCAATGAGAACATGGAAGTGTTAAACCCTTGAACCAATGAGAGTGGCTCATTAACAGCCAATCAGATTCTCCAGAATGGACCAATCCAATATCGCTATTATCGGCCAATCAGAAGTGCAGGATTAGAACCCTGCTTTTTCTTTAAGCTTTGTTAAAACTTTATTTAAGTGCTTTTATTAGTTCATAACACCCCTTCCCCCCGGGTTCCGTTTGAGGGGTGCGGTGACATAATCCCTAAGATATGTAGGTTGTTTTAACTGTCTATTAGATTTGTGCTGTCCTACCGGTTCCCGTCTGCAGTCCGGCTTCGGTGGGACGTTTTTGGACATATCTGGTATCAGCGGTTCCACATTCTCACTGGACGACTCGGTGCCGCTAATTCTGTCGTAATTGTTGTCCTCTGATCTTTGTGGGATAGCCTCTGTTGAGGTATTCCTCTGTGGCAAGGACACTCTCCTCCCTGATTCTTCATGTATTGCGCCCGGTTGCTGTCTTCCTTCACTTCTGCTTTCCACCATCTCGAATTTGGTTTCTTCGACATCTCCTCCCCCCTCAGTTTGGGAGTCACAGGAGTCGCGGGAACTGGGTTGTAGCCTAGAGCAAAGCTGATCTATGTGGCGTTTCCATATTTTTCTGTCGCAGGTTTGCACAAGGTACGATCTGGGCCCGTTGGTTTGAATTACGGTTGCTTCGACCCATAATGGTTCGCCGGAGAGGTTTTTGGTGAAAACTAAGTTGCCTACCTTGAACTCGCGGCATTTTCCGCTAGATCCACAGGGTTTCTCTGGTTCATAGGACAGGTGAAGTCAGTTGAGGTGGGAATGGAGCTTGCATCCCATCAATAGTTCAGCTGGCATCTTGTTGGTGATGCAGTGCGGAGTGATGTGTTGGAGTAGGAGTATTCTGTTTATTTTTTCGTCAATGTCCCCATAGTCCATTTTGTGGAGAGTTTTTTTAACAAATTGTACCATGTGCTCAGCCCTGCCGTTAGCTGCAGGGTGCGCTGGCAAAGTTAGTGCATGGCAGATGCCCCGATCCGCTAAGTATTGTTCAAATGCCAGGGTGGTGAACTGGGGTCCATTGTCGGAGACCGGAACATCTGGCAGCCCGTGCGTTGCGAATAGCCTGTTCAATTTTCGGATGACGGACTCGGTTGTATTCTTCATTTCGTGGATCTCGAGCCAGTTGGAATAGGCATCCACTGTTAGGAGGAACGTACGTCCTTTAGTAGGTCCCGCAAAATCAACGTGGATGCAGGAACACAGCCCCCGGGAGTTTTCCCATTCTGTTGGAGTTGCTCTTGGTGGGGCAGTGCTGACTTCTTGGTACTTTAAACAAGTCTTTACCCAGGCTTCGATCTGTTTGTCGATGCCCAGCCACCACGCATAGCTTCATGCGAGAGCTTTCATACATACGCATCTGCCGGGATGACTGTCATGCAATGTTTTCAATAGTGCTCGTTGTAACTGCTCTGGGACGATGACTCTATCTCCCCAAGGATGCAGCCCTTTTGCAAAAAAAAAGTTCTGTTTGCCGGTTTTTGAAAGGGGAGAAGTCATCAGGGGTTTGTTCTATTGGCCATCCTCATTCAACCCAGCTAAGAACTCGCGCCAAGACAGGATCTCATTTGGTTTCGATTGCAATGTCTCTGGCTGTTAGCGGTGGTGAATGTAGCGTTTCAATCTGGAATGTCATAAGGGTTGGAGCTGGGTCATCGACGGTTTCCAGAAGTGGGGCACGGCTCAATGCATCAGCGTGGGGAATGGCTTTCCCTGGGCGGTGTTGTAATTTATAGTTGTATGCAGCTAAAAACTCCGACCAGCGAGTCATTCTAGGTGACAATATATAGGGGGTTGGCTTGTTTCCCGCTATAATCCCTAGCAAGGGTTCATGGTTGGTAACAATAGTAAAAACTCATCCATACACATATTTCACAGCAGATACAACAGCAAGAGCCTCTTTGTCGATCTGGCTATAGTTACGTTCAGCCTTTGATAAGGTCCTTGAAAAATAGGCAATAGGGGCCTCACTACCATTTGGTAACACATGACTCAAAATGGCTCCTACTCCAAACGGTGACGCATCACATGTAATTGTTAAAGGCAGAGTCTTGTTACACTGCATTAAAATAGCATCTGAGGTTAGTAAGTTTTTCACTTGTCGGAATGCGTGCTCCTCATGGTGTCCCCAGACCCAGGTTGCTTTTTTGTCGAGAAGTCTATGTAGGGGCTCAGCTACGGTCGCTTTTTGGGGCAAGAAGATGTTGTAAAAGTTAATGAGCCCCAGGAAAGCTTGGAGATCAGTTCTATTTCTGGGTCTTGGGGCGTTTTTGATTGCCCTCAGTTTGCCATAAGTGGGGTGGATGCCCTGTTTATCGATTAGGTACCCCAGGAACTCTACTTTGTCTGTACAAAGTTGACATTTATTTTTTTTAACCTTAAGGCCAGAGTCTTTAAATTTCTGCAAAACCATTTTAAGCCACTTTTCTAGTATTTCTCTATTCGGGGCAACAATTAAAACATCATCAAAGCATGGCATGACCCCCTTGATCCCTTGCAAGAGTCTCTCCATCAGACTTTGAAAAATCCCTGGGGCTACGCTCATTCCGAATTGGAGTCGGTTGCACTTAAAGGCGCCTCGGTGCGTAACAATCGTCTGTGCCTCTGCGGTTTTTTTTATCTACAGGCAGTTGTTGGTAGGCCTGTGCTAAATCCAATTTAGCGAAGACTTTTCCGCCCCCCAGGGAATGGAGAAGGTGTTGTACCACCGGCACCGGGTAAGCGTTCTGTTGAAGGGTGTGATTAAGGGTAGCTCGGTAGTCCCCACAAATCCTTAACGATCCATCCGGTTTGATTGGTGTTACAATTGGGGTTTCCCAACAAGCGTGGTCAGTTGGTTCTAGAACACCCTGGGCTATTAATTTATCGAGCTGCTCATCAATTTTTGGTTTAAGGGCAAAAGGTACCCAATGAGGCTTAAGGCGGATGGGGGCTACTTCAGGGTTAAGGTTAAATGATATTGGGGTCCCCTTGTACTCTCCTAGTTTGTCTGCGAAAACGTCCTGGAATTCCTGGACGATGGCCTCCTCCCAGTCATCGCTTCCAGTTTGGTGAATGCCGGCTATCTCAATCCCGAGTGGGGCAAACCATTGAAGGCCTAACAAGTTAGGCCGGTCACGTTCGATGACGATCAGTGGTGATGACGCAGTACGATTTTTGAATGATACTTGAACCTGGCTGGATCCAATGACCAGAATTCGGTTCCCCTGATAATCTTTGAGTATGATTCTTTGGGCTCTGAGGTCTTGACGCTGGACGGCAGGGATTAATTGTTTAAGGATCTTCCAGGAAACCATCGAGAGGGACGATCCTGAATCGACTTCCATCACACAAGGCTGATTTTCGATGGCGACCTTCACTCGGATCTTCTTTGCCTCTAGCGATGAGGTGTGACTGATTGTAATGATTTGGTGTGCCTCTTCTCTTCTTGATAAAATGGCCGATGTTCTATTTCTGTAGGAGTGGTTGTTCCATTGGCGGTTCAAATGTTCCCCACTGACAGGGCGATTCTCTGTGGTCTGGCGGTAGTTGTTTCCCCTCTGAAGTGGGCTGGATCCTTGCTTGCTTCTACAGACCTTCCCGATGTGGCCTCTTTTCCCACAGAAATGGCAGAGCGCATTGAGGAATTTGCAGTCTGATCGCGGGTGGTTTGCCCCACAACCCGCGCATTGGTGCAGTAGTCTTTGATTCCGCTGATGCCATTGGTCACGTTCAGACCGGAGCCAGTTGACCTCCTCCTCATCACTTTGTGATGGCGATTTGAGGTCCTCATGGTGGGTCACTGTTGTGTGCCTCTCTAGGCGAGGTGAGGTATCGCTGGTGAGTTGACGGAGCAGTGCGTTGGTGCGGCGCATTCGGGCGGCCGACTTCCTGGTTGTTTCTGTTGCAGTAGCATCTTTGATGACATCAGCAAGGTTGATGTCCCCTTTTGCCATGATCTTGCTCTGTATCGTCTGGTCATCTAATCCCAGAACTATTCGGTCTCTCAGAGCTTCTTTGAGGTCTGCAAACTCACAGAGGCCTCCCAGGTTCCGGAGATCCGTGATGAAATCTGCAATGTTCTCTACCTTCCACTGGTCCCTCTGGTAAAATTCATGTCTTCAGACAAGCGTTGGTATGGCGGGTGCATAGTGGGCCCGTAGAAGGGGCTCGGGGATGTCCCAGTCCATGGTTTTCACCTCAGCCGGTTTCGCTAGTGCCTTGGCAATCTTAAAGACGGCAGGCCCGCAATGGGTCAGGAACACTGCTCACTTTTTCCCCATAGTGGCATCCTTCAAGTTGTTGGTCTCCAGAAACATCTGGAACCGGTCTATGTACGAGTCCCAGTCTTCTTGTGCCAGGTCAAATGGAGTGGGTGGTATGGCGCCGCCGGACATGGTTCCGTTGTTGATGTGCCTTCAGCCACGTGCTCTGTTTGGTGCTCTGTAGTGTTCAGTCAGCTCTGATGTCTCCGCATCCCACCCTCGTTGCCAGTGTTAGGTTCTGCGCATGGGTGCAAGGAATGGAGACGAGGCAGTGAACAGTGAACTTCAACTCTTTATTAATCATGCTGAACAGAGCAAAAATCCTAGGGCAGCAGCAGCCCTCTTATAGGACAGGCTGCTGACCTATTAGCCAATGAGAATATGGAAGTGTTAAACCCTTGAACCAATGAGAGTGGCTCGTTAACAGCCAATCAGATTCTCCAGAATGGACCAATCTGATATCGCTATTATCGGCCAATCAGAAGTGTACGATTAGAACCCTGCTTTTTCTTTAAGCTTTGTTAAAACTTTATTTAAGTGCTTTCATTAGTTCATAACACTTTGTATCTGCGGTCTATACCTTATTAAGAAAAACAGCAACAGTAAGTAATGGCACTATGATTATTATTTTTATTTGGGGGAGATAATTATCAGCGTTCAGAACAGTCTCAACTTACATCTCAGCTGTTCAGAATTTCTTCATCCATTCCAAAAGTGCAAGGACTTCTCAGACACAACTTGACTTAATTAATCTCTTTGTTGCAGACAAAAAAAGAAGTCCTATCTTTAAATTAATGCACAAATTACTAACTTAGATTATCGCCTCTCAGACATTCTCAGTCTACAGCCAAGGGAGACTGCCTCCCTTAGCAATCAGATCCTAGCCATTCTTTCTCCTAAAAATAGTCAAAAACCTTTGCTCATTTTATATATTAAGAAAAATTTGCAGAGGAAATGAAGAAGATAATTATGGGATTAGGAAAAGGAAAAACATAACATAGCTCTCATCAGCTTAAAAAATACAAGCTGAAAAAAAAATCCATGAAAGAAGCAAATAACTTTTGCTTGAGCAGACTTCTGGTTTCTAAGGAATCAAATTCAGCTAGAAAACAGTTGTAATTTTAATATATATTGTGTAAAAGTGTCACTTTTGTGGCCCATGGGCCAGAGGTGTCATGTGCTGGCCATACCCATGCCCAGTTTAGCAAAGGGGGGAAAGTCCCAATGCATCATGTGATGATACAGTGATGATGCAAGTTTGACACCATTGTTATATAATTTTAGAAACTTCCCTTATTGTTATACAGTAGGTCTGTTTTATAATCTGTCTTTGTTCCTCTGCAATCCCCAGTAATTTTAGTTAGTTAAATATTCATGTAGCTGCTTATTCATAGCTGCACTATGGCCACCACATGGTAGGGAAAGCAAGGAGAGTGACCAGGACAAGCAGGCAACCCGGTTCAGGGGCATGGCCAGCCAGGGGTCACCACCAGTTCTGCAACCCATGCCAAATCACCGCTACTGGTTCTCCTGAATAGGTGCGAACCGGTTGAATACCACCTCTGTAATTAAGTATATACATTATTTAAGATACTTTCTCTGACTCAGACTATGTTTCTTGTAATGAATAGTTATAAGAAACAAATATGTAAAATTTGATATCCTGGAGCAAAATTTCCTTGCTTCACAAATACCATTGTGACTCTAGGTATGGCAACTGGACCTGCTTTTATGAGTTTCTCCAAGTTGACATGTATAAAGGAACTTGGGTTAATTAAAAATTGGAAACAGACATTTTTATATTCTACCTTGTAGTTGGGATAAGGGGACAAGGGGGACCATGCAAAACCTTGACGTCTCTTCGCTTGTGAATGCAACATTTTACATTAAGTATTAAACTTCATCGCAAAGCTAGATGAACCTCAGGCTTGCCAGTGAACAGACACAAGAATCATGGTTAGGACAGTGGTGGGATTCAAATAGTTTTGCCTCCAGTTCGGTGGGTGTGACTTGGTGGACATGCTCTGTGCACGTGCACACATTTTGCGTGCACGCACGTGCCAAATGTGCACTTTGCACAGGTGTAGAGGTGTTTGTGCAGGCTCAGAGGCATTCTGACTTGCCTCCTGCAAGCCGGCATGATCCCAGTCACTTCAGCAGCTGCTGCGCAGTATTATTCTGTGGCGTGCAAAATGGCTGCGCTTCAAATTCAATGGATAAAGTGAGTATGGGTGCCCGGGCGGGCAGGTGGGCCCAACAGCAGAGTCTCCACTGCTCATTGCTGCAATCAGCTCACCAGAACTGGGCTGAATTGGTAGAATACCACCACTGGATTAGGAGCAGCAGAAACTAGACACCTTGCAGAATGTTTCCAACTGGAGTGGGAAGATAGAGAGGATTGAATTGATATTTTGCATAATGTGCTCAGAGTGACCAAACTGCCTCAAGCTTTACAACTGACAATAGAACAGAAAGATCATATTAAAAGTATAATATTTTGTCCCAATAGAATTGGATCCATCTTTAGGCCCAACTCTCTAGAAGTTGAATGCCACAATAAAATAGTGACTACAAAAATCTCAAGCCAGCAAGTTGTCCAAAAGAATATTTTAATTAATAACATTGTAAAAGATCCATCAAAATCAATTATTTCTAGTTCAGTCAGTTCCACACAAAGATACTTCATTAAAGTAACCAAAATATTTATATCCTATCAAGAGCCTGAAGATAGATTGAAATGAATCCAAATAATCTATTTCATACACAACTCCCTAAAATTGAGTTATCATCACCATAGTCTAGTGTCTTGCCTCTACATGGTATATACTGGAGATTGGAGATAAATGATTCAATACAGGATGAAGTATTTTAAACTACAATCTTATCCCTGCCTTTTTTGACCTCAGGCAATCATATTGTCTTGAGGAAAGGCATTGCTCACTATCTCCACTTAGTTTGTTAGAAAGGCAGCCTCTGCTCATGAAAACTGTTTGGTGACACATATTTCATGTAGCCATCTAAATAAACCTAATACTATTTCATAGTATCTCCTGCCATGAGAACCTGACCTTAAAAAGAAATAGGAAGAGAAAAGGTGAGAGTAAAGTATCACTTTGCTTGAATTTAAATGAGAGTTTAGTGAGAAAAAGGCCTGAGAAGCCACCTGAATATTCTCTGATGGAATTGATGGTCACTAAAGGGAAGGAAGTCCCTTGAAGATTAATTAAAAATGTTATTGTTTTTTTATATACAACAAACTATTCCATTTCAATCATGCATTGATTTGGGTACATATTTCAGTTGAAAGTCCCTTGAAGATTAAGGAGAGTTGTAAGTGGGCTGGCTAGTTAAACACCAACAAGTAAAAGGAGGAAAGAAAAGGAAGGTCCTGGAAAAACTGAGGAAAGCATGGTAAATTGATTAGGTATCCTATATTTGCTAATGGGCTAATGGGAGGAAGGTGTTTGGACTAATGGGAGGAAGGTGTTTGGAAGATAGGCAAGGAGGAGGATGCATGGACCACCTGCAAGAAGAGAAGAGAGAAGTATAGGCATGTCTGCCCTGCCATTCTTTCCCTGTAAGACCCCTCCAGATTTGGTCTCCATTGAAATAAAGAGCAACCAAAAGTCAAGTTGCATTTTAACTGACACACAAATGCACAATTAGATGAGGAAATAGAAGGGTAATGATCAAGTTTGCAGACAACACCAAGCTAACAGGAATAGCAATACTCCAAAAATAGGCTTGAGATCCAGAAGGATCGCAACAGACTTGAACACTGGGCCCTAACTAACAATATGGAATTCAGTTGTAGCAAAAGTGAGGTTTTACACTTAGGCAAGAAAAACCAAATACACAAATACAGAATAGGTAGAATTTGTCTCAGTAGCAATAACTGCAACAGGGATCTAAGAGTCCTAGTGGACAACTATTTAAGTCTGAACCAGCAGTTTGCTGCAGCCACCCAAAAAGCTAATGCAGTTCTAGTCTGCATTAACAGAGGGATATAATCAAGATCACATGGAGTGTTAGTACTGCATTATTATGCCCTTGGTAAAAAAAATCACATTTGGAATACTGCATCCAGTTTTGGTCACCATAATATAAAAAAGATGTTGAGACTCTGGAAAGAGTGCAGAGAAGGAGGATGGACGCTAAACATATGAAGAATGATTACAGGAATTCGATATGTCTAATCCAGTAAAGCACCAGGGATGAAATGATAGCAGTATTCTAATATTTAAGAGGCTGCCACAAAGAAGAGGGGGGGTCAATCTACTTTCTTGTCTTGCACCAGAAGGCAAGATAAGAAACAATGGATGGAAACTAATCAAGGAGAAAAGCATCCTAAAACATGGAGAAATTTCCTAACAGTTGAGAATAATTAATCAGTGGAACGGCTTGTCTTCAGAAGTTGTGGGTGCTCCATCATTGTAGGTTTTTACAAAGAGATTGGACAGCAATGATATAAGATCTCCTGCTTGTTCAGGTGGTTGGCCTAGAAGACCTCCAATTTCCCTTCCAACTCTGTTTTATTATTATTCTATTAAACCATCTGACAAAAAAAAGTTTTTATTTTGTGCACACCTGTAATTATTTGTACGTGTGATGGGTGCCATATTGGAAATACCCAATTTTTAAGAATAAATGAATAAGCAGAAGAGGCTTATGAATCAAAAAGAATATTTCCAAATAAAACCTTTGCCATGCTTATTTTTTACCTATATCCAAATTGTTTTTAAAACAGAATATTTTGAAATGTGAATTTATCCCTTCACATCATGGCATTGTACCTTTTATTTTCTATTTTTTGGCTGAGAATTACATTGAACTTGCTCCTTATGTTATTCAAAATGTACTAGGTATTATTCCATTTCCAAGGCCAATTCAGCATGCTATTGATATTACCTGCAACATAATGGTTAAAGAATAAATACTAATTTACAACATGTATACTGGCTAACCTATTGAATAGTTTTCTGGATGAGTTTTACAAGGATAAAATAATGAAAATTGGTAATACATAGGTAAGACATTTTAACAAATGTTCAGTAGTGTCAGTGTTCTGTCCCCTCATTAGCATTCTTGAGATCCCCGCACTTTGATTGGCCAAAGCGCAGGGCACTCTGATTGGTTAGGCGAGCCGCGCCGATTGGCTCGCTAAGAATCTCCCGCGATTGGTCTATTCGAATCGTGGGATATTCAAAGCGGTGCCATTGGCCGCGGCCGCCGCGGCTAAAGAAATAAAAGCCGCGAACTTTCCCTATAGCGCCAGTTCGGTTCCTACATCAATAAAAGAGCATGATTTGAAGTTACCGACTCCTGGCATCATTTCCGAGGACACGACACTGGCGACGAAGGTGGGATCCAGATCCTGAACCGAACCACGTGCCCGACGGAAGCCAGACGAATCTCCACGATGGCGAAAATCGCACCCCCCGCACCCTTCAACCCTGCCACCGAGGACTGGGAATCATACTCCGACCGATTCTGCATGTTCATCGAGTGCAGCGATCTGAAGGACACCACCCGCCCCATGAAGCGCGCCGTCTTCCTGACCCACTGCAGGACCGAGGTATTTAAGATGGCCAAGGCACTTGCCAAACCCGCCGACGCGATCGCGATGGACTGGGACATCCTTGAGCCAATACTTCGGCGGCACTACGCTCCAGAGGTACCCATCCTAATCCGACGCAACGAATTCTACCGTCGGGACCAACGGTCGGGTGAGAGTTTCAGCGACTTCGTCGCCAAACTATGGCGCCTAAGGGGGCTGTGCGAATTCGACAACCTGAACGACGCCCTGCGAGACCGAATCGTGCTCGGCCTGTGGGACCCTGTCCTCCAGAGCTGGCTGATGGCCAAGGGCAACATCAGCCTTGCAGACACCCTCACCGCAGCCGCAGCCGCCGAAGCGACCTGAACATCCGCCGACTGCATGTGCCGACCGAACGCTGGGGACCGCAGCGGGAACAACCACCCTGCAAGGTCAGCCGAGGCCCAACCCGAGACGACCACCCACCAGGGCGATTTCCACTCGGCATCGGGCACTTCTGACGAAGAGGAGGAAATTCATCGCCTCCAGGCAGGCCGCGACCCACAGAACCGGCGGGGTCATAAGTCGAGGACCAACTGTGCCGGTTGCGGAGGCGACCACCCCAGGTCGGAATGCCGGTTTTTCGAGTCGATCTGCCGGCATTGTGACAAGAAGGGACACATCGCCCGCGTCTGCCGCCTCAAAAAGAACCGCAGCCCGCCCCGATGGGACCAGAGCGAACGGAGGAGAGAGAGCACACCACCCCGGACCAGAGATCGCCCCTCTGACAACAGATGGGACCGGAACGGATGATCCCTACGAGGCGGCGAGACCCGGCGAAGAGAGGAGACCCATCAGACGGTCACCATCGGCCACGCCACAACCAATGACGCCCGAAAGGTCTACATGGAGGTAGGCATCGAGGGCGAGCCATGCAAAATGGAGGTGGACTCCGGGTCCTACCTCTCCATGATAGCATGGCATGAAATAAAGTGCTTGGTGCCTACCATCCAAAGGAAAAGCCTAGACAGCCAGAGACTAATCGTAAAGGACTACCAGGGAAACCGCATCCCGGTAGTCAGAACCAGACAGTTCAACATAACATACAAAGGGCGCACCGAAAGGCTTCCCCTGACAATCGTCGATCGCGACTGCCCAAGCCTACTGGGACTGCAATGGTTCACCCCGCTCGGCATCGCAGTCACGGGAATCGACCACGTCACCGACGACAGCTGGGAGCAACAACTGGCCCGGGAATTCCAAGAGGTCTTCGACAGAAACCTAGGCAAGTACCCAGGGCCCCTTATATCATTCAGCCTAGACCCAAACGTTCCCCCAAAATGCCTAAAACCAAGGCGGGTGCCATTCGCACTTAAACCAAAATAGACGAGCAAATTGACAAGCTCGTCAAACAAGGGGTCCTACAGCCAATAGACCACACCCGGTGGGAGACCCCCATAGTCACCCCGATCAAGCCCGATGGGTCGGTGAGGATCTGTGGGGACTATAAGGCCACCCTAAATGGCGCGCTGCAACAAAGCGCCTACCCCGTCCCAGTATTGCAACACCTACTGCATTCACTGGGAGGGGGCAAGGTTTTCGCCAAACTCGACCTCGCCCAGGCATACCAACAGTTGCCAGTCGACGAGGAAATGGCAGAAGCGCAAACCATAGTCACCCACCGGGGAGCATTTAAATGCAACCGGCTCCAATTCGGAGTCAGCGTGGCACCGGGAATATTCCAAAGCCTAATTGAAAGACTATGACAAGGCATCAAGGGGGTGGTACCTTACTTCGATGACGTCTTAGTGTCGGCAACCAACCAAGCCAAACTAGAGAGTCGCCTAAGGGAGGTCCTAACCAAATTCAAAGAGACCAGGATCAAGATAAAGAGGGAGAAATGCCAATTATACACGGAACGGGTTGAATTCCTAGGATATCTCTTAGACCATCATGGCATTCACCCCACAAACCAAAAAATCAAGGCCATCAAAGAAGCCCCCACACCCAAGTCGAAGACGGAGCTACAGGCATTCCTGGGGCTACTTAACTTTTACAATGTTTTCCTGCCCCAAAAGGCGATGGTGGCGGAGCCTTTGCATTGGCTCCTGGACAAGGCGGCGACCTGGACTTGGGGGAAACGTGAGCAAGCCACCTTCCAGAGAACAAAGGACCTCCTCACTTCGGACGCCGTCCTTATACAATACAATGAGACCCTACCCCTGGCTGTCACATGCGACACATCACCCTTCGGCATCGGCGCTGTCCTCAGCCATACCCTCCCCGACGGAAAAGAAGCACCCATCGCGTTCTTTTCAAGGACCCTCACCAAACCGGAGCGGAACTACAGCCAGCTGGACAAAGAGGCTCTGGCTATCGTTGCCGCCGTAAAAAGATTCCACGAGTACCTCTACGGCCGGACATTCACCATCATAACCGACCACAAGCCGCAACTGGGAATCCTTGCAGGGAACCGGGCCACCCCGAACATTCTGTCTCCCCGAATGACAAGGTGGTCCGAGTTCCTGGCGGCCTACAACTATGGACTCATACACAGACCGGGTAAGACGATCTCCCATGCAGACGCCTTAAGCTGCTCACCGCTACCGGAACCTGACACCGACCCAGCACCCACGACGACCACCCTCAGTATAGAGACTCTACCCAACCTACCCATAACCGCATCAGACATTGCCCGAGAGACTAATAAAGACAAACGTCTGGCGTGGGTGTTGCATTGGGTCGAGAAAGGGTGGCCGGAAAAGGACAACGACAAGTCCGTCAAAACATTCCGGAACCGGCAATCGGAACTCTCGTTATTAAAAGGGTGCATACTATGGGGGGATAGGGTGGTCATTCCAGAAAAACTACAAGGGAAGGTTCTGGAAATATTACATGAGGGGCACCCTGGCATCGTTAGGACTAAAGCCCTGGCCAGAAGTTACGCTTGGTGGCCAGGGATGGACAGACAGATTGAGACATGTGTAGCAAAGTGCCAACGATGCCAGGAAACTAGGCCAAGCCCACCCACAGCACCTGTCCTAGAGTGGGAAACCCCAAGGGGACCTTGGTCTAGGATCCACATAGATTTCGCCGGGCCCACAAAAGGACACACCTTCCTTATAACAGTAGACGCTTACTCCAACTGGCTGGAGGTAAGCAACATGAGAACAACAACCACAGAGGCCGTGATCAAGGAACTCGGCAAACTCTTTGCAACACACAGCCTCTCAGACGTCGTCGTTTCCGACAACGGGCCCCAATTCACCTCACTAGAATTTGAAAAATTCCTAGCGGAAAGGGGCATCCGACACGCGTTGACAGCATTGGCGCACCCGGCGGCGAACGGTAGGGCGGAACGGATGGTGCAATTCACTAAGAAAACCATCCGGAAAATAGACCACGGGGAGATCCAGGAGAAAATAAATAAATTACTCTTCACCCAACACATAACCCCAAATACCACAACAAATAAGAGCCCAGCCGAACTGTTAATGGGGAGGAAATTAAGGTCCCCACTCGAAAGATTACACTCCACGTATAACCCGGAGAAGCCCCCAGACTCAACCAGCAAACACCGAACTTTCGCACCAGGTGACCCCGTGTACGCAAAAAACCTGACGGGAGACCCATTATGGGTACCGGCCGTCATCACACAAATAACAGGCCCACACTCGTACCGGCTACAAACAACAGACGGACGAGCATGGAAACGCCACATTGACCAATTAAGGTTGAGGACGACCACCCAAGAGACCACCGAAACACAAGCAGGCAAAACCAACCCCCACAACACAAACCAAGGGGGGAGGGAATACCCAGGGGACCAAAACCAAAGAAGAATAAACCAACCATACTTACCGGAAAGCAGCCAGCACGACCCCTCGCCAGGAAGAGACAGCCAGGCCAGCTCAACCAACCCGGGAAGCCCAGGAGGGAGCTACAGAGAGCGGCCCAGCCCGACCGACCAGCCGGTTCCCACGACGGCATCCGGAGAAGCAGAGACCCCGACCGAACCGGCCGGGATCCAACTGACGACTGAGCTGCGCAGGTCCAGTAGGCTAAGACGGAGCCCCGCCTACCTACGAGACTATGCAACGTAAGGATTAAACCAAGAGGGGAGGGGTGTTCTGTCCCCTCATTAGCATTCTTGAGATCCCCGTGCTTTGATTGGCCAAAGCGCGGGGCACTCTGATTGGTTAGGCGAGCCGCGCCGATTGGCTCGCTAAGAATCTCCCGCGATTGGTCTATTCGAATCGTGGGAGATTCAAAGCGGTGCCATTGGCCGCGGCCGCCACGGCTAAAGGAATAAAAGCCACGAACTTTCCCTATTGCGCCAGTTCGGTTCCTACATCAATAAAAGAGCATGATTTGAAGTCACCGACTCCTGGCATCATTTCCGAGGACACGACAGTCAGTATTGAAATAATTTCACTGTCACTTGGGATTAATTCTGATGGAGTTCAGCAGTCCATTACAGCAGATGCACAAATGGGCAGGGGACATTTCAATATGTATATATAAATAGGGTCAAATTCTATTGATTCTGATTTGGCAGAGCAATCTGATTCTGAACTCAAATACATTGATTGAAATGGGTCAAATTATTTTAGAGTTCTGAATTAATTAGAAAAGTGCTAGTTTGGTCTAGTAGTTAAGATGCTGACCTAAAAACCGAGAGACTGAATTTTAATCCCACTATAGGCATGAAAAAATGGCTGAGGGACTTTGGACAAGTCACTCTCTCTCAGTCCTGTCACAAAGTTGTTGTAGAGAAAATAGGAGCAGGAAGGACTGGTTATATTCTTAATCTCCACCCCTTTTTTCCAACAACTGGTAAAATAGATTCAATGTTTGATAGTATTCTGTGTCTTCTTTCTGCTTAATTTTCAATGTCAATCTATCCATTTCTGCAGTCTAGTATCTTCTTAATTATCTTTTCATCTCACAATGTTTCTTTATTTTTCCAATGTTGTGTGAATATAATCTTCGCTGCTGTTACAACCTGTAACATTAAATACATATTTTTCTTATCTAATTTTTCTGATATTATACCTAATAAAAACAGTTCAGGTTTAAAATCTACATGTTTCCTATCATCTTTTCTAGCCACCTTTGTATCTTTGGCCAAAATTTTATTGGTTTAGTACAAGTCCACCACATATTATATAATATGCCCATCTTTTGATTATATTTCCAGGTATGACTTTTATAAAGGACAAACTGCTTTTGATAAGACACTGTTAAATTCTGATGAAAAGCTAATTAAGAAGGTATGTAACTTTTTGTTAAATTTAAAAATGAAGGATGAACAAATAAAAGACACAATGGTACAATGGGGAAAGAAACTTTGGCTATGACATAGAATTAGAAAAAAATATGGGAAAGGAACTATAGATTAACAATGGCAACTTTTTATAAAGAAAATTTATATAAAATGTTTTATAGACGACATTTACCACCTGCTAGGTTAACTAAAATGTTTAAAAGTGTGTCTAGCAAATGTTAAAAATGTAATCAAAGGACAGAATTTTTTTTTTTAAAAAAGAACCTTTTTCTCTATATGCACGGAAATATGCATATAATTTAAATCATTTCAAAGTCAACTCATTCAATAATTCAACTTATTTGTCTCTACAATATGGGGACCATCCATATTTTCATCCCACATTTGAAGAAGCCATATAAAATATTCTCTGAGTCCATCAGAGTCCATCTCTAGAGTCAACTCATTTGTTTCAGTGAATACCAAAAAAGCCAAAGAAGTAAATGCTTTCATGCTCAATGAGTATCGTTAGATCTAAGAAAAAAATTAATTAGGCCTGGTACTCATAAATGTAGAGGTGTGGGGACCTAATGGTTAAGATGCTGGGTTTGTCAACTGAAAGGTTGGCAGTTTGAGACCAGAACACTGTGTAATGAGCTGAGCTGAGCTGCTTATTTTTTGAACTAGTAATTCAAAAGCATGCAAATACAAGTAGATAAATACATGCCACTTCAGTGGGAAGGTAACAGCATTCCATACTCCTCAGTATATATTCATGCTGGCTACATGCTGACCATAGAAGCATCTTTGGACAATGCAACTTCCTTGGCTAGGAAACAGAGATGAGCAGTCCTGCCTTAGAGTTAGACACAACTGGACAAGGGAAACTTTTCCTTTTATCTTTATTCATAAATGTAGGAAGAATATAGTATAAAGAAATCCAACATGTTCTTTTTCTGTTTATCTAAAAACATTTACTTGAGCATATTAACAATCATAACTCAATGTGTAGCCCATCACCATCAGCCCATCAGCCCATCAGCCCATCAGCCCATCAGCCCATCAGCCCATCATGAAGTGTCTAAAATTGGGGTGGTTTTTGGTCTGTAGTTTTTATCATTTCTGATTATCATTCTGGATGTTTCTGGATGCTAGGTCCAAAATATCTTATTCTGAGCAAAAAAAGCAGAATAAAATTTTCTAAAATAGATGTCCTTGTACAGAAGGAAAGCTAAATGAAGCTTTGGTACAAGGAATCTGCAGTTGAGCAGTTCAGGAATAGAACTTCTAGTACCCCATATTGTTATTCCCTCTGGCTGATGGGACTAAAGCCACTGGTATTCATGCCTGATAAAGTTAAAGTAAAGCTGTGAAATTCTTCTAAATTAGACCTGCACAATCTGGAACCTACTATGTTAAATGGAACCCATCCAGTTATAAATCATGTTGGTAGAGATGAATACCATAACCCATCCTCTGCTTTCCTCTTGTTTTTGCAAGCACAGGAAAGTAAACTGCCACATTTTCCTGAACGGTTTACCAGTTGTTAACTCATTTGACCCGCTGGGTCTGATCAAATGCACTCCTGCTTTAATATGAGTAATTGGAAACTGGAATGGAAGCAGAAAGTGAACAGCTCCATGCCTGTGACCATGAATGGATCACCTGCTTTGAGATCTTGCTGCAGTAAAGTAGGCAAATCTTTCCATATGGCATGGAGTATTCATTAGAAATGACTCACAAAAGTGAATCTAAGTTTGCAGAAACATATTGATAATAGGAAGAATGACAAAAAGTTAATGATTATAGCCCCAGAAATGCATCCCAAAACTTCCCACGTACATTCTGTCCTGTCAAGTATGCCCAGCAAGTGATGACATTAATTAACATGACAAAAATGGATATTTGGAAAAGTGGTGTTGAAATATAAAGAGTAACCGAGGAAACACAGTGTGTTTTGATACCCTAAACTTAGTAGGTGCACGGCCTTCTTCATTCACATGGTTTATTTTTGCAACAGGAAGTTTCTTTTGGAAGTCTTTTAGGCAGCCTTGGTGATTTTAAAAAAAGGGAAAAGTCTTTGGTTAGCTAATTGCAAAAATAATTAACATAGAATAAAAATACAATTGTTTCACAGATGGTAATAACATAACCTTCTGAGCTGAAGAGAAAATGACTCCAGTCACATCTAGTTTAATAGTTCAGAAGTATTTATCATACTAAACTTTCCACAGAAATTAAAATATCTCACTTCTGTTGATTGAATAACAGCTTTAAAAAATGACAGCAAGACTTGCTTTCCTATGTTGTTTTAATCTTTATATTCATCCCTTAATACTCCAAAAATTATGGCATGAGAAGAGTGTTGCCACACAGTGTGTTGTCCAAGTAAACAAGAGCAGCTTAATAACATTTTCTTGGCAAAAAATTGATGAAATTGCTGTTTTGTCCCTAAGTACATAATAATACCATTGAACTCTAAAGCTTTAAGTGCTGGTGGCATCTGAGGATACAACAATGTCTGTTTACTGAAAGGAAAACAGCATGCAAATAAAACTGAACTTCTGAACAGCTATGATGGGGATGCAGGAGGAAAGAAAAATGACATTCCTTACTATTGGCACATGGTTTTATCTCAACTTCTGCTGGCCTCCAACTCACTTCCCTTAGTCCCCCAATTAGGGGAACATAACTTTAGAAGAGGCAAGGGTGTTCTGTCTTCCAGGTGTTATTGAATCTCAACTCCCACCAGCCCAGCCAGCTTACCACTGATGAGGAATACTGACTAAAGAGAATAACAAGAAAGGGAAGTCAGAGTAGGAAGACAACTAGAGAAAGGATTAAGGAAAAGCAGAATGGCACTCATAGAGGAAGAGGAAAAGCTAGTTGGGGAAGGAAAGATCAAGGAGAAAAGTGGGAAAACAGTTAGAAGGTTCTCAGTCAATCCAAGTAGAGTGGAATGGAAGTTGAGTCATGGCAACTTCTTTTCTTGTGATCTGAAATGTTTTGCTGCTTATTCAAATAGTTTCTACAGCTTGAGCAAGTTGGTTAAGGACAGATTCCACATGTTCCTCGAATGCAACGACCTGAAGGATGCCACTGGACCGAAGAAACAAGCCGTCTTCCTAACGCACTGTGGGCCCGCAGTGTTTAAGATGGCAAAAGCGCTAGCCAAGCCCGCTGACGTTACCGCGGTGGATTGGGATGACCTCGAGCCATTACTCCGGAGACACTACACTCCAGCCGTACCCATCCTCATCTGACAACACGAATTTTATCGGCGGGACCAGCGGTCGGGCGAGAGTTTCAGTGATTTTGTCGCAGAGCTGCGGCACCTTGGAGGACTATGCGAGTTCTCCAATATGAATAAGGCCCTGCGGGACCGAATCGTGCAAGTTGGCTGATGGCCAAGGGCAACATCGCCCTTGCTGATGCCATCACAGAAGCCACGGTAGCCGAAGCCACCCGACAATCAGCAGACCGCATGCGGAGACCGAACGCCGGGGACCGCACCACAAACAACCACCCTGCAAGGTCGGCTGAGGCCCAACCTGAAACTACCACCCACCAGGGCGAACTCCACTCCACCTCAGGCACTTCAGACGAGGAGGAAGAAATCCACCGTCTCCAGGCAGGCCACGACCAGCTCAGTCGGCGGAGTCGTAAGTCGAGGACCGCGTGTACCGGTTGCAGAGGCAACCACCCCAGATCCGAATGCCGGTTCTTCGACTCAGTCTGCCAGCACAGCAACATAAAGGACCACATCGCCCATGTCTGTTGCCTCAAGAAAACCCACAGCCCCAGACGGTGGGAACCCGAGCGAGCGGAGACGAGAGAGCACACCACCCAGGACCAGAGACCGCCCAGGCAACAACCGTTGGGACCGGAACGGACGAGCCCAATGAGGTGGCGAGACCCGGCGGAAAGAAGAGACACATCAGACGGTCACCATCGGCCACGCAACAACCCCTGACGCCCGAAAAATCTACGTAGAGGTAGGCATCGAAGGCGAACCCTGTAAAATGGAGGTGGACTCTGCGGTATCTGCCATCCCGCATTAGATGGGCGCCTCATGAGAGGGAGCAAGGGAGAGAGAAACGACACGAGACGAGGTTTCCTCGGGATGAGCGCACGCCAAATGCCTTGGCACAGGCTCTTTTATTATGCTTTTTCACAGGGGGGTGAAATTCTTCAAAGCCCAGGGTAAACAAAACATTCATGAATTATAATAGCTTAGGTCAGCAGGAAATACATAAGATTTATAATAGCTCAGGTTAGTAAAGACAACAGGGTATCAGAAAGCGTAATTTATAGCAATTCAGGTCAATTAGAACATCATTTTGTATTGACAGCTGTTTAAACTCCTCTTCTCTTTTGCATGCCTGG
Source organism: Hydrophis major (assembly GCA_033807585.1). Lineage (NCBI taxonomy): Eukaryota > Metazoa > Chordata > Lepidosauria > Squamata > Elapidae > Hydrophis > Hydrophis major. The sequence continues at coordinate 100,109,528 of CM066331.1, forward strand.
CAAAGATCACTGAAGAGACAGGAGTCTAATGTTTACATGAGAAAGATACAATGCAGACAGGAGTCTAATGTTTATACAAGAAAGCTAAATCGTTACAATGCTAGGATGGTACAGAATTGCACTGATACAAAGTTGCAAATCACATGAATGATTCATAGTTACAACATCTCCTCTGTTTTTATTTTTTTTATGACAAGTCTTCTTCCTTGTCCAAGAAAACAGGAACTACTTTTCTGAAATGTTCTCCGTCCCCATCATCTAGGCAGGCGTGCGACCCGTCAGCATCAGGGTTGTCCATGGAGCAGTAACTCAGCAATGATATTTCTTCATCCGATGTTAAAGACATAACATGAGCTTGCAATAACACATCAGCATCAGTAGTCATGGAAGATAATTGATTTTTAAAAAATTGCAATATTCTATTAAAACAACAAGGTCCTATAATACATATCAATATAATGATTATTAATGGTCCTGCCAACGCAGTTAAAAGGGTTGTAAGCCATGGTGAAATAGAAAACGAACCTTGATACCAATTAAGCGTTTTTCTAATTCATTCATAGAATCCAGCACGACCTCACTGCTATCAGCATAGAAACAACATTCTCCTTTAAACCACCACCCCTGCTATCAGCATAAAGACAACATTCTCCTTTAAATCCCCCCCCCCCTGCTATCAGCATAAAAACAACATTCTTCTTTAAGCGCAGCACACAATCCCCCTTGTTTTTAAAATAACAGAGCTAAGCCTCTACGATTTTGCAAGCGAGGGGGTGTTCCATGGATACCTATAGGGATATAAAATCATCAGAGTTATACTCACAAGCCATACTTGAATGCAAAAATGATTTGGATTTAACAATTTCATCCCCATGGATACATGCCATGAAACCAGTGTAACAAACTCAAACAAAATTATTGCCAGGGATAAAATACATTCCTTTCAGGCGTGATGTTAAAGTTCCTCCTGCAGTGTTGTGGATTGCAGGATATCCCCCGGTTGTGTGGGTGCGTCTGCCAAATTGAATTGAAATGGTGGGTAGAAGTTTTCTATGCAAGAAAAATTGGTTGTAGAACTTAAACGAACTTTTTGAGAGTCAGTTATAGTCCAGGCAATATTATCTCTTCTATGAGGCTTCTGCAGATCGTCATGGGCAGTTCTTTGGAAGCGTTGCTTATTGACAGGATCAGAGCTCGGGTATATAAAAACATGACAAGCAGGAGAGAGGCTTATGGACAAATTAGTTGTAGAACATTTACCAGATGAGGAAGGAATACAATTAATAGAAAAAGGATAATAATTACAATAATGACAATGAAGATAAACTTGATCATTCATTAAGAACGTTAAATGGGGTGGGGAAACCCTTGATACAATATAAGGACATTTAGATCCCCCTATGTTTAGATTAAAAAGAGGAAAAGATTTTAAGGTTCCTTTCCATAGGAAGAGTAAAGAAGAAACAAAAGAGCGAGGGGTAGAGTGTTCTTTAAAATAAAACAGAAATGACAGAGTGAAAACTTATGGATAGCATTTTCATGACATACCCACGTGGAACAAGTATAATAGCCTTCTGTTAATGAAATGGTTTTAACACGAATAGTCTTTTGACAGGAAGCATAGGTTTTGTTGAAGTAAGGTAGAAATTGCAAAGAAGATATAGGCAAGAATATCAGGAAAGATTTTTAAGATACAGATGTAGCAGATAAATTCCCATGATAGGGTCTTACTGCCTGACCAGGGATTCAGAGAGTGGTTTTTTCTGGCAGTAAGATCGCAGCGTTTCCTCTCCCCCAAGCTCAGCAGGACTCTGCCAAGCAGAATAATGACAATCTGTTAGGAGGGGTGAGGGGGAGGAAAAATGACAAAAAGCAGTAGAAGTAGGAGGAATTTAGATTTAAGAAAGTTTAGAGTAAAAAGACAAATGTTAAGAGAGTTTTGCAATGCTGGGAGGTTCGGGGTTTTTTCCCGCAATGAATACCAATTAAGAGCACGTTTCAGAGATAAGTGAGCTCATTACACAATAGCCTAATAGCCTGTCCCCAGGCTGTTGCAGGGAATCCCAAACTTGTGGATTACATCCCATCTGTTACAGAAGTCCTGAAAAGCAGAACTTGTGTAGGCAAATCCATTGTCTTTTTTTATTTCTTTTTGACGTCCCAGCGAAGCAAAGGTATGAATTGAATAATTTTTTTTACAGCTTCTCCCCTTTGAGGAGTAGCCAGAATAAATCCTGAATATGTATCTATTGAAACGTGCAAATATTTCCATGGGGCAAAAGGTGGATACTGAGTTACATCCATTTGCCAAATTTCACAAGCTTTTAATCCTCTAGGGTTTTACTCCTATGGGAATGGAATGTAGCAGCTTCTGCCTGAGTTAGAGAAAATTAAAAAGTTATCATAACTTGGCAGGGGAGATTCAACACACTCCCTGCTTCTATTTTTTGATGGACTTTTAAAGCCTCCATAATTTTCCTCCAAGTGACCAAAAAGCCAATAGGTGCACGAGGAGGACAATGGAGATATTCACCAATTTTTTGCCAATTGGAAAATTTTTAAGGACCCTTCCTCTGAATAATTGGGACAATGTTGCCACACATAAGCCAATAACGTAGCAATAGATTTCCTTTTTATGGGAAAGCCCTTTAAATTAGCAGAGTATTTAGAAGAAGCGACTAGCTCTCTCAATTCCTTCTGCTGTTGAGAAAAGCCTCCACCCATACTTACTAAAGTCGAGACCATCTTTCAGATCCGATGAGGTGCAATTCGCTCAGGCGCCTGGCGATGCACAGCTCCAACCGAGCTGATAAGTATGGGCGGGCCGCTGAGTATCCCCCTTAGGGAATCACGTCGGGGTCACCAAAATGTGGTATCTGCCATCCCGCATTAGATGGGTGCCTCATGAGAGGGAGCAAGGGAGAGAGAAACGACACGAGACGAGGTTTCCTCTGGATGAGCGCGCGCCGAATGCCTTGGCACAGGCTCTTTTATTATGCTTTTTCACAGGGGGGTGAAATTCTTCAAAGCCCAGGGTAAACAAAACATTTATGAATTATAATAGCTTAGGTCAGCAGGAAATATATAAGATTTATAATAGCTCAGGTTAGTAAAGACAACAGGGTATCAGAAAGCGTAATTTATAGCAATTCAGGTCAATTAGAACATCATTTTGTATTGACAGCTGTTTAAACTCCTCTTCTCTTTTGCATGCCTGGCAAAGATCACTGAAGAGACAGGAGTCTAATGTTTACATGAGAAAGATACAATGCAGACAGGAGTCTAATGTTTATACAAGAAAGCTAAATCGTTACAATGCTAGGATGGTACAGAATTGCACTGATACAAAGTTGCAAATCACATGAATGATTCATAGTTACAACAGGACTCCGGGTCCTACCTCTCAATGGTAGCCTGACAAGAAATTAAATGCTTAGTGCCTACCATCCAGAGAAGGGGACTAGAAAACCAGAGACTAATCCTCAAAGACTACCAGGGAAACCGCATCCCTGTAGTTGGAACAGGACAGTTCACAGTGACCTACAAGGGGCACACCGAAAGATTTCCCTTGACCATCATGGATCGAGACCGACCTAGGCTGCTGGGACTTCAATGGTTCGCACCGCTTGGCATCGCAGTCACGGGCATCGACCACATCGCCAAAGCTGACTGGGAGCAGCAACTGGCCCGGGACTTCCAAGAAGTGTTCGACGGCACCCTAGGCAAGTACCGAGGGCCCCCTATATCCTTCAGCCTAGACCAAAACGTTCCCCCGAAATGCCTAAAACCACGGCGGGTACCTTTCGCACTCAAACCAAAAATCGACGAGCAAATTGACAAGCTCGTCAAGCAAGGGGTCCTACAACCCATAGACCACACCCGGTGGGAGACCCCAATAGTCATCCCAATCAAGCCTGATGGGTCAGTGAGAATCTGCAGGGACTATAAGGCCACCCTAAATGGCGCCTTTCAGCAAAGCGCTTTCCTCGTCCCAGTAGTGCAACATCTCCTACACTCACTGGGAGGGGGCAAAGTTTTCACAAAACTCGACCTGGCCCAAGCATACCAGCAACTGCCAGTCGACGAGGAAACTGCAGAGGCGCAAACCATAGTCACCCACCGGGGAGCCTTTAGATGTAACAGACTCCAATTCGGAGTCAGCGTGGCGCCTGGAATTTTCCAGAGCCTCATGGAAAGACTCTTACAAGGCATCAAGGGGGTGGTACCCTACTTCGACGATGTACTAGTATCAGCAACCAACCAGGCCGAACTAGAGAGTCTCCTAAGGGAGGTGCTAACGAAATTCAAAGAAACCGGGCTTAAAGTGAAGAGGGAAAAATGCCAGCTGTACACAGAGCGGGTCGAATTCCTAGGATACCTCCTAGACCGACACGGCATTCACCCCACTGACAAAAAAATTAAAGCCATCAAAGAAGCCCCCACACCCAGGTCAAAAACAGAACTGCAGGCGTTTCTGAGGCTACTTAACTTTTATAATGTCTTCCTGCCCCAAAAGGTGACCGCGGCGGAGCCTTTGCATAGGCTTTTGGACAAGGTGGCTACCTGGACTTGGGGGAAATGCGAGGAAGCCGCCTTCAGGAAAACCAAGGACCTGCTCACTTCAGATGCCGTCCTCATCCAGTACAATGAGACCCTACCACTAGCCATCACATGCGACGCATCACCCTTCGGCGTCGGCGCTGTCCTCAGCCACACTCTCCCCGATGGAAAGGAAGCACCCATCGTGTTCTTTTCAAGGACCCTCACCAAACCAGAGCGGAACTACAGCCAGCTGGACAAAGAGGCTTTGGCTATCGTCGCCGCAGTGAAAAGGTTTCACGAGTACCTCTACGGCCAGACGTTTACCATCATCACCGACCACAAACCGCTGCTGGGAATACTCGCAGGGAACAGGGCCACCCTGAACATTCTGTCTCCCAGAATGACAAGGTGGTCCGAATTCCTGGCCGCCTACAACTACAGACTCACACACCGACCCGGTTAGACTATCTCCCATGCGGATGCCTTAAGTCGCTCACCGTTACCTGAACCAGACACTGACCCAGCACCCACGATGACCACCCTCAGCATAGAGACTCTACCCGACCTACCCATAACCGCATCAGACATTGCCCGAGAAACTAATAAAGACAAACGTCTGGCACAGGTTTTGCATTGGGTAGAGAAAGGGTGGCCGGAAAAGGACAACGACGAGACTTTCAGGACATTCCGGAACAGGCAAACAGAATTCTCGTTACTAAAAGGGTGTATACTATGGGGGGATAGGGTGGTCATCCCGGAAAAACTACAAGGGAAGGTACTGGAACTGTTACACGAGGGGCACCCGGGCATTGTTAGAATGAAAGCCCTGGCCAGAAGTTACGCTTGGTGGCCAGGGATGGAGAAACAGATTGAGGCCTGGGTAGCAAGGTGTCAACGATGCCAGGAAACTAGACCAAGCCCACCCACAGCACCCATCCTAGAGTGGAAAACCCCCAGGGGACCTTGGTCTAGAATCCACATAGATTTCGCCAGGCCCACAAAAGGACACACTTTTTTAATAACTGTAGACGCTTACTCCAACTGGCTGGAGGTAAGCAACATGAGAACAACCACCATGGAAGCCGTGACCAAAGAACTCTGCAAACTCTTTGCAACGCATGGCCTCCCAGATGTCTCATGTCTGACAATGGGCCCCAATTCACCTCGCTGGAATTTGAAAAATTCCTAGCAGAAAGGGGCATACGACATGCACTGACAGCCTCGGTGCATCCAGCGGTGAACGGAAGGGCGGAACGGATGGTTCAATTCACAAAAAAACCATCCAGAAAATAGACCATGGGGAGATCCAAGACAAAATAAATAAATTACTCTTCATACAGCACATAACCCCGAACACAACAACAAATAAAAGCCCGGCAGAACTGCTAATGGGGAGGAAAATAAGGTCCCCACTCGATAGACTACACCCCACTTACAGCCCAGAGAAACCCCAGACTCCACCAGCAAACACCGAACCTTCGCACCAGGCGACGCCATCTACGTGAAGAACCTAACCGGAGACCCATTATGGGTATCAGCAATCAACACAGCTAACAGGCCCATGCTCGTACCGGCTACAAACAACCGACGGATGAGCTTGGAAACGCCACATCGATCAGTTAAGATCGAGGACTGCCACAAGAGTCACCACCGACATGCAACCAAACAAAACCAACCCCCTCAACACAAACCAAGAGGGGAGGGGATATCCCGGGAACCAAAACCCAGAAGAAAGAAACCAGCCATACTCACCTGCAAGCAGCCAACACGAAACCTTGCCAGGGAGAGACAGCCAGGCCAGTTCAACCAACCCGGGAAGACCAAGCGGGAGCGGCGAAACCCGCAGCTCAACCAACCCGGGTAGCCCAGGAGGGAGCTGCTAAGAGTGGCCCGGCCAGACATACCAGGCGGTTCCCACGACGGAGTCAAGAGAAACAGAGACCCCGACCGAACCGGCCGGGATCCAACCTACGACTGACCTGCGCAGGTCCAGTAGGCAAAGACAGAGCCCTGCCTACCTACGGGACTATGCTACGTGAGGACCAAACCAAGAGGGGAGCGGTGTTCTGTACCTTAATTTGAATTCTTGAAATCCCCGTGCTTTGATTGGCCAAAGTGCGGGGCGATCGGATTGGTTAGGCGAGCCGCGCTGATTGGCTCGCTGAGAATCTTCTGCGATTGGTAGATTCGAATTGCGGGAGATTCAAAGCGGTGCCATTGGCCGTGGCCGCCGCGGCTTGGAAATAAAAAGCCGCAAAGATTTCTGGAAAGCCAGTTCAGTTCCTAACTACAATAAAGAGCTTGATACAAAGTCACCGACTCCTGGCCTCTTTCCAAACGGAGAGGTTCGTTACTAATGTGGGCAATGTCTTGCCCATACCCTCCCCTTCTTTATCCATGAACTGTTCTTTGTCTGTGCTCTTTCCATACTTGGTTATTTTACACAGTATCTCTTGTCCTTGTATGTTCATGCTCTTGGGCAGCCCCCTCCACCCCCCATCTATAGAGTAGGACAATTCCTGGGAATTGTCTCCAAGGATATGTCTAGCTCTGAAGCAAATTGCAGAGGCGAGAAACCAGATTGAAAAGGATACAATTTTCTTACAGAATGAATTCCTAACAAATGATTCCCAACCTTAGCAAAATAGTACAAGCAACTTCTTTAACAGATGCAAAGAGCAAAGGTTAGATTGATCCATGTCCAAATGTCCTTTCACCATGATGCTATGTGACTTTGGCTCCAACATATATTTTTAATATTTTGTTTATCTTATAGTTCTAGGCAAAAATTCATACTTGGAAGCTAATTTGATTCAATCTTACTTGCTCAGATTTTACCCTGCCAACATACTGAATTGTTCTCAATAGGTATATAATAGAGTCAGCTGAAGTTGCTTAACTGAAATCCACCCTGCCATAACTGTTGCTCTTTAGGTGAGCTGAAGCTGCAAACTAGCAATAAGACATTTCAGAATAATAGAAGGTTTGGGCAGCGACCTTTCAATCCAATATGGAATTGCCCTTTACCTGTTGAGTTTTGATTTGCTACATTTTTTTTTATTAAATCTCTGCTGACAAAGTTGCCCCCAAGTGATAAATTGCTGAAATGGCTAACACTCCTGCAGGCAGTACATTATTCTCTCTAGTAAATCTTATCAATCTTTTTTTTTTTTTTTCTATTTAAGAAACTTACAGTGAGTCAACAACAGATCCATTATGAATCGAGGCACAAGAGTTTTTTTTTTTTAATCTCAGAAATCTCAACCTCCATATCAGTGATTGGAAGTATTCAGTCACCCAATGATTAGAGCTTTGTAGCTGGAATAAAATGGTAATGCAACCTCTGCTGGTAAAGATTGGTTAGATAGAAACTGGAAATTGAAATTAAACACTATTTTTACTTTTTTAGTTGCACGTGACAATGAAATTACATACTAAATTAAAGATGATTTTTTCCCCAATTACATTCTCCTACCACAATGGTTTTTTTAAACACCATTTTATAAGAAATCCTGAACTCAGGTAATTTATTCAGGTTTTCTTGAAAGGCCCATAATGGTGTGAACATATTTTTATGAAAGGCAGGTTGCTTGCTATGATCAAATTCTCTGGCAATGTCCTTGTGAAAGAAAATGATGAAGGTGTTTTTAATATTATGCTTTCAGTTATACTGACAGACCAGTATTGTCTTTGATCAAAGTGTATCATAAAACACAACCTTATCCTTTCCACATACAGGTTTACAGTGGGGAAAAATCTGAATCTGAAATTTTGAACTGGGGTAGAAATATAAAAAGAATCCATTTATTGTAAGGAATCACCAGCTGTGACCTCATCAATTACTTCTTTCAGATATTTCTTATAAACAAAAACCTGTGTTTGAAAAAAAAATCTGCTATTTATATCTGAAGGATGCTTCATCCTGTTCCTAGTTTTGCTTTCTTTTTCTTTCTTTATTTGTAAGGAATTATAAATTAAACTATTTTGTCTTTTATAAGATCATTTCACAATGTGTACATTGTGTATCCCTACATTTTCCTATGTTTATGAGTTGAAAACTTGTGCACAGTAACATTTTTGCAAATTTGGGAAAATTTCTTGTACTGGTAAACTTTCAAAATTTATTTTTTTCCAAGTCAAGACTTTCACTCACTGTAAAATTTCTGCTCGCTTTCTGTGATAGTTTTTGCATGTTCTTAAGGGACCTGGGAGATGCATTTGAAATGAGAAGTTCTCAGAGGTTGGATGACTATCAGTACTAAACCAATAAAGTAGCCCCTTTAGATGGAGAGGTGCAACATAATTTATGTGGTGTCATTTTGAATGTCAATTACTTTGCTTTACATATAATCCTCACTTAATGACAGTAACTGAGACCGGTCAACTGCTCTCAAAGTAAAGCAGTTCTTTTATCTCTTTTCACAGAGCTTATTTTTTTATTTTCCCTACTGTTCTCAGAATATATTTAATTTCTTCAACTCCTTCTTAAAGTGGATATCATTCTCAAGACTGGATCTGAGCAAAACAGAATACAATGGAATAATTAATTTATATGATTTGGAAACTTTTGGTGATGCAATCTAAAGCATCATCCTTTAAGCCCAAACCCATTGCTGATTCAGTTTTCAAGTAAGCCTTAATTCAATAGCTTTTTTTGACTGTTATATAGATATTCTGTATTTGATATGTCTTCATTTGACTTTTTTTTTAACATGAGGAACAGTAAATTTAATAAGCATAATCTGTTCATTCAAGTGATTAATGAAAATGATGAAGAATACAAGGCCCAAGTTTTGGGGCACTCTATTTAGTAGACATGGCTTGATATTTCTTTCTGTTGTGCTGAAGCAGCACTGATGAGCATTGCCTTTGAAAAGGAGTTTCAATATTCATATATTGACATGACACACAAGTCATACTTAGCTAGCTCATTGATCAGCATACTAGGGAGTCCTTTATCACAGGGGTCTCCAACCTTGGTAACGTTAAGCCTGGAGGACTTGAACTCCCAGAATTGGAATTCTGGGAGTTGAAGTCCTCCAGGTTTAACGTTACCAAGGTTGGAGACCCCTGCTTTATCAAATGCTTTGATGAAGTCAAGTCAATTGTACATTATGCATACTGTACAGTTTTTCTATAATTTGTTGTAGAAGTTACTTTCTTATTTTCAATGCAGGGCCATCATTTGTTATCTTCCAGTCATCTGGCACTTCATGGATTTCTCAAGCAAAAAAACATAAGAATTTGGCCAGATCATCAACCTCTTCCTTCAGAACTTTATAACAAAATTCTGGATTTAGCCTCAAAGATTTATGCTAAAGAAAGACCATGTTTCTATCAATCTTGTCCTTGCAATCATTTTGAACATATTTGAGAAATACCAAACAGCCTTTTTTAATCTCAGCTCATTCTAAGTTTTTCTTTTCTTCTAAAATTTTGGACTACTATCAATATTATTTGTACTCTGCAATCTGTACTTTCCATTTCTTATAGAGATTATTTTCTCCTCTTTAGTCTTTTGTGTAGCCTCCTGGCCTTTTTTTCACTGTTCACCCAATTTTTCAAATATTATTCATATGCGCTGCCCTTCCTCCTATGTTTCTTGTGGAGTGTCGATTACTCTGCCCCTGCCTATTAAAGAATCTCCTTTTTTTTTTTTTTTTTAAACAGATAAATCTTGTCCCTTTCTCATTAGTTACTTCTTGGCCCCAATTTTTTTTACTGTTTGAAGAATTGCCATAAGGCTGCATTTGCTGCAAATATATCCCAGGTTGTTTTCTGGCAGGAAGACAAACATGCCACTAGCATCGTAATTTGCAATTATTTTTGACTTCTATTTGTTCATCTTCAGTTTTATTTCTAAAATCATCATAAGTAGAAAGGGTTTTTTAAAACAAAAATATTCTCCTTTTCAGGCTTTCACATCAGTCAGTACTAATTCAGTGAAATGGGTTGATTAATTAGAAATTGATTGTTTTATATTCCTCAGGAAACCTTTGTTTTTGCTCTTGCACTTTATTGGCTGGCTGCAATCTGTTTTATTAAACAGGCAGTCCTATTTTATATAACACATAATACATCTTCTTTCTACTCTTAATTTTTAGATGACTATCCTTAAAATATAAGCATAGCAGCATTTATCTAAAAGGAATAAATCAGTTTCCAAAATTATAGAAGCTTTGCTAATTACACTCATTTTCTATGAAAAAAATCCAAGAGTTACTTTTAAAAATCTTCAGAATTAACACTGATTTAGTACAACATTGATCATGAACATTAAAAAAAAAGATTTTAGTCTGGAACCATTTAATTGAAGTAGGTATATTTTTATCTCAGTGGGATATGTGTAGGATCACATAGTTAAACATCAGTATTCAAAAACTGTATTTCTTTCCAATTGATGTAAAATCTACCCCAATGAAGGTAGATTCTACCCAAATTAGAATTTCTTTTGGAAAGTCAATTTTTGCTTGGAGTGTCTGATTTCCATAACAGCAGCTCTATATTCTGTATTTATTCCAGATAAAGTATATTCTGCAACTCGTCCTGGAGATTTACAAGAGAGAAACAGGCAGGGCTGAAGAGAAATTTGTGGTGTTTATTTACTACTATGACTGTCATCCGAACAAATTTATATTTCCCTAAATATAACATAAATTAGGGTATAATTAGGGTGGTTTTTGCAGTTTTTTGAATATTGCAGCAAGCCTTTAATTTAAAAATAAATGTACCCAAAAACCATACAATAAGGAAATATTTCATACAGAATACAGAATAATAGAGTTAGAAGGGTTCTTTGAGGTCTTCTAGTCCGACCCCCTGCTCAAGCAGGAGACCTTATACCATTCCAGACATGTGACTGTCTTCTTAAAAAGTTCCAGTGATGGAGCACCCACAATTTTTGGAGGCAATCTGTTCCCCTTAATGCACTTAAGTAAATATCTGCATTTTTGTATTCATTGCACACTCTTCTCTTAATACCCGCATTGATGAAATAATGATCACAAGGAGTCACTCTGACAGTTAATTCCTGCTTAGGATTTTTAAATATCCATACAGATCTCATTAGGAATTCTACTTCTAGTTGGCCAAGGAAAGAAGGAGAGGAGTTAAGGAGTTTTGTCCTGGGCTTATTTGACATGTAAAGAAAAGGTTTATTATAGTCTTGTACAGTCCATGGGAATATTTTTCATGTTAGTTTAAGCTTCCCTTCATCTATTCTGAGAACTCTATATAAAAAGTGTTCCTCATGCTTATGAATATGCTGATCTGGTTTACTTTACTGTTGATAGTGACATGAATAACATGGGTTTTATCAATTATGCTTTGTTATTCATGAGGATGTTATCAGAGTGTTATTCATGAAGCCACTTTGAAAGGAGACTTCAGCTGAGAGCAAGGTTAGAGTTCACACACACACACAAAACATAGCCATTGCATTTTCTGCTCTGTTAGCTACATGAATGCCCTTGTATCAAACAGACAAGGAACATAGCAGCAATAAACAAACAAACTTCCTACAGTTAAACAAAAAGAAACACTCATCAAAACTTTTCTTATCTACCAGATCATCCACAAAGTATGATTAAATAAAAAAACAAGATAGTTGCCACAATGGTAAATGAAATTCTGACAAAGCTTTGATTCCATCATTTCCGCTACCACCTGAGAGTATTTGGCTCCATGTGTCCCTGCTCATCTAAAGCATAATGCATTATACCCATTAGTTTGTCCTTGTTTATTTAATTATTTTGTATCTCACCTTTATTATTATTTTTACAAATAACTCAAGGCAGTGAACATAGCCCACACAACTTTTTCCTCACAACAACTACCCTGTGAATGTGCTGGACTGAGAAAGATTGACTGGTTCAAAGATACACAGCCACCTTTCATGGCTAAGGCAGAACTAGAACTCATGATCTCCCGCTGTCCAGTCTGGGCCTTAATCACTAAACCACACTGGTTTAAAGTCTCATATTTTACAACAGGACAGTATTTCTCAACCTTAGTAATGGTAAGCTGTGAAGATGTCAATTCTCAGAATTCCTCAGTCAGCATGATGTGGGAAAAAGGAGGGTTTTTCCAGTGCCCAGCTATAGTCCTTCTTCCTGGGATTAATACATTTAAGCTCACATGTTTTCTGGAAATATTTCACAGTTCTAAAAGAGAGTTCAGTAAAAATGACAATACATGATATTGCATATCAACGCCACCTGTTAGATATGCAGTTTGAGAAAATGGTTTCCAGACCCATCATATTTTAAAACACTTCCATAACATTGATATATCATATGATATAAATCAGAACTGAAGTTACCACATTTCCTAGAAACAACCATGTCATTTGTTTCATTCTGTTGAGTCTTTTTAGGATCATACTCTGTCTGTATATTATTTGCAGCTACAGTATATCTGCTTCTTTGGACTACTAATGAACCACATTTCCCTTATCTTGCAAATTCTAGTCACTCCCTGTGCGTGATGTCCTCCCTTTCTTTCACTTTGATTCATTAATAATTTATTAAGATTGTTTTCAGTCATCTAGCAAACTGCTAAAAAGAAGCACTGAAATAATATCCTTGCATAAAATTAGCCATCTAAGTGCCCTTATCCTTTGGTCATGCAAAATAAAATATTAAATAAAAAATGTATGTGCCACAGTTATAAGCATTTCTTCTACTATCTTTTTGATACCATGATGTTACATGGCTTTCCATTACATATTAGTGGCATTCAGAAAGAACATCTATTTGATCTGAAATATTGGCCTAATTTTTAGAGGCCAAAGATAGTTTGATGTGAGAGGAAATTAAATTTTGAAATGGTACATAGATAAGAATCATAATCCCAAATACCACAATTGACAGGACGAATATAAATCGATAATAATTCTTAGTGTTGTGAATTAATAAAAGTACTTGAATAAAGATTATTAAGAGCTTCAAGTAAAGTGCAGGGTTCTGGCCCTGCACTTCTGATTGGCCGATAATAGCGACATCAGATTGGTCTGTTCAGGAGAATCTGATTGGCTATTAATGAGCCTCTCTCATTGGTTAATGGAGCTAGCACTCCCTGTGTTTTCATTGGTTAAATACTCAAGAGCTTGCCTATATAAAGGGGGCCGTTGCGGCCATAGAGCTGAGCTGTGACACATGTAAATAAAGAGTTTGAAGTTCACTGTTCACCAGCTTATCTCCATCCTTAGCGCCCATGCACAGAACATAACACTGGTGACGAAGGTGGGATGTGGCCGATAATAGCGATATCGGATTGGTCCGTTCAGGAGAATCTGATTGGCTATTAATGAGCCCTTCTCATTGGTTAAAAAGAGCTAATGTTCTTGTGTTTTCATTGGCTAAATACACAAGAGCTTGCCTATATAAAGGGGGCTGTTGTGGCCATTCACAGAGCTGTTGCACCATGTTTAATAAAGAGTTGAAGTTCACTGTTTGTCAACTCATCTCCGCTTCTTGCGCCACGCACAGAACATAACACTGGCGACGAGGGTGGAATGTGGAGACGTCAGAGCTGACTGAACACTACAGAGCGATAACAGAGCACGTGGCTGAAACACACCAACAGCAGAACCATGTCCGGCGGCGTCATACCACCCGCTCCATTCGACCCGGCACAAGAAGACTGGGACTCATATATGGATCATTCCCAGTTGTTTCTGGAGACCAACAATTTGAAGGATGCCACTACTGGAAAGAAACAAGCGTTATTCCGAACTCATTGCGGGCCAACCGTATTCAAGATGGCCAAGGCACTAGCAAAACCGTCTATGGACTGGGACATCCTCGAACCCCTGCTGAGGGCCCACTATGCACCGACCATACCAACGCTCGTTAGAAGGCATGAATTTTACCAGAGAAGTCAGCGGAAGGGTAAAAGTGTTGCTGATTTCATCGCAGATCTCCGGAATCTGGGAGGCCTATGCGAGTTTGCCAACCTAGAAGAAGCCCTAAGAGACTGAATAGTTCTGGGATTAGATGCTCCAGGCACACAGAGTAAGCTAATGGTGAAAGGTGACATTAGCCTTAAAGATGCCATCGCTGAAGCTACTACAGCAGAAGCAACCAGGAAGTCGGCTGCCCAAATGCGCCGCACCCACGCCCCGCTTCTCCAACTCGCCCACGAAATTTCACCTCAGTCAGAAGGACAGCTTCCAACAGCTTCCAACAGCTTACATGAGGACCTCAAATCGTCATCAGAAAGCGATGAAGAAGAGGTCCATCGACTTCGGTCCGAACGTGACCAATGCCAGAGATCACAATACCAATGCGCTGGTTGTGGAGCAAGCCACCTCCGGTCAGAATGCAAATTCCTCGACGCGCTCTGCCATGTGTGCGGGAAAAGAGGCCATATCGGATGGGTCTGTAGAAGCAAGCTAGGACCCAGCCAGCCCTCAAGGGGGGCTAACTATTGCCAACCGACAGGAAGCCATCCTGTAAAGCGAGAACCCGTGAACCACCAATGGAACAACCACTCCTACAGAAACAAAACCTTAAACTACTCAATGAAGTGAGAAGAGGCTCACCAAACTATCATGATCAGTCACGCCTCATCTCTTGATGACAAGAAGATCCGAGTGAAAGTGGCCATCGAAAACCAGCCCTGCCTGATGGAAGTCAATTCAGGATTGTTTCTCTCGATGGTTTCCTGGAAGACCCTCAAGCAGCTCATCCCTACTGTCTGGCGGCAAGACCTCAGATTCCAAAGACTCATACTCAAAGACAATCAAGGAAATCGAATTCTGGTTGTTGGATCCAGCCGAGTCTGGGTATCGTTTAAGAACCATACAGCATTCCTACCCCTGACTGTAATCGACAGGGATCGGCCTAGTTTGTTAGGCCTCCAATGATTCGCTCCACTCGAAATTGAAGTAGCCAGCATTCACCGAACCTGCAGCAGCGACTGGGAAGAGGACCTCGTCCAAGAATTCCAGGACGTCTTTGCAGAAAAACTAGGCGAGTACAAGGGGACCCCGATATCATGTAACCTCAATCCCGAAATAGCCCCCATCTGCCTTAAGTCTCGTCGAGTTCCATTTGCCCTTAAACCAAAGATTGACAAGCAGCTTGATAAATTAATAGCCCAGGGTGTGTTAGAACCAACCGATCACTCTCCCTGGGAAACCCCAATCGTGACACCATCAAGCCGGATGGATCGATAAGAATTTGTGGGGACTACCGAGCCACCCTGAACCACGCCCTTCAACAAAACGCTTACCCGGTACTGGTGGTGCAACACCTCCTCCATTTCCTGGGGGACGGAAAAGTCTTCGCTAAACTAGATTTAGCCCAAGCATACCAACAATTGCCTGTAGACAAAAAAACGGCAGAGGCCCAAACGATCGTTATGCACCGAGGTGCGTTTAAATGTAACCGACTCTAGTTCGGAGTAAGCGTAGCCTCGGGAATCTTTCAAAGTTTGATGGAAAGACTATTACAAGGGATAAAAGGCGTTGTCCCATATTTTGATGATGTGTTAATCGCTGCCCCGTCTTGGAAAATACTAAAGGATCGCCTGAGGTTGGTTCTCCAGATATTTAAAAACTCAGGTCTCAAAGTTAAAAAAAACAAGTGTCAACTATGTACGGATCGTGTAGAATTTTTAGGATATTTAATTGATAGTCAAGGCATTCACCCCACTGATAGCAAACTCAGGGCAATCAAAAACACCCCCAAACCCCGAAATAAGGCCGACCTCCAGGCTTTTCTAGGCCTTATCAATTTTTATAACGTTTTCCTGCCTCACAAAGCAACCGTAGCCAAACCCCTACATCGTTTGTTGGACAAAAAAGCAACCTGGGTATGGGGACACAGAGAGGAGCAGGCGTTTCAATATGTGAAAAATTTATTGACTTCTGATGCTGTTTTGATGCAGTATAACGAGACTTTGCCTTTAACGATCACGTGTGATGCATCACCATTTGGAGTGGGCGCCATTTTGAGCCACGTTTTGCCAAATAGTAGTGAAGCCCCTGTTGCCTATTTCTCAAAGACATTATCAAAAGCAGAACGCAATTACAGTCAAATTGATAAAGAGGCCCTTGTTATTGTTGTCTGCTGTTAAGAGATTTCATGAATATGTGTATGGCCGAGCTTTACTATAGTGACTGACCACAAACCTTTGCTGCGAATAATAGTGGGAGATAGGCCAACACCTTATATATTATCTCCCAGAATGACTCGCTGGTCAGAATTCTTGGCGGCATATAATTACAAGTTGCAACACCGCCCGGGAATGGCCATTCCCCACGCCAATGCATTGAGTCGTGCACCACTTCCGGAGACCATTGATGACCCCGCTCCAACAGTTACAACACTGCAGACTGAGACACTGGAGGCACTCTCTTCACCAGATAACGTCCTACCCCAACAAGACTGTAGCCAAATACCGGGAGAACAACGTAAATCAAATAGACAATCAAAACAACCTGCCTACCTCAAAGACTATGTGACCGCACCCTTTAAACGAAACCCGGGGGGAAGGGGTGTTGTGAATTAATAAAAGTACTTGAATAAAGATTATTAAGAGCTTGAAGTAAAGTGCAGGGTTCTGGCCAATAATAGCGACATCAATTGGTCCATTCAAGAGAAACTGATTGGCTATTAATGAGCCTCTCCCATTGGTTAACGGAGCTAGCTCTCCCTGTGTTTTCATTGGTTAAATACTCAAGAGCTTGCCTATATAAAGGGGGCCATTGCGGCCACAGAGCTGAGCTGTTACACATGTAAATAAAGAGTTTGAAGTTCACTGTTCACCGGCTCGTCTCCATCCTTAGCACCCATGCACAGAACATAACACTTATATTAAAGCACATTTCTATTTAATGTAATATATGCCTCACTTCATATTTGTAATGGAATACTGTATGTGGATGATGTTGGGAGATGAAAGCAAGAGATGCTGCCTAGGAACTAATTAGAGAAGAGAGGGAGGAGTCACTAATGGATTTACAATCAGAGAAAGAAACTTAGGAAGGACCTGCCCTAATGTTCAGGTGGTTAAAAGTGGCATTGGAGTTTGTACATTCAGATTTATAAAATTCTGTTAATGTAGTCTTACAAGAAAGTACAGTAGAATTAGCTCATCTGGTCATGTTTCCTATCTGGTTTTCCCAGGAGAGCTGACAATATTAGGTATAAAGAAAGAAAACTGTATTTGTTGCTTCAACACATGTGAATGTGAAGTAATAATTCAATATAGAAATGACAAAACATCTATATTTAATAAATTCCCTTGCCATATACAGAGCCTATATGCTCTTATACATCTTATACATATATGCTATCCTGTCCTACCCAGATAGTACACTGAAGACAGGAAGGTAAAGTTACATTCTTAAGTAACATTATGCTTACTAATTAATTACTTACTTACTTATTTACTTACTTACTTACTTACTGTACAAACACTAAATGACTTAGGACCAAGATATTTTTAAGGATAGGGTCCTTCCATAGTTACTGGACTCCTCTTAAGGCCTGATAGCATCTCTCTTCTTTGTGACCTAGTCATTCGATAAGTTGCAACTAAATTGTAAAATATTTTGCCTCAAAAGATAGGTTGGCATCATGCTTAGTAATCTAAAACTTACATAGCAGAATCACATTTCATCTTTTGAAACAGATAAGTTTCATCATCTTCTCTTTTCCTCCATGAAGTATGGTATTTTATTACTTTTAATTAGGTAGGATACTTTTAATACAAATATTAATATTAATAATATATTAATATAATATGACACTATTAAAGCCAACCTCTTTAACACATTCTTTGGCTCAGTATTTGTAAACAGCAATGGATCATACCCAGTATTTCCTAGTTGAACCACAGACAACTACAATGATCGAATACATATTGATTTTACAGAAGATAATGTTGAAAAAGCACTATGCAATCTAAAACCATCTCTGTCTATTGGACTGGACAGAATATGTGCCTACTTCTTAAAAAAGCTATCCACTTTCATAGCCAAACCTCTAAGCATAATCTTTGAAAAATATTTCAAGAACTAGCTCCTTGCCAGAACTATGGTCACAAGCCACGGTCATCCCCATCTTCAAAAAGGGAGACCTCAGCCTAGTTGAAAATTACAGACCAATCACTTTATGCTGCATCACCTGTAAAGTCATGGAATCAATTATTAACCAACCCACCATCCTCCACTTAGAAACAAACAACCTACTCTCTAATAAACAATTTGGTTTCAGGAAAAAAACTACCCTGTAATATGCAACTCTTACACAGCAAAAACATATGGACTACACAACTTGATCAGGGAAAAGCAATAGATGCAATCTACATAGACTTCTGTAAAGCCTTTGATTCAGTGGTACATGACAAACTACTCCTAAAACTAAAATTTTAGGGTATCTCTGGACACCTGCATAACTGGATAGAAGCATTCCTGTCAAACAGGCAACAAATGGTCAAAACTGAGAGTGTCCTATCAAATTCTGTACCTGTCAACAGTGGTGTCCCCCAAGGCAGTGTTCTGGGACCAACTCTTTTCATACTCTAAATAAATGACCTCTGTGATCATATTAAGAGCAACTGCATTCTCTTCGCTGATGATGTAAAGCTATTCAACACTACAGACAATACTGCTACCCTTCAAAAAGACCTTGACTATGTATCAGAATGGTCAAACAAATGGCAACTTCAAATCTCAACAAATAAATGCTCTGTCTTACATATTGGCAAAAAAAGTGAGAAAATAAAATACAGGCTGAATAGTCAAGACCTTGTTGATGATCCAAACTCTGTCAAGGATCTTGGAGTATTCATCTTTAATGCTCTTTAATGCTAGAGCCCACTGTAACTAAATAGCCAAAAAAGCGTTAAGAGTTGTTAACCTAATCTTATGTAGCTTTTTCTCTGGTAATATTACACTACTAACCAGAGCATACAAAACATTTGTTACACCAATACTCGAATACAGCTAATCAGTCTGGAACCCACATTACGTATCTGATATTAACACAGTTGAGAAAGTCCAGAAATATTTCACAAGAAGAGTTCTCCACTCTTCTACTCGTTGCAGAATACCTTATGCACCAGACTTGAAATTCTAGACCTAGAAAACTAGAACTATGCCACCTTTGATCCGATCTAAGTATAGTATATAAAATCATACATTGCAATGTCCTACCTGTCAATGAATACTTCAGCTTCAACCATAACAACACAAGAGCACACAATAGATACAAACTCAAGGTTAATCGCACCAAACTTGATTGCAGGAAATACGACTTCAGCAATAGAGTGGTCAATGTCTGGAATACTCTACCTGACTCTGTGGTTTCTTCCCCAAACCCCAAAAACTTTAACCTTAGACTGTCTACTATTGACCTCACCCCTTTCCTAAGAGGTCTGTAGGGGGTGTGTATAAGTGCACCAGCATGCCTACCGTCCCTGTCCTATTGTTTCTTTTATTTTTTAATTTTTCTTATATGTATCCATGTATTCATAACTATGTTTTTACTTATACCTATTATCTTGTAAGCAATTGACAAAAATAAATAAATAAAGGCAGAGCTTCATCGCTGTGATACAGCTGCAATCTCGGGACTCTGAAATCGCAGCTGATATCTTCGCCCCTGGTCGATTCCAATGGACCTAAACTGTCCTGTAGAGACAGTGATAGCAAGGGGTGCATTATGTTGCAAAGTCCCTGGTGGATCCAGGAGAAGCCCTTTTACCATCGGTGGAGAGGCAGCCATTAAGCTGCTGAAGCTGGGACAGCTCCGGAAGGAAGAGACAGAAAGATAAAGTGTATCAGCTGGTGAGAACTTTTTTTTTTTTAATACTTGGGACTTAAGGACACTCTAGAGTGAGAAGAAATCTGTAAAATTTTTGACAAAATTTGACTTAGCAGCGATTCTTTAAAGAATGTCAAAGTGAGGCTTGGCTTTTTACTTTTACTTTTTTTCTCTCTCTCTTCACTGAACTTCTATTGCGATCTAGTTAATCAGACTGGTTTTTTCTTTTATATTTACTTGCTCTTTTTTCTCCTTTTTGACTGTTTATATTTTTTAAAATAGAGGCTCCCTTTAGTATCTTTTTTTAAATATATATAAATATACATATACATATACATACATACATACATATATATATATTGTTAAGTTTTCGCGGGTACTTACATGTATGGCATTCAGCTTTGTTTGGGTATTTTCCCGCGTCATAGTAGTGGTGCTTTTAAAGTTGTAGCAACGTTTCAGCAGAATCTCATCTGCCATCATCAGGCTTCTGTATAGTGTTCGTCAGACGAACCAGACGAACACTATACAGAAGCCTAATGGTGGCAGATGAGATTCTGCTGAAACGTTGCTACAACTTTAAAAGCACCACTACTATGACGTGGGAAAATACCCGAACAAAGCTGAATGCCAGACATGTAAGTACCCGCGAAAACTTAAGAAAACATACATACATACATATATATAAAAGTCTGACTCACAGACAAACACTATACAGAAGCCTGATGATGGCAGATGAGATTCTGCTGAAACGTTGCTACAACTTTAAAAGCACCACTATTATGACGTGGGAAAATACCCGAACAAAGCTGAATGCCAGACATGTAAGTACCCGCGAAAACTTAAGAAAACAAACAAATATATATATATATATATATATATATATATATATATATATATATATATATATATATTCTATATTCTTTTTATTAGGCTTTTTTTGGGGGGGAAAGAAGGGGGAGTGGATTAAAGAAACTTTGTAACACTGCCAACTAGAGGCTTGAAAATATTTGAAGTTGAGAACTGTGAAAAAATAATTTTCTCAAGGTCACTGGAAACGATAAGATAGAGGGAAGAGCACTGGAGAATGTTTACACAGGTGCTCTTTGGGACTTCTATTATCAATTGAACATTTGAAGCTTGGCTTTGAAATTTGTGGAGAAGCCAAAATAAGAGCCTTGGATAAATAAAATGCAGTGTGTGCTTTTTTTTTTTTTTATCTTCTACTAGCTGTTTTATCCCTCCTCTTCAACCCCACAGTATTTTGTAATATTGGTATATTTATTTATTTATTATTTTATTTTTTTATTTTTTTTAAAGGCAAAGCCTCAGAATATTCTTTTCTCTTTTTTTTTCCATTGGGATTTTTGCTTCTCCATCTCTATTTTTGATTTATTTTTATGGCTATTTTTTATTTTTTGAGATTTTTCAATTGGATTAAGGTGTGAAGAACCCGAAGAACCTTTTTTTTTTTTCCTCTTATTATTTTTTAATATTATTTGGTTTTATTTCTTTTTCTCTTTATTTTTAATTTTTACTTTTGAATCATAATTGACTATTCCATAACAGGATTAAGGTCTAGAAGAACCTGAAGAATCTCCCATTTTTAATTTTGGGCTTTTTACTTTTTACTGGCTTTTTTTTTTGTGTTTTCCTTTTTCCTGATTGGATTATAATTGGCCACCTTACTAATTGGATTTAAAGAGCTGGAAGACTTGAGCTACTTAAATGAGTAAGAAAATTTTACCTTCGGGCATCTCAACTTCTTCTCCTGCCTCCCCATCAGCTGGAGGATGATTTCCAACAATGGCGAAGCAAGATAAAGCACAAGTGGATTTAACGATGGTTATGCAAAGAATTCAAGAACTTAAAATAAGTATTGAACAAAGAACGGAGAGTATTGACCAAAGAATTGGGAATATTGATGAAAAAATTGAAAATATTCAACAAATGATGGTGAAATATGATGAGAGACTCCAAAAAATGGAAGAGAAAGACAAACAAAGAGATGAGACAATTGGAAATATTAATAGCAGATTAATAATGGTTGAACAAGATAAAAGTGGGATGTTGAAGTGGGAGATGGACAGGTCAGAATTTTATCTCAGATTCCAAAATATTGAGGAAGAAAAAGGACAAAATTTGGCTGCAGTAATGATCGAAATTCTGGCTGGAGCTCTGGAAATAACAGAGGAAAAGATGATGGATGGAGTAGATGAGATATATCGAGTCTTCACAAGATGTGCAGTGAGGAACCAATTACCAAGAGAGGTCCATGTTAGATTTACCAAAAAAACTATTAAAACTCAAATATTACAAGTGGCAAGAGACAAGGTATTGAAATATAAAGACAAAGAGATTGTGATCTTAAAACAAGTACCCAGAAAAGTGAGAGAGATGAGAAGAGAATATCGATTCCTGACCAAAATGTTATTGAAAAAAGAAGTGAATTACAGATGGTTGATCCCAGAAGGATTAATGTTTACATGGCAAGAACAAAGACATAGAATTGATTCAGTTGAGAAAGCAGAAATATTCTACAATGAATTCTTCGAAAGAAGAGAAACAGAGACAGAAAAAGAGATCATTTCAATGGAACTTCAAGAGGATCAAATGGGGAGGGGAAAAGAAGAAGGTTCAGTAAGTGGACAAGTGGTGACCAAAGAACAACGGGAAGTACGATCTACGAGAGCTGTTAGACCCAAATACAAAATATAACCATGGAGGAAAAAAAAATGATTTCTATGAATATAAATGGACTGAATTCAGCAATTAAAAGAATAAAAATTCTTCATAAATTAGAGAAGTTACAATTTGACATAATCTGCTTACAAGAAGTGCATAATGAAAAACAATACCAACAATTATTGATAAGACCAAAATTGGGGAAAATTTTTACTTCTTTGACTCATTGTAAGAAAAGAGGAGTGGTTTTGTACATCAAAGAAACCATTCCAGCAAAACTGATTTATACTGATGAAGACAGAAGAGTATTAATGGTTGAAATAGTGGATAATAATACAAAAACACTCCTGGTTGCAATTTATGCCCCGAATGATAAACAAGAAGAATTTTATAAAAAATTACATATGCAAATAATGGGATTGGACTACTCTAACATAGTTATGATGGGAGATCTCAATGAATTGTAGATAATAGACTGGATTATACAGTGACAGCATCAAGACAAAATAGAAAGACTCTCCCCAAATCTTTTTTTTAAATGATAGATGAATTAAATTTAAAAGATATATGGAGAGAAAGAAATGCTAAAACTCAACAATATACTTTTTATTCAAATAGACATTTATCATGGTACAAAATAGATATGATTTGGATCTCCAGAACTAATATCTAATATTCAAGAAATAAATATTGAAACAAGTACATGGGCAGACCATAATCCAATGACAATTAAATGGAAAGGACAAAAAATAAGATCTATTTTAAAGGAAAAAGACTTCACACAATGGATGGAAAAAGAATTGGCCTTCTTCTTTAGTGAAAATAAAAAAGAAGATACTTCAATACAGAATGTTTGGGATACAATGAAAGCATATGTGAGAGGATTAATAATAGACTATATAAAGAAAAAGAACATTAGGAAGGGGCAAACGATTAAAGCTTTAGAATATAACCATAAAAAACTGGAAAAAGAATTACAGAAAATGCCACAGGAAAAAAAAATATTAAACTTAAAATGGACATAATTAAACATAAAATGGATCAAGTAGAGAAAGAAGAACTGGCACAAAAAAATTAGAAGTGCTAAACAGAACTATTTTGAAGATGCAAATAGGCCAGGTAGATGGTTAGCATATAAACTGAGAAAAGAGAAAGAATCAAGGAAAATATTACAGTTAATAGATGATCAAGGTCAAATCTGTTATGGTAATAAGGAGAAAAAGGCAATCATTCGAGACTTTTAGGGACAATTATATAAACAGGAGGATCTTGATGAGGAAAAAATTAAACAGTATTTACAAAATGCTAACCTACCTAAGATACCTGATGAAACTGGAAAAATGTTAGAAAGCACTATAACAATGATGGAATTAACCAAAGCATTCAACAGACAGAATAATGAAAAAGCACCAGGTCCAGATGGTCTTCCGGCAGAATTTTATAAAACATTACAAGAATCGTTGAGCACTCCACTGCTAGAAGTCATGAATGAAGTTATGTTAAATAAGAAAATAACTAAAACATGGTCAGAAGCTTATATTACACTTATCCCAAAAGAAGGGGCCGATCCATTACAAATTAAGAACTATAGACCTATTTCTTTATTGAATGCAGACTATAAAATCTTTGCTTCAATTTTGGCAGAAAGGCTTAAAAAATACTTAAACAACTTTATTCACCCTGATCAGAATGGATTTCTACCAAAGAGACAAATTAAAGACAATATGAGGGTAATCCTGGACACTTTGGAATATTATGAGGCGCATTGTGAAAAACAAATGGCTTTGATATTCCTAGATGCCCAAAAGGCATTTGATAATGTGAATTGGAGATTTATGCTATTATTATTGGAACAGATGGGCTTTGCTAGAAAATTCATCCAAGCAATAGAAGCCATATATTATAAGCAAACGGCAAAAGTAATGATAGAGGGAGAATTTACAGACTCTATTAATATAAGAAAAGGTACAAGACAAGGATGCCCATTATCTCCTTTGTTATTTGTATTGATCTTGGAAGTGTTAAATAGAAATATTAGGGAGGACAAAAATATAAAAGGAATGAAAGTCAAAAAGGAGGAATTCAAATTGCAAGCCTTTGCAGATGACTTGGTTTTTATTTTGGAAGACCCCCTAGAGACAGCTTTAAAACTATTGGAAAAGATAGAGATGTACGGTGAGATGGCTGGTTTGAAAATAAATAAAGACAAAATAAAGATTCTGACAAAGAACATGCTATTAAGACAAAGAGAAGAGTTGGCAAACCTATTGAAAATTCAAGTTACGAACAAAGTTAAATATTTGGGGATACATTTGACGTCAAGATGTATTACATTGAAAGAGAATAACTATATTAAATTTAAACAGCAGATAGCACCTGATTTGAAAAAATGGGAAAACCTACAATTGTCATTGATAGGTAGAATTTCAACAATCAAGATGAATATTTTACCCAGAATTTTATATTTGTTTCAAACAATACCAATCAGGTTAGGTAAAGATTACTTTGAAGAATTAAATAAAATTGTGTTGAAGTATATATGGCAAGGTAAGAAAGCAAGAATAAAATTAAAACTCTTACAAGATGCTAGAATTAGAGGAGGATTTGGCCTTCCTAATTGGGAGTTGTATTACCAAGCTGCAAATTTAATGTGGGCTGAAGAATGGATAACGTTAAGAAAGACTAGATTGTTTACATTAGAAGGACATGATTTATGATTGGGCTGGCATGCTTTTCTATGGTATAGTTTTTACTTGTGGAAGAGCACCTCATTTCGTTGCACCCACTTGCGAGTGTAATGACAAATAAACTCTATAAACTATAAATAAACTATAAGGGAACTAAATCATAGGGCTATTTTAGAAGGCATTACATACAGGAATCGTTATGATTGAATTGGGAGAAAATTAAGAGACAATGTTATTTGAAAATTCCAGTTTGGTTATCAACTATTGAAGCCTTTTCTTATCCTATAACATATAAGAAAGAACAAACAGTTAGATATGGGAAAATATTGGATGAAAAGGGTGAACTTAAAACAATGCAAAATTTAGAAGAACAAGGTATAAAGATGAATTGGTTTTCATACGCGCAAATATATTCAAGGTATCTTAAAGATTCTAAAACAGAAGGATTTTATGATAAATTGACTGACTTTGATAGGATTTTGACAGGTACTGATGAAAAAGTGATTAAAAAATTATATAATTATTTGCTGGAAATTAAATTAGAGGAAGAACAAGTTAAAGAAACAATGATTGCTTGGGGGAAGAATTTTGGATATGGGATTGATTTAGAGAAATGGCAAAAATTGTGGTCTCAAAATTATAAAATGACAATGTCAACAGCATATAAAGAAAATCTGTATAAGATGTTTTACAGGTGGCATTTTCCCCTGACAAGAATTGCAAGAATGTTCAAGAATAAATCTGAAAAATGCTGGAAATGTCATCAGATACCTGGCTCATATTACCATATGTGAGGAGGCCAGAAAATAATGGACTAGAATTCGCATATGTTTGGAAAAAATGACAAAGAAACATATAGATTTGAAACCAGAGATTTTTTTATTGGGAATCTTACCTGATACATATAATAAAAACTTAAATTATTTGATTGTAAATGTATTAACAGTGGCTAGGATTGTATTTGCTAAAAATTGGAAGAGTGAGAAAATACCATCAGAGGAAGAAATTATTAAGAAAATATTGGAATGTGCTGAAATGAGTAGATTGACATTTGAAATTAGAGAACAAGAAGATAAACAATTTTATGAAGTTTGGGATCTTTTTTATCAATGGTTAGATAATACAATATAATAATAGAATATTTAGAAACCTAGGAAATAATGAATATACATTTTTTTTCCTTTTGTCTTGATAACATCTTTATAAAATTTTATTAAGATAGACTTGGTATGATTTTATGATCCGTTATAAAATAAAGTAAGTAAATTATAGTTATCTTGCTTAAGTATGAATTAATAAAATTATAGTCAAATGATTGTTTAATAATGATATTAGGACATATAATTGTTGATTGATAATATGAGTTATTATGTAACATAATTACAATGGTGACTATGAAATGGATGCACAAAAAAGAGTGACAAACCAACCGATACACTGTCTGTAAATTTATGAAGGAGGATGATGCTTTTATGTTTGATGTCTTATGTTATATGCATTTTTATTTATTGTCAAAGTCAATAAAACTTTTACTTAAAAAAATAAATAAAAATAAATAAAAAAATAAATAAATTGATAAGATATCAAAACAGTTGTTACCATCCCAAAATTTATCCTCTCCAAGTCTGGCCAAGGTTTTGATCAGAGTGTTTATCCAAAACATTAAGCCAATTATGCTATTAAATCAATCAGTGCTTGTATGGTGAAAGTTTGGTGTATATTTGTGCTGGAATAGCGCCAGCTGGAGGACTAGGTCACTCAGAAAGGGTCGTCGCCTTGCAGAGAAGCAGATTAACCTTCAGTGATCCTTCTTGGCTTTGCAAATTCTGCAGCATTTTGAAACAAAGTCATGTTAAAAGGATTTAATACTGGCCTTTCCAAACAGAGACAGATGAAAGACATACCAACATTTCCACCACTGATACCAAATATCAGTAGAGCATGAAGAATGAGGAGAAGCTTTAGCATAATGAACTTCTTATTTTTGACAAAATTGCTATGAAAGTGATGGAATTTCCATCAAATCACTCCTGGTAATCTCATGTTTTACACATGCCAGCAGCTCATTTACAGCAAAGAGAAATTTTCTTTTTGCTTATAATGTCAAGCAGTTGGGATTCAAAACTTAATACTGAACTCGTTTCTTTTCTGTGACAGGCATTCCTTGGTTTTCCACCTCCTGCCCAAGTTTATTTGGAATAATTTCTTGAGAAATGATTTCCATTATAGTTTTGGAGTTTACTTGATGACAAGGATCTGTCTTTTTCTGAAAAACACACGCAAGAGAAGTTCCTTTGAAAAGGCCAACCCTTTTCAAAGGAAGCCACTGAGCATTATCCATGCCCCTTGCAACAAGAGGGCAATAATTTGAGGACAACTTTGGGAACTGTTGCAGTGTTTATTGTGCTGGTGCATGTGAAGCATTCTAAATATTTTAAAAACAAACTCAGTGGTGGTATTCCACCGATTTGGACCAGTTTGGCCAAACCAGTAGCTCCGAGGATCATCTGTGAGCGAACCAGTTTGCTCCAATGATCAGCTGTTGGGCCTGCCCACTTGCCCTGGTTCTATACTGATCTTTATTTCCTGGTTTTGAAGCTCAGCTGATTCACACAGCACAGTAGATTGCTGCACGTCAGCTGTTGAACATGCAGGGAGAGTGCAGGATTGCAAGAGAAGGTCAGTAGCAAACCCTCTGTGTGCCCACCAAGCCACACCCACAGAACCGGTGATAAAAAAAAGTTGAATCCCACTACTGAACAAACTAGGTAACCCATGATCTATTGCATCATTATTTCAGAGATATTTCTTTACCATATTCCTCCATGCCTTCACCAATACCAATTAGGTACTTCTAATATATTGGAAATGGTCTTCAAGATTCAAGGAGATATTCAGAGATCTGTCTTGAAAAGAGACCACTCCATCAGGGGTTGTGTACAGGAAATCTTTTACAGCATTTTGTATTATATCATCAATGTTTTATGATAATTTTATGTTTTCAAGATTTTTTAGAAAATTAGTCAAATTTTAATTTCACAGGAGTTATGCTTTCCAGATTTTGGATGTATTATGTAAGTTCACCCATTTAAGATATCTTGGTTCAAATAGATACACACACACACACACACACACACACACATACACACACACACACACACAATATGATAAAGGTTTCCCTGTCCAGTCATGTCAAACTCTAAGGCATAATGCTCATTTCCATTTCTTAGCTGAGGGAGCCAGCATTGTCCTAAGACATTTTCTGTGGTCATGTGGCAAGCAGGGCTATAAGCAAAGGCACACAGAACACTGTTTCCTTCCCACAAATGATCTATAATAATATCCCTTTAAAATATCCATAATTTAATGTTCTTAGAAGGAGTTAGCTGTCAACTCATAATTTAATTTAATTTAATTTAATTGGAGTAACTGCCAGAATCCTGTCATTAGTGTCCAAAGAGAAGTTTCTTCTTACTAAAGAAAAAGGAGATCTTGGAATGTGTGCACTGTTTAAGTTGCTCTCATTTAGATGCTGCTATAGAAGTTTACAATTTGCAAGTATCCTTGTGAGATTATACTGCTTTGGTTCAGCACATTGTGACGATATTTACGATGAGAAAACTCCTATTAAAAATTAATTGATTCCCCTAAGAGTTAGGAGAGTTGAAATCATATTCTCCATTTTTATAGAGATGAACATACAACATTAATCACACTTGTTTTAAAAAGTCAGCCAGAAGGGAATTTTTACAAGGCCAAAACCTGAGCATTTCTTGTAAAATTTCCTGTAAAATTGTTTTTCTCTGTCTTCGGTTCTATAGGTAAAATGGGGAAAGACAATTGAATGCTGAAAAATGAAAGACATAAGAGGTTTTTAAGACTAAGAGCTAACTTAGTCTATTCAAAACATATAGTTGAGTTGTAGCATTATACGAGGGCTATCCACAAAATAGATTACGTTTTGCAATAGAAAAAAAACAAAGTGTAGGAAAAATTGTTTATTATATACACTTGAAAGTGACACTTAAATACTACTTTTCAACATATTCACCGAACAAATAGAGGCACTTATCATAGCGGTGAACAAGCTTTGTAATTCCATTGTCATAAAATTCAGCCGCCTGAGATTTGAGCCAGTCAGTCATGCCCGTCCGCAGTTCCGCGTCGTCATCAAAGCGCTGTGTTCCAAGCCAGGTCTTTATCCTTGGAAACAAGTGGTAGTCGCTTGGTGCAAGATCAGGGCTGTTGGGCGGATGAGGAAAAATCTCCCACTTGAAAGCATTCAGGTCTTCTCGAGTGCGATTTGCTCTGTGTGGTCGCGCATTGTCATGCAAAAACAAAATTTTTGAGCTTAACTTTCCTCTACGCTTGTTCTGAATTGCTTTTCTTAGTTTTTGCAATGTTTCACAATACCTCACAGAGTTTATTGTTGCACCATGTTCCAGAAAATCGATAAGAAGCACACCTTGCTTATCCCAAAAAACAGTTGCCATAATCTTCCTTGCAGAGAACGTTTGCAAACATTTTCTTGGTTTTGTTGGGGAATTTGTGTGCCCCCACTGCATAGACTGCAATTTGCTCTTGCTGTTCACATGTTTGACCCAAGTCTCGTCTCCAGTTACGATTCGATCAAGAAATGAATCTCCATCTTTGTCGTAAGAGTACAGAAATGTCAATGATGCAGCCATATGCTGACTCTTGTGGTTTTCTGTCAGGATTTTTGGCATCCATCTTGCACAAAATTTGTGGTAGCCTAGCTTTTGTGTAACAATTTCATGCAACAAACTGCGTGAAATTTGTGGAAAACTAAGTGAAAGTTCCGTTACTTTGAAACGGCGATTTTCACGAATCTTGTCATCGACTTTCATGACCAGTTCATCAGTCACAATGCTCGGACGTCCACTCCACTGTTCATCATGAACGTTAGTTTGGCCATTTGTAAACTTAATGCACCATTGGCACACTCCACCTTCAGTTGTCCCTGTACACTTCACACAGTTGCTGAAAAATTTCAATCAGTTTATGGTTTTTTGCCAACAAAAACCTTATCACTGATCGCACCTCACAACTCACGGGATTTTCAATTGCAGCACACATTTCAAATGTTTGCTGTGAAATAATGGGCAATGACACGAACCTCCCACTAGCACAACTAGATGCAGATTGAGCGGTGGATGCACAGACCAAAGATGGCCATGCTAGCTCCGCCCCTTCTTGCTACAGACGAAAATGTAATCTATTTTGTGGATAGCCCTCGTATTTTGCTCATACATATCAATCTCTGATGCTTTTTTAAAAACTTATTAAACCTTTTATATAATCTAACATGCAGGGAAAGGTTTCATTCTAACATTACAAAGGAGGATATTATAAAAAACAGATGTAATCTCTTAGCAGAGGTTTGTCAATTGGGTTACAGATAATTATGAGGAATCTTTAAAAATGTATTAATCCCTGTGCATTCAACCATGATTACGATACTAAATTAAACCTGCAAACTTTTTTCCCCCCAGACAAGTTTCTGAGCTTTCATCATTCACGGTCTGGGATACCACTGGACTTAACTGGTACAGATCAGCAAGATTAATTAAAATCAAATGAAGAAATTTATCTATCTTTATCAATGCAATTAAAATATTTTAAATGTGTAAATTTGGAAATAAAAGAAAACTCTTATTTACTTTTATGGGATTATACAATATGCAGAGATACTCAGAAGATATTAATTTGTCTCACAAGTCTGTATGTGCCTTTAAATTCCTTTTCAGATATGCAGTGTGTGTGGCAATAGTGGGATTCAATTTTTTTAACTGCCGGTTCTGTGGGCGTGGCTTGATGGGCGTGACAGGAAAAGGATATTGTAAAATCTCCAGTCAGAGGTGGCATTTGCCGGTTCTCCAAACAACTCAAAATTTCCGCTACCGATTCTCCAGAACTGGTCAGAACCTGTTGAATACCACCTCTGGGATGTGTGTGTGTGTGTGTGTGTGTGTGATATTCTGAAATATTTTTTAACAATGTGCTTTTGAGAAAAAAAGCATGCAACAGAAAAAGTACATTTGTTCTATTTTTATGAGCAGATTTTTCATGGAACACATTGATTCATATTTTGAAGTTATATCATTAAAAATGCAGTGCTGAACAATGCCTTTCATTTAATCTGGTATGAAAAGCTGGTATCGTAAATTGCAAGCATATTAATTATGGTGAGCTAAGCACTGACACATGTAAAGTCAAGCAAGCTATGCACAATGTTGGTATGAATTTTTAGACCAAAATCACAGTAGAAAACCTTAGTAAGTATTCCATTATTCTTTCTCTGCAACAAATGTTTTCTTTCCTTCCTTCAGAAACTTTTGTAAAGTGATACTCAAGTGTGTATGTTATGGGTGATGTAGTCACCCATAACATATAAAACACTTGTATTTTTAAAGGAAATGTACAAAAGCTATCAATTTGGTTACTGTCAGATGTGCAACTTGTCTAAGCCTTGCAACTCACTTGGATTTTAGATTTCATTGGCTTCCTTGGTTTTGTCCGGTCCCATTGAATGCATAGACTGAATGTGTCTAGCCTAACAAAGAGAAGCAACAAGGTTGACATAATAGCAGTCTTCCAATATCTTGAGGGACTGAAATAGAGAAGAAGGGGTTGACCTATTCTCCAAAGCATCCAGAACAGAACTAGAAGCAATCTGGAACTAAGGACAAATTTCTTGGCAGTGGAACAATTAATTTATCTGAAATGGCATAGGATATCTTGCATGAGTCTTCAAGGTCTGTTATTCTGTTATGTTTTTTTCTTAATCAGTGGAATAGGTTGACTCCAAAAGTTATGAGTGCTCAATCACTGGAGTTCTTCAAGAAAAGTTTGAATACCCATTTGTCTGGGATGCAATAAAATCTCCTATTTTGGGCAAGGGCCTGGACTAGTAGAACTCCAAGGTCTCTTCCAGTCCTACGATTCTATAATTCTATGAAGTAATTATCTATTCTTAAGAGCAGATATTCAAGAGATTAGGAATTCTAACCAAAGACAGAAACAGTGTTTCTGAAAGGCAAATCTTACTTTATAAATGTAAGGCAGCACAAAATATAAGACTGCTTCGTATCTATTATAATAAAACTATTGTTCACTGCTCTGCAAGTCTTATGTAATCATTGAAATCACCCTCTATTTACAACATCCAATATTTGCCAGGAATAATTTAGAACTGGCTGTAACACAACTCAAACCTTCCAAGATATTCACAAGAACTTTGCTTCAAATAGGCTTTCTGGTTTGTTTTCGTATGCAAAGAAATCCAATCCAGCTTCCAAGAAAGCTTGCTTCTTGGTTTCTTCATATAATCTTGTATCTTCTTACAATAGTTTCTCCTGTGGGAGTAAAAGGAACCAGAATGATTACTTATTTAAAATTATACAAAGAACATTGCAATGTACTGTCATTAATTATTCCGATATTGCATGAAATTTTGAAAATTGATGGTTAAAAAGACAATTGTCTAAAAACAAGGTGAGGCAACCCAAGTGAAGAAGATGATGGAAATGGGTGTGTTGTTACATAAAAAGCTTCTGCCTTCTCTAGATTTTGGGGTGGGAAAGGAAGACAGGTGGGAGGTGCATTTTCCCCCATCATAAGCACATTCAGTCTAATCAGATGTATCAGACCTGTCTCAACTTGCGCTTCTAAGTAAAAGCAATCCCTACCTCCATTTATTAAGAAAGATATAGTTTGCTAGAAGTCAAGTGAATTACAGTAGTGCAAAACCAAAACTAGAAGTTCATGCATCTTCTCCAATTAAACTCTCCTCTCTTAGTTGCTTCCCATTGTTTGTCTCTCATTGTCGAATCAATTTTTAAAGAGATGTCTTCACTCTACATGTCAGCATTCTGCTACCAGGGAAAAGACCTTGGAAACTTTGTCAGTTCTCACAGAGAGTTGTTCTCATAGTTCGTTTTCACTTCCCCCCCACCTCAAGCCTCCGCCCCCCCCCCAGGGTTCATCATAGATTGACAGTGTGGTGGCAGTTCTGACAAGATGTTTTACTGCCATATGCGTAAAGGTATAGAATAACATAGTTAAATTGACCCGGAAAGCTTAGGTCCTTTTACCTGGCAGGTAGGCCCAACGAACCACACCAGAGAAGTAGAAAAGAATAGATTAACAGAATAATAGAATAACAGAGCTGGAAGGGACCTTGGAGATCTTCTAGCCTAACCACTCTACTCAAGCAGGAGACCCTAAACCATTCCAGTCTCTTCTTAAAAACCTCCAGTGATGGAGCAACCACAAATTCTGGAGACAAGCTGGTCCACTGATTAATTGTTCCTGCGATCAGGAAATTTTTGCTTAGTTCTAGGTTGGATGTCTCCTTGGGTAAGCTTCCATGCATTGTTTCTTTTCCTGCCTTCAGATGCTTTGGAAAATAGGTTAATCCTTCTTCTTTGTGACAGCCCTTTAGATATTGGAAGACTGCCAAACATGTCACCCCTAGTCCTTCTCTTTGTTAGACTAGACATTCCCAGTTCCTGTAAATGAAAGAAAACTTATTTGCAATAAAAAGGGTTACCTAGAAGCAAGTTCCAAATGAGCAAACCTTTGCTTGGAGTAGACTCCCTTTTATACAATTTTGAAAAGCATACATTGTGATGAATCATTCATGGAAAACTCACTGTTGTGAATTAATAAAAGTGCTTGAATAAAGTTTGTTGAAACCTTAAAGCAAAGTGCAGGGTTCTGGCCCTGCACTTCTGATTGGCCGATAATAGCGATATCAGATTGGTCCGTTCAGGAGAATCTGATTGGCTAGTAACGAGCCCTTCTCATTGGTTAAAAAGAGCTAATGTTCTTGTGTTTTCATTGGCTAAATACACAAGAGCTTGCCTATATAAAGGGGGCTGTTGTGGCCGTTCACAGAGCTGTTGCACCATGTTTAATAAAGAGTTGAAGTTCACTGTTTGTCAACTCATCTCCGCTTCTTGCGCCACACACAGAACATAACACTGGCGACGAGGGTGGGATGTGGAGACGTCAGAGCTGACTGAACACTACAGAGCGATAACAGAGCACGTGGCTGAAACACACCAACGGCGGAACCATGTCCGGTAGCGTCATACCACCCGCTCCATTCGACACGGCACAAGAAGACTGAGACTCATATATGGATTGCTTCCAGATGTTTCTGGAGACCAACAATTTGAAGGATGCCACTACCGGAAAGAAACGGGCAGTATTCCTAACTCATTGCGGGCCAACCGTATTCAAGATGGCCAAAGCACTAGCAAAACCGGCAGAAGTGAAGTCCATGGACTGGGACGTCCTCGAACCCCTGCTAAGGACCTACTGTGCACCAACCGTACCAACGCTCATGAGAAGGCATGGATTTTACCAGAGAGATCAGCGGAAGGGCGAAAGCATTGCAGATTTCATAGCGGATCTCCGGAATCTAGGAGGCCTATGCGGGTTTGCTGACCTTGAAGAAGCCCTGAGAGACCGAATAGTTCTGGGATTAGATTCACCAGGCGTGCAGAGTAAGCTGATGGCAAAAGGCGACATTAGCCTTGTTAAGCCTGGGTTCCCCAACCAGTGTTAAGGAGACAAGATAAACAGAATGTACAGCATTAGTCAGATAGGCATACAGATAAATGTGTGAGATAAGTTTGTATGTTAGTTAACATACAATAAAAATAAGAGATACGTTTGTGTTATCAAAAATATAGTTTATTCCATTTAGAGTTTTATAGCATAGTCAAAATAACAATCCATTAGTCATGTATCGTTTTAGTCAGTCCATTCAAGGATATTCAATTAGCAAAATCCGTGTAGAATATCCAATGTCAGTTCACTTATAATAAATCAGTCCTCTCACCGTTGATAAATCAACAGTCCTTTCTCTCTCCTGTTCCAGTAGGGGAAAAACGCAGTCTTCAGTCTATCCAGTAATAAGGGATCATCAAGCCAAAGAGAGCAAGCTGCCGTGCCTTGCTTCTTTTATTGTGCTTTTACAACCACTCCTTTAATTATATTCTTACAGTTAAAGTTACAGACACTTTAACTAACAAACCATGATAACATATTTATTATTTTACCTAAATCAGTTAGGGTAAACAATGTTATCCCTAACATTCTCCCCTTTTAGGTAATAATAATAATATCACTATTTACATCTTTAAATCATATTTGTTACAACTCTCTTTAAACTTAATTACACCTTGAGCTTTTGTAAATTGGTCTGCAATGTTTTCTTCCGTCATGCAGTATTCCAATTTAATTAGCCCATTCTTTACAGATTCTCTAACATTTAAGTATCTTAAATCAGTATGCTTTGATCTAGTTTTTACAGCAATATTAGTAGCTAACTTTATGGCTCCATGGTTGTCCTCGTACTCAATAATGGAATCTTTAACAGTTATACCCATGTCTAATAATAACTGTTTGTAAAAAATTAAGTCAGTGCATAGTAATGACAGACATGAAAATTCCGCTTCCATCGTGGACAAGCTGATATGCTGTTGTCTGATTGACCTCCACCCTATTAGTGTCTTACCAAATAATATAGCCATCCCAGATGTTGATTTTCTGGTGTTTATGTCAGTTGCAAAACTTGCATCCTCATAGACACTAAGACTCAAATCACCCTTTGGTTTTATATACAATGCATGGTTCATTGTTCCTTTAAGATATCTTAAAATTCTTTTTAATGATTGCCAATGACATTGATGTGGATCTGAATTAAAAAGTGCCAGCTGATTAACACTATAAGCTATATCTGGCCTTGACCAATTGCTTATATATGATAAGCTACCAATCAAAGATTGATATATAGACTTATCAAATTTGGGACTTTGATCATCAGTTAGGCAAACCTCCTGACTCATTGGAGTCTTTGCCGGTTTACAAAGTTCCATTTTATACGTTTTAATTAATTGGCAAATTTTATCTTCTTGAGATATCTTAAATCCATTTTTTGTTTTGTTAATTGTCAATCCTAGATACTTTTTAATTTCACCTAAATGCTTTAATTTTATCTTTTTAGCTAATAATGATATAATCTCATTAGCTTCATTATTAGTCTTAATTATCAAAGCAATATCATCTGTAAATAATAACAATAATGACACCGTTCCATTATTTTCTCTTTTAAACACACATGGATCTGCTAAACCAGATTTAAATCCTATATTGTTTAATTCTTTCACAATATATTGGTTCCACTCAAAGCCAGATTGTTTCAACCCGTAAAGACTCTTTTTGAGTTTCCAACAATCATTACTATTTATTTTATTGTCTTTTATAATAACTGGCTTTTTCAAATATATAGTGTGCTGCAATGGTGCATGCAAATAAGAAGTTTCTACATCTAAATGGTTAATGACATAGTTTTTCTTAGCTGCCCACACTAAAGCTGCTCTCAAAGATGTTGCTTTAAGACTTGGTGCAAAAACTTCATCGTAATCAGATGCAGTTTGATTAAATCTTTGAGCTACCAACCTAGCCTTATGGGTAACAGTCCCATTATTTCCTGTTTTTACTTTGAATATCCATTTGCACCCAATGGACTTTTCTCCTGGAGGTAATTTAGCATCTTCACATACTTTCATTACCTTTAATGAATTTAGTTCCTTTTCCATTGCCTTTTGCCAATTCTCCTGATTCTTAGCAGGATACATCCTAAGTTCATCTACACTAGTTGGAACTTTAGTTACTTGGCAAACTATACTTGCTTGATACCTATCAGGTGGTCTAGTTACACGTGTAGTACGTCTAGGTATTACAGGACTTACAGGTGGACTTTCATTTATTAACTGTTCTTGATTACCTAACTCTTCCTGATCAACTGTTTCCTCTTGTTCTGGTCCTATTTGCTCTTCATGGACTTCTTCTTTTATTGGACTCTTCTTATAACTAGTCTGATCTTTTTGCCTTTTGTAGGATTCAGTAATTACTTCATTATTTAAATCTTGCTCTAATCTATTCCATCCTACATGTTCTAGGAATTTAGCACTAGCACTGGTGTAAACTCTAGATGTACCTGGTTCCCAGAATCTATAATATCTGTAATTTGATTCATATCCTACAAAAAATAATCTTTTAGCTCTATGCTGTCCTTTGTGTCTGAGTTGTGTAGGGATATGCACCCATGCTGGTGCTCCAAATGTGTGCACGTAACTTAAATTAGGTTTTGTACCATGCCACAGTGTGAAAGGTAATTCACCTGTTGTTGAATTAACAACATTATTTAATATATGATTACCACACATTATTGCTTCTCCCCATAAATTGTCAGGTAATCCTGAATCAGACAACATAGTACGTGCCATTGATTGTAGTGTTTGGCCTCGTCTCTCTATAAAGGCATTATGTTGTGACCTATATGGTGCAGACTTTTTATGTTGAATATCTAACATTCTAAGTCTATTCTGGAATTTATTATTTGTAAATTCCGCTCCATTATCTGTTATAAGAGTTACTAATTTCGTTTTAGTTTTTCTTTCTGCAAATTTAATCTAATTAAATAGATTTAGATATGTTTCAGTTTTGCTCTTCATTAAATAGCAAAACCCATATCTCGAATAGTGGTCCATTATACTTAATATGTATAGAGCTCCTCCTACACTTGGTTTTTTCGGACCTATTAAATCGGCAAATACTACCTCTAAAGGCTCTTTGGTAGTAAATCCATCAACCTTGATGGACCTTGATTTTGCTTTGATTACAAGCAAAACATTGCAAATACTTATGACAAGGTTTCAAACTTATTCCTTTAGATAGTTGAACAGTTCTCTTAAGCATTTTAAAATTTAAATGCCCTAGCCGTCGGTGTAACAAGTGAATACATTCATCATGAGGTTTCTTATTATCATAAACCGTGTTAGCCACCTCTAAACCATTATCATTTAAAACATATAATTCACCTCTTAAAGATGCAGTAATTCTCTTATCTTCTTTCTCAATTATGCTGTTATCTCCCCTAAAGGTAACTACATATCCTAGTTTAACCAAAATCCTAACTGAAATAAAATTAAACTTAAGTTGTGGTACATATAACATTTTTACATTCTCTTTTATGAAAGAACAATATGCTATACCTTGACCTTTAGCTTTCAGTTTCCAGCCATTGGCTAACGATATCTGCTGTGTACTCTGGGACATTTTAAAAAAAATTTTGTTATCATTTGTTATACAGTGGGATGCTCCACTGTCATCCACCCATAAATTATTTTTTACAGCTCCGTTAATATACATGGCTAACTCTAAATTTTTATTTTTATTTTGGTTACTTTTAGTATTCTGGCCAGCGTTCTGGTGCTTTGCTTTTTTACAAAATCTTGCCAAATGTCCTCTTCCTCCACAATTAAAACACTTTTTAATTGCGTATGCAGTAGGAGATTCAATATCTTGTTTTTGAGGTTGCTCCCTCCTTAACTGATCTCTTTCAAGTCTTCTTCTTGCTTTTTCAATCAATCTGCCAGTTATATCAGTTAAAGTTAAACTTTCCTTAGGCAAAATTTCAAGGGAAGTGACGTAGTTATCATAACTTTCGACTAGTGAAGATAGAATTATGTAGACTTGGTGTAGTTCAGAGAAAATAAGTTCTTTCTCGTGCAATTCTTGAAAAATGCTTTTTATAGTTTTCAAATGACTAAGCATATCACCATTCATTTGGAGATGCGTCCTGAAAAGCTTCCATGTTAGATTTATGTGAGCACCAACGTTATATCAGACATAAATCCTCTTCAGCTTCTGCCAACACCCAACAGCCGTTTGCTCTCCGCGGATATGAACAAGTTGCTGGTCAGATAGTGTTAGTCCTATTATGCAAAGAGCTTGTTCATTCTTCTGTTTAAAGTCTTCTATCTTTTGTCTATCTTCCTCAATCTCTGGATCCCATTCCTCTACGTTTGGTGGATTTTCAATTATGTTCCACAGACCTTCTCTTCGTAGAAGTAGACTACATTTCATAGACCATGATACATAGTTTGTTCCATCCAGCA
Organism: Hydrophis major; assembly: GCA_033807585.1. Classification (NCBI taxonomy): domain Eukaryota; kingdom Metazoa; phylum Chordata; class Lepidosauria; order Squamata; family Elapidae; genus Hydrophis; species Hydrophis major. The sequence continues at coordinate 100,149,215 of CM066331.1, forward strand.
TGGATATAAGGGACAAACTTTTTTAGATTGACTTGTGCCATGTTTTCTTATATGGATATAAAACTATAATTAATAAAACACACCTGTCTGTTTACTGTAACGTATAACAACACAAACTCTCACTTTTTACATAAATCTGTTTTATCCTAGTTAAACTGACTTTGAAACGTCTGGGCCCATAACCAGTGTTAAGCCTGGGTTCCCCAACCAGTGTTAAGGAGACAAGCTAAACAGAATGTGCAGCATTAGTCAGATAAATGTGTGAGATAAGTTGTATGTTAGTTAACATAAAGTAAAAATAACAGATACGCTTGTGTTATCAAAAATATAGTTTATTCGATTTAGAGTTTTATAGCATAGTCAAAATAACAGTTCATTAGTCATGTATCGTTTTAATCAGTCCATTCAAGGATATTCAATTAGCAAAATCCGTGTAGAATATCCAATGTCAGTTCATTTACAATAAATCAGTCCTTTCACCGTTGATAAATCAACAGTCCTTTCTCTCTCCCATTCCAGTAGTGGAAAAATGCAGTCTTCAGTCTATCCAGTAATTAGGGATCATCAAGCCAGAGAGAGCAAGCTGCCGTGCCTTGCTTCTTTTATGGTGCTTTTACAACCGCTCCCTTAATTACATTCTTACAGTTAAAGTTACAGACACTTTAACTAACAAACCATGATAACATATTTATTATTTTACCTAAACCAGTTAGGGTAAACAATGTAATCCCTAACAAGCCTTAAAGATGCCATCACTGACGCTACTGCAGCAGAAGCAACCAGGAAGTCGGCTGCCCGAATGCACTGCACCCACACTCCACTTCGCCAACTCGCCAGTGAAGTTTCACCTCACTTAGAAGAACCAGCAATGACAGCTCACCATGAGGACCTCGAATCATCATCAGAAAGTGATGAAGAAGAGGTCAACTGGCTCTGGTCTGAATGAGACCAACGCCAGAAATCGCAGTACCAATGTGCTGGTTGTGGGGCAAACCACCCCTGATCAGACTGCAAATTCCTTGACGTGCTCTGCCATGTGTGCAGGAAAAGAGGCCACATCGGACGGGTCTGTAGAAGCAAGCAAGGACCCAGCCAAACCCCGAGGGGGGCTAACTATCACCAATCTACAGGAAGCCGTCCTGCAAAGCGAGAACCCTTGAACCACCAATGCAACAACCACTCCTACAGAAACAGACCCCTAAACCATTCAACAAAGTGAGAAGAGGTACACCAAACTATTATGATTGGTCACGCCTCATCACTGGACGCCAAAAAGATCCAGGTGAAGGTGGCCATCAAAACCAGCCTTGTATGATGGAAGTCGATTCAGGATCGTCCCTCTCGATGGTTTCCTGGAAGACCCTCAAGCAACTCATCCCTACCGTCCAGCGACAAGACCTCCAATTCCAAAGAATCATACTCAAAGATTATCAAGGAAATCGAATTCCAGTCGTTGGGTCCAGCCAAGTCCGTGTCTCATTTAAAAATTGTACTGCATCTCTACCCTTGACTGTCATCGACAGGGATCGGCCTAGCTTATTAGGCCTCCAATGGTTCACTCCACTTGGAATTGAAGGAGCCGGCATTCACCGAACCAGCAGCAATGACTGGGAAGAGGCTCTCGTCCAAGAATTCCAGGACGTCTTTGCAGACAAACTAGGCGAGTACAAGGGGACCTCGATATCATTTAACCTCAACCCCAAAATAGCTCCCATCCGCCTTAAGCCTTGTCGAGTCCCATTCGCCCTTGAACCAAAGATTGACAAGCAGCTTGATAAATTATAGCCCAGGGGGTGTTAGAACCAACCAACCATTCTCCCTGGGAAACCCCAATCATGACACCCATCAAGCCGGATGGATCGTTAAGAATTTGTGGGGATTACCGAGCCACCCTGAATCACACCCTACAGCAAAACGCTTACCCGGTACAGGTGGTGCAACACCTTCTCCATTCCCTGGGGGGGCAGAAAAGTCTTTGCTAAACTAGATCTAGCCCAGGCATACCAACAACTGCCTGTAGACAAAAAAACGGCAGAGGCTCAAACGATCGTTACACACCGAGGTGCATTTAAATGTAACCGACTCCAATTCGGAGTAAGCGTGGCCCCGGGAATCTTTCAAAGTTTGATGGAAAGACTATTACAAGGGATAAAAGGCATTGTCCCCTATTTTGATGATGTTTTAATTGCTGCTCCGACTCAAGAAATACTAAGGGAGCCCCTGGGGTTGGTTCTTCAGAGATTTAAAGACTCGGGTCTCAAAGTTAAAAAAAACAAGTGTCAACTATGTACGGATCGAGTAGAATTTTTAGGATATTTAATAGATAAACAGGGCATTCACCCCACTGATAGCAAACTTAGGGCAATCAAAAACGCCCCAAGACTCCGAAATAAGGTGGATCTCCAAGCGTTCCTAGGCCTTATCAATTTTTATAACGTCTTCCTGCCTCACAAGGCAACCATAGCCGAACCCCTACATCATTTATTAGACAAAAAAGCAACCTGGGTTTGGGGACACCGAGAGGAACAGGTGTTTCGACAAGTAAAAACTTATTGACCTCCAACGCTGTTTTGATGCAGTATAATGAGACTTTGCCTTTAACAGTTACTTGTGATGCATCACCCTTCGGAGTGGGCACCATTTTGAGCCACCTTTTACCAAACGGAAGTGAAGCCCCGTTGCCTACTTTTCAAAAACGCTGTCAAAAGCAGAACGCAATTTCAGTCAAATCAATAAGGAAGCTCTTGCTATTGTATCTGCTGTAAAACGATTTCATGAATATATTTATGGGCGAGCTTTCACGATAATAACTGACCACAAACCCTTACTGGGAATAATAGCAGGAGATAAACCAACCCCTTATATATTATCTCCCAGAATGACCCGCTGGTCAGAATTCTTGGCTGCCTATAATTATAAGTTGCAACACCGCCTGGGGAAAGCCATTCCCCACGCTGACACATTAAGCTGTGCACTGCTTCCAGAAACTGCTGACGACCCTGCTCTGACCGTCACAACACTGCAAATTGAGACACTCAAAAAACTGCCGCTGACAGCTCGTGATATCGCGATTGAAACTAAATGCGATTCCATTTTAGCACGTGTCCTCAGTTGGGTAGAATGTGGATGGCCATTGGACTAAATCCCTGACAATTACGCTCCCTTCAAAAGTCGACAGACAGAACTGTTTTCCCAGAAGGGCTGCATCATTTGGGGCGATAGAGTCATTGTCCCAGAGCGGTTACAGTGAGCGGTACTGAGAACCTTGCATGATAGCCACCCCGACATCGTGCGCATGAAAGCACTCGCACAAAGCTATGCGTGGTGGCCAGGCATAGACAAGCAGATCGAAGCCTGGGTAAAGACTTGTCCCAAATGCCAGGAAGTCAGCAACTCCCCATCGAAAGCAACCCCAACAGAATGGGAAACACCCAGGGGACCATGGTCCCATATTCATCTGGACTTTGTGGGGCCTACGAATGGACACACATTTTTAGTAACAGTGGACGCCTACTCGAACTGGCTTGAAATCCGTGAGATGAAAAATACAACAACCGAATCAGTCATCAGGAAATTGGACAGATTATTTGCAACACACGGATTACCGGACGTTCTGGTATCTGACAATGGGCCCCAGTTTACCGCGCTTTCTTTTGAGCAGTATCTGGTGGACCGCGGTATTCGCCATGCACTAACTTCACCAGCGCATCCTGCGGCTAATGGGAGGGCCGAGCGCATGGTACAATTCGTCAAAAGAACTCTACATAAAATGGACTATGGCGATATCGAAGACAAGATTAACCGGATACTCCTTTTGCAGCACATCACTCCACACAGCATCACCAACAAAACTTCCACTGAGTTATTGATGAGACGGAAACTCTGCTCCCACCTGGACCGACTACACCCATCGTACGAACCTGAAAAACCACACGGATCCAGCAGGAAATACCGTAATTTCCAGGTAGGCGACTTGGTTTTTGCGAGAAACTTTTATGATGACCCATTGTGGATCGAGGCAACTGTAATCCAAGTAACTGGACCCAGATCATACCGAGTGAAATGTCGCGACAATAGAATATGGAAGCGCCTTATTGATCAGCTGCATTCAAGGCTGCAGTCTGGGGTCTGCGATTCTGGTGATTTCCAAACTGAGGGGGGAGGAGACGCCGAAGAGGCTAAGTTTGGAACAGCAGAAGAAATGACTGCTCAGAAGAAGGATCTGGGACAGGATCCTTGAGTTGTCTTTTTAAACACTTTGCCTGATTTATCTACAAAGGCCTGAAAATTAACTCGCCTCAAAGGGATATCGAGGACATTAGTGGTAACGGAAGTTTAGATACAGAATCAGAGGCTCCCTGTTCACCAGATAACGTCCTACCCCAACAAGACTCTAGACAAATACCGGGAGGACAGCGTAAATCAAATAGACAATCAAAACAACCTGCCTACCTCAAAGATTACGTTACCGCACCCCTTAAATGGAACCCGGGGGGAAGGGGTGTTGTGAATTAATAAAAGTGCTTGAATAAAGTTTGTTGAAACCTTAAAGCATTGTGCAGGGTTGTGGCCCTGCACTTCTGATTGGCCGATAATAGCAATATCAGATTGGTCCATTCAGGAGAATCTGATTGGCTATTAACGAGCCCTTCTCATTGGTTAAAAAGAGCTAACGTTCCTGTTTCATTGGTTAAATACCCAAGAGCATAAAGGGGGCTGTTGTGGCCATTCGCAGAGCTGTTGCACCATGTTTAATAAAGAGTTGAAGTTCACTGTTCGTCGACTCATCTCCGCTTCTTGCGCCACGCACAGAACATAACACTCACATTATTACCAACCAATCATTAAGAGCAACATCATGCATACATCTGCAGCAGTCATAGTAGCATAGTTCAGCTAAAGATCACAAGTAGGAGAAGACCTTTGTTTTATTAATGTAACATTTGCCTTTATTTCCCCCCTCCCCCCCAAAAAAAAAACCTAAGCAACTTTATACCAGGATCTTGTCATCATCTCTAAATATCAGGCACTGCTGTGTAGGAGTTTGATAGCAGTTGGTTATGCTCCAATACATTGTCATTTCTGCTTACTAAAACCTTCAGCTCCATACCTACAGATACAAGACACAATGGTTTTTTCTTTGTGCTAAATAATAAGTAATACTTCAATATATTAGTAAATAGTTCATCTAAACACTAATAAAATTGGGCAAAACTAAATGAATTGAGTTGTTTATTAAACACTGCCTGATTTATCTACAAAGGCCTGAAAATTGTTTATGGGTTCCAACAGACTATGATATTTGTTAAGCTCTTCCTTCTGGTTATTGTTTTCATCCACTGCATTTTCTCCAGCATCTGTCTCTATATTATATAAGGTTCTTTTTATTCATATTTTCTCTTCCTGCTATAGGGTCCTTTGTCTGAATTGCCAAATCCTCAGTCTTTCTCACCATGTGCAGCGTGGCCAATCACTGATCCAATATTTTGATTCCACTCCCCAACAAAACTACTACAAGCTTTAATTTGCTGCAAAAATTGCAGGAAGTCTGGAAACATGCCACAAGCATTGCAGGTTATAATTGCACTTTCCTTTCCGTTCATTTTCATGTTGCTGCTTCTTCTTAGGGCAGTAGACATTCTTCCCCTCTCAAAATGGTGGGGCAAATTACTGTAAGTTTTTTGAATTATAATAAGAGGAAATTTCAGGTGATGAAAAAAATTAATGACTAAAGTCTGAGGCTGTTCTCTCTAGATCAAAAATGGAAGACCTTATTGTTTTTCCTGTAATACTTCAGAAAAAAGAAAATTAAGAATTAAATGTAATTTTTTGAGACTGCAATGGCAAACATTTTCAATAAACATATAATAGACTGGAAATGGATTCCCCTGGACAGCCAGAGGGGGAAACAGGGGTGTGTTTAAAAGTAGTTAGTTCAGTTGCAAAATCTACAGCAACCAATTCCATTTTCATTAGTGGTGAAACTTTGTTTTGCTTGCAGCGAGTGATTGGGATGCAAAAGCTTACAGAAAATTATTTTAGAGGGATGGTGGGAACAAGAATCAAGATCTAGAATCAACATGTTTAGTATTGCAAAAGTAAGACATGACATTGTACCACACACAGAGAAAACCTTGTATATGGTTTGGCACAGAGTTTCTGAAGGAAAATATTCAGGAAATTGTTAATAAGGTTCAACATTCCTTGGAACTCCTATTTGCTATTAATTTCAGTCTCTGGTTACATTTTGTCCCTGCCTCCTTATATTATTCTCAAATCACAGCCACAATTTTTTATATTTTGGTCTCTGTGTATCATCTTTTCCTTCTTCAATTAATTTTGCTGTTGTTTTGTCGTTAGTGCAGTTTTCTCACTATTAGTTGTCTATTTGCATTCCATTTACCTTCTTCTTTCTCATCCCTAGAAGTTAGAATCCTCCAAAGATTCTCAAAATGCCTGAAATCTGAGTTGAAATAGTCTGGTTTTAGGGTGAACATGATGGTTCCCATTTGCAGATCTCTTTCAATCCCCAGATCACAGATATTCTCTGCCAATCACCCTCTTCTTCTTCATCCTATTTTTCTATTTCTATACTAATAGCAAAGAATATTTGTAGCTCTGGGCTGAACTCTGAGGTTTTTGGCACTTTCTCAGCTTGGTTGTTTTCTTGCAGATGTTATATAATCAAGGCAATGAAATCAGTGATGTTACCTAGTTTAGTAATGAACTGTCGGCATGAAAACAACCAAGCTCAGAGAGTGCCAAGAGCCCCACTATTCCTATCTTTCCCATCTTCTCTCACCTTCTGGACTACTAATTATCTGGCATCAGCATAATAAGGTTGCATTGGACAGAATCACCCCTCAAGGGTAGATCCAGAGGAGAATTGCAAAGGATTGCAGTATTCTACCTGTCTTTCTTATGGAGGAAGGCAGAATAAGAATAATAAAGATATTCTCTCTAAGGAGCTCATTGAACGAATAGTTGTGTAGAGGTGATAGGTTGGCTCACAAGTTATACCACATGACACTACAAAAATATCCAAAAACTGTGTACCCCCAAATTTAAAAATCTGTACCTGCTTCCTAAATGTACTTTAATTTCACTGATCAGCCACATTGTGTACCTGAGGTTACACCACAGGTGTCAAACCAGATCACATCACATGATGTATCATGACGTATTGTGATGTTTTTTGCCTTTGCAGAGCCAGGATGGATGTGGCCGGCCTGTGGGCCACCAGTTTGACACCCCTGGGTTACACGTTACATCAAAGTCCATGTTTCTTCCAGTGATGCTGACATTATAAACATCTGTAGTTATCCTGGTTCACTTTCAACATGTGGCATTTCCCATTGGCCTTCAACCAAACCAATGGCATCTCCTGCAGCTAGTTTGGGGAGGGATGTATTTAAATTATCAGTAACAAGTGCTTACTCAGGGTTTGTTGTTAATGATGCTACTATCTTTCTCACAGAGTCTGGGAATGAGCAAGCAGTAAGTGAAAGTATTGCCAGAAGGCTATATTCAGATCTCATGAAATTGTTATTAAGAAAACAAAAAACAAAAAAAAACAGACAGAAGGCCATGTCTGAATGTGTAATTGACAAACAGGAAGAAATCATCAACATTCCATTTCTTCCTAACTGCAGGACAAGGTGATGAGTTCTGGCTGAATCACTGGAAAATAATAGTGCTATTTTCAATTTCATGAAGCTGTGTATTCTTTTTTGTTCCATGTGTATAAACAAACAGTACCATCATGCGGTACACTTTCAAAGTAAATGATGTTCAACAAAACACAGAAAAAGAGTAAGAAGTTCTAAGGTAATGAAATTAAGGAAGTAAGAAACAGAAAGGCAGACATAGTCTAATTTTATACCATGACCAATTCATTAAACTTCTCTATGCAGCCTATTTTCCACAAACTATCCTTGCCTTACATATCCAACTTAATACATTGACTTTTTTTAAAAAAAAAAAAATCTTGCTGCCCCTCTTAAAAGTGTTCAGCTGTTCAAGTCCAACTTTCTCCTTCGTCATGATGTGATCACTCCTCCTTCAGAGTACTGCTTTGCAATTTGCTTTTTATTCATGCTTTCTACATAACCAAACCATCTCAACATACTCCTTCTTTTTCCCTCGGGTGTCTGCAGGGTGAAGATCAAGAGTCAAGATTGCTATGGACTAAGCCAATGCAGCGATACAACCCTCAACAACTTTACTTTACAGCAGGCTTATAATCCTGTACTTCTCATTGGCCCGTACATAGCGAGTCGTGATTGGTCATTTTTGGCCAGTCTGATTGGCTGTTAACGGGGCCCCCTGATTGGATGCTTGTGAAAGCGGTAAACTCAAATCATTGGTTGTTTTGACAGCAGCCAGCTCTATAAAAGAGCTGCTGCTGCCCAAGTATTTTGCTCTGTTCTTTCTTGTAAAAAAGAGTTGAAGTCACTGTTCGATGTCTCATCTCCATTCCTTGTGCCCATGCCCAGGACTTAACACTGGCGACGAAGATGGGATGCGGAGACGATAGAGCTGATTAAGTACGCATTGAACAAGTCAGAGCATGTGGTGAAAGAGCGCACGCAACAAAAGGCAAGATGACCAGCGGCGCTATACTACCCGCTCCATTCGACCCAGCAACCGAAGACTGGGACTCGTAGATAGATCGCTTCCAGATGTTCCTGGAGACCAACAATTTAAAAGATACTACACCTGGCAAGAAACGAGTGGTGTTCCTGACTCATTGCGGCCCCGCCGTTTTCAAAATGGCTAAAGCACTAGCAAAACCGGCAGAAGTGAAGACCATGGATTGGGATACCCTCGCCCCAATCCTCCGGGCCCATTACGCACCCACAGTACCTACACTGATATGAAGACACAAATTTTACCAGAGGGACCAATGGAAGGACGAGAGCATTGGAAATTTTGTAGCCGACCTCCAGAACCTAGGAGGCCTTTGTGGTTTTGCAAACTTAGAGGAAGCCCTAAGAGACTGCACAGTTCTGGGATTAAATGCACCACATGTGCAGGGTAAGCTAATGGCGAAAGGCAACATCAGCTTTACAGATGTCATCGCCGACGCTACTGCCACAGAAGCAACCAGGAAGTCAGCCGCTCGAATGCGCTGAGCGAACGCACCGCTTTGCCAACTTGCCAACGAGAGCCCACTCGCCACTGAGAAGCACGCTACCACTACCCACCACGAAGACCTCAAGTCATCCTCAGAAAGTGAGGAAGAGGAGGTCAACCAGCTCCGCTCAGAATGAGAGCAAAGGAACCAGAGACGTCCGTGCCTATGTGCTGGTTGCGGGGCAAACCACCCACGATCGGACTGCAAATTCCTCAACGCACTCTGCCGTACCTACAGAAAAAGAGGCCACATTGCGAAGGTCTGAAAAAGCAAACAAGAGTCCAGTCCCAACCGAAGGGAGAACAACCTCCGTCAGGAGATAGGCAAACCTTCTGAGAACCGGGACCGTCTGAACCACCAATGGAACAACCACTACTACTACAGAAACCAAGCACCTGCCTCTTCAACGAGATGAGAAGAGGCCCACTAAACCATTATTATCGGCCATGCTTCATCATTCGATGCAAGAAAGATCTGCATAAGGGTGACTATTGAGAATCGACCATGCATGATGGAAGTCGATTCAGGATCATCCCTATCAATGGTATCCTGGAAACCCCTCAAACAGCTGATCCCTGCCATCTGCCGCCAGGACCTTAGCACGCAATGAATCATCCTGAAAGACTACCAGGGAAACAGAATTCCAGTTGTCAGTTCCAGCCACGTCCAAGTATCCTTTAAGGACCGCACAGCAATGCCTCCCCTCACTGTCGTCGATCGTGACCGACCCAGCTTGTTAGGGTTACAGTGGTTCGCCCCACTCGGGATTGAACTAGCCAGCATATACCAGAAGCAACGACTGGGAAGAGGCTCTCATCCAGGAATTCCAGGACGTGTTCACAGGAACATTAGGCAAGTACAAGGGGACCCCTATATCATTTAATCTCAGCCCCGATGTAGCTCTATTTGGCTTAAGCCTCGTTGGGTACCTTTTGCCTTAAAACTGAAGATTGACAAGCAGCTAGATAAACTGATAGCCCAGGGCATATTGGAACCAATTGACCACACCCGCTGGGAAACCCCGATAGTAACGCCCATGAAGCCAGATGATTCGTTAAGAATTTGTGGGGATTACCAGGCCACCCTAAATCATGCTCTTCAACAGAGTGCTTACCCAGTACCGGTGGTTCAACACCTTCTTCATTCCCTGGGTGTGGAAAAATATTTGTGAAATTGGACTTAGCTCAGGCATACCAGCAACTACCTGTAGACGCAGCAACTGCAGAAGCCCAGACAATAGTTATACATAGAGGCGCTTTCAAGTGCAATAGACTCCAATTCGGAGTAAGCGTGGCACTGGGCATTTTCCAAAGTTTAATGGAGAGACTATTACAAGGCATAAAAGGCATCGTGCCTTATTTTGACGACGTCCTAATAGCTGCCCCCACTAAAGAGTTATTAGTACAACGACTCAGAAAAGTTCTTCAGAAATTTAAAGACGCTGGCCTGAAGGTAAAAAGGGACAAGTGTCAACTTTGTACGGAGAGAGTGGAGCTCCTGGGATACCTTCTCGACAGAGAGGGAATCCACCCCACCGAAAAAAAACTAACCACAATCAAAAAAGCCCCGAGACCTAGGAATAAGACAGACCTCCAAGCCTTCCTGGGACTCATTAATTTTTATAACATTTTCTTGCCCCAGAAGGCAACCGTAGCCGAGCCCCTACATAGACTCATCGATAAAAAGGCTTCCTGGGTCTGGGGACGGCGTGAAGAGAAAGCGTTCCAAGAGGTAAAAAACCTCTTAATCTCCGATGCTGTATTAATGCAATACAACAAGACTCTACCTTTGATGGTTACCTGTGATGCCTCACCATTTGGAGTGGGAGCCATTTTAAGCCATGTCCTACCAAATGGAAATGAGGCACCAATTGCATTCTTTTCAAGAACTTTGTCTAAAACCGAAAGGAACTATAGTCAACTTGATAAAGAGGCTCTCGCTATTGTATCCGCAATTAAATGCTTCCATGAATATGTATATGGCAGACCCTTTACCATAATTACAGACCACAAGCTACTACTTGGTATTTTGGTGGGAAACAAACCAACTCCCCATATCTTATCACCAAGAATGACACGTTGGTCAGAATTTTTAGCCGCCTACGATTACCAATTGCAACACCACCTGGGGAAAACCATTCCCCACACTGATGCCTTGAGCTGCTCTCCACTACCAGACATCATAGAGGACCCAGCTCCAACCTTAGCCGTATTGCAAATCGAAACCCTTAAATCGCTGCCACTGACCGCTCGAGACATTGCCTTAGAGACAAAAAAGGACCCTGTTTTGGCACAAGTCCTCAGCTGGGTAGAACGGGGTTGGCCGGTCAGCGCAACCAATGACACGTTCAAGCCATTTAGGAATCATCAAACAGAGCGATTCTCCCAGAAAGGCTGCATAGTGTGGGGAGACAGAGTCATAGTCCCGGAGAAATTGCAATATAGGGTATTGAAAATGCTGCATGATGGACATCCAGGCATCATGCGGATGAAGGCATTGACTAGGAGTTATGCATGGTGGCCTGGCTTAGATAAACAGATAGAGACCTGGGTAGCAAAATGCAGTAAATGCCAGGAGACTTGCTCCTCCAAAGACTCCCCCAACTCAGTGGGAAACACCTCGAGGTCCTTGGTCCCGTATCCACATTGATTTTGTGGGACCCACAAGAGGACACACTTTCCTCCTAACAGTGGATGCATATTCAAACTGGCTCAAAGTCCACAAGATGAAAAGCACCACCACAGACGCAATCACTAAAAAACTGAATAAACTATTCGCTACCCATGGACTTCCAGATGTCCTGGTCTCCGATAATGGCCCCCAATTCACTGCCCTGCCATTCGAACAATACCTGGCCAATCGGGGCATCCGCCATGCTTTAACATCGCCAGCTCACCCTGCGGCCAATGGTAGGGCTGAGCGAATGGTTCAATTTGTAAAAAAGACCTTGCACAAAATGGACCACAGCGACATTGATGACAAAATAAACCAGATGCTTCTCCTCCAGCACATAACCCCAAACAGTACCATGAACAAAACCCCAGCTGAACTCCTGATGGGCCGGAAACTTTGCTCGCATCTTGATCGCCTCCACCCAAACTACACGCTGGAACATTGTGGGTCCCCGCGACAATAACACAATTTACGGGACCCCGATCCTATCGCCTACAAACTGCAGACGGTAAGATGTGGAAACGCCACATAGACCAACTCCATTCCAGATTAGCACCAGAACCTCTAGCTGGGGGGGGGGGGGGGAAGGAACATTGAGGAGGCCAAAGAAGAAATGATAATTGAAGCCCAACAGCCTACACAACCAACCAGGGGATACTCACCATCCGAAGGAGAACCGAGTCAGGGAGTGGCCTTGCCGCGTGACAGCACTGTGATGGAAGCAGATCCAGGGAACCCAGAAGACAGCACTGACATAAGCAGGGAAAGCAGCCCAGGGCCACAATCTTCGCCATCCAACCCAGCTAGCAGCCCACCAGAACCAGAACCAGGACAGAAACCGGTGGAACAGTGCAGGTCAAGTAGACAGGTAAAGCGGTCTGCCTATTTATGAGAATACATCACCCCACCCCTCAGACAGAACCTAGGGGGGAGGGGTGTTATGGACGAAGCCAACGCAGCGATACAACCCTCAACAACTTTACTTTACAGCAGGCTTGCAATCCTGCACTTCTCATTGGCCCATAGATAGCGAGTTGTGATAGGTTGTTTTTGGCCAGTCTGATTGGCTGTTAATGGGCCCCCCTGATTGGGCACTTGTGAAAGCAGTAAACTCAATTCATTGGTTGTTTTGACAGCAGCCAGCTCTATAAAAGAGCTGCTGCTGCCCAAGTATTTTGCTCTGTTCTTTCTTGTTAATAAAGAGTTGAAGTCACCGTTCGATGTCTCGTCTCCACTCCTTGCACCCATGCCTAGGACTAAACAAAGATGGTGGTCTCAGCCATGTAATCCAACCCTTTTATATGCAGTTTACATAACCCAATCACATTATTATAGCTGTCATGTTGACTTTTTTTGACAAACCCCACCCCCCACGGTCATCCCTGCCTTCCTACTCTTCACTCCCTCTCACTTGTCTCATTCTTTCAATATTCACATATACATGCTATAGTGCTATATAATATTTTTTCATCATTTTTTTAGGAAAATCGTTCTCTTATATGCATTTTTTTTTAATGTGCACCCTTTTTCACTTCATTTCATCAAGCATCCTTTTTCATACTACCCTTTAGTGTAATTCTATATATTCCTATAGCACTAATTATTTCAATTATTCCCTAACAGCTTAAATGTATTGTCTTGCTGACATCCATTAATCTTTTAACACTCATGCCTTCTTCAGTTGATCTATTTTAATGCTAATCCTGCTTTTTTTCTTTCAAGATTCATTTTCCAAAGTTCATATTTAACACTACAGTATACCAAATACCTGTCCAAACACTTGGACCCATTTATTGCTCTTATATCCTTCAGTAATTCACCCAGTTTTTCATAATAAGAAATCATATTCTTTTTCTATTTATTATCTGTTCATTCCTTATGTATCAGGTCATTTATGCCACAAACACATACTCTGCCTCCAATCACTGAGAGTTAGATGAACATGAATTGCGGTGGTGCAGTGATTAGAGTGCAAGTACTGCAGGCTACTTCTACCAGCTGCCTGCAATTTGGTAGTTCAAATCTCACCAGGCTCAAGGTTGACTTAGCCTTACATCCTTCCGAGGTGGGTAGAATGAGGACCCAGATTGTTGAGGGCAATATGCTGACTTTGTAAACCTCTTAGAGAGGGCTGTAAAGCACTGTAAAGAGGTATATAAGTCTAAGTGCTATTGCTATATGCAGTTATTATTATGCCTGATTACTCATTCAGCAATATGTTTAGACTGGATTTCACATTTTTGTTCACTTATCAAGGTCTTCCTAAGAACCTAGATTAGCAGATGTTGTTTAATAATGTTAAATGTACTATTGCAGGATGTAAACTGTTCCAAGCAAAGCTGCCTTTTGTAATTGAGTGATGGTGGATTTTGTCAATGCCAGTGGTGTCCAGGAGGTGCTCCAGAGATTTTGGGATTGCACCCAAGATGTCTATTAGCATTGGTACTACTTTTGCTTTCTTTTGCCACAGACACTCTGCTCCTACTTGAAGGTCTTTATGTTTTATGATTTTCTCCAGTTCTTTCTCTTCCATACTGCTGTTGCAATGATCACTATCCAGACTTTTTTGGGGCTTTCTTAGCAACAATTGTTGTCTAAAATGTTGTGTGGCAGATGTTTGTCAATTTGAATTCTAATGTCCCAGAGCACTTTAGCTTCTTCATTTTCTATTACTTATTATTGTCACCAAAAGGAAAGGGATTTTTCTAAACAAATATTCACCAGTTATTATTTCCATTCATTTTAGAGTCTCTTGGGTTTCAATATTTTTTTTTTCAGTTCTGTCCCATCTCGTTTTCACTCATCCATTTATGTCACTCAAGAGAATACTTCCCCTGCCCCCCTTGGTCATATTCATTTAGAATGCTGCACTTGTTTTTTCAAAAAACCTTTCTCCCTTCCATTATCACTATTCATTGGGGGAAAAATATGCCTATTTCACCAACCTACAGATTTCTTCTTTCATATGAAACTATATCAGCTTAGATGACTAATTCCTATTTTCTGAGATGAATTTTAACCCTTTCATTCATAACTAACCCACAACTTTATTTTCCTTTATGTATTCACTTATTCCATTGCACATGAAGAATCTATCTTCATTCTCATCCCTTACATTCTTTCCCTTTCTTTTAATTTCACAGGCAGAACATTTCCATTGATGTCAGATGCACCCCAGTTTTATCCCAAACATTCTCATGCTATTCTATGCAAGTTACAATTTCTAATTCAGAAACTACCCTGTCAGCTAAGATACTGTTGTTCTCACTCCACCAATTCAGAGATACATGCAATGTACCTATAAGTCAATATCTTGATTCCTCGGTCATTACATTTTGCAGACAGTATCTAAAAAGACAGTCTTACTATTTCAAAGGACATGGTGTGTCCTGTCCAATAGCATTCCTAAACTTCTTATAGTACATATAGACAAGAACCATTTTTATATAAAATACAATCTATGTAATCCAATACTTTTTAAAATCATATTTGCTGTTTTAGTGGACTCTGATGTTTTGCTGCCTTAGTTCCTCCAAAACCTCATATTTCAAAAAAGTACCATAGCTCTAAACAAGTCCTTGATATAATATGTTTAGAATCTATTACATTTAGAAAGTTAGCTGGAATATACATTCATTTCCTGATAAAATCATAATTTATACAATAGATCAACCTCTAATGAAAGGTTTGCACATCAAAAAATGCAATATGTTTCTCTATTTAAAAACTCATAAAATAAAATCTTTTCTTATGCTCTTTATTATTTATGTACACTAATGAGCGACCTCAACAGTTTAGCATAGAGTTGAATAATGTAATGAATTATATCAATTATATATTTATATCATTTTTTATTAAGTCAAGGAAATATCTACATTACTCTAATAAATATTCAGCTTTTTAATTTCTTAAATGCAGCGAGTGTTATTTTAAATGTATAGTTCAGCTTTATATATTGTTAAAAAAAAAAGTGATAGGCTGTTTCTATTAATGGAACTAGTTCTTTTGGCTAGTTTTGGCAAGAGAAAATAGAGAAATGGTACCTGCAGTGATGGTCTCAGTGTCAGGCTACAGAACTTTTTCCCATTCAATTAACAAGAATGAACCTCTGAAAACCAAACGTATCAAAAGGAATCCTTTATTGAGATGAGACAATTCATGTAGGAGTTCAAAGCAGCATCTAATGTCTCTCAGGCATACCAGGATAGATAAGGGAGTTTAGAACCCCTCCCCTCCTCTCAATGTGTATTTAGTGAAACAAAAGCCAGTATGTTTATTTCTCCCCATCCCTTTTGAAGGAATGATCTTTTTCATAGTTTCCCAAGTATACATCTCACTGTGGAATTTTTATGGTCTTCTCATCTCCTCGCTGTGCCTCTCAGAGGTGATAGGTTCTGGCCATCTGGGATTCCTCTCTCCATTGTATCACGTGTGGGTTATACAAATTCGATATAAGATTGAATGTATTCAGGTTACATAAAGAAAGGATTTCTTTATCAGTCTCCCCCCTGCTTTTCTTCTTCCATTGAAGAAATGACAGATACACAGATCTTTAATTGAAATGCTTTCCCCATTTACCAGACAGAGGTGTCTGGGCATAATGAGAAGTCCAAAAAATCAAGAAGGTGGCTGTGCATATATGATCTAAATGTTACCTGTTTGATCATGTAATCAAGACTGGCATCTTGACTTTTTTGACCCTACTACCAAAACGATTTCTGAGAACATGTGGGAAAGATTCTGAGGGAAACCAAAGCAGCTTGTCCTTACCAGAATGACTGAATTAATTTGTGGGACATGCAGCATGTTCCACAAAAGATATATAACCCCATCATTAGATTTACATTAGTGTTCTTTGATCAATTTTGCCTTGCAATTACTATAAATTATGTAAAGTAGATTAATTTAAGTGTTACCTGAAAATGTTTCTACAAAGACACAACAGACATACCTAATTATTTATTAATGAATATTGTAAGCTATAATTAATGCAATCCTAGGTTACATTCACCAAGGGATAGATCACATGAAGTATTAGTACCACACTTATCAGAGCACAGTTAGAATATTGCAACCAGTTTTGGTCACCATATTTCAAAAGATGTTGAACAGCTGGAAAGAGTGCAAAAAAGAACAACAAAGGTGATTAGAGGACCGGAGAATAAAACACAAGAAGAATGGTTAGAGGAATTAGGTGTGTCTAGTCTAATAAAAAGAAGAACTAGATGAGACATGATAATAATGTTCCAGTGGTTGAGGGGCTGTCACAAAGAAGAGAAGGTCAACTTATTTTCCAAAGCACCAGAAGGTAAGACATGAAAAAAATGGATGGAAACTGATCAGAGGCAAGCAACCTATAACTAAGGAGAAATTTCCTAACAGTGAGAATAATTAACCAGGCTTGCTTTCAGACATTGTGAGTGGAGACTTTCAAGAGACTTGACAGCCACTTGTCAGAAATGGTGTAGGGTCTCCTGCTTGAGCAGGACGTTGGACTAGAATACCTCCAACATCCCTTCCAATTGTTGCCATAAGCATCGTTTGGAAAATCCCTCCCAACAGTGCCATGAGCATCATTCCAAGAAGGAAAAAACCAAAAGAGAGAAAAAAGAAAACAAAAATTGAAATGAGATTAAGGTTCTCCTCCCCCCACCACACACACACACACACACAATCTGGAACAATATTCTGCTGATTGCTGTTAAAATTTTATCATTATCTACCAGACCTTCGTCTAGGCTTCTGATTGAATATTTTGTATGACAAAAAACAAGAAGATTGAAAGAGGTAAACTGAAGAATTTGAAGACTTGCAGAAAGACTAAAAATAAAGAGGGAGTTAATTAAGTTAATTATTCATGTGCATCCAATTTAATATAATATAATGATCTTCTTCCTGGGAATAGTTCCAGGTCTGCCTTTCCTCGCCAGTGATTTACTGCATCAAGAGAAAAGCCCAGCAACCACAATTTTACTTGCTGTCCCCATGACTAGCCTTGTCTTGCCAAAAATCATGATTTATGTAGCCTTATCCCCGCTTTTCTGAACTGCAAAATTCCTGGGACCACAAATCAGGGCATTATTATGTAGGTGGCTCTTTCTCTTCCCACGGGAAGGGCTGTATTCTGGCAAAGACATCTAGTGTGAAAAAATAAATTGTAAGATTACAAAGAAAAACATTTCCAAGACAGGACTATACAAAATAGAAATGAACAAGTTTTGGTTTCATTGATTTCAACTGACTGAAATATGAAAAATACAAAATAATCTGTCTTTCTCTAGAGTTCATGTATGGAAACAGAAGTATCACTACTTGTTCCTCATACGAAAGGCTATTGGCTGGAATACCCACAAGACAAGGGAAAGATATCTCACTGGAACAAAGAGATAGTTTCTTCCTTACCTATATATTAGTTTATGTGATTAAAGCAGCTATCTTAATGGTATATTCCAATAAATAGATAGAACATTCATTCATTCATTCATTCATTCATTCATTCATTCATTCAGTTGTAGCCTGCCACACTCAATCAACCTTTGCTGGGTTACAATTGGTAATTTTAATAAGTCATCTACTGCAGAGGTCCCCAACCACTGATCCGCGGACCGGTACCGGTCCATGGGTCATTTGGGACCGGTCTGCCTACTTTGCTTTGGCGCCATCTTGTTCCGACGTGCTGGATCGAGCGCTGGTTTTGATGCTGTCCCTCAGCCTCGCTCGACCAAAAACGTCAACTCCATGCCGTGCGTGGCTAGAGAAAAGGGAAACGTGGTATCCATGGAGAAGCTGCTCTCCCTCCTAAGAAGGAGGCTCCTGATTCGCCGGGCTTACTCCAGGAGTTCTGCGAGGCTCTGGTGAAGGGAGGCTACGCTGTTGCCTATTATCTCGATCCCAGCCTGCACGAACTCTCTCACCCACTTTGGAAGTGGCCGGCGACCTGGTCAAGGCTCATGAGAAGCTCTTCTTCAATTGCCTCACTGACACGCGGCTACAGGCCATTCAAGTGAGCAGCAGGAAATGGGAGCTGGGCAGCCACAGACCAGCCATCTCTCCATCTGATGGCCTCGGCAGAATCTCTGCCTCCCAGCGCACTTGGTCCTCTGCCTGCAGGCTTCCCCGGCCCCTTGCCAAGTGGGTTTTCCACCCCAGCCCAGCAGGGCCCTCGCTGCCTTCCCCTCGCCTGGCCGGCCGGGCTCCTCAGGTAACCCGGCTGCCTCATGCCGAGAAGCGTGCTGCTAGGCAGGGGTCATGCGGCGCAGGGCAACACGCCACTGCCCAGCCCTGGCGAGGGAAAGCAGCAGGCGCTCCCCAGGCAGCGGCCTCGGCCCCGCCACCAGGGAAGCGGCTGCCCAGCTCCAGAGCTGATCCACACCTGACTGGCTGGAAAGTAAGGGTGAGTAGCGTTGGTGTTGTGTGTGTGTGTGATTTCTTAGCGCGCAGCGCGGGGTCTCTTTTGGCCGGTCCCGATTTTTTTTTTTCAGAGGGGAATATCATGCTTGTATTAACCATGATTATTAAATCCAATCCAACTTTGATTATAATTAAATTAAGTCATAACTAGCTTTTCAATGAATGGAATATATTATAAAATATAATAAAACAAATAAATAAATAAATAATTTAAAAACAAACAAACAAACAAATAAATAAATAACTCTAACCAGTCCCTGAAAAAGTGTTTCTGCATGAAACTGGTCCCTGGTGCAAAAAAGGTTGGGGACCACTGATCAACTGTATAATGAATAAGAGGAAATTGTCCAAGTTAAAATCACTAAATAATATCAAAACTATAACAAATACCCCAACCTTACAAGAATAGGTAACTACATTATCTCATTTAGAAACCAAATTCCACCTTGAACAATCGCAAAACATAATATGGGAAGGGCTACTCAAATTTCAGAGAAAAAAAAATAGAATTTACAAATGGAATACTACTATAATCTCTTTCAGAAATGTGATTAAGAATATCTTATTTTGTAGACATCCTAATGCCATTCTTAAAAATATAGTACACAAATCATAGCAAATGTCAGGTTTACAAATAATAAATCAGTCAACCCTGAAACTAGCCTGACTGAACCCATTTAGACTGCAACTTCAATTTAAGGTTTTGTACCTTTTCTGAAGTGGTGCATTCCAATTGCTTCATTTGTGTTCTGTTTCTGATTTAAGGACCAAGGTTCAGATTAATTCTACTTCTTTCTCTGAAACCTTAACTATAAATTTAGTATTATCCTTCCTTATTCTAGTTTGGTTCTTCATTTTTTACTTAAAAAAAATATCCTCAAACTTGTGATGACTTAGCATGATAGCCAGCACTTTGAAAAAAAATATTTGAATGCTTCAAAGTTGATTGTACAATACAAACTTTGCATGGTTATGCTGTTTGCTTGATCACAATCCTACATGTTTTTTTTTCTAATGAAAGAGCTGCAGGGACTGAAAATGTATATTCGGTATTTAGAGCTGCTAGTAAGATCCCCCCCTCTATCTCTTTTCTGGAAAATATAGATTTGTTTCACCAAAGAATTTAAAATAGAGATATCACAAAGCACAAAGCCTTTGGATTCTATAGCAGCTATTACATTCGATAGTGGCTGCATATTGAACAGTCCCTTCCAACTCATGCTCACACTTACTGACTCTTCATACATAATGATATAAGTACCTCTCTTCCATTCCAATGTATTTCAGAAAGAATTATATTTATATACTTACTCTTGTAATCTTTAAGTGGATGATACAGTGCATCAGAGGGCAAAATGTTTTCAGCCAAAGCACTACAAATGGGCTAGCATTCAGAATATATGCAAAATCATTTCTGGCTCATGTCGTGGCAAGATCGGATGTGAGGTGCAGGTCTTCACACTCCCTCTCTGAGTTCTCCCCATTGGAGGCCTCTGAAAGGAGCTAAAGTCACCCTGTAGGGGTGGTGAAGAAAAGAGGGGTGCCCTGTAGGTTACAGAGAGCAGCAACTCTCCTGCCTGACCTAGGGCTTTTCCCCTCTCATCCATGATGAGGAGAAAAGGCAGCTATCATGGCTGCCGCAAAGCTGGGACAGCCAAGACAATAAAGAAATGTGCAGCAGCGGTGTAGATGAACAGTGACTGGAACTGGGTTTGAAGATTCTTTTTTTATTTAGACCCTAATTTGAAAGAAAGAAAGAAAGAAAGAAAGAAAGAAAGAAAGAAAGAAAGAAAGAAAGAAAGAAAGAAAGAAAGAAAGAAAGAAAGAAAGAGGAAAATCCAGGAAAGAGATTCTTAGAACTATTTCTTAAAGTGGCAAATCACCATAGAGAGAAAAATCCTAGATCTGAAAGAAAGGAACTAAGGGGAGAAAAGCTAAATACCTTTTAAAATGTAGAAAATTGGATTTTTAAACTGGGTAGGTGTTGTTTTGGAAAGGCATTATAAAATGCTGGAACTATCTATTGAAATTTGCTTGAATAACCAACTTTGCTTCCATAAATTGAACTAAATTTGGATTAATCAATTTATCAGACTTAAAGCAATGCTGAAACCTAAGCCGAGGGTGCTATCTACTGGTGAATGGAATACACCATACCCCTACAAATTTAGAAAAATTTCTGATAAGAGAAATAAACAACATTCATCTGGAGGACTGTGGTGATACTCACTGTTCTATAACTATCTACTTTATGATTACTGGAGATTCTATTGTGAGAATAAGGAAGACTCTTAAGTGACTTTTGATTTGCAGAAACTGTCTGGACTACTTAAATGGAACTGATTAATAATCCTGAGATGTAAAGAATTATGATTATTGAACTTTCTGAGGAGCAACATTGGACTGGAATATATTGTTTTTGAACATGAGTAAGAGTGGGACTTATTAAATTAAGACAAGGTGCTCCACCAGGGGAAAATGAATCAGATTTCAAGAGAAATGGTGTTGATGTTTCAAAGCATTAAGGGTACTATGGGAAAGAATCACAGAGAAATAAAGAGGCATATATGGGAAAATAGAAAATATGCTACAGCTGATAATGAATGAAGATCAAAGAGTTGAAGAAAGAGAGGAGATAGCAGAAAGAATGGAAGAAAAGACAGAACAGACAAATCAACAAACAAAGCAAGAAGATGAGAAAAAGAAGATGATAAAGATAATAATGACTGATGAAATATTCCAAGGGAAAAATACTTTAAGCGATTTAAAAATGGAATCAGATAACCTAGAAGATACTTTTGAAAAGGAGATGGGGGTTTGGGTGAATACTCTGGAGAAATATTCAGTCCAAATGGTAAAGACACAGATGCTGATAGAGACAAAGACCCAAGAGAGAAGTATGGGATGCAAGCCAAAAAACAAATAAGAATTGAAGTATTAAAATGAACAAAAGATGATGGATAAAAAGCAATAATAATAATAATTTCTTTTTTTCTAATATAATAATAGCCTGATTAAAAACTAGAATAGAGGTAGAAATAAGAATACACACCTTTATATGAAGCAGGATTGCAGGTTGAAAGATGCTTTTATTAGGTATATTTAAATAATAAGATAATGGGTATTTGAAGGGTGTATTATGACTTTGAACAACCAAATAATGAAGGACTATGTTTTACTATAAAAATGTGCATTCATGCTAAGATTAATGGTGACCTGACTAGAAGCTAGAATAGAGGTAGAAATAAGAAATGGGGGAATATTAGCAGATAAATTTTTATGTAATAGAATATAATTAATAATTAAATGTAAAGATTAGAGGTTGAAAGATGGTATTACTAGGTATGCTTATAATATATTACAATAAATGGAACATTGAAATATTGAATAACTATTCTAAAACAACCATGTATATCAATACTAGGATTATATGTTTGATCAATATAGCAACTGTTGTTGTTGTTGTTGTTGTTGTTGTTGTTGTTATTATTATTATTATTATTATTATTATTATTATTATTATTATTTGTATCAAAATGAATCATACCCAGAGGCCACACTGTTTATGTATTGATATGATGTATATTTAAAAATAAACATCCAATAAAACTTTTAAAAAAAATATGGAAAACCTAGGATCCATGACTCCATAGAACTGAAATTTGTCAAATTGTATAAAATATTTTATGGCAGAATTATCATAAATAAAATAACAGTAAAAATCAATATGACATTGTTAGGAATAACATTGGTTACCTAACTTAGTTTGGGTAAAATAATATATATAAACTATGTTAGTGAGTTGAAGTGTGTGTATCACTTTAACTGTTAAAACATGTATTTTGGGTGCGGTTGTAAAATCACTATAAGAGGGAGCAAGAGAGATCACTGTTTGCTGGCTTTTACTGGATTGCTGACAATGATGGATTGATGGTGATAACTGCGTGTTTTTCCCTGCTATTGCTGAGAGAAGAAAAGAGGTTTGATTTTCTTCATATCTCTAACTGCAAAAGAGATATATTACTGGACTGATTATTTGTAAGTTTACTGACCTCTTTTTCGACACTGGACTTTGCAACTGATTAATCCCCAGATGGACTGAATTAGTGTATTACATATAGACTGTTTGACTATACTATAACTTTTGCTGGAATAAAAAACTATTTAACTGGCACAGTGTATCTGTTTGACTGAGTGTAAGCTACAACAACGTTTATCTCACATATTTGCCTGCCTGCTAGACTGCCGTTGCACGTTCTGCTAGGGTGTATCCCTAACAGACATAATACAAAATATCATAAAACATTTCCTATGGTTAATGCCTGATATGTGACTGTGCTGGACAGTTCAATATTGTTACTTGCAAGGTGGGGGCATCTCTTAATTCCTCCCTGAATTTAAAGTTCTGCATCAAGGCATCAAGGAACCTGAGGAAGAAATATCTCTGAAATGATGATCAAGGAGTCTTGGGTTGTCCAGTCTTCTACAAAATTATCTTCTAAATATGATGGATTACAACTCAGCAAATTCTACAGATGTCATAAACAACAAGAAAAACTTCTGGTCTGATTTTGCAAGATCAGTTACCTTCACATTCATGCACAGCTTCATCATTTATAAAATGCTTGGCAATTTCAGCACTAGCCTTTCCCAACATTTATTTTTTCTATGCAATATGCATACCTATATTGAGGTGTACTTTTTTCTACTTACCTACCCAATGTGCATGAGTGTGTATGTCAACTCATAAAACATTTTCTATACATGTTTTATAGTTGCCAACAGAAAGAAGGGGGGCAATTTCAAAAAGCAGGCAGCAGTGTGGAATCGAAAATATATTCCATTCATATTTTCTTCAGAGACTGATTAGATGACTGAAGCTTCTGCCGTGCAAAAATCTAATTGGAGAACATGATTGATGACTCTTGACTATGGATGTGTTTCATTGGAGACTATGCATTATGATACACCCAGAGGGGTGGGGGGGAAAGCAGGTTCAAGGGTGTGAGTGAATTACGTGTCTCAGAGTCAGCTATGCCCAGGTCATGCCGACATGTTGACTTCCAATAAATCCTTTGAAGTTTTGGGAGTTTGGCTCAAGACTCATGATTTAATTGGAGTAACTGCCAGAATCCTGACAGCATACATGCACCCCCCCCCCATGTTATTAGCAATAGTTAATGACACTTAGACTTATATACTGTTTCATAGTGCGCTATATGTAAACCTCTCTAAGCAATTTATGGAGTTATATTACAGAGTATATTAATTATATAGTGCATATTATTTAAACACAATTGCTACATTCTCAATATAAGCTGAGTTTTACATAACAGGCTCAAATGGGCACCAGTTTTACATACCCTCCGAATGGAGAAAAGAAGGCCGCAGACGCCATTCACGGCTACTATCTCTGGGGCAGCAGAATCACCTTGGGAGGGTGGTGAGCATTCAAGAAAACAGAAATGCTTGGCAGGTTTCTTTTCATTCCTATCTGGGTCAACCTGCTTTATTCACCTTGCTTAAGGCATCTGAAGCCATGGGACCTGTCATTTCAAGATGTCTGACGTTTGTTTAAACATCAGGCACCTTGAAATGATAAGACCTCAGGCTAATGGTATCTGAGAAGCTACTAGAGCAGGGTCGAGGTGGCACAATTTCAAGAAAGGGAATTTCTAGTAAGATTTTCTTTCCATTGCTGTTTAAGTGAAATAGAAACATTCAGGCAGGCTGAGAGGAAAGAGCCCCCCACTTTTCTGATATATAACCTGAATCACATTCCAGGGATGTATACTTTATATCAAATTAATTTAGACTTTTTTTGTTTGTTTCAGGAGCTCAAAGAAGCATATACGATATCCTACTCTCACATTTTCTCCTGTCATAGCAATCCTGTGAATTATGGTAGGTGGGACTGAAAAAAAAAGGGATGGTGTGGATTTGAATCCAGGTCTCTCTTTTCATCACTAATCCTAAATTCTTAGTTCTAGAGTAGGTCAGGTAATAAATATCCTCATTTGTTGATTCATTCATTCAAGCTCTATAGCTACCCATCTCAATCAATGACTCTGGGTGATTTACAGTTCAAAAAATATACAACAATAAAAGCATTTTTAAAACAATAAAAACATACAAAATAAATACATGCAGTATCTTGGCCAGTTATCAGTAAAGCCAGGAAAAGAACCCTTGCCATATTCAGCACCCCAAGCTTGGGAACACAACCGGGTTTTTAGGGTCTTACGAAGGGCTTAAGAGGGTTCAGGCAGGCATGGGATTCTACTGGTTCTGTCCACCTCTGTAGAACTGGTAGCTCTGAAGAGCAGCCACCCTCCTGCCCGGGCTCTTACCTGTCCTTTATTTCCTGCTTTTTCAACCTGCTTTGTGCAGCACAGCTGCAATTGAAAAAGCAGAAATAAAGGGCTTTTCCAACCACTGTGCACCCTGCTCAGTGTCCAGGCAGCTCAGCAGGTCATAAATTGTATGTGCATGTGACGCAGAGCAACAGAACCGGTAGTTATACCAGTCGGATCCCATCCCTGGTTTCAGGCCATTGTGATCTTTGAGGAGAGGATATTCCATAGAGCTGGGTCTACTGCAGAAAAGGCCAGTCTTCTAAATCCTTGCCAGCGACCTCTTTGCTTGCTCAATCTGCTAGATTGAAAGATATCCCCTTTGCTAAAACTATTAACTATGGGACCTACTCTGCCTAAACTTCAGCTGGCCAACACAAAATATTAGAGTTTTTTCTAGAGACACCAGTCAATTAGGAATTTCTTTCAAAGAGTATGATTTCAGATTGATTGTTTCCCATGTCTTTCTCTTAATACAATGTTTTAAAGTGATTTTATGGATTGCCTACAAAGCCCATATTGG
Organism: Hydrophis major; assembly: GCA_033807585.1. NCBI lineage: Eukaryota > Metazoa > Chordata > Lepidosauria > Squamata > Elapidae > Hydrophis > Hydrophis major. Next base: position 100,175,310 of record CM066331.1, read on the forward strand.
ATAAGTGTAGTTTTTTTCATTAAAAAAAACAAAACGTTTTTCTAAATTTATCTATGGGGTAGGAAGATAAACTAAAAAAAGTTCATACACAACTGTCAAACTAAATTCACAAGACTAAAACAGAAATCTAATAAAATGTAATGCATCGTAGGGTCTTACATAATCTTTCTCGGAGAGAGAGAGGGAGGGAGGGAGAGAGAGGGAGAGAGAAATATGTCGGAAGAAAAGATAGTAAAATGCTTGTTCTTCTTAGCTCTTGCCTGCTGTTGTAATTTGCTGGTGCAGTAGTTTGAAGACTGTAACTGTGAGCAAATTTTATCAAGGGATTTTTTAAAAAAATTATTCAGAAGATAGTGATGTATTTCTAGCATGCTGACTGTAAATAGAAAGATGATATACATCTGCACTTTCCTTATAGGAGAAAAATAATATTTTACACTGTAGACATTTGTCTCTTTGTGATCATGAATCTCAAACATGATGATGTCCAGGGCCACCTCATCCCTTTTGGGTAAGATGCCATGATAAATCCCCAGTGCTCATCACTAAGGAGAAATGTAACTGCAAGCAAGCTGGGAAAAGCAAGCTGGTCCAATGTATTTTTATAATTGATTTATGCTACAAAAACGACAGTGCTGGCAGTGTAATTCAGTGCTATGAAAAAACAAACCTACCTTTTTTCCACAAATTTTCATTGACTTTTGTCACAGGAAATTCATTTTAAAAATGCTTCTCAACAGGGAAGAGAATGCTATTGAAATCCTCATGGGCAGCACTTATTACTGATATAGTAAAGGGATATGTGCCACTGCTGGTTTTTTTTCCTACAAACATTTCTCCAAGGTTTAACAATCTCCTTGAATTTCCCTAGCAGTGAAATCAGTGGCTGTGAGATTTCACTGATTAATTGTTCTCACTATTAGGAAATTTCTCCTTTGTTCTTAGTTGGAGCTTTGTTTAATGATTTTCCTACTTGTTACTTCTTGTCCTGCCATCAGATGCTTTAGGGCAGGGGTCTCCAACCTTGGCAATTTTAAGACTTGTGAACTTCAACTCCCAGAATTCCTCAGCCAGCAAAGCTGGAATTCTGGAAGTTGAAGTCCACAAGTCTAAAAATTGCCATGGTTGGAGACCCTTGTTCTAGACAATAAGTTGACTTCCTCTTCTCTGTGACAGCCCCTCAAATACTGAAAGACTACTATCATATCGCCTCTAGTCATTGTCTTCATTAGATTAGATGTGTGTTGTTCTCTCAATATAACTGAAGTTCCACCGGCTTTTTATTGCATCACAATGGAATTCGTTATGCATGAAAAGTGGGAGGAGCTTCAATCACATCATGGTCGATACTATCTTCATAGTTTTTGACCACTCTGCAGACCGGAGGTGGTATTCAGCAGGTTCTGACCAGTTCTGGAAAACCGGTAGTGGAAATTTTGAGTACTTTGGAAAACCGGCAAATGCCACTTCTGACTGGCCCCGCCCCCATCTATTCTCTGCCTCCTGAGTCCCAGTTGATCAGGGGCTTCTTTTGTTGCCCTGCACAAGAGAACGGAGCTGGAAAGCAGGTTAGTAGGATGGGGAGGGAATGGGATTTTGCAGTAACCTTCTCCTGGAGTGGGATGGGAATGGAGATTTTACAATATCTTCCCCTGCCATGCCCACCAAGCCATGCCCACAGAATAGTAAAAAAAAAAAATTGAATCCCACCACTGCTGCAGACCACAACCTGAAAGATTTCATGATGGACGCTGAACTAATAAAGGCGTTTAATAAAGTTTTAACAACCTTAAGTAAAAAGCAGGGTTCTAATCCTGCACTTCTGATTGGCCAATAATAGCGATATCGGATTGGTCCTTTCTGGGAAATCTGATTGGCTATCAACGGGCCAACTCTCATTGGTTCAAGGGTTTAACACTTCCATGTTTCTCGTTGGCTAATAGGACAGCAGCCAACCCTATAAAAGGGCTGCTGCTGCCCTAGGTGATTGCACTGTTCAGTATGCCTAATAAAGAGTTGAAGTTCACTGTTCACTGCCTCGTCTCCGCTCCTTGCACCCATGCGCAGAATTTAACAGATGTCCTTGCATGGGATTTCTTCTGAATGAGGAAATATGGGCAGCTGGAAGACTTTGGAGCAATAGAAAAGTGCCCAGATGACACCAGAAGCACCCTCTGCCATTTTCAACAATTATCAAAGTTCAAAAACACCAATGTGAGAAATGTGGAGGAAAAATTCACAAGCACCTTGAGAATCAGATAGAAAAACAAAAGCCTCTTTCATGAGAGAAGAAAACTTTTGAGGAATTGCAAAGCAGATTTTAGTGCACATTAATCTTGTGTCTGACCATATCCAATTGTGTGGGGAAAGAAAGGGGAAAGGAAATCTATTACTTTTGACCTTTCCAAAAGCATATCTTAAATTAAACCTACAAGAAACCTAGGGCTGAAGACTCTACAAATTATTCTTTGAAACTCTACACTAACCAACTGTAACACATTCTTAGGTAAGTTTTAAATGGTAGATATACTTGCAATCTACATGAAATGAGCAATGTCCTGTCATGTTACAGAAGAAAAATCATTGGACTCTAAGTGAGAAAATTCATGCTGTTATCTCTGACCAGTCCTTTTTTCCAAATCTTTTTCCAAACCTTTTCCAAACATATGATATTATACACATCTCAGATTGGATGGCCAGTTTGAATTATTGTGGGTGGGAATGTTGCCATAACTTTGTATATGTGATTTTCGCACCTCATGCCTCAGATCTTGAATTCTTTTGATGCTACCACTTTGATTTCCAGTTCAGGTCCTTTTCTCTATAACAATGGAGTCTAAAGTTTTCTTTCTTTGGTTTGAATGGAGCCTCACCTGACACTAGAGATGGACAAGAAGAATAGCAGGATAGCAGGAAGACCAGCTGTTCTGAGACAAAGAGAGCAGACATTTTATCAAAGCTTTTTCCAATGGCCCTTCAATTGCTATTCGATATCTCCACACTGAGCCTCAGAGGTTTGTTCATTATTATGTATGGGTACCTGAGACCACTCGTTGATTAAGCACTGTGCCTGGATATCTATCACCTTGAATTCTTTAGAACAGGATTTGCCAACCCTGACAACTTTAAGACATGTGGACTTCAATCCACATGCCTTAAAGGTGCGAATATTGAGAAACTCTGGTTTAGAGCAAAGCTCTTTTGGCCACCTGATGCCAGTTCCCCAAGAATGGCCCTTTGGTCTTCTGGGTGATTCCATTTTCATTTGTTCACTCTATTCAGCTTAGTTGCTAAACATTTTATGATTTTTAATAGCAAAAATGTATATGAATATTACATGGATGTTCATAGTCCTCCAGGCCAGAAGTTCAAAGAGAAGTGTATTTAAGGTAGAATTTGCATGTCATTGAGATAAAACGTTTTGTTAATCTGGTAAGATAAAAAAAAAATCTCATTTTAATTTTTAGGCATCTGTTTCAGTTTTATGCTTCTATTAATATTTCAGATGCATGGTGTAAAAAAGAAGAGCTAAAAGAAGATCTTTGACAATATATCTTAACAGTTTGTGAAAAGTTAACCTCTATAAAAATAGCTACAAAATTGCAACCAAGGAGGGTTGTAATTATTGACTTACTTATATGTTGATAATACATAATATAAAGCTGACAGACACTATATTTTGTGAATATTTTGTCAGGGTCAAAAAGCACATATGCCCTTCTGAAGAATGTATTCAGGCAGAAAAGGAAAAAAGTAAATAAGGACAGATTGTTTAATGGTATTTTTTTAATTATAACAATCTTGCATTTTATTTTTAAACAGCATCAAATGTACAGCAGGTAAGATCTGAGTAAAATTACAGGTAGTCCTTGGTTTATGACCAAAACTGAACCCAGCATTTCTGTTACTAAGTGATAAAGTCATTAAGGGAGTTTCACCTTAATTTTATGACCTTTCTTCCTTAAGTTGTCAAGTGAATCATTGCAGTTGTTAAGTTAGCAACATGCTTTTTAAAGAAATCTGGCTTCCTTATTGATTTCACTTGTCAGTAGGTCACAAAAGATGATCATATAACCCTGGAAACAGCAACTGTCATAAAGATGAATCAGTTGCCAAACCTTCAAATTTTGATCACATGACCATGGGGATGCTGCAAAAGTTTTAAGTGCGAAAACAGTCATGAGTCACTTTTTTTCATTGCCATTGTAACTTTGAACAGTCACTAAACGAATACAACATAGTACACACACTGCATCAATCTATTATTATTAATTATTATTTAGCATATGATGAGAACATGACAGAAAAGAAATAAACTTATACTTGGATGTCCAATTCAGCTATCCAGGTGATTGCATATATGTAGGCACTCTTGCACAATATGTTTAATATGATGTGATGTGATTGGCAGAGGTGGGATTCTATTGGTTCAGATAGGCCACGCCCACTCACCATGGCCACATCTACCCAGCAACCGGGCAACAAACCGGTTGCTGGGATGTTTGAATCCCACCCCTGGTGATTGGGTTTGAGAGGATTGACTCACTTCAACCAAGTTTGGTTTACTTCAATAAATTATTACTTCAACAAAATTCAAGCTCAGTATCACATTGCCACTTATCATAGTTGAGTGAATATTTGGGTTTTAAATTGTATTTATTTCCATGTTTTAATTCAGAATTATATGTTTTCAGTTTATAAAAGACATTTAAAGTTGACAATTTTTATTTATCTATTTATTAAATTTATTTGCCGCCCATCTTGTATCAAAATGACTCCGTGAAGCTTACCACAATTATGTTGCAAATTGTGTCATAAAACAATTTATGTGATAAATATTTTTACAAAAGCTTCAAAATAATAGTGAATTAATATGTAATGATCATTTTTAGATCGAGGGCTTTGTAACATAACATCTGGTAACTGATGATACTGGCATGTTATGATTAAATGCATTGAGACCACACTTCTGCATACATTGAACCAAGAGCAAATCCCACTGCAATCAACAGGACTTATTTCTGAACAGATATGAATATCATCAAAAGAGTTGTAATTGATAGCTTCAAGGTTATTTATTACAAGTTGTCAAGAATCCACTCATCCTAATCACAAACCCAAGGCACACACAAATATAAAAAGTGTCTTACAATCCAGTTAAGCAATTTCTGAATATAGACCCAACATCCATTTCAGATTCTTCAAGGCTGGCAAATGGCAGAACCTGCTGATGTCATCACAAGGCAGCCAGGAAACCTGCATTTTCATGAAAGAATTATATATGTATGCAAACATGAGTGTTTGTCTCAAGTGCTCTTAAACAGAGAGCTTAGTAATTGAAAAGCAGTACAGTACAAAACATTACAAAGGAAGTGTGAGTTAGGTTAATCTGACCTATTTATAACTCTTATTTTGAGGCTCAAGTAATTCTACCTCTTTAAGTTTGTCATGTAGTATGTTGGTGTGCAGCAGTTTGATTGATACTCTCATCCAATTCATTCATTCGTTCATACAGTCATTGATTGTAATAAATAATCTACTGAAGACTTTAGTGCAGTTACCTAGAAGAATTTTGAACAGGAGAAAAATTGAAAGGAAGCTGTTATGGGTTGATGTGAGATTGTTTTAAAGAGTAATGGTAGCAATCATAGTGGATATTTCTGACTTCTGGATATCAAGGAAGACATTAAGGAAGTAATAGTTTCCAATTTATGTCATATATTGTACAATAAGTGCAACTGAAAATAAAGAATGCCCCGAAGACAGTTCCCTTAATGACATCCAAATGAGTCTATTTGGTCAAGAAAAGCTAACTTTGCAGAATGTACCAAGCAATCAGTGACAACTATTACAATCCAGAAGCTTTAAGCATTTTTAGCTTGCAGCATGAATAGAAGTGATATTGGGATTGAGGCAGGAACATCGGGAACAAGAGAAGCTGCCTTACATTGACCAGATTCACTTGCTATATCAAAATTGTTTTAATCATGATACGTTAAGTAAGCCAAAATAAACTATCCATCCAATCACTTTTCCTATTATAGATCTGTCTGTCTGTAAAACCATCAGGGAAAAGAAATTGCTACATAACCTAAGGGCTATATATCTTTTGGTGGCAGCTTCTGGATGGGACTTCTCTATGGTGGGAGAGAAAACATTCTTCTCACCAAAATTTGGGAGGCATCAACAACTTAGGAGTACTTATCTCAAATGATCTAAGCCCCAGAGCTTCCTGTAACAACATTGCCAAAAAAAAATTAAGACAGTGGTGGGATTCAAATTTTTTTTACTACCGCTTCTTGGGGCATGGCTTGGTGGGCATGGCAGGGGAAGGATACCATAAAATCTCCAGTCAGAAGTGGGATTTGCCAGTTCTCTGAACTATTCAAAATTTCCACTGCCGGTTCTCCAGAACTGGTCAGAACCTGCTGAATATCACCTTTACTTTAAGAGTTGTTAATCTTATTTTGCGAAGCTTCTTCTCCAGCAACATTGAATTGTTAATTAGGGCTTACAAAACCCTAGACCAATCCTCAAATACACCTGGAACCCACACTGTATATTGGACATTAACAAAATTGAGCAGGTTCAGAGGTATTTCTCCAGAAAAGTTCTCCACTTCTCCACTCACAATAGAATTCCCTGTGCCTCCAGGCTTGAAATTTTGAGCCTGGACAATCTAGAACTGTGCCACCTGCAGTCCGGTCCAAGCATAGTTCACAAAGTTGTCTGCTATAATCTTGCCTGTCAACAATTTCTTCAGCTTCAACCACAACAATACACAGGCGAACAACCGATATAAACTCACGGTAAACTGCTCCAAACTCGATTGCAGAAAATACAACTTCAGAAACAGAATGGTCAACACCTGGAATGCCTCACCTGACTCCATTGTTACCTCAACCCCTCACAGCTTCAACCTCAAACTGTCTATCATGGACCTCACCCCATTCCTAAGAGATCCTTAAAGGGGGCGTGCATAAGCGCACCAGTATGACTACCATCCCCGTCTTACTTTCCCCATTTATCTGTATTTACTCCCTTGTTCTTGTTTATGTTCATATTTATATTTGCCATCCTTTGGGTCAGGGTTAAAAGGCCCCTCTTAAAACTTCTCCTTGTCAGAACTTCCAAGTAAAAATGCTAGTTTTGTTTTTCTTTTTTCCAGCCCTTTTTTAATGAAGACATTTTTTAAAAAAGAATTTTAAATTAAGTTTAGTGGGTTGTTTATTCAATATTTTATTGCTTTTTTATTGTGAATTTCTCAGGATGTGTCAACAAAGGAAACAGCATATGAATATATTTAGCAAATAACAAGTAACTTGAGTCATAGAACATAGAAAAAGTCAAGAAGTATAATTTTTTTAAAAAGCTAGGTTTATGCAACACAGTAAGTAAAAAAGATAGTCCAATAAGCTAAGGGCTATATATCTTTTGGTGGAAGCTTCTGGATGGGACTTATCTGTGGTGGGAAAGGGAACATGGTTGAAAATCATTGGCACAACAATTTGGTTTCAAAGAAGATTTTTTTCGGTCATCTCTGGAGATGCTCAGAATAGGGCAGTAGCATCTGTTTCTGGGTTGTTGCTTGGAACATGTACAGTACAAGTGCAGGAGCTGAATTTAGCTTCAAGAAATTGTTGTCTTACCGGGAAATGCCAGAGACCTGCATGAAAAATACATGGATGTTTTAAACTATGTTCACATGTTATAGCTAATTAAATTTGCACTCATAAAATATAAAAGGCAACCTTGTCCTACAGCTGTATATTTTTAAATTACACAAACCCTGTTGTAGAGCGGCGGCAGATACAAGACAGACACAGGCTCGACTTTTAAAAGGCTTTATTTACTCGAATAAAGGGTTGCCACGGCTGCTGAGGCTAACTGGCAGTCAGCTGGTGGCAACAGTTGATGCCGTTTGACAGCTCCTTTTATAGCCGTCTGTCAAACGGCATCAGCCAATGGGAGCGGTCGGTGCTCCCGCCCGGGCGGCGGACCGGAGTGCGGACTGCCAACAGTCTATGAACACAACAAACCCCATCTAAATTTTGTTTCCGATCTGACAAGTAGAGGTAGTATTAGAACAGGGGAGATGTAAAGGAAATGAAAAACAATAAGGTTCTCTATTACAAGTAGCTATTTATTGCCCTCAGAGAAATCAGTGAAGGCTCCAGTTGCTTTGAGCTGAGTGAAGGAACAGAATACATTATACTCTTCCATTTATCCCAAACCATCTTTAATCATCTGAAAGATGAGGATCAATGCCCTTCCTTCTCACTAGCCTGCTGAGGATATTTTTATTATCAGTTCTGTGGGCGTGGCTTGGGGGGCATGGCTTGTGGGTGTGTGGCTTTGTGGGCATGGCAGGGGAAGGATATTGCAAAATCTCCATTTCCACACCACTCCAGGGAAAGGATAACTGCAAAATCCCCATTCCCTCCCCACCCCACCAACCTGCTTTCCAGCTCCATTCTCCTGTGCAGGGCAACAAAAGAAGACCCAGCCAATCAGCTGGGACTCGGGAGGCAGAGAATAGATGGGGGTGGGGCCAGTCAGAGGTGGTATTTACTAATTCTCCAAACTACACAAAATTTCCTCTACTGGTTCTCCAGAACTGGTCAGAACCTGCTGAATACCACTTCTGCTTATGACCTTTGCTAGGTCCAAATATGTGAACAAGCAGTAGGAATTTTGCCCTGTTCAAGACACTTGTTTGCCAAGTCTTTAATGTATAAAAGCAGAATAGCCAGGTCTAGTAATACCCTTGCCATCCACTTTAGGATGCTGGAAGGTGGACCATCTCCCATTGTCAAAGGTGCAAAGAACTGTTCAGGTAAGGGTAAATACGTTTTCTAAAAATGAATCATTTCTATCCTTTCCCTAAAACTGGCTCTTGTCAATTCAGAAGATACTTCAAGTACCCTACTACAGAAGATTATGTCTTCTGACTATATGGATTACAAGATCTCATAATTTCAGAAAGCAAATAATTATTTTCTATACAATGCTGGAAAAACTTATTTCAATAGTTGGAGCTGATCTGTTGCTGAGCTGCATAATGCAGCCTGGATGCTATGACTGCCTCATGATAACTTATGGGCTGGTGTATATTTTTTGACCCAGTTTCACAGTAAATGAATTGATTTACACACATGCTGTTTATCTTCACCTCAAAGTATCATCATGGGACATTTGTTACCAGCTTTTTTCTATTACTGAACCAGTCACTGGCACATATTATTCTGAGAAAAAAAAACCTGACATTTCTCCAAATGTTTCTATATAGTTGACCCTAAACATTATCAGAGCTTCCTATCTGTTCTGCTGATATACAAAGGAAGTCTCAGTGAATGAATAACACCAACCTTTGGTTCTTGCTTCATCCATTTCACACAATGGTACAATGCGAAAAAGAAATTGTTCAGTTCTGGGTTTCTTTATTAAACGGTATTGTCTTAAAACTTGTAGATACCTTCGTTGTAAAAAAAAAATCCCCATAAATATTATATCTCTGTCTCTTTCTCTCAAAAAATTACAGATGCCTAAATTTCTGGGTCTTGTGTCAGAAACATTGCTTTAAAAATGGAGAATTGGGACAATACTGAATGTTCCCAAGGGTGGTAGTCCTGTAAAATCACTACAAGAGCAGAGCGTAATATTGTCCAAGAAGCCAAACAAATCTGTAAACTTTCTTTGTTTAAAACCAATGTTCGATGATCTATGAACTATGATCAGAAAAGCACTAGATAAAGATGGAATCCACAGAAGAGTAGCAATTCAGAGACAATTTCTTACTAAAAACACCAGTGGCAAAAAGGATCTCAGTGATCCTCCAGACTGATGTTGAATATTGAAAGATGGATCAAAAGGGGATACAGGTAGTTCTCAGATTGCCACTATAACAGAACCTGTCCATTATGGTTGTAAGTCGTGATGGTTATAATGTAGGTCATCACATGATCTACATGATCTTTGATCTTTTTTGTGGCAGTCATTAAGAAAATCACCATCGTTGTTAAATGAATCCACAATCTTAAGTAAACATGGTGGTCATTAAACAAACTCATTGCTTGCTATGCACATTTTTTTTTTTTTGCCAAAACCTGAAGTAACACTGTTTTTCAGCAAAAACATCATAAATCATGGTCATATTATTGCAGCATGCTGCAAATGACCATACATGTAGGCCAGTTGCTGAATGCCTGAAATGCAGTCAAGTGATCACTAGAAGGAAGATAGCATTAGTACTTTGGAACTGGTTTGTAAGTGTTCGGTCTGCCATCTCCAGCTTTTTCACTTCACTGGCATCCTGCTATAGCATCCTGCTACAAGCATCCTGCTTGTAAAGGAAGGGGAAATGAAATTGAGGTAATAACATGTGGGCCTAGGAATGAGAAAACAAATAATTGGAGGGGAGACACATTGAGAAGATCCATAAGTGCCAAGTCGACATAACCAGCCACCAAGTAGACCTGGTCTGGGAACTGAATGTAAATATCAGATTCCGCTTCAATAAACTCAGAATAACCACTAACATGCTTTGCTTTGAAGTGTTTAATCTATTTGCAAGCAGCAGAATCTAACCCACATGTAATGCAAATTTAGTCAGGGCTGCCTGCCTAGTGCTCCCCACCACCTTTTAACCCCATGCAAAAGCCACCCCACTTCCCCCACACTCGGTGATTAACTCCAATGGCCGAATAAAGGAAATGCCAACAGTCTCTGAATTGGTGCCTCTCAGCTCTTTGTGAGTTCCTTCTGGCTCTCCAGCTCATCAAAGTAGGTATCGGTGCTGAGCAAGTCATCCGCCTCCTGAAATGCAGCCCACGTGTCCCAGGGCTGACAGCAAAACTGGATTGAGAGGCACCAAGGTCCGAACCATTCCCAAAACATCTTCAAGGCATCCTATTGGACATTGATTGGTCAAGTGGGAAGGGCCAGGGAATAGGGAGTAAAGAGTAACGTTTGTGCAGGAATACTCAGATCTAGCTTTACTTTCTCTGCAACCACTTAATTTTAGTAAAATAACCTATCACTTCAACCAAAGGTAGTCGAGGGTCTCTCTTTCCTAATTTTTAAAGTGACACAGGTCTGACAGTAAGTACCTTTTGGAGTGCCTGCTATAACTTTGAACACTCACTAAGCAATTGGTCGTGAGCTGAGAACTACCTTTATTTGGAAGACTATATGTCTATGTACATTCATTTATTCATTCATTTATTAATTTGTATTCTGCCTTTATTCACTTTGCAAATAACTCAAGGTATCAAACATATCCAACACATATTTCTATTTTCCCGTAACAACAATCCTTTGTTGAACTGAATGAGAGTGACTGGTCCAAAATCCAGTTAGCTTTCATGGCTAAGGTGGGACTTGAATTCTCAGCCTCTGCTTTCTAGCCTGGTGCCTTAACCACTGGACCAAAGTGGCTCTTATTCTCTTTGTTAAGTCTGGAGCATAGGTGCGAATGATGGAGCCGAGCTGGTAGAAACAGTAAACTTCAAACTTTTTATTTACATATTGTGACAGCTCAACTCGAGGGCTGTTATAGCCTTCCTTATATAGGCAGCTTGTTAACTCTTCAACCAATAGCAAACCTAGAGCGCTAGCTCCGTTAACCAATGGGAATGGCCTGTTAATGGCCAATCGGATGCTCCTGAATGGACCAATCCAATCCTGCCAATAACAGCCAATCAGAAGTGCAGGGCCAGAACCCTGCACTTGACTTCAAGCTCAATGATAACTTTATTGGTATTATTCATTCACAACACCCCTTTCCCCCGGCTTCTGCCCACGGGGCGCGATTACATAGTCCTTAAGGTAGGACGGCTGTTTTACTAGTCTTTTCGATTTTTGTAAAGTGCCTGGCGGTTGGCTGCACTTCTGCTGAGGTAGATCATTGTTTAGCAGTACGGGTGCCTCTGGTTCCAAGTTCGTGTTCTCGTTGTCACCAATATCACTGGCCACTCCCTGAGGTGCACTCACTCTGGTCCCTGGTTCCTGTTCCTGCGTTTCAGTTCCATTATCAGTCTCTTCGAAAAGGTTTCCCTCTAATAGTAATTCGCTTTCCTCTGTATCTCCCCACCCTCAGTTTGGTCAAAAGGGAGTTTGGAAGTGCGAGATGGTAGCTGCGATCGTAGTTGATCTATGTGGCGCTTCCAAGGTCTTTTGTCAGGGCACTGAACGAGGTATGATCTTGGGCCGGTTACGCAGATTACGGTCGCCTCTACCCACAGCGGATCGCCCAATAAGTTTTTAGCGAATACTAAATCGCCTACCTGGAAGGTACGGCATCAGCCGCTGGATCCAAGTGGCTTTTCTGGTTCATAGGCTGGGTGTAACCGATCGAGGTGGGAGCGGAGCTTTCGTTCCATTAGCAGCTCGGTGGGAATTTTGTTGGTGACACTGTGAGGTTGATGTGCTGCAGGAAAAGGATATGGTTGATTTTCTCGTCGATGTTGTCATAGTCTATCTTTTGGAGAGTCTTTTTGACGAATTGTACCATGCGCTCAGCCCTACCATTGGCAGCAGGGTGTGCAGGCGAAGTGAGCGCATGTCGAATACCGCGGTAAGCCAGGTACTGCTCAAAAGACAGCGCGGTAAATTGGGGCCCGTTGTCAGATACCAGAACGTCTGGTAATCCGTGGGTTGCAAAAAGTCTTTCCAGTCTTTTGATGACCGCGTCAGTGGTCGTGTTGCTCATTCGGTGAATCTCGAGCCAATTTGAGTCGGCGTTGACGGTTAGCAAAAACGTGTGGCCTTCAGCTGGCCCAGCAAAGTCCAGATGGATGCGGGACCAGGGTGCCAACGGCATCTCCCATTCGGTTGGAGTTGCCTTTGGTGGAGCGTTGCTTACTTCTTGGCATCTCTTGCAAGTTTTAACCCATGATTGGATTTGTCTGTCAATGCCTGGCCACCACGCGTAGCTTCGTGCGAGGCCCTTCATGCACACGATGCCAGGGTGGCCATCGTGCAAGGTTCTTAGCAGTGTGTGTTGGAGTCGTTCTGGGATAATGACTCTATCACCCCAGATGACACAGATCTTCTGCGAGAACAACTCTGTTTGATGACTTTTGAATGGTGCAAAGTCGTCTGGTACTTGGTCCAATGGCCATCCGCGTTCCACCCACGTGAGGACTAGCGCCAAGATGGGGTCGCGTTTTGTTTCTCTCGCAATGTCACGGGCAGTTAATGGCGGCGTGTGGAGTGTCTCGATCTGCAACGCTGTCATCGTTGGTGCAGGATCGTTGATAGTTTCAGGGAGTGGTGTCCGGCTCAGCGCGTCAGCGTGGGGAATGGCTTCACTGGGACGATATTGTAGTCGATAATTGTAAGCAGCCAAGAATTCTGACCAGCGGGTCATTCTGGGAGAAAGTATATAGGGAGTTGGCTTGTCCCCAGTGATGATCCCCAGCAATGGTTTGTGGTCAGTTACAATGGTGAAAACCTGGCCGTACACATACTCATGAAATCTTTTAACAGCTGATACAATCTCCAGGGCTTCTTTATCAATTTGGCTGTAATTTCGCTCAGTTTTCAAGAGCGTCTTGAGAAGTAAGCAACAGGGGCTTCGTTACCGTTAGGTAACATATGGCTCAAAATGGCGCCCACTCCAAAAGGTGATGCATCACATGTTATGTTTATTGGCAAAGTCTCATTGTACTGCATTAGTACGGCGTCCAAAGTCAGTAGTTATTTTACATTACGGAACGCCTGCTCTTCTTTGTGACCCCATACCCAGATTGCTTTTTTATCTAATAGACAATGAAAGGTTCAGCGACAGTCACCTTGTGCGGCAAGAATACATTAGAGAAATTGATGAGGCCTAAGAATGCCTGAAAGTCGATATTGTTCTGGGGCCTGGGAACGTTTTTTATTGCTCTCAATTTGCTATCAGTAGGGTGAACACCCTTACTATCAATTAGGTACCCTAAGAATTCAACACGATCGGAACACATTTTGCACTTATTTTTTTTGACTTTCAGGCCTGCTTCCTGAAATTTTTGTAATACCAGTCTTAAACGCTCCCGTAAGATTTTTGAGTGGGGGCAGCAATGAGCACATCATCGAAATAGGGGACAACACCCTTGATCCCCTGTAATAGTCTCTCCATTAGGCTCTGAAAGATCCCTGGGGCTACACTGACTCCGAATTGAAGCCACGTGCACTTAAAGGCACCTCAATGTGTTACGATAGTCTGTGCCTGTGCCGTTTTTTCATCAACCGGCAATTGCTGATAAGCCTGAGCTAAGTCTAGTTTAGCGAAGACTTTTCCGCCCCCCCAGGGAATGGAGGAGGTGCTGTACCACCGGCACCGGATATGGGTTCTGTTGCAGGGTGTGGTTTAGGTTGGCTCGGTAGTCCCCACAAATTCTAATGGAGCCGTCCGGCTTAATTGGTATCACAATCAGCGTTTCCCAAGGGGAGTGGTCAGTTGGCTTTAAAACTCCCTGGGCAATCAACTTATCAAGCTGCTCGTCGATTTTCAGTTTTAGAGCGAATGGAACTCGATGAGGCTTAAGGCAGATGGGAGCTATCTTTGGATTAAGGCTAAAGGATATCGGGGTCCCCTTGTACTCGCCTAGCTTTTCCTCGAAGACGTCCCTGAATTCGTGGGCGAGGTCTTCCTCCCAGGCACTGCCGCTGATTCGGTTAATGCCTGCCACTTCAATGCCGAGTGGTGTGAACCATTGTAGGTCTAACAGACTAGGCCGGTCTTTATCAATCACAGTCAGGGGTAAGTACGCCATGCAGTTCTTGAATGCAACCCGGACTCGACTGGATCCTGCAACTGGGATTCGGTTCCCCTGGTAGTCTTTTAACACGAGCCGTTGGAATTGAAGGTCTTGTCGCCGGATTGTGGGGATGAGTTGCTTGAGGGTCTTCCATGAGACCATTGAAAGAGACGATCCCGAATCAACTTCCATTTGGCAGGGCCGATTTTCAATGTTCACGTTGACCCGAATTTTCTTAGCGTCTAATGAAGAGGCATGGCCAATAGTGAGTGTTTGGTGGGCCTCTTCCCATCTCACTAGACGACTCACGGGTCGGTTTCCGTAGGAGTGGTTTACTGGTTCTTGCCTTACAGGGCGATTCCCTGTCAATTGGAGGAGATTGGTTCCTTTCGAGGTCTGGCTGGGTCCGAGAAGGCTGGGTCCGAGGAGGCTTCTGCAGACCCGTCCAATGTGGCCTCGTTTCCTGCACTCGTGGCAGAGTGCGTTGCGGAATTTGCAATTGGAGCGGTAATGGTTGGCCCCACAGCCAGCGCACGGTTGCTGGGACTTCGGGTGTTGGTCCCGATCAGACTGCAGGCGATGGACCTCTTCTTTGTCTCTGTCTGATGACAAAGAGAGGTCCTCATGGTGGGCCGTAGAATGCTGCCCTTCTGTGTTAGGTGAAATTTCCCTGGCCGGTTGGTGTGTTGGAGTGTGATTTCGGCGTAATTGGGCAGCCGAATTCTTGGTCGCCTCCGCTGCTGTAGCTTCAGCTATGGCGTCCTTAAGGGTGATGTTGCCCTTTGCCATTATTTTGCTCTGTACGTTTAGAGCGTCTAGCCCGAGGACTACTCGGTCTCTCAAAGCCTCTTCCAGGTCGGTGAAATCGCAAAGACCTCCCAAGTTCCGGAGGTCTGCAACAAAATTGGCGACGCTTTCTCTTTTCCGCTGGTTCCTTTGATAGAACTCGTGTCATCTTACGAGCGTTGGAACGGTGGGTGCATAGTGAGCCCTTAGTGGTTCAAGGATGTCCCAGTCCATGGCTTTCACTTCAGCCAGTTTCGCTAATGCCTTAGCCATTTTGAATACCCTTGGCCCGCAGTGCATTAGGAATATCGCCCGTTTCTTCCCGGCCGTGGCATCCTTCAGATTATTCGTTTCCAAAAACATTTGGAAACGATCCATGTAAGACTCCCAGTCCTCTTGAACTGGATTTTTTTTTGGTTTTTTCCAGTTTTTGCGTGGCTTCAGGGCAGCAGGAATTCGCGACCGCTCGCGATTCCTGCTGTGCTAGCCGCCGAGGTAGCCCCGATCCAAATGGGTCAGGGGGATATGGCTGCCCTGTAGGGACAGCCGAAGAGAGAGGGGAGCTGGACAGGGGGTTGGGAGTGTCGCAGACCCTTTCCTTGTCCTGAAAAACCCCTTTTTCCCAAGGCGGTGGAGCGGCGGTCAGCAATGGCCGCCACGAAGAAGTCTGCAACCAGGTAAGATCGTGCTGGAGGAAGCAAGAAAAGTGAAAGTGCTGGCTGAGCCGGGTCAATCAACATCCTTTAAATTAGCTGGAACTGAGCTGTCTGAATTGCTGGAGGATACATTGTATACCTAAGAAGATCGAAAGCGGCAGAGAAACTGTTAAAGGGAACTTTTTTTTTTCTTCACTCTCCCACCCCATGAAAAAAGCAGAAGATTTGAAATTTGTTTGGGCACTGAAGGTGAAATATTCTGAAAGTTGCTTGGACATTGGACTTAAAAATTTAAGAAATTGGAAAACCTTTATTAGAGGTATGGATTTCTGATCATTTAAAAATTGATGTTGCAAGTGGGAAGGGAGCGGAAAAATATTGGAGCAGAAGTGGAAAAAGGAGGAGATTGCCAAGAATACTAAAAAAAGAAATATGGTAATTGGACCTCTTTGATTAAACAGTAACCCCAGAAAGAGAAATAGAAGAAGGAAGAAAAGTATTAAGTTTTGGAACTTTCTTTTTGAATTACTTTTGACTAAAAATACTTGAGTGGTTGTTTTGGGGAAAGTTTTTCTTTTCAAGATGGCATCGCTTGTGGATGAACTAAAGATTGAATATCAAAAATATAAAAAGGAAGAACAAGATGGAAAAGATACTTTGGGCACTTCATTTCAATTTTTAGAAATGGCGTTATGTACTTATGAAAAGTTGATTATGCAGCAGAATGATTGGGACAAAGAAGAAGAAGAACAAGAAGCCATCTTTGATGAACAATGGGTTTTTTCTGGGGAGGAGGAGAAAGAGGATAAGAAAAAGGGGATTTTAAGGTTTGAAAAAACAACCAAAAAAAAAAGAAAAATGAGAGGAAAGGTGGATGCAAGGTTAGAAAGCAAAGGAAAGGGAGTAAGAAAAGGGAAGAGGAGAGACAAAGGGGTAAAAAGGGCAAGGAGAAGAATAAGCAAGAGAGAAAGGGGGGGGAGAAGCCTCAATGGTGGGAAGCAAGATCTTAAGAAAAAAAGCTTATTTAGAGAGAATGGGTGAATCTAATTAAGGATAAAAGGGGGATTCTGGAAGGTATATAAGATTGTGTTTTTATATGTGTATTTAGAGTATAAAATTTATTGTGTAAATTTAGAATTTATTAAACAGAATCCCAAGATAAATTAAGTGTTATATGAAGTACTTTTAAGTTAGGGTAAAGGCATCACTCCAAATAGTGTAAAGGAGAAGTGTAGTAAAAGAAAAAAGATGAATGGATAGTTGGAAATAGAACAGACAAAGAATGTTATTGAAAATGGTTATAAGCTGTTATGCTTTGATTGTTTGTGCACTGTCTTTGTAAAATTAATAAAATTGGTTTATAAAAAAAAAAGAAAAGAAAATGATAACAAGATATGGAAGGATATATAAAATGAATATGATGTTTGAATTTGTGTCTGTGTGAAGAGTTTTAACCTGAGATCAGGCAGCCTTCAGAAAAGATGTTTTAGTTTATGTCTTGTGTATTGTGTTTGTAAAATTAATAACATTTGTTAAAAAAAAAAAAGAATTTTACAGGAAAATATCAGGTCTCTCTCCATCAGCTGAAATGGAAATGGGTGATGCAGAAAGATAATGATTCCATAAGTAAAAGATAATTGAGAAGAGGTTGGCTCAGGAAAAAAAAGTTCAACATTTTGGAATGGCCAACTCAAAATCCAGTCATAAACCCCATAAAATATTGATCCAACAAGTGAAACTGGTAATTTGCTCTACCAAATCCTGTTATTTTGACATAGTTGCCCAGAAAGGAATGGGTAAAATTCCCAGCTAACGATATTTAGGACTTATCATCAGTTACTGGAAGTGTTTAGTTGTAGTTATTGGTGCTAATGGTGATGAAACAATATAGATCCAGGAGGGCAATGGGTTTTTTTAGTGGCATTTCTTATATCAATGGGGTAAATTGCAACTGCTTTGTCATAGTTGAAGGAGACCTTTGAGTCCTGATCAGATAGATGTTACACAAGGGGAGGATTTTGGTATAGGGCAGGGATTTCCAAACTTGGCAACTTTAAGACTTGTGGACTTCAACATGGCTGGCTGGGGAAGAGTTGAAGTCCAGAAGTCTTAAAGTTGCCAAGTTTGGAGATCCCTGATGTAGGAGAAAACCTAAACAAACCATCTCAAGCTTCAAACCACTCTAAACAAGTATATATACTGGGAGTCAATTATTCCAATAGCACAATTTTTATATAAAGGGTTCAGGCAAGGGAAACATAAAAAACATGTTTAAATTACATCAGTGAGAATTTTATTCATTTAAATTAAAATAATCTTTGGATAATTGTTTTTCAACAAATTGTTATAATTGCTGGATTTTCCAAAGTTATCCCAAACTTATTTTATTAAGATGCAAAGAGGGGGTGGAATTACTATTCTGCTATTTTGAAGCAAAAAAACTCAATGCAGTAAATCATGTGAGAATGCATAACATGCTTCTTATTATGTCAGGCATTGTAGCATCCTGTAGGAATAAAATGTGACATAGCAACCCTTATTAATTTAATGGGAACTGACCTGCCATAATTCAGATGCACTAAATTGAATATGAGAGGTGAACTTAATTTAATACAAGTATTTCTTCAGAAATGATGATTATGCCATTAAATTAAAGCCAATGTTAAGTAGCAAAATTAATGGCTGCTACTCATCTGGTTGGAATTTCATGGAGCAAGAGTTCAGAGATGTGAGTTGCTGCATAACCAATCCCTCAAAACTCAGGTTTATGTCATTGTAATGTTTCATTCATTGCTTATAAAATTAATTAATTTCATTTGATAGGAATAAGTCAGTGAATGAAGACCATGGAGAAGAAAAATTTGATCTTTGTAAAAATTTGATCTTTGGATATGTTGATCCAATCCATTTCCATCTATTAGAAATAATGTTATCCACTAAAGTTTAATTTTCCCTAATATGTTATGTCAAAGTACACTGCTCAAAGAAAAAGGTGACATACTATTTGAAATGTGCAGTTGGACATAAAATCTATTTGAAGGGAGAGTCAGAAACTGAACAATGCAGAAGCAGAATGAAATGAACATGCATGAATTAAAGTGAAGGCTGCACATGGACTGGAAATAGATTGAGTCATTGCATTAGAGATACATACTATATATTACAACTACAATTGTTAGAATAACTGTATTCTGTGACTGCTAATATTGACCATAAAATGAATTCATGGGTGGAATCAGTGTCAGCTTTTGAAGCCATATTGAGATTTGATGCTCCCACGCTGCCACAATTGAGCCTAAGAAAGGAAGGAGGGTGGAATTTATTTGAGTATATCTAATTAGACAAAATAAAATTCTTTTGTTGGTTCAAGGTCACTGAGTGTGGCGCATAATGAAATGGGAATCTTACTTCAGGACAGATGGTGATTGGACCATGTGATGCGGTGATGGCTAAGGGGGGATGGATTTGTAGCTTTGACTTTTGCAAAGAAGCCCAAAACTTTCAGATTCAGGATTCCACAGATGTGCCAGTTACTATCCAAATAAAGGTTCTTTTGAGATATGTCTGTCTCAGAGTTATTGATTGGAATGGAGGGTTGCTGGAATGCTGACATCAGGAGAGAAAGTTATGGAGACAAACAAGAAGAATTAGAAGGGTTAAGTACAGGAAGACCAATATAATTTAATAGGCATTGGGGAAACCTGGGGAAACTCAAGAGTGTAGTATGAAGATTTAAGGGTATGAGGGTGAGGGTTTGTTAGGAATAACAAGGTTACCTAACGTAGTTTGGGTAAAATAATATATATAAACTATGATAGTAAGTTTATGTGTGTGTCACTTTAAACAGCAAAGCATGTAATTTTGGGTGCGGCTGTAAAACCGCCATGAGAGGGATCAAGAGAACTTGATTGATTGCTGGCTTACTGGATTGCTGGATTGCTGGATTGGATTGTTTGCTAACTGCGTGTTCCCTGCTGCTGAAGGAAGAAAGGAGGTTTGACTTCTTTATATCTCTACTGCAAAGAGATATATTACTGGACTGATATTTGTAAGTTTACTGACCTCTTTTTCAACACTGGACTTTGCAACTGAATAATCCCCGGACGGACTGAACTAGTGAATGATATATGGACTGTTTGACTATGCTAAAACTCTTACTGGAATAAACTATTTAACTAGCACAGTGCATCTGTTTTTACTGAGTGTAAGCTACAAAAACGTTTATCTCACATATTTGCCTGCCTGCCTGCCTGCCGTGCAGATTCTGCTAGGGTGTATCCCTAACAGGGTTCATTCTCCAAGCCTGTGGACTGGTTTCTGAACATTTCATTACCAGGCTAGGTAACATCTTCAGTGGAGTGCCCTAAACTTCACTGGACCTAGCCTAGTAAAGAAATGTTAGGAAACCAACCTACACCCAAGCTACCGATATTCACCACTATTTAAGGATATCTCCAGACAAAAAGAGAGGAGCAATATTATAAATATGAAGAAAGTGTACACATCTATTAAGATTTAGTAATTTGAGCATGAAGGTCCAGTTAAGAGTATTTTGGGTAAAAATGCTATGAAGTGAAAGGTTGGAGAGTAACCAGGGCTTCTCATTTCCAACTTTGCTTCAGTTTTCTTCCCAGAGGGGAGCTGTGTTCAAACGGATACAAGCAGAACAATTCATAAAAGGAGGGGCTGGATTCACAGGGTGGATCAAAAGAGAATTACCTGGATAAATGTCAAGTTTTCCGGACCAGAATGATCGTATTCAAGACCCTTAAAGGAGTTTGCATTTTAGAGTTCCTTTCTGTCATTTGAAAAATCATGAAGGACATGGGTAGCACCAAAGGTCTAGATTACATTTTGTAAAATGTGTGTGAATGTTCAAAAAGTGGGGGAAAGAAGATATGGATTATTACTGATCAAATTCTTGAGGAGTCTATTAAGAGGTCAGTTGGAGAGCATTTGGAAAACATGCATTGCTTAGTATAGATGAGTATCAATTTATCAACAACTAGACAATCTGTGACCACTGAGTTATTGCTTCAGAGATATTTCCTTACCTCAGATTCACACCTCTGTACATCCTCCCTGACACTTGCCATGTCTCCCTTGTAACCCACACACTCCTGTGCACCTTCCTCAACCCACATCACACCCATTCATAATGCCCTTGACCCGGGGCACATCTCTTATGCACACCCATGCATCCTCTTCCATAATGCCTTGCAGTTCCCACACTGCATGGCCCCTCTTTTGCACCTCCATGAACCTCTGCATGCCCTTCCTAATAGGGACAATGCACATAAGTGTGGCTCCTTAGCACCCCTTCAGGAGCCTGTCACAATTCTTAGGCACACTCAATGTTGCTACTGGTTCTGACAGCAAGGCAGCAGGAGATAGTGGGAAAAAAAGGCAAAAACAGGAATGAATTTAGGTAACAAGTTAGCTGGATGAAGGTGAATTCTAAGTCAAGCCAAAGATTTACGATGCCAAGTCATGGAAGAGATGAAATCTTAGTCAATTAACAAGCCAGGGTTGTAAATAACTGGATTCCAGGTGAGAGTCACAGAACATGAAGCCAGATGCTAAAGTTACCTCTAGCAAGGGAACACTTACTGTGAAATTTAAATTCCCTTCCTACTAAATATATACGGATGTTGCCAATCTTTCCTTAAACTTTGATGGTCAGTTCAATATTTGCTACTTGCTCACAAGTCACCTACTTCAACAGGGTATTTCCTTACCATATTCCTCAGTGCCTTCAACAATGACAGAGCTTCTGTCAGCCTCCAATGATCCTTCTTCTGCTTGTTTCTTTTTGGCTGCCATAGAAACGTGGGAGGGAAGAATAATTGAGCCTCATGAGGGGAAGTGTGCTGAAGGATGAAGTTGGTGGATTGTAAAAGTTGGGATGCTTTCTTGATTATGCTTACTTGCTTATTGTGCAGACGTAGCCTCTTATCTCTCTAGACCAGATGTGTGAAATGCCACCTGAAGATTCCCTACATGACATTATACACACCTCAGATTAGATGGCCAGTTTGAACTATTGGGGATAGGAACATGGGATAACTTTCTATATGTGATTTTTGCACCTATTGCCTCAGATCTTGTATTCTTCTGATGCTACCACTTCAAATTCAATAAAAGTCATTTTCTCTATAACAATGGAGTCTAAGGTTTTCTTTTTTGGATTTGAATGGAGCCACACCTGACAGCTTCGAATGTATTGGGAGGGGAATTAAAATCAGACAGATATTCAGAGATGGATGCCTTGAAAGTAGTCCAAGGTGAACTTTATAGCACAATCAAATAGCAGTGCAGGGAATGTTTCATGGCATTTTTCATTATGTCATAAAATGCTAAAAACCTTTTATAAAATTTGCCAGATTTCAATTCCAGGAGTCACGGGTTCTTGATTTGGGATGCATTTTGTAAGTTAGCCCATTTCAGGTGCCTTGGTTAACTACTGAGCTCTGGACTGCTTAAGATCAAGAATATCTGGATACAGTTTCCTTGCCAATTTCCTGAGCACTCCACCTCAACCTTCTCCAGTTCAAGGAAACAATTCTTGAGAAATGGATGCAATGTCCTCCCAACCGGCAGAGATAATAAAATCCCGAGAAGGCGGAGCTTCGTTCCGGCGATACAGCTGCGATCTCAGGGCTCTGAGATCGCAGCCGATATTTTCGCCCCTGGTCGGTCCTAACGGACCTAAACCGTCCCGTAGAGACGGTGATCGTGAAGGGCATTGTTCCAGGATCCCAGAGATATCGCAAAATCTCTGGTTAGATCCGGAAGAAGCCCTTTTGCTGGCGGCGGAGAGGCAGCCTCCATAGCTGCTGAAGTCGGGACAGCTCCGGAAGGAAAGTGATTGAAGTGAAGTGTGTCGGCTGGGTGAGAAAAACTCTTTTGTGCTGTAAATTCGCTAAGGTTGGAAAGTTCATTCGATATAAAGAAGAAAGCTGTGAGATTTTTTTTTTGACTGAAATTGTTTTGAGCGGCGTTTTTTAAAGTGATGTCAAATTGAGGCTTGGTTTTTTTTTTTTCTTTTCTTTATACTTTTTGGGAAAGATTTTACTGTGACTTTGTAGATAATCGGATTGAATTTTCTTTTATATATAGTTTTATGCTTCCTTTGATTTTTTAACTTTTTTTAGGATAGAGGCTCCCTTTGGCTATTTTTTCTTTTTGTTTCTGCATATATTATTCCTTGTCTCTGGCGGGGGGGGGGAGAAAGAGCATTAAGAAACTTTGTAACACTGCCAACTAGAGGCTTGAAAGTATCTGTATTTGAATTGGAGAGAATTGCAAAAAGACCTCATCTCAAGGACTTTTTAACCTGATAAGATAGAGGGAGAGCACAGTAAAATATTATTGCAGGTGCTTTTCTGGACTGTTATCAACACTTGAGGTTTGGCTTTGAAGCTGCTGGAGAAGAGAGTCATAACAAGAGCCTTGGATAAATAACAAAGTGCAGTGTGTCTTCTTATATATACCCCATTCGCCAGCCTTTTTCTAAATCTTAATTTTAGTAATATTTTTATTTTTGCCTTTTACTTTAAAGGGAAAGCCTCAGAGTTTTTTCTCTTTTCTTCTTTATTTTTCTTTTCTTTTCTATTGGGACTTTTTTGCTTTTCATATTTATCTTTTTGGACTATTTTGTTGTTGTGGTTGAATTTTTTTTTTTTTTTTGGATTATTGAGATTTTTTAATTGGATTAAGGTGTGAAGAATCTGAAGGAACTTTTTGTTTTTTGTTTTTCTTTTTTCTCTTTTTGCTTTTTCCTTTTTCTTTGCTCTTAATCAATATTATTATTTTTGGATTTGTTTGTTTTTTCCTTTCTATTTTTTCTTTTTTTATGGTGGACTATCTTGTAATTGGATTAGGGTCTAGAAGAACCTGAAGATCTTTCTTCTTCCTTTTTTTTTTTTTTGTTTCTTCTTTGGTCTCGTGTTTTTTACTATTGGAGTTCTCCATTTTGGATTATAATTGGCTGCTCTACTAGTTGGATTAAAAGTTAAGAAGAACTTGAAGTTTTGGAAATATTGAAATGAGCAAGAAACCAATACCATCTGGCATTTCTGCTTCTACCTCTGCTTCCCCACCAGCTGGAGGACAACGTTTAATTCAGACAATGTTGAAGCAAGATAAGGAACAAGAAAAAATAACTTTACAGTTACAGATGATTATGCAAGGAATCCAAGAACTCAAGACAAAATCAGATATCATTGAACAAAGAACAGGAAATATTGAACAAAGAACAGAAAATATTGAACAAAGAATAGAGAAGACTGATGAAAAAGTTGAAAATATTAAACAAATGATGGTTAAGTATGAGGAGAGATTCCAAAAAATTGAGGAAGAAGGAAAACAAAGAGAGAAGAAGATTGGAAATATTGACAGCAGATTAACAGTGGTTGAACAAGAAAAAGGTGGGATGTTGAGGTGGGAGATGGAAAGATCAGAATTTTACCTCAGATTTCAAAATATAGAGGAGGAAAAAGGAGAAAATTTGGCAGCAGTAATGATAGAAATTTTGGCAGAGGCTTTGGAAATTACAGAGAAAAAGATAATGGATGGAATAGATGAGATATACCAGTCTATACAAGATATGCGATGAGAAATAAATTACCCAGGGAAGTCCATATTAGATTTACCAAAAAATCCATTAAAACGCAAATATTACAAGTAGCAAGAGAGAAAATACTGAAATACAAGGATAAAGAGGTTGTGGTTTTAAAACAAATACCTAGAAGAGTGAGAGAGATGAGAAGAGAATATCGATTTCTGACCAAAATATTATTGGAAAACGAAGTGAATTATAGATGGCTGATTCCAGAAGGATTAATGTTTACGTGGCAAGAGCAGAGACATAGAATTGACTCAATTGAGAAAGCAGAACTTTTTCATGCAGAATTTTTCGGAGGAAGAAGAGAGGAAGCAGAGAAAGAGGGTTCATTAATTGAGTTTCAAGATGAACAACTGGAGACTGAAAAAGAGAAAGGAGCAATAGGGGGACAGATTGATAACAAAGAACAGCGTGAAGTGAGATCCACGAGAGCTGTTAGACCTAAATATAAAGCATAATCATGGAGGAAAAAAAACTGATTACAATGAATATAAACGGACTTAATTCAGCAGTTAAAAGAACGAAAACTTTTCATAAACTAGAGAAATTAAAATTTGATATAATTTGTTTACAAGAAGTTCACATTAAAAAACAACATGAACAATTGTTATTACAACCAAAATTAGGGAAAATATTTACCTCTTTGACTCAATGTAAGAAAAGAGGTGTGGTTTTATACATTAAAGAGGCTATTCCAGCAAAATTGATTTACTCGGATGAAGATGGAAGAGTATTAATGGTAGAAATAATGGACAATAATATAAAAATACTCTTGATTGCAATTTATGCTCCGAATGATAAACAAGAAGAATTTTATAAAAAGCTGCACATGAAAATAATTGGACTGGACTATGTTAATATAATTATGATGGGAGATTTTAATGGAATTGTGGACAATAAACTGGACTATATAGCAACAACAATAAAGCAAAATAGAAAGGCTCTCCCAAGGTCCTTTTTTAAAATGACAGATGAATTAACTTTAAAAGATATTTGGAGAGAAAGAAACGCTAAAGCTAAACAATATACTTTTTATTCAAATAGACATTTATCATGGTCCAGATTAGATATGATTTGGATCTCAACAGAACTAATATCTAATATTAAAGAAACAAGCATTGAAACAAGTACCTGGGCAGATCATAGCCCAATGACAATTAAATGGAAGGGACAAAAAAAAAGATCGAGATGGACATTAAATAATACTATTTTAAAGGAGAAAGATTTTACACAATGGATGGAGAAGGAATTGGCTTTTTTCTTCAGAGAAAATAAAAAAGAAGATACTTCAACGCAAAATGTGTGGGACACTATGAAGGCATACGCTAGAGGTTTGATAATAGATTATACAAGAAAAAAGAATATTAGGAAAAGGCAAGCTTCTAAGGCCTTGGAAAATGAGTATAAAACTCTTGAAAAAGAATTACAGAAAATGCCACAGAAAAAGGATATTAAATTGAAGCTGGATGTAATCAAACATAAAATGGAATTAATAGAGAAAGAAGAACTGGCACAGAAAATTAGAAACTCTAAACAGAATTATTTTGAAGATGCAAATAAACCAGGTAGATGGCTAGCATATAAATTGAGAAAAGAGAAGGAATCAAGAAAAATATTGAAGTTAATAGATGAACAAGGCCAAGTTTGTTATGGGAATAAGGAGAAAAAAGAAATTATTCGAGATTTTTATGGGCAACTATATAAACAAGAGAATATTGATGAAGAAAAAGTCAAACAGTATTTACAGGAAGCTAATTTACCAAAGATACCTAAAGAGACTGAAGAAATGCTAGAAAGCAATATAACAATGATGGAACTAAATGAAGCATTTAAGAGACAAAATAATGGGAAAGCTCCGGGCCCAGATGGGCTTCCAGTAGAATTTTATAAAACATTTCAAGAATTATTGAGCATCCCATTGTTAGAAGTTATGAATGAAGTTATGTTAAAAAAGATGATACCTAAAACATGGTCAGAGGCTTATATTACACTTATACCAAAGGAAGAGACTGACCCATCGCAAATTAAGAATTATAGACCTATTTCTTTATTGAATGCAGACTATAAAATCTTTGCTTCAATCTTAGCAGAAAGACTTAAAAAATATTTAAATAATTTTATTCACTCAGATCAAAATGGATTTCTGCCAAAGAGACAAATTAGAGACAATATGAGAGTAATTTTGGACACTTTGGAATATTATGAGGCTCATCCTGAAAAGCAAATGGCTTTGATATTCCTAGATGCTCAAAAAGCATTTGACAATGTGAATTGGAGATTTATGTTATTATTATTGGAGCAGATGGGTTTTGCTAAAAAATTTATTCAAGCAATAGAAGCTATATACAATAAACAGACAGCAAGGGTAATGATGGAGGGGGAACTTACAGATTTTATTAATATAAGGAAAGGCACAAGACAAGGATGCCCCCTATCTCCTTTGCTATTTGTGTTGACCTTGGAAGTGTTGAATAGAAATATTAGGGATGATAAAAGCATAAAAGGAATGAAAATTAAGAAGGAAGAATTTAAGCTACAAGCTTTTGCTGATGATTTAGCTTTTATTTTGGAAGATCCGATTGAAACAGCTCCAAAGTTACTGGAAAGGATAGAGTCATATGGAGAGGTGGCTGGTTTGAAAATAAATAAAGATAAAACAAAGATTTTGACAAAGAATATGTTATTGAGACAGAGAGAAGAATTGGCAGATCTTTTGAAAATTCAAGTTACAAATAAGGTTAAGTATTTGGGGATATATTTGACAACAAGATGTAGCACATTAAAGGAGAATAATTATATTAAACTTAAACAACAGATAACTACAGATTTGAAGAAATGGGAAAACTTGCAATTGTCATTAATAGGGAGAATTTCAACAATTAAGATGAATATTTTACCTAGAATTTTATTTTTGTTTCAAACAATATCAATTAGGCTTGGAAAAGACTATTTTGAAGATTTAAATAAAATTATGTTGAAGTTTATATGGCAAGGTAAAAAAGCGAGAATAAAGCTAAAGCTTTTGCAAGATGCTAGAATTAGAGGAGGTTTTGGCCTGCCTAATTGGGAATTGTATTATCAAGCTGCAAGTTTGATGTGGGTCAAAGAATGGATAACATTAAGGAAACATAGGTTATTGACATTAGAAGGACATGACTTGCTGTTGGGTTGGCATGCTTTTTTATGGTATAAGGGAACTAAAACACAGGGTTATTTTAGAAGACATTATGTACGGGAGTCTTTGTGGTTAAATTGGGAGAAGATAAAAAGACAATGTTATTTGAAAATTCCAGTCTGGTTATCTACCATTGAAGCATTTTCCTATCCTACAATTTACAAGAAGGAACAAACAGTTAGATATGGGGAACTTTTGGATGAAAAGGGTGAACTTAAATCGATCCAAAACTTAGAAGAACAAGGTATAAGGATGAATTGGTTTTCATATGCGCAAATACACTCAAGGTATGATGAAGATTCTAAAACGGAGGGATTTTATGATAAACAGACTGATTTAGATAAGATCTTGATGGGTACTGATGAGAAGGTGATTAAAAAATTATATGGTTATTTACTGGGAATGAAATTAGAGGAAGAACAAGTCAAAGAAACTATGATTGTTTGGGGGAAGAATTTTGGATATGGGATTGATTTAGAGAAATGGCAGAAATTGTGGTCTCAAAATTATAAAATGACAATGTCAACAGCATATGAAGAAAACTTGTATAAGATGTTTTACAGGTGGCACTTTCCTCCGACAAGAATAGCAAGAATGTTTAAGAACAAATCTGAAAAATGCTGGAAATGTCATCAGATACCCGGCTCGTATTACCATATGTGGTGGACTTGTGAGGATGCTAGAAAATATTGGACTATAATTCGCATGTGGTTGGAAAAAATGACAAAGAAACATATAGATTTGAAACCAGAGATCTTCTTATTGGGAATTTTACCTGATATATATAGTAAAGATTTGAAATACCTGATTGTAAATGTATTAACAGCGGCCAGGATTGTATTTGCTAAAAATTGGAAGAATGAGAAAATACCATTACAGGAAGAAATTATTAAGAAAATATTGGAATGTGCTGAGATGAGCAGATTGACATTTGAAATTAGAGAGCAAGAGGATAAACAATTTTACGAAATTTGGGATCTTTTTTATAAATGGTTAGATGATAAAACACGATAATAGAATATTCAGAATGCTAGATAGTAAGGAATATCTTTATTTTGCTATTATTTTGCTATTTGCTATTATATTTATAAAGGATTTCTTAGGATTGATTTGATATGATCAGATGATTTGTTATAGAGTAAACTGGTTTAAAGTATTGTTAGCTCATTAAGCATGAATGATTAAAAATATAGTCAAAATCTTCTTTTTTTAGTGATATTAGGATATATAAGTTTGGACTGACAATATGAGTTGTTATGTAACATAATTGTAATTGAGACTACAGAATGAATGCACAAAAATGATGAACCAACTGACACACTGGATGTATATATAAGAGTTGATGTTTTTATGTTTTGTCTGTCTTGTTTGTTTGTAGAAAATTAATAAAAACTTTTTTTTTAAAAAAAAAAATCCCTATAGGCAAATGTCTATGCCTGTCTGACTCTAGAGAGACACACACAGTTCAATGCATGCTACTTTACTGTAATTATTGCAGAGACTCCAAAAAAATGTCACTCAACGACACCCATCATCTGTTGATTTCTGGGCAAAAGTAAATTGCTGCTGTCAAGTACCAATCAAGACATAACAGACAGCATTACCATCTATGTCAATCTGCAGTAGAAACACAACAACAGCTGATTAGAAGTCTCTTCTGGGCTTGCACAGGATTCCCAGAAGACTTTAAGGAGGCCTCAAAGCAGCCATGCTAAGCTTTCTTGCTGCAGCTGCTTTGCAGCAAGAAGCAGCAGATCCAGATGAACATTTTGTATATGTATTAGTTAGTATGCATAAAAAGTCACCATCTGATTTTGATATTCCGTTCAGGGGGAACTGGCGTTGTAAAATAGAGGAGTTACAAATAAATTTATTTCTGATTATTTTGCATTATCCACCAGTAAGGAATGATAAATTATCAGGTCCCTCTGCCTGGGCAGAAGAATAAAAAGATATTGTTGTAATATTATTTTCCTTAGCCATCTTTCCGTAGATCACCTTGACAATTTTTAAGACATCTGGACTGCAATTCCAGAATTCCCCACCCAACATGGCTGGTTGGGGGAATTCTGGGAGTTGAAGTCCATGTGTCTTAAAGTTGCCAAGGAAAGGAATCCCTGCTATAAATAAAAGATAATCCTTCTGCAATGTATTTAGCCTACACTTCTCCCCATGGAGTGTAATAATCACAAACAAAGAAAGGAGTGGCTATCCAAAGTGGAAACAGCCTCCTGATGGAGAGCACCAGAAATAATACCATTGTGTGTAACCTTGAATGAAGGATAAGGGACTGCTGAATCAATGGATGACATCAGTGGCAGACTGCCAAGAAATGAACAATAATGTAAAATGGACATGCTATGTAAACTCTCATCACCTATGGGAGCCTGTTCTTAGACACAGATAAGATCCTTGATAAATTAAGGTTGACAATTCTTCTTTTCAACAAGGCTATTGAAAATGAAACACTGATGGCCTGGCATTAAACTGGAGAAAGAGGAACCAACTGTTCTATTATGCTTACCAGTAGCACAATTTTTGTATATAGTTAGGGAGTGCTTTTAAGTTGCATTAGTACCCTAATGTGCCAATAGAAGAGACTTTGATCGCCATACCTTATTGTTTTCTATGTCTAAGGCAGCTTTATGCTAAAAATGATATATCTAGAATTGGTGCCATTACACTGCAGAGGACTACAGTCAGTAAAATCCACTGGGTTTCAGAAATACAGAAATTCAAAAAAACACTCTCATACACATTTATCATATACATGGATATATGACAAAGCATACAGGTAGTCCTCAACTTACAACTTGAGCAATTGAGTCTACAATTACAATGGCAAGTTGTTACAGTCATTAAGTCATGTGCTCGGACCATATTTTTTGATAGATATTTGTTAAGTGAATTTCATGGTCATTAAGCAAATTAATTTTCCCCAATAGGTGTTTTTGTCAGAAAATGAAAATAAATTCCAGAAGCTGGCAAAAAATACACCTGTGATCATAGGATGCTGCAAACAGCTATAAAGATGAGTTGTTTGAAAAGTGCCTACAATGTGATCCCTTGACTGCAGGAAGAGATGTCTGTCATAACTTTGAAAAATGGGTCATAAGTAGTTTTCAAGGGTCTGCCATAAGTTTGAATGGGCATTAGGCAACCAATTGTAAGTCAAGACTCTCTATGTTACTATGCCTAGCCACAAATTTGCAGGATAGAGGTTTTCTGTGGCTTTGAGTACCAGGTAATGGTGGGATTAGCCATCTTGCCTGTAATTATTGCAAAGACTTTTAAAGAACCCTAAATTCACAAGCCTCACTTTCTAATCTCTTTAGAAAATTGCTCATCAACTATTTCTAAGTTATTAGAGACCTTTGGAATAAATTCAATAGATCTACAAAAGAAACTGGCCAAGGTTTTAAAAATTAAAAAAAGAAATACAAATGACAAACGAAGAGTAATTTGGATATTTTTTTCCTATTAGACTTACAACAAGGTTTGCAAAAGCTTTGAATAACTTGTGTGATTGGACAAAGAAGGAATGAAGAGGAATCAAATCCTATGACAATATTTGACTGAACTAAAAATTAAGAGTTAGACATCAAGTAAAAACATAAAATAATGGTTATTTGATTCATGTTATATTTGATCAATGTTATATATTTATCAAATAACCAAATTGTTTATTTGATCAAGGTTAAAACAAGATATGTTGTTGTTTCTGACAACCCTTTATGGACTTTCCAGTTCAAGTACATTCTAAAAAGGACATCTATGAAGGAGGAGCAATCAGACTTAACAAGATTTACAAAAGAATACTGTTAGGGATACACCCAAGCAGAATCTGCACGGCAGTCAGTCAGTCAGGCAAATATGTGAGATAAACGTTTTTGTAGCTTACACTCAGTAAAACAGATACACTGTGCTAGTTAAATAGTTTATTCCAGTAAGAGTTTTAGCATAGTCAAACAGTCCATATATCATTCACTAGTTCGGTCCGTCCGGGGATTATTCAGTTGCAAAGTCCAGTGTCGAAAAAGAGGTCAGTAAACTTACAAATATCAGTCCAGTAATATATCTCTTTGCAGTAGAGATATAAAGAAGTCAAACCTCCTTTCTTCCTTCAGCAGCAGGGAACACGCAGTTAGCAAACAATCCAATCCAGCAATCCAGCAATCCAGTAAGCCAGCAATCAATCAAGTTCTCTTGATCCCTCTCATGGCGGTTTTACAGCCGCACCCAAAATTACATGCTTTGCTGTTTAAAGTGACACACACATAAACTTACTATCATAGTTTATATATATTATTTTACCCAAACTACGTTAGGTAACCTTATTATTCCTAACAAATACCATATCTGTAGCTGCTGGAAATATATTGCCATCACAATGTATAGAAAACTGCTCTACCATTGGTATTGCTGAAGCCTAACTATATGCTAGGGTAAGAAATGAGGCAAGGTGAAAAATATATCATCATATTTAAATAATCAGATCAAAGTAGCTGGATATCAAGGAAAAAAGGACAATGTATTTTCCCACACTTACTTGGGATCACTTACTGAATGATGTTTGAAAGATCATGGCCAAGATTCTTTTTTTCTGGCACAGAGACAATAAATGCAAGTCAGAACCACATCTATTCATCCTTGCAGCATATTTTAGAAATAAAATCCATAATTTTCCAACAGTGATATAAGACTTAGCTGGGCAAACTCGTGAAAAGCAAATAAGTGAAAAAATGTCTGGTTTAGACTTGCTATAGAGTTTGTTTTTCCTGTTTATCCTGAGCTTCTGTTTTGCATTATTCATCCAAGAACACATTAATATTCTAATAAATAACTGGGACCTATTCCCACCTCTACACATTATGTATATGTCATCTCCTAAAAAAATTCTTATTGCCCTAGCTCACAAGAATCTCACTCCTGAAGTTTTGTATGCTTGGAAGTTGTTGTTGTTGTTGTTTTAAATCTCCCCATGCCTCCCCCCCACTTGCTTCAAATTTTTCTCACATTATATAGTAAGTATGTGGGGTTTTTTTTCTTATTCCAGTTTTGTTGTTAGTTTCCTTCAGTTTGGGGCAAAAACATTTGAACCTGCCCAATTGGTTTCTGAGAGTGTGACACTAAATCTTCAAGTAACTGACAGTAGGCAAATACCATTAAATGTTAAGTAATAAGGTGCTAGGGAGTGCCGAGTTCATTTAGGGGCATTCTCTTTAATGCCCCTGCTCTAGAGAAGGGGTCTCCAAACTTGGTTATTTTAAGACTAGTGGACTTGTCTTCTGGTTTGGGCTTCTTCGGCGGCAGACCAAAATCGTGATCATCTGCGGTTTTGATCTGTGCTCGCCGCTGGAGCGCCCCGAGACACCTGGATTTGGGGCTGAAGCCACCCCGTAGAGGTGTTGAAGAAGGGGGAGCCATCAACAGGGTTGAGCAGAGCCGCATCTCTCCTCCTCGGCTGGCCATTCCTCCCTTTCCCAAAGGCGGTTGCAGCGGTGGTCAGAAATAGCCACCTCAAAGAAGATCCTGACTGGACAAGATTGTGCAGGAGGAAGTTTAAAGGAGAAAGTTTGACTGACCGGGTTGAATGGAGAACATCTATTTAAGGTACCTGGAACCTGAATTTTAAAGACTAATACTATTCCTAAAAAAGATTTTAAGCTGCGAAAGAGAAAGGGAAAGGAAATGGAATTGGCTTTTTTTCCTCTAACATCGACAGTTTTAATTGACTTGGAACATTAAGAAGAGATTCGAATAAGAAATTGATACTAATCCACTTTGACATTAATAGGCTATTTCTAGCTGAAAATAAAGTGTCAAAGGGATAAAGATTCTTGGATAATTTAAAAACTTTATTTAAAAAGAAAAAGGAAAGAAAGCAGCGGAGGGAAAAAGGGAAAAAGAGGGTGGAATCTGGAAAATGGAGGAGGCCACCTGGAACTTAAAAAAAAATGTTAGTGCAATTTTAACAAGGCTTGCAAAAGATACATTGTAGCTGAAATTTGTTACAAGAGAACAAAGCCTCTGGAAAGAGAAAGTGAGAAAAGAAGCAAGAAACAGTTTTGGATTATTGGATGATTCCTGGAACTTTGGATGGAGGATCCTAATGAAATGAAATAAAATCAACTGGGGGTTGTTTAAAATTTTTTAAAATGGCATCACTTCTTGAAGAGTTAAAAATGAGATTTAAAGAACAAAAAGAAGAAGCACAAGACAGAAGAGGATCTTTTGGCTTCGTATTTCAATTTTTAGAAATGGAGATCTTGAACCATGAAAAACAACGAGAAATGCTGGCGGGACAACAGAGAAGCCATATTCAATGACCAAGCAATTTTAAGTGGGGTAAAAAAGGGAAAGGGGAGGGAAAGGGAGTTAAAAACTTAAATACTGAAGCAACAACCAAAAAAAGAGTAATTTGAAAAGTAATCATAATATCAGGAAGAAGCAGAAGGGAGGATCACAGAAGGGAGAATCAGATAGAATAGGGAATAAAAAGGGGAGGAAGAAGAGAAGGAAGAGAGAAAGGAAAAGAAGCTACAAAAAACAGAAACAAAATATAGAGGTACAGGAAAAACGTACAAGAATTAAAGGTATAAACCTATTGAAAAGACATAGAGACAATGGTTAAAATTTAACCTAAGGAGAGGATTCTGCAAGAGTGCATGGGATAGTATTGTTATATAATATGTTAGATGATTAAAGTGATAGGAAAAAAATATATATTGATGTATAGTGGAATATTTGTTTGTAAAGAGAATAAGGCTCTCAATGATTTAAGAAGAACATTTAAAAAAAACTGAAAAGAAACATGGAAGATTTTTATCAGTTGATAAGGTGAACTTGAATAAGAATAATAACTTTATTGACTACTGTTAATAACTATTTGGTTTTTTTATTTAAAGACAGTAATAAATAAAATATGAAATATAGATGATTAAAGTGAAAGACAACTGATATTACTAGGTAATGTTTGTTAAAAGAAATAGAAATGTAAAAGATTGTTATTAATATTAATAGCAGAGCTATACTTGAATAGAATAATTATTCCATTTACTATTGTTATGCATATATATACACAGATATATATCCATATATACTTTTTTTTTTTAAGAATTTAGTGTGTATTTTAAGGGAATGTACCAAGCAGAATTTGATTGAAAATAGGTATATGTTATAAAATAGAGGTTAGAAAATGAATTTTATAATTGTAAAGATGTAACTTAAATTTTTAAATAAGATTTGAAAAAAGATACAAAGGTGTTACACTCCAGTCTAGTAATTACAGGGGAAAATTTGTTTTTTGAGAAAAGATAATATGAAATTGTAAACAGGACAGACGAAAGTATAAAAACATTGTTTAGAAATATTTTAAAAATTAGAAAAAGATATGTAATTGAATTAAGAAAAGAATGAGATAATTTAAAATAAGGCTATAGGAAGTAAAGAAAGGGAAAAGCTATTGAAAAAATTGTGAAAATAGTTATAAGATATGGATTAGAATGTATAAGATAAATATGTATTGAGTTTAGGTCTGTATGGAGAAGTGATAACCCGGGGCCATGCTGTTCTCAAAAAAAGATATTTTATTTGTATTTGTATGTTTTATGAAAACTTAAATAAAACTTTTATTTAAAAAAAAAAGACTTGTGGACTTCATCTCCCAGAATTCCTCAGCCAGCAAATATTGACATGAAATTGTTGAGAAAGAGGAACTCTGGGAGTTGAAGTCCACAAGTCTTAAAGTGGCCAAGGTTGGAGATCCCTGCTCTAGAGAATGGCTTGGGCTGTGCTTGCATCCATGATGTTTCTTCCTTACAGAGTGGAGCCCAACATTGATATCTCTTGTTATAAATTGTTATGGTTCAGACTATGTCTGAGGTTGGGAGATAGGAGTTGATTCTCATCTGCTTCTTAGCCTAATTGGATTTGAAAACCCCACTGTCATTACTTGAGGATAGTCTGAATTCTTGTCTCTGGGTGCCAAATTTAAACCAAGTTGCAGGTGGGAGGAGGGAGGAGGGAAGACTGGGCAGGAACATGTACAAGGAGCTGCTAGCTGGTTACTAGCTTGGTCCTCCCTTCAAGTTACTGAAGCTTTACTTCTGTTTGATGTTCTTCCAAACAAACTGGGCTTCATTTGAATGGAGCTATGGGAAGATTTTACAAAAAGGAAGGAGAAATTTTTGGATCTAAAGAAGAC
The DNA here is from genome assembly GCA_033807585.1 of Hydrophis major. Taxonomy (NCBI): domain Eukaryota; kingdom Metazoa; phylum Chordata; class Lepidosauria; order Squamata; family Elapidae; genus Hydrophis; species Hydrophis major. Next base: position 100,211,500 of record CM066331.1, read on the forward strand.
AAGGCATTTCCCATTTTCTGAGTGGTTGCTATATAAACAGCTGAACCTGGACAGCACTTCTGAATTCTCCCCCATTGTAAATCGGGAGAAAGGCTGCCATCCAAAATAACAGACACGCTTTCTTAATCCTGATTTAGTGAATTAAATGTAACTGCACTGCAAATACAACTTTCAGTAGAATAAGTGCGGTGGGTTTTCATTGGACTAATGGAATATATACATCACATAGCCGATGACTTATATAGTTGTCTCCAGTGTTAGGGCATATATAAATAGTTGGGTTTATGTTTATCCCACATCTGAGTTGTCATTTTTATCGTTATGGTTAGTAATAGACACCTATTAGGAAATGTACGGATGGGGAAAAATCATAAATGGAGAAAAATCATAATAACCAGGAGTTGTGTATAGAGTACCATCAGGAGGGATTGGCCTTGACTCAGTGACATATAACTGAACAACTAGCTTGAACTGACAGCAGCAAGAAAAGTAACATTTTGGTATAACCCTTTCAGCAGCTGTTAAAAGAAAAAAAAAGATGTTGGCAAAGGAGAAAATACAAAGGCTGAGAGGAGAGAGAGGGAGGGAGAGAATTCTATATAATTGGGCTAGTTTGGAGCTGCTGGCTGTAATAGAATCATTGGTGACGGCAGCTCAGAAAAATCATCCATGATCTTTCTGGACTGAAAGCTGAAGGCAATTTGTAGAAGCTCTGGGTATCACAGAAATCTTTCACTAATAAGCCATTGTTTTTTTTTGTCCCTGGAATTTTTTTTAAAGCATTCAGAAAATTGGAAAGTACATTGCTCAAAAATTTAATAGAAATTCAATTTGGAAACATATTTATTTGTACAAATAATCAGTTATATTGATCAGCTAAAATAGTATCCATAGCCTTAAAATATAACATTATGGAATTGATGTATTTTCAGATGATAAATTTTGCTAGCCATCCAGAGAATTATTTCTCAACTGAAGTTTGAATTAAAGAAATGTCATTTGGCTGAACATTTAACTTCAGTAACTTGTCTGCTATATTAATTAACTGATAAAATAAATGACAGAAATAGCTTCAAAAAGTTGGACCCTATTAATCCAGGTGGATTTAAATATCTAGAAGCAATTATTATAAAAGATTGGCATCAAATGCAACAATGGAACTGTGTAACTTTTCTGTCTAAGGTTAAAACAAAATTTTAGTCATGGCAACATTTTTCTGTGTATCAGTGGTAGGAGCGTGATAATGTTTGCAATTCAGGCCATCCTGGACAGTGTCAAACCAATTCACTGCAGGACTGAGGTCATAATACTTTTTATGAATGATAAAATAATGCCTATAAAAATTGAGGCTTAGTCCTGAAGAATGACCTATTTAATCTTCCTTTTTATGCAATAGGAAATAGATTCTTTAGCATCTTTCAGAAAGTATCTTACATCCAAGAAGAGAATCAGCTCATAATTAGCTTGAAATTCAATTACAGTATTACTTGAGAAAAATGGAACTCATAGGTCAGCTGGAAAAGAAACTTACATACCTTGAAAAGGAGCCAACCCAGCTCTGAATTGAGGATAGAAAAAAATTTTCATGGTTAAAAAATGCTGCCTGCAGGTTTGAGTTTGGCAAGTATGACTCAGTTACATTAGACAGTATGACACAGTGTTATTATGGATCTGCTTTGCCCTGGTATGTGCAAACTGATTGTTAAACTTATCCTCTTCCTCCAAGGAAAATATAGACGCTCATCAGGCTGAAATTGATTTGAAAGATCTAACTTGTTCACTTTTGCGCTATAGATGCTGACATCCATATCAGCTACCTTGTCTACAGCCAAGGGGCATGTGTGCTGCTCAGGCCTGGGAATGAGGCTAGTCAGTTTCCCTGCTAAAAAGATCCAAGAGTGAAATGTAGTAAACTGGCTGACCAAGCTGGAGGAAGAAGAGAGCAGGGATACACCAAACATGATTGCCTAGAGGTGAACCAAGAGACACAAAAGAAACACAGGATCAAGGAAGAAGGCGGAGCTTCATTTCGGCGATACAGCTGCGATCTTGGGGCTCTGAGATCGCAGCCGATATTTTCGGCCCTGGTCGGTCCCAACGGACCTAAACCGTCCCATAGAGACGGGGATTGAGAAGGGTACTGTCCCAGGATCCCAGAGATATCGCAAAATCTCTGGTTTGATCCGGGAGAAGCCCTTTTGCTGGCGGCGGAGAGGCAGCCCCCATAGCTGCTAAAGTCGGGACAGCTCCGGAAAGAAAGTGGCTGGAAAGAAGTGTGTCGGCTGGGTGAGAAATTCCTTTTGTGTTGTAAATTTGCTGAGGTTTGAAAGGGCATCCTGAACAAAGAAGAAACCTGTGAGACTTTTTTTTTTTTTGACCAAAACTGTTTGAGCGGCGTTTTTTAAAGTGATGTCAAATTGAGGCTTGGATTTTTTTTTCTTTTTCTTACTTTTTTTCTGGGGACTTAAGTGTGACTTTGTAGGTAACTGGATTGAATTTTCTCTTATATATATTTTTATGCTCCTTTTGATTTTTTAATTTTCTCTAGGATAGAGGCTCCCTTTAGCTATTTTCTTTTTCTTTTTTGGATACATTACTCCTTTTTTCTGGCTGGGGGGGGGGAAGAGCATTAAGAAACATCGCAACACTGCCAACTAGAGGCTTGAAAATACTTTATTTGAATTGGAAAGAATTATAAGAAGACTCCTTCTCAAGGACATTTCAACGTGATAAGATAGAGGGAGAGCACAGCAAAATATTATTACAGGTATTTTCCTGAACTCTTATCAATATTTCAATACTTGAGGCTTAGCTTTGAAGCTGCTGGAGAAGAGAGTCATAATAAGAGCCTTGGATAAATAAATAAAGTGCAGTGTGCTCTTGTGTGTGTGTATATATATATATATATATATATATATATATATATATATATATATATATATATATATATATATATATATAATATATATAATATATATAATATATATATATAATATATATTATATATATAATATATATTATATATATATATATATATATATATATATATATATATATATTTGTTTTCTTAAGTTTTCGCGGGTACTTACATGTCTGGCATTCAGCTTTGTTCGGGTATTTTCCCACGTGGTGCTTTTAAAGTTGTAGCAACGTTTCAGCAGAATCTCATCTGCCATCATCAGGCTTCTGTATGGTGTTTCTCTGTGAGTCAGACTTTTACAGTGGTTTCAGATTTAAATTTGGGGCAGCCTATTGCTGTGTCAGAATGGTTTTTTCTTCCTCCTGATTGGTTGAGAGTCTTGGTCTGTGTTTATTGGTCTTGGAGTTTGCTGTGTTCTGCTACTAGTATCTTATATATATATATATACCCCATTTGCCAGCCTTTTTGTAAATTTCAATTCTAGTAATATTCTTATTTTTGCCTTTTATTTTAAAGGGAAAGTCTCAGAGTTTTTTCTTTATTTTTCTTTTTTTCTCTTTATTTTTATTGGGACTTCTTTGCTTTTTCTATCCATGTTTTTGGACCACTTTGTTTTTCTTTTTTGATTATTGAGATTAAGATGTGAAGAACCTGAAGGAATTTCTTTTTTTCTTTTGGGTTTTTTTTTTTTTTGCTCTTAATCAATAATATCATTTTTGAGTTTGTTTGTTTTTTTCCTTTCTATTTTTCCTTTTTTATGGTGGACTACTTTGTAATTGGATTAGGGTCAAGAAGAGCCTGAAGATTTTTCTTCTTTCTTTTTTCCTTTTTCTTCTTTGGTTTTGGGTCTTTTACTATTGGATTTTTCCATTTTGGATTATAATTGACTACCAGTTGGATTAAAAGTCAAAAAGAATTTGAAGCTTTGGAGGCATTAAAATGAGCAGGAAACCAATACCAGTTGGCATTTCTACTTCTACCTCTGCTTCCCCACCAGCTGGAGGACAAGGTTTAATTCAGACAATGTTGAAGCAAAATAAAGAACAAGAAAGAGTAACTTTACAGATGATTATGCAAGGAATCCAAGATCTCAAGATAAAATCAGACATCATTGAACAAAGAATAGAGAAGACTGATGAAAAAGTGGAAAATATTAAACAAATGATGGGGAAGTATGAGGAGAGATTCCAAAAAATTGAGGAAGAAGGAAAACAAAGAGAGGAGAAGATTGGAAATATTGACAGTAGATTAACAGTGGTTGAACAAGAAAAAAATGGGATGCTGAGGTGGGAGATGGAAAGGTCAGAATTTTATCTCAGATTTCAAAATATAGAAGAGGAAAAAGGAGAAAATTTGGCTGCAATAATGATAGAAATTTTGGCAGATGCTTTGGAAATTACAGAGGAAAAGATGATGGATGGAGTAGATGAGGTATATCAAGTTTATACAAGATATGCGATGAGAAATAAATTACCAAAGGAAGTCCATATTAGATTTACCAAAAAATCCATCAAAACACAAATATTACAAGTGGTAAGAGAGAAAACATTGAAATACAAAGGTAAAGAGATTGTGGTTTTAAAACAAATACCCAGAAGAATGAGAGAGATGAGAAGAGAATATCGATTTCTGACTAAAATGCTACTGGAAAACAAAGTGAATTATAGATGGCTGATTCCAGAAGGATTAATGTTTACGTGGCAAGAGCAGAGACATAGAATTGATTCAATTGAGAAAGCAGAACTTTTCCATGCAGAATTTTTTGGAAGAAAAAGAGAGGAGGCAGAGAAAGAGGTCTCATTAATTGAGTTTCAAGAGGAACAACTGGAGACTGAAAAAGAGAAAGGAGCTGTAGGTGGACAGGTGGACAGTAAAGAACAGCGTGAAGTGAGATCCACGAGAGCTGTTAGACCTAAATATAAAGCATAATCATGGAAGAAAGAAAACTGATTACAATGAATATAAATGGACTTAATTCAGCTGTTAAAAGAAGGAAAATTTTTCATAAATTAGAGAAATTAAAATTTGATATAATTTGTCTACAAGAAGTTCATATTAAAAAACAACATGAACAATTGTTAGTACAGCCAAAATTGGGGAAAATATTTACTTCTTTGACTCAATGTAAGAAAAGAGGAGTGGTTCTATACATTAAAGAGGCTATCCCAGCAAAACTGATCTACAATGATGAAGATGGAAGAGTATTAATGGTGGAAATAATGGACAATAATATAAAAATACTCTTGATTGCAATTTATGCTCCGAATGAAAAACAAGAAGAGTTTTATAAAAAGCTACACATGAAAATAACTGGACTGGACTATGTTAATATAATTACGATGGGAGACTTTAATGGAATTGTGGACAATAAATTGGACTACACAGCAACAACAACCAAGCAAAATAGAAAGGCTCCCCCTAAATCTTTTTTTAAAATGACAGACGAACTATCTTTAAAAGATATTTGGAGAGAAAGAAATGTTAAAGCTAAACAATATACTTTTTATTCAAATAGACATTTATCATGGTCCAGATTAGATATGATTTGGATCTCAACAGAATTAATATCCAATAGTCAAGAAACAAATATTGAAACAAGTACTTGGGCAGATCATAGCCCAATGACAATTAAATGGAAGGGACAAAAAAAAAAGATCGAGATGGACATTAAATAATACTATTTTAAAGGAGAAAGATTTTATACAATGGATGGAGAAGGAATTGGCTTTTTTTTTTTCAGAGAAAATAAAAAAGAAGATACTTCAACGCAGAATGTTTGGGATACAATGAAGGCATATGCTAGAGGTTTGATAATAGATTATACAAGAAAAAAGAATATTAGGAAAAGGCAAGCTTCTAAGGCCTTGGAAGATGAGTATAAAAGACTTGAAAAAGAATTACAAAAAGTGCCACAGAAAAAAGATATTAAATTGAAGCTGGATGTAATTAAACATAAAATGGAATTAAGAGAGAAAGAAGAATTGGCACAGAAAATCAGAAATTCTAAACAGAATTACTTTGAAGATGCAAATAAACCAGGTAGATGGCTAGCATATAAATTGAGAAAGGAGAAGGAATCAAGAAAAATATTGAAGTTAATAGATGATCAAGGCCAAGTTTGTTATGGTAATGAGAAAAAGGAAATTATTCGAGATTTTTATGGGCAACTATACAAACAAGAGAATATTGATGAGGAAAAAGTCAAACAATATTTACAGAATGCTAATTTACCGAAGATACCTAAAGAGACTGAAGAAACGTTAGAAAGCAATATAACAATGATGGAATTAAATGAAGCATTTAAGAGACAAAACAATGGGAAAGCATCGGGTCCAGATGGGCTTCCAGCAAAATTCTATAAAACATTTCAAGAATCATTGAGTATCCCATTGTTAGAAGTCATGAATGAAGTTATGTTAAAGAAGATGATTCCCAAAACATGGTCAGAGGCTTATATCACACTTATTCCAAAAGAAGAGGCTGACCCACTGCAAATTAAGAACTATAGACCTATCTCCTTATTGAATGCAGACTATAAAATCTTTGCTTCAATTTTAGCAGAAAGACTTAAAAAATATTTAAATAATTTTATTCACCCAGATCAAAATGGATTTCTGCCAAAGAGACAAATCAGAGACAATATGAGAGTAATCTTGGATACTTTGGAATACTATGAGGCTCATCCTGAAAAGCAAATGGCTTTGATATTTTTAGATGCTCAAAAGGCATTTGACAACGTGAACTGGAGATTTATGTTATTACTATTGGAACAGATGGGTTTTGCTAAAAAATTTATTCCAGCAATCGAAGCCATATATAATAAACAGACAGCAAAGGTAATGATGGAGGGGGAACTTACAGATTTTATTAATATAAGGAAAGGCACAAGACAAGGATGTCCCCTATCTCCTTTGCTATTTGTGTTGACCTTGGAAGTGTTGAATAGAAATATTAGGGATGATAAAAGCATAAAAGGAATGAAAATTAAGAAGGAAGAATTTAAATTACAAGCTTTTGCTGATGATTTAGCTTTTATTCTGGAAGACCCGTTAGAAACAGCTCCAAGGTTATTGGAAAAGATAGAGACATATGGTGAGATGGCTGGTTTGAAAATAAATAAAGATAAAACAAAGATTTTGACAAAGAACATGCTATTGAGACAAAGAGAAGAACTGGCAGATCTTTTGAAAATCCAAATTACAAATAAGGTTAAGTATCTGGGGATATATTTGACAGCAAGATGTAGCACATTAAAAGAGAATAATTATATTAAACTCAAACAACAGATAGCTACAGATTTGAAGAAGTGGGAAAACTTGCAATTGTCATTAATAATTTCAACAATCAAGATGAATATTTTACCCAGAATTTTATTTTTGTTCCAAACAATATCAATTAGGCTTGGAAAAGACTATTTTGAAGATTTAAATAAAATCATGTTGAAGTTTAAAGGCAAAGGAAAAAAAGCGAGAAAAAAGCTAAAGCTTTTGCAAAACGCTAGAATTAGAGGAGGTTTTGGCCTGCCTAATTGGGAATTGTATTATCAAGCTGCAAGTTTGATGTGGGTCAAAGAATGGATAACATTAAGAAAGCATAGGTTGTTGACATTAGAAGGGCATGATTTGCTGTTGGGCTGGCATGCTTCTTTATGGTATAAGGGAACTAAAACACAGGGTTATTTTAGAAGACATTATATACGGGAGTCTTTATGGTTAAACTGGGAGAAGATAAAAAGACAATGTTATTTGAAAATTCCAGTTTGGTTATCGACTATTGAAGCATTTTCCTATCCTATAATTTATAAGAAGGAACAAACAGTTAGATATGGGGAACTGTTGGATGAAAAGGGTGAACTTAAATTGATCCAAAACTTAGAGGAACAAGGTATAAGGATGAATTGGTTTTCATATGCGCAAATACATTCAAGATATGATGAAGATTCTAAAACGGAGGGATTCTATGATAAGCAGACTGATTTAGATAAGATCTTGATGGGTATTGATGAAAAGGTGATTAAAAAATTATATAGTTATTTACTGGGAATGAAATTAGAGGAAGAACAAATCAAAGAAACTATGATTGTTTGGGGGAAGAATTTTGGATATGGGATTGATCTAGAGAAATGGCAGAAATTGTGGTCTCAAAATTATAAAATGACAATGTCAACAGCATATAAAGAAAACTTGTATGAGATGTTTTACAGGTGGCACTTTCCCCCGACAAGAATAGCAAGAATGTTTAAGAACAAATCTGAAAAATGCTGGAAATGTCATCAGATACCCGGCTCGTATTACCATATGTGGTGGACTTGTGAGGACGCTAGAAAATATTGGACTATAATTTGCATGTGGTTGGAAAAAATGACAAAGAAACACATAGACTTGAAACCAGAGATCTTCTTATTGGGAATTTTACCTGATATATATAGTAAAGATTTGAAGTACCTGATTGTAAATGTATTAACAGCGGCTAGGATTGTATTTGCTAAAAATTGGAAGAATGAGAAAATACCATTACAGGAAGAAATTATTAAGAAAATATTGGAATGTGCTGAGATGAGTAGATTGACATTTGAAATTAGAGAGCAAGAGGATAAACAATTTTATGAAATTTGGGATCTTTTTTATCAATGGCTAGATGATAAAATACAATAATAGAATATTTAGAATGCTAGACGGTAAGGAATATCTTTATTTTGCTATTTTGCTATTATTTTGTTATTTGACATTATATTTATAAAGGGTTTTTTAGGATTGATTTGATATGATTATATGATTTGTTATAGAATAAACTGATTTAAAGTATTGTTAGCTCATAAAGCATGAATGATTAAAAATATAGTCAAAAACTTCTTTTTTTAGTGATATTAGGATATATAAGTTTGGATTGACAATATGAGTTGTTATGTTACATAATTGTAATTGAGACTACAGAATGAATGCACAAAAATGATGAACCAACTGACACACTGGATGTACATATGAGAGTTGATGTTTTAATGTTTTGTTTGTCTTGTTTGTTTGTAGAAAATTAATAAAATCTTTTTCAAAAAAAAAAAAAAAGAAACACAGGATCAGAATTGGATGCAGGCACAGCTTGACCAGCTAAGGAAGTGAAGCCATCAGAGAAAATCTGGGTATTTAGTTGGAGTCCCTTTTCAGGAAAAAAAAAACACCCCAAGATTGTGAGAAGTTGTAGTCATGTTTCTCCATCCTCTCTCATCACATGGCTAAAGAGGAAGAGGCAACATCCCCACCAGCCACTCCCCACAAGCTCCCCACTCCTAACTACTTTTCTACAAGGCAGGATGCAGTTTATCCCATAGAAGTTCCATCTTTCTTCCAACCCTAGGGTTGTGGAACCAGATTCACAATCCAGGTGACAGTGGTGTACCAAAGGAGCCCCCCCCCAAAAGGCAAAGGTCATTAAGGCAGGATTCAACCCTCGAGTTCCCTTAAAGCTGAAGACTAAATTCTAAGAAGTAGACAAAAAAAATCCCACTCTAGGGGTGGGATTCTATTGGTTCTGTCCGGTTCTATGGAACCAGATGTTAGGGCTCACAGTAGTTTGGAGTACTGGTAAAATGGCCCTCTGGCTGGCTCCACCCCTCTCCGCCTGCTTCTCTGCTCCCTGCCCAGTCAGTCCCTATTGCACATGTGCAACATTGTGCGCATGCGTGACATGCCTGCAGCCTGCTTTTTCCTGCCAGGCCAACCATTGCTGCCTGCCTTCCACTATGGCCCTGCCTTTACTGATCTCCCTGGGTGAGTGAATCTCTGCAAGCCCTGGTCTCCTTCCCCACTCCTTGCCTTTTGTTGCCGCGGCCGGTCACCTTTCCCCTACCACTTGCCTTCTGCCAAGGAACATGTGGAGAGGATTGTATAGGTTGAATCCTGCTTTTCTCTGTTTGTCCGACAGCTGTTCCTAATGGGAAGGGGGGAGCTCCCATTAAAAATGTCTGCCCAAGCAGAGAGAAGCAGGATTCAAGCTGGCTGGGAGAGAAGCAAGTCAGGTTGAATCCTGCTTTTCTTTGCTTGCCCGGCAGCCATTTCTAGTTGGGAGGGGCTCCCATTAGAAACCTTGCCCAGCCCCTCCCAGAAGTCCCCACGAGGCTCGTCTGGCTACCAGGTAAGTATAGGGAAGCCTCCTGGGAACAAAAATAGGAAGTTGGGGGGGGGGGTCCAGCGCCACCTCCCCACCCCATTTTTGCTCCCAAGAGGCTCCAGGGAGGCTTGCTAGGCTGAAAACAGGGTGGGTGTGGGGGTCCAGCACCATTCCCTCACCCTATTTTTGCTCCCAAGAGGCTCCAAGGAGGCTTGCTAGGCTCCATTTTGGGCCTAGGAGGCCTTCCTGCAGCCTCCTGGGAGCATCCAGCCATCCAGTGTGCCTGGATTTAGTGTTTAGCAAAAAGAACATTTGGAGTTAAAATAGTATTTGATTCCTGCCTTGAGAATGTTCTGGGTAAACAAAACTATGCAGTCTCCTAAAACTGTTGGAGCCAATCTTCTTCCTTACATATCTTCCTCTTCAAAACTAGAAAGTTGATCTGCTTTTTCATCCAGGCTTAGTGTGGTAAGTTCAGAGTGGGTTTTGTAGAGAACAGCTTACCTTTAGATCTCATTCATTTGCTCAATTTCAGAGCATACATTACACAATTTCCAAAGCATAATTCAGACTATTCAGCAGTTTGCTGCTTCATTACGTCTATCGCTGTCACAACCTTTATGGAGTGTCCAATGGCCCTTTCAGTTTGCTAAGCAAAAAACACAGTAAATATGTTTCACAGATATTTTCCCTCTTCTACTTTATGGTTCATTTAACATACAAAATTATGTGCTATGTTACTATTCAGACAGTTTGCAAACTTGTGTTTTTTGTTATTGGAAGGAAACTCTTTAATTTGAAGATGGTAATTCTTGGTAATAAAATGGCAAGAAAGGCTCACTTGCCATTTAGAAAGGGTTAGAAAGAATGAGAAGGTTAACCTTTGCTTTGTTTCCAATCTCCTTTTCTTGACTTGGTTTTCATAAAAAAGTAGCTTTGGAATTGAAGCCATATGTGTTAAAATAAAATTCTTTCTGTATAAGTACAAGTATGCAAAAAGTTTCAAGATTAATCCAAGATGTTTAATGGCTTTAAATATCTGGGTGTTGTACTAAGGTTTAGTCAAAGTTCTTCAAACTTGGCAACTTTAAGACTTGTGGACTTCAACTCCCAGAATTCTCCAGTCAGCTTTGCTGACCATAACTGTCCACCCTTATCCTATGGTGGTAGCATGATGTGTTTCTCAGCCCCAGTGCAAGGCAGTTTTAATGGTAATATCTGGTGAAAGCAGAAATATTATACACTAGCATATTGAAACTGTTGTGTTGCTCCTGCTGCTGTTTTTCCCCCCTCTTCAAATCAAAGCATCATTCTCATTAACCAAAGATAATATTTCAAGTATACTTCATTTACTGCCATCATCCAACCCTTTCCTGTTTTTGAAATTGTTTTGTTTTTCTCCTCTTTCTGTATATGAGCTGTGATGGTGGAGTGGTTAGAACACAGTACTGAAGGCTAATTTTGGCAACTGCCAGCAGTTCAAATCTCACTGGTTCAAGGCTGACTCAGCCTTCCATCCTTCCAAAGTTGCTAAAATGAGGACACAGATTGTTGGGGAAAATATGCAGACTCTGTAAACTGCTCAGAGAGCTGTAAAGCACTGTGAAGTGGAATATAAGTCTAAGTGCTATTGCTATTGTTATGAGGTAATGTGACAGGATAAGGGTCTTCAAACTTGATAGCTTTAAGACTTGTGGACTTCAACTCCCAGAATTCCTCCTCCAGTCATGTTAGCTCAGGAATTCTGGGAGCTGAAGTCCACAAGTCTTAAAGCTGTTAAGTTTGAAGACCCCTAGGATAAACGATGGGGAAGTTGCTTTTTAGAAAACATTTAAACAAGATAATCACATTACCTTTTATTCCATAATGCAAAAGAAGTTGTAAATAGGTTCCCTTAAGATTATAAGTTAGTTTATGTTCTTTGTATAGAGTATTCCCTTGGATTTCACAGAATGATTACTTATGGTTTATATTTCACAAAGTATCTGTAGAATACTAATCCTTGTTTTTCCTGGAAATATATACATAGTCCAAAACCTGTTATTCTGAAAGCTGGAAAATTTTCTTGGGCTAAAACTCCCAGACCCAAACCAATACATCTATCCCCACTTCCCAAACCTCTCTCTCTGAAATTTAAACTGCAGTTTAAATGAAGTACTCTTTGTTACTCTACTTTGAGAGTTTTGATACTCAACCATCACATGCAAAGAAAAAACCTTTGTATACTTAGCATGCCATTTTTGGATGTGGACTTCAACTCCCAGCTATGGTGGCTGGAGTATTCTTGGCAGTGAAGTACATAATCTTAAAGTTACCAAGGTTAGGACACCCTGCTCTAGAAGTAAGTTCAGAAACTAAAATTATTTAATTTCAAAATTATTGATTAGTACCGGACATTATGAATATATTACATCAATCTTATATCTCTTCACTGATTCCCTGTTTATTTCTGATCCCAATTCAGGATGATGACATTAACCTAGGTTATGAAACTCATGAAGATTTAGGACCATAACACTTCCCTACATATTTCTACTACAAAACCTTGGATCATCTTTGACTGCTCCAGATGTGCTCTTAGGTTATGGTGCTGTGTGTAACCATCTAGAAACGGGTCATTAAATGGTTTCTGGAACCAACTTAACTCCACCTTATTCTCCTTTTTCTGCAGTACAAAACCATTTTTATTTTCTCAAGCATTTTAAGCTTTTAAGATTGTATTACTGTGTGGTTTGGAAGTATTACTTTTTTGAACAGGAATACTGTGCAGAGAGTGGTGAGGACAGCAATAAAAGATTATTGAAAGATCACTTCCTTCAAGCATCCACGAAAGAGACCTAAAATAAGATGGATCAATGACATCAGCAAGTATTGCAGGCCCAATTGACAAAAGAAAACTCAGGACTGTATTGGTTGGAAACATGCGGAAGAGGCCTTCATCCTGCAGTGGATAGACAATGGCTAAAATGATGATGATAGCATATGTATATGTATGTGGATGTATGTGTATGGTATATATATATTCTTTTGAGAGTGGGCATCAGAATTTCATTTTTAATGCGGGCCAGCATATTCACCAAAAAAAAGTGACAATAAAGGTAAAGTTATGTCATCTCATCTTATCTATGTCAGGAACTATACTTTGCTATGTAACATGGACTTCTATGCATGCACAGTACATATACAGCAGTCTTGGCTGACACAAAATGACACGGGAGGTGGATTCTTGTATTTCAGCAAAACCAAGTGCTCTTAAGGCACTATGCACTAGCTTAATATAGATAAACTGCTTGAAATGGGTTTATCTAACCTTCAGTTGTCAAATGAAACTTCAGTATCAAACAATTATTTTAATGAGAAAAGGTTCCTTCTATAATCATCAGTGAAATGACTTGGAATGGCAGTCTCCCTTCTTTTAAAATGAAGGATTTACTTGTTAAAAAATCATTGCAGAAATATGAGTAAAAGTGAAAAGAGCTATTGATATTAAGACTGTTTTATATACTTAATCATATAAACCCAATAGCAGTACTTCTATCAGGATATCTGAAGTATTACTTTGATCATCATAAAATGAGACAGTTCCCCTTCCTCAAGTACAGGATACAAACTCTGAACTCTGAGAGATCTAATTCTGCTCTATGGTCTTCACAGATGCTGTATCACTAAGTCAAACTATTTCCTTAAATCAAAGAGGTAGCAGAAGGACTTCGTGTTAGTTTATCATTAACCATTTAATCCAGGGGTCCCAAACTTGGCAACTTTAAAGCTTGTGGACTTCAACTCCCAGAATTCTCCAGTGGCAACTTTAAAGCTTGTGGACTTCCACTTCCAGAATTCTCCAGCCAAGTCCACAAGCCTTAAAGTTGCCAAGTTTAGGGACCTCTGATTTAACCTTATCTTCTCAAATATATTTTCAACAGAGGTTATTCATGGCTTCATATCCTGGGGTGTGATTTTTCATTCCCTGATCTTCTCTGTAAATTAATGTCTCTTGAAGGGCTCCATGACCTTCATCAAAGGGCCTTTTCCACTGAGAATATGGGCCATAGAAACACCAAATTTGTCTTCCTGTTCTTGACAGGGAGTCCGGATGCAAATTGGAGCACATGGAGGGCAGACATAATGTAAATGCATGACTGAACAGAACAACTTTAAAACTTAATAGGAAAACTATTTATGATTATGTTGCTTTGTACAAAGCAATAAAGTTACCTGTACACAGAAACTTCAAGATCTACTGAAAATAATAAGCTTGATCATTTTGCTTTTTTAAAATTAACTTTTAAATATTTCCTGATGGTCAGATTAGAATTGCTGCAGATTTCTTAGAAAATTATGGTTCATTTTACCACCCTTTGCCACATGCAGACACACAAAGAAAGGCTTGGGTTTCCTCCCATCTTGTTTTTAGAACTTATTTTGAAGAAAGGAAAGAGAGAGGGAGAGAGATTACCGTAGGTAGTCTTGACTTACAACAGTTCATTACAACAACACTGAAAAAAGTGACTTATCACCGATTTTCACATGTATGACCATTTTAGCATCCCCATGGTCATATAATCAAAATTCAGATGCTTGGCAGTTGACTCATATTTATGATGGTTGCCATTCCTGGGGTCACCTGATCCCCTTTTGTGACCTTCTGACAAGCAAAGTCAATGGGAAAGCCAGATTCACTTAACAATAGTTTGACTAATAACTATGGCAAGAAAGATCATAAAATGGGGCAAACACACTTAACAAATGTTTCACTAGGCAACAGAAAGCTTGGAATCAATCGTGTTCTTAATTGAGAACCATCTGTATTGAGATAGTATAACCCACTTTTAAAAATACGTTTTCAATATGACCTATAATAATTTAATATAGTATTTAGCAATATTTTTAAGGCCTAAAATAGCCAGTCCATTAACAGAAAAATATGACTTCTGATAACTTCACAAACACATCCATGTTGTTTTCTTCACAGCGGTGCACTCTTCTAGGATATTTTTCAATTTTCAATCTGGCCTACAACTCTGGAATTCCCCTATGAAACTATCAATCAACCTGATTCTCTCCTTAGCTTCTAAGTTATTTTATTTATTGTGAATTTTATTTGCCACCTATCTCATTTCAAAGCAATTCTGGGTGGCTAACATCAAAATTGTTGTGGTCTGCCAGCGGAGTTAGACAGCGGGGAGGAACATGGGCCACTTCTTGAGTCTGGGGAGAGCTCGGATGAGGGCTCTGTGTCCGACAGAGATGGGCCAGGGCCATCTGAGAATTATGTGCGGACTCCGGAGCCTCCAGAATCTGACATCAACGAGGCAGAGGAACAAGGGGAACCTAGATAATCCTAATAGCCTAATCCTATATAAGGCCAGCCAAATGCAGCAACCCGCTCAGGTAGATCTACAGAAGCTGAGGACTCAGACTGAGTGAAAAGATAAAGAGAGGTAGAATCAGGCCTTTTTGCCTGGTGTTTACAGCCAGGGAGAAATGACTCAGGCTACCTAGATAACAAGATACACATATTTATGAACATTCATTCAATGCACAGGATCCACACTGAAAGATTGTCACCTGGTTGCTATCAATTTGTCTTGTAGACCTTAAATTTAAGAAGCTGTTGAACGTTTCCTGTTATTTCCTACTTACAAAAATAATTCCCACAGTTCCACTACTTCTCCCAGGTTGCACAATATAGGGGACACGGCCAGCTTCCTGAGATATTTCCATATGTTGGGACTGATGAAAACTGGAGCATAATTCTATCTAGAGGGTATAAGGAAAGCCAAAATTATGTAGATAAACCTAATGTTCCTTCATAAACTCTTAACAGAACAGTTTCCCTACCACACCAGTCTTACAATGCCCTCTTATGACTGTTCAGAGAAATTAAAGCCAGCCTCTTCACTTCAAAAATCATGAGAGAAAATTCTGAAAGAAACAAAACTCTAGATAATTCCATTGAAACATTTAAAATTGAATTGTCCTCGACCCACTGAACATAATAATTATTAAGAATCTATTGTAAAATATCTTTATTTCCATTGAGGGTAGACAGTTTTTCGGGCATCTACTATCATAAGCTCAATGTGGAAATTTCTTCCCGTTCTTAGTGGCAAACCAGATTGCTCTTCCACTCCAAATGGGCATTTTTCATAAAGTTCTACAGAAAGTTAGCACCTACCCCTCTCCTAGAAGAATGAAATATTCTAGGAAATATTTAAAAAGCAGAATATTATATTTCCCTGGATGAGAAAAGGAGAAACATGTTTTTTAAAGACAAAGCAGCTCCCTGCCCCCTCCCCCTTCAGCTCCAAAGTGATGGGATTAAGACATGGCCCTCAGGACATAACATCTAACAGCTGGGCTCACTACATTGTGAAATCACCTGGGACATTACCCAGCAAGATTCAACCACGCCTGACACTCAAGACAACCTACAAAGTTACCCCTGCATGGCCCCATGGGAGTCTGACAACCAAACAGAAGACATTTCTTGCCACAGGAACAGGAAGCAAGTTCAAAGCCCAACAGAGGGTATAAATCTCTCTCCCTCTCTCATCCATGTGCTCATTTTTGCCCAGGAACTTAAACCATGTGGCCCTGTTCCACCATTAAACCATCCTTCCAAGCAGTCTCCATGTTTCCAGTATCTTTCTTCCCACTTGAAACTGAACCCAGATGGACATTTCTTCCAACAGTTCATAAGTCAAAATACAGGTAATCCCCAGGTAACGTCCCTTAGCGAACATTTGAAGTTACACCATTAAACACCCCCTAGCGTTTATGAAGAAGACCCAAACTATGAACATTGCAGCACCACCACAGTTGTTCGCTCTTATGAACGACTGCAGAGGCTCTGCAACATTCACCCTGCCTATTCTCCCATCCCTCCCTCAGCCCCAGGTCTCACTAGGCCTGTAGATGCTCACCTTGTGAAGATCTAGAAAGCCTTCACTTTCTTGGCCTTCGGTCTGCATGCAGAGAATGGAGGCCTAAAGTACCGCAAGATCACGCTAGACCAGCAGCGCTATTGATCTTGTGTGATCTCACAGTACTTTAAGCCTCTGTTCTCTGCAAATAGAGGCCTGGATGAGAGCTTCAGCAAAAGACTTTGCAAATGGAGGGAAAGCTTTCCATCCATTTGCAAAGTCTTTTGTCATCTTTGCAAAAAGCCTTTGCTGCTGAGAACAAAACCCCAGGAGGGAGCGTATATCACTCCTGAGCTCCGTTTTCTCCATGAACGGCCTTTCCTCCAAGCCTCTTCTGAAGAGAAGCTCTGTTTTCAAATGCCCCATTTCCATGCAGACAAAGTTTGCAGTTTCCAATCAGGGCAACAAGTGTTTGAGAGACCCTAGGGCAGTTGGGAACGGAGCAATTCACTCCATTTCCAACCCCTGCCCCCAGGTTGCTCAAACTCTTTTTGCCCAGATAAAAACTTCTGCGATGCATGGTCTTCCACAAGTTCAGGCACCCATCCGCTTTTGCAGAGAATGGGTGCCTGATGTTCTGTGGGATCAGGATACCCAGAAGGTTCCAGTCTCCGTGGGTAATATGAGTAATGCGAGTTCGCTGTCCAAAGTCTCACTTCATGCAAATGCTTTTCGCATGGAGTCTAGAAGCCTTTGGAGGAGACTCATTGAAGCTTCCCGCCACTCCAAAAGTGGCAGGCAGGCTCAGTGATCAGAGAAGCCAAACAGGGCCCATTCATCCTGCTCCCTCTCTGCTCTTGCTGCTTGCCGGGAGCAGGCAAAGAAACAGAGATGCTGGAGAGGAGGTAAGTGACAAGGTACGGCAGGTTGGGGCTGGAGAAGAAGCAATTGTGGGGAGCATGAGGTATTTCAGTGAGTTGGGGGAGGCATTGGGTGGTCTGAAGCAGGCAGCCTGTTCCATCACTGGCCCCTCCCCCATGGTCTTCCCCACCTGAGATACCTCATGTATACTTAATGAACCGCACATTTCATTAGTGAATGCTTGAGCGAAAGGAGGGAGTTCAAGGTATGAGATTCACTCCCATGAATCCTCAGGTTACGAATGGAATGGGAAGGCTCCATTAAATCCGTAACTCAAGGACTACCTGTATATGCGTGAAAATCCACCTATCAGAGAAAAAGAAAAAGTGCCAAAAACTGTATTTAAAAAACTTGCACATGGAAACTTCCCTTTTTGAGTTTTCTTCTATAAGCAACTCAAAAATATTATGAGGGTAAATAGGTGCATATTGGAAAACAATATCCGCCTGCTTTTTTTGAAGCCATTGATGCCTTGCAAAATATCCAAGGATGTCAAATTTGAGAGGAGGCAGTCAAAAACCAATAGCCATGATCACATGATCAAAGCCCGCCCCTGTGTGATATGTGACACACAAATTTACCAATGTGTTGTGGTCACTACCTAGACTTTTTTTAAAATCTCCCTTCCCCCATAGACATCCTGAAAATGCCAATTATAAGCAGGAGGTCATATAAACTTTGATATTGTCTCAGCTTCAGTTATACCTGCTGAAGAAGGCTAGCAGCAAGATTTCTCTGGTTGCAGGAAATAACTTATTTGCATTCAGTTTTCACTATTGTTAAACTTTTGCATGCTCATTTAGACAGGAATCTGGGGCAAATATTGTTAGAAAAGTTAAGTATTTCCAAAGGTTTCCTTGCCTTTGTTCCCTGTTCAGCAATCTAACTGATTTTTGACATTCAAATTTTATGCCTAGAATGGGGCTTTATGCTCTCCTTGGATGCACATTTTCCCCTTTAATCCTTTGTTTTCATTTGAAAGAAATCAATAATGGCAGACATTATGAAGTTGTCCTCCTCTCAGAGCGTCAGGAAAGTCAAAATAAGGAGGTTGTAAACAATCCAAATTATCTGTGCAAGCCTTTCTCTGCATAAGAAATTCAAAACCTGCATAGGAATCAGGAGAAGAAAAGCAAGGGTGTGTGTAGTGGCCTTTTAAATGCAATATCCTCTGTGCATTATTTAAATTACCCCAGAGGGATGGTTTTGTTCATTTGATGAAAGGGATGTCCTAAAAGATCCAAAGATAAAGATGATTAATAATTGACAAAAATCTTTCTTAACTGTCTTACTAAGAGCAATTCATGATACAAGTTAATGTTAAATGTTAAATGGAAACTAAGTTCTATGGTACTGAGTGGGTCCTGCATCTATATAAGTAGGCTCCAGAATTTCAGGTTCAGAGTAGAATCCTAAAAGAAGAAATTCCTGGTCGAAAACAATAACCTCACTTCTGGGATTGGTGGGATATTACCAAGAAGCAGCACCTGTTAACACAGACCTCTTAACTGGTCAAAGAAGAAGTAGATGAGATGGACAGCTGTCCCATTCCACTAAACAGCGAGAAGTCTTATAACCAACATGGTAGGATAATAACGACAAATTGAACAATGTTGTGAACATTTTAATCCTCTTCATAACAGATGCTCCCATTAAGATCAAGCAAAAAATTTTCCCCAACATTCTTAGTTTTCTAAATGAAGAATCTGTTCTCCTTTGTTTGCTAGATGGAAAGAAAATTTAAAGTCTATATACTATTTCTGATATATTATTTTCAAAAAGCATATATTTTCTAAAATTCATGTGAGTTTTAGATTTCCTGAAATATTCCAGAGGTATGAAATCAGATGATTTATTTAAAAAATGATTTTTCTGATTATATGAATAACAAAAGGTGATGTATACCTATATAAGCATGTGTGTGTGTGTTTGTGTCTGAGTGTGTGTGCATTTGTGAAACTAAGAAAGCTTTGCATGGATAGAAAAGCACTATATGGAGAGGTATAACTCATTAATATGACTAGATTTAGTTTGGTTTCCTTCTTTTTCTCAGCTCAGGTCTCTAATTACTTTTTGGCTTACTATCTCTTCCTCTTTTACCCTATTTTTCATACCTGAAAGGGGATTGTGTGATGCATATGCATGTTTATGGATATCAAAATCTTTCTTCAGCTCAAATTGATTGAATGTGCGGTAGTTTGACCTGAGGACTTGAACCCTGATCAACCTGACAGTCAGACATAACTGTTTTTGGCAAATTATATCACACCCCCATCAATGCAAGTCAAACTGCTCTTGGACTTCATCCTTGAAGCCTCAAGTGGCTGCTGCTTCTCCAGATTGCAGGTGGGCATGATGGGAGGGGGAAAATAACCTAGGAAGAAAACTGATGCAGAATCCTGTGTAGGAATGAGATATTTTTGCTTGCAGTATTATGTCAGAAGTGGGGGGGAAGGGGGATTTTGTTACCTTGTAATGGAGATATCATTCATCCTGTGTGCTAACCTATGGGTGGGAAACTATGGCAACTTTACGGCCTATGGACCTCAACTCCCAGATTTCCTGAGAAAACATGGCTGGTTCAGGAATTCTGGGGGATTGAAGTCCACAGGTTGCCACAGTTGTCCACCCCTGCTCCACACTCTACTCACACCCTGTGCTGTAAGTGCTACTCAAACAGGATCACCCAGTAACATTAAATGTTCACCCTTTGTGTCTAAAATTTACAGTGAAGAAATGCATTAAAATATATGTCTCGCTCATGACTTTAGGTTGATCGTCCCTGGGAGATTACTAAATGTAATGGTGTTATAGCCTTCAACAGAGAAAAAAGCAGCTTAATTTGAAACATTGAAAGCAACGACTTCCAGCCACTTCCTTTTGTTTTTATGGGCAATCATGCCAGAGACCTCAGAAGGTGGAGATGCAGCCATCATAAATATTGGCACCTTACCTAATACCAAAACAGAGTAAGAAAGATGGAATGGCATACTGCCTGTTGCCAGATGCACTAACAGAGTCTAGCTAGAAAGTAAATAGGAAATAATAAATCAGGTACAGCCACTTACAGTTGTGCTTGTTCATAAAAACTAAGCTTCATCTTTTATCTGGGTTTCAAGGGATGAAGCAGGAACAGAAACCAAAAGTTCAAAAAGCAGTAAGTAGTCCAAGCAGAATAGTCAAGGTTCAAGGGGTTCATCATCTGTCATCAGCTTTTGAGTTGCCTCATAGTGTTTTTAAAAAGCATCTTGTTATCTAAAAGGTTACGAGATGTCTGGTGTTGCTGAAGCAATTTTCTCAAAAGAAAACTTGCAGGTTTGCACAACATGCCGTCTCCAATAGAAGCAATTAACTTTGAAGTAATTTTCTCTAGTATGGATGGTTAAAGGGTTTACTGGATTAATAGTTCTGCTTGACTGATCACTTACACGTAAAATATGAGAAGGATTCAGCTTGCTGGGAATCTAAATTACTTTTCAACAATGACTGCATTTCAAGTCACTCAAAAAATGAAAAAATAGGTTCATAATTATATTCTTCTTGATGTCTTTCCCCTTCAAGGAAAATCTCAATAACCCTTGTCTAATACATCAGGGTGCTGTAACTGCCAGTTTTAGAATCATAGTATTGGAACAGACTTCAGTGGTCTTCTAATCCACCCCCCCTGCTCAAGGCAGGAGTTTTTATACTATTCCCATAAAATGGTTGCCCAGTCTATTCTTGAAAACCTCCAGTGATGGAGCACCCACAACTCCAGAATGCTTTATTTTGCTGGCAACCTTGGTGTAAATGCTTCATGTGTGTGGAGGAGACCTCTAAAGTGGCCATAATAAGCCTTTGAAAAGAGGAAGAAGGGGGTTTAGAAAGAGCTTCTCAAAGCAAAGGATTTATACTGCCCTCCTTATTTCCCGTGAGCCAAAGAATGATAGGATCATAGATGGAGTAAAAAGTGAGATAAGACAGGGAAGCTGCAGACGCAGGAGGTAGGAAAAATGTTTCCTTTCCAAAACATAGTGAAGTACTTCTGTTTCTGTTAACACCATTGCGGAAATACAAGAACCACAAGAACAGCTTGGAACATTTAGATTTTTAAAAGTCAATCAGGCTAGTCCAGACAGGAATCATTCCAACATGGAATTTATTTGTTGTTGTTGTTGTTGTTGTTGTTGTTTTGCAACACTTTATTGGGTTTCTCCATTTATATATCATACTATTACCAATTGGAATGTATTGGTAAGATGTTCATTTCTCAGGATGGCACATCATGTCTTTCAACAGCTTAACCCATTGCTGATGTGATTGAGTCTATCCATTCTGCATTTAGCTTTTAACTTTCCTTGCATGTTTTCTAATGTTCCTGACTTTATAAGAGATCTGGGTTTGCATAAAGCATCCAAAACATGATTGTTTGACTTGTTCAATGACCTATTTGTTTTCTTGGCTATCTATGGCATTCTCAGGAGGCATCAATAATGCCAAAGTTCAAAAGTATCATTACTGTTTAGAGCTTTCTTCTTAAAAGTACTATTTTTGCTTCCACAAAGCATCAAGTAAAAATCATTGGCTGCATGATTTCATTTCTATGTTCATGCAAAACCATAAAGGCATGGAACTTGCATTGGATTGGCATGACATCACTTCTGGCATAGAATGACATTTGACCCTCCCTTGATCCCCACAAATGAGTGCACATATATGACATTTCAATTATACTATATTAAGAATTATGAGCAAAAAACAATGACAGAAGATGTTTTCATTTGCTTTTCAAACTAAACAGTGCGCATTATCCTGATTGATCAAAAGCACTTTGGTTTCCTGCAGACAATAATTTCCTAGCTGGGAAAAGATGGAAAAAGTGCAAAAATGTAGGATAATGTATGTCTAGACTTGCTTACCTGCTGTGGGAAAAGATGGGAAAAGTACAAAGATGTAGGATAATGTATGTCTAGACTTGCTTACCTGCTGTGTGTGCAGTTTGAAGTAGCAATCTTAGAAAGCTATTTCAAGTCACATTTTCAACCATGTAATAATTCTAGAATGGAAAATAGTCCACTTGGTATTTGATGTTCTTGACATTCTGATTGTATCCAAGAAATTATTCTATTCAATAAATAATTTGCTTCATTGTCACGTATTTAGTAGTTGTTGCCATGACCAGCCTTCTTATTAATAATTCTGAGCCCGAATTTGTGAGAATCCAGGCACATGGCAAATAATTAATATTTTAACAAAACATTTGGTAGAATATTCTATTGAAATATAAATCAAAAGAATGTAGATCGTAGATGTAAAATTTTCTTAGGGTGTACTGTTGTATAACCAGGAGAAAATAGCATTAATAATAGAAATAGTTATTGGCTGACAAAAAATATGTCATTTTGTTAAACTGAAATCACAGTAAGTCTAACAGAATAATTTTACCTGGTCTCTTTATTTTCGGGGGAAGGGGGGGGAGGAGGAATATTTGAATGTTTCTCAGTGGATGTTTGTACAACATTTACTACTAAAACTCTTGTGTCTACTTAGTTCTTTGTTACCTTAAATTGGATGAAATAGTGCATCATAGGACAACAATTTTTGAATCAACAGACCTCTAAAAGGCTACCTTACAGAATGCGTCCAAAATTCAGGATCCATGATTCCTAAAGGGTTGAAATTTGATAAAGTTGTCATTGCTTCAGTGCTGCCATATTGCACACTGCTGCAGTCACATAATTGTCATTTGCAAAATTCCCTGCCAAGTTCCTATAACAAAAGTTAATGGGGAAACCTAAGAAAGTTGGAAGTAATTCCCACTGCTTTTTGCCAGTCCATGGTTATTTTGTTTCTCTGTTTAGGTAAGGAAATATTTGTGAAATGAAATCCAGTGGGTAACAGACTTTGTGGGTCTTATGAACTTCTACTGAGCTAAGTTCCCAATATTACTGTTAGTAAAGTAATATTACTGTTGGTAAAGTAATCCTTTCTATCTCCAATAAGCTTATTAACTCCCTTTAGGTTAAATTATGGGGAATGAGTTTGCTGAGGGGTGTTGTTCTTTTACATTTATCTGGAGAACAGCAGTCAACTCTGAAGAAGGAAGGAGAGGAATTTAAACTCCAAGATCTGAGGAAAAATCTTCTAGGACACAGGAAAGAATTAAATTTATCCAGACTTCTAAGCACAGTGTGTGGTGGAGTAAAGTGGTACTGGAGCTTGATTTTATTGTGCACATATTTTAAGGCAAGTTAACTTTTAAATATGTTTTTTTTTACCCCCTCAAGCCTAACTGCCATCTTGGGTGGATCTGCTCTGTGGCCCTTTACACAGCCTGCTTTATTTCAAGTATATCATGTTTTGATAAGTCTAACAGCCATTTGTATTTTCCTTGTACCAAACTGGCAAAGAAATATCTATTTAAAATAGTAATTGCAGTTTATAAATCCAATAAGATGCCTTGGAAGACTTCCAAATTACTATAAGCTACTGCACTTAAAGTGTCCTGTGTTTCTTAATTAACAAAAAAGGAAAGATATTTCCATCTTGTGGTCTTCTCTTATATGTGACTGGCAGGTGGAAAAGCAAATACCAGCTGAATGCTATACATCTTTGGGAAACTGTGATTGGGTGATGTTCTGTCCCTAATTAGCATTCTTGAGATCCCCGCGTTTTGATTGGCCAAAGCGCGGGGCACTCTGATTGGTCAGGCGAGCCGCGCCGATTGGCTCGCTAAGAATCTCCCGCGATTGGTCCATTCGAATCGCAGGAGATTCAAAGCGGTGCCATTGGCCGCGGCCGCCACGGCTGAAAGAATAAAAGCCGCAAACCTTTTGCGAAGAGCCAGTTCGGTTCCTACTTTAATAAAAGAGCATGATTTGAAGTCACCGACTCCTGCCATCATTTCGCGGACACAACACTGGTGACGAAGGTAGGATCCAGACCCTGAACTGAACCACGTGTCCGACAGAAGCCAGACGAACCAACACGATGGCGAAAATCGCAACCCCCGCACCCTTCAACCCTGCCACCGAGGACTGGGAATCGTACTCCGACCGATTCCGCATGTTCCTCGAGTGCAGCGACCTGAAGGACACCACCGGCCCCATGAAGCACGCCGTCTTCCTGACCCACTGCGGGACCGAGGTATTCAAGATGGCCAAGGCACTTGCCAAACCCGCCGATGCGACCGCGATGGACTGGGACGTCCTCGAGCCAATACTTCGGCGGCACTACGCTCCAGAGGTACCCATCCTGATCCGACGCAATGAATTCTACCGTCGGGACCAACGGTCGGGTGAGAGCTTCAGCGACTTCGTCACCGAACTACGGCGCCAAGGGGGGCTCTGCAAATTCGACAACCTGAACGACGCCCTGCGAGACAGAATCATGCTCGGCTTGTGGGACCCCGTCCTCCAGAGCCGGCTGATGGCCAAGGGCAACATCAGCCTAGCAGACACCCTCACTGCAGCCGCAGCCGCCGAAGCAACCCGAACCTCCGCTGACCGCATGCGCAGACCGAACGCTGGGGACCGCAGCGGAAACAACAACCCTACAAGGTCGGCCGAAGCCCAACCTGAGACGACCACCCACCAGGGCGACTTCCACTCGGCATCGGGCACTTCCGATGATGAGGAGGACATCCATCACCTCCAGACAGGCCGCGACCCACGGAACCGGCGGGGTCGTAAGTCGAGGACCAACTGTGCCGGTTGCGGCGGCGACCACCCCAGGTCGGAATGCCGGTTTTTCGAATCGATCTGCCGGCATTGCGACAAGAAGGGACACATCGCCCGTGTCTGCCACCTAAAAAAGAACCGCAGCCCGGCACGATGGGACCAGAGCGACCGGAGGAGAGAGAGCACACCATCCCGGACCAGAGATCGCCCCTTGGACAACAGATGGGACCGGAACGGACGATCCCTGCGAGGCGGCGATAACCGGCGAAGAGAGGAGACCCATCAGACGGTCACCATCGGCCACGCCATAACCAATGACGCCTGGAAGGTCCACGTGGAGGTAGGCATCGAGGGCGAGCCATGCAAAATGGAGGTGGACTCCGGGTCCTACCTCTCCATGATAGCATGGCATGAAATAAAGCGCTTGGTGCCTACCATCCAAAGAAGGAACCTAGACAGCCAGAGACTCATCGTAAAGGACTACGAGGGAAACCACATCCCGGTAGTCGGAACCAAACACTTCAATGTCACATATAAAGGGCACACTGAAAGGCTTCCCCTGACAATCCACGACCGCGACCGCCCAAGCCTACTGGGACTGCAATGGTTCGCCCCGCTCAGCATCGCAGTCACGGGAGTCGACCACGTCACCAACGACAGCTGGGAGCAACAACTGGCTCGGGAATTCCAAGAGGTCTTCGACGGAAACCTAGGCAAGTACTGAGGGCCCCTTATATCATTCAGCCTAGACCCAAACGTCCCCCCAAAACACCTGAAACCAAGGCGGGTGCCATTCGCACTTAAACCCAAGATAGACGAGCAAATTGACAAGCTCGTCAAGCAAGGGGTCCAACAGCCCATAGACAACGCCCGGTGGGAGACCCCCATAGTCACCCCGATCAAGCCCGATGGGTCGGTGAGGATCTGTGGGGACTATAAGGCCACCCTAAATGGCGCGCTACAACAAAGCGCCTACCCTGTCCCAGTAGTGCAACACCTACTGCACTCACTGGGAGGGGGCAAGGTTTTCGCCAAGCTCGACCTCGCCCAGGCTTACCAACAGTTGCCAGTCGACGAGCAAACGGCAGAAGTGCAAACCATAGTCACCCACCGGGGGGCATTTAAATGCAACCGACTCCAATTCGGAGTCAGCATGGCACCGGGAATATTCCAAAGCTTAATGGGAAGACTATTGCAAGGCATCAAGGGGGTGGTACCTTACTTCGACGACGTCCTAGTGTCGGCAACCAACCAAGCCGAACTAGAGGGTCGCCTAAGGGAGGTCCTAACCAAATTCAAAGAGACCGGGCTCAAAGTCAAGAGGGAGAAATGCCAATTATACACGGAATGGGTAGAATTCCTAGGATACCTCCTAGACCGTCACGGCATTCACCCCACAAACCAAAAAATCAAGGCCATCAAAGAAGCCCCCACACCCAAGTTGAAGACGGAACTACAGGCATTCCTGGGGCTACTTAACTTTTACAATGTTTTCCTGCCCCAAAAGGCGACAGTGGCGGAGGCCTTGCATAGGCTCCTGGACAAGGCGGAGATCTGGACTTGGGGGAAATGCGAGCAAGCCGCCTTCCAAAGAACAAAGGACCTCCTCACTTCGGACGCCGTCCTTATACAGTATAACAAGACCCTACCTCTGGCCGTCACATGCGACACATCACCTTTCGGCATTGGCGCTGTCCTCAGCCATACCCTCCCCGACGGAAAAGAAGTGCCCATCGCGTTCTTTTCAAGGACCCTCACCAAACCGGAGCGGAACTATAGCCAGCTGGACAAAGAGGCTCTGGCTATCGTTGCCGCCGTAAAACGATTCCACGAGTATCTCTACGGCCGGACTTTCACCATCATAACCGACCACAAGCCGCTGCTGGGAATCCTTGCAGGAAACCAGGCCACCCCGAACATTCTGTCTCCCCGAATGACAAGGTGGTCCGAGTTCCTGGCAGCCTACAACTACGGACTCATACACAGACCGGGTAAGACGATCTCCCATGCAGACACCTTAAGCCGCTCGCCGCTACCGGAACCTGACACCGGCCCAGCACCCAAGATGACCACCCTCAGCATAGAGACTCTACCCAACCTGCCCATAACCGTGTCAGACATTGCCCGAGAAACTAATAAAGACAAACGTCTGGCGCGGGTGTTGCATTGGGTAGAGAAAGGGTGGCCGGAAAGGGACAACGACGAGTCCGTCAAAACATTCCGAAACCGCCAAATGGAACTCTCGTTATTAAAAGGGTGCATACTATGGGGGGATAGGGTGGTCATTCCAGAAAAGCTACAAGGGAAGGTTCTGGAACTGCTACACGAGGGGCACCCTGGCATCGTTAGGACTAAAGCCCTGGCCAGAAGTTACGCTTGGTGGCCAGGGATGGACAAACAAATTGAGGCCTGGGTAGCAAGGTGCCAACGATGCCAGGAAACTAGGCCAAGCCCACCCACAGCACCCGTCCTAGAGTGGGAAACCCCAAGGGGACCTTGGTCTAGGATTCACATAGACATCGCTGGGCCCACAAAAGGACACACCTTCCTTATAACAGTAGACGCTTACTCCAACTGGCTGGAGGTAAGCAACATGAAGACAACAACCATGGAGGCCGTGATCAAGAAACTCTGCAAACTCTTTGCAACACACGGCCTCCCAGACGTCGTCGTTTCCGACAATGGGCCCCAATTCACCTCGCTGGAATTCGCAAAATTCCTAGCAGAAAGGGGCATCCGCCACGCGCTGACAGCACTGGTGCACCCGGCGGCGAACGGTAGGGCGGAACGGATGGTGCAATTCACTTAGAAAACCATCCGGAAAATAGACCACAGGGAGATCCAGGAGCAAATAAACAAACTACTCTTCACCCAACACATAACCCCAAATACCACAATAAATAAGAGCCCAGCCGAACTATTAATGGGGAGGAAATTAAGGTCCCCACTCGACAGGTTACACCCCCCGTATAACCCGGAGAAGCCCCCAGACTCAAACAGCAAACACCGAACTTTCGCACCAGGCGACCCCGTATACGCAAGAAACCTGACGGGAGACCCACTATGGATACAGGCCATCATCACACAAATAACAGGCCCACACTCGTACCGGCTACAAACAGCAGGCGGACGAGCGTGGAAACACCACATCGACCAATTAAGGTCGAGGACTGCCAACCAAGAGACCACCAACACACAAACAGGCGAAACCAACCCCCACAACACAAACCAAGGGGGGAGGGAATACCCAGGGGACCAAAACCAAAGAAGAATAAACCAGCCATACTTACCAGAAAGCAGCCATCACGACCCCTTGCCAGGAAGAGACAGCCAGGCCAGCTCGACCGACCCGAAAAGACCGAGCGGGAGCGGCGAAACCCGCAGCTCAACCAACCCGGGAGGCCCAGGAGGGAGCTACGGAGAGCGGCCCGGCCCAACCGACCAGCCGGTTCCCACGACGGCATCAGGAGCAACAGAGATCCCGACCGAACTGGCCGGGATCCAACCTACGACTAAGCTGTGCAGGTCCAGTAGGCTCAGATGGAGCCCCGCCTACCTACGTGACTACGCAACGTAAGGACTGAACCAAGAGGGGAGGGGTGTTCTGTCCCTAATTAGCATTCTTGAGATCCCCGCGCTTTGATTGGCCAAAGCGCGGGGCACTCTGATTGGTCAGGCGAGCCGCGCCGATTGGCTCGCTAAGAATCTCCTGCGATTGGTCCATTCGAATTGCGGGAGATTCAAAGCGGTGCCATTGGCCGCGGCCGCCGCGGCTGAAAGAATAAAAGTCGCGAACCTTTTGCGAAGAGCCAGTTCGGTTCCTACTTTAATAAAAGAGCATGATTTGAAGTCACCGACTCCTGGCATCATTTCGCGGACACAACAGGTGAGACAGGTCCAGTGGTAGAGAGAGACTTGAGTATGTCAAAAAAAGTAGGCTAATACTCTGGAATATTGTCTTTTCAGCTAAGTACATCTCAATCAGTGTAAAGACTACCATATGCTTGAAATAGCCTAACATAAGTACCCGGGATGTTATTGGAAAAGATAATAAAAAAAACAGTTGCATCAACAGAGGGATACAATCAAGATCACATGAGGTACTAATAACACTCCATAAAGCCTTAGTAAGGCCTCACTTGGAATACTGCATCCAATTTTGCTCACCGCACGATAAAAAAGATGTTGAGACTCTGGAAAGAGTACAGAGAAAAGCAACCAGGATGTTTAGGGGACTGGAGACGAAAACATATGAAGAAAGATTATAGGAACAGTGAAGAGAAGGACCAGGGGAGACATGATACCAATGTTTATTTTTTTATTTTTTATTTATTTATTTGATTTGTCAATCGCTTACAAGATAATAGGTATAAGAATATACATAGTTATGAATACATGAAATGGGTACATATAAGAAAAATAAAAGAAACAATAGGACAGGGACGGTAGACACGTTGGTGTGCTTATGAACGTCCCCTACAGACCTCTTAGGAAGGGGGTGAGGTCAATAATAGACAGTCTAAGGTTAAAGTTTTGGGGGTTTGGGGAAGAAACCACAGAGTCAGGTAGAGTATTCCAGACATTGACCACTCTGTTGCTGAAATCGTATTTCCTGCAATCAAGTTTGGTGCAGTTAACTTTGAGTTTGTATCTATTGTGTGCTCTTGTGTTGTTATGGGTGAAGCTGAAATATTCATTGACAGGTAAGTCATTGCAATGTATTTTTTTTTTCCCAATATTTGAGGGGCTGTCACAGAGAGGAAGGAGTCAAACTATTTTCTAAAGCACCTCTAGGCCAGACAAAGAATAATTGATGGAAACTGAACAAGGAGAGATTCAATCTAGAAATAAGGAGAAACTTTCTGACAGTGAGAACAATCAATGAATTGAACAGCTTGCTTTCAGAAATTTTGGGAGCTTCATCACTGGAGGCTTTCAATAAGAGGTTGGATTGCCATTTTTCAGAAATGGTTTAGGGTCTCCTGCTGGGGCTTGGAGTTGGACTGGATGAGCTACAAGGTCCCTTCCAACTCTGTTAATCTGTTAAATATTCCTTATCATCATAAAACAGCGGAATCAATGACTTCTTATCTGCTCAATTCAGAATTAATTTTACAATTCAATAAGCGTTTATATTTTTTTCCAAGCAGTCTTTTCTAGCTTGTAAACCAATAGTGATTGTATGTGGGCTTTATTTTTGACCCTTTAAATTGTAATTCTAGATAATAGTCACAGCTAAGAGTTTTGTTGAAACTGAGTCATCTCCTCTCCATCATTGATCAAGGACATTTGAGAAAAGAGGGCTTTGATTAGTTTTTCAAAATGTAGCAAAAATTCTCTCTCTCTCTCTCTCTCTCTGTGTGTGTGTGTGTGTGTGTGTGAGAGAGAGAGAGAGAGAGAGAGAGACTCTTCAGATAAAAGCACCATACTATGGGCATGAGATTCCCATCAACCTGCAGGAGTTCTATTAACTCTGAAGATTTAACTTTTCATGTGTATGCCTATAAAAAAAGGAATTTTCATGTGTTTGCCTATAAAAAAACACAGTATGTACTGTAGTTTGCAAAGTTTCTCATAACAAGACATTCATCAATTGAACATTTAAGAGTAAGGAACTTTGATGCATGTGCCTTCAGTTCAATCGACTGAGTATGAAAGAAACAATGGAAATAGTAGAGTAGAGTACAGTAGAGTAGAATAGAAGAAAATACTTAATTGGCCAGCTGTGAACCAGAAAAGATATATGCAGGTCTTGGCGTGTTTGGGTCTTTTCCCATGTAAGATTGAGAGTATCTTGGCCACATTTCGATGAGGTCCCACTCGCCAGCTTCAGGCTGGTGCTTTTGGCTTCGTGCTTGTGTGAGCATGATCGGAGCTGTTGTCTCCCTATATATACTGGTGGGGAGGTTGGCTGTGTTTTCATTTCTTGATTGGTTGATGGAGTTGATGTTTGCAGATTGGCTGGCTTTTTCATAAGAACATGTGTGGCTGAGGTATTGGCTGTGTGTCTATCAGCCTCCTGGGTCGTAATGACCTGGGTCATGGGCTGTGTGATGACCTTCTGAGTTCTATTGTTTTGACATCCTGGGTCTTGTGCTGTAATCTCCTGGGTTGTTGGCTGTGTTGCAACATCCTGAGGTTTTGTGGTGTAACCTCCTGAGTTCCATGATGTGATATCCTGAGCGGGTGGCTGTGATATGACATTCCGGGTTTTGGTTTGGCTCCGAGTTTGAGGCCTGGATATATGTTCATGGTGTGTGTCCATTTGCTTGGTTTGGGTGTCGGGGTGTGTGGCAGCTGGTGATGCAGCCATGGTCTGGTTTCTGGATGGTGGTTGTCTTTTGTCTATGGGATGGGTTTGGGTTTGAGTCTGGTGAGGGAGAATAGTGGTGGTGTCATGAGCTGTTTTGGGTCCGGTGTTGGTTTTCATGGCTGGGACACGTTTGTTGAGTGCTAAGGAGCAATGCCCTTCAGTTATTCCTGCAAAGTCTGATTATTTATTTCTCTTGAAGAGGATCACTACATTTGTTTGTTTGTTTAATTTATGGCAGCCCAATTTCCAACTTTAAAACATACATAAGATAAATCACAAGGGCCCTCAAACTCAACATATAACAAAAAGCCATCCAGCAAAGTCTCAATGTTTAATCTGTCCAAAAGCCTGGGAGAATAGCCAGGACTTTAACAGCTTCTGGAATGACATCAGAGCAGGAGTCATCTGGGGGAAAACAATTTCATCAAAGTCACATTTCCTGGATCCTACAAAATGACAGTCCTTGATCACAGGGCCCCAAAGCATGCCCACTCTGCCAGATTTCACCAAATGGGCAGAAACAACTAGAGACAGGCAGTCCCTTAAATAACTACACTCATGCTGAATTCTTCACTTCTAAACTGAACTGCTACTCTGGATGTAATGGAGAATAATGCCTTACTTGGAAATACCAACCCAGCAGAGATGGGATTCAGCAGGTTCTGACCAGTTCTGGGGAACCGGTAGTGGAAATTTTGAATAGTTCAGAGAACTGGCAAATACCACCTCCAACTGTAGTTTTTACAATATCCTTCTCCTGCATGCCCACCAAGCCATGCCCACAGAACTGATAGTAAGAAAAATCCCACCACTGCAACCCAATTTCTGTTCTTGGAACAAAAGGGGGAAAAATCATCTTTTGACTCCAGCACCAGCTAAAACATTCTGTTGTGATTTGCTGGCAGCAGGTGCAGATGGTTGAGGTTTTGGAGTGCGAGGACTCAGATGAGGGGCCTGCATGTGATGTAGGGATGGGGCCAGGACAATCAAGGAGTGGAATGCTGCCTTCGGATATTGTGGAGGCTGGCAGCAGTGATGCAGAGGACCCCGAGGAGCCTGTCCCCAGTGTGTGTGCACGCAGGGCTGCTCATAGGAAAGAGCAGCTGCAACAGCATGGCGACTCAGGAGTAAGGCTGAAAGTTATCCCTTAAGAGATAAAAGCCAGCTGAGAAACCGGAGTTCTTTGCAGGAAGCAAAGAAGTTCTTGCACTTCAAGCCTTGTGGAAGTTTGGACTATCTTCGTTTGCGTTTGAAGACTTTGTTTTGAATATTTCTTGGCAATTTAATCTAGTGTTTTTGGCAGCCTTGCACAAGCTTGGCAAGGCTCATGCTTATCAGTGGCAATTAGTTTTAATAGCCTTTTAACTGTGAATTAACAGAATTTGCAGAGAAGCATTAAAAGGTTTTGTTTTTATCTCTGTTTGGTGTTTGTTTACTTGGAACAAGGTTTGGGTCAGAACACATTCATAGATTCCTCCTTCCATTTCCCCATATGCATATTCAACTTCAGGGTACTTCTAAACATATTTGATTGAACATAAGGAATGTCTTATGGGTATATGTAGAGGCAACCATTGTCATTTCAAGAAGTTTATTGAGATGTTTTGATTTTTCTTCATGTTAAGAATAGCGTACTATAGAGGTGTAGAGATCATTTTGTGCTAACGTGGTTGAGGATTTATTTATTTTTTACTTTTGTTTACAAAATAAAGGAGAAAGGGGGATATCTTCATGTAGCTTCAAAACTTTTCCTGCTGTGAAAATCACAGATTTTTTGTTAAGTTCTGAGCATGGGTGCAAGGATGGAGACGAGCCAGTGAAACAGTGAACTTCAAACTCTTTATTTACATGTTAAACAGCTCAGCCCGATGGCCACGATGGGCCCCTTTATATAGGCAACTCTTAACTTATTTAACCAATGAAACACAGGGACCGCTAGCTCTATTAACCAATGGGAGAGGCTAGTTAATAGCCAATCAGATTCTCCTGAACGGACCAATCCGATGTTGCTATTATCGGCCAATCAGAAGTGCAGGGCCTGAACCCTGCACTTTACTTCAAGCTCTTAATGATCTTTATTAAGCATTTATTGATTCAGAACACCCCTTCCCCCTGGGTTCCGTTTAAGGGGTGCGATCACGTAGTCTTTGAGGTAGGCAGGTTGTTTCAATTGTCTATTAGATTTTCGTTGTCCTCTTGGTATTTGGCTACAGTCTTGTTGGGGTAGGACGTTATCTGGTGAAAAAGGTGCCTCCCGTTCCACATTTGAATTTTCGTCGTCGCTACTGCTTTCGGCATCTCTTTGAGGCAAGGCCACCCCCATTCCGGTTCCATCACGTGCTGCCTCTGAGCGGTCATTACTACTGCTTAAACTTTCTGCCGCTTCGAATTCAGCTTCCTCGCTCTCTCCTCCCCCCTCGGTTTGGAAATCAGGGGGCTCGGAGATCCCCGACTATAGCCTTGAACGCAGCTGATCAATATGGTGTTTCCAAATTCTATTGTCGTGACATTTTACACGGTACGATCTAGGGCGAGTTACTTGTACTATAGTTGCCTCGACCCACAACGGATCTCCCGAAAAGTTCCTAGTGAAAACCAAATCGCCTACCTGGAAATTGCGACATTTCCCTTTAGAACCATGTGGCTTTTCAGGTTCATATGCTGGATGTAGGCGGTCGAGGTGGGAGCGGAGCTTCCGTCCCATTAATAATTTGGCGGGAGTTTTATTGGTGACGCTGTGCGGAGTGATATGCTGTAAAAGGAGTATCCGGTTAATCTTGTCTTCTATGTCACCATAGTCCATCTTATGCAAGGTTTTCTTGACAAATTGTACCATGTGCTCGGCCCTTTTGTTGGCCGCAGGGTGCGCTGGTGAAGTCAGCGCATGTCGGAAACAGCTGTCTGCCAGGTACTGTTCGAAGGACAGCACAGTAAATTGAGGCCCGTTGTCGGATACCAGAATATCTGGAAATCTGTGTGTCGCAAAGAGTCTGTCCAGTTTTCTGATGACTGCTTTGGTCATTGTAGTCCTCATTTCATGGATTTCAAGCCAGTTCGAGTAGGCATCCACCGTCAGTAAGAATGTGTGTCCCTTGGTAGGACCCGCAAAGTCTAAATGAATGCGGGACCATGGTCCCCTCGGTGTTTCCCATTCGGTTGGGGTTGCTTTCGGCGGGGCGTTGCTTACTTCTTGGCATTTGTGACAGGCTTTTACCCATGTCTCTATCTGCTTGTCAATACCCGGCCACCACACATAGCTTCGTGCGAGGGCTTTCATACACACGATGCCGGGGTGGCCATCGTGCAAGGTCCTTAGTATCGCTGGTCGCAACCGCTCTGGGACGACAATTCTATCACCCCAGATAATGCAGCCCTTTTGAGAAAATAGTTCCATTTGCCGATTTTTGAATGGGGCGTAGTCATCAGGTATTTGGTCCAACGGCCATCCCCGCTTGACCCAACTAAGGACTCTTGCTAAAATGGAGTTGCGTTTTGTTTCCATCGCGATATCTCGGGCCATTAATGGTGGCGTTTGAAGTGTCTCCATTTGCAGCATTGTGACCGTCGGAGCGGGGTCATCAATAGTCTCTGGAAGAGGTGCATGGCTCAATGCGTCAGCGTGGGGAATGGCCTTCCCTGGGCGGTGTTGCAACTTGTAATTGTATGCCGCCAAGAATTCTGACCAGCGGGTCATTCTGGGAGATAATATATACGGTGTTGGCCTATCTCCCGTGATTATTCCCAGCAAAGGTTTGTGGTCAGTCACTATGGTAAATGCTCGGCCATACACATATTCATGAAATCTCTTAACCGCGGATACTATAGCAAGGGCCTCCTTGTCAAGTTGATTGTAGTTGCGTTCTGTTTTTGATAACGTCTTTGAGAAATAAGGAACAGGGGCTTCATTTCCGTTTGGCAAAACGTGGCTTAAAATGGCGCCCACTCCGAATGGGGATGCATCACACGTGATCGTTAAAGGCAAAGTCTCGTTATACTGCATCAGAACAGCATCAGAAGTCAATAAATTTTTTACATGTCGAAACGCCTGTTCTTCTCTATGTCCCCATACCCAGGTTGCTTTTTTGTCCAATAAACGATGTAGGGGCTCAGCTACAGTTGCTTTGTGAGGCAGGAAAACGTTATAAAAATTGATAAGGCCCAGAAAAGCCTGGAGGTCGGCCTTGTTCCGGGGTTTTGGGGCATTCTTGATTGCCCTGAGTTTGTTATCGGTGGGGTGAATGCCTTGACTATCAATTAAATATCCCAAAAATTCTACGCGATCTGTACATAAATAACACTTGTTTTTTTGTTTTTTTTTAACTTTGAGACCTGAGTCTTTAAATCTCTGGAGAACCAACCTCAGGCGTTCCTTTAGTATTTTCTGGGTTGGGGCTGCGATTAACACATCATCAAAATATGGAACAACACCTTTTATCCCTTGTAATAGCCTCTCCATTAAGCTTTGAAAGATT
Organism: Hydrophis major; assembly: GCA_033807585.1. Classification (NCBI taxonomy): domain Eukaryota; kingdom Metazoa; phylum Chordata; class Lepidosauria; order Squamata; family Elapidae; genus Hydrophis; species Hydrophis major. The sequence continues at coordinate 100,247,754 of CM066331.1, forward strand.
CCCGGGGCTACGCTCACTCCGAACTGGAGTCGGTTACATTTAAACGCACCTCTGTGCGTAACGATTGTTTGGGCCTCTGCCATTTTTTTGTCAGCAGGCAGTTGTTGGTATGCCTGGGCTAAGTCTAGTTTAGCGAAGACTTTTCCGCCCCCCCAGGGAATGGAGGAGGTGTTGTACCACCGGCACCGGGTAAGCGTTTTGTTGAAGGCCGTGGTTCAGGGTGGCTCGGTAGTCCCCACAAATTCTAATTGATCCATCCGGCTTGATAGGCATTATGATTGGGGTTTCCCAGGGAGAGTGATCGGTTGGTTCTAACACACCCTGAGCTATTAATTTATCAAGCTGCTCGTCAATCTTTGGTTTAAGGGCAAAGGGAACTCGACGAGGCTTAAGGCGGATGGGAGCTATTTCTGGATTGAGGTTAAACGATATAGGGGTCCCCTTGTACTAGCCTAATTTTTCTGCAAAGACGTCCTGGAATTCGTGGACGAGGTCTTCTTCCCAATCGCTGTTGTACATTCGGTGAATGCCAGCTACTTCAATTCCAAGTGGAGTGAACCATTGGAGGCCTAACAAACTAGGCCAATACTTGAGAGAAAAAACTTGTGACTGTGGAGTTTGAATCCATGGGTTGGAATAATTCCAAAATTGAAAAAACACACAGTAGTATAGTCCAAGAAGTCTGGCTACGTTATGTTGATGACACCTTTGTAATTTTACGTAACCCGGACAGAGATTCCTTCCTGGACCACCTTAATTCATGCGAACAATCGGTAAAGTTTACCTGCGAAGGGGAGTCAGAGGAGCACACCCTTCCCTTCCTGGATTGTCTTGTGAAAAAGGCGGGCTCGGGGCGATTAACAACGACAGTTTTTAAAAAGCCGACTCACACAGACCGCTATTTAAATTATGAGTCTGGCCACAGTGTGAAAGTTAAACTGGGCATCGCAAACTCCCTGTTTACAAGAGCGTCACGTCTATGCACCGAAGAGGCTGACCGCAAGGCTGAAGAACGAGAAATCATCTCAACGCTGCAAAAAAACGGTTACCCTAGGCGGCTCCTAATTAAACAAGCCAAAAGAGTGCCTAATTAAACAAGCCAAAAGAGTGCACCTGAAGGAGACGGCGCCCCGACTGAATACTCAAGCAGATGACTCTAGTCAGCGTCAACAAGACCGCCCCAAGACCATCGTCATCCCCTATGAACACAATACAAGTGAAGCCATACGACGCATTATGAACCGGGTTGGGATCCGTGTGGTGTTCTCAGCACCAAACAAACTTGGATCACAGTTAACACATCTTAAGGACAGACAACCCGCTACTATGACGGAAGACGTGGTCTACCAAATTTTCTGTTCAGAATGCCGAGTTTCGTACATCGGAGAGACATCGAGGGCGTTAGCTACCAGGTGTGATGAACACCGAAGACTAAGCCAAAAAACGGTCAATTCAGCGGCAGAGCATGAACAGTTACAGTCCTCTTCGGCTATTGCCGCGCATGCCTTGTCAACGGGTCATGCTGTAAACTTTAGTCAGCCTGCGGTGTTGCTGAGACACCAAAATAACTTTCGGGAACGACGAGTAAGCGAGCAATTACTAATTGCCGCAACGGACAATGTGTGTAATCGAGCTGACGCCGCTCACTTAAGCGCAATTTGGAAGCCCCTAATAGCCCAATTAAGGCTAACTAGGGGGCAGCGTCAACGGACCAAACCGCGTCTCAGCGACGAGGAGGAGTCAGCTACGTGACGATCGGTCACTGGCTTAATCTTAATAAGCCAATTGGATTAAAAGAACGGGAGCAGCGGTCATCCTTGGTTTTATGACGGTTTCTATGACGGTTTTAACGTTTTTAACATTTGCCTTATTGTACTTCGCGGGTGAACAAGGGGGTTAAACAATCGCCCCCGAAATATATTCCGTCTTGGACTATACTACTGTGTGTTTTTTCAATTTTGGAATTATTCCAACCCATGGATTCAAACTCCACAGTCACAAGTTTTTTCTCTCGTTTGCGTGAACGCTACGGATTATTCGTCCGGAGACTCGCCGGAGGTCTAATCAATCAGGCAAAGTTGGAGGCCCGTTACGCCAACCATAGGATTTTCAACCGCCGTTGCTTACTCTCGCACATCATTCCAACCTCTCTGTATCTGAAAACACCACCAGGGGGGCAGGTCTTTCAGAGTATCATCAAAAAAGCCCAGCGGAAATTGTTGAAAGCTCGACTTCACGAGATCTGTGAGAAATTGAAGGGTATTAGACAAAAAAGGACACACATGATCGAGTCTTTGCGCAGCATACTTGCTGAGGAAGATATCGAGATTTTATTGACCACTGCAGATGCGTGGCGAACTCGAATGGACAGATTGTGTAGGACAAGACAGGCGGCCAAATTTGATCGACTGAACCTGGCCCAACATCCACCGCAAACGCCCACAGGTAACATGGGAGTGAAGAACCTCTCATCCAAAGAGCTCTCTACATCACAGACACGGTTGCTGGCAAAGGGACACAATTTCAACGTTCTGAAGGAGAACATATCGCCACTCGAAGTCATCCCACAAGTGGAAGCGGCGCTAGGAGAATTATCTTCAGAAGAAGCTGACATAGTACGAACCCAGGTCGCAGGGGTACTCCATAGAAGGACAAAAAGCGGGTCGAACTTAACTAAGGAGGAATGGAAGGCGTTGAAGGAATTGCGTACTGACGATTCCATTGTCATCATGAGAGCTGACAAAGGAAACTGTACAGTGGTAATGGATAAAAGTGACTACACCAACAAGATGAAACAGCACCTTTCTGAAGGCCCGTATGAAAAAGTCGAGAAAAAACCGGCGTCTACGGTGATGAACGGTTTAAAAAAGGACGCTTGTCAGGCGCTCTTCCGGTTGAAGTCAAAACTTGGAGAGAACGTTTGGTTCCGCATAAAACCTAAGAACAATAGATGCCCAAGAATCTATGGACTTCCAAAAATACACAAACAAAACGCCCCACTCAGACCCATCGTTGACTTCATCGGGTCACCGACATATGGGTTGGCGAAGTTCTTGTCAACGCTGCTGACCCCACTTGTAGGTAAAACGGAGCACCATGTCAAAAACTCAAAACATTTCGTCGATTTGTTGAGCGGGGTGGAGATGACAGAGGAGGACGGTATGGTCAGCTACGATGTGACGGCGTTATTCACAAATGTACCCATTAACAAAACCCTAGAAGTCATCTCATCTCGACTAGAAGAGGACCCCACGCTGCCCCAAAGAACGGCACTGGAAGTTATTGATATTATCTCGTTGGTACGGTTGTGTGTTAATGCAACGTTCTTCACCTTTAGCGAGGAATTGTACAGACAAACAGATGGCTTACCAATGGGCTCACCAATCTCAGCAATTCTAGCCAATGTGTTCATGGAGCATTTTGAAAAAAAGGCGTTGCAGAGCTTTACCCGTCCCCCAAAAGTCTGGCTACGTTATGTTGATGACACCTTTGTAATTTTACGTAACCCGGACAGAGATTCCTTCCTGGACCACCTTAATTCATGCGAACAATCGGTAAAGTTTACCTGCGAAGGGGAGTCAGAGGAGCACACCCTTCCCTTCCTGGATTGTCTTGTGAAAAAGGCGGGCTCGGGGCGATTAACAACGACAGTTTTTAAAAAGCCGACTCACACAGACCGCTATTTAAATTACGAGTCTGGCCACAGTGTGAAAGTTAAACTGGGCATCGCAAACTCCCTGTTTACAAGAGCGTCACGTCTATGCACCGAAGAGGCTGACCGCAAGGCTGAAGAACGAGAAATCATCTCAACGCTGCAAAAAAACGGTTACCCTAGGCGGCTCCTAATTAAACAAGCCAAAAGAGTGCACCTGAAGGAGACGGCGCCCCGACTGAATACTCAAGCAGATGACTCTAGTCAGCGTCAACAAGACCGCCCCAAGACCATCGTCATCCCCTATGAACACAATACAAGTGAAGCCATACGACGCATTATGAACCGGGTTGGGATCCGTGTGGTGTTCTCAGCACCAAACAAACTTGGATCACAGTTAACACATCTTAAGGACAGACAACCCGCTACTATGACGGAAGACGTGGTCTACCAAATTTTCTGTTCAGAATGCCGAGTTTCGTACATCGGAGAGACATCGAGGGCGTTAGCTACCAGGTGTGATGAACACCGAAGACTAAGCCAAAAAACGGTCAATTCAGCGGCAGAGCATGAACAGTTACAGTCCTCTTCGGCTATTGCCGCGCATGCCTTGTCAACGGGTCATGCTGTAAACTTTAGTTAGCCTGCGGTGTTGCTGAGACACCAAAATAACTTTCGGGAACGACGAGTAAGCGAGCAATTACTAATTGCCGCAACGGACAATGTGTGTAATCGAGCTGACGCCGCTCACTTAAGCGCAATTTGGAAGCCCCTAATAGCCCAATTAAGGCTAACTAGGGGGCAGCGTCAACGGACCAAACCGCGTCTCAGCGACGAGGAGGAGTCAGCTACGTGACGATCGGTCACTGGCTTAATCTTAATAAGCCAATTGGATTAAAAGAACGGGAGCAGCGGTCATCCTTGGTTTTATGACGGTTTCTATGACGGTTTTAACGTTTTTAACATTTGCCTTATTGTACTTCGCGGGTGAACAAGGGGGTTAAACAATCGCCCCCGAAATATATTCCGTCTTGGACTATACTACTGTGTGTTTTTTCAATTTTGGAATTATTCCAACCCATAGGCCAATACTTGTCGATTACAGTCAGGGATAGAAATGCTGTACGGTTCTTAAACGATACTCATACTCGGCTGGATCCAACAACTGGGATTCGGTTTCCTTGATAGTCCTTAAGTATGAGCCTTTGGAACCGGAGGTCTTGCCTAGGGATAGTGGGGATGAGCTGCTTGAGGGTCTTCCAGGAAACCATCGAGAGGGACGATCTGGAATCAACTTCCATCAGGCAGGGCTGGTTTTCGATGGCCATTTTCACTCAGATCTTTTTGGCGTCCAGAGATGAGGCGTGACCGATCGTGATCATTTGGTGAGCCTCTTCTCGCTTCGTTGGGTGGTTTAGGGTTTTGTTTCTGTAGGAGTGGTTGTTCCATTGGCGGTTCATGGGTTCTCGCTTCACGGGATGGCTTCCCATCGGTTGGTGGTAGTTAGCCCCCTTGAGGGTTGGCTGGGTCCTGGCTTTCTTCTACAGACCTGACCTATATGGCTTCTTTTCCCACACACATGGCAGAGCGCGTCGAGGAATTTGCATTCAGACCGGGGTGGCGTGCTCCACACCCAGTGCATTGGTACTGTGATTTCTGGTGTTGGTCCCGTTCAGACCGAAGTCGATGGACCTCTTCCTAGTCGCTATCTGACGACGAGTCAAGGTCCTCGTGGTGGGCCGTTTCTAGCTGTCCCTCTGACTGAGGTGAAATGTTGCTGGCTCGTTGGCGAACCGGTGCGTGTGTGCGGCGCATTTGGGCAGCCGACTTCCTGGTTGTTTTTGCTGCAGTAGCTTCAGCTATGGCGTCTTTTAGGGTAATGTTGCCCTTTGCCATTAATTTACTCTGAGTGCCTGGTGCATCTAATCCCAGAATGATTTGGTCTCTTAGGGCTTCTTCTAAGTCTGTAAACTCGCATAGGCCTCCCAGATTCTGGAGATCCGTGATGAAATCAACAACGCTTTCGCCCTTCCGCTGACTTCTCTGATAGAATTCATGCCTTCTCACGAGTGTTGGCACGGTCAGTGCATAGTAGGCCCTCAACAGGGGTTCGAGGACGTCCCAGTCCATAGACTTTACTTCTGCCGGTTTTGCTAGTGCCTTGGCCATCTTGAATATGGTTGGCCCGCAATGAGTTAGGAATACCGCTCGTTTCTTTCTGGTAGTGGCATCCTTTAAATTGTTGGTTTCCAGAAACATCTGGAAGCGATCCATATATGAGTCCCAGTCTTCTTGTGCTGGGTCAAATGGAGCGGGTGGTATGACGCTGCCGGACATGGTTCTGTCGTTGGTGCATTCAGCCACATGCTTGGTTATGGTTCTTCGTCGTTCAGCAAGCTCTGATGTCTCCACATCCCATCCTCGTCGCCAGTGTTAAGTTCTGAGCATGGGTGCAAGGATGGAGATGAGCCAGTGAAACAGTGAACTTCAAACTCTTTATTTACATGTTAAACAGCTCAGCCCGATGGCCACGATCGGCCTCTTTATATAGGCAACTCTTAACTTATTTAACCAATGAAACACAGGGAGCGCTAGCTCCATTAACCAATGGGAGAGGCTCGTTAATAGCCAATCAGATTCTCCTGAATGGACCAATCCGATGTCGCTATTATTGGCCAATCAGAAGTGCAGGGCCTGAACCCGGCACTTTGCTTCAAGCTCTTAATGATCTTTATTAAGCATTTATTGATTCACAACATTTTTGATTCCCCTTTTAGAGCTATGTACCATCTAGTCCACGTCAGGCCTTGCAGTCTCCTGACCATAGCAGAGCCATGCATTCTTGGTGCCAGGTTTTGACAAAAATCCTGGAGTTGTTGTGGTTTGTTAAGCCTGGTTTCCCCAACCAGGGTTAGGGAGACAAGCTAAACAGAATGTGCAGCGTTAGTCAGATAGGCACACAGATAAATGAGTGAGCTAAGCTTGTATGTTTATTAACATACAGTAAAAATAACAGATATGCTTGTGCTATCAAAAATATAGTTTATTCCATTATGAGTTCATAGCATAGTCAAAATAACAGTCCAATAGTCATGTATCATTTAGTCAGTCCATTCAGGGATATTCAGTTAGCAAAGTCCGTGCAGAATATCCTATGTCAGTTCACTTACAAATCAGTCCTTTGTTTCTCTCCCGTTCAAGCAATGCAGTCTTGATTCCAAGCAGTAATCAGGGATTATCAAAGCCAGAGAGAGAGCAAGCTGTCATCTTGCTTCTTTTAAAGTGCTTTCACAACCACTCCCCTAATTACTTTCTCATATTTAAAGTTGCAGACACTTTAACATATAAACTATGATTACATATTATTATTTACCTAAACCAGTTAGGGTAAAACAATGTTATCCCTAACATTCTCCCCTTTAAGGAAATAATAATAAATATAACTATTTACATCTTTAAATCATATTTGTTACAACTTTCTTTAAACTTAGTTACTCCTTGAGCTTTTGTAAATTGGTCTGCAATGTTTTCTTCTGTCATGCAGTATTCCAATTTAATTAGCCCATTCTTTACAGATTCTCTTACATTTAAGTATCTTAAATCAGTATGCTTTGATCTAGTTTTAACAGCAATACTAGTAGCTAACTTTATAGCTGCTTGGTTATCCTCGTACACAATAATGGAATCTTTTACAGTTATACCCATGTCTAATAATAACTGTTTGTACAAAATCAAGTCAGTGCATAATAATGACAGACATGAAAATTCCGCTTCCATTGTGGACAAGCTGATATGCTGTTGTCTGATTGACCTCCACCCTATTAGTGTTTTACCAAATAATATAGCCATCCCAAATGTTGATTTTCTTGTGTTTATATCAGTTGCAAAACTTGCATCTGCATAGGCACTAAGACTCAAATCACCCTTTGGTTCTATATACAATGCATGGTTCATTGTTCCTTTAAGATATCTTAAAATTCTCTTTAATGATTGCCAATGACATTGATGTGGATCTGAATTAAAACGTGCCAGCTGATTTACACTATAAGCTATATCTGGCCTTGACCAATTGCTTATATATGATAAGCTACCAATCAAAGATTGAGATATAGACTTATCAAATTTGGGACTTTGATCATTAGTTTGGCAAACTTCCTGATTCATTGGAGTCTTTGCCGGTTTACAAAGTTCCATTTTATATGTTTTAATTAATTGGCAAATTTTATCTTCTTGAGATATCTTAAAACCATTTTTTGTTTTGTTAATTGTCAATCCTAGATACTTTTTAATTTCACCTAAATGCTTTAATTTTATCTTTTTGGCTAATAAGGATATAATCTCATTAGCTTCATTATTAGTCTTAGTTATCAAAGCAATATCATCTGTAAATAATAACAATAATGACACCGTTCCATTATTTTCTCTTTTAAACACACATGGATCTGCTAACCCAGATTTAAAACCTATATTGTTTAACTCTTTCACAATATATTGGTTCCACTCAAACCCAGATTGTTTCAACCCGTAAAGACTCTTTTTGAGTTTCCAACAATCATTACTATTTATTTTATTGTCTTTTATACCTACTGGTTTTCTTAAATATATAGTGTGCTGCAATGGTGCATGCAGATAAGCAGTTTCTACATCTAAATGGTTAATGACATAGTTTTTCTTAGCTGCCCACACTAATGCTGCTCTTAAAGATGTTGCTTTAAGGCTTGGTGCGAAAACTTCATCGTAATCAGATGCAGTTTGAATAAATCCTTGAGCTACCAACCTAGCTTTATGGGTAACAGTCCCATCATTTCCAGTTTTTACTTAAAATATCCATTTGCACCCAATGGATTTTTCTCCTGGAGGTAATTTAGCATCTTCATATACTTTCATTTCCTTTAATGAATTTAATTCTTTTTCCATTGCTTTTTGCCAATTCTCCTGATCCTTAGCAGGATACATCCTAAGTTCATCTACACTAGTTGGAACTTTAGTTACTTGGCAAACTATACTTGCTTGATACCTATCAGGTGGTCTAGTTATACGTGTAGTACGTCTAGGTATTACAGGACTTACAGGTGGACTTTCATTTATTAACTCTTCTTGATTATCTAACTCTTCCTGATCAACTGTTTCCTCTTGTTCTGGTCCTATTTGTTCTTCATGAACTTCTTCTTTAATTGGACTCTTCTTATAACTAGTCTGATCTTTCTGCCTTTTGTAGGGTTCAATAATTACTTCATTATTTAAATCTTGCTCTAATCTATTCCATCCTACATGTTCTAGGAATTTTGCACTAGCACTGGTGTAAACTCTAGGTGTACCTGGTTCCCAGAATCTATAAGATCTATGATTAGATGTATATCCTACAAAATATAATCTTTTAGCTCTATGTTGTCCTTTGTGTCTAAGTTGTGCAGGGATATGCACCCATGCTGGTGCTCCAAATGTGTGCATGTAACTTAAATCAGGTTTTGTACCATGCCACAGTGTGAATGGTAATTCACCTGTTGTTGAATTAACAACATTATTTAATATATGATTACCACACATTATTGCTTCTCCCCATAAATTGTCAGGTAATCCTGAATCAGACATCATAGTTCGTGTCATTGATTGTAATGTTTGGCCTCTTCTCTCTATAAAGGCATTATGTTGTGGCCTATATGGTGCAGACTTTTTATGTTGAATACCTAACATTCTTAGTCTGTTCTGGAATTTATTATTTGTAAATTCTGTACCATTATCTGTTATAAGAGTTACTAATTTCTTTTTAGTTTTCCTTTCAGCAAATTTTATCCAATTAAAGAGATTTTGAAATGTTTCAGTTTTGCTTTTCATTAAATAGCAAAACCCATATCTAGAATAATGGTCCATTATGCTTAGTATGTAACGAGCTCCTCCTACACTTGGTTTTTTCGGACCTATTAAATCTGCAAATACTACCTCTAAAGGCTCTTTGGCAGTAAATCCATCAACTCTATTAGCCGGTGTGACCCTGCTCTTACTTTGATTACAGGCATTACATTGCAAATACTTATTACAAGGTTTCAAACTTATTCCCTTAGATAATTCAACAGTTTTCTTAAGCATTTTAAAATTTAAATGCCCTAGCCTTCGATGTAACAAGTGAATACATTCATCATGAGGTTTCTTATTTTCATAAACTGTGTTAGCCACCTTTAAACCATTATCATTTAACACATATAATTCACCTCTTAAAGATGCAGTAATTTTTTTATCTTCTTTCTCAGTTATGCAGTTATCTCCTTTAAAAGTAACTACATATCCTAGTTTAACCAAAATTCTAACTGAAATTAAATTAAACTTAAGTTGTGTTACATATAACATTTTTACATTCTCTTTTATAAAAGAACAATATGCTATACCTTGACCTTTAGCTTTCAGTTTCCAGTCATTGGCTAACGATATCTGCTGTGTACTCTTGGACATTTTAATAAAATTTCTGTTATCATTTGTTATACAGTGGGATGCTCCACTGTCAACCACCCATAAATTATTTTTTACAGCTCCGTTACTATACATGGCTAACTCTAAATTTTTATTTATCTTTTGATGACTTTTAGTATTCTGGCCAGCATTCTGGTACTTTGCTTTTTTACAAAATCTTGCCAAATGTCCTCTTCCTCCACAATTAAAACACTTTTTAATTGCGTATGCAGTAGGAGATTCATTATCTTCTTTTTGAGGTTGCTGCCTCCTTAACTCATTTCTTTCAAGCCTTCTTCTGGCCTCTTCAATCAATCTGCCAGTTATATCAGTTAAAGTTAGACTTTCCTTTGGCAATATTTCAAGGGAAGTTACGTAGTTGTCATAACTTTCATCAAGGGAAGATAGAATTATGTAGACTTGGTGTTGTTCAGAGAAAATAAGCTCTTTCTCATGCAGTTCTTGAAAAATGCTTTGCATAGTTTTCAAATGACTCAGCATATCACCATTCGTCTGGAGATGCGTACTGAAAAGCTTCCGTGTTAGATTTATGTGAGCACCAACATTATCTCGAACATAAATCCTCTTCAGCTTCTGCCAACACCCAACAGCCGTTTTCTCTCCATGGATATAAACAAGCTGTTGATCAGTTAAGGTTAACCCAATTATGCAAATAGCTTTTTGATTTTTATGCATAAATTCTTCTATCTTTAGTCTATCTTCATCATCCTCTGCATCCCATTCTTCTACGTTTGGTGGATTTTCAATTATGTTCCACAAACCTTCTCTTCGTAGAAGCAGACTACATTTCATAGACCATGACACATAGTTTGTTCCATCCAGCTTGGATATAAGGGACAAACTTTGTAGATTGACTTGTGCCATGTTTTCTTATATGGATATAAAACTATAATTAATAAAACACAGCTGTCTGTTTACTGTAATGTATAACAACACAAACTCTCACTTTTACATAAATCTGTTTTAACCTAGTTAAACTGACTTTGCAGCGTCTGGGCCCATAACCAGTGTTAAGCCTGGTTTCCCCAACCAGGGTTAGGGAGACAAGCTAAACAGAATGTGCAGCATTAGTCAGATAGGCACACAGATAAATGAGTGAGCTAAGCTTGTATGTTTATTAACATACAGTAAAAATAACAGATACGCTTGTGCTATCAAAAATATAGTTTATTCCATTATGAGTTCATAGCATAGTCAAAATAACAGTCCAATAGTCATGTATCATTTAGTCAGTCCATTCAGGGATATTCAGTTAGCAAAGTCCATGCAGAATATCCTATGTCAGTTCACTTACAAATCAGTCCTTTGTTTCTCTCCTGTTCGAGCAATGCAGTCTTGATTCCAAGCAGTAATCAGGGATCATCAAAGCCAGAGAGAGAGCAAGCTGTCATCTTGCTTCTTTTAAAGTGCTTTCACAACCACTCCCCTAATTACTTTTTCATATTTAAAGTTGCAGACACTTTAACATATAAACTATGATTACATATTATTATTTACCTAAACCAGTTAGGGTAAAACAATGTTATCCCTAACATGGTTTGTGGGGAGCTTCTGCATGGAACCCAGCATTAGGTATTGGGGAAATTGGTTGCTGTCGTGCCCCTGTCAGAGAGCCTGAATCTGCGGGGGAAGATGAGCTGGAACAGGAGCCAACAGAGATCGAGGAGGCTGCTCCATTTGCCTTGGGAATAGTAGGGCCAGTCCAGGCAGGGCTTTTCAGAATTTGAAAGGCTTGTAGACAGGGAAGAGCAGGAGAGACAGAGCTCAGGTGATGAGCAAGGACCACCCCCTCCTGATGCCAGAGCACAAAGAGAAGAGAGAAGGTGAGAACAACACAGACTGAGCTGGTTACAAGGGAGGAGAGTGCCCCTCCCCCCTTATAAGACACACCTGGGGACTGAGATGTAAGGAGTTGCCAGTGGGAGGGGCATTTGTCGGCACCAAGCATTGAATCTGTGGAGCCTCGTGTACGCTTGCACAGGAGATTACTGTGCTCTGTCTTGTTCTATCATCAGGACAAAACGGACTCGAAAACCAGAGTTGAAATCAGCTCTTTATTAGCAACCAGTAACTTCAACTGAAGTCAAGCCGCGGCAGCCCTTTTTATAGCGGCTGCTCGCGGCTCGCAACCAATAGCATGTATTTAAACTTCCCGCCACTTATGCGGCCAATCAGAAACAGTTGTTCTTTACCAATCGTTACATTGTTTAACTAACCAATGGGAATGTAGTATTAGAAGACTGTATTTGAATACACTACAGGGTTAACTCTGTTTGCCTGCTTCACTGAACTTCTTGCTCTGGTTACTGTTTTGCTCACCTTGCTTACTGGACTACTTGCAGATAGGCTGTTCAAGGTGCATGAGAGCTTTGCTCCAGGACGGGTAGTAAACGTTTGGGAACAAAGTTGGAGCAATAAAGTAGAGTTAGACCTGTTTTCTGGCTGTGTTCCTTTCATGCCATAATGAAATAATGAATGACATTCTGTTCTAAGACAAACTCCCCACAAATATTTGTAATTAGGCTCAACTACATATCATTTTGTGGTTATTTAACTATGATTGGAGGGGGAACAGCAGGAAGCAGCTTCAAAATCCTTTGCTTATTTTTGTGGTTTTTTTGAGTCACAAATATTTTTGTGAAAATATTTGCTGACCTTGGCTGGTGATTCAAAATACAGGCAGTAAATTGCCTCTAATTTGTTTGAGAAATCACATTCCTTTTCTCTCCTTTAAAATTCTTATACCTGCCCTATAGTATATGTAATAACTGAAACTTCAACAATATGCAGCGTCCTGCTCCTATTCATATTTAGGCAAGTTATTGATCTTATGTCCACGTATATTTTCCAAAACCTGGCAGATTTGCTGAAGTGTTCTTACGACTTTAAAAGACAATTTTCATTGTGCTGCTATATAATCTGTTTACAACAGGGTGAGTGTTTGAAAAAAGCAAACAGTTATTAATATAAGCTGGGGGAGTATGTCAGTACTATTGTTGTTGTTAACATAGAATCAAAGTGCTGGAAATAACCTCAGAGGTTTTCTAATCCAATCCTCTACTCAAGGTGGGAATCTTATATCATCCCAGTCAAATGGTTGTCCAGTCTATTTAAAAAAAAAAGAATAGGCAAATTAGGAATATAATTTTGAGGATGATAAATACAGAATAACAGAGATGCAAGGGATCTTAGAGGTCTTCTAATCCAACCCTCTACTGAAGCAGGAGATCCTGTACCATTCTGGACCATTTCCAAAGGTGCTTTTTCAAGAGGCAACTGGGCTTTCTTGTTTTTCTTTGAAGATGTTTCGCTTCTCATCCAAGAAGCTACTTCAGCTCCAAAAAGCTTCTTGGGTGAGAAGTGAAATGTCTTAAAAGAAAAACAAGAAAACCCAGTTGCCTCTTGAAAAAGCACCTTTGGGACAACCAAAGGTTGACTGAGAATCTCCATAGATATTCCAGACCATTGGCGATCCAGCCTCTTTTTCACCTCCAGTAATGGAGCATTCACAACTCCAGGAGGCAAGTTGTTCCCTTGATTAATTGATCTCATTGTCAAGAAATTTCTCCTAGATTGGACCTCTCTTTAACAAGCTTTCACCCCTTCTTGACCTGCCTCTGTTGCTTTGGGGAATAAGTTGATTTCCTCTTCTCTGTGACAGACTCTCAAGTAATGGGAGACAATTATCATACCCCTGCCCAAAATCTTTCTCTATAGGCTAGATAGACATAATTCCTCCAACCATTCATCATATGATTTAGCCTCCAAACTCTTCTTCCTTTAACATCCATACATATTTTGGAGATGATGTATTGACTGGGTCAATCTATTTTTTACACAATGCTAGCAATAATAATATAATTGGGTATACATAATCCTAATCTTCCAACTTCTGACCTGAATTTGCATATTGTACTTATAAGCTTCAATAACATTTCTTCATGCAGTATGTTATCCTCTGTTAAATCACGAGTATTTTAATATTTTACAAATTACAATATTCTACCATAAATCCAATATCCCAATTGTTTAAAAACACCAACAGGACCAATCATTAACCTAATTTAATCAATCCCGGGATTGTACATCCAATCCCCTAAAATTTTAAGTTTCAATATATTTTTACACATCATTAATAATAATACAGTTAGGTTACCTCATCATAGGCTTCCACCTTTTAACCTTAATTTGCTTATGATTATACAGGTGAAACTCAGAAAATAAGAATATCGTGTAAAAGTTCATTTATTTCAATAATGCAAATTAAAAGGTAAAACTAATATATGAGATAGACTCATTACATAGTTCAAGCCATGATTTGTCATAATTGTGATGATTATGGCTTACAGCTCATGAAAACCCCAAATCCACAATCTCAGAAAATTAGAATATTACATGCAATCAATAAAACAAAGATTGTACATAGAACTATATCAGATCTCTGAAAAGTATAAGCATGCATATGTAACTCAGTACTTGGTTTGGGCCCCTTTTGCAGCAATTACTGCCTCAATGAGGTGTGGGATGAAAGCTATCAGCCTGTGGCACTGCTGAGGTATTATGGAAGACCAGGATGCTTCAATAGCAGCTTTCAGCTCTTCTGCATTGTTCAAGTCTCATGTCTCTTATCTTTCTCTTGGCAATGCCCCATAGATTCTCTATGGGGTTCAGGTCAGGCAAGTTTGCTGGCCAATCAAGCACAGTAATCCCACGGTCATTGAACCAGGTTTTGGTGCTGGGCAGGTGCCAAGTCCTGCTGGAAAATGAAGTCAGCATCCCCATAAAGTCCACAGAAGGAAGCATGAAGTACTCCAAAATCTCCTGGTAGACAGCTGTGTTGACCCTGGACTTAATGAAGCACAGTGGACCAACACCAGCAGATGACATGGCTCCCCAAATCAACACAGACTGTGGAAATTCACACTGGACTTCAAGCATCTTGCAGTGTGTACCTCTCCATTCTTCCTCCAGACTCTGGGTCCTTGGTTTCCAAATGAGATAGAAAAGTTGCTCTCATCAGAAAAAAATGACTTTGGACCACTGAGCAATAGACCAGGTCTGTTTTTCTTTAGCCCAGGTCAGATGCTTCTGACGTTGTTTGTTGTTCAAGAGTGGCTTGACAAGAGGGATACAACATTTGAAGCCCAAGTCCAGGATCTGTCTGTGTGTGATGGCTCTTGATGCACTGACTCCAGCCTCAGTTTACTCCTTGTGAATGGCCCTTTCCTGACAATCTCCAGGCTGCGGTCATCCCTGCTGCTTGTGCACCTTTTTCTTCCATGCTTTTCCCTTCCACATAACTTTCTATTAATGTGCTTTGATACAGCACTTTGGAAACATCCAACTTCTTTTGCAATAACCTTTTGAGGCTTTCCCTCCTTATGGAGGGTGTCAATGATGATTTTCTGCACAACTGTCAGGTCATCAGTCTTTCTCATAACTGTGATTCCTACAGAACCAGACTGAGAGACCATTTAAAGGCTCAGGAACCCTTTGCAGGTGTTATGGCAGAATTAGCTGACTAAAGTGGGACATTTTGAACCTAGAATATTGAATCTTTTCACAATATTCTAATTTTCTGAGATTGTGGATTTGGGGTTTTCATGAGCTGTAAGCCATCATCATCTCAATTATGACACATCACAGCTTGAACTATCTTGCTTTGCATGTAATGTGTCTATCTCATATATTAGGTTCACCTTTTAAGTTGCATTACTGAAATCAATGAATTTTTGCATGATATTCTAATTTTTTGAGTTTCACCTGTAGCAAATTATATTATATATCTATATATATTCTACTGTTTTTCCAATTTATATTTTCTATTTTTAGTTTCTAATACATTCACCATGAGAGTTATTTTATCTCTATCCGTCATCTCTTATTCTTTTTGAGACTTCATCATTTATTGACTTTTTGATCCCTCTTTTATATTTCTCTCTTGGGATCTTGTTTCTCTTTCTACCATTTTTATATCAACAAAATATTCTTTCTGGCTTACCCCTTGTCTCCTTCTGTTGCATCATTTGAGCACCCATCCATAGTCCTTTCATTATTTTGGGGATACTTCCCTTTTTCCCCTCTTCTATTGTAAACTTTAAAGAATTCTCTATTTGATTCATACTTATTAGTCCTGCCCCTTCAATCTCTTCATCTTCTTGCAATTTGTTCTGTTTTGTTTCCTCCCTCACTTCTTCTGCTTTTTCATCTGTTTTCTGTGTATTATATTCATAACCCCCCCCCCTTTGTTGAGGGTCTTCTACACTCACATCTTTCTCCTTGGACAATCCCATTATCTCCTTATGATTCTTTATCACAGTTTCATATAAACTTTTAAGCATCAATAACATTTCTTGATATACCTCCATTGCCCCCTGTTGAGTCATTTTGCAATAATTTAGTATGTTAAAAATTACTCCATTCACCCCAGGTTACAATGTCCCAATATCTGAAAACTCAAAAATTACTAAAATGTAATCAATCCCAGAATTGTACCTCCAAGTCCCCTAAGTTTATAGTCCTTAACGGTTATTTAGTGATTTTCCAATTTGCTTCTTCCCAATTGTCCAAATTTTAAAGTCTTATTTAGTTTTTCTTTTTTTCCCCTTCTTCCCCCTGCCTTGTTTTGATTTCGTAGGATGTTCTATCAGGTAGCTTAAGTAATTCAAATCCAAATTGACCCACTGAAGTTCCTCATCTTTTAAGTCCACCATTCAATAAGCACTTTTAATAGAGATCTATTTATTTGCAGTTCAATTTGTCTGAATGATTTTTAAAGAGCTCACTAAATGTTTCCAAACATCCAAGTCACCTACCAAAATAGAATCAAAGTCAGTTGGCTTTCCAGATGTTGTTTACTTTCTGTTCTTTCATTTATTTCTGTTAAACAATTGTCACTTTCACTTAGGTTCCTAAGTTGTAATTCTCTTTTTCCTCCAGTAAATGGCTCCCCTACTCCCAATTCCAGCATTAGACAGTGTGAAACAGCTGATTGTGAAACAAATTGAAGGGGATTAACAATAAATACAATTTCTCCCAATAATCATTTTTCAACTAATTGTTGAATCTTTCCCAAGCTTTCTATATTTGAAAGCTTCCATTAAACATTTCTTTCATCTCTGGGTATTTAATCTTTCTCCCTGTATCTGATCTCTGCTTTCTTGCTACTTGGAGATTATTATTTTTTTGGAATATTTAAACTTGGGTAGCATAAAAGTTGGAAATTGTTTCACCCAGTTTCAATGCTCTGTCCCTGCACTGCTCCAGCACAAATCTTATTGTCCTGGTTGTCACAGCTTGTGACTTGCCAAAATGGCCGTTGTCCCTGCTGCTGTTCAGGAGAGCTTTCTTCAGACCTAACAAGGTAATCACAGTTTTCCTCATGGTCAACAAAGCACCTCTCCTTTCTTCACCACCCCTCCAGAGCAGCTAGGACCCGTAGGGTCTCCTGACAGCAGTTGCTGGCTGGTTTTCATGGAGCTTGGTGGAGCTCAGCTATTTTCCAGTTGTTTGTGCCATGACACCAACCAGACATCTTCTCTGCACACTTTTCAGGATCTCGGGATTCTTTCTGTATTGTGATGACCAGAACTGGATGCAGTATTCCAAATGTGACATCAGTTGTGCAGTATAGAGCAGTACCACCATTTTTTTGTGTTCTTGATGGTATCCTGTTGATGCAGCCCAAGACCGCACCCCCTCCTTCCCTCCCTTCCTTCCTTCTTTTACTTATTTTAGTTACTTACTACTAATAATCTAAAACACATGAGATTATTTCATTCAACTATTTCTTTTACTTTAGCAATCTTCTTGATAAAAAATGATGGGTAGATTAATTATGAAGAGGGGGGAAAATGTATTTCAAATGACACAACTGTTGTAAATTGAATTTGCTGTGACCATGTGAAAGTAAATTCCAGTTAGGTGTAAAACTGACTCAAGACAGATGCACACACAGATAAGTAACAAATAGTACTTGTTTTCAGTGAATTTTTCAGTAATAATTTCCTTTGAATAGCACTTACCACTGTAAGTACTATAAGATGTCACTATTTCTCAGAAATAGTCTTGGAGATGAGATCTTCTAGGAAACCTTCTTTTTCCAAAGTGCTCCTTAACTATCAGTTTTCAACTGTCTCTTTAGTGATGTTCTTCCATCTCAGCTTTCTTCTTTTAAATGGAATGATTTGGCACAGAGAATGGAGGGAAAGAAGTGAATGAACTGGAGGATAGGTTGGGGATACTGAAAAGAGACTGAGGGAAAGCAACATTGGTTTGCTAGAAAAAGTTTATTATTATCGATTGATTGATTTGTTTGTCTGTTTGTTTGAGGAGATTCCTTGAGTACTTGGTGGAGTTGATCCGCAATTTTTGCTTGATGTTTGGGATTAAGCAATTTCATTGCTGTGCTCCTTCTGAAAGTCTTCAAACATATGCCTGGAATTCATGGTTCTTCCCTGTTTCTGTTTCTAAGACTGAAGAGTAGATAACAATGATAATCAGATTCAAGTTTTTAAAGTCATACATCTATCCATTTTATAAAGTCCCATTGTTTTCACTGAGAATTACTTTCAAGCTGACAAGTATTTACAATTACATTATAAAACACTTTTTTCACAGTTAGCGTTATTATTTTGGACGACAACCATTTTAGTTTAGAATGATTTATCTTCTGGAAGAAAGTTTCCAATGGACAAAGTGAGGCTGAAAAATGCTGAAAATCTTACAAAATAATAAATATCAAACCAGCAAAGCTGTCTCAGCAAGATACTAGCCAAACTAATGGGAAAGATACTATGGGCACAAAGAACTGGTATAGTATTGGGAGAAATCTTAAAACTAAGAACAAAAACTAAACCTTTTCACACACAAAAAGCGCTAAGACTCTCAAAGCAAGAGAAAGTTTCTTAGAACAAAAAAAGAATTGTTTTCAGAATATAATCTCTTTTTATTGCAAAGACACAAGGGATACCTGAGAAAATACATTGTTCACCATGTTAAGAGAGAATATTACTGAACCAACCATCAGTGGTGCTTGGTTGATGGAAAAATCTCTTCCTCATCTTCTTAAAACATGGCCAATTTATACATGAAAGTATCAAGATATGAATAATGAGCAGACTATTAAGAACATATTAATAACAACATTGAAATTGCTATTAATATATTATGCTTATTTTAACAGTAAAATGAAATTGTATGATATTTGGAATTGGTCTCATTTTAATTGTTTAGTGTTCCTCTTTGACAGTCTCACTGTAGAGGTTTAATAACTTTGCTGTCTTACAATTTAAATAAATAAAGCTTAGGTATAACATTTATCCACTTCAAGGTTATCCTTATGCAGTTCTCATCAAGATCATCATATATAGAAGTAGAAAAATTAAAACTGTTAATATTGGCTTCAAAGCAGACAAATAATTCTCTAGGCTTATGATGGTGAACCTATGGCATGTGTGCCAGAGATGACATGCAGAGCCCTCTCTCTGGGCATGTGAGCCATCGCCCCAGCTCAGCTCCACTGCACATGCGCACGTGTGCCTCCCACCGGCCAGCTGATCTTTGGGTCTCTGCTATGCATGCACGGGAGGCAGGTCATGTGCGGAGGTCATGTGCAACTGCATGGAGGTGGACCGCACCTGCGGGAGTCATCTGCACATGCGCAGGGGTCATGTGTGGGATGGGGTGCATGTGAGAGACGGGGTCCTATGTGTATGTGTGAAGATGGGGTGCATGTGCAGGGCACTGGCACACATTGCATTTTGGGGATGCACGCACAGGCTGGTGCTTTGAACACTTGGTGCTGAAAAGGTTAGCTGTCATGCCCCAATTGGAGTCTGAATCAGTGAGGGAAGATGAGGTGGAACAAGAACTGACAGAGAACAAGAGGGCAGCTCCGTTGGCCTTGAAAGAAACTAGAGAAGGTAGAGTCAGTCCAGGCAAGGCTTTTTGGAATTAGTTAGATCTGCAGGCAGGCAGGAACAGAGCTCAAAGAACCACCTCCTACTGATGCAAAGGCTCGGAGAGTGTAAAGGAGGCAGGATCAGCTCAGATGGAGCAGGCCACTCAAAAGGAAAGTGCCCCGGCCAGCTTCACCAGGTACACCTGGGGAATGACACTTAAGGAGATGCTGTGGGGAGGGGCATTTGTTGGGAAGTTCCAGAGGTGTTGTGTGCTGATGGAATGTGCCGAGAACCTTTGCATTCTTGTGTGGCATTCTGGATTGATTACCTGGATTTTTTGCTCTCTCAATTCTTTGCTCTTGTTTTACCAAATACATTTGGGATTTATTGCTGTGCAGCAATGTGGGAATGTTTGGGAGAACTTGGGAGCACAAAAAGGCTAGTTTGAACTGCCAGCTGTTAGGATTAGGGTCATAACATTAGCCATCACTGTTCTAGGCAGTTTATAGAACTCCTGTTATCAGTTGTGGGAGTGCTTAGGCAATTGATATCAACAGGAAATCTCCTCAAATTGTGTTTTTCAGAATAAATTAAGGTTTTATGAGGTTTCAATTTGGGATTATGCAGCAGAGACAATAGGAAGTCCAATTTTAGTTGGACTTTCTCATCAATATCATACATTGTAAAACTATCTTTATTTATAATATAAGAATGGGAAATTTGCCCTAGAAAGGAAATAATCTGATTCTCCTGATTTCATTAATCAGTGTTTTCAAAAGAATTCTGTAATGCTGAATAGATTACCCATTTCCATATAACATTTCATAGGAGAGGAGTTCCATACAGGTTTTTTTCTTTCCTAATTCAAGTCTTCTCTGGCTGTTTGGAACAGACAAAATAATATATTCTTCTGCTGTGAAAAACATGGCTGTACCTTCACGCAGAAGTTTGCATCACTGTACTCCATGCTAGTTAGTTCACATAAGCTAATGTGGCTTGTTTGTCTTTAGCATGATATCAGAAGCATCTGTCTTGCTCACTACTGGGCTACAAAGAGCCTGAGGGAATCAGTAGCCTCCCTCCATAGACGTTTCTATTTCATAAACTTAATAGGAAGAATTATTAAAAATAATTCTACTGATAAGAAACCCTACACTGCTGTGACATTTGGCTGAGGGAACTAGAAGCTGTGGGTGATGAGTGAACCTGCTGGCAAGCTCTATGCTATGAAGCCTTCATTGACTTCATAGAGAGATGCTGCCAAAAGTAGATGTATAGAAAATCATGAGTGGCATCACAGAATAACACCCACAGTTATTAGTCTTTCAGTGTTCCCATTGTGCTGGATTCTGCGCTTCAATTGGATTGCAGAACCATCTCTGTGTCCACAGAATCAATGCAATTCTAGGCTGCATCAACAAACGGATAGCATCACAATCATGAGAAGATGATAGATAGATAGATAGATAGATAGATAGATAGATAGATAGATAGATAGATAGATAGATAGATAGCACTCTACATCTCATTAGGGAGGACATACTTTGAATACTGCATATACAAAAAAGATGCTAAGACTATAGAAAGTGTATAGAGAACAAAAGAGATGATAAGGTGTCTGGAAGCCAAATTGCACTATGAACAGTTGAGGGAGCTAGATATGTCTAACCTGTCACAGAGAAAGATTGGGAAGGGACATGATAACTGTCTTCCATTACTTGAGTGGCTATCACAGAGAAGAGAAGAGAAGAGAAGAGAAGAGAAGAGAAGAGAAGAGAAGAGAAGAGAAGAGAAGAGAAGAGAAGAGAAGAGGGAATTGACATTCTCCAAAGTTCCAGAAGGTAAGCAGGAAGCCATGGGTAGAAGCTTGCTAAAGAGAGACCCAACCTAGAAATAAGGGTGAGAACAATTATTCAATGGAACAGCTTGCCTCCTGGAGTTGTAGGTGCTCCATCACTGAAGATGTTCAAAAATAGACATGACACAGCCATTTGACCAGGCTGGTATTCCTGCCTTGAATAGCTGGTTGAAGATCCCCAAAGTTCCTTTCAGCCCTATGATTCTATGTTCTAGGTTGTAACCCAAAGAACTATCTAAACAACTAACAGTCATTATGAATTTATATAATCTGAATCTGTTAGGAAGGCCAGGGGAAAAATATTTAAAAATCATAGTGAGGAAATACAATCTATTTAAAAAGCTCTCAGAAATATCTTACTGGTGACGTATTGAATTTGAAAGTTTGTTTATTTCTTTGGTAGGAAGGGAAGAAATAAAGGCTATTAAAAATAAAACATTATGAAGGGCAATCATAATGAAAATTATCCATTAACAATTATCACTTGAGAAAGAGACTAAGTAGGCACCCAAATCATTTTTGATCCAGTACAAAGTGTTGACTTTCTATTGAATTCCTAGTAATATTCTCAAAGGTGGCATGCAAATTTGATGCCAATTATTTTGGATGATACATGTTGATGTGTTTGGAAATAGATAATAGGTCAGCTTAATTATTCTTTAGTGGTTTGTAAATTTTCTTCATTAAATGAGATTAAAGCCTTCTAGGTAGTTAGCTGAACAGCAACACTCAGTTCCCTATTTTCTAATGTTTCTTTTGCAACAGAAAGTTAATAATGGAAGGCTATTATATTATATTATACAGAAAACATAGTTTTAGGGTTTTGAATTCTAAACATCTTAAGTAAGTGCCAGTTGTTATGATGGTAAGATACAGATTGGCAATTTATGATTCCTCAAGCCTTCATTTTTGAGGAAACAGAATGAATATTGAATATTTTGGAGAGTCAAAATGTCTGCTTTACAGTATCCCCTCCTTACTTGGAAATGTTGAAGATTAGTTGAATCAGCATCCTGCCCGCCCCTCTTTAATGGAGAAACCACTATTCCAAGGCATAAATGAAATCAGATTATATTTTTATTTTGAGGCTCAAGCCAAAGAAGACAGATTGATTGACAATTCAGAACCCATCTGATTTCAGGGTTTTACCATGTTCAATTATTGATGGGGTTGTGCTTCCCCAGAAATGGTAAGATCATATTCTGGGAATCCTCCTGGACTCAGATTTTTCATTGCTTCAAAACTTGTCCAAAGGGCAACTTGGATGAAAGCCAGTTGCCCTTGCCCTTGTTATGTGTAAATTAAATTTCTATAATTCACTCTCTATAGAATTGTCTTTAAGACTATCTGGAAACTTCATCTATGTAGAATGCTGTCACATGCATGCTCAGTGGTCAGTTGTAAAACACTGCCATGTTACACCTTTGCTACAGAAACTGCATTTGCTAGACCAATACTTGAATACAGCTCATCAGTCTGGAACCCACATTATGTATCTGATATTAATACAGTTGAGAGAGTCCAGAAATATTTCACAAGAAGAGTTCTTCACTCCTCTACTTGTTGCAGAATACCTTATGCCACCAGACTTGAAATTCTAAACCTAGAAAACCTAGAACTACGCTGCCTTCGGTCTGATCTAAGTATACTATATAAAATCATACATTGCAATGTCCTACCTGTCAATGAATACTTCAGCTTCAACTATAACAATAAAATAGCACACAACAGATACAAACTCATGGTTAACCGCAGCAAACTTGATTGCAGGAAATACGACTTCAGCAACAGAGTGGTCAATGTCTGGAATACTCTACCTGACTCTGTGGTTTCTTCCCCAAACCCCCAAAACCTTAGACTGTCTACTATTGTCCTCACTCCTTTCCTAAGAGGTCTGTACGGGGTGTGCAAAAGCGCACCAATGTGCCTACTATCCCTGTCCTATTGTTTCTTTTATTTTTCTTATATATATCCATTTCATGTACTCATAACTATGTCTATACTTATACCTGTAAACTTATAATCGCTTGACAAAATAAATAAATAAATATAAATAAATAATAGACTTCCAAGTTCAGTTCAAGTAGTTGCTCATCTCCATGGTCTTCTGGAAGCAAGTGAAAACTTGGCTTTTGGGGATTAACTCCAACCAATGACACTGTATTTGTAAGCCACCTAGTCTGGTAAGGTCTGCTAAGGTTTGAGATAGTAGGCAGATCTTTTAAATAAATAAATATGTACACAGGTGGCTCTCCTATAGCAAAATGTAAGAAAAAAAAAAGAGGCCCTAAACAAAACAAGAAATTCTAAGCTTCATAAAGCACAGTCTTACTAAACTAGTACAGTAAATATCAGTGCCAGACTGATATTAAAATATACATAATTTTTGAATAAATTTTTCTATAAAAAATATGTGGCAGGTATAGCTAAATGTTTTTATCTATTCTTTTAAGAGATCACTATTTTCTGAAACAGATTTCTTTCTCAGTTATTCCTCAACATCTCCTCCCCTCAGGCCCAGTGAAATAAGAATAACATGTGGAGTTACTTCTTTGTAGTTGCTTTGCTGTTGTTCACCTGCAGAAAGAATCTTTCCAGACTAAGATAATAATCTGCATAACTATAGATATACACTGTGAATTGTTAAGGAGCGTTCATCTTTGTCCTCTTCCTGGGTACCAGACATTCCAAGCTCCACTATCGCTTTGCCCTCTGTGGAAGAGCCCCTCATTCCTGGCTCCATGCTATATTCCACCTCAACTTCATATCCTTGAAGATTCCAATCAGTTAGAATTAACTGCTGGGAAGATGGAACTAGGCTGGCCTTACTTTTTAGCACTGTCTTCATTTTGAAAATAACAAACTTTTCCCATCTAACATGGGGGTAATTTGTTTGCCTACTAACTATGCCTCAGCTCCTTTGAACTTTGATTGAAAATGAAACTTTCAGGGAATTTTACAGCTTTACAAAATACAACAGAGTTGAAGTATTGGGAGAGTCTCAGTCTCACTGATAAAGCTTTAAAGCTAGGACACAGAGCGCAACAACTCTACAAGAACTTTTCCTTAGTATCCACACAGGAAAGATAAACTGTAAAAAATAAGCATTTGACTTTTTTGGATAAAGAATGGAAAAAATGACTATGAATGGTTTTCTGGCATTTCTAAACTATGTAAAACTATTTACATTTTGAAATTAAAATAGCCTTTTTTCTCATTTGATTTTGTTAGCTCTTTATTCTTTATTTAAGGTCGCTGGTTACTTTTTACCGTTCTACCATTGAGAGCATTTTGGCATACTGTGTAACGGTGTGGTATGCTGGATGCTCTGTAATGGATAAGAAGATGCTCTAGAGAGTTATAAACACAGCACAAAAAATCATTGGTTGCTCTCTTTCTTCTTTGGAAGAGATTGCGAAGACCAGACTTCTCTCTAGAGCACTAAAAATCTCCACAGACCATTCTCATCCTGGACATTCATATTCTGAACTGTTACCATCAGGGAGGCGTTATAGGTGTCTTAAAATGAGGACTAATAGACTGAGAAAAAGTTTCTTTTCCAAGGCAATAATTGTCTTGAATCAAACAATGCATATGTGATTTAGCCCTATGTATATAGTGGCATTTTTAAACTATCTAACTGACCATATGTTTTAGATAGGTTTTAGACTAGGTTTTTAATTATTATTTAATTATTTTAATTTTTAAATACTCTATAGTATGACTGTGATTTGGTGTTTGGGGCACTGTGCTGGAGTAGCTTTCAAATTTCATTGTATTCGTAGAATGCAATGACAATAAAGGTATTCTATTCTATTCTATTCAAACATGAGGAATAGCACTGAGAGGCCTAATTTTCAGGGTGAGACATGCAGTCAGATTTGGAACAATTCTTGACAAATTAAAAAGAGTGGAGAAGTAGAAAATATAAAGTTCTATAATTAGGGGGTGAAGCAGGTGCCAGACCTCCAATGCCTTCCTTAGATGTTATTGATGCTGGCATAAAATGCAATACTGAGCATGTTTTCTTGGATGCAAGATATATTCTTTGAATCAGAGCTGAAAGATGGTGATCGTGAATGACAAATTATTTTCCCTATTAGAAGGATTACACGAATAATTGAAATGATAGTCAGAGTTAGATACAAAAGGTGAATCAACCTCTGGTGAAGAGGTTTAGTTTAATTCTGCTTCAGCCCAGATTGCTGGGAGAGAAAGTAGTTTACAAGTATTATTTAATTGACTAATTCACTGGCTTCTAGGCATTTCTTGTAGTACTGAGGAGCTGCTTGCCTTTTAAAAGCCAGGGCTGCTTCTCTGACTGGATTTCAAAATAAAAGCCAAGGAGCTCAGTGCCACAAGGAGAAGCATTCCAGGAAGCATTGCTGTAGCTGAACCACGCTTTAAAGCAGTTTAAAGTAGCCTGGAGCAAATATCCTTGGGGAGGGGACTTTACTCTTTAAAGCTGTGTCCTTGTGATGAAGGGGCAGTTTATATTACATTTTATAGATTAATCCACCAGTAGAAAATAAGTAACACCCATTTGAGGTCAATCCATGCATGTAGTGAGGAGGAGGCAATATTAAATCAGAGCCTTGGCACAAGGGGCGATCCAGTAGAAGTGCCTTGATGGTTCTGTCCAAGCATAGACAGGAGCGTGGTAAGTATGGGACCATACTAAATCAATTCATACTGTTCTGTACCTTAATTTGAATTCTTGGAATCCCCGCGCTTTGATTGGCCAAAGCGCGGGGCGATCGGATTGGTTAGACGAGCCGCGCCAATTGGCTCCCTGAGAATCTCCCGCGATTAGTAGATTCGAATCGCGGGAAATTCAAAATGGTGCCATTGGCCGTGGCCGCTGCAGCTTGGAAATAAAAAGCCGCAAGGTTTTCCAAAGAGCCAGTTCGGTTCCTAGCAACAATAAAGAGCTGATACAAAGTCACCGACTCCTGGCCTCCTTCCAAACGGACACAACACTAGCGACGAAGGTGGGATTCTGATCCTGAACCAAAGCATGTATCCGACGGAAGCCAGCCAACTGACAAGATGGCCAACATCGCACCACCAACACCCTTCAACCCCGCTAGCGAGGACTGGGAATCTTACATGGACAGATTCCGCATGTTCCTCGAATGCAACCACCTGAAGGACGCCACCGGACTGAAGAAACGAGCCGTCTTTCTAACACACTGCAGGCCCGCAGTGTTTAAGATGGCAAAAGTGCTAGCCAAGCCCGCCGACGTTACCGCGATAGATTGGGATGACCTCGAGCCAATACTCCGGAGACACTATGCTCCAACTGTACCCATCCTCATCCGACGACACAAATTTTATTGGTGGGACCAGCGGTCGGGCGAGAGTCTCAGTGATTTCGTCGCAGAGCTGCGGTGCCTTGGAGGACTATGCGAGTTCTCCAATATGAACAAGGCCCTGCGGGTCCGAATCATGCTCGGCCTTTGGGACCCCGTTCTCCAAAGTTGGTTGATGGCCAAGGGCAACATCGCCCTCACCGATGCCATCACAGAAGCCACAGCAGCCGAAGCCACCTGACAATCAGCAGACCGCATGCGGAGACCGAATGCCAGGGACCGCACTGCGCCCTGCAAGGTCGACCGAGGGCCGACCTGAAACTACCACCCACCAGGGCGAACTCCACTCCACCTCGGGCACTTCAGATGAGGAGGAAGACATCCACCGTCTCCAGGCAGGCCGCAACCAGCGCAGCTGGTGGAGTCGTAAGTCGAGGACCGCGTGTGCCGGTTGCGGAGGTGACCACCCCAGATCCGAATGCCAGTACTTCGACTGTTTGCCGGCACTGTGACAAGAAGGGCCACATCGCCCACATCTGCCACCTCAAGAAAAACCACAGCCCCAGACAATGGGACCTGAGCGAGCGGAGATGAGAGAGCACAACCCCCAGGACCAGAGACCGGCCAGCAGACAACCGTTGGGACTGGAACGGACGAGCCCAACGGGGTGGAGAGACCCGGTGGAGAGAAGAGACACATCAGATGGTCACCATCGGCCATGCAACAACCTCAGACGCCAGAAAGGTCTACGTGGAGGTAGGCATCGAAGGCGAACCCTGTAAAATGGAGGTGGACTCCGGGTCCTACCTCTCAATGGTAGCCTGGCAAGAAATTAAACGCTTGGTGCCTACCATCCAGAGAAGGGAACTAGAAAACCAGAGACTAATCCTCAAAGACTACCAGGGAAACCACATCCCTGTAGTCGGAACAGGACAGTTCACAGTGACCTACAAGGGGCACACCGAATGACTTCCCTTGACCATCGTCGATCGAGACCAACCTAGCCTGCTGGGACTTCAATGGTTTGCACCGCTCGGCATCGCAGTCACGGGCATCGACCACATCGCTGAAGCAGACTGGGAGCAGCAACTGGCCCGGTATTTCCAAGAAGTGTTCGATGGCACCCTAGGCAAGTACTGAGGGCCCCCTATATCCTTCAGCCAAGACCCAAATGTTTCCCCGAAACGCCTAAAACCAAGGCGGGTACCCTTTGCACTCAAACCGAAAATCGACGAGCAAATTGACAAGCTCGTCAAGAAAGGGGTCCTACAACCCATAGACCACGCCCGGTGGGAGACCCCAATAGTCACCCCAATCAAGCCCAATGGGTCAGTGAGAATCTGCGGGGATTACAAGGCCACCCTAAATGGCGCCTTGCAGCAAAGCGCTTACCCCGTCCCAGTAGTGCAACATCTCCTACACTCACTGGGAGGAGGCAATGTTTTCGCGAAACTCGACCTGGCCCAAGCATACCAGCAACTGCCAGTCGACGAGGAAACTGCAGAAGCGCAAACCATAGTCACCCACCAGGGAGCCTTTAGATGTAACCGACTCCAATTCGGAGTCAGCGTGGCGCCTGGAATTTTCCAGAGCCTCATGGAAAGACTCTTACAAGGCATCAAGGGGGTGGTACCCTACTTCGATGATGTACTAGTATCGGCAACCAACCAGGCCGAGCTAGAGAGTCGCCTAAGGGAGGTACTAACAAGATTCAAAGAAACCGGGCTTAAAGTGAAGAGGGAAAAATGCCAGCTGTACACAGAGCGGGTCTATTTCCTAGGATACCTCCTAGACCGACACGGCATTCACCCCACTGACAAAAAAATTAAAGCCATCAAAGAAGCCCCCACACCCAGGTCAAAAACAGAACTGCAGGTGTTTCTGGGGCTACTTAACTTTTATAATGTCTTCCTGCCCCAAAAGGCGACCGCGGCGGAGCCTTTGCATAGGCTTTTGGACAAGGTGGCTACCTGGACTTGGGGGAAATGCGAGGAAGCCACATTCAGGAAAACCAAGGACCTGCTCACTTCGGATGCTGTCCTCATCCAGTACAACGAGACCCTACCACTAGCCATCACATGCGACGCATCACCCTTCGGTGTCGGCGCTGTCCTCAGCCACACTCTCCCCGACGGAAAGGAAGCACCCATCGCGTTCTTTTCAAGGACCCTCAACAAACCGGAGCGGAACTACAGCCAGCTGGACAAAGAGACTTTGGCTATCGTCGCCGCAGTCAAAAGGTTTCACGAGTACCTCTATGGCCAGACGTTTACTATCATCACCGACCACAAACCGCTGCTGGGAATACTCGCAGGGAACAGGGCCACCCCGAACATTCTGTCTCCCAGCATGACAAGGTGGTCCGAATTCCTGGCCACCTACAACTACGGGCTCACACACTGACCCGGTAAGACTATCTCCCATGCGGATGCTTTAAGCTGCTTACTGTTACCCGAACCAGACACTGACCCAGCACCCACGACGACCACCCTCAGCATAGAGACTCCACCCAACCTATCCATAACCGCGTGAGACATTGCCCGAGAAACTAATAAAGACAAATGTCTGGCACAGGTTTTGCATTGGGTAGAGAAAGGGTGGCCGGAAAAGGAAAACAACAAGACTTTCAGGACATTCCAAAACTGGCAAATGGAACTCTCATTACTAAAAGGGTGTATACTTTGGGGGGATAGGGTGGTCATTCTGGAAAAACTACAAGGGAAGGTACTGGAACTGTTACACGAGGGGCACCCGGGCATCGTTAGAACGAAAGCCCTGGCCAGAAGTTATGCTTGGTGGCCAGGGATGGACAAACAGATCGAGGCCTGGGTAGCAAGGTGTCAACGATGCCAGGAAACTAGACCAAGCCCACCCACAGCACCCATCTTAGAGTGGGAAACCCCCAGGGGACCTTGGTCTAGAATCCACATAGATTTCGCCAGGCCCACAAAAGGACACACTTTCTTAATAACCGTAGATGCTTACTCCAACTGGCTGGAGGTAAGTAACATGAGAACAACCACCACGGAAGCCGTGACCAAAGAACTCTGCAAACTCTTTGCAACACACAGCCTCCCGGACGTCATCGTATCCGACAACGGGCCGCAATTCACCTCGCTGGAATTCGAAAAATTCCAAGCGGAAAGGGGCATACGACACGCACTGACAGCCCCGGCGCATCCGGTGGCGAACGGAAGAGCGGAACGGATGCTTCAATTCACAAAAAAAACCATCCAGAAAATAGACCACGGGGAGATCCAGGACAAAATAAATAAATTACTCTTCATACAGCACATAACCCCGAACACCACAACAAATAAAAGCCCGGCAGAACTGCTAATGGGGAGGAAAATAAGGTCCCCACTCGATAGACTACACCCCACTTACAACCCAGAGAAACCCCCAGACTCCACCAGCAAACACCGAACCTTCGCACCAGGCGACGCCATCTACGTGAAGAACCTAATCGGACACCCATTATGGATACCAGCAATCATAACACAGCTAACAGGCCCACGCTCGTACTGGCTACAAACAACCGATGGACGAGCGTGGAAACACCACATCGATCAGTTGAGATCAAGGACTGCCACAAAAGTCACTACCGACACGCAACCAAACAAAACCAACCCCCTCAACACAAACCAAGAGGGGAGGGGATACCCCGGGAACCAAAACTCAGAAGAAAGAAACCAATCATACTCACCTGCAAGCAGCCAGCATGAAACCTCGCCAGGAAGAGACAGCCAGGCCAGCTCAACCAACCCAGGAAGACCGAGCGGGAGCGGCGAAACCCGCAGCTCAACCAACCCAGGTAGCCCAGGAGGGAGCTGCGAAGAGTGGCCCAGCCAGACATACCAGGCAGTTCCCACGACGGAGTCCGGAGAAACAGAGACCCCGACCGAACCGGCCAGGATCCAACCTACGACTGATCTGCGCAGGTCCAGTAGGCAAAGACGGAGCCCCGCCTACCTACGGGACTATGCTACGTGAGGACCGAACCAAGAGGGGAGGGGTGTTCTGTACCTTAATTTGAATTCTTGGAATCCCCACGCTTTGATTGGCCAAAGTGCGGGGCAATCAGATTGGTTAGGCGAGCCGCGCCGATTGGCTCCCTGAGAATCTCCCGCGATTGATAGATTCGAATCGTGGGAGATTCAAAGCGGTGCCATTGGCCGCGGCCGCCGCAGCTTGGAAATAAAAAGCTGCAAGGTTTTCCAAAGAGCCAGTTCGGTTCCTAGCAACAATAAAGAGCTGATACAAAGTCACCGACTCCTGGCCTCCTTCCAAACGGACACAACACATACAGAGATATAATGCTCAGTATCTTTAAAATTGGTAATTCTTTCATGCTACTGACTTGGGAGTAATCAAATGACCAGGTCTCATGCTGCCTGGGGAATTCTGGGAATTGAAGTCCACGTGTCTTAAAAGTTGCTAAGCTTGAAAAACACTCAGAAGTACAACTTCTTGTGAGCCTGGGTTATTTTCCTGCATTTTGGGAATAAGGAAAGTATCCTATGTGCCTGGTGCAGAGATGCAGCTGAGATCTAGTTAGATGCTAATTGGAAGGTTATACAGATAGTCTTTGAATTACAACTATTTGTTTAGCTTACATTTAAAGTTACAACAGCACTGAAAAAAAGTGACTTATATTCCCCCCCACCCAGGAACCAACGCAGTGAGAGGGAGACAGAGGGAGGGAGGGAAAGAGAGAGAGACACAGAGAGAGAGAGAGAGAGAGGGAAAGAGAGACAAGAGACAGAGGGTGGAAGAGAGAGACAAGAGGCAGAGAGAAAAAGAGAAAGGAGGGAAGAGAGAGACAACAGAGAGAGAGAGAGAGAGAAAGAGAGAGAGAAGGAAAGAGAGAGACAAGAGACGGGGGTGGGGTGGAGAGAGAGACCAGAGACAGAGAGAAAGAGAGAAAGGAGGGAAGAGAGAGACAACACACAAAGAGAGAGAGAGAGAAAGAGAGAGGGGAAAAAAGAGAGACAGAGACACAGAGGGAGGGAAAGAGAGACAAGAGACACATACAGATAGAGAGAAAGAAAGAGAGGGAGGGAGGAAAAGAGAGAGACAAGACACACACAAAGAGAAAACACACAAAAAGAGACAGAGAGGGAGGGAAAGAGAGAGAGAGAGAGACAAGACAGAAAGATGAGAAAAAGAAAGAAAAAGGGAGAAAGAAAAAGAGATGAGAAGGAGAAAGAAAGAGAGAGACAGAGAGAGATACCTGTTTAAAAGAAAATAGAAAAATGGTTCTTTGAGTGTTTAAGGTTGCAGACACCAGGTTCGGCAAACACCATGGTCATTAAGTGAACCTTGTGGTTATTAAGCAAACACTGTGGTTGTTAAGCAAGTCCGTTTTCCCCAATGGGCATTTTTAACCAGAAACCAGAAGGAATTGTTGGAAACTGGCAAAAAAAATAGAAAACCTCAGTCACAAGACTATGGGATGTTGTACCTGATCATACGTGTGTGTGTGTTTGTGTGTGTGTGTGTGTGTATGTGTGTGCTCATGGCTGTCAAAACACCAAAAACAGGTCAAGTAGCTCTGGGGAGATCAGTCATAAATTAGAACATTTGCTAAGCAACTGGTCATTAAGTGAGGACCACTTATATTTGGTTTGCCAGTCACATGGCCAACTAGCCATGCCTACCCCATTCACATGACCAACAAGCCACAACCAGCCAGCCACATGACCAACAAGCTGCACCCACAAATTAGGCCATGCCCACAGAACTGGGTGTTAAAAAATTTGAATCCCACCCCTGCTTCAGATGTCCACAATCAGTGGAATGACTTTCTCCAGAAGTGGGTGCTCCAACACTGGAGGTTTTTAAGAGATTGGACAACCAATTGTCTGAAATGGTATAGGATTTCCTGTTTTAAGCAGGGGGTTGGACGAGAAGACCTCCAAGGTCCTTCCAATTCTCTTATTCTGTTAGATGCACTGTCTCTCAGCGTATCAATCGATTAACCAATCTATTAATGGCAGTAGAGTAGAGATAGGTAGTAGCAATTGCTCTATGTTTCTGTTTCTTTCTCTTTCTGCCTAAGTGTTAAACTCAGCATCTTTCTTCCTGCCTTGGGCCTTATGCACTTGAGCATGATCCTCTTGAAACATATTGGATAGGATGGAGCTACTAGCTGGTACTAATTTATGTGTCCCTCAAGCTGGTATGCATTTATGTGTCCCTCAAATATTTTTTTCCCTGTAAATAAACACTTTTCTGTAAAGATATAAAGCCTGGTTCAATAGTCTTAGCATATCTTGGACTCCCCTCTCCAGGAAGGACATACAAAAAACTGACATACAAAATGCTTCCTCCAACAAATTTAAACTGTCAAATGTTTACATTTTTGAGGTGTTATTGTTTTCCTATTCTTAATTTGGTTTAAAACTATATTTCAAAATTACCATTGTTTATTTAGGAGTCATACTCAGACTAGCATATTCACAAGAATCATAATTCAACTCAAGGAAACAATTTATTGTTATCTTTCTAATTGCAATGGGATATAGTTATTACGAAAATAATCTGGCTAGTTTCTTGAAATTTAGAAATGATTTGTTTAGGAAAGTAATGTATCTTTTCTTTTATGTACACTGAGAACATTTACACTAAGACAAATTCCTTGTGGGTCCAATCACA
This sequence comes from Hydrophis major, assembly GCA_033807585.1. Classification (NCBI taxonomy): domain Eukaryota; kingdom Metazoa; phylum Chordata; class Lepidosauria; order Squamata; family Elapidae; genus Hydrophis; species Hydrophis major. Next base: position 100,281,600 of record CM066331.1, read on the forward strand.
CTTGGCCAATAAAGAATTCTACCTATCTATCTATTATAATTACATTAAATATATAAAGAATACATTATAATATATTTTAGGCAGTAGAGTTCATGATATGTGAAATATTAAGTTGTTGAATCAACTGGGATATATATTCAGTTTTGCAGCTGCTATGATCGTTGGTTGAGCAGGAATAAAAATAGCCAATTGAAGCTTGGAAAATGAGGAGTACTGATTTTCTACCAGCTTATCAGGTACTTAGGAGCCAACAGCAATCAACAACTTAATAGCCAGTTGTCAACACGCTAGTTAACAACTAAAAGCCACACTCAAATATAAATACAATGTGCATAACAGCCCAGTGCACATATTCTGGAGAGAGAAGTTCCTTAGTGATGGGCTCCAGCATGAACTCAAAAGTTTAAAAGAATAAACATTTGGTCCTGGTGACTGACTCATACTGGTTCCTGCTATTCTGACTTATCCTATTCCAACCACTATCCTGATTTTTCTTAACTTTACTCTGTGGATATCTCTGTTTTTGTAATTGAAAACCTGGAAGTCATGTTTGGTCAGAGTTCTCAAACGAATGTGACAGTTCAATACAGCCCAAAGAACTGGGTGGTAAAAATGAAAAACAGTGAATAGGAAATCAACCTGCATTAGACAGGCTAACCTGAAATTAGTTCTGGATTCAGCAATGATCGTGAACACTTGGATTTTGACTGTGGTCACTTAGGCATAGCGAAGACTGGCATATTTATTTCACCCTTCTGAAAAATGTTCTGATTGGCCCATTTGATGCATATCTTGAGTAAGGATGCTTGATTATGTACCACCATGTTGGCCTCAACTTTCAGTGACTATATAGATAGCCCTTCTCCAGGATGATCTGTGCCTAACCTGATCTTCAGGTTTTCCAGTGCTGCCCCCATTGCCACTGTGAATCTATCTACTTTGCTGCTATTCTTCCACTTCTCTTTCCCTCTCCCTTTCTCTGCATCAGGGCCTTCTCCAGAGAACTAGGTCTTTGCATCAGGTGTCAGAAATAATTTGCCTTGATTATTATTAGGGGCATGAAAAGCGGTTCTATTCCATTATAACAAGGTACTTTATTTCGCCTTGGAGAAGAATTAATCTAAGTAGTTCAGCTTCCTCACCTTGATGAATGAGGCTTCTGGGAACTTGGGACTAGATAGTCTAAAATGCTCCCAGGGGTTACATAACCAAATGTGTTACAGTGACTTTGGGTTAGTCACATTCTCTCTCAGTACAGCATCCTTAACAGGGTTGTTATTGCAAGGAAAAAAAAGGAGGAAGACATCCTATCTTTGCTTCCTTGAGCTCTGGAGTAAAAAGTGAATTAGAAATTGAATCAATCAGTCAGTCAAGTCAATCAATCAATATGTTTCAAGATTGTTGTCTTTGTTTTAGAACTGTAACATGAAAATACTTAGACATGAAAGAACAAGTGCAGAAAAATGTGTGTGTGTGCGCGCGCACACACAGACATACATGTACACATACACAGACATATATACATGGATGCATACATACACATGCAGATAGTTCTTAACTTACAAGCAAAATTTGTGTTGCTAAGCAAGGCAGTTGTTCAAGTGAGTCATGTCCCATTTTATTACTTTCCTGCCATGGTGGTTAAGCACATCACTGCAGTGTGAATCATGCAATCCTTTAGCACAGAGTTCCTCAACATTTCCAGCTTTGCGGACTGGTGGAGGGAGCACAGAGGGGATGGTTCTGTGTGAGCAGCCGGCAAGAGCTTGCGCAAAACACAACAATCCCTTTGTGCGAGAAGCGTATTTGTGTGCCTGCCACTCATGCAAATGGAGCGTGCACACATGAACTTGCCCACTGTGCATGCAAGTAAGGATGGGCATGCATGCGCTCGCTGGCCATTTCCAGAGCCAGGTTGTAATCCCCACCATGGCCCACTAGTGGGCCACAGCCACAGGTTGGGGACCCATGCTTTAGCAGATACATCTTCCCCCATTAACTTTGCTTGTTGGATGCTGGCTGGGAGACTGCAAAAGGTTACCAAAGGACCCTCAGATGCTTTAACCAGCATAAATATATGGCAGTTGCCAAACTCTTGAATTTTGATCCTGTAATCATGGGGGATGCTGCGATGCTGTCATAAGTTTGAGGACCAGTCATGCTGCATTTTTCATTGTCATTGTAATTGCAAGCTGTCTCTAAATGAATTGGTTGTAAATCAAGGATACATACATGCGTACATACAGACACACACTTGTAATTTTAAAATCAACATTTTATAAATACATATTTAGTATTTTTATCCCCCCCAAAATTGGATTGATGAAGATAATCTACTATGGATTATTTTGTTAATACATTTGAAATTGGAGACTAAAGTTGAGTAAATCTATCTTTAATTAAAATTTGTCAATAGAGAATTGAACAGAAGAAAAAGGTCTTCTATTGTAGATAACCCTCTTACATCCAACACAATACGCCAATTTGAAAATTTTTACAAAAAAAATCCATTTGCTAACTCTGTTGAGCACCACCCAGGAAATTAGCTTCATATATTTCTGAGGTATTATTTTAATCAGAAGGCAAAAAAGAAAGTGATTGAAAGAAGGGAGGGCTGTTTCAAACATGAAACAGTATTTTATTATTTCAAACTGGTGATGATCTATTTAAAATGTTCTTTTTTGTTCATTTCATTTTGATGGGGATAATGAGAAAGTGCTGGGATTTATTTTATTCTTGATTTCATGTTTGTACAAATGTCACAACATAGGAAATCCATACTGGAGTACATCAATGTTTTGTTTGTTACAGAGAATACCAGGTGCCATGGGAATCCAGTAATTAAGGTATAAGGGTAATATCTCGCTCCCATATAGCTACCCACATTTGGTTTTGAGGGTGACGCAAATCTTGAGGATAATATGTAGCCATGACTACAAGTAGTAATTGTTAACTTTGTTTTGTTAACATAATTTTATTTCAGCAATGTATATACAAAACAGAAGCCAAATTCCCTAGCTTCTAATTTCCTGAGTACTCCTTGGGCCCATTTGTGAAAAAGGTGTTGAATTGGCTAATTTCCAGTTCTTTGCAAAGAAGCCAATCTTTGAGGACACATTTATCCTAGAAAGTCATCAGTTTTATATCTGAATTTTCAAAGAATGCTAAGATTAACGGACACAATAATCTACTTGTTTCCAACATGTTAACCTCATTTTATGCTAATGCTGTTTGGCATCGATACCTGTGTATCTCTACTTCAGAAAAGGATGCGAATAAGTCACTTTTTTCTGTTCTTTTTTCAATCATATCTTCTTTTGACCTTCCTTAATCTTTTTTATGCTCTTTTCTAGTGTCACATAATGACCTAGTTAACCTTCCTTTATTTAAAAGTGTTTGTCTTCTTCTTCTTCTTCTTCTTCTTCTTCTTCTTCTTCTTCTTCTTCTTCTTCTTCTTCTTCTTCTTCTTCTTCTTCTTCTTCTTCTTCCTATTATTATTATTATTATTATTATTATTATTATTATTATTATTATTATTATTATTATTATTATTATTATTGATCTTAGCAATTCAGTGTTTAACCTTTTTGTGCTTTTTTTTTTTTTTTGGTCTTTTTAAAGTTCCTTTGTTGAATTTTACATTCTGTTTTGTTTAGGCAACTCTTCCATTTTCTGAAAGAAAGTTTTAAAAGCTTCCTTAACACTATTTATTAATCTGATTAATAATCTCATGGAATCATCTTAATCTGAGGTACAGATTCCCAGTCTCTGAGAAATATAGGCTTTAATGGCAAACAGTATCTTTGAGGTGCATACAGGAAAAAGTCTTTCAGAAAGCAATAGCAATACCACTTAGACTTATATACTGTTTCACATTGCTTTTACAGCCCTCTCTAAGCAGTTTACAGTCAGCATATTGCCCCCAACAATCTGGGTTTTCATTTTACCCACCTCGGAAGGATGGAAGGCTGAGACAACCTTGAGCCTGGTGAGGATCGATCTACCAAATTGCAGTCAGCTGGCAGGCAGCAGAAGTAGCTGGCAATACTGCATTCTAACCACTGGGCTACTACAGCTCATTATCACTAGATAATTTAGTACCAATTCATTCAGACTTTGGATGGTTAAGGTCCATATTTTGCATTTAGTGTGAATATCTACTCATCAGTCAATATCAAGGCAGGGTATTTATTATAGATTTCTGAAATGTCTTCAAAGGCAGCAGAATGCAGGTCTGAATTTTAACTTGTTCATGAGCAGTGAAGGTAAGGTCTATTGAATCAAATACAAGTTAAACAGTATGCAATGCTTTGTTTGCCGTGGATACAGCCTCAACTGATATATGAAATAAGGTATATGTATCTTATTATTTATTTTGTTTGTATCTTACTTGGGTTGAACGGTGGCTCAGCAGTTAGGATGCTGGGCTTGTTGGCTAGAAAGCCAGCAGCCTGGGTTTGAAACCCAAGCGCCACATGATGGGGTGATCTCCCATCCTTGCCCCAGCTCCTGCCAGCCTAACCAGTTTGAAAGCATATAAATATGAATAGATAAAGAGGTACAACTATGGTGGGAAAGTAACAATATTACATGAGGTCATGCTGGTCACATGACCACAGAAATGTCTTCGGACTGTGCTGGCTCCATGTCTTTGAAACAGAGATGAGCACTGCCCCTTACAATTGACAATGACTAGCAGAGTAAAATCCACAGGGATTCCTTTATTTTTTTCACCACACCTTTATTATTTTTATGAATAAACAAGGTTCCAAACATATCCACACAATTTCCCCTTCCTATTTTTCCCACAACAATAACCTTGTGAAGTGGATTATGCTGAGAAAAAATAACTGGTTCAAAGTCACCTAGCTGGCTTTCATGGTTACTATTTTGCCAACACACTCAGTTCTGAGTAAGAAAGACTATTTGTAACTAAGATTTTTGTTATCAACTAATAAAGGTGTTTAATAAAGTTTTAACAACTTTAGGTAAAAAGCAGGGTTCTAATCCTGCACTTCTGATTGGCCGATAATAGCGACATCGGATTGCTCCTTTCTGGGAAGTCTGATTGGCTGTTAATGGGCCAACTCTCATTGGTTCAAGGGTTTAACACTTCCATGTTTTTCATTGGCTAATAGGACAGCAGCCAACCCGATAAAAGGACTGCTGCTGCCCTAGGTGATTGCTCTATTCAGTATGCTTAATAAAGACTTGAAGTTCACTGTTCACTGCCTCGTCTCTGCTCCTTGCACCCATGCGCAGAACTTAACACTGGCGACGAGGATGGGATGCGGAGACATCTGAGCTGATTGAACATTCACAGAGCACCAAACAGAGCATGTGGCTGAAGGCACATCGACAACGGAAAACATGTCTGGCGGCACCATACCACCCGCTCCATTTGACCCGGCACAAGAAGACTGGGACTCGTATATGGACCAGTTCCAGATGTTTCTGGAGACCAACAACTTGAAAGATGCAACTACGGGGAAAAAGTGAGCAGTGTTCCTGACCCATTGCGGGCCTGCTGTCTTTAAGATGGCCAAGGCACTAGCGAAACCGGCTGAGGTGAAATCCATGGACTGGGACGTCCTCGCACCCCTTCTACAGGCCCACTATGCACCCGTCATATGAACGCTTGTCCAAAGACATGAGTTTTATCAGAGGGACCAACGGAAAGGAGAGAGCGTTGCAGATTTCATCGCGGACCTCCGGAACCTGGGAGGCCTCTGTGAGTTTGCAGACCTCCATGAAGCTCTGAGAGACCGAATATTTCTGGGATTAGATGACCAGACGGCGCAGAGCAAGATCATGGCCAAAGGGGACATCGATCTTGCTGATGTCATCAAAGATGCTACTGCAGCAGAAGCAACCAGGAAGTCGGCCGCCCGAATGCGCCGCACCAACGCACCGCTCCGTCAACTTGCCAATGATACTTCACCTCGCCTAGAGAGGCTCACAACAGTGGCCCACCACGAGGACCTCAAATCTCCATCAGAAAGTGATGAGGAGGAGGTCAACCGACTCCAGTCCGAACGCGACCAACGCAACCCGCGGAATCGAAGACTACCGCACCAATGCGCAGGTTGTGGGGCAAGCCACCCACGATCAGATTGCAAATTCCTCAACGCGCTCTGCCATTCCTGTGGGAAAAGAGGCCACATCGGGAGGAACTGTAGAAGCAAATGAGGATCCAGCCCAATTCAGAGAGAAAACAACTACCGCCAGACCACAGGGAATCATCCCGTGAGTCGAGAACACTTGAACCACCAATGGAACAACCACTCCTACAGAAATAAAACACTTGCCACTTCAACGAGACAGGAAGAGGCACACCAAACCATTACCATCGGTCACGCTTCATCGTTAGATGCAAAGAAGATCCGAGTTAGGGTCTCCATCGAGAACCAACCTTGCATGATGGAAGTCGACTCAGGGTCATTGCTCTTGATGGTTTCCTGGAAGACCCTTAAACAGTTAATCCCTGCCGTCCGGCGTCAAGACCTCAGAGCCCAAATAATTATACTCAAAGATTATCAGGGGAACCAAATTCCGGTCATCGGCTCCAGCCAAGTCCAAGTATCATTCAAAAATTGTACTGCATCATTACCGCTGATCGTTGTCGATCGCAACCGGCCTAGTTTGTTAGGCCTTCAATGGTTCGCCCCACTCGGGATCGAGGTAGCTGGCATTCACCAAACCAGAAGCGACGACTGGGAGGAGGCCCTCATCCAGGAATTCCAGGACGTCTTTGCAGACAAACTAGGTGAGTACAAGGGGACCCCAATATCATTTAACCTTAACCCTGAAGTAGCCCCCATCCGCCTTAAGCCTCATTGGGTACCTTTTGCCCTAAAACCAAAGATCGATGAGCAGCTTGATAAATTAATAGCCCAGGGTGTTTTAGAACCAACTGACCACGCCCATTGGGAAACCCCAATCGTAACACCCATCAAACTGGATGGATCGTTAAGGATTTGTGGGGACTACCGGGTCACCCTCAATCACGCCCTTCAACAGAACACTTACCCAGTGTCGGTAGTTCAACACCTTCTCCATTTCCTGGGGGGCGGAAAAGTCTTCGCTAAATTGGATTTAGCGCAGGCGTACCAACAACTGCCTGTAGATAAAAAAATCGCAGAAGCACAGATGATCGTTACGCACCAAGGCGCTTTTAAATGCAACCGACTCAAATTCGGAGTGAGCGTGGCCCCAGGGATTTTTCAAAGTCTGATGAAGAGACTTTTGCAAGGGATCAAGGAGGTCGTGCCATATTTTGACAATGTTTTAATTGCATCTTAAAATGGTTCTCCAGAAATTTAAAGACTCAGGCCTAAAGGTTAAAAAAAATAAATGTCAACTGTGTACAGAGAAAGTAGAGTTCCTGGGGTACCTAGTCGATAAGCAAGGCATTCACCCCACTAATAGCAAACTAAGAGTGATCAAAAATGCCCCAAGACCCAAGAATAGGACAGACCTCCAAGCTTTCCTGGGGCTCATTAACTTCTACAACATCTTCTTGCCCCAGAAGGCGACCGTAGCTGAGCCCCTACACAGACTTCTCGACAAAAAAGCCACCTGGGTCTGGGGACACCGAGAGGAGCACGCATTCTGACAAGTGAAAAACTTACTAACCTCCGATGCTGTTTTAATGCAGTATAACGAGACTTTGCCTTTAACCATTACGTGTGACGTGTCACTGTTTGGAGTAGGAGCCATTTTAAGTCATGTGTTACCAAATGGTAGAGAGGCCCCTATTGCCTATTTTTCAAGGACCTTATCGAGGGCTGAATGCAACTATAGCCAATTTGACAAAGAGGCTCTTGCTGTTGTATCTGCTGTGAAACGATTTCATGAATATGTGTATGGACAAGCTTTTACTATTATTACCAATCACAAGCCTTTGCTGGGGATTGTAGTGGGAGAAAAGCCAACTCCCTATATATTTTCACCTAGAATGACTCGTTGGTTGGAGTTCTTAGCTGCATAAAATTATAAATTGCAACACCGCCCAGGGAAAGCCATTCCCCACGCTGATGCATTGAGCCATGTCCCACTTCCGGAAACCATCGACGACCCAACTCCAACCCTCACAACACTCCAGATTGAAACACTACATTCACCGCCGCTAACAGCCAGAGACATCGCTATTGCAACGAAATAAGATCCTGTCTTGGCGTGAGTTCTCAGCTGGGTCGAACGAGGATGGCCAGTAGAACAAACCCCTGATGACTTCACCCCTTTCAGAAACCGGAAAACAGAACTTTTCTCGCAGGAAGGCTGCATCCTATGGGGAGATAGAATCATCGTCCCAGAGCGGTTACAATGAGCAGTTTTGAAAACATTGCATGATGGTCAGCCCGGCATCATGCGTATGAAAGCACTCGCACGAAGCTCTGCGTGGTGGCCGGGCATCGATAAGCAGATCGAAGCCTGGGTGAAGACTTGTTTAAAGTGCCAAGAAGTCAGCACTGCCCCACCTAGAGCAACTCCAATGGAGTGGGAAACCCCCCGGGGGCCGTGGTCCCACATACACATTGACTTTGCGGGACCTACTAAGGGACATACGATCCTCCTAACAGTGAATGCCTATTCCAACTGGCTCGAAATCCACAAGATGAAGACTACTACAACCGATTCAGTCATCCGCAAATTAGATAAACTATTCACAACACATGGACTGCCAGACATTTTAGTCTCCGCTAACGGACCCCAGTTCACGGCCTTGGCATTCGAACAATACTTAGCAGATCGGGGCATCCGCCATGCGCTAACCTCGCCGACGCACCCTGCGGCCAATGGAAGGGCCGAGCGCACGGTCCAATTTCTTAAAAAAACTCTCCACAAGATGGACCATGGGGACATTGACAACAAACTGAACAGAATACTCCTACTCCAACACATCACCCCGCACAGCGTAACCAACAAAACGCCAGTTGAACTGTTGATGGGATGCAGGCTTCGCTCCCACCTCAACCGTCTCCACCCGGCCTACGTGCCAGAGAAACCCTGTGGATCTAGCGGAAAGTGCCGCGAATTCAAGGAAGGCGACTTAGTCTTCGCTAAAAATCTTTCCGGCGAACCGTTGTTGGTCGAAGCAACCATAACACAAGCTACCGGGCCCAGATCATACCGCGTACAAACAAGGGACAGGAAAATATGGAAACACCATATAGATCAGCTTCGCTCTAGGTTGCAACCCAGTTCCCACAACTCCTGTGACCCGCAAACTGAGGGGGGAGGGGATATCAAGGGAACTGAGTTCGAGAGGCTGGATGACGAAATCAAAGGAAGTCAGCAGCCCGGCGTGTTACCTGAAGAAGAATCAGGAATGGGGGTTGCCTTGCCACAGAGAAATACCTTAATGGAGGTGAGCCCACAGAGACCGGAGGACAACAATGACAGAATCAGCAGCACCGAGTCGTCCTGTGAAGATGCGGAATCGCCTGTACCAGAGAAATCAAAAAACATTCCACCGAAACCGGACTACAGACAGGAACTGGTGGGACAGCGCAAATCTAATAGGCAGTTGAAACAACTTACATATCTACGGGATTACGTCACCGCATCCCCCAAACGGAACCTAGTGGGAAGGGCTGTTATGAACTAATAAAGGCGTTTAATAAAGTTTTAACAACCTTAGGTAAAAAGCAGGGTTTTAATCCTGCACTTCTGATTGGCCGATAATAGCGACATTGGATTGATCCTTTCTGGGAAGTCTGATTGGCTGTTAACGGGCCAACTCTCATTGGTTCAAGGGTTTAACACTTCCATGTTTTTCATTGGCTAATAGAACAGCAGCCAACCCTATAAAAGGGCTGCTGCTGCCCTAGGTGATTGCTCTGTTCAGTATGCTTAAAGAGTTGAAGTTCACTGTTCACTGCCTCGTCTCTGCTCCTTGCACTCATGCGCAGAACTTAACAATTTTGGAAGCAGTATTGAAATTATGAAGTTCTTTTTTCATCTGTTTTCTGCATTTATATTAATTTGGTGGTATCTGGGGGACATATGTTTGTGTCTATATACACACAGAATACATGTTTTGTATATATTCACATACATACAGCCTTGAATAGTCTTCTGTCCAAAAGTTGGAAGCTGTTAGCAAATAGAAAAATATTTTGCAAACGTGCCGAAAATCAGAAATTGCACATCTTCTTTAGTACAAATATTCTCTTTTTGTATATATAAAATCCAAACACTATTTAAACTTGGTAATCTTTTTAGCTATTTCTATGATTTTCTTTGCTGAAAAGATACTCTATGTTGTATCTATTGTAATTCTGTATTTTCCACAAATTATGGGGGTAAAGAAGGACTAAGTAGGATACGATCAGCAAGCTCTCTGCCTCTCACTTCTCACCCTCTTCTTTTAACCAGTGCATGGGTTTCCTTTGCATTAAGAGTGTTGAAAGTAAAGCCCCTGAATGGTGGTTATGAATCTAATTCTGTCCTAGTATTTTTCTGTACTAGGGCTAAACTTGCTGACAAAATTGGCTTGGGACTTTACTATAGATACTATGGTAATAAATTGCTGAGGCTTGAAGTTTCACGTTTCCCAGATGGCCTTTCCTGGCTGCCTTTCCTGGCCCCAATGCTACAATGATAGGGACAGTCCAGTAGTCATAAGCTCCATATAATTATAATGGATTATTATTGAGTATGATTTTAGAGAGTATTATACCAATTAGACTGAATTAATTTACTTGTAATCATGTTCATTAATTTACATCAGAGAACTGAAGGAAGAAACTGGAAGAAGTAAGAGTAAATTATTGTAAGCACATGTTTATTATGTTTTGTGCATTGGCTACTTTGAAAACCTTGTATTATTGCTTGTGCTGCAGAAGGCTCACAGCTCTAAAGCACAGCATATGCTTTTCATGTAATCATTCCAGATCCAATTCCAGCATTTTCAAACAAGTATTGGGATTTTTACGGTTTTCTTAGCAAAAGTCTTTTAATCTTAGTTCCTATTTTAGTTTGTAGAAACAACATGGGGAGAAACTTTGATGGTCTCTCCTATTGTTACTGTGTGGTCCAGTATTGTGAGTGGTGGTAATGTAAGAGGGCCTCTCCTAAAATCTACTATTATTTCTACAGTTTGAAGTGTGTTCATTTCAAGACTGTTCTGACCACGCTACAAGGCTAGCTCAATCTGTCTGTATGCAAATTTGTTGTTGTCTCGAATGAGACCAATCACTTTTGTATCATCTACAAACTTCAGTACTTTAACAAAAGGATCTTTTGAGATGTAGTCAGGGATGGGATTCAATTTTTTTTAATAACTGGTTCTGTAGGCATGGCTTCGTTGGTGGCCGTGGCTTGGTGGTAATGTGACTAGCTGGGCGTGGCCAACTCAATATTACTCACATTGAGGCACGCATCTCCTCGCCTGGCTTCTCATGTCTGTGGGGATGCTGCAACAGTCGTAAGTGTGAAAAATGGTCATAAGTCACTTTTTTCAGTGCCATTGTAACTTTGAATGGTCACTCCACACAAGCAAAGTACCAGCAAAGAAAAAAACTCCAGAGATGTTCCTGAGACAGGAAGTCTAGTCCTGCCAAGAACGTAATAAGAGTTAATGGAGAGGCAGTTTGTGTAAGCAACACCAGAATATTTCCTTCCTGCCTTCCTTACAGGATTAGGCCAGTAATTTCTTCTAACAACTGGTTCTCCCATCTGCTTAGAATGTTAACAACCTGTTCTAGCAAATAGGTGAGAACTGGTAGAATCCCACCCCTGGATGTAGTCATTGGTATATATAGAGAACAGCCCTCTCTAATTGGTTTACAATGTTAGCATTTTGCCCCCAACAATCTAGGTCCTCATTATCACTAAAATGCTTTGAAAAATACCCTTTTTAGATGCTTACCAACATGGGGAGGGGAATCATTTTGATGAAACAATTGACATTGAATGGGAAATGAAGAATTAAACCTCCTTCCACATTAAAGTTCTCAGTCAGAATGCTTCATCTTGTCTTACATTATTACAGTTGGTCACAGAGTCAGCCAGATGCTTAGAGTGTATTTGGCATTTTTATTCATCTATCAAGTCCTTTCCAGGGACCTGGGATAGTCAGAAGTTGTTTGATAGTGTTAAAAGTATCATTGCAGGCTGCAAACTGTTACAAGCCTTTTGCAATTGACCAATTGTGTTTTTTGATTGTTTTGAAGGCACCAATTACTATTGGTATTATTTTTGCATTCTTTTGTCACAGTCTCCTACTTCTATTTGCAAGTCTCTGCTTCTTTCTTTTCTATTATACTGTCTCCAGGAATGGCAAGGTGCGCTATCGAAACTTTTTTTGGCTTTCTTATTGTGGAAAGCCCCATTCTCCTAGAATAATGAAATATTTTGAGGAATATTTTAAAAAAGGCAGAATATTTTATTTCCCTAAATGAGAAATGGAGAAACATGTTTTTAGAGGCAGGAAGCAGCCCCAGTCTCCCTGCCCGCAAGCAGAAACTGAGGAAGCAGCTTTTAGAAATGCAAATTTGGTAATCCATTCAAGACAGGATATTTTGAAGCAAAGGCAGAATAGTAGCATTAGAAGCAGCCCCGTCACTCAAGATCCAAAACAGGATGAAAGCCATTAAGCCACAATAGGAATTGCCAAACACTCTTTCAGAACACAAGCCCCTTCATTGCACTATCCCAGAGCAGTCCAAACCTGGGAGCTCAGATAAACAATACGCGACAGGCTGACCAGATTAGCTGAGACAAGCACCTAGGATTTGCATTTCCTGTTTTGCTTATAGAGCCAGCTACATAACCCTTACATGACCCTATAAGAATCTGACAACAACCAATAAAATATTAAAATACATGTTCTTGCACAGGAACAGGAAGCTCAAATACAAAGCCTGAAGAAGGTATATCCCTTCTCTCAACTCCATTTTGTCAGTTACACCAGAACCATAAACAATGGTAGTTCTGTTCATCATTAAACCACATTTCTTATCAGCCTCATGTTTCCAGTGTCTTTCTCCCAGCTTGGAACTGAAACAGATGGATATTTCTTCCAACATTAGCAACAATCATTAAGAGTGGGTGGGATGTTATGTTGTAGATGCTTGTTTGAATTCTAAAATCCCAGAGCAATATAGCTTCTTCATTTTCTATTACTTTATCTATTTTGTGGTCCCACCAGTTCTTGCTTGTAAGCAAATGGTATTTCTTGCATATCTTCCAAAGCACCATTGTTGTAACTTTGTCATGCCATTGTTTGTACTCAGCCTGTATGTTCTTCTTGCAGCAGCTATCTAGGTGGTTTACTATTTGTTCAGTTGTCTTTGTTCTTCTTTTCTCCTGTCCGTTGCTATCTTCTCAATTCTGGCTTTGTATGCATTTATTCTTAAAACTTGGTCTTGTGCAGCCAGAATTAGCCCCTCCATCTCATTCTTCACCTTTCCTGCTCTTAACTATTGCCAATTCTTGTTATTACCTCCTTTGCCTGCTATTTCTCCCTCACCTCTTCTCTGTACTTGCCATATATAGATAGATAGAGTTTATTTGTCATTACACTCGCAAGCGGGTGCAACGAAATGAGGTGCTCTTCCACAAGTAAAAACTGGACAAACACCACTAAAAGAAAAAAAATTAAATTAAATTAAAACTAAACACAGCCGACCATACAATGATTTCTATGCAATTTAAAAATGTAAAACCCCATTACTCTCATTCACTTCCACATAAATCTTATGACCCTGCATTCAAACTCAAAACTGCACTTGGATAAAAATTGTTCTTAAATCTGGTCGTCCTTGTTCTTAATACCCTAAATATCCTTCTCGATGGTAATAGTTCAAAGAGCTGATGTCCCGGATGAGAGGAGTCATTCAATATATTAAGTATCTTCCTCCTACATCTATTCCTATACAGTTCTTCCAAAGAGGGAAGTGAGCAGCCAATGATGTTTTGGGCCATCTTAATCACCCTCTGAATTGCCTTTTTCTCTGCCACTGTGCAGCTCAAGAACCATACACAGAGACAGTAGGATAATACACTCTCAATTGAACTCCGATAGAAAGTAGTCAATAGACTCTCAGCCAGTTGTTGTTTCCTAAGAATCCTTAGTAAATACAACCGTTGTTGTGCCTTCTTAATTAAAGCAGCGGTGTTTGCACTCCAGGTCAGGTTATTTGTAATGATGGTCCCGAGAAACTTACATTCAACCACCTGTTCCACACGAACTCCCTCTATATATAGTGGCTGAATGTCTGCTCTTTTTCTCCTATAGTCCACTATAACCTCCTTGGTCTTCTTGATATTAAATAGAAGATTATTATTTTTGCACCAACGGGATAGTTGTAATACCTCATCCCGATATGCAGATTCATCATCCCCAGAAATAAGTCCTACAAGCGTAGTATCGTCTGCAAATTTCATTATCATATTGTTGGGATGTTTATTTGTGCAATCAGATGAATAGATGGAGAACAAAAGTGGACTAAGGACACAACCTTGTGGAGTGCCAATGCTAAGTGTCTTGACAGAAAAATATAGTCATTCAATTTAACTCTTTGTGGACGATTTGTTAAAAAGTCCAATATCTATAAGCAAATAGAATCTGGAAAATCTAGATCTTTAAGCTTAGCTATAGTGCTTTGCCTTACCGTCTCTCTTTTCTATTTCTCTCAGTCTTTCTTGTAGGCCAGTTTGGTCTCTCCAGTGTTCAGAAAGCCTTCATGGCACACCACTGCATTTTCTTCACTGTGCTTTAGATAGTGCTCCAATACCATTTTTCTTCTTTAACTGTCTGATGTACTTACAACACTTCATACTCACCTATGCTCCTTAATAAATAAAGTCTAAAATGTCACTACATGGATGAAGGGTACGATTCATTGTCATTATTCTACTGATCTTCCTATCCAAGATATTTAGCTATATTTGAATCCAGGCCACTATCCCAACTGTGTATGTAATGATTAGAATTGCCAGATGTTAATTGCCTTGATAGTATTTTCTCCTCAAAGTTTGGACTTTAAGATCTTCAATCTCATGATATACTCACTTCTAACCTTCTTGACTTCAATGTTGAGTCAGAATAGAGCTGAAAGGGACCTTGGAGGTCTTCTAGTCCAGTCCTCTGATCAAGCAGGAGTTCCTATATCATTTCAGACAAGAGACTGTCCAGTCTCTTCTTAAAAACCTTCAGGGAAGGAACACCCACAATTTCTGAAGGCAAGCTGTTCCATTGGTTAATTGTCTTCACTGTTAGGAAATTTCTCTTCAATTCCAGGTTGCTTTTGTCCTCAATTAGTTTCTGTTGTGGCCCCGATTCCCGAGCCTGTGCTGTCAGAGGAAGAGGACCTGGAAGATGAGGAGGAGGAACTGGGAATGCCTTCCTCCCCAGGACCTTTCTCTCTGGCAATGCCTTCCTCCCCAGGACCTTCTTCTCTGATAATGCCTCAGGTTCCATCAGACAACCGAGTGGAAAAGCCTGAGATTAATCAGGAGGAAGGCATATCGGAGCAGCCCCTGACAGGGAGTAAAGAGGAAGAGTGTTGGCTCGATCCTAAGCAGCGTCGTAGGGAGAAACGTGAGCAGCAACGTAGGAGGCATGGGAGGGTCAGAGAGTGAGCTGAGTCATTGAACCACACCCCACAGGGGCTAAAAGTGGGTGTGTTTTCTCCTGAAACTTTGTACGGGACAAAGTTTAACCTTACTTCAGATTTTCTTTGTGGACTGCCATGTGATTTTCTGTGAGTAAAATTTTATTTACTATCAGTTCGGACCTGGCAGGCAGGACGTGTTGGAATGCCAAGAATATTATCAGTTCCAAAAAATTAACTCTGTGAAGTCCGAGCCAGCTTGCCTGCCTGTGTTTGTATGAGTTTGTACTCTTTCATCTTTTGGGAAAAAGGAAAGTCGAGACAGAACAGTTTCCATTCATTGTTTTTTGTCCTGCCCTTCTTCGGTTTTCTTGTTCAGTTTCTTTCTTTTTTTTCCACTTGTTTTAGCTTGTTTACATCTAATCTTAGCATGCTGATATTACTTTCCAGCCTCATCTTTTATTTTGGAGATGCACTGTTTGACTTTTTTCTTCTTTCTTGATTTTGCATCTAAGATATCCAGTTATAACTGCAGCCATACAGCATATTATTATTATCTTTCTTCAATGACCTGGGCTTTATATTTCCTGTTACAGAGTTATTTCATATTACAGAAAAGTGCACACTCACCAAACCAGTTGTTACACAGGTTGAGTTGCACCACTGCTTTTAATACTTATGCTAGCTGCTTCTTTGAAATAAGTTTCAATGCAGGCAATCTTATTCTGTTGTTTTTGTGCTGTTCTAGATGTCAGTTATTTTTTGGCTCAATCTCTTTACTTTTTTTAATTAGAGGGCTTTGTTCTGGGGAGAAGGCGGAAGAAAGGGTGCCTAAACTGAGAATGAAAAAATAGCTATGCTAATTCCCTCCTTTACTGACTCCCCCTAATTAGCACCCACAGTCTGAGCTATTTCTGGCAAGACTTTAATTTCTTTGCCAAGGATAGACCTTTGCAACACTTACAATTCTGTGTTTGTGAAAAAAAATTGTATTATGAATTATGTATTATAAATTGGTGATGAGCTGTGAGGGTTAGGGCTGGGTTTCCTTTCCTCATTAGACTTCTTTGTAATAACAGAATAACAGGTCATTATTTCTTTGTTTTTAATCTTCATTATTATTATTACTATGGTGATGATAACAATGGCAGGAAATTCACCAAACATTTGGAATTTTAAGTTTTTTGAGGGCTCGCTAACCCTCAAAAAAAAAAAAAAAATCTTGCTTGAAACTTTTTACAAACAGTGATACTTCCATAACTCCTAAGTATATGGTTGGAACCTGAATACTTAGCCTAAAATGTATGATATTCATATTAAACAAAATGAAGAGACAAGAGTAATAATTCAGACATTCTCAATATGGGAACAGCAAATTGTTCTGTCCATTCTTATAATCTGAATCTGAGCTGAGATTCCCTTTGGTTTCTATATTTGATCAGTATTAGCCAACTCTGAGATTTGGCTGAGTTGTAACCAGGTAGGCAATTATGTAGTTGGCAGGAAAATATATTAGATTTTATTGGCTTGACTCATGTACTCAGCCATGAAATTGCAGCCTTGAGATTCCTTCTTATCTTTCCATCAATTTGCCCTTTGAGGCTTTATGTTTAAGGCTTAGTAAGGACATTGAAATGACATCTGTAAGGTCACTTCATAATTAATAAATATCAGCTTTAAACATTTTTTTCTGTCCCAAAAGAAATATATATATTGCTGTGCCAGAATGGTTTTTTCTTCATCCTGATTGGTTGAGAGTTTTGGTCTGTGTTTATTAATCTTGGAGTTTGCTGTGTTCTGCTTCTAATATCTTCTGTCTGTTTTTTTGGATCTTTTTGTATCTTGATAGGCTGGCAACATTGTGTTACTTTATTGGAGGCCTTTAGTGCAGCTTGGCTTCGGGTAAATGGACGGCTATCATTAGTTAGGAAGCTGGGTTTCATCTGGGTGCCTGGCTGGAGTGTGTCTCCACACCACAAGCCAGGCAAACACCTGGGCACAAACAGACCCCCCCGATACCTCCAGCTCAAACACATACATATATACATACATACCTTTATCAGGTTAGTTGTCCCTTTTAGATGTATTTCTCTTTTGACAGTGGTGTTTCAGAACATTCAACTGAGACAGGAAGAACAGTGCGACAATGAAATTGCTAGGCTGCCTTTTTTGTAATGTGCCTTTTTAAAACATTTAATACAATTTTAAGTTCTATTATTGAAAGTTTTCCTGACTTCTAGTAAACATATGAACATATGCATATGACTTCTAGTAAACATCCTGCTCATGGATTAAGATTCCAAGGTACTTCCCAGTGTAACAAGCTTTAAATAGCTATGAAATGAATGAAATAGCTATTTAACTGATAATAAGTTCTAAGTTATAGTAATTATCACTTTTATTTAGTTATAATCTTATGTTTAGGAGCTATCCTTCTGTCCATCATGAAATAGATGCAAATGCATAGTATTTATTTTTGATTTGCTCTTCATTTATCTTATTGTTTCTCATCTATGGGTCTGTGTCTCTTCTCCCTCTCTTTCTACTTGTGATATTCCCAACTCCCACCTGTCACTAGAATCACACAATGGCAAACAGCAATTTTTCTACTGCAATAACTATATATTTATATCCTACTCTTCTAGATTGTCTTACAACAACAACAATACAGAAAACCAACATTAATTATGACAAGGGTGACAATTCAAAGCAAACCTTGCAGTTAAGATTCAATGGAGAACTGAAATAACAGAAGGAACAGTCAACCAAACTGTAGAAGGATATTGAAAATAATATCTTAACAAAAGAGCATATGAATCTTTTGGTAGCTAAGCACAGCATATAAAGAGATCACCTCTCTTGTAAATATCCTAACCGATGGCACCAAGAATAAGGTCTTTCCAGCCATATAAAAGGACATGTCTGTATGAAGGCACAATATGGATTGTGGTCCATGGGATTAGAAGATTCTACCTCCACTCTACTGTGTATCACTCTTTGTTATTTTTAATATATTGATTGTGAGCTGCTCAGATTCATGTCACAGTGGTGAATAAATTTAATAAATAATACTTTCAACAATTATCTATTTGTTTAGGGCAGTGGTAGTCAACCTGGTCCCCACTAGTGGGCATTCCAGCTTTCATGGTGGGCGGTAGGGGTTTTGTCCCCTACTTTATAAATCACCATTATTGTGGAACCGGTGGTGGTTAGAAAATTTGACTACTAACAGAGATACAAAGGTGGGTGGAAGCTATAAAAGGGTTGACTACCCCTGGTTTGGGGCAAACTAATCTCCCCTGAATAAATACATTACGATTCTATTGTGTCCCATGCTAATTGTCACTGAAGAAACAATTATGGAGGTAATATTCTGCGTTCTCAAGAAAAGTCTGATTATTCCTTTGGATCAATTGAATTTTGTAATCTGCCTCATTTAAGGTTGATTCACATAAATAACATTGCATTTGTCTTAAATGAACCAATTATTATGAGACAATGTATCTAAAAAAACCCTGAAACTGATGTGAAAAGAGCATATCAGCCTTCTGCTCCTAGGGTCAAATTTGTTGGAACCTCAGTGTTTAGATACCTATGTCCAAGCTGACTTGGGCTTCTTGGCTTCATAATTGATAAATGTCTGGAAAATACTAAGTTTATACAAAATTCTGTGCGTGATCAGCAATATAATTTCCATAGTGACCTCATCTTGCCCACTGAGGTTATAGACATTTCTTACAATCCTAACTCTGGAAACTCCAACTGAATAATGAAGCTAAGCAAAAGCAACCAGTTAGATATATGACATAGTATAAGAACATTAGTCAGAAATACATTTAGTAAATAGTTTCTTCTTCTCTTTTGTAATGAGTGTGATGGCAGATTGAACCTAAGAGATTGCAAGAACGTATTCAGTAGGGCATTTTAAAGTGAACAAAGCATATTTCTAATTAAAGTATGAAAATCACTACGACATTAAGAAAATTCTTCACTTCTTTGAAAACTGTTCCTAGTTCCACTCCCTCTCTCTCACTTTCTCTGGGTATGTGTGTGTGCATACACAGCAATTTTGCTTTACTAATAACAACCCTTCAAAGCATCCAGGTGAGTCTTCCAAAGGATGTGGTTACTTTAATCCTTCCAAAATAGTACTGTATTATAGCACTAGCAACAGCACTTACTTATATACTGCTTCATTGTGCTTTACAATTAGAATTCAATTACAATTAGAATTCTTTATTGGCTAGGTATGATTAGGCACACAAGGAATTTGTCTCCGGTGCATATATCATTATCATAGTCATTGTAAAAATACATTCATCATAAAACATTAGATACAACACTTGGTGATAGTCATGGATATTAAATAAGCAATCAACATAAATCATACTAGGATACCAAGTAAACAATATAAATCATAAGCAACAAAGTTATAGTCATAAAGAGATAGGTAATAGGGAAGATGAGAATAATGATAGTAATGCTGGTCTTCTCGATAGTTTGATAGAGTTGTAGGAATTAGTTGTTTAGCAGAGTGATAGCATGTGGGGAAAAATGTCCTTGTGTCTAGTTGTTCTGTGTGCAATGCCCTATAACAGTGGTTACTAACCTTTTTGGGCTCCTGTGCTGAAAATTGATGTCGCACGTGAAGACAGAAGACAATGAGCGATTGCCCCCCTGCTGCTCCCTTACCTGCACTGCGCATGTGCATGCCTCCCAGCTGATTTTCAGTCTCCCAGAGGCTAGAGGGAAGCCTCTGCAGCCTCGGGAGGCCAAAAAATGGTCCCGTTTTGTCACTTCTGGTATTTCTGGAAATACCAAAGTGACAAAATGGGCCTGGTTTTTTTGGCCTCCAAAGGCTGCAGAGGCTTTCCTCGAGCTGCTGGGAGGCCGAAAAAGGCCTCAAACGGGCCAAAAATCAGCTGGGGGACACATGCATGTGCAATGCAGGTAAGTTTGGCTGGGGCTCACGTGCCGCACAAATGGCTCTGTGTGCCACCTGTGGCACACATGCCATAGGTTCACCATCATGGCACTATAGCATTGTTTTGAGGGTAGAAGTTGAAAGATTTTATGTCCAAGATGCGAGGGGTCTGTAGATATTTTCACTGCCCTCTTTCTGGCTCATGCAGTACAGTATACAGGTCCCCAATGGAAGGCAAATTGGTAGCAATTGTTTTTTCTACAGTTCTAATTGTCCATTGAAGTCTATGTTTTCCTTGACTGGTTGCAGTGCCAAACCAGACAGTTATAGAGGTGCAGATGACAGACTCAATAATTCCTATGTAGAACTGTATCAGCAGCTCCTTGGGCAGCCTGAACCTTTTGAGTTGGAACAGGAAAAACATTCTTTTTGTGATTTTTTGGTGACATATTTGATGTTATGTATCCATTTTAAGTCTTGAGATATTATAGAACCTAGAAACTTTGATGGTCTCTCCTATTGTTACTGTGTGGTCCAGTATTGTGAGTGGTGGTAATGTAAGAGGGCCTCTCCTAAAATCTACTATTATTTCTACAGTTTGAAGTGTGTTCATTTCAAGACTGTTCTGACCACGCTACAAGGCTAGCTCAATCTCCCGTCTGTATGCAAATTTGTTGTTGTCTCGAATGAGACCAATCACTTTTGTATCATCTGCAGACTTCAGTACTTTAACAAAAGGATCTTTTGAGATGTAGTCAGGGGTGGGATTCAATTTTTTTTAACAACTGGTTCTGTAGGCATGGCTTAGTTGGTGGGCGTGGCTTGGTGGTAATGTGACTAGCTGGGCGTGGCCAACTCAATATCACTCACATTGAGGCACGCATCTCCTCGCCTGGCTTCTCATGTCTGTGGGGATGCTGCAACAGTCGTAAGTGTGAAAAATGGTCATAAGTCACTTTTTTCAGTGCCATTGTAACTTTGAATGGTCACTTCACACAAGCACAGTACCAGCAAAGAAAAAAACTCCAGAGATGTTCCTGAGACAGGAAGTCTAGTCCTGCCAAGAACGTAATAAGAGTTAATGGAGAGGCAGTTTGTGTAAGCAACACCAGAATGTTTCCTTCCTGCCTTCCTTACAGGATTAGTCCAGTAATTTCTTCTAACAACTGGTTCTCCCATCTGCTTAGAATGTTAACAACCTGTTCTAGCAAATAGGTGAGAACTGGTAGAATCCCACCCCTGGATGTAGTCATTGGTATATATAGAGAACAGCCCTCTCTAATTGGTTTACAATGTTAGCATTTTGCCCCCAACAATCTAGGTCCTCATTATCACTAAAACACTTTGAAAAATACCCTTTTTAGATGCTTACCACAGCTCTAACTGATGTTCTTTAACTTTAGCACATATTCAAGTACTCGTCAATATTAAAGGTGTGAGTAACTGCTTATTTGCCATTCTGATTTAAAAGAAAAAACTTTTCTTCCTCAGATTGCTTCAGTACATGTACTCGGAAATATTCTGAAGATATAAAGTGGAGGAAACCAAGTCTGGTGCAAATAAAATATTAGACATGACTTCTGAGAACTCTACTTACAAGTTCATTTCACAACAGCACACACAGCTTCCTCTGCCTTCCACTATCTCAAAGTCTTTCTGTGATCCATCCTTTGCCATGCTTTCCTCAGGCAACACACAATGGTGAAGGCAGCATGGAGAGTGTAAAACAAACTGCAACTTTACTCAATGTATGTACTCTGCATGTGCTCCATCTGGTATTGACATTTACCTCCTGTTCCGTGTTATAGAAAATGAAAAGAAAATGAATCACAAAGGGCTTAGGGCAAACAGCCTCTCATAAAATAACTTTTAAACAGATATGCAAGCAATTCATATGTTCATGTGGTGCAAGTCATGTTGATTTCCTAGGTGACATGAACATCTGTTAGAATAAAAAAAAATATGTTAACTGACTTTCATTTTAAAAAAATATTTATTTATTTTTTTACAATCGCAGGCTAGGAGTGTATGGAAGGAAGGAAAGGCAAATTAAGCCTTATCTAATTCACTAAGATCCTGGGGCCTTTATATATGCATGCTCATCTTGGATTCATTGTGCTGACAAGCTAATGTTATTCATTGTTGTAACCTGATAATAAATGAATCCATTTACATTTGAAAAAACAAACAGACCACTTGTAACATCAATGCCCAACCCAGATACAGTGGTTGTCCACATACTCAAAGCAGGAATAGGGCATAGGCTTTTGATTGGTTAAAACTCATAGTCAGATAGCAAGTTAGATATTGTTGACAAGGTGGCATAAAGCAATGATAAAAATATAGATTATTGCTTTGATTAGAGGAATTCTTCTGCAAAAAGTTTTCTTTCATCTAGATCCTATGTTGGTTCCCTGATGGATGGAACCTATAACCAGTAGCAGGGTAGAAATAGGAAGATACATTATTCAATGGATGTATTTGTGTGTGTGAAGCCATGGAGAAGTATCATATATTATCTGGGGTGAATACCCAAAATACGTTGAAGATAGCTACATTTCATCTTTTGTAGAAGTTCGGAGATGGACAATTTGACAGTCTCGAGATCCAGATTTTAAAATACTCCGTGCGCTAATAGTTAAAACCATCTCAGCATACTTACTTTTTACTGGTTACTCCCTTTTTTATTCAATCTATTCATTCTTGACTCTCTCTCTTCTTGCTTAATATTCACACTCCTTAAATGTAACTGTTATGAACTAATAAAACGCTTAAATAAAGTTTTATCAAACCTTTAGAATAAGCACAGTTCTAAACCTGCACTTCTGATTGGCCAATAATAGCGATATCGGATTGGTCCATTCAGGAGAATCTGATTGGCTGTTAAACGAGCCACTCTCATTGGTTAAAGGGGTTAACACTCCACGTTTCTCATTGGTTACTAGATCAGCATCTGGCCCTATAAAAGGGCTGCTGCTGGCTCAGGTTTTTGCTCTGTTCAGAATGATTAATAAAGAGTTGAAGTTCACTGTTCACTGTCTCATCTCCGTTCCTTGCACCCATGCGCAGAACTTAACACTGGTGATGAGGATGGGATGCGGAGACGTCAGAGCTGACTGTACACTACAGAGCACCAAACAGAGCATGTGGCTGAAGGCACATTGACAGCGGAAACCATGTCTGGAGGCGCCATACCACCCACTCCATTTGACCCGGCACTAGCAGACTGGGACTCGTACATGGACCGGTTCCAGATGTTTCTGGAGACCAACAACTTGAAGGATGCCACTACGGGAAAAAACCGAGCGGTATTCCTGACCCACTGCGGACCTGCCGTTTTTAAGATGGCTAAGGCACTGGCAAAACCGGCTGAAGTGAAATCCATGGACTGGGACGTCCTCGAGCCCCTCCTACGGGCCCACTATGCACCTACCATACCAACGCTTGCCCGAAGACATGAATTTTACCAGAGAGACCAGCGGAAAGGAGAGAGCATTGCAGATTTCATTGCGGATCTCCAGAACCTGGGAGGCCTCTGTGGGTTTGCCGACCTCAAAGAAGCCCTGAGAGACCGAATAGTTCTGGAACTAGATGCACCACATGTGCAAAGTAAGCTGATGGCAAAAGGAGACATCAGCCTTGCAGATACCATCGCTGATGCTACTGCAGCAGAAGCAACCAGGAAGTCAGCTGCCCGAATGCGCCACACTAATGCACCGCTCTGCCAACTTGCCAGCGAAACCTCACCTCGCCTAGAGGGACACACAATGGCAACAAGGACCTTGAATCGTCATCAGAAAGTGATGAGGAAGAGGTCAATCGGCTCCAGTCTGAACGAAACCAAAGCCACCAGCGTAATCAGAGACTGCAGCATCAATGCGCAGGTTGTGGGGCAAACCACCCGTGATCAGATTGCAAATTCCTCAATGCGCTCTGCCATTCGTGTGGGAAAAGAGGCCACATCGGAAAGGTCTTTAGAAGCAAGCAAGGATCCAGCCCATTTCAGAGGGGGACCAACTACCGCCAAACCACAGGAAATCGTCCTGTGAGTCGGGAACATTTGAACCACCAATGGAACAACCACTCCTACAGAAATAAACCACTGGCCAACTCAACAAAATGAGAAGAGGCACACCAAAACATTACAATTGGTCATGCCTCATCATTAGATGCAAAGAAGATCTGAGTGAAGGTCGCTATCGAAAACCAGCCCTGCGTGATGGAAGTCGACTCAGGATCATCCCTCTTGATGGTTTCCTGGAAGACTCTTAAACAATTAATCCCTGCCGTCCGGCGGCAAGACCTCAGAATTCAAAGAATTATACTCAAGGATTATCAGGGAAACCGAATTCCGGTCGTTGGATCCAGCCTAGTCCAGGTCTCATTCAGAAATCGTACTGCATCTTTACCATTGACCATCGTCGACCGTGATCGGCCTAGCTTATTAGGCCTTCAATGGTTCGCCCCACTCGGGATTGAGGTAGCCGGCATTCACTAAACCAGAAGCGACGACTGGGAGAAGACCCTCATCCAGTAATTCCAGGACATCTTTGCAGACAAACTAGGTGAGTACAAAGGTATTAGGGATAATATTGTTTACCCTAACTGGTTTAGGTAAAATAATAAATATGTTATCATGGTTTGTTAGTTAAAGTGTCTGTAACTTTAACTGTAAGAATGTAATTAAGGGAGTGGTTGTAAAAGCACCATAAAAGAAGCAAGCCACGGCAGCTTGCTCTCTCTGGCTTGATGATCCCTAATTACTGGATAGACTGAAGACTGTGTTTTTCCCCTACTGGAACGGGAGAGAGAAAGGACTGTTGATTTATCAACGGTGAAAGGACTGATTTATTGTAAGTGAACTGACATTGGATATTCTACACGGATTTTGCGAATTGAATATCCTTGAATGGACTGACTAAAATGACGCATGACTAATGGACTGTTATTTTGACTATGCTATAAAACTCTAAATGGAATAAACTATATTTTTGATAGCACAAGCGTATCTGTTATTTTTACTGTATGTTAACTAACATACAAACTTATCTCACACATTTATCTGTATGCCTATCTGACTAACGCTGCACATTCTGTTTAGCTTGTCTCCTTAACACTTGTTGGGGAACCCAGGCTTAATAATTTTATTTTCAATGTCCCCATAGTCCATTTTGTAGAAGGTTTTTTTTAACAAATTGTACCATGCGTTCGGCTCTTCCATTAGCCGCAGGGTGCACTGGCAAATTTAGCGCATGGCGAATACCCCGGTCCGCTAAGTATTGTTCAAAGGGTAGAGCAGTAAACTGGGGTCCGTTGTCAGAGACCAGAACGTCTGGCACTCCATGCATCGCGAATAACCTGCTCAACTTCCGGATGACGGACTCGGTTGTAGTACTCTTCATTTCGTGGATCTCGAGCCAGTTGGAATAGGCGTCCACTGTTAGTAGGAACGTAAGCCCCTTAGTAGGTCCCGCAAAGTCAATGTGTATGCGGGACCAGGGCCCCCAGGGTGTTTCCCATTCTGTTGGAGTTGCTTTAGGTGGGGCACTGCTAACTTCTTGGCACTTTAAACAAGGCTTTACCCAGGCTTCAATCTGTTTGTCAATGCCCGGCCACCATGCGTAGCTTCGTGTGAGCGCTTTCA
This sequence comes from Hydrophis major, assembly GCA_033807585.1. NCBI lineage: Eukaryota > Metazoa > Chordata > Lepidosauria > Squamata > Elapidae > Hydrophis > Hydrophis major. Next base: position 100,307,731 of record CM066331.1, read on the forward strand.
TACACACGATGCCGGGGTGACTCTCATGCAGTGTTTTTAATACTGCTCATTGTAACCGCTCTGGGACGACGACTCTATCCCCCATAGGATGCAGCCTTTTTGCGAAAACAGTTCTGTTTGCCGGTTCTTGAAGGGTGTGAAGTCATCAGGGGTTTGTTCTACTGGCCATCCCCGTTCGACCCAGCTAAGAACTTGCGCTAAGATAGGATTGTGTTTTGTTTCAATTGCAATATCTCTAGCTGTTAGCGGCGGTGAATGTAGCGTTTCAATCTGGAGTGTCGTAAGGGTTGGACCTGGGTCGTCGACGGTTTCCGGAAGTGGTGCATGGCTCAGTGCGTCAGTGTGGGGAATGGCTTTCCCCGGGCGGTGTTGCAGTCTATAATTGTACGCAGCCAAAAACTCCGACCACGAGTAATTCTAGGTGATAATATATAAGGGGTTGGCTTGTCTCCCGCTATAATCCCTAGCAAAGGTTTGTGGTCGGTAACAATAATAAAAACTCGTCCATATACATATTCATGAAACCGTTTCACAGCAGATACAACAGCAAGAGCCTCTTTATCGATTTGACTATAGTTACGTTCAGCCTTTGATAGGGTTCTTGAAAAATAGGCAATAGGGGCCTCACTACAGTTTGGTAACACATGGCTCAAAATGGCTCCTACTCCAAACGGTGACGCATCACATGTAATTGTAAAAGGCAAAGTCTCGTTATACTGCATTAAAACAGCATCTGAGGTTCATACCTCAGGGATTACATCACCTCACCCCTTAAACGGAGCCCGGGGGGAAGGGGTGTTATGAACTAATAAAACGCTTATGAACTAATAAAAGTTTTATCAAACCTTTAGAATAAGCACAGTTCTAAACCTGCACTTCTGATTGGCCAATAATAGCGATATCGGATTGGTCCATTCAGGAGAATCTGATTGGCTGTTAAACGAGCCACTCTCATTGGTTAAAGAGGTTAACACTCCACGTTTCTCATTGGTTACTAGATCAGCATCCGGCCCTATAAAAGGGCTGCTGCTGGCCCAGGTTTTTGCTCTGTTCAGAATGATTAATAAAAAGTTGAAGTTCACTGTTCACTGTCTCGTCTCCGTTCCTTGCACCCATGCGCAGAACTTAACAGTTACCCTATCCCAATTGATTGTTGTGATTCTCCTGAAATATCTAATTCTCATTTCATCGATTGAGGCATTCTACTCCCAAGAAACCTGCCAGGCCATAAGACACCTGCTTTCAGCCAGACATTCTAAGAAAGAATTAACAAATTTTGCTGGCATTCAGTTTGCCCTTTTAGCAACCCAACACAATAAGATAATTCTTTTTAAAAAAAAACAAATTTTATTAATTTTACAAACACAATACACAAGACATAAACTAAAACATCTTTTCTGAAGGCTGCCTGATCCCGGGTTAAAACTCTTCACACAGACACAAATTCAAACATCATATTCATTTTATATATCCTTCCATATCTTGTTATCATTTTCTTTTCTTTTTTTTTATAAACCAATTTTATTAATTTTACAAAGACAATGCACAAACAATCAATGCATAACAGCTTATAACCATTTTCAATAGCATTCTTTGTCTGTTCTATTTCCAACTATCCATTCATCTTTTTTCTTTTACTATACTTCTCCTTTACACTATTTGGAGTGACGCCTTTACCCTAACTTAAAATACTTCATATAACACTTAATTTATCTTGGGATTCTGTTTAATCCATTCTAAATTTACAAAATAAATTTTATACTCTAAATACACATATAAAAACACAATCGTATACACCTTCCAGAATCCCCCTTTTATCCTTAATTAGATTCACCCATTGTCTCTAAATAAACTTTTTTTCTTTAGATCTTGCTTCCCACCATTGAGACTTCTCCTCCCCCCTTTCTCTCTTTCTTATTCTTCTCCTTGCCCTTTTTACCCCTTTGTCTCTCCTCTTCCCTTTTCTTACTCCCTTTCCTTTGCTTTCTAACCTTGCATCCACCTTTCCTCTCATTTTTCTTTTTTTTTTTGGTTGTTTTTTCAAACCTTAAAATCCCCTTTTTCTTATCCTCTTTTTCCTCCTCCCCGGAAAAAACCCATTGTTCATCAAAGATGGCTTCTTGTTCCTCTTCTTCTTTGTCCCAGTCATTCTACTGCGTAATCAACTTTTCATAAGTACATAATGCCATTTCTAAAAATTGAAATGAAGTGCCCAAAGTATCTTTTCCATCTTGTTCTTCCTTTTTATATTTTTGATATTCAATCTTTAGTTCAACCACAAGCGATGCCATCCTGAAAAGAAAAACTTTCCCCAAAACAACCACCCAAGTATTTTTAGTCAAAAGTAATTCAAAAAGAAAGTTCCAAAAGTTAATACTTTTCTTCGTTCTTCTATTTCTCTTTCTGGGGTTACTGTTTAATCAAAGAGGTCCAATTACCATATTTCTTTTTTTAGTATTCTTGGCAATCTCCTCCTTTTTCCACTTCTGCTCCAATATTTTTCCGCTCCCTTCCCACTTGCAACATCAATTTTTAAATGATCAGAAATCCATACCTCTAATAAAGGTTTTCCAATTTCTTAAATTTTTAAGTCCAATGTCCAAGCAACTTTCAGAATATTTCACCATCAGTGCCCAAACAAATTTCAAATCTTCTGCTTTTTTCATGGGGTGGGAGAGTGAAGAAAAAAAAAAGTTCCCTTTAACAGCTTCTCCGCCGCTTTCGATCTTCTTAGGGATACAATGTATCCTCCAGCAATTCAGACAGCTCAGTTCCAGCGAATTTAAAGGATGCTGATTGACCCGGCTCAGCCAGCACTTTCACTTTTCTTGCTTCCTCCAGCACGATCTTACCTGGTTGCAGATTTCTTCGTGGCGGCCATTGCTGACCGCCGCTCCACCGCCTTGGGAAAAAGGGGTTTTTCAGGACAAGGAGGGGGTCTGCGACACCCCCAACCCCCTGTCCAGCTCCCCTCTCTCTTCAGCTGTCCCTAAAGGGCAGCCATATCCCCCTGACCCATTTGGATCGGGGGTACCTCGGCGGCTAGCACAGCAGGAATCACGAGCGGTCGCGAATTCCTGCTGCCACGAAGCCACGCAAAAACCGGAAAACACAATAAGATAATTCTTAATGGGAGTACCCTAGGTGATCTAGCTGGTGAGTTTACTTTTAGTTCCTCACATGGGAGTAGTGTTATGGATTTTGTGCTGGTATCCCAGCTTCTTAGAAAGGCGGCCTGTGCTTTTTATGTGGACTGCCTTACAGAGAGTGACCACTACACCCTGGTTACAATCATTGGGCTTTCCTCAAATATACATCTCCCTAGGGGTCCCCAGATATTAGAGCCCTATGTGGCCTCGTATACAAGGAGGATCAAATGGTTTTCTAATACTGAAAGTTTCATTCCTTTTTATCATCCGGAGTGTCTCAGCTTATACAATCAGGCCCTAACAAGTTGTGGCCCAGGGACAATCTCAGCCTTTGAATCTACTATTGACCTCATCCCTTTCCTAAGAGTTCTGTAGGGAACGTGCATAAGCACACTAACGTGCCTACCATCCCTGTCCTGTTGTTTCTTTTATTTTTCTTATATGTACCCATTTCATGTATTCATAACTATGTATATACTTATACCTATTATCTTGTAAGCGATTGACAAATCAAAATAAATAAATAAATAAATTATATTCCCTACTGAATATTATTTCATATGCTTTATTTCCATTTTATATAGCACTCATCTCATTTAGCAAGCAAATCTCATATTTATGTAAAGCATTTGATAAATCAAGTCTAAATTCTCTAAATCAACAAATGTACATTTTTTTTTCACATTCTTCTGTTTCTCAATGATTTGCTGAAGAATAAAATTCCTCTCTGTTTACCATCAGCCACACTAAATTTCCCAGATTTTGCTTTTTGTCAATTTCATACCTTTTCAGTCAGAATTTTGGCAAACAATTATCTAGACACATTTAAATAAAAAAAAACCCACAGTATTTTTTTTTCATTTACTCTTGCTATCTATTTTTTTGTAAAGAGGAACAATAATAGCATTCTTCCAACTGTCAGACAAAGATAGAAATTTCATTCCTATGTTAAAAAAAAAAATCCCTAATGTGAAACCTGACATAAGTTTATCATTTCCTTTTCATCACTTTCTCTTGGACAACAATATAGTAATATGCTCAAGAGTGCAACTGAACGGAATAATTCATTCCAGCTCCACTCTTCAGCACGTCACAAACATTCCAATACCATTTTCTAAAATATTTTTGAAGTATTCCCTTATTTTGATATGTCAGAGAGCTGCTTTTGCCAGAAGCTCCACAATCCAGAAGTATTGACGCTATGTGAAAGCTTCAACTTTTCCTTCCTCTTGGAGTTTTTGAAGAGGAAGTCCCTTGCCTTGACCTAGAGACTTTATATTATTTCACCCACCCTAACAGACCCCGCAGGTAATAATGAGTGTTATCCAGCTTGCTGTTAGCTAAACACAGAGTCAAACAGAAAATAGTTGGAAGAACATTTGACATATAATTTATTTATTTATTTAATTTATGTATTTGAGTTGTCAATCATTTACAAGACAATAGGTATAAGTATATACATAATTAGGAATACATGAAATGGGTACATATAAGAAAAATAAAAGAAACGATAGGACAGAGACGGTCGGCACGTTGGTGCGCTTATGCACGCCCCCTACAGACCTCTAAGGAAAGGGGTGAGGTCAATAGTAGACAGTCCAAGGTTAAAATTTTGGGGGTTTGGGAAAGAAACCACAGAGTCAGGTAGAGTATTCCAGACATTGACCACTCTGTTGCTGAAGTCGTATTTCCTGCAATCAAGTTTGGTGCGGTTTACCTTGAGTTTGTATTTATTGTGCTCTTGTATTGTTGTGGTTGAAGCTGAAGTATTCATTGACAGGTAGGACATTGCAATATATAATTTTATGTACTATACTTAGATCGGACCGAAGGTGACGTAGTTCTAGGTTTTCTAGGTCTAGAATTTCAAGTCTGGTGGCATAAGATATTCTGCAAATAGTAGAGGAGTGGAGAACTCTTCTTGTGAAATATTTCTGGACTTTCTCAACTGTGCTAATATCAGATACGTAATGTGGGTTCCAGACTGATGAGCTGTATTCGAATATTAGTTTAGCAAATGTTTTGTATGCTCTAGTTAGTAGTGTGATATTACCAGAGAAAAAGGATTAGGTTAACAACCCTTAATGCCTTTTTGGCTGTGTAGTTACAGTGTACTTACAGTCTAGCACTTAGATCATTAGAGAGGAGTATTCCAAGGTCCTTTACAGAGCTTGGATCATCAACAAGGTCTTGACTATTCAGCTTGTATTTTATTTTCTGATTATTATTTTTTTGCCAATATGTAAGACAGAGCATTTATTTATTGAGATTTGAAGTTGCCATTTGTTTCACCATTCTGATACATACTCAAGGTCTTTTTGAAGGGTAGCAGTATTGTCTGTAGTGTTGAATAGCTTTACATCATCAGCGAAGAGAATGCAGTTGCTCTTAATATGATCACAGAGGTCATTTATGTAGAGTATAAAGAGAGTTGGTCCTAGAACACTGCCTTGGGGGACACCACTATTGACAGGTATAGAATTTGATAGGACACTCCCAATTTTGACCATTTGTTGTCTGTTTGACAGGAATGCTTCTATCCAGTTATGTAGTTGTCCAGAGATAGCATAAGATTTTAGTTTTAGGAGTAGTTTGTTGTGTACCACTGAATCAAAGGCTTTACAGAATTCTATGTAGATTGTGCCTATTGTTTTGCCCTGATTGAGTTGTGTAGTCCATATGTTTTTGCAGTGTAAGAGTTGCAGATTACAGGATAGTTTTTTTTTTCTGAAACCAAATTGTTTTTTAGAGAGTAGGTTGTTTGTCTCTAAGTGGAGGATAATGGATTGGTTAATAATTGATTCCATTACTTTACAGGTGATGCAGCATAAAGAGATTGGTCTGTAATTTTCAACTAATAATCTACTGAGGGACTGCAGATGTGAAATCTCAACCTCCAGTTCAGATAGATGGAAAGTCAGAATAATAATTTATTCTGGCAGCTTTGCTGCATATGGAGAATTGCAGTGAAAGAACCAATTAGAAGGAAAAACTGTCCATCTGAGATGTCATCATAGTCTAAGACATTTTGAACTTCAAAAGAAAAATGCTGTTGCAAAGGGAGAAGAAGAAAAAGCCAAACATTCTTTCATGTGTTCCTGGTTTTCTCCTATTAATTTGTTTCTACTTCATGTAGCCCGTCTTGAATAAATCAGCTATGGAGTGATATTTCTTCCCAGCTTGGCTAAGTAATAATGATATTTTGTGACTTTTCCTTTTCTCTCTTTTCTTCCCTCTTCTTCTTTGTTTGTCTTCTTCTTTCTTTCTTTCTTCTCTGCACTACATCCCACAACACCTTGAATCTCCAAATACCTATGCAAGGGTCCTCTTTGTAGACTTCAGTTCAGCATTCAATACCGTCATTCCAGACATTCTTCTAACTAAACTAAACCAACTAGCAGTATCTGAACACACTTATAAGTGGATTATAAACTCTTCAAACATTTAGTTCATTTAATGATCTTCAGTTTTGCTGGTATTTTTTATCAATCCTATTTAGCTTTCTTAGCTAGTCCTTGCAACTCAACATCCATAAAAGGTTTCTTTTAAAGATGCATCTTGTTCACTGTTCATCAGTTTCTGAGTCCAAATGTTTATGTTTTTATATTTCAGATTTTCTTTAGAAATCCTCTAATTTTTTATTTAATCTGAAATAGCATTTTATTAATAGCTCAAGTTTCTTCAATTGATCATGACCACTCTGGTTGCCTAGCAAGACCAGATGACTCCTATACCTCATGTGTCACCAGATGCCCAGGAGATATAGCGCCAGGCACAGTGCTTGTTGACTCATACAATATTCAATCTGGTAAAAGGTTTTTCTCTTGTGAATTCTTTTGGCTTCATTTAGCTCTCCAAAAAGACCTGTCTGATAAAGTTGAACCTGTCAGCAGAGAGGGTATGCTACATTTAAATACCCATGGAACAGAACATTTTATGTTGAATTTTGTTGGTCAGCCTTCATTTCCAGGCTTAAAACCTAAATATGAGTTTTCTCCTCGGACCTCCATTGATACAGAGATGGTGTTTTCTTGCCAACAATAGAGAAATGGTTACAACTACTTTCTTTCTACATGTTTTATCAACTTCTTAAATTAAATACAAATCAAGTATTTATCAGAACTGATCTTGCTTAGCTTTCTCTACCAAGTAACAGCGAAAGTCTATTAGATACTACCATTTGTTGTATTTAGTTCTATTAATAGTATTAGATGCACCTAGACAAATGTACAGGTTTTCTTGCTTACTGTTCTGTGAGTAGATAGACTAGCGGGCCAGTTTTGTGTACTGTTGCTGGTAAGGACATGTTAACAATAAATAGGGCAAAGCCTAGGGCTTCTATAGATAATAAGGATATAGAATCAGAGAATTTGTCCCATGACTCATGTTTATTTATTCACATATATGCCTCTTCCATATCTTGAAGTACCAGAGAAAGAAAAAAAAAACATTTCTGGAGCTGACACCAACTTGTAATTATGCAAATAAATCTGTAGGCATCTAGGTACCAACAGATGAGTTAAATGTTATATACACACATCAACACAAAATCACAAAAATGTTCTCTTGCCAAACTACGCTGTCAGATTTCTTTTCATGTTGTTTTGAAAATTGGACTCCTACTGAGATAAATATTTCATTATTGCAGTAGGGAATAAGTTGAGCATCCCTTAGCCTGAAACCAGATCAACCACCTGATTTTCTATTAGTTTATTTGAATCAATTGTCATTAGGTAAACAAAATTAGAAAGCACAAGATAGCTAATCAAATACAAGTATCTTTAGAAACCTGATATTTTGAAACTCCATTGTAAATCAGCTTCATTCTTTAAAAAATTATATACAACTCATCTATTTAGTAAGTAAAGATATTTATATTTTTCTCTTTTAATTTTGGAGAGGCAAAAGGAATGAGTGAGAGAATGGATTTACAAGACTTCAGAAAGTCAATGAAATATTGTATGAATATAAGTATTAGAATTCCTTAAGACAAAATGATGACCAAACAATATTTCTTCATCTTGATGATTCAAGCATCATCCCTCCTACTTATTTTATTTATTTAGCATATGGCATCTACAGAGGTTAGGGTTATAGAGTTATTGCAATCATTGGTACATAAATTTAGTTTAAATAAAGTGTCAGCATAAGAGAGAGAGAGAGACAGAGAGAGACAGACAGACATACATACAGACAGACAGACAGACACAGATATGTGGGCAATACAATATAGGAAATAATACATTAAGATAAAACCATAATAAAAACACCATAATATGGAACCATAGAACTGCAATGGGGGTTTCCGGTTTCGCGTGGCTTCGGGGCAGCAGGAATTCGCGACAGCTCGCGATTCCTGCTGTGCTAGCCGTCGAGGTACCCCCGATCCAGATGGGTCAGGGGGATATGGCTGCCCTGTAGGGACAGCTGAAGAGAAGGGGAGTCGGATAGGGAGGTGGGGGTGTCGCAGACCCCCCCCTTCTCCGGGAAAACCCCTTTTTCCCAAGGCGGTGGAGCGGCGGTCAGCAATGGCCGCCACGAAGAAGCCAGCAACCGGGTAAGAACTGTGCTGGAGGAAGTGTGAAGAGTGAAAGTTCTGTCTGAGCCGGGTCAAGTAACACCTTTTAAATTGCCTGGAATTGAGCTGCTTGAATTGCTGGAGGATACATTGTATCCCTAAGAAGAGCGAAAAGCGGCGGAGAAGCTGTTAAAGGGAACTTTTTTTTTTTTTTTTTTTACTCTCCCACCCCACGGAAATAGCAGAAATATTTGGATATATTAGACATTGAAAGTGGATTGCTTTGAAAGTTGAAGCTAAGAGACAAAGAGATTTTTGGACATTGAAAAATTTAAGAAATTGGAAAATCTTTGCTGGAGCTATGGATTTCTGATTATTTAAAATTGTCATTGCAAGTGAGAAGGGAGAAAAAAAATTGGAGCAGAAGCTGAAAAAGGAGGAGACTGTCTAGAACGTCTTTGTGGATCCCAAAGGAAGATATATGGTAATTGGACCTCTTTGATTAAAAATTAATCCAGAAAGAGGAAGAGAAGAAGGAAGAAAAGTATTAACTTTTGGAACTTTTTTTTTTTTTGATTGCTTTTGATTGTCTTTGATTAAAAATACTTGTGGTTGTTTTGGAAAAAGTTTCCCTTTTTATAATGGCATCGTTTGTGGATGAACTAGAGATTGAATATCAAAAATATAAAAAAGAAGATACTTTGGGCGCTTTGTTTCAATTCTTAGAAATGGCGTTATGTTCTGTTGAAAAGTTGATTACGCAGCAGAAGGACTGGGACAAGGAAGAAGAGGAAGAAGAAGCCATCTTTGATGAACAATGGGTCCCTTCCGGAGAGGAGGAGAAAAAGGATAAGAAAAAGGGGATTTTAAGAATTATAAAAACAACCAAAAGAGAGAAAAATGAGCGAAAAGATGGAGGCAAGGTTAGAAAGCAAAGGAAAAGGAGTAAGAAAAGCGAAGGGAAAAAGCAAAGGGGTAGAAAGGGCAAGGAGAAGAATAAGCAAGAGAGAAAGGGGGGGAGGAGAAGCCTTAATGGGGGGAAGCAAGACCTAAAGAAAAAAAGTTTATTTAGAGACAATGGGTGAATTTAATTTAGATTAAAAGAGGGATTCTGGAGGGTATGCAAGAGTGTGTTTTTATATGTATATTTAGAATATAAAATTTATTATGTAATTTTAGAATCTTTTAAACAGAATCCCAAGAAAGATTGCTATATGTAGTATTTCTAAGTTAGGGTAATGAGTTATAGATGTTACTCCAATTGGTGTACAGGAGAAGTATAGTAAAAGAAAAAAAAGATGAATGGATAATTGGAAATAGAACAGACAAAGAATGTTGTTGAAAATGGTAATAAGATATGGAAGGATATATATGCTTTTTTTTTTTGGATTTTGTATATTGATAAAAGGCAATAAAATTTTAATTAATAAATAATTTGGATGGAAAGGAGAAGTAGGGACAAGATATGAAGTTAATATTATATGAAATATTGATATTATAATCTGGAAATGTTATGCCTTATTGGTCTTTTATTATTATTTTTTCTTAGAAAAGAATTTATAAGCTGCTATGCCTTGATTCTTTGTGCATTGTTTTTATAAAACTGATAAAAATGGTTTTTATATATATATATAAAAAAGAAAATGATAATAAGATATGGAAGGAGATATGGGTTGAATATGATGTTTGAATTTGTGTCTGTGTGAAGAGTTTTAACCCGGGAACAGACAACCTTCAGAAAAGATCTTTTAGTTTTGTTTATGTTTTGTGTTTGTATGTTTGTGTATTGTGTTTATGGTAAAACTAACAAAATTTGTTTTTTATAAAAAAAAGGAAAAAAGAATCAATAAAACCTTGGAGGAATGTTAGATGAGAACAATTTAAACAAGCCAGAAAGAAAAGAATATGATGACTATAAAATGGATAAATATGGAAGAGAAATGAAATTGAATAGGAGTAAAGAGAAATAATGAGAAATTTGCTGAAAGATATTTGTGTGTCCATATGGAGATGGGATAAATTGGAATTATGCTGTATAAAAATAATGTTTTGTTTGACTTGTAAGGATTTACAATGTTAAGAGGTTTTATGTGTTTATGTATTTAATGGTTAATGATGTGTTGTTTTATCTTTAAAATTAATAAAAATTTGTTTCAAAAAAAAAAAAAGAACTGCAATGGGGTAGATGTTATAACTTGACATCTAAGGAAGGTAATCATCCTTTTGGTGTGGTTGCAATGAGGTCGCTCCAGGTGCCTTGACATTTCCTGAGGAGACATTCTCCAACTATATGTGTTATAGTTTGTTCTGGTGCACCACAGTCGCATTGTGGGCTCTCAGCCATTCCCCACTTAAAGAGCTTTGCCTTAGTTCTGGGCCTATCCTATCCTGATTCTGTTCAGGTGACTCCATATTGTGGCTGGCAACTGCATTTCTGGAAGTCCTTTTTCTGGATCTGTCCCTTCTACTGATTTGGGCACTTTGGTTGACTATGAACATATATACCCATATACAAACATGCTGTAAAAAAGACCTTCTGTAGCCAGAAATAAAGTTTGGGAAAATGCACAATTGAAAATGCACGACCACAATTGAGCCCCAAATTTCTGTTACTAAGCAGGACAGTTGTTCAAAGCCATGGTGGCACAGTGGTTAGAATGCAGTAGTGCAGGCTAATTCTGCTCGCATTGCCAGGAGTTTGATTCCTTCTGTCAGATCCGTGTATCTGCCATTCTTCAATGGAAGAAGAAGGGGGGGGGGGAGTTGGTACAAGTAATCCTTTTTCATGTAACCTGAATATCTTAATTCTTGTATTGAATCTGTATAACTTGCACATGAAATACAACTGGGGGATTGGAGCCAGATGTCTGGAAACCTGTCACCTCTTGGAGAGATAGCAAGAGGAGAAGGAGCCATAAAAATTCCAGCTCTGAAAGAAACGTCCTGGAAAACTTTTCTCAACTACATTCCCAGAAAAAGGGGAGGGAGAACTAACATGTTGGTTCTTTGAATTGACTAAATCCACATCAGAATAAGGGGAGGGGTTCTAATTCCCTTTATGCTGTACACCTGGAGGCATATTAGACCCTGCTTTGACTAGTACCTGGATAACCCTTTTTCACAATAAAGAATTCCTTTTGAAGTAACCAGTTTTCAGAAGTTCATTCTTAGCATTTAAAGGGAGAGAGTCTGGGCCTTACACCTTCTATTGTGACCAGCTCAAGGTTGACTCAGCCTTCCAGCCTCCTGAGGTCAGTAAAATTAGGACTCTGATTGTTTGGGGAGCAATTGACTGACTCTGTGAACCTCTTAGAGAGGGCTGTAAAGCACTGTGAAGTGGCATATATGTTGCAAAGTGAATTTTACCCTATTTCATTTTTTTTACCACAGTTGTTAAGTGAATCACTGAAGTTAAGTTAGTAACATGGTTATTAAGTGAATCTGCTTGACTTTGCTTGTCAGAAGGTTGCAAAAGGGGATCACTTGACTTGGGAACATTGCAACCGTATGAACCTGTTGCCAAGCATCCAAATTATGATCACATGTCCATGGGGGCGCTGCAGTGGTTGTATGAAAAAGGGTCATCAGTCACTTTTTTCAATGTTGTTGTAACTTTGAATGGTAACTAATTGAACTGTTGTAAGTCAAGGACTATCTGTAGTTATCTCCTCCAAATAGTAAGGTGATATTTTCTGTTAGTTCCCTATTTTTCTCTCGTCTACCAGGGCTATAAGGGCATCTTAAACCAGTATATGGTAATCAGTAGCCATCAACTTGGAAATTCCTAGGCCACCTGAGGCTTGTTACCAGATTACAGTCCTAAGAGCACAAATTGATACCAAAAAGTCTGCTTGAAATAGTGTTTACCTTACTAGGAATACACAGGAGCAAAGAAGACACAGATGGTTTTGGGTGGTTTTTTTTTTTTTAAGAGAAAATAAATTGGGACTCAAAGGGCAGGATAAACGAAAGAAAGATAAAGAGGCCTTCCAAATGAGGAGTGAATCACACAAAAACATACTATATCTCTGAACAAAATTGGCTTTAAGTATATCCAAAGGAAAATAATAATTCCAGCATGCCTGAACCTCAGGGTTTGCAGGGAAATTGGATACAAAGCTGGAGTTGTTCAAGTTATAAGCCAAGTAGCTGGATTTCAGAAAAGGAAATCAATAGAGATGGCTGTTCAGGGAAGAGATTGCTCCAGGAGTTTATAATTTAATTAGCCTCAGCCTTAAAATCCCTTTGGAGGAGGTTAAATGGAGGAAAAGGGCTAGTTTAGAAACAAATAGACCCTGTTTGGGCTACTTCTTTCCTGACTTTGTTTCCTTGTAAGTAACTCTAGGCATCAAACACTTCTGACCTCCTATTTTCCCTGTGAGGTGAGTTGGGCTAAAAGAGGGAGTCACTAGTCTAATGTCACCCAGTTGGTTTCATGCCTAAGGTGGGACTAGAACTCACCAACTCCTAGTTTCTCGGCCAGCACTTTCATCACCTCATCAAACTGCCTATGACAAGGAGAGAGAGAGAAAAGAAGAGCCCTTAAAATTGGCAGAATGAGGAGCCCCTTTTTCCAGCAGGTGACTGAACAAGAAGGAAAGGAGAGAAGGCTCAAAGTTTTAGGCAAGAAATACTTGAGCAACAAGTTTAGCTAAGTCAATGTTTTATGTAGAGTTGGAAGCTGAAGCTTCACGCGTAAGGAGGAGCTGGGTGACAGTTTGGAGAACCAGCTCCAGAGAAGAAAGAAGCTATGACAAGAGGCAGAGAAGGAAAGGGGATAAGAATGACCCAACCTGGGGACACGGTGGCTCAATGGCTAAGAGACTGAGCTTGTCGATCAGAAAGGTCAGCAGTTCAGCGGTTCAAATCCTTAGCACCGCGTAATGGAGTGAGCTCCTGTTACTTGTCCCAGCTTCTGCCAACCTAGCAGTTCGAAAGCATGTAAGAATGCAAGTAGAAAAATAGGGACCACTTTGGCGGGAAGGTAGCAGCATTCCGTGCGCCTTTGGCATTCAGTCATGCCAGTCATGTGATCATGGAGACCTCTTCTGACAGCGCTGGCTCTTCGGCTTTGTAATGGATATAAGCACTTCCCCCTAGAGCCAGAAATTACTAGCATATATGTGCAGGGGGACTTTTACGTTTACCTTATGATCCAACCCATGAAGGTAGCAGAGAGCAACCAGCTACAAGAGATATTGACAGAGCTCATTTTGGAAGGATGGGGGGGAAGTATTATTGTTACTGGAATTAATTGATAACTTAGTATAGCTTAAAATTCTTCTTATACCACTGTATATATTGTTCATGTGTTTCCATACTGCTTCTATTTGATAACAGCTATAAAACAAGGCTCACGATTAGAGGTTGATTTTTTTTTTCCCTATTGAACGACCCTAAACTAGAAGATAAATTATGTCTGAGAGCCCCTTGCTGGTGAGAGGCTATGTAGCAGATGTGATCAGCAGAGATTCTCTCCAGAAAATCTTTAGTCTTGAATTCAGAGCTCTGATTATTCAGCACATCTAGAAAACTGGGTATATCGGCTTCCTTTCTAAGTCACCAAAATAACACATCATTTTAAGTCTACACTGGAGTGAACTTAACATTCCTTACTCAGCCCTCAGCTAGCTGCTGCTCTTCCAGAATAATTCACAGAGCAAAATCATGTAGCGTAGTCCTCTTTTTTCTATTTAACTTCGAAGAATTTTGCTTTATAGAGTGTACCAGCCAATCTACAGGGTACTGCTAATCTGATTAGAGGAGTGCAGGAGTGCTTCCGAAATAGGAAAAACAACAACAACGGAGAAGTATAGATTTTGAGATATATGCTTATAGCAGCAAGAATACATTTTGCCCAATGCTGGAAGAATTATAAAATTCCAGAAATATCTGATCAGGAACTTGAAAAATATGCAGCAGTGGGAAAATTAACAGTATATATTCACAATAGAAGTTTAACCAAATTTAAATAAGAATGGTTCCCATATATATATCACACAGCACAGCAAATAAAATTATTTATAGTGAGGGTTTTAAGAAGCTCAAATGTTCAAAAAACATTGTAAATTAGAAGTTGTAAAATAAGGAGGATGTTGAAAACACAAGAGTTTTTCTGTTTTTTTCTTCCCCTTATTTATCAAATTTGCTATATTTACTGAGTTTTTTCATCCATCAATTTGTAAAAAAAACAATAAGCAACAATATGATAGAAAACCTAATATAGCTTAATACTGAAACCTTCAGTGAACAACTTTGGCACAATTTATATAGTGGTTTTTGGAATTTTTTTTTAGTTCAAGTCTGGATGAAAGAGTTCAATAATCTTATGCACATTTACATTGACATCCTATATTGAAATTAATATTAATATAATACCCTTTATCATCTTACTAATCTTCAAACAATAGTGTACAACTATCACTGTACTGAAATAATATAATGTATTAAGATATACAACATAGTTTTAAAAATCATAAAAAAGTATGAATATTAAAGGGTTTTATGCACTCAACTGCATAATGCATGTATTTCAAAACCATACTGAATAATTTTGAGGAAAGCGAGACCTATAACAATGGAAAAATGATTTTATTTTACTTGTTAATTAATCTTCAATGGGGATCCAATTCAATTTTCAGGTGCCCCTAATTGGTGCCTAAAAAGTGGAGACCACAGAGCTTAATTATATAATGCAATGTAATAATATACTATTGCTCTATAATTGCAAATGTCCTTCCATTGAAAATCGGAGATGAGCTCAGCAGACAGCCTCAGGGTGTGGTAACTAGGATGTCCCAAAAGGCAGGAAAGAGACACAGCTGCTTCCAATCCTTCCATAATGTCTAGTGAGTGGTCCAGAGTTTTGGGGTGCTAGCACTGATGCAACCTGCAGCACTCTCCTCTCCTGGAGAAACAGCCTTCTGAATTGTCGCTGCTGCTACTCCTCATCAACTAGACACCAGAATAAACTTACTCCAAATATAAGCCCCTAACTCTGGTGAGTAATTTTGGGCTGGATACCTCTGAATGTTTGCAATGTGGCCCAAAGAGCTCTATGTGCACCTCTGATTATGCACAAGGAAAATAAACATGTTGAAGTGCATTTAAATGCAGATATCAGTCTTCTGTACACACCGCATTACTTACCAGGAGAAGTATATCCCCAAGCTCAGTAGCATCTGCTTCATTGCATCTCTTCTTCTTTCCCCAGATAGATGCAAGTAGAAGAAATATAGTTGCAAACAAGCATTGTAATATGTGCAAGTGGGTGTATTTTTCACATATGCATTTATCTTCCTCCTGCCATGGAAATTTTCTCAGCAAAAAACTCAATTCATGCTGGGGATTCTAATCACAGCACATCTAGAGAACCACCATATTTGTAAAGGGTTTGTTAATAGGTACAATTAGCAAGGACTACAGAGCTACTTAAAAGCAGATTGGCTAACAATTAGGGGAAAACTGGGATTCTTCCCCCCCACCTTTTATTTTTTTTAACTAAGAATGTGTGTTTTGGGAGTATACCAAGCCATGTTAAACCAAACCATGGCATAACATGGCATGTGAACTGGGTTGGTGACTGATCAAAACAGACACATAATCTGTACTTCCACATAAGATCCTGTCCCAAGCTCCTGTTTATGTCACAAGTCATCTTCAAGCTGCTTTTGAGGGATTGAGGAATAGGAGCACAGATGTGCAAATGCTCTCAAATATTCCAGCTTCAGCTAACACAGACAAGTCCATAGCTGTCAAAATCCCAGTGCTTTCTAGTGGATGTGTTTGAATGATTCAGATGGGAGAGAGTGCTTTTTGACTTACATCATTTTAGCTCTGTGAAGCTAAATTAAAAAAAAGCCCTCAGCTTTCAGTCAAGAAGAAGCTACCATACCAAATGATAGGATGAATTTACCCTACTGAGATCTGTTTGTTTTGCTTTTCTATTTACCCTACCTTTCCACTGGTGTACAAATAAAATATTAGCCTTGAATTAATTGCTCATGATCAACAGTATACTGCCCTTTGTTTTGTGTAGAGACGGTAGATCCTGAACACTGGTGGTCTAGGATTTTTGGGAGCTGTTCTCAAGTATGACTGATAGCCTGATAAATCCATAAATCGAGCAGTGTATTATTTTTCTGTTTTTTAGGAAAATTATTAAGCTATTAACTTTACAACTTCTTGACCTTTAAAGAATTCATTTTTACAGTAAGGAAGAGGGGACAAATAACCTCAATAAATTCCATTAGGTTGCAGAACTATAAGAAATGTAAACTATTTCCTTTAAGAAAATAAATGTTGTTAAATTCTGCACATGGGCACAAGGAACGGAGACGAGACGGTGAAAAGTGAACTTAAAACTCTTTATTAAACATTCTGAACAGAGCAAAACCCTAGAGCAACAGCAGCCCTTTTATAGGCAAGCTGCTGCTCTAGTAACCAATAGGAAACATGGAGTGTTAACCCCCTTAACCAATGAGAGTGGCTCGTTAACAGCCAATCAGATTCTCCTGAATAGACCAATCTGATATCTCTATTATCGGCCAATCAGAAGTGCAGGGCTAGAACCCTGCTATTTTCTAAAGCTTTTGATAAACTTTATTTGAGTGTTTTATTAGTTCACAACACCCCTTCCCCCTGGGTTCTGTTTGGGGGGTGCGGTGATGTAATCTCTGAGGTAGGAAGGTTGCTTCGACTGTCTATTGGATTTATGCTGTCCCACCGGTTCTTGTCCATAAGCCTGTTTTGGCGGAGCATTTTCGGGCAAGTCGGGTGCCGGTGGTTCCTCGTTGGAAGACTCGGTGCCGCTAATGTTCTCGTCGTTGTCCTCTGGCCCCTGCAGGCTTGCCTCTGTTGGGTTGTTCCTCCTTCCACACCCATCCCTGACCCTTCTTCACTTGTTATGCCCCATGGCTGACTTCTTTCATTCCTGCTTTCCGCCATCTCGAATTCGGTTTCTTCGACATCCCCTCCCCCCTCAGTTTGGGAGTCACTGGAGTCGTGGAAAGTAGGTTGTAGCCTCGAGCGAAGCTGATCAATATGGCATTTCCATATTTTTCCGTCGCAGGATTTCACCCGGTACGACCTGGGTCCAGTGCCTTGAATAACAGTGGCCTCGAACCACAACGGTTCACCAGAAAGTTTTCTGGCAAAAACTAAGTCGCCTATCTTGAACTTGTGGCATTTTCCACTAAATCCACAGGTTTCTCTGGCTCATAAGATGGGTGAAACCGGTCGAGTTGGGAACGGAGTTTGCGTCCCATCAATAGTTCCACTGGAGTCTTGTTGGTGACGCTGTGCGGAGTGATGTGTTGGAGAAGGAGTATTCTATTTATCTTATCTTCAATGTCCCCATAGTCCATCTTGTAGAGGGTTTTTTTTAACAAACTGTACCATGCGCTGGGCTCTTCCATTAGCCGCAGGGTGTGCTGGCGAAGTTAGCACATGGCAGATACCACGGTCCGCTAAGTATTGTTCAAAAGGAAACACAGTAAACTGGGGTCCATTGTTGGATACCAGAACGTCTGGCAGTCCATGCGTCGTGAATAATCTGTTCAACTTCCGGATGACGGACTCGGTTGTGGTACTTTTCATTTCGTGGATCTTGAGCCAGTTTGAGTAGGCATCTACTGTTAATAGAAACATATGTCCCTTAGTAGGTCCCGCAAAGTCAATATGAATGTGGGACCACGGTCCCCGGGGTGTGTCCCATTCTGTCTGAGTTGCTTTTGGTGGGGCATTGCTAACTTCCTGGCACTTATAACAAGTTTTTATCCAGGCTTCGATTTGTTTCTCGATGCCCGGCCACCATGCGTAGCTTCGTGCGACCGCTTTCATATGCACGATGCCGGGGTGGCCCTCATGCAGTGTCTTTAGTACCACTCGTTGTAACCGCTCTGGGACGATGACTCTATCCCCCTACAGGATGCAGCCCTTTTGCGAAAAAAGTTCCATTTGTTGATTCTTGAAGGGAATGAAGTCATCAGGGGTTTGATCTACTGGCCATCCTCGTTCGACCCAGCTAAGAACCTGCTTTAAGAGAGGATCGCGTTTTGTTTCGATTGTGATATCTCTAGCGGTTAGCGGTGGTGAATGCAGCGTTTCAATCTGGAACATTGTAAGGGTTGGAGCTGGGTCATCGATGGTTTCCGGAAGTGGTGCATTGCTCAATGCGTCAGCATAGGGAATGGCTTTCCCTGGGCAGTGCTGTAGCTTATAATTGTACTCAGCCAAAAACTCCGACCAGCGAGTCATTCTTGGTGATAATATATAGGGGGTTGGCTTGTCTCCCGCTATAATCCCCAGCAAAGGTTTGTGGTCGGTAACAATAGTAAAAACTCATCCATAAACATATTAATGAAACCATTTAACAGCAGATACAACAGCAAGAGCCTCTTTATCGATTTGACTATAGTTACGTTCAGCCTTTGATAGAGTTCGTGAAAAATAGGCAATAGGGGCTTCACTACTGTTTGGTAACACATGGCTCAAAATGGCTCCTACTCCAAAGGGTGATGCGTCACATGTGATTGTTAAAGGCAAAGTCTCATTAAACTGCATTAAAACAGCATTTGAAGTTAATAGGTTTTTCACTTGTCGGAACGCGTGCTCCTCTCGGTGCCCCCAAACCCAGGTTGCTTTTTTGTCAAGAAGCTGATGTAGGGGCTCGGCTACAGTCGCTTTGTGGGGCAGGAAGATGTTATAAAAATTAATAAGCCCCAGGAAAGCTTGGAGATCAGTCTTGTTTCTGGGTCTTGGGGCGTTCTTGATTGCCCTTAACTTGCTACTGGTTGGGTGAATGCCTTGTTTATCGATTAGGTACCCCAGGAAATCTACTTTATCTGTACACAGTTGACATTTATTTTTTTTAACTTGAAGGCCACAGTCTTTAAATTTCTGGAGAACCAGTCTAAGACGCTCCTTTAGTATTTCTCTATTCGGGACAGCAATTAAAATGTCATCAAAGTATGGTATGACCCCTTTTATTCCCTGTAATAGCCTCTCCATCAAGCTCTGAAAGATCCCTGGGGCCACGCTAACTCCGAATTGGAGTCGGTTGCACTTAAAAGCGCCTTGGTGTGTAATGATCGTTTGCGCCTCTGCTGTTTTTTTATCTACAGGCAGTTGTTGGTACGCCTGTGCTAAATCCAATTTAGCGAAGACTTTTCCGCCCCGCAGGGAATGGAGGAGGTGTTGTACCACCAGTACCGGATAAGCATTCTATTGAAGGGCGTGATTCAGGGTGGCACGGTAGTCCCCAAAAATCCTTTATGATCCATCCGGTTTGGTGGGTGTTATGATTGGGGTTTCCCAAGGAGCATGGTCGGTTGGTTCTAAAACACCCTGGGTTATTAATTTATCAAGCTGCTTGTCAATCTTTGGTTTAAGGGCAAAAGGGACTCGACGAGGCTTAAGGCGGATGGGGGCTACTTCAGGGTTAAGGTTAAATGATATCAGGGTCCCCTTGTACTCGCCTAGTTTATCTGCAAAGATGTCCTGGAATTTCTGGACGAGGGCCTCCTCCCAGTCGTCGCTGCTGGTTTGGTAAATGCCGGCTACCTCAATCCCAAGTGGAGCAAACCATTGAAGGCCTAACAAGCTAGGCCGATCACGGTCGACGATGGTCAATGGTAAAGATGCAGTACGATTTTTGAATGAGACCTGGATTAGGCTGGATCCAACGACCGGAATTCGGTTTCCTTGATAGTCCTTGAGAATGATTCTTTGGGTTCTGAGGTCTTGCCGCCGAATGGCAGGGATCAATTGTTTAAGGCTCTTCCAGGAAACCATCGAGAGGGATGATCCTGAATCGACTTCCATCACGCAGGGCTGGTTTTCGATGGCGACCTTCACTCGGATCTTCTTTGCATCTAATGATGAGGCGTGACCAATCGTGATGGTTTGGTGTGCCTCTTCTCATTTCATTAAATGGGCTAGTGGTTTATTTCTGTAGGAGTGGTTGTTCCATTGGTGGTTCGAATGTTCCCAATTCACAGGACGACTTCCTGTGGGTTGGCGGTTGTTGATCCCCCTCTGAAATGGGCTGGACCCTAGCTTGCTTCAACAGACCTTTCCGATGTGGCCTCTCTTCCCACAACTATGGCAGAGCACGTTGAGGAATTTGCAGTCTGATCGTGGGAGATTTGCCCCACAACCTGCTCATTGATACTGCAGTCTCTGATTACGCTGGTGGTGTTGGTCTCGTTCAGACCGGAGCCGGTTGACTTCTTCGTCATCACTTTCTGATGACGATTCAAGGTCCTCATGATGGGTTGCCGTTGCATGTCCCTCAAGGCGAGGTGAGGTTTCGCCGGCGAGTTGGCAGAGCGGGGCGTTGGTGCGGTGCATTCGGGCAGCCGACTTCCTGGTTGCTTCTGCTGCAGTAGCGTCAGCAATGGTATCTGCAAGGCTGATGTTGCCTTTCTCCATCAGCTTACTTTGCACATGTGGTGCATCTAGTCCCAGAACTATTCGGTCTCTTAGAGCTTCTTCGAGGTCGGCGAACCCACAGAGGCCTCCCAGGTTCCGGAGATCCGCAATGAAATCTGCAATGCTTTCTCCTTTCCACTGGTCTTTCTGGTAAAATTAATGTCTTCGTACAAGCGTTGGTACGGTAGGTACATAGTGGGCCCATAGGAGGGGCTCGAGGACATCCCAGTCCATGGATTTCACCTCAGCCGGTTTTGCCAGTGCCTTGACCATCTTGAAAATGGCAGGTCCGCAGTGAGTCAGGAATACCGCTCTCTTTTTCCCAGTAGTGGCATCCTTCAAGTTGTTGGTCTCCAGAAACATTTAGATCCGGTCCATGTACGAGTCCCAGTTTTCTTGTGCCGGCTCGAATGGAGCGGGTGGTATGGTGCTGCCGGTCATGGTTTCCGCCATTGATGCACCTTCAGCCACATGCTCTGTTTGGTGCTCTGTAGTGTTCAGTCAGCTCTGACGTCTCCGCATTCCATCCTCGTCGCCAGTGTCAAGTTCTGCACGTGGGCGCAAGGAACGGAGATGAGACGGTGAAAAGTGAACTTCAAACTCTTTATTAAACATTCTGAACAGAGCAAAACCCTAGAGCAACAGCAGCCCTTTTATAGGCAAGCTGCTGCTCTAGTAACCAGTAGTAACGTGGAGTGTTAACCCCTTTAACCAATGAGAGTGGCTCATTAACAGCCAATCAGATTCTCCTCGACGGACCAATCCGATATCGCTATTATCAGCCAATCAGAAGTGCAGGGCTAGAACCCTGCTATTTTCTAAAGCTTTTGATAAACTTTATTTGAGTGTTTTATTAGTTCACAACAAATGCTACCGGGGATTCTTAACATTTCAAGATACTCAGCATGGGAGTGGATTTTTTTAGCTGGCAATTTTGTAAGATCCTCTTTTTCATGACAATTGTGCATTTTCACAGCTTTGGTTTCAGCTGAGCCAGATATCTGCTAATTTCCTCATTTGCTTCTATATCATGTCCTGAATGTATAAGTACATATAATACATATAACCTTAGTTGTTGTTGAGACATACATACATACATACATACATACAATACAATTATATATATATATTTGTGTGTGTGTGTGTGTGTGTGTGTGTGTGTTTTCTTAAGTTTTTGCGGGTACTTACATGTCTGGCATTCAGCTTTGTTTGGGTATTTTCCCACGTCATAGTAGTGGTGCTTTTAAAGTTGTAGTTCTGCTGAAACGTTGCTACAACTTTAAAAGCACCACTACTATGACGTGGGAAAATACCCGAACAAAGCTGAATGCTATATATATATATATATATATATATATATATATATATATATATATATATATATATATATATGTTTTCTTAAGTTTTCGCGGGTACTTACATGCCTGGCATTCAGCTTTGTTTGGGTATTTTCCCACGTGGTGCTTTTAAAGTTGTAGCAACGTTTCAGCAGAATCTCATCTGCCATCATCAGGCTTCTGTATGGTGTTTGTCTGTGAGTCAGACTTTTACAGTGGTTTCAGATTTAAATTTGGGGCAGCCTATTGCTGTGTCAGAATGGTTTTTTCTTCCTCCTGATTGGTTGAGAGTCTTGGTCTGTGTTTATTGGTCTTGGAGTTTGCTGTGTTCTGCTACTAATATCTTCTGTCTGTTTTTTTTTGGGGGGGGGGCTCTTTTTGTATCTTGATTGGCTGGCAACATTGTGTTACTTTATTGGAGGCCTTTAGTGCAGCTTGGCTTCGGGTAAATGGACGGCTATCATTAGTTAGGAAGCTGGGTTTCATCTGGGTGCCTGGTTGGGGTGTGTTTGAGCTGGAGGTATCAGGGGGGATCTGTTTGTACCCAGGTGTTTGCCTGGCATAGAAATTCTGAAGACTGAATTAACATGTAGAATGGATGGATGAACCAGAAAAAGAGTTGAGTTTTGAAGAAAACCATGCAGCATTTGGAATGAAAGTGATCCAGTCATGCTACAGACAACATTTACCATAAATCTAAAAGCATGATTGATTGATTTGTTTATGAAAAAAATCTGTGAAGGATATAAGGATCATCACAATTTCAAATTTGGGAAACTCGTTTCTGGTAATAACCTGAATAGATCTTGGAGAAACTAAATCTTCTATGAATATTGATTATAAATTAGATCAATCTACCAAAAAATAAGTTGTGTGTGGAAGAAACAGTTATGTTTTTATTTATGAGGTAAAAAAACGATAATCTTACAACATACAGCAGAAGTGAATGGGAAAGGTAACAGAAAGCAAAGAAAAAGATCTTAGTGGAATGATGAAATGAAAGAGATTGAATGAGGGGGGAAAGTACATATGAGACAATTAAGGAAAAATAAGACAATGCAAAAATTACTGGATTATTAATTCATTAATAAGAGACTTCAAGTCAAAAACATACAAGAGAATCATGAGCAAAATTTGGGAAAATTTGAATCTGAGAGGGTATTGTTTGTTGATTTAGAGAAAGCACATAGAAAACAAATATTTTTACATTATATCATGCTTTAATTGAGGTATATGATTATAAAATAAAGTGTATGTGACACATTTGGCTTACCAAATGGTGCAGGAAGGGGGATGTAATAGAAGGAGGTATGAAAACCTTTTAGTGATTAAAGATGGGGAATTGGTATTTCAGAAGCAAGTACGGTAAAGCAAGATGACTGAATACTAAATTGGACATCTAGATGAAAGATGCATTTTGAGGGGGCTGAGTGGGAAGCAGTTGCAATGAGGGAAGTAAGGATGGTTTGTCCTTTTAGGAAAGGAAGGAGTAGTAAAATGAATAGTGTTCGGCTATTTAGTTATATTTTCTGATCTTTTATTTCCTTCTGATTTCCTTTGCTCCTTTTCTAAACTTTTCCATCTTTCCTTCAAGTGCTTAGGATAGTATACATAGCCTTTCCTTCTCCTATTTTCCTTACAATCACAACCCTCTGAAATAGGATGGGCTGAAAAAGAAACAATAATTGAAACTATTCAGCTTCTGTGAGTGAGAGGGACCTTCCTAATCCAATCTACAGCCATAGATTTACCTGGTGAGCTCCCATCCATATACTAAACAGATCTTACCCTGCTTAGCTTTTTAAGATCTCCCAAAGTCAGACACTATCTGTAATAGTGGGTTCAGCACAAAGTGAACTGCAGTATGATACAGCTGTCCAATGTCAATTACCAACAGCATCAAGCTGTTAAAATAGTTCACTGCAAATAATATAATTTCAACAATTTGGTTCTGTTGGATGCAGTGGACATGGAATCACAGCCATAATATATCTGAATTGTTGCTGTTGCTAATGAGAACCAACTTGTGTTGGTTTCATTTTAATATATGCCAATTAGTGTCCATTTGAAGTGACAATAAAGTTAGTCTAAGTTAAGATTCAAAATAGAAAAGTATACACTATCTTGGGAACCGGTATCTGGTTCTAAGAAGAGTCAGTTAAAAGTCAAATCTGTGCACATTTTACCTTGGTCTAGTTCAGTCAAATATGGTTTTGCAACCGAAAATTCATTGCAGAGGGGAACTAAAGCACAGTAATCTAAGATTTATCACGATACAAATACCCCAGAGATTTGGGGACAGAAAGTACACAATCATTACTCTTATTAAAAAATATTGTGTTTGTTGTGCACTCAAATACAATATTGGCATCAAATAGCCTTTCAGGTACCATTCAGTGAAGATGAGGGATTTTTACAAAATCGAAGTTTATTAACTGTCTCTGCTTTTCCTTTCATGTATAATTCAGTCACCATCTGGATAGACTTATAGAGATCTATACGGCTGAAGACCTTGAACTGCCATTGATTGCTTAAATCTTGTACCTGGATATATTGTTGATGAAGCCTCCCTTTTCCAGCATTGACATTTTTCCTTATCCATGGACGCTTGATAAGCAATGGTTGCTGAACATCCTGCAGCTTAGTTCTCTTCAAAGAGTTATGCCTGGGTGTGTCATAAACAATTGAAATTCACCTGTTTATCCCAATGATAACTTGTTAAAAGCAATCATTCAGTTAGCCTCTCTGCCTCATTTTTCACAGCTGACTGCAAACATTCTCAGCTTTGCTCTATTTTTGAAAAGTTTGTATAAATCAGTTCTGAGGTTGAAATTTGTTCAGATTGCATTTCAACTTGTACTCATTTAATTCTAACATTTAATGAAACATTATCCTTCCACTTTGCCCAGTTTTAGTGGTGCCATTTTTTTTTCAGTGCCATTGCAACTTTGAATGGTCACTCCACATAAGCAAAGTACCAGCAAAGGAGGGGAAAAGAACTCCAGAAAAATTCCTGAGACAGGAAGTCTAGTTCTGCCAAGAATGTAATAAGGGTTAATAGAAAAGCAGTTTCTGTAAGCAACACCAGAATGTTTCCTTCCTTCCTTCTTTACAGGATTAGGCCAGTAATTTCTTCTAACAACTGGTTCTCCAAACTGCTTAGAATGTTAACAACTGGTTCTAGCAAGTAGATGCAAACTGGTAGAATCCCACCCCTGAATAAAGGTCAGTATGGGAGCCTGGGCAGGTGGGTGAGCCCAACAACAACTCCTCAGAGAGAATCGGTTCGGTCTCTGCTGATCTTCGGTGCTCCGGTATGCCAGAACCAGGCCAAACCAGTAGAATAGCACCACTGGACAATGGGACAAACAAACAGTAAGGGAAAATGCATACAAATACCGAAGCATGTGAAAAGTAACATACAAACTTGTATTAAGTAACAAAGTAGCATTCTCTTCTTGTATTAAAGGAAATGACTTGGAAAAAGACATAATTCAGATAAGCCATTTGAACATGGAAATATACCATTTTTCTTCTGGAGATTTTAATTTACACACTGATCCAAAAACAGAACAGAGCAAACTCTGAGAAACAACATGAGATCATTTCTGATATAATTTTGTCCATCCTGCCTTGTAAAGGAATGTGGCAATTACTTGAAGAAACTATGCAGAGGTAAGTAAGGGAATATTAAAGACAACTCAGTCCTAAGAGGGAAGAAGATATGAGAAAGAATCTCAAAATAATCCCACCCCTATTCTGTTTGATATAAGAAAGGGCAAAAGGAAATAAGATTCTACTGTATTATAAATAAGAGTTTAGTGTGTGTTCCTTTAGTCCTTGCATTGATCCTGAGATTACCCTCTTCAAAGGGCTGATATCACTAAATTGGAGGCAAAATAAATAAGATTTAGTTACTAATAGCATACAATCCATTTGTAAAGAACAGTCTGATCTTACTGAAGGCATAGAAATTGTTCTTCTTATTGTGAATTACAGTATGTAAAGAGTAGAAATCCATTTCATACTAAGTCTAAATATTTATACTGAGTAGATTTTTACTCTTCAGGAAGTCATTCTGGAATATATGACTAAAGAAGTCTTAATGCATATTTGTGAACATTGTGTGTGTGTGTGTATATGTGTGTGTAGTCAAATGTTGCTTGTAAGATCTTGCAGTAAAACTAATAATGCAAATGATGCAGTAAGAATTACTTATAAAGCATACAAATCAGTGGTGGGATTCAATTTTTTTTTACTACCGGTACTGTGGGCGTGGCTTGGTGGGTGTGGCAGGGGAAGAATATTGTAAAATCTCCAGTCAGAGGTGGGATTTGCTGGTTCTCCAAACTACTCCAAATTTCCACTACCGGTTCTCCAGAACTAGTCAGAACTTGCTGAATACTACCTCTGATACAAATAACAAATTGAATTATTAATCAAGAATTCAAATTGAGTTAAATGTTGTGCAGTGTGTGATATACTTACTGTTGGAAGAAATATCCTTCTGGATTCAGTTCCAAGTGGGGGGAAAAGACACTTGATTCATGGAAGTTGCTTGGAAAGGTTTAATGGTGGACAGGACCACATGGCTTGGAGCTCCTAAGTGAAAAGGTGCTGACAGTCCCTTGGTTTTATGCCCTCTGTTGGGCTTTGAACCTTCTTCCTGTTCCTTTGGCAAGAAATGTATCCTGATTGGTTGTCAGACTACCATGGGGCCATGCAAGGGTAGCTTGGTTGAATTTTGCTGGGTGATGTAATCTTCCCAGGTTCCATGTGGTGAGATGGGTAGAGGGCTAATCCTATCATGTCCTGATCCCATCACCCTGGAGCTGGAGGGGGCACCCAAGGAGCTGCAGGAAGCTGCTGTCAGCCTTCAAGATTTTCTCCCTTTGCTTTGCATCTTTCGGCTGTCATAAGTAACGGAGGGAGGAGGGGGGAATGGTTATGGGAAGTAAGCTGGAGGTGTTACAAACCAGAACTGTATAAGCTGTGGGGGGGGGTAGATTCTTGCTTAGGCTTCTATCCTATGCTATGCGCAGCTGCAACTCTTTATCAAAATATGTCAAGGTCAATGGACAGAGGACTCATCACCACCTGGAGATGCCCACATGATGATACACACAACTTTTAACCGGATGAGCCAATTGAACTATTGGGAGTGGGAACGTTGCCATCACTTTGTATATGTGATTTACGTACCCATTTTCTCTGGTTCAGAATTCTTTTGTTGCTACCACTTGATTTCCAGTAAAAGATATCTTTTCTCTAATTAATGGAGTCTAAGTATTTCTTTCTTGGATTTTGAATGGAGCACCATCTGACAGCTGCTTTGTCTTTAAAGACATGTTTCTCCTTTTCTCATCTCGGGAAATATAATATTCTGCCTTTTTAATGTTTCCTAGAATATTTCATTCTTCTAGGAGAGGGGTGGGTGCTAACTTTCTACACTGCCATTCCTTATTTAATGTATAAGGAATGTACAAATACGATCAGGTTATTGGTATTATGAAAAATCAACATTTATTATGGTCAAAGGCCAGCATAAGGAGTGTGTAGGTTAAAAACATAAAGCTTCCTGTACTATTGAAAGCACACGATGGAGTTGTTGTCTGAGAAACTAACTGATTTACAGTACTTCAAATCTTATACAGGCTGTACGGCAATGGGGGCAATGACAATGACTGCCAGAGTGCATGGTAGCCAATCGGGTACACCCTACAATGAAATGAGATGCAACAGGCCATCTGGCATCATTACTTAATCTAGCAAACTCAGAAAGGTTTACTTTAGACCTACAGCAGAAAAAGACAAGAAGTTGTGATGGATTTCAAAGATCAGTCATTGTGCAGGGTGCCAAGATGTCTGACTGCATGGGCAGCATTTATTCTTTTATAGCATTTTGACAAGCAAGGAAGAGTAACAAAGATACAGTATTTGGATTGGAGAATAGATCCCACATGGGTGAAACCTCTCAACCACATTGGTACAACCTCTCAACCACATTGGTACAACCTCCCAACCAATCTTTAATAATAGTGGTGATGTTAGTAAATGAGATCATCTATAAGTCCACAAAGTCCAGGACTTTCCAGAATGAGATCATGCAATAACAAAGAGGCCCCTATAGGTCTAGGACGCCGTGGGGTGTTGAAGAAAGTAATCAGCTTAGCTCCATTCTTTTTTTCTTTTCATTTTAGCTCATTTTTTCTTTTATATAGTAAAGTCTAACATTAAATCAGCTAAATTTGTCAAAAGAGAGTTTTGGAGCGTTTTTTCTTTTTCCCCACTCCCTTTGTTCCGTCACCTACCAATAATGTGGAGAATTCAAAGAGGCTGTTTTCAACCCACTTAAGAGTGCCATCAAGTTTCAACCACATGCTAGTTTGGTGATTTTTAATCTAGGCATTTTAAAGGGAGCAACATAATTTCAAGATTTCAGAGCTTTCTAATTGGTCTGTTTGTATGTGGGAATGGAAGAAAAGAGGAACCGTTAAACATAATTTCGAATATGAATCTGGATGTCCATTGGGCCTACTGTCGGGCCTAAGCCGAAAGATGACAATGTTAAATCCAATGAGTCCAATTCTTTATTTGCTTAGACCTAATAGACAGAATTTTGCCAGACTATAGTTAATAATCTTTTACTCTCACAGATATACCCTGAAAGCTTCTGAACCTTTTCCTCCACCCCCATCCAGTTCAGGACTGCATAGTCCTCTTCTTTTGGGCCTCTCTCTGAATTGTGCTACCTCCTCCCTCGAAATCCACAGTTCTGTTGCTGAGATTGCCTCGCACACACAAACACACTCCTTCCCCAGCTATATATTCCAGCATTCCTACAGTGTTAAGACTACAGTTGTCTTTTGAACAAGAATTGTGTGCACTAAAACTAACTGGTACGCTAAATCTAAAAAGAATCCACCAAGTTAATTGCAGCAGAATAAATAGCTACAATTAAAATTTCTTAGAAGGGATGGTCTAATTCCTGTAAAATTCTCTACAAATGAAGACCTATTCATTCACAGGATAACAAACCAATTGAATTCAGCTTCTCTAAAAGTTGCTGGAGGCATTTTCAATCTGCTCCTCACCTGAATGCAAGGTAGTGATTTTGGAAAAAGATAAAGATAAAGAGTTTGAGGGCTACAATAATTTTCAACAAAATGAACATTAATTATTTTGAGGAAAATAATAACATTGCCATAAAAGGGCACAATAATCTGTTACTTGACTTTACATTGCAAGAAAGGTGCAATTTATTTTGTCAGTGTGCGTTTTTTTTAAAACACGTATTCTTAATCTGTAAAACTTAAACAATTTTCCATTGTTATTCCAAGTCATCAAGTCATGGTTAAAAATAATAGATAATGCCTAAATTCAGAATATAGTTCTGAGGATGATGAATACAGAATATAGAATAACAGAGTTGGAAGGGACCTTAGAGGTCTTCTAGTCCAAACTCCTACTCAAACTGGAGACCCTATACCAAATGGCTGTGGATTGACCTTCTCTTCTCTGTGATAGCCCTTCATCTCACTCCTACTCCTTCTTTTCATTAAACTAGACATACCCAATTCCTGCGACTATGTTTTAGCCCTCTCATCATCTTTGTTGCTCTTCTCTTTCTAGAGTCTCAATATCTTGTTATTGTATCATGGTGACTAAAATTGGATGCAGCATTCCAAGTGGTCTTATCAAAGCAGTATAACGCAGTACTACATGTTGTGAATGCATAATACCAATAAAGTTATCATTGAGCTTGAAGTCTAGTGCAAGGTTCTTGCCCTGCACTTCTGATTGGCTGTTGATGGCCCGATCGGATTGGCCCATTTGGAAGCATCCGATTGGCCACTAACAGACCATTCCTATTGGTTAAACGGAGCTAGCACTCCAGGTTTGCTATTGGTTAAGTAGTTAATGAGTTGCTTATATAAGTAAGGCTTGAGCAACCTTTGAGCTGTGCTGTCACATAATGTAAATAAAGAGTTTGAAATTCATTGTTTCTACAGGCTCGTCTCCATCTTTTCCACCCATGCTCCAGACTTAATACTGGTGCCGAGGTTGGGATGGATGACATCAGAGCCAACTAAGCATGTGACGGAAGCGCACAACGACAGAACCATGTCCGGCGGTGCAATACCACCCACTCCATTCGATCCAGCTCAAGAGGACTGGGAGTCTTACATGGATCATTTCCAGATGTTTTTAGAAACAAACAATCTGAAGGATGCAACGGCCGGAAAGAAACGGGCAGTATTTCTGATGCACTGCAGCCCAACGGTTTTTAAGATGGCTAAGGCATTAGCGAAACCAGCTGAGGTTAAGGCCATGGACTTGGACGTCCTCGAACCGCTGCTGAGGGCCCACTACGCACCCACCGTTCCAATGCTCGTAAGACGACATGAGTTCTACCAAAGGAACCAGTGAAAAGGAGAAAGTGTCACCAATTTCGTTGCAGACTTGGGAGGCCTTTGCGATTTCGCCAACCTGGAAGAGGCTTTGAGAGACAGAGTAGTCCTTGGACTAGATGCTCTAAACGTACAGAGCAAAATAATGGCAAAGGGCGACATCACCCTTAAAGACGCCATAGCTGAAGCTACAGCAGCTGAGGCAACCAAGAAGTCGGCTGCTCAACTGCGCTGAATTTGCACTCCAAACCACCAACCGGACGGTGAAATTTCACCCAATGCAGAACGGCAATGTTCCACGGCCCATCATGAGGACCTCTCTTCGTTGTCAGACAGCAACGAAGAAAAGGTCCATCGCCTACGGACCGACCGGAATGACACCCAAGGTCCCAAAAACAGCCCTGCGCTGGCTGCGGGGCCAACCACTTTCGCGCTGACTGCAAATTCCGCAACGCACTCTATTCCACACAGCTTGGTGTAGTTTGCAAATTTGATCAAACCCTTTATCTATTGAAATCTCTGCTTCAAATTCACTTTAACCATATCATTTATGGTGAAATGATACCCCACTCATATCATTCATGTAGGTAATTCGAAGTACAATGGCAGAGAACAATCATATAAAATAAAGGTGCCATGTGTTGCAATTTGCAGGCAAATGTGTTGATTGAAGAGCCTTCCTGTTTGTGTGAAAAATAAGTTATAACAAAGAAGAACTGTGGTGGAACAGTGGGTAGAATGCAGTAATGCAGGCTGCCAATTTACTGGAGCTTGATCCTGACAAGTTCAAAGTTGACTCAGCCTTCCATCCTTCTGAGGTTGGTAAAATGAAGACTCAAATTGCTGGGAGCAATATGCTGACTCTGCAAACTGCTTAGAGAGGGCTGTAAAGGATTGTGAAGCAATATATAAATCTAAGTGCTATTTCTGTTACTATTGCTACATGTTACATCTTTCTTTCAATTGCCTAGTGATATTATTTGTGATATTATTTTCCAATGTAAAAAAAATGTTATATTTGTGTATTAGAAATCTCACCTTTGATTTCTTTCTCATTTCTTTTTGGCAGCTGAAAGAGCCCTTGCATGAACTAGATATTATGCATGCATATTCACAAAGCATTTTCCAGGTTGATCAATTAATTTTTTAAAAAAGAAAATGGCTGTAGAACTTCATGTTGTGGTCTCCCATGCTATTAAGAGAAGACTGAAGAATGGGTTAAAAGATCAGGGACAGACTAAAATGTGGTCCCAGAGGAAACTGGAGCCATAAGACTGCCAGCTCGGTGTCAACTCATAAAATATTGCTCTGGTCTTTTTAGAGTTGTCAGCAGAAATGGAAGGGAGAGCAGTGCAGCAGTTTGCAAAACTGAAAGTGCATTCCATAAATGTTTTCAAAATAGTAACTAGGTGACTGAACTTTCTGCCATGCAAAATTCTAACCAGAGAGCATGATTGATGACTCTTGGCTATGGATGTGTTCCATTGGAGAATATGAATTATGATACACCCAGGGGGTGGAGGGAAAACTAGGGTCAAGGGTGACAATGAATTATGTGTCTCAGAATCGGCTACACCCAGGCAGTGCCGGCATGTTAACTCCCAATAAATCCTTTTTAAGTTTTAGAAGTTTGGTTCAAGACTCATGATTTAAATGGGGGTAACTGCCGGAATCCTGACTCGGGACATGTTATTTCAGGCCATCTCCCTGATGCACATTAATATGCCCTATATTGCCTGCATACAGGCCTGTCTTTTGAGGCAGGATATAAAAGGAAAACACCTTTGAGAGAATAGCACCTAAAGCCATCTTCAATATGTCTCTGTTGCAGGATGGTTCTGAGACATAAACAGAAGCATACAGGCCTGTGCTCAGCAAACGATCACATCAGGGCAAAGTGGTTGTATGATTTTGGCCTTTCCTGGCTTCAACAGAATTTTCTAAAAATATTCATTTCTAGAACCAATAGTTCTGCAGAATGTACCAAAACCACTAGACATACTGCTACAGTGCTATAAAGATAAGATTAAATTACCTCTTTTTATTTATGAACTCTGGTACCAGACCCATTTGAGAATTCTAGCAGAAATCTATCCACAACAGATTTCAAACTCCATTTCCTCTAAAATGTTGGTAACTACCATTACCTGAACTAATTGAGAGCCATTATCTGCTACTTTAACTAAAGGCCTCCTGTGATCGCTAATGTTCTTTAATATCTTCATGAGAAACAGCACACAAGGGATGCAGTCAGAGATGAGATTGAACTGACGGCTAAAAATACAGAAGACACTCCGGGGAGGCTATTTAATTCATCATTCCAGGATATGAATGGAATTATATGAGATCATCTTCCAAAATAATGGAAATAACAAACATTATTTGTGGAGAAAGAGGTCAAAACTCAACAATACTTTACTCAGATTTACATGGAACTTGTTCTGTTTATAATGCAGACTCACCGAGCTACTTCATGCAAGAGTCATGGGTTCTACTAAAATAAGATGGGTACTCTAATGCCTTACGAACATATGGTAGCCAGAAAACTACATCTAGGTAGAACACAATATTATTACAGCTGTTGTCTACATAGATACTATTACTGTTTATTACTATAGCTCTGTTTATATATATGTATCAAGCCTGAAACTGACCTGACTGTGGCCCATTTTCTTTTCTGTGGGAGGGGGTCTTCTTTCCTATAGGAGTTTCTTACCACAGGTTTCAGGCTGACACAGCTTGGAGCTGAAGGGAGGGTAGAGGTGGATGTAGGTTTGTAGTCAAAACAACTTGGCTCTCCGATGAGTCAGGGACATTCCAACAGCTGACTGACCAGACGAGGAGGAGATATCTAACCAGGCAACCAGCTAGTATCCAGATTGGACAATGTGATTAATTGTTTTGGAAAAACAGGAAACTTTTATTTTTAATGTGGTAGAAATCATGGGAACATTCAGGGTTGGCTTTCCACCAGTTGTGTCAAGATTATTAGGATATGTGCAGAGTAACCCTTGTATAAAAAGGATATGCACACGGAAACGGTTTATGAGAACAGTTATGAATAAATATACAGCCATACAGAGTTAAACAAGTTGTGTTAATGTTTACTTGAAGAAACAGCACAGTCCAATAAACAGTCCATGTCATACACATTTTTAATAGTCCAAAAATATCCAGTTATAAAGTCTTCTTACTGGTTTCACGTCTTTTACAGCAGACAAATATCAAACCATAATACAACAGACAATCTTCAATATCAACAGAATATCAAAATAAACAGGCTTAATCAGTATTGGTCCATAGTCAGTATCAAGAGAGATCATCAGTGAAAAAGAGAGTTAAACCATGATCTATAGCTCCCTCTTATGGCAACTTGAAGCATAATCAACCAACCAGAACACAGCATAATACATTACAGTATTTTTTCTTAAAGCTACAAACATATATATTTGTAGTTTATATATTGTCAACCCAACTACGTTATTTACATATACATAACAAAGATGATATTTCCCAATAAAGCTGTCCTTTGAAGAATCAACCTGCTTCAGAGTTCTATCTACAATGGGGGTATTACTTGGAACGTTGACAATATGTACTTGATTATATGCATGTTGCTCCACTGGTTATGAAGTTCTTTTCCTCACACAATAATGTGTAGCACATCTCTACTGCACATTTTTCATGTCCTAACACCAAAACATTAAGTCTGCCTCCACCCCGTCTCTGGCTGCTGCTCTTAAAGGCTAAGAAAATTCACAAAGATTTGACATCCCAATTTATTGAGCAGCTATTGGAAACAGTGAAGTCCCCCACTGCTCTAGAAACTTCTCAAACAGAACTGCTTCCATGCTGAACAAAATATATGTATATAACCTCACATACTCTTGTTATGAATAAATTGATCCCAGACACTAATGATCTCCTAATCCCCTGGATTTTGTAGGCGTCAACCAGGAAATGGAAACCACAGGAAGTGGGATGAGCTTCAAAAGGAATAGTTCTCTAAAATCTCATACAAGCATCCACTTGAGTAACAATCCATATTAATATCAAATCTACCTAGATATGCATCCATAAATTGCCTTTCTAGTCTAAACCAGACAGGATGACAAATTCTGATTGTTCTTTGATAAGTAGGATGTTTCTAAGTAAAAATGAGTAGCAGTGGATATTAAGTGCATTAATTGCCCTGTCAGAAATGTGTCCAGCTTATAATTTAACCGGGTGGTAGATTTGCCAATCATTTACAGAAACTCCATCTGATCAGTCTATTCTTGGTGTGTCTCAACAAGATAAAACTTGATCGGCTTCCTCTAGCTAGAGTAGATGTGCCGGCAAGAAATTCAATCTTCCATCCATCCCTTACTGGAGTTTGACCTTATTTCCCCTTTGCTTAACTGCTTTTCCACCTTTCTCAGTGTTTAAAGCAAACTACAGAAATATCTGAGGGGAAAAAAAAATCATAAAGGGAATGGAATTTTACTGGTGCTGAATTAAAAGCAGCAACTCAGGCTACCATATGAGTCCTAACTGTGTTTTTTTTTTCTCTTCTTCCTTTGTTTTTCCTCCAAAGTAAAGAGAATAAAGGGAGAATTGAAAGTTTTCAGCCATCACGAAGCACTGTCTGAGGAACTTTTGGAAACCATGGAAATAAAGTTAAGACAGCCATTCCAGGAGCCTTTGGCATATTGGAATGTGATCCTATTCAACAAGATGCAGTTCCAAGATGGGAAAACTAAGGTTTTATCCTTAGGCAAGAAAAAAACAACAACAACAAATGTACAGAATATGCAGCACCTGGTTCAACAGCAGTTACTGTGACAAGGATTTGGGTGTCCTGATGGAAAGGACTTAAGTTTGAGCCAGCAGTGTGCTTTAGCTGCAAAAAAAGCCAATACAGTCCTAGATTGCATCAACAGAGTAATGGCATCAAGATCACAGTGTGATGGTATCATTCTGTATCGTACCAGTGAGGACACATTTGGAATAGTGCATTCAGTTGTGGTCTTCATCACTGGATTGTATAAGGACTGCTGTCTTCCAGCCCTACGATTCTGTGATAGCATCTATGGTTATTGTTTACATACTCAGCTGATAGCTATCTTGAGAATAGAAAAGAACCATATTTTTCCTCTTCTATAGGAAAAGAGATGAAAACTGAGTCTTAAAGAAAAGACTTTTCAGAGGAGACATGGAGGTCAGGATGACTGGCAGGCTAAATGGATACTCAAAAGCACTGACCATTAAAGCTTTGTGGTTGGTTTCAGGAACTCCAACGGCAAAACTCTTGAAGTGGTGCAGTGTGGGAACAGGAATGCCCACAAAAAGAAGAGGACTGTGATGAGGCAAAATACAGGAACAACCTTGGAGGACAGGTGCAACCAAGGGAACAGACGAAGCGCAACTTAGCCCACAATAGCAATGTAAATAGGGCAAGCAACTCAGAAGGGACTTATTTTACTTTTTTGAGCTATAAAGGTGACGAGAGGAGAAATATATTTTCAAAATTGTAGGATTCTCTTAATGCAACTTTACAATAAAGTGGAATTATGGTAGATCTTTGGGCTATGTTCCCTGGGTGGTCTAACTCACAATGTCAACACTCAACTATTCAATGCAAATGACTTCTGGGAAGCCAGAAGAAAGAGGGAGACCATGTTCTTCCGGACAGAAGCAGAGACTAAGAGGGGAATGTCAATTAGCTGCCTTGCTTCTTTCAAAGTAGGGAGTAGGAGGGGGATTCATGGATAGCAATAGATGTTTTCAATTCACCCTTAAGTTGCATACATATTAACTAGAGGAGTAGCTCACTTTAAGATACCTAGCCAGAAACACTTAAGATAACTCAAGCCTATTTCTATGGCTTAATTGCTGCTGATCAGAAGCCAGGAAGCCAGGTGAAGTTAAGCTTTTCATCACTTCTTGACTTAATGAAAGAACGGGGGTGGGGGAAATCACAAGTGTGTTGAAGCACACCTCAGAACCCACAAAGCAATCATGGCATAAAGCATA
The DNA here is from genome assembly GCA_033807585.1 of Hydrophis major. NCBI lineage: Eukaryota > Metazoa > Chordata > Lepidosauria > Squamata > Elapidae > Hydrophis > Hydrophis major. Next base: position 100,344,593 of record CM066331.1, read on the forward strand.
ATTTTAAAATACATCGTTAAGCTTACACCATACAAAACAATATTGATCTGTCTTTCCTCTGCAACGATAGCTCATAAACAGGAAGCTGTTAAGTTCTGCGCATGGGCACAAGGAACGGAGATGAGACAGTGAACTTCAACTCTTTATTAATCATTCTGAACAGAGCAAAAACGTAGGGCAGCAGCAGCCCTTTTATAGGCAAGCTGCTGATCTAGTAACCAATGAGAAACGTGGAGTATTAACCCCCTTAACCAATGAGAGTGGCTCGTTAACAGCCAATCAGATTCTCCTGAATTGACCAATCCGATATCACTATTATCGGCCAATCAGAAGTGCAGGACTAGAACCCTGCTATTTTCTAAAGGTTTGATAAAACTTTATTTAAGCGTTTTATTAATTCATAACAGAAGCAAAGACATATTTGGTGATTTAACATTTTAAATTTGAGGCATCATTATCTTCTAATGTAGAAAAACAGCCATTTCTGCTGTTGGCCCTCAGTGTTCTTGATGGTATTCTTCATACTATGAACACTTTCGCGAGAGGTGTTTTTTTTTTTTTTTTGCATATAATTCAAAAATAAAATCCTCAAGGTGAATTGTTCCTAATAATAACATGATAACAAATTTTATGGCTATCAGATCAAAACAATAATAGGAAAACTATATCATGAAGCCCTTTTAAAACAAGAGGGAAAACCAGAAAATACTTGCTCTTGTGAAAAAGAATCTTATACAATTACAGCTACTGATTTAATATGGCTTATTCTAGCTCTTTCTTCTAAAATGTATATTACTTGATAATTTATGAAAAATATTATAGGCATAAATAACATGAAGGATAAGCCTAAACCACTTGATTAATTGGATGCCACTAGTGCATCTGAACAAAACTCTGCAAATGAGTGATGTTTTAAGTAAACATTGTGCCATTTGTAATTTTAAGCAATTCAAATTATTTTTAGAAAAATTAGGTCTTTATACATTTTAAATATTTGGGAATAGTAATTCCAAAATAAACAAATAAGCATTCTTAATTGGTGCCTGTGGATATATCATTTTTTAAAAATCAGTCCCAAATTGTGACAGCCTGCTAAAATTCACAGTGACCTTGTGTAAAAAGATGAACACTCTAAACAAGAATATTATTTCAAATCTGATAGAATCTACTTTCACAAAGTTACTAAACTCTTTAAATTCTTTTAGGTTGATTGAAGAAATATATGTATGTTCTTTTAAAGGAAGGACAAACCTTTAAAATATGCATAATAATTAAGATAGCAATTAATAGTTTAATAGTGTCATTTGTTTATATTTCACATTTTTAAACCACCTATCTCCCTCAAAGAGAGGCTTAACAGCCTCTTATAAAGTGAGACTCTGCAAGATAATCCCAACTAATATTACACATTACCACCAGGGATGGTGTCAGTGTTTCTACATTCAAGTTTAACAACAAAGATAATAATTTATGATTGCCAGCATCTTTATTAGCTGTCAAAATCAGTTATGTAGTCATCATTAAAGGGAACAAGAAAAATCTTATTTAAAAAAATGTTAATTACAAATCTTCAATTGCACTAAGTAAAAAAATATCAATATATGTCTTATCTATTCAATTGAACTTATATTTGGAGCCTTTTCTGTCTTCACAAATTAGATCTTATATCTATTGTATCTTAAGCTATTTAGGTCCTCAACCTGATCAATGTATATGTAAAATGTATCTGCTACTTTGGTCAAAATACAAAGATTAATAATTCTCAGTATGGACACACATCTCTCACTCATTATTTAACTGTTCCTCTACATCTGTTGAATTTGATATGAATTTGATGAATTTGATCTGTTACCTCATTAAACTGAAGTATTACGAAGTAATAGAGGAAAATAAAAATGAAAGATAACACATAGGGGTTAAGAAAAGGCAGCTAGTGATATTTTTTCTTAATGTTTTATCTGTAAAATAAATTGTCACTGTTTATATGACATATTCTAACATTTTCGATCTAAAAATCTAAACCCCTTCCAAAATATCTTAAATAAACCAAAAACAACAACAACAACAACAACAACAACAACACCCCAGCAGCTGAAGAAGAAAACAATTTGCAAATAGATTTTAGTAGTTTAAAAAATTGGGGAGGGCCTGTTTTGTAAGGAGTGGGAACTAATGTCGTAGCAATGTATTAATGTATTAATCAGTATTCAATTAGGACGGATCATTTTTGTGGGTTTTTCCCCCTTTTTCTTTGTTTTTGAATTTTTTTGGGGGAAATATTTTGTTTTGTATTTTGTGTTTTATCTTTATCTTAAATAAAACAAAAATCTAAAAAAGTAATGTAAAAAAGAAAAACAGAAACAGGTAGTCCTCAACTTACAACAGTTCATTTAGTGACTGTTCAGACTTACAACAATCCTGATACAGTGATGCATGACCGTTTTTCATACTTATGATCATTGCAGCATCTCCATTGTCACGTGATCAAAATTTGGACAGTTGGCAATTGACTCATATTTATAATGGGTGCAGTGTCCGTGGGGTCATGTGATCACCTTTTGCAACCTTCTAACAAGCAAAGTCAATAGGAAAGCCAGATGCTCTTAACAATTGTGGTACCAACTTAACAACAGTAGTGGTTCATTTAACAACTGTGGCAAGAAAGGTCATAAAATGGGCAAAATTCACTTACCAAATGTCTCACTTGGCAGCAAAAATTCCATTGTGGTCATAAATTGAACATACAGTGTAAGCAAACAGCCACTATGTAGGACAGGTAGGCAGAAGACTAGCAAAGCGCATCCATAAACACCAAGTAAGCGTCAGAAGACACAATGAAAACATCTTAAACTCACAGTACAGCAACAACTATAATTTTATCAGGGAAACTGTGTGCATCCTAGACCAAGGTAAAACCAAAAATGCTAGGGTTTTCCTGGAAGCTTGGCATTCAGACAAAGAAACCATAGTTTATTTATTTGATTTGTCAATCACTTACAAGATAATAGGTATAAGTATAAACATGAGTAAGAATACAAGAAATACATATGAATAAATGGGGACAATAGAACAGGGACGGGAGGCACAATGGTGCACTTATGCACACCCTTTACAGACCTCTTAGGAATGGGGTAAGGTCAATAGTGAATAGTCTGAAGTTAAAGGAGTAGGGGATTAAGAATGTAACAAGTGAGTCAGGTAGTGCATTCCAAGTATTGACCACTCTGTTGCTGAAGTTGTACTTTCTGCAATCAAGTTTGGAGTGGTTAACATTGAGTTTGTATCTGTTGTGTGCTCTTGTATTGTTGCAGTTGAAGCTGAAATAGTCATTGACTGGTAGGACATTGTAGCAGATAATTTTGTGTACTACGTTTAAGTCCAACCATAGGCGGCGTAATTCAAGATTGTCCAAGCCCAAAATTTCAAGTCTGGTGATATAGGGTATTCTGTTACAAGCAGAGGAGTGTAGTACTCTTCTTGTGAAATATTTCTGGACTCGCTCAATTGTATTAATGTCTGATATACAGTGCGGATTCCAAACAGATGAGCTATATTTGAGTATTGGTCTAGCAAAGATTTTGTATGCCCTAGTTAGTAATTCAGTATTTCCAGAGGACAAGCTTTGTAAGAGTAGATTTACAACCCTCAATGCCTTTTGGCAATGCTATTACAGTGAGCTCTGGCGCTTAGATCTTTAGCTACTCCAAGGTCCTTGACAGAGTGAGGGTCATCAATGAGGTCATATCCACCTAGCTTGCATTTGGTGTACTGATTCTTTTTAACCAATGTGTATAATACATAGATATAAACTATGTTTATCCACCATTCAAAAAAATCAATTAAAAAAAGCTAGAAAAAATTGAAAGACCAAAGCATCAACCTATGTGTAATAATGGGATGTCTTATCCCAGGCACATATCTTTACTTTTGCTTACACTGAGTTACAACTGCCATTTTAATATCCATTTCCCAGTTTGAAAAGATCCACTTAGAACTTTTTAATTTAACTCTAATCATTACCAACACATTTAACCTTCTTTGCATGACTGCAGAAAAGTAAGGAGAACAAGTCTGAATTCCTTTTATTGGTTTATCTTATTCTCTTCAAAGCAATACCCATTATGTTTTCATCTATCTGACTTACATTATCCATGTAATAGTATGGAAACTTTTCTCTGTTCATTCATTGATCTTTAGCTGGAATATTTATTCCAACTGACCCCATCAAGGAGAGAGAAAAAATAAGGGAGGGAGGCAGACACTATGGTCATTTTTCAGACTAACAATAACAACTTAAAGAGAGACCATCTTTTCTGCTAACCTACTTTGATTTATACTTTTTGCCTGGCAGTAGCTTCACCAGACAGTGTGGTTCATGCGGTGAGCCTGGGGATATAGAATCTTCTTCTATTCCTTTTCCAGTCCAGTGGATCCACACCTCAAATTTTATTATCTCATCTCACCATCTGTTTGGATCTAATGAACCCCTTGGGCAATTCTTTCCTTCCCCAAAGGACAGAGATTTCAGAGAACAGGATAAGCCGAAGAAAAACTGCAGCAGTATTCAATGAGATACTATGGATGAAAACAGAAATAACAACTTATAGCCATCTGCATATTGTATGAACTAAAGTGAATACAACCATATGGGAAAATATTAGGTGGATTTCAGTGAATGAGATGGAACAATTGTCAACCAGAAGATAGATTCAAGGTAAGGCCTTTGAAATATACAAGCAATAGGTTGAGATCGGTAATTCCACTGAAACATCTGTGAATATCATGCACAGCAACACATCAGTTAAACAGAAAGTTAAATCTGAAAATTAATGAGAGAATAGGAGAACATGCAATGCCAGATATACAAAATGTTTTTTTTTAAAAAAAAAAAAACAAATTTTATTAATTTTACAAAAAAAAACAATACACAATCCAGGCATAACAACTTGAAGAATCTTTTCTAAAAATAATAATAATAATAATTAAAGAAGAAAGCCAATAGAACATAACTCCAAATTGTAATATCAATATTTACATTATCTATTTAACTTCATATCTTATCCAAACTTCTCCTTTTATCCAAATTATATTTCTTGCTTATTAAAATTTATTGCCTTTCATAAACATACAAAACACAAAACATAAACAAAACTAAAACATCTTTTCTGAAGGCTGCCTGATCCCGGGTTGAAACTCTTCACACAGACACAAATTCAAACATCATATTCACTTTATATATCCTTCCATATCTTATTATCATTTTCTTTTTTATATATATAAACCAATTTTATCAATTTTACAAAAGCAGTGCATAAACAATCAAGGCATAACAGCTTATAAATTCTTTCCTAAAAAAATAATAATAATTAAAGAACAAACCAATGCTTTATCTATTTAACTTCATATCTTATTCCAGCTTCTCCTTTTCATCCAAATTATTTCTTATTGATTAAAATGTTATTGCCTTTTATCAATATACAAAAAAAAAAATAACAAAACCTTTATATATCCTTCCATATCTTATTTCCATTTTCAATAACATTCTTTGTCTGTTCTATTTCCAACTATCCATTCATCTTTTTTCTTTTACTATACTTCTCCTATACACTAACTGGAGTGACACCTTTAACTCATTACCCTAACTTAAAAGTACTTCATATAACAATTTTTCTTGGGGTTCTGTTTAAAAGATTCTAAAATTACACAATAAATTTTATACTCTAAATACACATATAAAAAATACAATCTTATGTACCCTCCAGAATCCCTCTTTTATCCTAAATTAAATTCACCCATTGTCTCTGAATAAACTTTTTTTCTTTAGATCTTGCTTCCCCTCATTGAGGCTTCTCCTCCCCCCCTTTCTCTCTTGCTTATTCTTCTCCTTGCCCTTTTTACCCCTTTGTCTTTCCTCCTCCCTTTTCTTACTCCCTTTCCTTTGCTTTCTAACCTTGCCTCCACCTTTCCGCTCATTTTTCTCTTCTTTGGTTGTTTTTATAATTCTTAAAATCCCCTTTTTCTTATCCTTTTTCTCCTCCTCCCCGGAAAGAACCCATTGTTCATCAAAGATGGCTTCTTCTTCTTCTTTGTCCCAGTCCTTCTGCTGCGTAGTCAACTTTTCATAAGTACATAATGCCATTTCTAAGAATTGAAACAAAGTGCCCAAAGTATCTTCTTTTTTATATTTTTGATATTCAGTCTTTAGTTCATCCACAAGCGATGCCATCATGAAAAAAGAAACTTTTCCCAAAACAACCACAAATATTTTTAATCAAGAATAATTCAAAAAAAAAAAATTCCAAAAATTAATACTTTTCTTCCTTCTTCTCTTTCTCTTTCTGGGGTTAATGTTTAATCAAAGAGGTCCAATTACCATATACCTTTCTTTGGGATTCTAGGCAATCTCCTCCTTTTTCAGCTTCTGCTCCATTTTTTTTTCCTCTCCCTTCCCACTTGCAATATCAATTTTAAATAATCAGAAATCCATACCTCCAACAAGGGTTTTCCAATTTCTTAAGTTTTTCAATGTCCAAAAACCCTTTTGTCCCTTAGCTTCAACTCTCAAAACAATTCACTTTCAATGTCCAGTATATCCAAACATATCTGCTGTTTCCATGGGGTGGGAGAGTGAAGAAAAAAAAAAGTTCCCTTTAACAGCTTCTCCGCCGCTTTCGATCTTCTTAGGGATACAATGTATCCTCCAGCAATTCAGACAGCTCAGTTCCAGCCAATTTGCAAGATGTTACTTGACCCGGCTCAGACAGCACTTTCACTCTTCTTACTTCCTCCAGCGCAATCTTACCCGGTTGCTGGCTTCTTCGTGGCGGCCATTGCTGACCGCCGCTCCACCGCCTTGGGAAAAAGGGGTTTTTCCGGAGGGGGAGGGGGTCTGCGACACCCCCAACCCCCTGTCCGACTCCCCTCTCTCTTCAGCTGTCCCTACAGGGCAGCCATATCCCCCTGACCCATCTGGATCGGGGGTACCTCGGCGGCTAGCACAGCAGGAATCGCGAGCTGTCACGAATACCTGCTGCCCCGAAGCCACGCGAAACCGGAAACCCCCAGATATACAAAATGTTTGATGGATAATAAACTAAATGTTTTTCTGACAAATAGTCTAAGGGAAAACTCTTAGATGTGCACTATTTTTGTGTCGTTTTTGAATAAATATTTGGCATTATTTGAAATGTCCTCATTACAGGACTTCCAATCTTCTTTCTACAAATTTTCATAGAGAGACCATCATCATTTGAATGAACATCATCAGCATAATCACCTAAAAATGAACTGCCAAATCTTTTGAAATTTGCTAAATTCTAAAGATAGCTCTGTTCACAACCTATAGCTGAAAAATAGTGTAAAAGGTTGTTAACCCAGCCAGCAAAAAAATCCACAGTTCTTCTGCAATTTCAAACCTCTTTTCTTCCATATCCTGAAGGATTGCAACTAGATCTTCTCAAGCTCCACCACCACACTCCAAATTTTCAAATAGACCTTTCATCTTAAATAGTCCACAGAGCTATCTTCTGGTAGTGAGATGGGTAACCCTAAGCAAATCTGAACTTCCTTCTGGTCAGTTACCACTTTTATTCCTAAAACTGAGGGTGGGTGAACTATCCATGTATTTACACTCTTGGATAGATAAAACAAATATAGAATTTAAAATTCAGAAACCCCAATAAAGTGTAAAATACAGAACAAACAAAACATAAAACAATTCATAATGCAAAGAGGATCTCACCTGGCTTCTGCAAGCCGTAGCTATTGTAGGAAAGTTGGTGAACTTTGTAGTGGTTTTTCAAGTTACGATGTGCAGAAGGAAGGTTGTAGTTTTATCAGAAACAGAGCTAAAGTTTCTGATAAATGGGTTCATGAGTGCCAGATACCATGGGTAATGCAATGGACAGTCTAGCAATACATGGGTGATTGACTCCACCTCTATATCGGAAAGGAAGCACTAACAATTGTTGTGTGGAAGACTTATTCTGTTCATTAGAGTCAGTGTACCAATTCAAGTCAAGGTAAAATGTTTCCTGTGTGAGATATTCAGAGTTTTATAGGAGTAGTCAGAGATTATCCATGGAGAACTTGCAATTGCACTATAATAGGTAAGGATGATTTTGACCCTGTCATTTTATAGGTCAGAAAATTTGTTTTGATCATTGGCCAATAAAAATACAATTAAATGAACACAAAACTATCCCCTAACAACAAGAACTATTTGCAAACATTTCTGTGTGAAGCTTACACATAATGTAGCAAAAATTTGCTACTTTTAGAGAAATAAATTGATTATGTGATCAGATAGTGCAAATAAAAGCTATCAGAATGCCCTGGGAATTTAAATAAAAAAGTAATCAACTGGTGGCAAATGTTCCTGTAGAATTGGCAATGTAGAACGTGGGTTGTGGTTTTTTGGCACTGGTATCATCAGGTTTTATATGGGGTTTTCCTTTATTTCCCTTCCAGGACAATTGTGGGAATAACATTAAACTGAGCTAAAGATAATTTTTTCTAAATTTGGGGGTGTTATATGATATAAATATGAGGCTGATTTCAACACTAACATTTGGTTATGTGCAATTATGTTATGAGAGAAAGCAGCAATTTCTCATACTCATTTCTTGTTAAGGTGGTATCATTGGAGAAACATTAGAGGCTTGGTTTCTTCTGGATTATTAGTTCCCAGGAAGAATTGTAATTGTTTGCTCATATTGGAAGCGTCAGCCAGCTAGGACTGTGGTGTAGTTTCAACCAGTAGGTTGCAAAAATATTTGTCTTGGGATTACATTCAGATTTACTGACTCCTGCTTCCTGTTGGAGTACTCCATTTAGAAAAACAGCGGGTAACCTGGAAGATACGTCTTAGACATTTTGTTTGAATCCTTTCTAAAGTGATCATGCTGTTATATGATCCCAACTGAGCCCTATATACTAATTCTGTTTTGGCTTTAGCTGCAAAAATTTCAATTGTAATAGGCATAAACTGTTCCTCTGGATAATAAATTTATATAGCTAATGCAGGTCTCTGTGCATTGCAGGATACATAGAAATTCAGGTATTAATTTCTGATTTCTGAGACTTGAAAGCCTACTACTAGATATCTAAAAACCTTACCCTTTCCAATAGACTTGCCATCTTCTCTTTGGGGTATTTTGCAAGTTGGGATCCGGATCTGCTCTTTGTGTTCAATTATGGTTTTGACTGGGCTGAGAGACACGACTGCCTGGAGTAAGATGCCATAGTATATTAGAATGGAATCAATTGCTTTCTCATGAATAAGGGAAACCTATTCAATGAGGAGAGCAGAACCAAAGACTGACCCCAAAGGATTTGTTTCAGCACAAATCTGAGGTTTGGCAGGCCCCAGGAGAAATGCAGCCAAGTTCTGACCATTTGAACTTGAATGTGGGACATGGAATATGGATTTCAGAAATTGGATTGGATTGAATGGGCACTAAGGTCGGGCATCCATATAACTCCTTATAAACAAAGAATTGTAGATCATATAACTGTAACTCCAGGACCTCTTCTTTAAATAGTTTTATTGTTGTAGGAATGTAAACATTGTCACAATGATTAGTGTAGAAAGTCAGCACCCACTCCTCCTAGAAGAATGAAATATTTTGGGAAATATTTTAAAAAGGCAGAATATTATATTTTCCCAAAAGGAGAAATGGAGAAATGTTTTTAGAAGCAGAAAGAAGCTCCCACTTTCCTTAATAGCCCACAGTAGATGTCAGCACTTAAGAGATAAAGAGCTTATTGAAAGAAGCCAAGTATCTAGTTGGCTCTATTCATAGGCAAAGCAAGTACTGCAGAAATCAATTCAAGACAGGGTATTTTGAAACTCCCTGCAGCAAGGTCTGAACAAAGGTAGGATTAGCCCTTGGCCACAGTAGGCATTGTTCAACACCCTTTCAGTTGCACCTCTCCCAGCAAACTTCAACCAAACCTGGGAGCTCAGACAAATAAAAAGTGCAAAGAAGGTATAAACCCACCTCAACTCCATTTTGTCAACTGCACTAGAACCGTGAATGCTGGTGGCTCTGTTCATCATTAAACCATCTTTCCAATCAGCCTCCATGTTTCCACGGAGTCTTTCTCCCAGCTTGGAACTGAACCAGATGGATATTTCTTCCCACATTAGCATATCACATGAGAAACTTTTTGAACTCTAATAAAAAGTTCACTCAATTGGTTGCTCCAGTGGTTAGAGGTTTGGAATGAGATGCCTCAGTAATTGAAATAATTGAAGAATAAAATGGGTGTGTGCCTATGTGAGAGAGTGAGTGAATGATAGTTTTGTTCTTTCCATTTTCTATGCTTGGGGAATCTTGGCTGGTGAAAAGTTCTAGAATGATCTCTAGCAGTGCCCCTCATTTGGTAGAACAGGAAATGCTAAGCAGATGAATCTTCCTCCTCTGTAACATAAATAGGTTATAAAGCACATTATTTGCTTCTGTGGGCCCATTATAGTATGCCTCATTAAACTAAAAGACAAAGCCAGTATTTTAAATGATCTAACAAAAGTGAGAACACTTGCATCCACTGAAATTAATTATTATCAGTCACTATAAAGAAAGATTTCCCCAATTTTCCAACACAGAATTATCCATCTGGGTATGAGGCAGAAAAAGACCATAAAAATGCAAACACCAAAAGCTATACATAAAGCTACCTCAAGTTAAAGAGAATCACAGTTCCCACTTAATCAGCTAAAAATGCATGGCCAGATCTGAAATTTCTAGTATCTGTTAAAGGGACCAATCTAATCCCTATGATTGGGATAATCCATTTTCTATTTAAGAACCATCTAAAAGGGAAGATAGATAGTCCCTATCTTAACTCTTGTGTAGGCAGGAATGAATTCCGAAAAGAGAAAATAGTCTAAATCAATGAATTCAACAATACATTTTGGTGCTCAGTAAAACATACTCTTATGGAACAGTGCATACAAATTTTAGATCATTTAGACAATATTCATCATTTTCAAAATATTTCCAATACATTTTCTCTCTTTTTAAATTATGTTTATTATTTTGCTTACGATGCATGGAACTTTTAGAATCCACTAAAGAATCCACTTTGCAGGGTTCAAACAAGCTTCATCCAGTATCCCTGTAGAATGTCCCATTTTTCAAAGCTTGTGTATTCAATTGGAAACTTTAAATAATCTAATTTTATGCACCCCAATGCAAGGGATATATCAGTAATAAGTCCAAATGAGCTGAATAGAAGTTAATTTTGTGACTTGTAAAGTTCAGTGTCAACCAAGCTGTTGATTCCTCTTATTCCATAGAGGTGCAGAGGTTAGAATGCAGTACTGCAAGCTAATTCACTGCTCACTTCAGGAGTTCGATTCTGACTGACTCAAGGTTGACTCAGCCTTCCATCCTTCCGAGGTTGGTAAAATGAGGACCCATGGGGGGGGGGGGGGGGGGGGCAATATGCTGACTCAGTAAACTGCTTAGAGAGAACTGTAAAGCATTATGAAGCCATACATAAGTCTAAGTGCTATTGCTATTTCCATCCTCTATAAATTTTGGATTAAAAGGCATCCATGATTTTGAACCTTTCCCCATAATTCAAAAGTGGCAAGCTCTAATGTTTTTACCATATAATTCATTTACTTAAAAAAATGTGACTTAAAGTTTGGCTGTAGGTCAAACTCAAGTGTCAGAAATTTGATTAATGGAATGAACTACTTCTCAAATGACTTCATTGCTAAAGGAAAATAACTATTTGGTATCAGTGTCTATCTGGGCATCTAACAAAATGGTTAAACAAATCAAGTAATCAAATACTTTTTTCCAAAAGGTTCCCAAATATATCTGAAGGGCACCACATAGACACAGATCCTTCAAGAACAGCTGTCTTCTTTCTTATACTGAGCTGGACGTAGACAATTTCTTTGCAATAATAATTAGAGTCAAGTGCTCTACAACCAGTGGTATATTGATGGATGTTTAACAACTGGCTCTGCTGGCTCCATTGTTGCTGCCATGTCACAATGTACCAAACGGCTGATTGGCACCTTTAAGCATGTTGGCTCATGACACCTGCTATGAATGGGAATCTCAGATATCTTTTCATGAAGCTTAAAAGAGATGATCTAAGAACCTTCTAAGATGCCGTTGCAAATCTGCTCCTTTTTTATAGTTTTCAGAACTTTGATCTGTTGCACCCCTTCTGTGGTGATTAGCCATTAATCCTTGTTGCTTCCTCTTTGTTGCTTCCTTGCTTTTTGTGAGATTTTGTGGCTGGAGAAGCCTATTTTCTAAAAAGGGGATGGGTCAGTTATTTTCACATATATGCTTCTTGGAATGGCTATGTGGTTTCAGTAGCCTAAATAATTTTGACTTCTTTTAATCAGTGTGAGGACCAATATCTACATCATCTACAAATCATCAGTTTTGATCACTAAATTGGATACTTCTAATTTTAGCTCATTTTATGAAGGAAGTCAATTATCATGTAATTATGTACAGCAAAATGTGTCTCAGTTTATTTTTGGAGATGTTCTAAAGTAACATGTTTCTATAGTTGCCAAGATTGGTAATCAAAAATGAATATTTTACCCAACTTAAAGCAATACTGAATTGCTTTGGGAAGTTTCTCACCCAGAATGGTCTACTTAAAAAATTAATTAAAAAGATCATAGCTTCTTGACCTCAGGAGAAGAAAGTTTCCAGATAGATAACTATGATTTGCAGTACGAGTGGGCAAAGATTCAGCCCAAAATTTATTTTGGCAATGTACTAAGTACTAAGCAACTTTAACTGTTTCTTGATCACCCAAATGTACTGAGTCTACATGGTTGATAAATTGTTGAAAGGCAGGAATACTAGTATTTTCCAGAAATAGTAGAAAAAAATAAGCACTACATTTAGACTCACCAAAACCTGTGTCTTTACCTTGGACCTATTGAAAGCTCAACTTTTCCATTTCATTCAGATATCATAATAACTCTTTCATTCAGATATCATAATAACTCTTTCACAGGTTGGCAAACATAATAGCTTGAGTGACACCAAACTTAGCATAGCACAACTTCAGGATAATATAGTCTTCAAACCTTAATCAAAATCTCCCTCGTCTCCCTCCCCCACTTTTAATTTCTGTAAAAGTTTTAAAACACATGCCTGTTTACAATAGCTATTAGACTTAATTTCCAAGACTTCAGTGAATAATTATTTCTCACTATCTAAAAATGATTTTGATTTTATCTCTCTGCAATCTTGTGACTCTGAATAATCACGTCACTGACAACCTCAGAATCAAAACAACAGTCCAAACCACAAAAACAAAACTGAAATAGAAGAGGAAAATAATAACAAGAGGAACTAATGCTACTTTCCAAAACATAAGCATGTGTGTATGTATGTGTGTGTACATACATAGTGGGTTAGAATACATTGCAAAAGTAAATGAATGTTTCATTTCTGTTTTTCCTGACAGCAGTTTCATCTGGGATCAAGACATAAAAATTCTATTAATTCCTCCAAAAGCCTTAGTGTATTTAGGAAATGTCTAAGATAATGCAGGAGGAGGTGGTGTTTCTCTAGAAAGATTTGTATAGCTAAAAACAAAGATAATTTCAGTAGCGAGTGACATTTTTGTAAAATGATTATGCAATAACTTTCATACGCAAATATTAATAAATGATATGATTCGAAGATTATAATAAGCAGCTTAATAACCATCAATGCTTCAGCTGAACATTCTCATTCATTCTAAAAATCATATCGCAAATTATTCTGGAAGATTTTATGAAGAAATGCAGTAACTCTTTCATGAATCCTCAGAAGATCCTCGTGAACCAGTTTCTTTATGTGAGATTGTGGCTAAAGAAAAACCACCAGGATTCAAAGTTGATCCAAGGAAAAAGGCTTTATTAACATCTGCAGATGGGTTCCTCCCTCTGGCAACCGGGAAGAACCAAAGACAAAGCTTCTGTTCTAATCTTATACCCAAAACTACCCCCCCCACCCACCAGTATACAAATGGCTTGATTTACAACCTACCTATTAAATTACAGTATACAATTCATTACCTAATATGGGACATCAGGAAGTTGGATGCTTCCTAACACGTACACATTTTCCCAGGTTTTCCCAGAGCACAACATGAGATTGTTCAATGTTTCAATTCTCCCTCCTGCAGTAGAAAAGTATCAAACTTGCAGTTTTGAGGTTTGAGTCACAGCTACACAATACACAATGGATTTTATTCATGTTTTCCTCTTACAGTTTCCCCCTTTTTTCGTTTCACTCTTGACTCAAACTCAAGCAAACCTTTTCCAATGTTTCTTAGCATTAAATTCGTGTTTTCTGTTTGCAGAATCATCATTTGTTCAGAATCCTTATTCTTAGATATTACAGGTATCACGTATCCCATGGTACAAATCCCACTCCAATAGGGTGGCATTTCTCTATACGCATGTTTCCTACACAACACCCACCTAAAATTTTCCATGGCATATGTTTGATTCGAAGTCCGAGTCCAATTGATTATATCTTCAAAATACATACATATCTGGTATTGGTCGTGATTAAAATAACTCAATTGATGATCAGTGTTAGAATAACTGTGGTTACTACAAGATAAAGACATATCAAAAGTTTTTGTTGCATTTTTCCCAATCACCCAAATCCACTCCTTTGGATACATTTCTTTTGAAACACACATATGCTTTTTCTTTCAAATGGACAAATACCTTCCTGGTTATGTTCCTTTCCATAGGAGCCTTCTCAATTCCATTTCCCTTTGGTTTCAAATTCTGTTGACTCAGTGGGATTGCATGCAATGTTAAACCCTCCCCTGTCTTCCCTGGCATGTGCATACACATCCAGCAGTTAGTTATGTTCAATGCTTGTGACACCTTCTTCAAATTCTTCATATATATATTGTCATCCCATAAATCTGTCCCCAAGTCTCCATCTGGTCCAATATATTGAGTCTGTCCTCCTGATGCAATCATCAGTACTATCGTCAATGTGGTTAGCTCAGTCCAGGGTCCAATCTTCTTCATCTTCTTAAGGTGAGCTTCAGCGGCTGACCATCCACTGGAACTGCCCTCCATGTAGAATTTGGATCTGGTGCCTTCTTGACTCTGCTGTAATGTGTCCAGCCTCCTTCCCGAGTGCGAACTGCAGATTCAGTTGTCAACAGCACCTGGTACGGGCCTTCCCAGCTAGGTTGCAGCTTCTCACTTTTCCAAATCTTTATCAGAACCCAATCTCCAGTCTCAAAGGGATGTTGGCTCCCAGTAAAAGGTGATTGTTGCACCAATAGTCTCTGTTTATAGAGAGAAAACAAAAACCTGGACAGTATCTGCAAATATTTTCTCAAAAACAGATCTTTAAATTCAGGAATTGGATTCCCTATTTTCGCCAAGTAGGGTCGCCCCATTAGCATCTCAAATGGAGAGACCCCAGTGTCCTTCCTTGGACATGTTCTGATTCTGAGCAGCGCCAAGGATAAGTTCACAAGCAAGTATTTCCAACAGATGTTCTGGGTTAGAATCCACATCTTTGGACTCAAAAAATGTGGCTTCACAGCTGTCACCAGCGCTTCTGTTCCCCAATGCCCTCCCTCATGTACTTTTCCAGAATTCCCCTCATTGCATTCACAGGTACCACTCTCACCCCCTCTGAGGTTCTCCACCCATTCTCAGTTTGCACACACCCTTCTCTTTCCAGATCTTACCAAAGGTATGGACCACACCCCAGGCGTATTTGGAATCAGTCCAGATTGTCACATTAATTCCTTCAGCCAACTCCAAAGCCCTCTTCAAAGCCAACAACTTGCATTTTTGCGCAGACCATGAAGAAGGAAGGGAGCCTTTTTCTATGACCTTCCCTTCTCCTGTCATGACTGCAAATCCTGACTTCCTCTTTCCTTCCTTAACCCTGCTGGATCCATCCACAAACCATCTCTCCCCTCCTTTCAAAGGAGTTTCTTCCAGATCCTCCCTCACTTTTGTCATCAGATCTACTTGCAACAAACAATCATGATCCTCAGCTTCCCACTCCTGTTTTCTTCCTTCTAAAAATTCTGCTGGATTCAAATTTCTGTCTGTCCCAATCACTACATCAGAGCTGGTTCTCAAAATGGTCTCATATTTGAGAATCCACCCCTCTGTCATCCAAGTTGTTGCCAACTGACTTAGCACAGAAGTAACCTGGTGGGGTGAATGCACTACAAGCCCCCCCCCAAAGGTTAACTTCCTGCTCCCTATCACCAACATAGCTGTAGCAGCCACAGCCTGCACACACACCGGCCATCCTCTCACCACCGGCTCCAGAGTTTTACTCAGAAAAGCGATGGGCTGGTATTGCCCCCCCTCTTCTGCGCCAACACTCCTAGTGTCGTTCCCTGAGCTGCTGACACATACAGATGAAATGGGAGCTTCAAATTGGGCAAAGCCAAAACTGGTGCGGATGACAATGCCTTCTTTAAAACTTCCCATCTCTCATCATCTCCCTCTAACCATTCTATACTCTCTCCTTTTCCTACTAGCTTCCTGTGCAAGAATTGGGCTAACACAGTGTATTGGTCCACCCAAACTCTGCAATCCAAGAGCTTTATTTCACCTTCTTTTCCACAAACTGGATCTTTTCCCTTGAAGCTTTCAATCCTTGCTCCTTCAGCCAATTTAGCAAAGCTACAGATGCTGCTCTAACCTCTCTCTCTTTCTCCCCAGTCAACGACAAGTCATCCACATATTGAATAAACATAATCCCTTTTCTTTCTCAAAAGACACTAACTTTCCAAAGCCTGTCCAAATAACAAAGGGAACTGCTGTTTTCTTCCACTCTCAGGATCATTCCATTCAAATGCAAACAGGTCTCTACTTCCTTCCTCAAGGGGGCATGCCCAGAAGGCATCCTTCAGATCAACCCCTCTCTCCCCCTTCTACTTATTGAATATTGTGGGGTCCAAAGCTTTGTCACCCCAGGCTGCACTTGAATCTTAATCGGCTGAATGTTCATTCGCCCTACCTTCTCTCCTCCTGCCCAGACCTCATCTGAAATTTCTTTCTCATCTTCCACAGTCATTTTCCACATCCTTACTCCCTTCCCAGTATCCCATAACTGGATACCAAATGCAGGCAATAAATCTCTCCCTAGCCAACTCACTCCAGAATCAGGAATGTACAACACTTCAAGCTTCAGTCACTATCTCATTCATTTCCAGTCTAATTTGTTCAAACACACTCACATCCTGTGATTTCCACTTACCCCAGCTACTTTTATCACTTTTTGGATCTATGTGCACCTTTTATCGGGTCACACACAGAAGTCTGGCTTGCACCAGTATCTATCAGAAACAGCCGCTCCTGACGGTTAGGACCTATTAAAATGTTTACCAATGGCTCCTCACAGGTCCTCTTAAAGGAGCCGGAACAGCCCTAATCATCATACAATGCATAACTCCTTTCCTCCCGGTTGGTAGGACACTCGTGCGCAAAGTGACCTTCCTTCCCACACCTGAAGCAAGTCCTATCCATTCCAGGCTGTCTCATTCCCATACCTCTCCCTCTAGAACCTCTTCCTCTGCCCCAAAATCTTCCCTGATTGTATCCCCAAAAATTCTCACTCCTTTCTCTAATTGAACCTTTCCCAAAATTCTCACTTTTCTTCATCTCATTTTTCATTGCAGCCTGCATAGCTGCAACCATCATTTGTGACTTCTGTTTGGTTTTCACAGTGTCTGTTTACAAAAACTTGTTGAGCTGCTTTCAGGAGATCAACATTTCCCCCAGCTCAGCAGGTTTTATGGGGACAGCCACAAAGACTGTCACCAGGTTGCCTGCAGCATTGAACCCATTAGGGACTTCCCCAAGAGGAAATGCATCCACTTCAGTTTTTTCTCTGAAGGGAAAATTTTAAACACTTCTCTTCTCAACTGTTCCACTTCTTTTCTCAGTTGCAGATAGGGGTGGCTGAGGAGGGGGTTGGGGCACCAGCAATGGCGGTGGTGCCATAGAAACATTGGCAGGTGCGTTATTCAAATTAGGATTTGCGGGCGGCGGACTCTGCAGCCAATTGTCCATCTCACTCTTATTGTCTTTTTGTTGAGACATGTATTGACCCTCAATTGGAGGGATGGGAACTTCAAATTTCACATGAAACCATACATCTATGTATGCAATTTGAGTAGTCATTTTGTGTTAGAGAATATAGTCTTGCGATTTGGTCATCCAATAGATACTGGCTTCCCCCTCAGGACTCCAGTGATATGGAAATTTAGGATCAATCAAAGGGTATTTTGGCCATCGGTCTCGACAAAGATAAATCATGTTTCTCTTTTCAAGATGTCTGGTGAATTCCTTTAGATTCGGGAAGAACCACTGTGAATCTACCTGTCAGGCTGTGCTCCCTTTAGATCCCAAGAAAGAAATACTCAGACTCCATGGTGTAGAGCAAAGTTATCCTTTTACTGGAAAATAAAGTGGAAGCTACAAATCAATTCCGAAACTGAGAAATTGGTGGGTAAAATCCACATACAAAGAATTAGGTTTGTTCCCACCCCCCAAAGTTCAAATTATTCTTCCAATTAAAACTTCTGAATAAGCTTATGTGGTCATCTCCAGATGGTGATGAAGTGTCTTGTCAAATGACCTTGACATATTTTGATAAAAGTTCGCAGTTGCGCAAAAGAGGACAGAAGATAGCCAAGAAACGGAAAGTTAAAGAAAAGAATCCCCCCTCCCCTTGCTAGCCCAGCAAGGAATGCAAACACCTCCAGTCTTCTTCTCTAGCAAAATCCCCCCTCCCACCGTTGTCATGACAGCCCAGAGAAATAATGAAATAACAGCAGAAAAGCAACAGAGGAAGGTATCTTGAGGGCTGACACTACCAGAATAGGTTTTCTGCCATTGTCAAATTTTCCCTGTCCCAGACAGGCTTCTTCCTGGTCTCCAAGACCCTCACTCTGTCCCTTCTCATCTTCTACTCTTTCAGACTCCCAGAGCCTTGATTCACCAGTCCTGTCCTCTAGCAGACGCTGGATTCCCCCAGGGAGTTTAAGGACCCCTCTCTTTTTCCCAGTCCTCCAGCAGACGCTGGATTCTCCCAGAGAGTTTAAGGACCTCTTTCTTTTGGCTACAAATGAAAGGAACAAAGTTTACCTGATCTGATCACTCCTGGACTCTCCGAAGTCAAAAGGATGCGTGGGTGTCCCCAACTCAGATCGATTTCACAAACTCTCAGCCAGCATTTCATCTCAGTTCTTTTTCCAAGGATCGTCTGGATTCCCAGTCACCTCGGGAGTCTGACTGAATTCGGGGAGAGGTGCCTCTCAATGGGAGGTTGTGGCCACTCTCTTACCTGGTCCCCACTTTCCAGTCAACCACCGTCGAGGATCCCGGACGAGCCCCCAAAATTGTGAGATTGTGGCTAAAAAAAACCCACCAGGATTCAAAGTTGATCCAAGGAAAAAGGCTTTATTAACATCTGCAGATGGGTTCCTCCCTCTGGCAACTGGGAAGAACCAAAGGCAAAACTTCTGCTCTAATCTTATACCCAAAACTACCCCCCACACACACCAGTATACAAATGGCTTAATTTACAACCTGCCTATTGAATTACAGGATACAATTCATTACCTAATATGGGACATCAGGAAGTTGGATGCTTCCTAACACGTACACATTTTCCCAGGTTTTCCCAGAGCACAACATGAGATTGTTCAATGTTTCAATTCTCCCTCCTGCAGTAGAAAAGTATCAAACTTACAGTTTTGAGGTTTGAGTCAGAGCTACACAATACACAATAATAGATTTTATTCATGTTTTCCTCTTACAATTCATATTGATAAATTGGAACTTAAACAGTACTATATCATAGAACATAGAATCCTAGGAATGGAAGGAAACTCAGAGCTCTTCTAGCCCAACTCCCTATTCAAGGCAGAAAATCTTATATCTTCAAAACATCTAGTTAGTTTAACTCCTAAAATTCAAATACTTAATCTAAATAATTATTTGTCTAGCATTACTGTTATCTTTTAATATCTATTTTTATTATTCTAGTTGCCCCATGGCAGCAATTAAATTTAACAAATAAATAAAAATATAATAGATTTTGTAATTAAGACATACCAGAATATCATTGGTTTCCAGTTTAAGGAACATATAATCTACTTTTTGTAATATAAATGGCCATCCTCAAAGCCTTTCATTTCAAAAGGCTTCTGCATAGCAAACACTCTCATGGGATCTTCAGTACAAAGGACACAAGAAAGATTGGGACTTCTCTAATTATGGCTGCCACCTTGAATCTTTTTTTACTTCCCTCCTGTGGACATGCTTAACTACATAGAGTGTCACAAAAGAGGAAGATTTGAACTATGAAATGCCAAAGTTTAGGGAGAGCCACAGAAGATCAATTTCTTTTTTCTTGGGAAGGGAAGAATTAGGCTCTATTCAAAAGTCTAGTTTTTTTTTTTATTTTCCATGACCAAGTTTGTTGGAAAAAGTATCAGTTTAACAAACTTCATTGTTTTATTTTTGCAGGTATTCTTCCTATGTCTCTTCCATCAAGTCTTTGTAATCATTGTGAAATATATTAAAAGTTTCCATTCTTGTATGCAACTTTCTTTAAACAATACTGTAAAACATTAGAAATACAGGTTAAAATAGGCAAAAAAAATGTAGGAAAACACCTGTCCACTCTAGACAAGTTTAAACCACCAGGATCAGATGGTTTACATCCCAGAGTTCTGAAGAAGCTGACCGCCATGATTATGGAACCACTGAACTTTATTTTTCAAAGATCCTCAAGCACAATGGAACTACCAGAGGACTGGAAGAAAGCTGATGAGGTTCCCCTCTTCAAAAAAGGGGGAAAATAGGTCCCAGAACTGTAGATTAATCTGTAGATGTCTTAATTACAAAATCTATTATATTTTTATTTATTTGTTAAATTTATTTGCTGCCATGGGACAACTAGAATAATAAAAATAGATATTAAAAGATAATAGTAATGCTAGACAGATAATTAATTATTTAAATTAAGTACCTGGGAAGATCCTGAAACACATAATCAAGCAATGAATCTGCAAACATCTAGAAGTAAGCCAAGATATTATGAGAAGCCAGAATGGTTTTGTTAAAAACAGATCATGCCAGGTAAAACTTACTGAATTATTTGACAAAGTTACTAAATTAATGGACTAGTGAAATGCTGTGGAACTAATATACTTGGACCTTGGTAAGACATTTGACAAAGTAGACCACAGTCTACTTCTTGGTAAGATAGAAAAATGTGGGCTAGATAGCATCACTACAAGATGGATTCTCAAGTGGGTGATCAGCTGCGCTCAATATGTAGTCCTCAATGAAACTACATCAACATGGAAGAAAGCATACAGTGCTTTTCCAAGGTGTCTTAGGTGCAGTACTCTTCAATATTTCTAGTCATCTAGAGTAGCTCCACAGCAAGATAGAGAACAAATAAATTTAACAAATAAAATAAACCATAAATTATTTTGATGGGGAGATAAAAGGAGAACTCATCAAATTTGTGGACAACACCAAGCTGGGGTGAGGGGGAACCAACCAACACTTTAGAATATAGGCTCAAGATCCAGAATTATCTTGTAACAGCTGTTATGTGGTTACAGTTTTCTTCTAGTGATAAATTTTGAAGTGGCAAGACTGCATGATAAATAAGGTTTGGGAACAATAACATAATTATTTGATGTTTCTCTCTCCTCAAGAGCAGTTTACAGTTTAAATCAAGAGTTTAAACTATCAAATGAGATTATCATTACTTGTTTTCACAACCCTAGTTATATTTGCCCTTATAATATCAATGTTCATGGGATAGCAAGCTTAATGGAAATCATAGCAAGAGGAGCTACGAATGTTCCACATGACTTAAAATAACAGAATAGTCAGATCTCCAAGAAATCTAGCTCCATGCTCCATAAATAACAGGACTGATTCATAATAAACCATTAAAATCATGCAAAAATAAGAACCATCCCTTGGAGGAAGATAAATATGACAGTAGCTGATCAATTTGGGAATAATCTACACTCAGTGCTTCGACCATTCATCATGAAACTGTCAAATAAAGAGTTAAACTCTGTTTAGTATATGGGTTCAAAATTGAAAAATTCATTTTGCTGACCCAAGAATTACATATCAAAGTAGAGTAGCAAAAATGAAAGATACCACCTGAATCTAGAGCAGGGCTGTCAAATTCCCGGCCTGAAGGCCGGATGCATCATGTGTTGGCCACACCCATGCCCTGTTTAGCAAAGGCGGGGGGGAAGTCCTGATACATCACGTGACATCACTGTGATGACGTGAGTTTGACACCCCTGATCTAGAGTGAAAAAAGTTTCACTGATGGGTTATGCATAAAATCATAACACATTAGTACAAGGTGTCCTGAAGGTATGACCACGATTGAGACCCAAATTTCTGTTGCTAAATGAGAAATTTGTTAAGTGAGTTTTGCCTCATTTTACAACTTTTCTTATCACATTTGTTGAGTGAATCACTGCAGCTGTTAAATTAGCAATACGGTTGTTAAGTGAATCTGGTTTCCCCACTGAGACTTTACTTATCAGAAAGTCACAATAGGGGAATCGCATAACCCAAGTCGCTGCAACCATCATAAATGTGAACCAGTTTTCAAGCACCCGAATGTAAATCATGTGACCAAGGGGATCCTGCGATGGCCATCAGTGTGAAAAATGGTCATGTCATTTTTTTCAAACTGTCACTAAATGAACTGTTGCAAATTGAGGGCTACCTGTATAGGACAAGCTATTAAACTTGATTTGGTGGAAATATCTACAAAAGTAGAAAATTTTATTTTAGGTTCTTCTGAATGCTATACACCCCACCACGAATGAGAAGTGAAACTAGTCATGAAGAATAATTGCTATGTAAAACTCAGCAAGGCATTTCAAAGGTGGACCTTGCTATTCTGAAAGCTTGCCAAGAAAACCCAACAGCCAAGTTTTATGTTCACTTGCTTACAGGAAGGTCTTATTTGTTTGGACATAATTAATTATTGTTGAAATTTATTTTAAAACTGGTAAAGGCTAAAGCAAATGCAAATCTATTTAACACATTTGATGGTAGTATTTCAGTATTACCTCTTTAACCTCTGTGGTTTTCTCTCCTACCAATCACACTAAAGGAGAATTTCTTTTCTCAAATAATTCCAGATTCTGTGTTATTGTTAACTGGACTGCTTTTTTTATTATTATTCCTGTTATCTGAAAAAAAAGAAAGAAACCACCACCTCATCCATGACTAAAACATATGAAGAATGGTTTCAGGAATTGGATATATCTAGTCTGGTGAAAAGAAGGACTAGGGAAACATGACAGCAGTGTTCCAATATTTGAGGGGCTGCCACAAGAATAAGAGGATCAAAGTATTTTCCAAAGCACCAAAGACAAGACAAGAAACAGTGGGTGGAAATTAATCAAGGAGAGAAACAACCTAGAACTAAGGAGAAATTTCTTAACAGTGAGAATAATTAATCAGTGGAACGGCTTGCCTTCAGTTATCGTGGGTGCCCCATCATTGGAGGTGTTTAAGTAGAGACTAGACAGCCACTTGTCTGGAATGGTATAGGGTCTTCTGCTTGAGCAAGGAGTTGGACTAGAAGACCTTCAAGGTCCCTTCCAACTCTGCTATTCTTTGTTTAATGTCCTAATGAATGAATTAAATATGTTTGCTCCCCTTTTTCTAATCTGTGATTTCAGAAAGACATTTGCACAAGACAAATTCCTTGTGTGTCCAATCACACTTGGCCAATAAAGAATTATATTTTATTCTATTCTATTCTATTTAACATTGCTAGGAACTGCCATCTTGTCCTGCCTCTCAAATTCCCAAATATTTCCTCCTCCCTTCTGAAATCAAAGCACTGCAGCACCTTTTGTTCATTCTGAGGCTCAGCTCTGCCTCTCCTCCTCCCCCAAAGGGGCCAGCCTGGTTTTTTCCATTGTAATAATACTATCAAAGAGGAGCAGGGGCAGAAGGATGGATTGCTACCAGTCAACTCGGAGCAGAACAGGAATGTTCTTTTCATGAATCTTCTTGATAGCAGTTTTGTGGATATATCCACAAATAGCAGAAGCAGATTTGGAAGTATGGAAAAGAAAAATTGTGGTTGGCTAGAAATACCCTCAAACAAACTAAATTGGAAGAAAAGGAGATTTGGCAGTTCTTCTACTATAACGTTCATTATCTCAAATAGAAAATTGAAAGAGCTTCAGATACTTGAAACTGACAGCATTACAAACACCTTAATCTATTTCAAAAGAGAGATACAAATTGTGAATAAAAATGTATACATATATTGGCAGATACTATTTTTTTTCTTAAAGTGAGTGCTATTGAAGTAGAAAATGACAGAATTAAATCTCACCCTAGATCAATGAAGCATTTAAAGAATTTTGTGAAAAATGTACCAAGCAAATATTCCATCTATTGATACCTTAGATAACATTTTAGAAATCCAGAACAGGTCACCCATATAGAAATGTTGATGATGGAATCAAGAAGTCATTAGTCTTGAAACCAGGAAAATCTCCCCAGGCTATATGAGTTTTCAAGAGATTTCTATAAAGCTTTTAAAGAAGTGCTGACTTCTTATTTGAAAAAGCAATTTAACACTAGTTGGAAAAGCTGGGGAAAAGTATGGAGTTTTATACTGTAATTTAACCAATTATTGTTTTAAATTAAGATTTAAAAAGTATTAATACCTTTAATTATCTCATGTATACCTATAGCTCAGGGAGATTGCAAAAGAATATATTTAACTGAATTCAATTTGTCATAGTAAATCTAAATCTAACTCTTTAATTTTGGGATTTGTAGGCATAAATAAGATGTTTGGTTGAGTAGAGTGGATTTATTTATGGTAACATAGAATTAGAATTTGCAAATTGTCTTATGTTATTTATTGAATGATATGTCATTATTCCAACGTAGTTCTGTAATCCACTGCACTATAAGCCATGCAAAGTTCTATTGGACAATATGAAGATCATGAGTTCAAGTAGCAAGCAATGGAGCTCTTTCAACATATAGAAAGAGAATATCCATTACTTGTGCTGTTGCATTGTGGGTCAGTTGCAGTTTTTAGGATAATTCCACAAATGGCACATAACAAAAATATTTCCTTTAAGTTACCAGCTGACTTTGTCATTGAAATCAGGATTTTTTTCTCTATATAGTGGATGCACCTGCTTTATCAACCAAAGGAACTTAAGAACTTCCTTGTTATCAATTAAATGTAACTGTCCAGCTTCAATGTTTAATCAGGTTATAAACTTGATTTTTAAAGAGTAGAGAAGACCATACAAAACAGGTTACTGCCAGAACCTCTTACTACCAGAATCACAACAACTATAACTACAATCGCTACAACTCTATTTTCATGCTTAATTTCTTCTCTCACACATTTAATCCTTTACAGCTGGGAGTGTTAGAAATCATGGAGCAGTCTAACCTGCAGTTTATAGGAAATGATGAAAATACCAGCATATATGACAGCCCCAAACGTATGTATTATCTTTCCCAACAGTTTCCTGTTTATTCCAGATTACTATAAGAAGATAAAAATAGTACATTAACAAAAATAATGCAAAAGACAAAAAATAACATGGGGAGAGCTTTGGATGCTGTGAGAATCCTTATTGGAATAATCACAGGTTGGAAATACTCTTTTCCCATAATTATCAACTAGATTCTTTCTACTCTGAATGTACCATGGATTTTATGACATCGTGCAACATCATCACATTACTCTTTTTGCAAACATCTCATGGTAAAAAAAAAAAAAAAGGCAAAGGTTTGATTTCACAATTGCAATATTTTATGCATGTATTTATTTATTTATTTATTATTGAATTTATATTGCTGCATATTCACCCATGGCAACTGGAGGCAGCTTATATTTAAAACAAAAAACAATAAAAACTAACAAAAAGAATCAAAGAAATTAATAAAGTAGAATAAAACAAAATCTGGAAAAAAAATAAAATAATCATCCCCCAACTCCCATCCCCCGCTCTGATGACAGCAAATCACACAAGCTATCAGTCCTTTAAGGTAAACAAGACTTGGAATCAAACTTATGAATGCTAATTTTAGTTTTATTATAAATTTACAGTAACAGAAACTTCTAAGTCTGAAAATCTCTCTCCCCCCACCCCTCCTCTTGGTTGTAAGAACTAGGGAGTATTAAATCTGTATTAACGTATTAAATTTCTTAAATTACATTTTTGCCTCAGACTCGAGTTTCTTTTATCTGACCAATGTTTTGGTCTTTCTCTTGTTCCTCAAGATTATTTCTACTGTCCATTATCCAGCTACCATCTTGGTTTTTTCCCTGGACACACCTAGCTTTTCCTTTTAAAATCAGCTTTCTCAATGCAAGTATGGAGTTCAAATGAGCAGATGCACTCTCTTCCCAGTTCTTGCTCTCTACAGGTATCTTCTTTTAAATTTAATACAAGATTACTTTTCCCAACAAATGCCTGAGAAGATGCTATTCTTATTCTAACATACCATCATTCCACACAGTTTTAATGACCTTATTTTGTTGATGCAAATATATATATATATATATATATATATATATATATATATATAATCCCAAACCCTCTGGTTTAAGAAAGCAATATAACAATAAGAGAAGCAACTTGCTTTCCAGGTGCCTGAGCAGCTGACAGTGGCGACAAACAATTTATGTTTTAAAGTCTAGGGATAATTGAAAATGACCGCTTTGTTGCTCTTGTCATTGAAGCAAGCAGTGAGGAAGTCTGAGATGATTTGGAGGCTCATTTCAATGCTTTTGATAACAGATGGATAGAAACACAGAAGTAACCTTATTGGATTATCCTCCTTGTCCCCACCCAGAGAATTTAATCCCTTAGCCTCTGACAGGTAAAAACTGTACAGTCTTGACATTTAAGAGAGCTATCAGTTACTTGTGTGAAATAAGCACAACTTTTTTGTTCCGAACTAAGCAAACTCGTTAGCTTGCAATTCTAATAGTTTTCCTTCCACGACAGGCTCGTAAACCTGCACTTCTGATTGGCCCGCTAATAGCGGATCATGATTGGTCGTTTTGGCTGATCTGATTGGCTGATAGCGGGTCGCCGCTGATTGGATGATCCCAGTGCGGCAAACTCAAATCATTGGTTGTTGTGACAGCAGCCAGCTCTATAAAAGGAGCTGCTGCCGCCCAAGTATTTTCACTCTGTTCTGAAGTCACAAATAAAGAGTTGGAGTCACTATTCGATGCCTCATCTCCGTTCTTTGCCCCCACTCTCCCAGATCTAACACTGGTGATGAGGATGGGAAACAGAAACGATAGAGCTGACTGAGCACTCGCTGAACGCTAACAGAGCACGTGGCTGAGAGCGCACCAATAGTGGCAGAATGACCAGCGGCACCATACCACCTGCTCCATTTGATCCAGCTAACGAAGACTGGGACTCGTATATGGACAGGTTTCAGATGTTCCTGGAAACCAACAACCTGAAGGATGCTACACCTGGCAAGAAAAGAGCTGTATTCCTGACCCATTGTGGACCCGCCATTTTTAAGATGGCAAAACCAGCTCGCTAAACCAGCGAAGTCAAGACGATGGACTGGGACAATCTCGCCCCAATCCTCCGGGCCCATTATGCCCCAGCGGTGCCAACACTCATCAGGAGACACGAGTTTTACCAGAGGGACCAACAGGAGAGCAAAAGTGTTGGAGACTTCATCGCTGACCTCAGAAACCTGGGGGGACTCTGTGGCTTCACAAATCTAGAAGAAGCCATGAAAGATTGAATTGTTCTGGGTCTAAAAGACCCCACAACCCAGAGCAAGATTATGGTGAAGGGAGACATTGGCCTCGCAGATGTCATTGCTGATGCTACTGCAGCAGAAGCAACCAGGAAGTCAGCAGCTCGAATGCGCCGAGCGAACGGACCGCACCAACTCGCCAGTGACACTACGTCTCCTTCTGAGAGGCACACAATGGCCACCCACCATGAAGACCTCGAATCCTCATCAGAAAGCGAGGAAGAGGAGGTCAACAGACTCAGGTCAGAGTGTGATCAGCGAGACCAGCGGAATTGTAAGCCCTCGTATCAGTGTGCTGGATGCGGGGGAAACCACCCGCGGTCAGACTGCAAATTCCTAGACACCCTCTGCCATTCCTGTGGAAAGAGGGGCCACATTGCAAAGGTCTGTAGAAGCAAGCGAGGGTCCAGCCCAAACCGAAGAGAAAATAATTTCCAGCAGACAACAGGCACCCCACCAGTAAATCGGGACTGCCCAAGCAAACAATGGAACCACTACTACAGAAATCGAGCACCAGCCACTTCTACCAGACGAGAAGAGGCGCACCAAACCATCACCATCGGCCACGCTTCATCCCTTGATGCAAGAAAAATCCGAGTAAGGGTCACCATTGAGAATCGACCATGCATTAGGGAAGTCGACTCCGGGTCTTCCCTATCAATGGTCTCCTGGAAAACCCTCAAACAGCTGATCCCTGACATCCGTCACCAGGACCTCAGCACTCAGAAAATTATATTAAAGGACTGCCAAGGAAATAGGATCCCAGTCGCCGGTTCCAGCCACGTCCAAGTCTCCTTCAAAGACCACACCCTACCTCTTACCATCGTCGATAAAGATCGACCCAGCTTACTAGGCTTGCAGTGGTTCGCGCCACTAGGAATCGAACTGGCAGGCATCAACCAGACCAGAAGCGATGACTGGGAAGCGGTCCTCATCCAGGACTTCCGGGAAATTTTCACCAAGAAGCTAGGCAAGTACAAGGGATCCCCCATATCATTTAAACTCTGCCCTGATATTGCGCCCATTCGCCTTAAGCCTCGTCAAGTGCACTTTGCAAAAATTGATGAACAATTGGACAAATTAATAGCCCAAGGTGTGTTGGAACCAATCGATCATGCCCTGTGGGAGACTACAATTCTAACCCCCATAAAACCTGATGGATCCTTAAAAATTTGTGGGGATTACTGGGCCACCCTAAATCACGCACTTCAGCAGAGCGCTTACCCTGTACCTGTGGTCCAACATCTTCTTCATTCCCTGGGAGGTGGAAAAATATTTGCAAAATTGGACCTAGCTCAGGCGTACCAGCAATTGCCCGTAGATGCAGAGACTGCAGAGGCCCAAACTATAGTCACGCATAGAGGTGCATTCAAGTGTAATAGACTCCAATTCGGAGTGAGTGTAGCACCTGGCATCTTCCAAAGTCTGATGGAAAGATTGCTTCAAGGCATAAAAGGGGTCGTGCCATATTTCGATGATGTCTTAATAGCTGCCCCCAACAGAACCCTGCTAGAAAAATGACTCAGAATGGTCCTCCAGAAATTTAAAGACACTGGCCTGAAGGTCAAGAAAGACAAGTGCCAACTTTGCACTGAGAGGCTTGAATTCCTTGGTTACCTTCTTGACAAACAGGGAATTCACCCTACTGAGAAAAAATTGGCTGCAATAAAAAACGCCCCGAGACCTAGAAACAAAACAGATCTCCAAGCCTTCCTGGGACTCATTAACTTTTATAACATCTTCCTACCCTAGAAGGCAACTGTTGCTGAACCCCTGCATAGGCTCCTCGACAAGAAGGCTTCCTGGGTCTGGGCACGTCGAGAAGAGTGGGCTTTTCAGCAAGTAAAAGACCTTTTAACATCAGATGCTGTATTGATACAATATAACGAGACTTTACCATTAACTGTCACCTGTGACGCCTCACCATTTGGAGTAGCCATCCTGAGCCACGTCCTGCCAAACGGTACTGAGGCGCCCATTGCATATTTTTCAAGAACTTTATCTAAAACTGAGAGAAACTATAGCCAACTAGATAAAGAGGCTCTCGCTATTGTGTCTGTGATCAAACGATTCCACGAGTATGTATATGGAAGATCCTTTTCTATAATCACCGATCACAAACCATTACTTGGCATCTTGGCAGGGGATAAACCAACTCCCGACATCTTATCACCAAAAATGACACGCTGGTCAGAGTTTCTAGCCGCATACGATTACCAACTGCAACATCAACCGGGGAAAGCCATTCCCCATGCTGACACCCTGAGCCGCTCTCCACTACCAGAAATCCTAGATGACCTAGCTCCAACCCTAGCTACACTACAAATCGAGACACTTCCTTCACCACCACTAAATGCACAAGACATCGCATCAGAAACAAGGAAGGACCCTTGTTTGGCATGAGTCCTCAGCTGGGTGGAAAGAGGTTGGCCTGACAATGAACCCAATGACACCTTTAAGCCCTTCAAACACAGGCAGACAGAACCTTTCTCCCAAAAAGGATGTGTTTTGTGGGGAGACAGAGTCATCATCCCAGGAAGACTACAGCATAAGGTCCTAAAACTACTGCATGATGGACATCCGGGCATCGTGCGAATGAAGGCACTAGCAAGGAGCTATGCTTGGTGGCCAGGTATGGACAGGCAAATAGAAACCTGGGTGGCCACCTGTAACAAGTGCCAGGAAACATGCTCAGCTCCACCAAAAGCACGCCAACAGAATGGGAAACGCCCCGAGGTCCCTGGTCCTGTATCCACATCGATTTTCCGGGACCCACCAAGGGGCATACATTTCTCATAACAGTGGATACCTATTCCAACTGGCTTGAGGTCCACAAAATGAAGAGCACCACCACAGAGACAGTCGTTAAAAAAACTAAACAGACTATTTGCTACACACGGCTTGCCAGATGTCTTGGTTTCAGACAATGGCCCACAATTCACCGCCTTGGCATTTGAACAGTACCTAGCAGACCGGGGGATACGCCATGCTTTAACATCACCAGCTCACCCTGTGGCCAATGGTAGGGCTGAACGAATGGTCCAATTCACAAAGAAAACCTTACACAAGATGGAGCAAGGGAACATCCACGACAAGGTGACCAGGATGCTTCTCCAACATATTACTCCAAATAGCACCACAAACAAAACCCCAGCCGAACTCCTGATGGGCAGGAAACTTCAATCACATCTTGACTGCCTACACCCTGCCTACATGCCGGAAAAGCCCCTGGGTTCCAGCAGCAAATATCGCACATTCAAGGTAGGCAACCCGGTTTTTGCAAAAAACTTTATCGGTGACCCATTGTGGGTTCCCGCTACCATAACTCAACTTACGGGTCCCCGTTCCTACCACTTACAAACTGCTGATGGGAGACTGTGGAAGTGCTACATCAACCAACTATGCTCCAGGCTGGCACCTACCCCCTTCACAAGCCCTGAACTCCAAACCAGGGGGGAAGGGAAATCGAGGGGCCCGAAAATGAACAAGTATCCGACCCAGTACTCGAAACCCAGCAATTAGCGCAACCAAACCCAGAATATTCACCTTCTGAAGAAGAGCTGGGGCAGATGGTCATCTCTCCATGAAGCAGCACTGTGGCATCAGCAAACCCAGAGAATCCAGATAACAGCCTTGACGGGAGTAGACATGACAACCCCGAATCACCCAATGGAGAAGTCAGATCATCATTACCGCTGAGCTCAATGAACAGCCCACCAGAAACCAGAGTCCGGGCAAAGACTGTTGGAGCAACGCAAATCAGGTAGACAGGTGAGACGACCTGCCTACCTGCGAGAATACATCACCCCACCCTTGAGACGGAACCTGGGGGGAGGGGTGTTCCGAACTAAGCAAACTCATTAGCTTGCAATTCTAATAATTTTCCTTCCACGACAGGCTCATAAACCTGCACTTCTGATTGTCCCGCTAATAGCGGATCATGATTGGTCATTTTGGCTGATCTGATTGGCTGATTGCGGGTCGCCGCTGATTGGACACTTCCCAGCACGGCAAACTTAATCATTGGTTGTTGTGACAGCCACCAGCTCTATAAAAGGAGCTGCTGCCGCCCAAGTAGTTCAGCTCTGTTCTGAAGTCACTAATAAAGAGTTGGAGTCATTATTCGATGCCTTGTCTTTGTTCTTTGCGCCCACTCTCCCAGATCTAACATTTTTCTTTATAAATTGTCTCCATTTCTTAGGTTTAAGGGATTCTCTCAGGTGACCTAAGGCTTCTGATGTCTTTTAACTGATCAGAGGCATCTGGGGAGTATATGAATTTATGGATGAAAGGCAGCAGACACAACATCACAATGAATATCTTGTAGATATTGGTATATATTCCCCCCTGCCACTAGTTGAAGTACACCTCAAGCTGTAAACAACTGGCTTGTGTGTTTTGAACTTGAAATGAAATGCCTGAGTTCCTAGATTTTTATTCTGAACATATAATAAAACATGCTACTTTTTCTAATGTCAGAATAAGAAATGTACTTGTTTCTATAAGTACCTTGGTAAATGATGTAGCAAAAGCTGAATTATCATTATTATCTTTTAATGACCCCATAATTCCTTGTGGGGTGGAGTCTGGAAAACTGAATGGAGCTGAGTGTTTACTGACCAGATGCCCTTCCTGTCACCAATGCAAGTTATATTTTATTTATTTGTTTAATTAGTTAATTTATATTGCCACCTATTCGCCCATGGCGACTCAAGGTGGCTTACAGAATATAAAACCTCATTCAAAACAATAAAACTAATAAAAAGAATCGAATAACTTAATATGGTATAATATAATAAAATCACCCCCCTCCATATTTAGCAGATGGGCACAACGGGCCCAAAGAGAAAAATATCTGCCTCTATGTAGGATCAAACTTACAGCCTCCTGATTGTGAAGCGAGAGCTTCACCCAAGAGCTGAATTATCATGCTCCCACAATTTATACATTTATTTATGATTTAAATTTATTAATGGGAGAAGGCCATTCAATTCAACTCACTTGATCTGAAGAAAAGCCAAAGTGCTTTTGAATGACATGACTCAAACAATTCTAAATATTTCTTTTGGCCACTATTTCCACGCAATAGATTGTAGCTACATATTTTCTTAAATTCCACCATTTTCCACCAACCACCATTTCCTTAGATTCATTCATATCCTACAATCCAGATTGAGAAATAAAAATAAATAGGCATCTGATGATTGCTCTTACAGTGTTTTCTGGCACAAGTTTGAAAGCCTTCTGCCTTGAACGTACCTTTAAATGATAATTAAACAAATGTAATCTCTAGTCTAAATACCACAGTTATACAGAAAATAGAGTACTGCAGTATCAAAGGGAACTTTTTGGTTGGGCTTAATAATGGCCCGGATGTTTAAATAAATCAGGGTGGTTTTCATGGAATTCCCTTCTCTGCATATTGTTATCCTAAAATAATTACCCACTATCATTTCTATTGATTAGAATAAAATGTTTCTCACCCAGTGATGTGCTTAAAGCCACAGTTTGGTTTCCAGAAGCAGCTATCCATGAATAAAGAATTTTAGTGCCTCCATAATGACTATACATGAGATTTAACAATCATAAAATGAGAGCTTCCTTTGTAGCTAGAACTTCAATTTAGAGTGAATTGCTAATGAAATGCTCTTTATTTAGGAGCCATTACCTTTTTAAGGCTAGTTGACTGCATGGTGTGTGATTTGGGTAATAAAAGGTATCCTACTTAATTCAAGAAAACTAATATCCTTGTCATCTGCCCACAATATTAGTCCATGGCTGTTATCTTATGACTAATAATTAGATCTATTTATTGTCTGCTCCAGAGGAAGAACACCAAGCACTCAGCTTCTTACAATATGGTATTAAATGCACCAGAGTCAATGATGCAGGAGAAAAAGTTGACTAGAGGACATGAATTACTGTTTTAAGCCATTCACTTAAAACTTTTAAGGGGTCAGTTCAAACACACCCCAGCTGATTAATGAACAATAAAAACAAGTCACCCTAAGCTAAGTAACAGAGCTGGACTTTATAGTGCTACTGTATTTAGACAAAGCATGGCATAGTAATTTATGCAGTTAGTATGGACGCAGGTCTTTTGTCATATGTTTCATATATCCCTACTCATTAGGTCTACTGTTGTCTGCTCACATCCCGGACATAAACTGTTTCAACTCCTTCCCTCAAACGACGCTATAGAGCACTGCAAACCAGAACAACTAGATACAAGGACAGTTTTTTCCTGAAAGCCATCACTCTGCTAAACAAATAATTCCCTCAACACTGTCCAACTATTTACTAAGTCTGCATTACTATCACTATTAATCTACTCATCACTCCTTATCACCCTTCCCCTCCCACTTGTAGGGCTGTAACTTTGTCGCTTGTATCCTTACGATTTATATTGACTGTTTCCTAGTATGATTTGATTCCTGATTGTGCCCTGTGACTATCATTAAGTGTTGTACATTATGATTCTTGATTCTTAATGAATGTATCTTTTCTTTTAGATACACTGAGACCATTTACACCAAGACAAATTCCTTGTGTGTCCAATCACACTTGGCCAATAAAGTATTCTATTCTATTCTATTCTATTAGCATTCCATCAATTCCAGGTTTTGTTTTGTTTTGTTTTTGTCTCAGCCATGTATGGTTTGTGCTAATACAATAATGTCATTCATATTAATGCAGTTTTTACATCCATATCAGTTAAATATATATTAAACAAGAAATGCCAGCAAACAGAGAAACAGCCTCTTCTTCTTGCAGATCCTTGAATCAAGCACCTTTCTCAAGGATAGGTAGGCAGACTAATAAAAAAAAATTATTAACACAATAGAAAACAAACCAGAAAACAAAGTCTTGGGTATTTGGACAAATGAGAGTTGAGCTTAGATTCCATTACTATTCAGACAAAAAAATTTGCAAACCAAACTATTCATTGAAGGAGATGATCCATTAATTAAACTCAAAGAAGGGATCAGCTATTAAAAATGTTCTGGATAATCTCTATTATCAGAAAGGAGTATGCTCTATTGTTAAATTAAACAGAAATGAGGGATCACGTGACATCTCTATTGTAAAATGATCTTTGTAAATTTTAATGTAAAAGAATACATGGTCAAAAAAAATCTATATATTGAAAATTCCAGTTTGGATTAAAGTGGATTGCTAAGGACTGCTTCAAATACGAATTAATGAAGTCAATTATCTCACCAGGAGGTTCCCTCTTACACCCTGTTGCGGATCTCTTGCTTTCAGTTTCTGCCTCCTCTGGCCAGCATCCCCACCACTTTCTTTCTCCAATAAATATGCCTTCATAGGGCTGCAAATTGGACAAATGCTGAGTCCCACAATAACATTTTTCTATGCAGAAGTCAGGATACTATCTGCCAGATGGTAATAGTTCAAAAAAAGGGGTGCCCAGGATGAGATGGATCTTTGAGAATGTTTTGAACTTTCAGGAGCTATAAAGCTCTTCCAAAGAGGGGAGAGGGCAACCCATGATCCTCTGGGCAATGACATTAACCCTCTGGAATGCTGTCCTATCTGCCTCTGTGCAATTGGCAAACCATACACAGGTGCAGTAAGTTAAAAAATGCTCTCTATGGTGCAGTGGTAGAAGGACATCAGCAGTTTTTCATTCAGTTGTTCAGGTAATATAATCTCTGCTGGGCTTTTTTGACCAGTGCTGCAATGTGAGCACCCCAGGTCAGGTCCTCTTTTATGGTAACACCCAGAAACTTAAAACTGGCCACTTGTTCCACTCAGTCTCCATTGATAAGCAAGGGCTGGATGTCTGATCTGTTCCTTCTATAGTCCACTATAAGCTC
This sequence comes from Hydrophis major, assembly GCA_033807585.1. NCBI lineage: Eukaryota > Metazoa > Chordata > Lepidosauria > Squamata > Elapidae > Hydrophis > Hydrophis major. The sequence goes on from CM066331.1 coordinate 100,380,278, forward strand.
CTTGCTCTTTGGTGTTGAGGACCAAGTTATTGTCTCCACACCACAAAAGCAACTGGTCCATCTCATCTTGGTAGGAAGACTTACCACCACCCCTGGAGATGATCCCAACCACTGTTGTATCATCTGCAAATTTAGTAATAGTATTACCAGCATGAGTGGGAATGCAGTCATGCACATAAAGAATATAGAGGAAGAGGAAGAAGGTGGAGCCTCCTCGCCGACGGACGGTAGATCGCAACTCTCTGCGACTATCGTTCGTGCTCTTTCGTCGGAGAGCCCCAATTATCCTGATTAGGGGCTGAAACTGCCTTGGAGGGGCAGCGGAATAAGAGGAAGCAGCAAGCCTGTCTGTGGGGAGCCGCATCTCCCCCCCCCAGGCTTGGCTTTTTTTCCTCCCGAAGACGACTGCAGCGATGGCCTAAAAGGGCCATCCCGAAGAGGATGACTCAGCTTGACTAAGATTTGTGCAGGAGGGAAGAAAGAGGTGGATAACATCTGAACCGGGACAACTGGGCAGTATAACCAAATAAAAGTACCCCGGGATTAAGGTAATATGGAATTTTTAAGAAAAGAAAAGTGAGCTGCGAAATTACAAAGGGACAGAGAAAAAAAAAAGGAAAATATCTTTAACAGCTAAATGGGGCTTCGAACTGGGAAAGGAAGAAGCTGGAATTAAAGATTTAATGAAATTGGACTAAAATAATTTGGGAATAATCAACTTTAAAATTAAAGCTGGACTTAATATTGCCAAAGAATAATAATAATAAAGCTTATAAATTGGAGACTGGATTGTCTTGGAATATTGAGGTTCAAAAAACCTTAAATAAAAATATAGGGGGAAAAAAGTGAAGACTTCGTATAATGGAGAGTGTCACCTTTTGATAAAAAATTAGTTCAAATAAAAAGGAAAGCATTTTGTTTTTGAATGAACTGGTATAAAATTACAGAAATATTGAAACAAAGTAAGAATTTTAGAAAGTGAAAGCAGAACCAGAATAAAGGAAAAAGCAAGGAAGGAAAGATTGTTTGTGGGACTGACTGATGTTTTTGGTATGAACCCTGAACTGGAATAGCTGAGAACTTTAAAAAATTGAAAGAAGAAAGAAGGAAAGTAAAAGTGGTTTTTGTTTTTTTTTGTGGACTTTGAGGATTATAAAATATAAGAATGATGATATCTCTTTGGGACTTAAAAATGAACTTAAAAATATGAGAGAATTACTACAGGAAAGAGGCGAATCACTTTGCTCTGTGCTAGAAAAAATGGAAATGGCGATTAAAGAACAAGAAGAAAGATTCTCAGAAGAGCAGGAATTGACTCAAGGAGAAGACATTTTGAATGGACAATTAACACAAAGAACATTACAAAGAAGTAGGGAAAGAAGGAAGGTTAAAAAGTTGAATTTTAAGAAAGCAATTAAAAGGGAATAATTGTGAAGTTAGAAAAGGCAGAAAAAGGGAAAGGGAAATTCAGCAGAAAAGGGAAAGGGAAGATATTAAGAAGGAGACAAATTGGAATGAGAAAAGTCATGGGGAAAAAAGAGGGAGGAGAAACAGTAAGACTAGTAAAATGTTGAAAGGAAATTGTTTCTTTACAATTAAAAGAAGGAATACTTGTGAAATCAGGAAATGTAGAAAGAATGAGAAAAGACATGGGGAAGAAAGCGGGAGGAGACTCGGGTTCGCTCCCTGGACAAGTAAGAAACAGGCATGTGACAGAAAGAACCACAGAACTAGTAAAATGTTGAAAAGAAATTGCCTTTTCAGAGATAATGGTTGATGAATTAAAAGGGGGATTCTGCAGGGTGACAAGGGGTAATAAGAATATTTCTGCAATTAAAAATATTTAGAAAATAGGGTAATATAGATATTGAT